>FPAK01000009.1:1122500-2509583 GCA_900116095.1 Euclidium syriacum
AAGAGTCTCGAGTGGCGTGTCCTCGCCTTAAATCTACGAATCGCCTGGTTTTTCGTCAAATTTGTGTTGAATCTCGTAATGAAATTTCCTGTTTGTGTTCTTCTTTCATTAGATTGCATCTTGGATAAGCACATTGTTTGATCTGTTATATTTCTCAGTCTCTCCGATAGTCCGATACTTCTCTCTTAGTAGCTAATCCTCTGGATTCTAGAAGAACGTTCAAGGAACTTATGATTTGTGCAATAACATGCTTCGTTCAATGTTAGTTTAGTTTATGACATAACTTTATTCTTTTTGTTGGCTTCTTTGTGTTCATCATTACACAATAGACAAGTATTTTCATCAGTGAGTGAAAGAACAATAATGATGGTAACTTTTTTTCTCTGCAGATAGTTTGCAAGAGTAACACAACATCTTTTGCAATGTCTGCATCTGCTAAAAAGAGTTCTGCAGACGGTAAGGAGAAAGATCTAATGCATGTTTCAAGTTTTTTAAACATTTCTTTCCATAATCATAAGGTTACTGAATCCAAAATTTTTTATAAGTATAGTTCATGATCAACACAGAATTGCTAGAATATGCCTTTAAGCCGCTTGCACCAAGAGTTCCATTTAAGAGAAGGAATTTCCAAGTAGATTTTCTTGATAACTTGATGTTAAAAGCTTTACATCAGAAAGATCATGCATGTTATCTTTTGGCCTGCTGTGGATGTTTTTTTTACATAGATCAAAACCTTAAGATGTTGTTCCCGTTGTTAAAATTGGTGATTAATAGTCTGTATTCTTTTCATGTCTATGGGTTACCTGCAGATAAAGACATGGAAAAGGATACATGGAACTTTAAGTCAATGACAGATGATGATCCAATGGATTTTGGCTTTGGGTCACCAGCAAAGGATAAGAAGAATGCCTTCAAGCTGTGAGTGTAACCTATATGATATGCTACTTAAACCATGTTTTGCGCATAAGTTATTGTTGTTCAATCATGGAAGGTTTCCTCCTTTATCATGGATTACTTCTTTAAGTTGTTGTTGCTTGACACAGGGCATAGTCTCTCATGTCCTTTTGTTTCTTTGTTGACTTCTCAGAGATATGGGTTTCGATCTGGATGGAGATTTTGGAAACATGTCATCATTCAAAATGGACATGCCAGATTTTTATTTCTCAAGTCCAGCCAAGAAAACCACAAAAAAGAAAGAAAGCTCTGAAGCCTCTGATGATAAATCAAGTGGAAAAGCCAAACAGAAAAAGGACCTGTTTTCCTCCTTTTATGATTTTGACGCGTATGAATCCTTTTTATCAGATATCATTTCAGTTATCATATCTATGTTTGATATGAAATTACTTAGCACCATGCTTTTCTGCAAGCAGGTTAGACGACTTTAGTCTTGATCCAAGCCCACCGAAGAAAGGAAGCGAGACTACGTCCAAGACCACTGATTGCAAAGAAACTGCTGCTGGAAGAAAATTTGATCAGTCAGATTCTTTGGACTTTGATCTAGACTTACCTGTAACCGGAAAAGCCGCCTCCAAGGCAAATGCTTCGACCAAGACCATGGATTGCGAAGAAACTGCTGCTGGAAGAAAGTTTGACCAGTCAGATGCTTTGGACTTTGGTCTAGACTTACCTGTAACCGGAAAAGCTGCCTCCAAGGAAAAGACAGATGTCAAGGCAAGTGCTATGAGCAAGACAGATGTCAGAATATTTGACAATTCGGATGCTTTGGACTCTGGTCATGATTTACCAGTAACCCAACAAGCTGCGTCGAAGGAAAAGACAGGTGTCAAGGAAAATGCTTCAGCTGAGAAAGAGAACCAAATTTCCAAGACTACAGATACTATGGTTGTTGAAGATAGCACACATTCAAAGCAAGCTACGCTAGAGAGCATGGATGATTCTACGGCAGCTGAACTACCTCAAAGTCCAAGAATGAAAAGCTCACGGGCTCAAACAATGTGGTTGCAACCTGAACCAGTAAATACTTCACCACTGAAGCCATTGAGTCCAATAGCGGAAGAGATAGATGAACCATGTTCTTCAAATGAGACTGTAGCACTCTCGCTGTTGCATGATTCTGAGACTGAACAGACTGCAGTAAACAGAGAAACCAGTCCAGATGTCGATGAAAGCTACAAGTCTGACACAAAAGAAGATTCTTCTCGAGAGCTAGATCAGAATGCCTACACCACCATTGAATCAAGTTCTGAGAAGCCAGAACCAAACATCTCATCACAGTTACGCTTGGACAAGAATGAACATCAACGGGAGGAAATGGCTACAGACACTCAGGCAAAAATAGCGAATGAGACTAGAAGAATACTATCTGATTCAGATACCGAATATTCTCAAAAGAATCTCTCTGGAAAGATACCATCAGGTACTCATTCAAGCCAAACTGCGAAGGTACAAGATTCAATTGCAAAGCCACCACTAGCTCCATCCCACAGGTTAGAATAACCAAAACTGTTTTTATCATTCCCCAACAAGTTATGGGTACTTTATCATTTTGCAAGCAAAATGGAAACTGAGATATATATCTAACTGCTCCATTCTCTAAACTGACTGCAGCGTAAAGGATACAGACATTCATACAGAAACAGGGGATCAAACTAAAAGAACATTGGATTCAGACCCCGAACATTCTCAAACAACTCTCCCACGAAAAATATCACCTGGTGGTCGTCCAAGCCAAACTATCCAGATACAAGATTCCAGTGCAAAGCTACCGCTTGCTCCATCTCACAGGTTAGATAAAACCAATACTAGTTTTATCATTCACCAAAACTCGATGGGTACCTTTAGCATTCTGCCACTTAACTTGAAAACTGAAACATATATCTAACTACTGTATCTCTAAACTAACTGCAGTGTTAAGGGTAAAGACACTCAGGTAGAAATAGGGGATCAAACTAAAACAACACAAGATCCAGATCCCGAACATTCTCGAACAACTCTCTCAGGAAAGATGACACCAGGTACACGTCCAAGCCAATCTTCCCAGGTACAAGATTCGATTGCAAAGCTACCACTGGCTTCACCACAGAGGTTAGACAAACTCAGAACTTTCTTTTATTATTCAGCTAAAAAATTATGGAGGCTTTTATCATATATATATATATATATATCTAACTGCTCTATTCTGTTTACTGACTGCAGCATGCCAGGCCTCAATGATTTGAAGACTGTGCGAAGCAAAGACTCAGGACTTGTCCGATCCAGATTTTTCAAAAAGCCAGAAAAAACAGAATCTGATACGCGTGAACCCTCTCCAGCTCGGACAGAATCTCGGCCTGTTACCCAAGAATTGAAAGCATTGGTTTTGAACTCTACAGACAATAGGAGGTAAGATTTATGTTTTCACTATTTCCTTTTATCTCCAACATGCAGCCACGCAATTAAAGATGCATTCCCTGGATCCAAAACCAGAACATGTCAAATGGAGCTTGTCTATGCAGATACCGAAAAGAATGCTTATAATGTCAATACTAGCAGGTATGTTCTGAGCTTTTATTCTGAGCTTCCCTCTTTTCTTCACAAGAAAAAACCTAACTATTTTCTATTGCAGTGCTCATGAAAAGAAGACAATCGACAAGGATCATTCAAATGCCAAGACTGTGGAACATGGGACTGGACTGTTGGATCGTTCAAAGATGCAAGCTAAAAATACAAATAGAGAGAGGTCCATGTTGCAGATAAATATAAGGTGAGAAAAACTCATTTTAATTTACGTTTTCTTGGTTCTCTTGCCATGTTTTTGATTTTCTAAACAGGTGACTCATGCTACTTAACTATAATGTTTTGATTTTGTCACAGCTCGAAACTTGATGCATCTAGCTTGACTCAGAAGCTAAGCAAACATTTGAGTCCTGGACCCGAATCGTTGCAAAAGTCCAAGATCGTATCTCTTGAAAGGCCTAAACTTGGAAATATCATGTCTGATCTACGTGCAGCTAAAACTCAAAGGTACAAAAAAGAACACACAACAGTTTCTGTTTTAGGGATTCTCATAATAACATATCAAGTTCATTATAGGACCATTGGAGTAAAGAAAGACCAACCCACTAGTTCTACATTGCAACCAGAAGTTAGCTCTTCAATAATAAACAACGAGAGAAAAAACAGAGCACCGATTCAAAAGAGCCCTGAGATTCATCATTTAGCTCCTAGAGACAAACCACAAACCCTTCAGTTCCAATCTTCTTTAAAGCGGAAAGCTCTTGATGAGGTTTTTATTCTTCAACTCACTTTTTCTGATTAAGTCTGAATCTTGAAATCATTATTTATTTTTCTTTATTAACCTCAGGATGCTGATAGATCATTGAAGCCACAGCTTAAACGAATTGCCATGTCTCCAAAAGAAAACAGGTTTCTAGTTTCGTTTCTTCAATAAAACTGTAACTTTTGCTTTCATTAGTTCTTGTGTTTGATTGATACTGTTGAAAAAATTGCACAGGAACGTTGAGGATCTGACGCATAGAGTCGCGGTGCAAAGAAAGTCAAGTTCACCAATCGTCAACAACAGTCCACGGGTTATAAACATGGCAAATGTGGAGATTCCGATCACGGAGAATGATGACAATGTAGAGAAAGCTGAAGCATATACAAAAGAACTCGAGAATGTAAGTTTCTATTATTGGAAACTTTCCCTCTTCTTGATTATGAATTTGTTTGAATTGTGTCTTTTGTTTTCCATGATACAGATCTGTAACATTTTAAAGAAGAAACATGAGGAAGCGAAAGAGTTACTTGTTCGTGCTGTAGTGAACAACAATAAGCTACTAATGCTTAACCATCCTCTATATGAAGACAAGATATCCTTTTTTTAATGCCATTGTTACATTTTTTGTCTATTTATAGAAATAGATATAGACTCTTTTGTATGTGTGTGTGTGTTTCCCTTAATAAATTAGAAACATCCGTATGGTCCAGAAGTTTGCAGCTAAGTTGACTTCTAATGAACAAGTCATGATGCAGACTCAAACAATTGTTGCTTAAGAGGTAAAGAATCTTCACAGAATACTATCTCAAGAGGTTTTAGTTAAAGACTCAATAATTTACTCCAATTTATTCATTTCTTGTCGAGATTACAGGTTTATTAGAGATGCACTCAAAAGTCCAGAGAAACGTTTGACACGTCAGATATTAGTCAAGGTTTGTCTTTTTCTTAATTAGCTGGTTAATAAAGAACTGACGTAAAATTTGGGACATTGATACCAAACTGATAAATTTGGGATTTAGTGTACAAACAAATATGCAAAAAACACCACCATAACCGGAAAAGAAGTCAAAACCCAGATGAAAAAGAAACCGGTTAAATTGGTTAAACCATCAAATTAAACGGTTTTGATAAACTGAATAATATTTCGTTAGGATCTGAATCTTTTTTCCTGGTTTAAGACGTATACACGCATACATACGTATAAATATACAAGACGTACATTAAAAGAGAAAATCTATATGGGCTTAAAACTAAAGCCCAATAGTAATTAGCCTTGTTGACCCAATTTGATAAATAATTCTTTATTTAAAAGAAAACCCCGTTATTTCCCTCCTCCTTCTTGGCGCACATCCCAAATCAAATGGCGCGTAAAAACATATTCCGCCTTTGATTAAAATCTCAAAAAAAAGTCAAAAACTTCTTTTAGTAGTAAAAAACAAAACCCAGATTTAGAATTCGAACCAAAAACGAAAACAGAGAATCTTCCCATGTTTTTTCCACCCCCCGAGTTCCCTCCAAAACACAAAAAACTTTCAAGTTTCAGAAATTTTAGAACCATCAACACCGAAACCAAAAAAATCCCTCCACAAAAATGAAAAAACTCAAAAACTTCAAATTAAATCAAATCTCAGATTCGTCACTTCCAAATCAGATCCATTCCCACACTTCATATACCCTTCCTTCCTCACTTCCTCCATCAATCCTCAATCTCATATCTCTCTCTCTATCTCAAGTCTCTTACATCAATGGAGATTCTCGATTTAAACACAACACAAAACGAAAACAAAGAGAATCTTTCACCTTCAGAAATGGCAATCATTTCATTCAAGCCTCTTGATTCTTCATCATCCATTGATAAAGAAAAGAAAACCCAAATCAGAATCAGAAGAAAAAGATCTTCAAGAAAGCCTCTTCAAGACATCACCAATCTCTTTGTCTCATCTTCATCATTACCATCTTCGTTTCTGATTCGTCACTTTTCTTCTTCGCCATCTCTATCACTTAATCCCAAATGCATGAAGAGAACAACAAGATCTACTGTTTCTCCCAAGATTGCTCCTTTTTCTTGTAGAAATTTCAGATGATTTAATTGTTTTAAAAAATTTGTGGTATTTTATCAATACCTTTGCCAAAAGCATTCATGTAACTCAACACACAAGATTTGTTTCTTTAGAATATATAGTGGTTTACTCATATTGCTTGTCCAATATCATTACAATTATATCGCTGAATTCATCAAGTCCTATCTAAAATCAGTCTGAATGATTAATTTTAATGGGAAAAATTGGTGAAATTGAAATCCTTACATAGAATAGAAGACGAGAGATTAGATACAGGTTATTTTTTATTTTGTTGGATGTTTATTTTGGACGAGTGTACTTACCAAAACACTGTATTAATTAAGGAGGTGTTATATTGGATTTTGTATTTTTATGGAGTTGAGTGTATTCTGAATTCATGAAAAATCTGGTGTTTATTAAATTGCGGGTTGTAATGAACATGATTTTTCAAATGTTGAGAAACTTAAATCTTGGAAAAAAAGCAATTATATGAAGGAGTTCTTGTAAGGTTGATGAATAAAATCACAGTGATGGAGGATCTGAATTCATCAACAAAAAGTTTAAGAGCCTGTTGAAGAAGAAGGTTTGTCATCAGGCAGCTACGCCTTATAATTCCTTTAGTAGTGGATGAATTGAAGTCTCTAATCAAGAACGCAAGAACATTCTAGAGAAGAAAGTGAGTAAGATGATAAAATATTGGGTTGCAAATCGTATCTTCTTCCTATGAAGCTCCAATACAAGGCTTCTTGGGCCACTAATGCTTATGAGTAACTTTAAGCTCTATAAAGAGAGGGACAAATGATTGCATGATAAGAAGCATATCTTGAGGAAATTTGTAGCGAATGATCTAGTGTGTTATAAAATTCTCGCGGGAAAACATAATTGGTTAGGTCCTTCTATGATCAAAGAAGTATGATAATGTTTGGGGAATGAATGCAAGTAACTTACTAAATAATTTGAGATTATTCGGCCTAATTGTTATACTCAATTCTAATTATGGAAACCTCTTCGTAGTACTCCTTAGATTGGATCCACTTACACTTAGTGATTCTCTAAGTCGGGTATACCGTAGATACACCCCAATCAGGAACACACTAAGGAATAATACCTAACCTATTCATTTAGGTTACTGTTAGGTCAGACTATGGAGCCACTTCTACATGATCACCATGTTTTTGACGTCAATTCGAATAGCTTAGTCACACCATCGGAGTATGAAACACATGGGCAATGGTAGTTCCATTTATAGGGATACGGAGGTCCTCACATAATTAGACTTGGTATCTTTAGTATAAGATGATTTACCTAAACTAAATAACATGGGGGCGTTAAATGATTCGTCTAAACCAAATTACATGTGGAACAAAGATATTTTCATAAATTAGATTACACCAAAGTTAAAAGAGTGAATTTTTATTCAAATAAAACCCTATTATTATATCTTTGATGTTTTTGGATTAAATAATGAAAAACATATAAAAAATGTATATTTGATCTAATTTTAGTTTACCAATTTTGTTTTCGTCCATTGTGTAATGTACTATTTCTTTAAATGATGAACAAAGTCATACCAATTCAATTTTAGTCCGAACGCCAAAAGACTAGACAACCATTCACAGCCTTAACTAAAACATGATTTATAAACAATAAATAGCCATATTTTTTAAAGAGAGAAGCAATATTATAGTGGAGAAGGGTATTCGTTTACCAAATATTGGTTTTTTTTCATAAATTTCTTTTTCTTTCCTTGAAAATATATAAGTCAAACTTATGAAAAAAGTAAATTTCTTTCATATGTCACTATATATGTTTTCTAGTATTTTTGGTCAAACAATTTGCTGACACTTTTATGACAAAACTTGGATTTGGATGAGTACAAGAAAACCTTCGGTCATAATTACAGTGTAGAACTATGATTGGTTCGAAACTTATCCTTTAACTAAGTTACTTAACCACACTACCTTAGTGGAATCTTGACAAATGTAATAAAAAAAATAACAACACTTTTTTTTCCCATTTCTTTTGATGAAACTTTTTTGAATATTCTTCTTGTAATTAAATCACCTGATGAATCAGATATGTGAATAAAAAATGAATATATTGATGAACATATTAGAAAAATGAAAATCTCCGACTCACCAATGCAATACCAACACAAAACCATATAAGTGCTCTTTTCTTTGACTTTTTTTTCGTTGTCATATTTTACTCCTTTCCTTTTCTATCTTATTGGAATTTCATGATTCACCATTAATCATCTTCGTCCATTATCATTACCTCGTATTTTTTAACTCACTCATACACATATAAATATATATTTATACATGTATGTGTGCGCATGCAAATGTATTTATAATGTCACTGGATAGAAGATGGTCGACTTAAAAGTGGTGTTATTAAATATTTATGCTTTGTCGACAATTAGTTATATCTAAATTATTATAATTAGCACTTGATGTAGCCGTCTCTTATCATTCTTTTTGAGAGACCAATGTAAATACATGTAAGATTCACATCTTTTTTAATTTGATGATGTAATTACGGAAAACGATTGTGTACAAAGGATAAATTTCTAATCTTTAAGCTTGTTTTCCTCCAGGGTTAAAGAGTTTAGTCTTATCTATACTTTTGATAGAGACTAGCTACAAATCGAATATGATTAGATCGAACATGCATTAGTCAATCAGGGCTTGACAAATCTTGACACACTCTGTATCTTAAGCTTTAATATTGACTGTACGTATGTAATAATATATTGATTATTTTACTTTATTGAGTATCTTAACAGTAAAGCATTAATATTTATGATATCATTTATTTATACAATCTAATTTTAAACCAATTACAGGAGGACAAATATCTAATAAATTTTTCAATAGATTTTTAAAGGTTTACATTTAAGAATCCCTCATCTTTTCTCTCCTACTAATTGTAATTTTTTAGTTATTTCAATATTGAAATACTCAATGAAATACCTTCGCCGGAAGTGTTCTTAGCATCGTTGTTGGGTGGTTGGTCATATTGGTTTTAACGATCGAACAAAATTTTGAATTTTTTAATACTTTGTCGAATGAATAAAAAAAAAGAAGAAATTTGTGGTGTTTTAATTAAAATTGATAAATTGAAATGAATAGGAAAAAAGGTTGTTATAAATTCCTAATTACTAAGAACTAATGACTTAAATTTTGTGAACTATATAGTTGGGCTGGTGCTCGTTCAAACACAATTCAATTACAATATGGTTTTTAATTCAATATGCGGTGTGAATCGAATTGAAATTAGGCAATAAAAAAAAAAAAAAATCGAATTCAAGGCGATGATTTTGTTGAGTGCACCATCTAGGATCTTTTTATTAAATTTTTTAACAATATAAACCATAAGATTCTTTGATAGAAACTCGAACCCAATACATAATTGAATTATAATATAAATTTTCTATTTTTAGGATGTCCTTCTCCCTCCCCCTCTCAGAATGTCGTAGATGATTTTTTTTCGGTAAAGCTGTTTAGACGTGGATGATAAATTATATGTTTTCATCTCAAAAACCAATTGACAATGAGGATTGGACCATATCCTTAATATTTCATTTACCGTCATTACCTATTTCTAATATGAGATATTATTCTTAATACATGTGTGGATTGGTGGGAACATCTTTTTGAGTCGGATTGACTTCGATAAGACAAAATTTCGAGTCGAACATTATTAGATGGGGTTACGAAGTGTGGAATCATGCTCTGGTACTATGTCAGATTATGTGCTTCTAATGAAAAATTAATATGAGTGATTTTGACCTATGTCTCTTATATACTATTTAGTATTCTACTTATTTCATATTTCGAATGTGAAATGTTATTCCTAGTTGGACCCAACTAGAATTCTACCAGCAAGTGGTTTTCTATATATACTCTAGTAGGACAATGTGTAAACCCACACACAAATTGTTTACTTTAAAGCAACAATCAAAGTTAGACAAGAAAGAAAGCTAAATTCATAGTTGAACTGGTCAGACCGATCGATCTAGTACGGGTTTTAAAGCATTGCCTAATTTTTTTGGGATAAGTATAAAACCCATCCAAGAAACAATGCCACCTAACAAATCAGTAAAATGGATGGCACATGAGTCTATAAGGGCTTTGGCCAATACTAGCTAACACAAAAAGAATATATTAAGATGTCGATCGTATATAATATGTGTACTATACCGTAATGCGGCGATCTTTATCATTTATTTATACTATTCAAAGCACCAATTTGCATTTGGCAAGTCGGAAGGGTCACTTGCAAAGCTGGTAACAGATTTAAATATGATTATTATACAAAATATTTTGGTAATGAAGAAAAATGTAGGCAACGAGAAAAACCGTTCGGTGACAACTCATGCTTGCACTTGCTATAAGCACTAAAGCCCTACGCTATAGCTAGCTAAAGCCATCTCCACTAGTGGAAACCCTTCAAATAAAACTCTATATATAGAAACCCTCCTGAGATCTCTTCTTTCCTCATATATACTCATAATACATCACGTGAACTACTTCTCTAAACGCAATCTTTATCTCTCTCTCTTGCTTAAGCTTTTTCTATTGCCCTAACTAAGTGTAATTGTAATGGCTAAGCTTAGCTTCTCGGTCTATTTCTTGTTGTTTCTTTTGATAGCCGTGGTTGTTTCTGGAAGCCGCCCTCTTGATCGGGCTCCTCTTGGGGTTAAGGTGAAAGATGTAGGCTCTTCTATCGAAACTACGAGCCTGAGTGTAGCGGATGGTCAAGCTGCGGGTAGTGGCAACAACCACGGAAAATCTCCTGAGCGATTAAGCCCTGGAGGACCCGACCCGCAACATCATTAGTTATCTAGGGTTTCCCTTTATAATTAAGAGTTGTTACTTTCAATTTCTTTAAGATTGTGAATTTCTTATGAATAATTCTGTTTTTCAATGAATCTGTTTTTTTTTTGTTTGTAATAAGATTGTGAATTTGCGTTTGTGAGATTATTACAAATGTAACAGTTTTATTGATTTATATTATTATAAATTTCGTTATCGAGTTAGTTGTTCCAGATATTGTTCTCGTACGTTTGACTAAAACAAGGACCATTACCAATACCACTTACCAGTAATTCATTATTATCCAGATAATAAAACAGTTTTTGGCGCTTTTGCATTATACATTGCAACGCAAGGTATGCGGTTGATTTAGATGGTCCTGCAGAAAAGATAAGAAGATAAAATAATATATAAATATATCTTATGATTGAATCGTGTTCTATTCGATTGTGACTGATATATCAAAATCAATATAAATTTTATATTCCAAGACATGCTTTTATATTTGGTTTGCCCATCTGAATATTTCTCCTCTTTGTGTTCTCTGTGGCAATCATGTTGAAGACAAAGCGCAGCTCCATCTCCATTGTTCTTATATGTTCACATCTCGTTCGTCGTTTAGAATGTTCAAACACTATCTATGGCATCAAATCTTCATTTACGTCTTAATACATCGTCTAAAGTATAATCGCCATGGTGCATATCCGTCAAACGTCTAAGCAGCCGTCTAATTCACTTTCATAACAATTACTTTATTTAAAGCACTAATTGGCCCCAAAAAAAAAAAGCATAGTGCAAAAAAAAAATCGATTGAATCTTTGAATTAAATTAGTAAAAATTAAGAAAAGTTTGGAATAAATTGTAAAATTAATTTTCATCAATAGGAAATATGTGACCACTCGTTAAAGGAATGCATTTTGAATTATATGCATGTAGTTTGATCATATTTCTAAAATAGGAAGAACATAAATCAGAGCTTACATGCCATTCAAAGCCATAATATTTTTTTGTTTTGTTTTAATTAACATGCTACTTTTTTTTTCTTTTTTTTGTTTTTTGTTATAGCTGGTTTCTGGAATGCTTTTGTTATTTCAAATCTATTGATATAGATGGATCGACGCAGTTAAAAATATTTCTTAGATTCGAATCTCGAGAATTCAACATGTATATTAATAATCTATATTTGGCTAATTTACTTTAAATTTTCGTCCATCAATTTTTTCAATGATAGATTTACACAAGAATCTTTATGATGAAAAGATCTGTTTTATCTTTGATTATTCATGCTTTACAGTAAACCAAACACTTAATACTATGATCACCCATGGATGATAATGAGTGAAAAAGACAGTCTCCGATAGTATCATATTCGTATCAAAATAGAATTAATTATAACTAGCCGATCATTACACACGCGTATATAATAAGATAATACCCTATTTACTATTTTATAACCCATTTTAAAATTAATATGAAAAAGCATTCGACCTAAAAGTTGGACGAACGTGAAGACCAAAATGGGGATTGAATCGGCTGAAAATGGTATCATATAATAAAGTTTTTATATCGACGAACAAAAGACGGCGAACGTGAATCATTCTTTCTTTTCTTTTTTTTTTAAAAGTATATCATATTTTTACGAATAACACCAAAACCTAATGACTTATCACACGACCCAAATGGACCCTATTTGTAAATTATATTAGCAACCTTTTTATTTTGTCGTTAATGTAGATTAATATAACCTACACAAAAATTAAAACATCGTGACCTTCTTATCATATTGAAGACATACGCACGATTTGGATGTTAAATAAAGAGTAATACCACTGAATGACTATAGTTTGGTATTTTATTAATTAAATTGGTGGATGATATTTTTATTAACAATGTTGTTTATTTAATGGACTTGTTTTTAAAATTAGTGTATTTTTTTTGTTTTATTTTTATGAATATTCATGCAAGTTATTAGAAAACATATTATTTTACGTGAAATATAATATTTTTAAAAAAATTTAAAGCATGTCCTTTAAAAGTTTCTCGTTTTCGTCAGGTTATTGGTATTTTAAGCCATTGATCATATCATCTCTTTCCCGACCCTTCTGACCCAAGACATTAGTCAATCCTCTCTTTTGCCTCCTTTCCACCCTTCCACTCTCCCCTTTCTGGTTATTCTTCGACAAATGGACTCACAATTTCAAATTGGAATCATGGTACTTAGCTACCCTCAGATCAGTTCCTTCCTACTTTCTTTAGCTCCTAAATTAAAGTTTGGCCCTCAACTTCTTATCCTTTTATCTAATCCCAAAATCGTAGATCTGAATCCCCTTTCCCAATTGATGCTTCCTTAGTATCTTTTAATATAAGCTATCTCATATAGTCTTTATTGTCTTGTCCTCAATGCAGTTGACTCCAATTGCCTATGTCCCAAAATTTTCCATGATCCTTCCCTTATTCTCCCAAGTTTATATTTAACAACTTTCCATACTTTCTCCTACTTATGTAGTTTCTTATGCTCTTATGACTCCCCCAACTCATCATGATCCTCCCTTCCACAAGTATTAGCTGATAGGCTAACGAAATTAAAAAAAATAAGTTTTGAAGATTAATACCCTATACCATCTAAAAAAAAGGAAACGAATAATAATTATCAAAAACCATATTTTTGAGCAAGGTGCAATAGAGCACAAAGACTTACTCTTAGAAATTTCTAGGTAGGGCTCTTGTTTAGTCACAAAATTGTGCTTAGTCATATGTGGGGTAGAGGTAGAAAGATAGAATTCATTTAAACTTGAAAAAGAACAATGGTAATAAATATTCTTCAATCAATACCTGAGATCACAAATATACTAGAGAGAAAGGATGTTGAATCCTCAAAGTTCATAATCCCACACCTAAACCTTAAATTTATTGCCTTGACTAAGATCTCTCTTTGAGCTCATCTCAAGGGTATCCCCTTTCACCTAATGACTAGGGTCGATTGGATCATGATATGTGAACTAGTGGGTGACCCTAAGGAAGTTGATGAATTCACCTTAAACCTCTCCATAATTTTGTTTAACTTCAACATGAGGATGTATTAGTTGTTGAAGTCTAGGTTGACTACCCATGACTCCATCCATCTTGTTCTCATTGTCATGAGATATGACATATCTCCTAGAACTACCCAAACTCACTCCCACTTGGGTTTTTGTTACTAAGTTTCATTTCGTGATTTATATCCAAACTCTTCCCCCACCAATTTGTTCCCTCTCTACCACTTGCTTTACTTTTATGAACTGCCTTAAATTTACATGCCTCATAATCATCTGCTCAGCCAAAATTTACCAAAGAAGACTTCCACAAAGCATGTCCACCAATGAACCAAGAAACCCTACCTCCAAACTCATCTATCCCTTCTCATATTCCTCCCTCTCAAACTTCCACAATATTAATCATGATCAAATCATCTCTCAGAATCTTCCAGTTTTCTTAGTTACATTCTTCTAGTAACTCTCTCACCAACTCAGAACTTTCAAACCCTGACCGTCATCCACTAGACCTACCACTTGATCCCTAAAATTCATCATCCCCTCCTTATCCTCACCTTTTTTCCCTTTATTATCGAGCTCCCTAGATCTCGTGTACCTTGTACTGCTACATAAAGGCCTTTACTACCTCAAGGGGAGTCCTTTTCGTAAGCCTTTATGAGTTTTTTTAAAAACATTTGTGGTCTAAATGATCCGAAAAAACATAGACCTTTGTGTCACTGGCTTATATCTAATCAACCACTTTTGGAGCTATTTTGAAAACTCATGTGAAAGCACATAATATTAGTTAATTCTCTATCTAGAGTATGTAAGAGTTCCCAATTTATTTCAAACCATCTAATTGATTGATGAAGTGGCATAATTATTTGTATATTATATTTATTCACCAATCGAAACATAACATTACCGATGAAGTTCTTCTACCAAGTGGACCTACATTCATATTCACATTAGTTTCTGAATCCAATATAGGTCACAAGAGGTCAGAATTATGGGTGGAGTTTATAAATCTTTCACCAATCTCAGAACCTCTACTCTTCTCTTGGGTCATTGCAGAGGATTTTAACCAAATCACTCATCCATCAAAATATTTTTAAATCTCTCAACTCTATAACGTCTGATATGTTGGAAATGAAAGATTGCTTCCTCCAACTTTGAGTCTCTAATTTGCGATATTAAGGTTTCCTATTCACTTGGACAAACTGTCAACCTGTACCTCCTATAGCTAAGTAGTTGGACATATTAATGGCTAACTCCTACTGATTCTATGTTTTACCTTTGAG
The DNA here is from genome assembly GCA_900116095.1 of Euclidium syriacum. Classification (NCBI taxonomy): domain Eukaryota; kingdom Viridiplantae; phylum Streptophyta; class Magnoliopsida; order Brassicales; family Brassicaceae; genus Euclidium; species Euclidium syriacum. The sequence continues at coordinate 1,137,912 of FPAK01000009.1, forward strand.
TTTTGCTTCCTTTGTGGCCTCTCATCCTAGACGTAGCTTGCCTTTTCCCTAAACATGGTACTATGCCTTTCAATTTTCTTAATTTTCTAACCAAACATTTGAATTTTCACTGAGTGAGACAACGTTGGCACAAACTGAAAATCTTGCTAAGAATCTGTTTGCTCTCTCCTTTAAATTCTACTCAATTAAACACTCTTTAAAACTGCTAAATAGAGAAAACTATTCTCAAGTCTAGAAAAGAGCGGTTGATACTAACCTTTTTTTGACTAATATGCAAGTGCACTCTCTTATTTCTTTTGTATTTTACTTGAAATCTCTTAAAAAGAAACATATTATTTTACATAATTGTTTTCTTTTTTTTAAAGCGTGTAATAAAATTAATTTGGTCTACAACGTAAAAAAATTAAACCATCACTTTAGATTTTATTATATTTTAAACGCCAATGTTTTTGGAGAGAAGAATATACTTGTTTTTCACATTAAGAAAAATCTTAAGAAAATGTACAATTTTAAATTTTTCGTAGAGCATCTAGAAATACCATTTATTTTTTAAGAAAGTCACAGTATCTAAGAATTATTCTCTCGTAATTATATAACAAATCATTAGTTAAATTTAAGAAATGATATTTTTTTTAATAAAGTATAATATGAATGTATGATCGTGTTGACATCAATTCGTATAGCTTTTTTAAGAAATACGCGTCCGTTTTGCATAAAACTCAAATATATAACTGAGCACAAAGATTAGTAGGTACCTTTATAGTGTATAGTATACTTTATAGGCCATACACTTGTTGTGGGTACAATCTTGAGAAAAATAATGCAAAAACATTATTCTTTATCGGATCTTGGTTTTTGAGTAATGACATAAGATAGTTGCGAATTTTAAGTTTTTTTCACAATATAATAACAACGCACTAGTTGAGAAATGTGTTGATTCAATTTCTCTTCGAAATAAAATCAAATGTGAGTTGATCAATTGAACATATCATAAGATAACAATATGTATATATATGGTGTTTAAACTACAAAAAAATATTGTAATATAAGAAATATATGGTATATTAACTCAAATAATTACGATCGAATTATTCAATAGTCAACATAAGTTCAAAGCATTATTGGAAAGTATCAAACTTTAGTGAGAAAACATATATATGAAAAAGCCATATATAAACTAGAGGCAGCAAAATAATTCATTGTGATTTGTGACTAAGTGGGGACCGTACTAATATGCATTCTAATTCACGAAAAAGAAAATGATTATCTAAATTGATAATGTAATTATTTTCTTAAAATACAGAGGAAATTGCCTTTAAATTTTCTGATCCTCTACTATATATAGCATATTATACCAGTAAATAAATGTTTATTAAAGATTCTTTTATTAAAGATTCAACTCAGAAGATTAATTAAATAAGACATAGTGGATTCAAATTATTAGTAAACAAGATCTAAATTTTAAATATCTTTTATAGTTTACTTTATTGGCACCTCAACTGAATCTTTTATTTTAGTCTTCAAATCATATATGATATACAACATTTTTTTTTTTTGGTCTAGAATAACATAATTAAATAACACATAGTGGATTTAAACTATTAGTTAAAAACACACATATACATATATATATATATATATATATGAATTTCAATTGATTTAAAAGGATTGTTGTCACACAACCCATATTTAGAAAAGTTCATATAAAACTAGGATTGTGAAATAGAAATAGAATTGTTAGGTCGCGGAATTCGATTAAATCTGGTGAAATTGTATATTTTGATTCATTTTTGTGTCGTTTGGTTGAGTATAACAGAACAAATTAGAATTTAAATGATAATAATTATATTGGCTGAATTTTTTAAAACTAATTAATCAATTCATTTAATTTATAAAAAATTTGTTAAACAATTTCTTATTAACAAACTGATTAAATAAATTAAATTTATCAAACATAATTTTTATATAAAACCATAGATTATAAAAAATAATTACAAAATTGTTTACTTTTATGAAAATTAAATTAAATTATTTTTCTTAATTTTGAATCTCACCAAAATTTTATCTTAATCAGCAGAAAAAGTGATGAAATTTTCAATAAAAAATATTAAATATCAATTGATATATATGTTAGGGATAGGCTTAGCACTCCGACACAAATCATGAAAAGCCTAGAATAAAGACAACAGCCCAAACCCCATCGACATAGTCTCGCAAACAAGGCAGTTCGTTAAGATGTTATGCCTCGCTAAGGAGTCGAGAGTTTGACTTATACCCAACAAAACGAGAAGTGATGATCCGGTCACATCACACCTTTTTCAACGTCAGAAGAAACCGAATGCAACCTTCGAAGGCAATGCTCACACATGCCAGCTCGTGTTAGTTCTAGGACGAGATCTATTCTCGGACTAGATCCGACTACGAGTCAAATTTAACAGCATCTCCCGATCGTTACAAAAATCTCCTTCATTCATTACTGCAGAACATTCAATTCCATAGAGATGATAGGAGAATAGGTAGAACAGTTCGGTAAACTTAAATCGAGTTTAACATCATTAGCGACCCACTCGATTGTTGTTAGGTTTCGCTCTTTGCATTACCACTCTTCTAACAGCCAACTTCTCGCTCTCTTGTAAACTAGCGACCTCGTTTATTCAGTAATAAAATGATGATCATTTCGCCATTCTCTTTTGTTATCTTATTTAGTTATCAATCCGGTTCATTCACGAGAGTTCCGACCCACTAAATTCATCATTCAAAGAACGCAACGTAACTAAAAGTAATGTATCTCATTCATCTCGCTATCACTACATACTAACCCTACTCCGTCCCGCCAAGATACTCTTAGTTGATGAAATTGTCCCGCACAATATAGAATAATATTTACAGTACTACCAAAAGTTCCTCTAATAATCAAATGGTGTTGATGAAATTGTCCCGTAATAAACCGTAAAAATTACTTCTCTCTTGTCTCCTCCATCGGATCCTTGTAATGATGAACCAAGACACGAGTCGATTCACCATTTGGAGGACGTGCCCTCCAAGTTTAGCTCTCAAGTGTAAATATTTTTGGAGTAACCTCCAAGTCCAAAACTTTCTATAAAGTCACATTTTCTTACTCTACTTATTTTTTTTGCTTGTTCTTTATTGAATCTCTCCCTCTTTCTCAAACATAATCAAAATATGATGAAACAAGCTTTTTCGATGATCTCCGTCTTGAAAGCTCCAGCGACCAACGGCATTTTAGTTTTAATGGTGGCAATTTCTCTGTTTAGTTCCATGTCTAAAGAGAAAAAGAAAACGAAGAAGTCCAAGTCAGCTAAAAAGAAAAAGGAAGAGTCAAAGCCACCTGTGCTTAGCTACTATATTTAAGTTGGACTAAATGTTTTAGGCAAGACCAAAAAAAAAAAAAAAAAGTTTTAGGTTGAGTTTATATTAATTTTAAGCTTAGTTTTGTAAGTTGAGTTTAGATTTTTCTGATCAAGTTTTATAGAACAAAAGAAACTCAATTGTATTTAACTCGATATTATAAAAAATATTTGGATTATTCAAGTTTTTCTTTTAATATCTTTTGAGTTTCATTTGAAGTGTTACAAATCAAATAACTCAATTATTTTTTAAACAAAATAAATCCAACTTCTTGATATCACTAGCTAATTATAGAGATTATTATTAAAGAAACTCAAACCTAAACTAAATATATGTGTCTTGTAATACAATATAATTTTGGTTAGATTATCACAAATAAATTAAATAACTTAAACTATTTTTTAACAAAATAAATCCAACTTCTTGATATCACTAGCTAATCATAGAGATTATTAAAACTAATTAAGTTCTTAAAAAAAACTCAAACCTAAACTAAATATAGGTTTCTTGTAAATACAATAGAACTTTGTTTAGATTATCCCAATCTTTTAATCTTACCCATGAAAAAAAAAAAAAAATCATAAAACACTATTTATAACTCCAAAAATTCATATTGATTCAACTAAAAAAAAAAAAAAAAAAAAATTCCTATTAAAAAAAAAACAAAACAGAGAACATCTTTTGGTTACAAAATATAGAATTTGTACATTTGACACAAAACCATGGAAAAAAAAAAAATCTAAAACATCAAGATGTCTCCAAGTAACAAGTTGCAGAAGAAGAATCAGCTTCATCTTCTTTAAGCTCAATATCACCACAAGTAGATAGAATCGTAGCGAATATATAATCATCAACTTCAAATCCTTCAGCTTCCATTCGATACATTAACTTCAACGCTTCACTACAAAACCCATTCCTCGCATAACCCATAATCATCGCTTTCCAAGAAACCAAATTCTTCTCAGGCATACTATCAAAAACCCTAAACGCTTCTGCCACAAATCCACATTTCGCATACATATGAATCAAAGCACTTCCCACAAACACATTCGACAACAACGCTTGATTCTTTTTCGCAATAGAATGTATCGATTTACCGATAAGTAACGATTCCGAATTCGCGCAAGCTTTCAAAGCAGAGGAATACGTAAACGGATTCGGTTCAACACCTTCTTGAATCATCTCTTTCAAAAAATCCAACGCTTCTGATTCATGTCCTAAACTCGAACATCCAGAGATCATCGCTGTCCACGAAACAACATCTCGAGATTCCAACTGTCGAAGAACATTAAACGCATCACGAGATTCACCGCATTTACAATACAACCAAACCAGAGTACTTCCGATATAAACATTCTTCTCAATCGAGTTCTTGATTATCTGCGCGTGAAGCTCTTTCCCTAACAACAAAGCTCCAACGGAACCACAAGCTCTAAGTATACTCACAACCGTCAAGTTATTAGCGATCAAATGACGCCGTTTCATTACACGAAAGAGACTAATCGCGTCTTCACCGTAACCTTCTCGAGCATGCGCGGCGATAATCGAAGTCCACGTAACCGTATTTCGATTACTCATTCCATCAAACACTTTCCTACAATCCGAAATCTCTCCGCATTTCGCGTACATATCCATCAACGAAGTTCCAACGAAAACATCTTCTTTCTTAATCATCTTTTTAACAACTAAGCTATGAACTTGCTTACCAAATCTCAACGCTTTCTCTTCACTACAAGCTTTCAAGATACTACAAACCGTAAACTCGTTCGGACAAAACCCATGATCTAACATTCCGGTGAACATCACTATAGCTTTTTTCCCATGTCCTTTCCTCGAGCAAGCCGATATAACCGCGGTCCAAGAAATCACATCTTTCTCTTCCATTAGATCAAACGCACGTAACGCACTTTCCAATTCGCCGCATTGAGCATAAAAGTAAACAAGAGCACTCTCTACAATGAGATTCTCAACTCTAACTTTCACCATACTACCATGAATCTGTCTTCCTAACTCCAACTCTGATCTTTTACTACAAAGATTCAACAAACACACAAACATTCTCTCATTCGTGAAACGGATTCCGTGTTTCGCATAAGCTTCGAATAACTCAAAAGCTTCATCTTCAAGACCTAATTTCAAATACCCATCAATCATTGCAGTCCAAGTGACTGTGTTTCTGTCAGGCATACTGTCGAACACTTTACGTGCATAAACCAAATCACCGAGTCTCACACAAGAACTTATCAAATTGTTACCGAAATAAATCACTTGATCATCGAAACACTTTAACGCCATCGCGTGAATCCTTTTCACGATCCGCATCCCATTTGAAGACTGTAGCCACTCAGCTAGTATAGTGTAATCCACTCGTTCGCTATCCAAATCCAAATCCAACTTCTCTTTAAACGAATCCTCAAAACCCGAATCGAAAAACGATCTCTTCTTCCCAGAAACGAGTCGAAACCCAGATAATGATCTCCCGCGTCTAACTTCATCGTCTCGCTTCAATCTCGAATCTCCTCCGATGCTCAACACCGTTGAAGATTTGAAGCTTTGCGTCGCCGGAATATCTGAAATCCGGAGACGTGGTTGAATTAACGATAACGAAAACATCGCCGATGACGGAGAAAAAAGAGAGAAGCTTCAGATTCTTATTCTCCCGCCGGTAAATTTACGTTAACCGGAGAAAAACTTAGATAAAGGCTATATTTAGGCTTTGAATGGTAATAGCGATCAGTGCGGTCTAGTCCACAAACAGTTAAGACCGCTTTTATTAACCATTCACAATATTTGGTCCTCACTAATGCGGACAAAGAAAATAAAAGAAATTCCTTGCGGATTAAACGCGGATTAGTTTTGTGAAAAAATAAAGGTGGTCTGCAGCGGTCTTTTGTATACTTTAAAAGTTGAGCGTTTTATTCCACAAACGGTTTAGTCTGTTCCGATCGCTGTCACCATTCAAAGCCTTATTTTCTTTAAATGAAAAAGGTTAAATTTTTAAAAATTAATTTGATCTGATCTTTTGTAATTATGACGACAACAAATAATATCTCGGTCGGTTTCAAATAATTAAAGAGACAAATATTCACACGCGTTCTTAGAAAAAAACATCAAATAATTTTTTTACATCCAATTAAAATAAAACACGTGTCTCACCACTTTTCCTTCTCAAACACTAACCCCATCTCTCCCCTGAAAACCCTCCACGATTTCACACAAGTGTCTCTCTTCTCTAACAAAAAACTTCATCAATTCTCAGATTCTCTGACTTCAATCAAAAGTGTTTTGTCTTTTTATTCATCTTTCTCAGCTTAATTTCATAACTGTTCCAATTAGAAATTGAAAAATGCGAGTTGGAGATTTTCATTGAAACTCAGAATATTTTCTTCTTTAAAAGCTTTTTAAGATCGGAATTTAAAACGATCAAAGTTTTAGGGATTTTATTCGTTTCTTCTTCGACTTTTGTCTCTTCCTCTTCCTTCTCCAAAAGGGTTTTATTTATTCCGTATTAAAAAAAAACCCTTTTTTCTTTGAAAAGCTTCAACTTTTACCGAAACCCAAAAGCCAGAAGAAGCAGAGAATTCATTGAAAAGCTTTTCTTTTTCATTGAAAAGCTTCAATTTTGAGAGAAACGAAGAAGACGAAGCAGAGAACTTAACCCAATTTCATGAAACAGGTGAACAAAGCTTTTTTTTTTTTTTTTTCTGAACTTCATATCCACTTTTTGTCTGTCTATGGCTGGAGTTTAGTTGATGAAATTTGTTAAAAATATATACATATTAATTAGGTGATTTGCCTTTAATTTCCTTCTCACATGATTTGAATTGGAAAAATAGGGAAAAAATCTACAAAATCTCTTTATCATTTTCCAAATTGACTTCATATTGAATTAAATTGGTGTTTGTCATATTGTTAATTGTTTTTAACTAAATTAAGTGTTTTCTGATGTATGATCTCTAGGCTCTGTTTTTTTTTTTGTATGTTTTCTTTAAATTCATAATCAAATTTCTCGAATTTGCATTTTTTTATTTGATTTTACAGGAATCAATGAATAGATCGTGTCTCTGTAGTGTCTTAATCACTACAGCTCTAATTTGTGGTGCTTACTTCATTGGAAATGCTTATCTCGCTAAACAATTTAAAGAGGTACAAATCAAATAATTAGTAAAGAGAGTATACTTTGATTTGATTTTAATGTATAAAAATGTTTGATTAATTTAACAGAAATTGCTAAGATGGGAAATCACTGATAAAATTCATAACAAACTCACTGATAAGATTCAGAACACAACATTGGTGGATTCTTGCAAGGTTTGTATTTTTCTCGAATTTATTTTTAGTTTTTATCTTATGATAATCGATATTAATGTTTTTTTTTTTTCAATAGATGAATCTCAAGAAGCCATTAGGTACTGAAGCATTACCGCAAGGAATTATCGAGAAAACATCGAACTTAGAAACGCAACATCTATGGAACTATAACACTAAGGTTTTTTGAGAATTCCCTCAAAAAAGATTTGTAAAGTTTTCACTATTTGTAGCTTAAAATCTTGAATTTTTTATTTTCAGGCTAAACCGATCGGTTCGATGAGTTTATTAGCAATGGCGGTTGGAATCAAGCAAAAGGAGTTAGTCAACAAAGTTATCCAAAAGGTTTTGCATTTTTTCACTATCACTAAGAATTTTTCGCTATTTTTTTTGTGTGTAGATTAATGATACAAATTTTACTCTGTTTTTTTCAGTTTCTTCCTCGAGATTTCGTTGTTATGCTTTTTCATTACGATGGTGTTGTTGATGAATGGAAGCAGTTTCAATGGAACGAGCATGCGATTCATGTTTCCGTAATGAATCAAACGAAATGGTAAAAAAATTCTCGCAAATTCTTGTTTATTTGTTAAGTATTAGCTTATAATAACTGAATAATGTTAATAAAACATTCATAGGTGGTTTGCGAAAAGATTCTTGCATCCTGATATAGTTGCAGAATATGAATATATATTTCTTTGGGATGAAGATCTTGGTGTAGAGCATTTCAATCCTCAACGGTAAAAAAAGCCTTACCTTACCGCCAAATTTAGGATTTTGTTTCACTTTACTGATGAATATCATTTTTGTATATATTTTTAGATATCTATCTATTGTTAAGAAAGAAGGGCTTGAGATATCGCAACCGGCACTCGACACTACGAAATCGGAAGTTCATCATCCGATAACCGCTCGTCGTAAGAATTTAAAAGTTCATAGGAGAATGTATAAAAACAAAGGGAGTGGGAGATGTGATGATCGTAGTACCGATCCTCCTTGTATCGGGTAATGTAAACCGGTTTACGAATCTCGGGAATGTTCGGTTTTTCGGTTTATAACTTTGGATTTTGCAGGTGGGTAGAAATGATGGCTCCTGTTTTCTCTAGAGGAGCATGGAGATGTTCTTGGTATATGATTCAGGTAACATTTTGTGTTTCATATATCAAGTTTGGTTCAATTCATTAGAATTCGGTTTACTCGGTTCAATTACACGTAATTTGGCCATTTTCGTATGAAAATGATTGAACCGTCTCGTCTCGATTCGGTTTGGGTCAATTTGGTTGGAATGCTAGTTTTAATTCTTTTGTGTTGCAATGCAGAATGATTTGATCCATGCATGGGGTTTGGATATGCAGCTTGGTTATTGTGCTCAAGTTGGTTTACTTCTACTTAAACCTAATTTCTCGCTTTCTTAAACCGGTTTTAATTTCCTCGACTGTGCGGTTCTTACTAAAACATTATTCTTGGTTTAATATTAGGGTGATCGGAAGAAAAATGTAGGTGTTGTGGACGCTGAATACATAGTTCATTACGGTTTGCCCACACTTGGAGTAATAGAAACCGCTGCGCGGAATGAGACAGACCCGAAATCGAAATCGAAATCGCCGGTACAAGATTCGTCTTCTTCAAGTGAAGTGGATAATAGACCAGAAGTGAGGATGAAATCATTTGTAGAAATGAAGAGATTTAAAGAGCGTTGGAAGAAAGCTGTGAAAGATGATAGATGTTGGGTTGATCCCTATTGAAATAACAAGAAAGAGCGGTTTAAGTAAACCGGATTATTTGTTATTGCTGAGTAATGTTTTTTTGTTGGCCATTGTATACCATTGTTTGGTACATAGATTTTGTTTTACTTTGGGGAAAAAATCAGTGTATTTGTTTCTGTTTTGTGATGGATATAGAGTAGATTTTTTGTTTTTATTTTGTAGTACTATTATATAAATTTGTTTTTGTATAAGTAAAATATTTGATGATATCAGAGTATTTAGGTCCAGTTTCATTAGGCCTTGATTTATTATCAAACCACACTTTGCTATCGAACCACGAATTAATTTTATGTAAGCAAATTAAAATGATGATGATGATGGAATTTGTTTAAAAATAGTTAAATAACTAGTATTAAATCTAAATTTGATATTACCGTTTTGCTATTAAATTTAGATTAGATAATAAATCTAAACATATGTTAAATCGAAATCAGATAGTTAATTTGACATCAAATTACAAAAAATTAAATTTCTTAATGTTTGTATTTTTAACCAAAACAATACGATTTATGTAAACCTAAGCTAAAATTAGTGTTTTTTTTGTTCTGTCTTGTTAGTTTAGAATATCAAGGAAAAAAACTCTCAATCATTGATTTTTTATTCAACTTTGAGTCTTCTTTCTAGAAAGTAAATTAGGATGTCAAGCAAAATGGTTTTGCTTATGGATTTTTTTAATTACTTAATTCTTATAATTCAATTTTAGAAATTATTTTTAATTTTTAAAAAATTTCAATTAGATTTGAGTTAAATTGGCCAAATTATTTATTTATGATCCAATTGATATTTTTTTGTGGTTAATCCAAATGATTTATGATCCAAATGAAACCAATCAAAAGATAAGTTTAAAGTTTTTTTAATTTTGGAAGTATTATTTTAGAAAATTAATATTTAGCAAAAGACAATAGCAAATTTTTACCATTTGCACGTAATAAGTTCATAACCTATTTCATCAATTTTTTTTTATGAAGAGCTAACAACTCAAATTCTTCCAAATTACAATTCAGTTGTTGTTAACAACTCAAACTCTTCCAACAACTCAAACTTTTCCAAATTACAATCATTAAAATAGGGAATGTAGCTTCAAAATACTTGAATATGCCTACTTTTCCAAATTACAATCATTAAAATAGGGAATGTAGCTTCAAAATACTTGAATATGCCCTATTTGGTCATTGGAATAGCTGTCTACAAACAAAATAGAACTTAGTTGATTTGTTTGGTGGTTTTTCAAATCAATAACTGCTGCAAACTAATTAAACTTAATCAAAAGATGAATGAATTGTTCTCGAAAGGATTGGATTTAATTTTATCTTCAACTTCACACATATATCTAGTTTTTTTGTGCCAATTCCAAAATATAAGATATGCAAGAGCTTTTTTTGTCTCAGTTCCAAAAAATAGGACATACAAGAATTTCATTTCCGTTATACTACAACATGAAAGTGTGAAATTAGATCAAATCAATTCATTAAAATCAAAATATTGGATGTTGAAAGTAAAAAAAACAATTCATACCGTGATAATTAGTTTTCAAAAATACATTTTAATTTTACTTCCAAAAAATGTAAAGACTATAAACTTTTATTAATCTTAAGTAATTTCTGAAAATATTTAACATTATATATATATATGAATTTTTTGGCTGAGACAACCAGAGAAGTAAACTTTATTCCATGTTTCTACTAATAGTAATATTCAATTGATTATGCTGTGTCAATTTAACTTCTTACAAATCGAATTATTTTATGTCGATGGCATTAAAAAATGGGTCCAAATTACCGATTTTTCTTCATATCATTTATGAATCATATATATATACAGATGTTTGAAGTTTCGGTTCAATAATTCAATATAAACACATGATTTACGCGAAAACGATAAAAAATAATTCAAAGAAAAGTATGAAATTATACACATAATATCCAAATCCAGTGAGAAATTTACATTATAATACTAAATTCAATTATTCAAGGCATAGTCTCGAGTCAACACAAATCAGAGACGATCAAAACCTAAACAACGACACCGTTTTCCTATATTGAACAAAAAAAACAAGTGAATTTGCAAAACTCATCATGCAATTGAACCGGTGATGATGGGATGCTTCAAATTTAAATTAAACCGGTTATCGAATCGTTCCAGTTGAACCAGTTCTCGGGTGTTATAGTGTCTAGGACTACAGTTCATATACCCCTATGGGATAAAAATAATCTCAAATACTCTTATGTGGTAAAATGACAATTTTACCCTTAATGAATTGGCAAAAGGAGAGAAAGGGTTAAATAGCATTAAGCCGGTAAGGATTCAATGGAAAACACGGTAGCTCAGTGGTTGCGAGTTCTATGCGCTTCTTCTACGTGCGCGCGCGCTCAGGGTTCGAATCCCCCATGCGTCCTAATTCTAGGATATAACTAGGGGATACTAGTTGTACTAGGTTAGGGTACAACTAGGGAATACTAGGATGTACTAGGTATAATTAAGACGGTGAGTTTTCATTTAAAAATTGTTAGAAGGGTATTTTCGTCAGTTTCAATGGAGGAAAAGAAAGCTAAAGGAATCATCGGTTTCTCAAGTGCAAGAGAGAAAGATATGATTGGCGAATTACCCGATTCATTGATATCTCAGATACTCTTGTATCTTCCGACAAAGGAGGCTGTTAGGACTAGTGTTTTGTCCAATAGGTGGAAAAGTCTTTGGATATTGAGTCTCGAGTTGGGTTTAGACTCTAAAGAGTTCCAAGATTACAATGCCTTTGCGAGTTTTGTTGACAGATACTTAGATTTCTCTAGGGAAGAGAAGTTATATGTGCACAAGCTCAAGCTAAGTATTCATAAGGATGAGAATGATCAGTCTTGTGTCACGCGTTGGATAGATTCTGTGGCTCAGCGTGAACTTAAGCATCTTGCTGTTGAGTGTTTTGTGAAGCGTAGGTGTTTGGAAGCAATGCCCGTAAGTCTATTTATCTGTGAGACGTTACTTGACTTAAGACTCCGTAAGGTATTATTTGGTTGTAGTTTTGAAGATTCGTCTAGTGTTTCGTTACCTCGTCTCAAGACTATGCGTTTAGAATGCAATGTATATGCCAATGAGAGGATTCAAGAGTCTCTTATCTCATCTTGCCCCGTACTTGAAGATTTGAGGGTTGTTAGAAGGTTAGAAGATAATGTAAAGGTTTTACGAGTGCGTTCTCATACACTAACCAGTCTCAATGTAAAATATTATCTCGCTTATAATGAGGATGATTCTAAATTTGATATTGGCGAGTTTGGGGTTTTGATTGATGCTCCTAAACTCAAGTATTTGGATTTCGTAGATGAAATCTCGTATAGTAAAACCATAACCAATTCAGGTTCCTTACCTGAGGTCAATATTCTTGGCGGTTTTGATATCGATGAACAACAAGTCCGTACCTTTTTCACAAGTATATCGGGAGTTAGGGTTTTGAACATCTCTCCTACTTATTTCACGGTATACTTCTACGTGATTTGTATATAGTTAATGCTTTTTCGTGAAATTCTTACTTGCTAATATTCTATATTTATCTTCCTCAATTTTGTGTGTGTGTGTGAGTAGCTCATCAATATGGTGCCATTACCTCAATTCTGCAACCTGTCTTCTTTGCAAGCAAGTCTTTTCACCAGTTGGAAATCCTGTTAACGTTACTTGCAAGCTGTCCGATTCTGAGATCTCTAGTCTTGGTAAATGATTTTAACTCAATACACTTGAGAGAAAAGTGTTAAAAGTATTGATTCTAAAATTATGTTATGTATTATGTTGTGTGGTTTTTTATAGTGTTTACGTGGTTACTGTTGGGCGCTACAAAGGACTATGCCTCTTTGTTTGCTGTCTTCGCTCACGTTTATCAAGATTTACTTGGAGAAAAGCGTTTAAACTTGGGGTTTTGATGGAGATATCATTGTGGAACTAGTAAGGTACTTTGTTGAGAACTCTGTGGTCCTCAAGAAACTTGTTCTGTATTTGAGAGAAGAAGAATATCATCTTGTCTTAAGTAATATCCTTGCATTGCCGAAGCGATCTAGCACGTGTCAAATCAAAGTTCGTTTAACCGTTGATTAATGACTTGTTTAGGTATGTCGTCTAAACTTAAAACCTGTTAATCACAACTCTTGGATGATGATGTTTTGTGGATTCCAAACTTTTTTTTGAGGATGATGATAATTACCTATCACAAAAACCTCTCAAGTTGAATCAAAAAAATAAAAACCATCCACTTTCTAAATTTCAAGTTACTACAGCTCAAATACCTCCAAGAACTCAAAATCCTTACAAAGTATTTGATAATAGACCAGAAATGAGGATGAAATCGTTTGTAGTAATGAAGAGATTTAAGAACGTTGGAAGAAAGCTGTAAAAGATAATAAATGTTGGGTTGATCCATATTGAAAATCGAGAATGTTTTAAGTAAACTGAAACTTAACCGGATTATTTGTTTTTTTTTGTTAATTATGTTTTTAACTTTGTTTTTTTATACCATTGTACGTATATTTTGTTTTATTTTGGGAAAGAAAAATATTAGTGTATCTTTTTGTTTTGTAATGGACCATATATATGTAATTTTTTTATATAGCATTTTATTCTCTCACATATTTAAATCATAGAATACCACCACTCTTTGGCTGAGGCAACTAGACAAGTAAACTTTATTTCCAAGTTACTACTAAAAGAAATACTGCCGAGCGGTGATCATCTGTAAAATTAATTGGGATACACTTTATTAAAAACCGAATTATTTTAGGTGGATGGCATCAAACCAGTGGGTCCAAATAATTCTGAGTTTGCACCATCTTATTAATGATCATAACTACTATTCTCTACATTTCATTAAAAGTGTATTTCTAGTATTCTTACATATATTAAAAATATACATTTTTTAGTAGACTAAAATAGTAAAATTTAAAATTAAGATTTGGTTTGAAAATCTGCGTTGGTTGAAGTACAAAACAATATTTTTTTGTCAAACAAAAATAAAGTGTTAAATTGATATTTGTTACGAAACAGAAAAAATACTATTTAGTCATTAACAATGGAAACAAAATTTTAAAATAATTCAATATATACTCATGTTTTACGCAAATAACAACCATTTTTTAGACCATTATTTTTCACTACCAATATACAAGTGAAATGATTCTTGTGATAACGGTTTACATTTATTTCTGTAGTTGACTATCTTTTTTCTGTCCGTACTTATCTGTAACAAAATTTTAAAAAGATAAATAGAAAATGATTTACTTTCGGTTATAAATTAGGGTTTAAACGGTTGAATCCGCTTAAATCTAATTGTTTAATCTGATTGAATTTTTGGTGATTTCTAAATAAATACGACGGAATAAATTATAATTTAAATGGTAAAAACTTAATCAGTTGAATCTGTTTGGTTTTTCTTTAGAATTTAATTAAATTTAAAAGAAATTGATTAAAAAAATTTTGTCAGCAAAATTAAGAAAAATTAAATTTCTCAAACAATAATCATCATATTAAAACCATAAACTATCAAAGTGTCTCTTTAACAAAAAAAAAAAAAAAAAAACTATCAAAGCTCTGAATGTAAAAAAGCCCCTTAAAACTTGCCTTCAGAGTTCAGTTATTGTTTTATGTTTAGAAAAAGAAACAAACAACCTAACCATGAGAACCAGTACAGTAGTGAGCCTATAAATTAAATGGCGAAAAGAATTGCGCTAACAGTTGTAGTGGACATGGAAGCCATATCAGTATTTGGGCCAAAGCATGGATCTCAACTCTCTCTTTCTTCTCCTAACAAATTGTTTTCGGTAAGCAAAGTCTCTTGCTTTCCGCTGACGTCAATTCCCGGTAAGCATGCCAAGACTTTTCGTTTGAAGGCAGCTTATGATGATCAAGAAAGGAATCACAGGTTCAAGAAATTACCAACTTCTGAATGGACTCATCAGTTCCACTCTCTTTCAATAGATCCCTCGTTAGTCCATATCTTACGTTAATATAATGCATGGTTATAAAAAAAACAAAAAGGTTAATGCATATATATGTACGTACCTTATTTCAGGAAATGGATGCTCTTACGAAAGAGACTGATGCACTGAAACCAAAAGTGAAGAACACGCTCATGTCTTTCCAAGGCGTTGACTCGACAAAGAAGAGAATTCGTATGATATATCTGTTGGTGTTCCTTGGCCTTGCATATCACTTCGAGGAAGAGATCAACGAGACGCTAAAACATGGTTTTGGAAAGATAGAGAAGATGATGGCCGGGGAAGAAGATTTGTATACAGTTTCCATCATCTTTTGGGTTTTTAGACGATACGGTTACCACATAACTTCCGGTAAAGGACTCTCATACCTAAGCTTTGTGAATCATGATTAAATTTTGTAAGAGTATACATTTGTTGTCTATAATTTATTATGTATTAAAGGTCGTTACAATTTTGGTCAATAGATGTCTTCAAAAGATTTAAAGAGAGCAATGGAAACTTCAAAGAATCTCTTATTAAGGATGCTAAGGGTTTGTTGGGCTTGTATGAAGCTACTGATAAGGTTGTCACCACCAATCTCTCTTTATTGAAAACAAACAAACGATACAAAGATCGGAGACAAGGCTCAAGGATCAAAAGCCAGCTTCAAGAACAGATTCTTGAAGCCCTAAACCCGAATCGCAACACGCAACCGTCTCCGAGCCCCACCTCTCGAGACTTCCCAAATTCCCAAGCAACAATGGACAATACAAGCATAATCGTAAGAAGGACGATGAACAGTTATTTATTTTTCAGCGAAGCCTCTGATACGTTCCAAGTCTTTGCTCATCCTTCTTGTCACTCAGCTGCCACGTCATTCTCTTCTTCGGATTATCCTCCCTTACTTTCCGGTGCCTATCAGCTACACACTTGGGGACAACGACAGAGTATATAATGGACGAAGCATTGAGCTTCACATCAAGCCACTTGGAGTTATTAGCTGCAACGAAA
This sequence comes from Euclidium syriacum, assembly GCA_900116095.1. Classification (NCBI taxonomy): domain Eukaryota; kingdom Viridiplantae; phylum Streptophyta; class Magnoliopsida; order Brassicales; family Brassicaceae; genus Euclidium; species Euclidium syriacum. The sequence continues at coordinate 1,154,311 of FPAK01000009.1, forward strand.
TCATGCCCACCTTATCTTTCATTGCGTATACGAAATACTCTCACTCTATCTCAGCATTGGAACATGGAGGTGTTAGTCGTAGTGGAATATATCTCATTCTACGAACAAGAAAAAGACCATGACAAGATGTTACTCAAGTTTTCCAAGCTCAAGTTCAAGTTACTTCAGTTTAAATTGAGAGTGTATGACTTCTATATATGTTCGTTGATCAAATCCATCTTTTAAGACTTTGAAAACTGTATTACATGTTTTTTCTTCCTAAGAGCAAAATATAAAATGGTTGATTGATCGATCTCTTGCATTAACAACCTTGTTACCAAAACAAAAAGTTTCCACTTCCTAAAATTTCCTATTACCACCCAAAGTTTTCAAACACTTTCTCAAATCACCCAAAAGTTTTACAATTTATCAATTAGGTCCATCATCACCTTCATCTTCATTCTGATCTCTGATCTTAACATCAGCATCTTCTCCAAACTGAATACAAATGTCGATTTGTGACAATACATATTGAATACTGCATCCAAAAAAATCAAAAAATCTCTCTTTAGTTTTTGTAATTTGAATCAAACAAAGTAAAAAAAAAAAAAAAGTTATACCTCCGTTCTTTCTTCACGTTAAGTGGTATGAAATTAACCATTCCATACTCTCCAACCAATTCAATCAAAGCTTTGTTCAGTTTCGCAAACTGTGGTCCCATTCTCTGGTTCAATTCAGCCAACAATGTCCGTGGCTCCGGATCCAAGTAGCTATAACAACAAGTCATGAATCATCAACAAGTAAAAGAAACAAACAATGTCAAGAATCTATATATGACTTACTCATCAATGTTGGATTTATCTTGCAAGAGATCCATCTTAGAGAGGATATTAACATGTGGCAACTCAAGCTGAATCATTGCAGAGAGTGACGTCATACAACCACTTATAAACTTCGTCACATCAGTTATAAACTGTGAATCAAGAAGATAAACCACACAGACGTTGAAGTTCTTCTGCTTCAAATGCTCAACGAAGTTCTTCAACACAGGAACATGTGTAAACAGTTCAATCTGACCAGGACAATCAAATATCAAGTAATCATCGTCTCTGTAATTCTCTAACTCTTCATCAACCCATTCATGAAGACTATCTTCAAGATACTCCATACAAGCCATTAAACCACCGTTAGGACCAAGTTTTAGCTCTTCCATTACATCTTCTAAAGAAACGAGTTCTCTTATATCCATAGCTACTGGATAGTTAAAGATCTCTGCAGCTGGATCTAAGTTTACGATATGCATTGTTCGTCCAACAGTTTCACAGTGTTCATAGAGAGACGAACAATATGTTGACTTCCCGCTTCCCGCAGGTCCGATAACAAGCTGTGCGTAACCCATTGTAGTAAATCAAACCTTCAAATGGAGCAAAGAGAGTGAAGGATTCTAAGAGATGCAAAGATTGCTACTGATATATAAGCAATACACCAAACACCTAAACCTAATAACACTCTCAATACATCACAAGTACCCATAAACCATCAACACACACATCTCAGCACCTGCAAATTCCATCCACAACAAACGAAAGACAAATACAATACCATTAGGATCAAAAGAAAGTTTTTTCTTAAAGAAATTGAGCTATAGAGACAGAGCAAATCAGAAATTGGAGTTGTAGTCTATAGAGGCATAAGCATAACGAATACAGAGCAGAGATAAGAGAGTCATGTCACAATAATCGAATAAAGAAACACAAAAATGTTCTTAGTTTCAGAAATCTTAAATCCCTAATCAACTTTCCAACAAAAATTGATTCATCAAACTATTAATAAATCCACCAAGTAATCATGAGCAAACCAATCGCTACTACTCTACATGAATCCGAAGCTAAAGCGTCTAATTTCGTTTCGCTTCTGAATGAAACCCTACGCAACCCTGAAACTTAAATTAGAAGACGAAATACGAGTTGGTGGGAGAGAAGAAGAGCTTACGGTTTTGGATATGAGTAAGGTGATTCGCGACGGCGGAAGAAGATGTTGATGAGTCTAAATTCAGGCGACGGTGAGAGGTTTGTGTTCGACGGCGATCGTCTCTAACACAAGAGTCGAGGGTTAAAGACACTCAAAAATCAATGGAGACTTTTTTTTTTTTATTCTGACTTTTTTTTCGTGTGTGATAATAAATAAATAAAACCAAATGTTAATAAATAAATAAAACCAAATGTTTATATTTTTATATTTAATTGGACGGTCATGACTTTTCCTTTCTATTTAGGAGATTTTATAAAACCACGTGATTCTTCTGGTATTATTATTTATTTATTTATAATATATGAATATGAATAATTCTTTTCAAAAACTCATCTCCGCTAACGATTGGTTGGTTCTACAAATACTCCAATTCTAATATATAGTTTTAGTAAACAATGCGATTTTAAATATATATTTATGAAATCGTATTAATGATAATTTATTTCTGTAGATTTTCTTTCATTTTTAACCAAAACTTAGAGCCAAATTCCAAAATTAGACCTGCATAAAATGTTGGGAAACTTTTGGTAGATAGAAAAAATAATAAATATGTTTTGAAGTAAATGAAAAAGCTAATTCTTATTAGTGAATAATATTATTTTTTTTTGTTCTATACTCCGGTTAAAATATCTCCTAGTGGTCAACTTTAGTGCATTAATGTGATATCTTTCTAGTATGAAATGTCAACTTTATTATAGAGTTTTGAAGGTTGAGATCATATTAAACTTACTTGCCAAACCTTTCCTAATACAATGACGAAAGCTGAACTCAAGCTACATGTAGAGGGACCAAATCTACATGTAGATCATTAAACTTACTTGTCAAACCTTTCCTATATAACTGTGGCTTACTAATAGAATACCAATATCTCTTGCTCCTCTAAGACCCGAGATATCAATTAAGCGACTGGTTGGAATGGAGATAACACACCAAAAAGATGTAGATTCATCTTGAAATGGATATCAACCTTTACGAAAATGAGATTTAATCATCGAGTTTAAAGAACTTTATGTCGTAATAAAAAAAAAAAAGTTTTATTTGAATCTAATTTCCAAGTAAATAAAAAATAATCTAAAAGAAAATGAGAAAAATGTTATGAATTTTTATTAAAATTCTCTACAATCTTATTTGAAATTATGAGATTTGAAAATTTACATTTTTCATTAGTTCAAAAAACTATTATATCAATAAATAAATAAATAGTGGTTATAGTATTCTCTTTTGATGGCTATTGGCTTTCTCATTCTTATTTTGGGTATTCCATTTTTTTCACTTTATTGTTTTCAATTGTAATCATGAGTTATTAAAATAATATATTATAAATCCACACATACGCAGATCCTAATCTAGTATAAAAATAAACTTTTTTTTCTTATAATTCATATAGTTAAGGAATAAATAAAAATGTTTTAAAGAAGTGAAAATCCTAATAGGAAATCTCTCTCATATTCATCTTTATATTATAAGTGTCTCGAGAGAATAACATACATTAAAGGTTATAGATTTTATTGTGGATGTTGCATAACAATATCATCAAAGTTGTATCTTGAGATTCAAAAATCGTATAGAAACCATCAGATATTACAAATGAGTTATTGAGTAAAGAAAAAATATTAAATCTCGACTTTGTATTCATATTTTTTCTCAAAAAACGTTTCTAAGGTCTCGTTTTAATACGCTTTCCATAATATATTGTTATTTGAATTTGTAATTTCAATCTGGATTTTCGCAATCCTATAAGAAAATCAGTTATCAATGGTTAAAAGAGACAGCCGACGACAAAGGAACTTATAGATATTCGGTTCTCTAGATCGTAAATACAAATTTGCTCTGCTATTCTTAGTTTTCAAACTCATTGTTCTTTTTTGTTTAATGGATTTTCATGTAGTTATTTTGTTTTGAGATTTGCTTATATGTAGCAGCTCAATTATTTTTGTTGCCTTTTTTTGGGTGACGTGTCTGAACTCAAGTGGTTAAATGATCAGTTAAAAAAAAAAATAACTAAGATAAAAGTCACTATACCAACTTCATTGATATGTTTTATTACATTAGTATTGGAAAGTGAAAAAGTAACTAAAGCTTTTTATCGATCTATAGATTAAGTGTGAAGTGAGTAAGTTTTAGATCAGTGAGGTAATTTAGTTAGAAGAGCAAGGACGTGGTCATGGGCATGTGAAACCTGGAGGAATAGTTCGACGACAAGTCCTACAAAGAGTGATGATATTAGGTAAGAGACTTAGACGTGGTGCTCTCACTGACTCACATAGGCAAGCAAGTGCGTCCACATCAGATAGATCAAGGATGATGGAACAACATGGCTGGGCATTGCCAAGCCCAAGGATATTACCGATAATACTTAAGATATTGCCACATATTCGTAGTTGGAGGCCACTCCTAGGGCAAGTGCCACGAGGTGGAGGCGGTGGTGGAGTCAACATGGGAGGTGGTGGAGGAGGAGGTGGTGGAGAAGGAGGTGGACGAAGCGGTGTTGGAAAGGGAGATGGAAGAGGCGGAGAGGATGGAGGAGGCGGTGGTGGAGAGGGAGGTGGAAGAGGCGGAAAGGATGGAGGAGGCGGTGATGGAGAGGGAGGTGGAAGAGGCGGAGATGATGGAAAGGGAGGTGGAAGAGGCGGTGGTGAAGAGGGAGGTGGAAGAGGCGGAGATGATGGAGGAGGCGTTAGTGGAAAGGGAGGTGGAAGAGGTGGAGATGATGGAGGAGGCGGTAGTGGAGAGGGAGTTGGAAGAGGCGGAGATGATGGAGGAGGCGGTAGTGGAGAGAGAGGTAAAAGTGGGGGAGAAGATGAAGAAGGAGGTGGAAGAGGGGGGGAGGATGGAGAAGGAGGTGGAAGAGGCGGTGGTGGAGAGAAAGGTTGAGGTGGTGGTGGACACAGTGGTGGAGGTGGTGGCGGACACCGTGGCAAAGGAGGCGGTGGATGACGTCGCGGAGCCGGTTTTCTTATCCGTGGTGGAGGTTGTGGCAGTTTCCGCGGAGGAGGGGTTGATGGTGGTGCCATTATAGAAGGCGGTGCTGGGATGCGTGGAGAGGTTGGAAGGCTTTGGGCTTGCGTTTTGCTGAGGAGGACAATGTTGAATGCAAGGAAGAGAGCTACGGTTCCTCTTGAACCATGCAGGGCCATTTTTTTTCAACGCAAGTTGTTCTTACGAAAGGCCAATTCAACAGAAATTGGTGAATTCAGATGAAGTGAAGTTAAGAGTATTTATAGAGCTCTAATTCGGTGCTTCACTACGATGACAATCTGTCCAGTTATTTTATTCTATCTATCAGATGTAAGTAAAATGATTTGGTTTTTAGTAGAAGAAATGGAACTCATGCGCACTAAAGTAAAAAAGATACAATTTCCTTCTCTTTAAGTTCTTGCCTAACTACCACTATAACTATTTTGCTTATTCATATACTTTAAACCTTCATAAAACAGTCAACTCTATAAATGATTTGTAAAACAGAAAAATAAATAATAAAACCAATCTTTTATTGTAGAGCTCATTTTACATTTTTCTTACAAAATCATTCAATAAATTTATTTTATATGTTAAGTTTTTTAATCATAGTTGTCTTAGTTGATAAAAAACAAGTTCATTCAATCACTCTTATGACATGATAAACCACAAATAATTTCCAATCAACTTCAACTTTAATAACTTTCTTTTAAAAATTTTAACAATAACAAACGATACCAAAATAATTAACAATGTGTGATACATAATTTTTGTCTGTTTGATAGTGATCCTTATAATTTTCAAAATATTAAGCACTATAACACATGCTTCGGAACTTCATTTCGTATTGCTTTATGGAAACTTTTAATTCCATGAACATATCATCATCAATTATGTATGACTGCATACTATTCGTTAAAAAAAATCTTCAAATTCAAACATGATACTTTTAATTATTGATGTCAACTTTTAAAAATAAAATAAAAACTCAATAATTTGTTCATACCTTTGCAATTGTTCAAATTTGGACTTGAGAGAAACTAAAGTTTAATCCATGAATGTATTGAAATTATAAATCCTAAAGCTATCTTCTATCAACTATAACACGTTTTCATCAGTTATCTCTGGGTTTTTATCATTACGTACATTTGAGAGGAAACCAAGAACTGGATTGTCATCTCCTCATTTTGAGAGATTTAATTTTGTTTCTAAAATATAATTATAATTTTACTGATGAAAACAGTTATTTGACAATATACATATACTAAATCATTAATCAATAAGTTTGTTAACAAAAAACCCACTAACATTGTTAAAGATCCCCACAAATATTACTATCTTACTAAAAAACCTACAAACTTTGTTTATATATATTTTGTCAAAGTTCGAAGAAACGAGTTATGATATCGTGTGGTTTGTTTGACACAAATAGAAAAATATAATTGAAAAAAACACCCTTCAAATTAAAGTACAACTAATAATACTTTTACATTTTGTTTTTAAATATGCATTAATAAAAACTTTAATAGAAAATATAACTAAATGTCCCTCCAAATTAGATTTCTTAATCGACGACTTGCATCGATTATACTATGGACCAACTTTAAATTGTATCTTCATAAATTAACAAAATAGCATAGTTCCTAAGTTACTAATTTATAAAGATTTTAGTTGGTCGATTGGTTGGTTCGACAAATACTCCAACTCACAATTATATATTTAGTTTAGTTAACAATGCGATTTTAAATTTGTTTTTATAAATGTGGTATCAATAATAACAACAATGATTTATTCCTATACATTTTTCTTTCATTTTTTAACCAAAACTTAAAACCAAATTACAAATTTTAGATCTCAATAAAATTTTTGGGAAACTTTTTGTAGATGGAAAAATAAGAAATGTTTTGAAGTAAATGGAAATGCTAATTCTATAGTGAATAAATAATACATATTTTTCTATACCCCGGTTTAAAAGTCCATATATTAACTAACCCTAGTGATAAACTTTAGTGCATTAAAGTGATATATTTCTAGTATGAAATGTCAACTTTATTTTGAGGCTTGACGAAATGCTTACGATCATTAAACTTACATGCCAAACATTTCCTCTACAATGACGAAAGCTGAATTCAGGTTACATGTAGACTCAATTAACCTTTTGCGGGGGAAACTCTAAGTCACAATCCACTATAAATACTAATCCTCACCTCCAAATACAAATCATCAAAATCATATTTACCAAATTTCACAATATGGCTTCAAAGAACATAACGAAAATCATGGCTCTCTACCTCACCTTCAACCTCGTCTTCTTGGGCTTTACCTCAGCCCAATCTCCAATGGCACAACCTTCAGTGTGCCCTCGTAACTTGGTCGAACTCAACGTTTGTCTCAACGCAGTTACCAATCTCCTCAACCCCCAAGCTGTGAACGAATGTTGCCTTCTCTTAGTCACGCTTGGTGGTCCTGTTGCGGGTCTATGTGCCTGCGATGTCGCTCGAGCTGGACTTCTCGGCGGCCTCCTCCCCGGCCTCCTTCCTGGCATAGTTCCCGGCACCCTTACCAGAGTCACTAACGGAGCTACTCGACTCCTCAGCCTCTGTCCTGGTGTGACGCCACCACCTGGTTTTGTATGCAACCAATAAGTATATAAAATGCAAAAACTTATATATATTAAGATCATTATAAAATAAGCAAACACGTTCAGTAATATCGGTTCATGGTGCAACTATGTTTTTCTTCTTAAAGTAATTTTGTGTTTATCGTATGTTTGGAATAAAAATGAAACTTGTTAATTGGTGTTTCACTTGTTCGGCTGTCGCATTACTACATATGTTCATAGAGAGTCTCGAGGCCAAAAACACGAAACATAGAGCTTTGTAGTTGTAGAAGAGACAGAATCATGTTGCAATAATCAAACAAACAAATAAAAAATGTTCTTAGCTTCAGAATTCTCAATTCCCTTCTAAAATTCTCAACTATCCAACAAAAATTGATTTACCGAGCTATTAACAAATTGTGTGCACGAAATCCAATAGCAAGAGTAAAATATTTACACAACCACATGAAAATTTCGGTTCACATAAAAGACTATCCACCGAAAATTCTACATAAAAGGACTAATTTTACATAACGTAAGCTTGGTAATCTCCATTAATCAAGATTCAAGAACTCTCAATCCAAATCTTATAGCAAAACTCACAAGGTTAGCTTAATCAGTTACAATCATTAATCACAGAAAAATTGTAATTCAAAATCCACCAGGTAAGTAATCATTGGGCAAAAACAATGATAAGCAAAAAGATTTTCGCTACTCTTGCACAAAATATCTCTTAATATTTTGTAGATGGGCTACAACCAAAACTCGACTGATTTAAGGTTACTCTTGCACAAAATATTAAGATATTTTGTAGATGGGTATTAATTTAATTTATAATAATTTGTTATGTACATTATTAAACCAGTAGGTGGTTGCCTTAAATAGTAACCAGGTATTAATTTATAATAATTTATTATGTAAATTTTCTTTGAAGTTTTAACCAAAACTGGGCTACAACCAAATTAAAAAATTGAGACTGGGATAAAATTTAGGTAAATAGAGAAAATAATAAACATTAATATGTGTTTTCCTGTTCAAAAAAATCAATTTATTAATTAACCCTATTGATCAAGTTTGGTGAACAGCTTTTTATTATGAAATGTCAACTTTATTATAGGGCTTTGAGGCTTGAAAAACTGTTTGTTCGTATCATTAAATTTAAACTTACTTACCAAACCTTTCCTCTACAATGTACGGAAGCTGCAACTCAGGCTACATGTAAAGGGACCAAGAGCTAGAAACTGTGGATTTGCCTAATTGTTTCAATTAACCATTGGAGAAAGTCTGAAGTCACATTTTATTGTTACCACCTAAAGCTTCTAAACACTATAAATACGAACCCTTGCCTCCAATACAAATCACTCACAGTCCTTTATCTCTCCAACCACAATCATCAAACATCTGATTTACCATTTTCAAAATATGGCTTCAAAGAACATGACAACAATCATGGCTCTCTACCTCACCTTCAACATTGTCTTCTTGGGCTTTGCCTCAGCCCAACCTTCGAGATGTACTCGCAACTTGGTCGATCTCCAGGTTTGCCTCGACGCAGTTACCGATCTCCTCAACCCTCAAGCTGCGGCTCCATGTTGCACTCTCTTAGTCAGGCTTGGTTCTGTCGCGGGTGTATGTGCCTGCGATGTCGCTAGAGCCGGAATTCTCAGGGGGCTTCTCGGCGGCCTTCCCATTACCAGCGTCACTAACGTAGCTACTCAGCTCCTCAGCCTCTGTCCTAGTGTGAGGCAACCACCTACTGGTTTAATATGTAACTAATAAGTATAGAACATGCAAAATCTTACATATATTAATATCACTATAAAATAAACACACACGTTCCGTAATATCGGTTCATGGCGCAACTATGTTTTCTTTTAAAAGTAATTATGTATTTATATTATGTTTGGAATTAAATGAAACTTGTTTGGTGTTTCACTTGTTCGGCTGTTGCATTACTATATATATATGTTCTTCTCCAGAGTTGCTCGTATCTCTCTAGTTTCGGATGAGATATTAAAAACATGCAATAAATATAAAGAAAATGCTACCCGAGATGTTTAACTTGCAACATGTGTAAGAATATTTATATTCCTATATATATATATATATGATTTGTATGTCTCTCCATTTAATAAAAAGATAAGTTCACATTAATTTTAAGGATTATAATATAAAAGATGAATATCGTGATGAATTGCTTTCGATAACGGTATTAGAATTCAGATGTATTGATAACCCTCCTTCCTTTCTTTTTTTCTAAAATTTTTTTTTTCAAATTTTCATAAAACCAAACTAAATCTGGGTCTGCAGACCTCAGTACGTCCTTTACAACTATATATGCAATTTGGTTTTCTTTACGCGGGAATATACTCAAAAACAACAACTCCGAAGTCCTTTGATAAAGCTTTGATGTCGTTTAGAAGTCCGTAAAGTTCTTTTGTGTCCTATCTAGTGTTCAGCGCCTTTATCAGTATGCTTGAATCCGAATTAAAGCGCATTCTTCTTTCTCCCCTCCTCACAGTCTGTTTGATCACTTCAGTCATTGCCAAAGCTTCCGCAACCAAAGGCGAGCATATGTCTCATCTAAGTGTTGCTCCTCTCTGCACTATTGAGTCGCTGCCCGTTGTAATGATCCACCCTAACTCTGCTTGTTCCGATTTCTAGATCCAGGCCGCATCCCTTACCTTATAACTTATTGAAAAATATTCTTCTCCTTATAGTTTTATATACACGTGTATATATAAGATAGTTAGTTAAAGAACCTAACTACATAACATACATGATATATATATATATATATATATATGTTTTGACATATGGTTATGTGTGTGAAACCCCATGAATGAGATCACGTCAAGTAAAATAATTGACCAAAACAGATAATCCTTCAGAACATAAGAAATAAAAGCAAGGAGATGGATCCTACTGGGTAACCATTCACTAAAATTAAATAAGAGGGACTGTAAACAACATCTTAGCCAGTTGGACCATTGTCCAAGTGCAGAGAAGCCCATTCTGTTATGCATGTCTATAAAAGATCATTCTAAATAGATATGTTTATCCGACTCTTTATGCATCCTAAGATTAAATTAAGACTAATATACATTATTTTCCTACATATTCATGCACCTTTCCATGTATAAATTATGGTTACGATACCACACACCAACACTAATACAAACTATATATTCACTAATACAAACTATATATTGAATTATAGTTACAATTATATATATTCATTTTTAGTTGGTTGAGTATCCAATATATTAATAGTCTTTTCTGGAAAAAAAATGTATGCATCACTCCAAGTAATATACTTAGAGTAAATTAAATAAATAGTAAGAAAATATTAAAGTAATGCTTATAATTTAATTTAGAGGTGTGCTGCTAAAAATAGCAAAATAATACTACTAAAAGGATTAGTAAAATGTAGCACTCTATTTTTGAAAATAAAAATCTAAGTCTATAATTACGTTTTTTGGTAATACCATATTATCATCATACATGGATATATAATATATAACGTGCTAAACAATTATATTTTTAATATAGAATAATTAATCACATAGTGATATGATGGATATTTAACTTAATTTCATAAAAATAAATGCTTACATAGAAAGATATCACTACAAAAAAAAAAAAAGGACTTTCACGTCATGTAGATTGACCACTTGGTTCGGTTATACAGGGACGTAAGAATATTATAGTCGGTTTCAAAAGCGTCTTGTTACGGACTGACGTAAAATAATATAGCAATAGCATAATAAATTAATAAAATACCCGTTTTGTAACAATTGGAATAGAGTATGTGATTCAATATTTCTTACATTTTCAACAGAAATAGCCCGATTAGCCACACAACTTAAATAATATCGAATTTAGTTTGTACCAAGTCTAGTTGTGAATTTTCACAATATCATGTTCTAAATAGCAGCTAATATTCATAGAACATTGTATAACCAGTTTTATGATATCATGACCATAGATCCGTACGTATTAAAGAGGTATGCACACCCGTGAAAACTCAAAATCACAAATAAAATTTACGCAAACCATAGGTAATAATATTATCATATTTAATTTCTTTTTCTAGATTAAATCCACTATCCATCAAGATATAATCTCCATTGAACCCCTACAGAAATTAGAATGCAAACAAAAAGACGATGTAGCCCTCTAATTTTTTAAAATAAAATTCTAAATTATATTGAGCTTCTAAAGTAATTAATCACATGCTTCTATTATGGATATATATAACTTAATTTGCTAAAATAAATTTAATGTTTATGTAGCATAATACATTTAAAATACACCCGTATTGTAACAATTGGATTAGACTATGCGATTCAATATTTATTACATTTATCAATAGAATTTATTAAATAACTAGGTTAGTATATGCGTATACATGCATATATTATTTAATATTTTATCCCGTGATTTAAATCATGAAAACGAACAAAATTAAAAATAAAATTAAATCACTTGTGAGATAATAGAATTAGATTGAAAAATATCTATATAAAACTATCAATTAATATTTGATTATCCTATTTTATATTGTTTAGTTACCAATAAAATTTTATCATGTTTTGTCAAAAATATTTTTTCTAATTTTTATTTGATTATATTTAGTTTTTTTTATTATTATTTAGCTATTATATATATATATATACATATATTTTTTCCCCAAAATCTTGATGAATTGAATCTCCTATTTTTTTGGAATTAGTTTTATTTTAATTTACAGTAAGTGACTTTTTATTTTATTTTATGAACTTGTATATTAAACTTATAATTACATTAAAGAAAATGCATTTCTTCAATTAATTATTTTTCTATAATTTTTACAAAACGCATAACTTTCAATATAATTTTTCTCTCAATAATTAAGAGAATAAGCAGTTATGTGAAACCACCGACATGACAAATAATTTATTTATTCATTTTTAATAATTCAAACACGCATAACAAATATACATGCATAAAAAATCTAGTAATTAAATATTTTAAAAATAAAAATTTAGTGGAAAAAATCACCAACTAAATAAATCAAAATAAAATTGAGAATGCCAACGTGAAATTATTGAAAACGTAAAAGTTTATTTGTTTATTTTGATTTTTCTATTTTTCTACATTATTTACATTTCTATTATATTTTATCAAATGCTTTTCAAATAACTAGTTTTTAATATTATTATTTTAATTAAATTTAGTTTTTCTTATTTAGCTATTCATAGATCTATTTTCTCAAAACTTAACGAATTGGTTCTCATATTCCTTTTTAAATTATATAGTTCAAGATTTATATTCATTTTATGTTATTTTCTTTAGGATATAGATCAATTCTGTTTTGCAAAAGAAATAACGATGGTGGCTCTATTCTCGCTTATCAAAAAACCAATCAATGCTATGACAATGATCAAAAACTTTTAACATTAAAAACTAATTGAAATGTTCACTAATCTATATAAATTTAGTATTAGTTAAGTTTTAAAATTAGGATACAATATTTAGTTTTATTGTATGTTGCATATGTTTTACTTATTCTACATTTTTTCTTATTGTTTTGAATGTTACTTTATTTTAATTTTAAATACTATGATAATTATAATATATTGATAAAACTAGATGCAAAAACATTTGTGTTACTTGTGATTTTTTTTGTTTACTTATGCAAGTTTTGTTTGATTTGACTACAAATTAATCTCACTAAACACCCTAAATTTCGAGGTGAGAGGGCCATTGAAATTTATCCAAGAAAGACAATATGATCCTGTTCGACTATATAAATCCTATCTGTATTTTTGAAAATTCCAAATCGTCAAATCTCTTCCAAAAATACAATTTACCTCTTAAAACTCGTTAATCAAAAGAAATCTGAAGAAGAAAGAAGTTTATAGAGATACATGTGGCTTATAATCTCCTCCTCCACCACTTTTGCTAAAATCTTTAACATTTAGAATCTCATGAATAGTCCCTATCTTTTTGTATAGAATAAAGTTGTTTCTGATCCATCTCCTTACAATCTCCTCCGCCATTTATTTAGCTTACTTTGGATCTGATCTTGCAAGTCCTGACACGATCAACTCTTGTACTGGCGTCCATCCATTTGGATAATCCATGTTCAAATGCATGCAGCCAAATCACTCATTACATAATTGTCTTGTACAAAGTTATGTAAAGGATTCATTTAAAGGGGACAAAAAAAAACTAAAATTTATCATTGTTGTCCTGAGTAATTCAAAGAACATAAAATACCAACTAGAGCAATGAGCTCTGAACTATTAAAAGCTTTCAAAACTTTTTTGACCAGTACATATTGCAAGATTATTAAAGGTTGATGTACTATTATAACCAGGGCGGCACTGACATAATGAAGACTATAGGCAGAAAAAAATACGGGTTATACTTTACACTATAAATATATTGTAAAAAAAAAGTTTATTCAAATGATTTTGAATATCCAAAAGTAACCTGAAAAATAATTTTTTTAAGACAAAATCCAAATAAAAATCTGAAATTGATAGTTAAGAGAACTAATTTTTGCATTATTCGTACAAAATCTAAAACATAATTTGGAATTACAGAATCTAAAAAATAGGGACTTGAAAATGTAAAACCCAAATACTATTCTTGCATTTTTCGTAAGAAATTATTCATCAAACATTGATAATTGAGTTTTTTATTAGCCATATCCCTTTCCATATAGTTTTCTTTCTTTTTATAGTGTCCACAAAGAAAATATATAAAAATCATTAATAATAGTTTTGTTCTTTCTTTTAATAATAGTTTAGTTTAGTGTAGTTTAATCAATATGTTATAGTTATTGTAATATTTGAGATCGGAAAAATCAAATTAAACACAATAAATAAAAATGAGTGAAATATATGCATAATATAAGCAAAACATATGCAAATATAAGCAAAAGTAGAAATTGTAGGTTCAAAAATTGGCACATTTGTTGAAAACTAAATTAATCATTGTTAATTATCAACTCCATCAATTGATGTGGTATTTGAAATCACTGATTTTTAACTATCTTTTGTCTTTCAAATAATCTCAAATCAATTTTGACATATTTTATTAAAAATCTCAGTTTCCAAAAATGCATGATTTGAAGGAATTTGTAAAAATCATTAAACCAATAACCTTGGATTTGGAATAATTTTTACAAATGTTAAATCTAATAAGTTGAGATTTGGAAAAAAAATTAAAATCCTCTCAAATCCATGATCCAACATTAGAACAAAATTTAGAATTATTTTGAAAAATCCTAACTCCAAAGTTTGTGTTATGGTCCTCACCATTCCAAATCTCAAGTTCCTCGAAAAACAAGCATTAATTGTTTTCATCAAGAATATAACTAGAAATCTGAAATCAGAATAACTTACATTACCATTGGAAGAAAACCAGTAGTCTAATCACAGTCCTGCTTTTTGGTTTCAAAATGCGGTTTCAAAAGCTTTTTCTCTCGCTTTCAAAGCTTTCAAAAAACGATTTGAACTTCTTTTATCCCCATACACGTCCATATACTACATACCAATAACACATCTCTGTTAATGGAATTATAAATTCATCACACCAACGACACAAATTACATTAACTATCAATAACAATATAATCTTAAGTTTCTAAAACTATTCAATTCACAAATCAATATCCCACTTGCCTAAATTTTGAGGTTCAAGGGCCACACAAGCTCGTCCAAAATAGTTAGGATAACACCATTCGACCATCCAAATCCGGTCTGCAATTTTGGAACAACATCAGAAAAGCCATCCTCAAGTATCTTTAGAAAATACAACTTAGCTCTTAAAACTCAAGAATCAAAAGAAACTGAAGAAGAAAAAAGATGTTTATACATATATATATATATATATATACATATATGGTTGAGTTATAAATAAAGATTTATAGTAAATGAAATTAAAATACTTTTAACTGCTACATCCACGCTATATGATACAGTGTCATCTATTTTAGTTTTGACTCTATCAAGTTTAAAAGGCATTTTGTTTACATAACCTTTATGAATATCCAAGACTTCATCGAATTTTTTTTCAAAAATACTATAATAAGGCATACAATTTTTATGTTATTTTTCAACTTCTTATTTCAGTTTAGATATTTTTAGTAAATGAAAGATTTCAAAGAAGATATCACATATGATCTTTATGAGCAAGGATAAATACAAAGACATTGCCCATGTTCACAAACGTCTGTAGCAATTTCTCCAAATTTAGTCTTGCACCTATCGTTACATGGAATGTCGATACGTTGTTTGTCTTTCATTGCCCATGTTCACAAACGTCTGTAGCAATTTCTCCAAATTTAGTCTTGCACCTATCGTTACATGGAATGTCGATACGTTGTTTGTCTTTCACATGGTCCGATATGTGGCAAGCATGGCAATTGTCCATGTTCTTTTCAATTGTATCCATCAAAACGGTTTTCATATTTAGATATAAGTAAATTATGAGAATAAAATACATTGAAAAGATGTATACCATTATGATAAAGCCAAATTTAAAATCAAAGCAAAAACGATATATGAAAGCGATGTAAAATTAATACTCTATCCATTTTATAAAGAGTGTCGTTTTAAAATTTTTCACACATATTAAAAAAACTGTATAAAATTCTATTATATTCTTTGTTAATACACTATATAAATTTCTCTTTCTAATTAATAAACTACAAAAGTATGAACAAAATAGAGATTCACTTCAAAAATCTACATTAAAAACATAAAATGACAGTTTTTGTGAAATAAAAATAAAACTCTAGAACGACATTCTTTATGAAACGGAGAAAATATTAGTAAACCTTAAAAGATAAGTATATATCTAAGAAAATAAAAACAAGAAACTACAATATTCAGAGATATAACAATGAATATAGTAAAAACTAAGATAACTTTTATTTGAAAAACCGGTGTATATATATAATCTTTTATTAATATGAAGGTAATTGCGTATCTAGGACAAACATAACAAAACCGATGATAGAGAGAACAAGCATAGAAGTTGTTTTGACCATCTTTGTTTGCTTTCTTCTCTTTGAATCTTTTTAATAGTGATTTAGTATATATAATAATATATATGAACAATTGGGAACTAGTAAAAGGATATTTATAGAATTGTGAGGTGGAAAATTTCAGAAATATAGTAATTACCACTACTGTTTGAACATAAATAATGATTTGACTGTAATTTTATGTTTCTTTGGTCTTTTTATTAAAGTGTGCAGTTTATAATTTTAGGAAAAATATTTTTTCCTGATGTCTAATTTATTATGCTAGGGGAAAAAAGATTTTGACTACCCATATAAATATGTACTAAATTGCGCAGGAAATTGGGAAAAAGATTTTGACTATTCAAAAGATTTTGACTATAGAAATAATTTTAGGAAAAAGATTTTAACATACATTGAAATAAAACAAAAATTTTCTTGAACTTCCGATTTGTTAGCTAATTACGGGGGACCGCGGTGGCTAAAGACTGCCTAGCGTAACAGCCTGTGATAATCCACCGTGCGATGTTTGCTAAAGTTCTGGACTTAGAACCTGAATTTTCAGCAGGACACAAAACTATGACACCTGTGGATGGATTCATTCGCTGTATTATCGTTCATATAACCTCCACCATCATCACCCACTGAAACTGCGCGGTGATGGCTGCATCAGACACTGCTAATCAGAGCCGTCCCTAGGATTTTGAGAGTTTTAGGGCTTTTATCTAGTTTTAGGGATTTGATTTTCCTGTAAGGTCTTATTGTCTTTTTTTTCTCACTGTCTTTAAGCTATTCATCATTCTTTAACATGACCTTTCTGTTTATCCATTTTGTCATTAATTTTGAGTTAAAACTTGTAGCTTTGGTGATCTTCTTCTCTTATCAAAGTTTTTGAGTGTGAATTGAAAGATTTCTTTTGAGCGGTTTATTTTATGACTTGATGTTTGAAATCGAATTGCTCTCACTGCAACAGATATCTTTTCGTGTTTGGTTTTGTTAGAAGAGAATGGTGAGATGGTTATTATTCGAGCGGATCCAAATGCAGATCATGTGGTAGATCCCATAGAAGATGAAGAAGAATGAAATCAAAGCTTGGATTCACCCTTCATCTGCTTAAAAGGATAATGGTCTATGATTCTGTGAGAGCTTATAGATATAGATATGAGAATCTACACTTTTAGTCAGTACACATACTTTTTAGGCTATGAATTTTTTAGTCGGCTCAAATTAGCCTTGTTACTAGTCTCACCAAAAGATTAAGATACAGTGACAATCCTTTGTTGGTTTCAAAGTTTACTTAGATATGAACTATGAGTCTATGAGGTTGTTTTTCATGATCAGCGATTCTACCTTTATTAAAACGTTCACGTTGTCTTGTCTCTTATTGTCACTTCACCAACCGGTTTAAGAATCCGGTCCATCTCTAATAATATATCCTCCGGTTCACATTTATCTTGGTACAGAGTGAAAATAGAGTCTACATGGATAAGATCATACGTTAGTGGATACGTTGACAAAAATGAACACAATTAACCGGATTAAACAATGTAATTTTACCCCGAAAATTAATAGGTATAAGCATAACCTTCCACAATAAACTCCGGTTTAGTTTCAACCTTAACCTCAACCGGGACGCGTTCATGTCGAGTAAATTTCTTGTAATAAGAAACACTCTGTTCCACAATTCCATCTTCTCCAAGAAAGTTTTGTGTGCGATTCCGTCACTAGGGGGCTGGTGGTCTTTCTTTGAGGTTTTTGTTTTGTGACGTAGAAAACTAATCTAAAACAGGTAATACATAATTGTGCATTAGAAAAGAATACAATCAAAATTCCCTCTAATTAAATTAATGATCACGGGTGGGAATTTATAAACATCACATTGAAAGTTCTTGGTGGAGAGTCCGTAGTGAGAATAGTTCATTTACTCAACCTTCGCTATAGGAAATAAAACATAGCCGAGTTTCCACTTTTAAAGTACTGTCGAGGAGATGGAATAATATTGGACAACATTGTAAATTATACAAATATATCCAACTATATGCAAACTTAAATTTGAAAAGAAACGAATAAGTTCTTTACTCATGTTTATCAGGGAACATAGCTTATGCAAAAAGACTAAAATGGGGTATACACTATCTGTTCTTGACCAGCCTGATATTTCTTTTATGTGCTTTACATAC
The DNA here is from genome assembly GCA_900116095.1 of Euclidium syriacum. Taxonomy (NCBI): domain Eukaryota; kingdom Viridiplantae; phylum Streptophyta; class Magnoliopsida; order Brassicales; family Brassicaceae; genus Euclidium; species Euclidium syriacum. The sequence continues at coordinate 1,173,076 of FPAK01000009.1, forward strand.
CAACAGTGTACATGAAAGGGAAAAAAGAGTTTGAAATATAGATGTGGACGAACCTCCTTTAAATTTTTCTTAGTTAAAAAACACATGACCATCCTTATAGTGTGAAAGCTAGGAGACACAATGGATGACAATTCCTAAATGCTCTGATAGTTTTGTTATTCAGGAAAATCACAATAGAGAAAGAAATTATGTTTAAAGACCAATATATCTATCTTCATTTTACAGTCTTTTGGGAGTCATCGCATTAACATTCATTTAGATGCAACTCTTGACATGGTAGAGAACTTTGTAAGGAGCTTTTCCTTGTGATTACCAATGAATTTCAGGGCAAGTCGGAGAAAGAAAGACAAGAATTTTTCTAAAGTTTATTTTCCAACTAACATAAAAGCATCAACAAACCATCCAATGCATCTACAAAATCTTTTAATCATCCGATGCGTCTTTGTCGTGATTAGTGAACCAACATAAGATAAAATTAAACACTATGAAATCTTTTTCAGTGAATGTGTGTTTTGTCAGAAACCCTGGGCTAGCAAATTTTCAAAAGTCTTGAAGTACGATACTTACTTTGCTTTCAAAATGGTGAAAAACGGAATTATAAAATCATCACACAAATTACATTAGGAATCTACCAATAACAATATAGTCTTACGTTTCTAAAACTCTTCAATTCACAAATCAATCTCCCACTTGCCTTAATTTTGAGGTTCGAGGGCTACCCAAAGTTCAATAATTTATTAGAAATATTTTTCTAAATAAGACAGATGTAACGAATACGATTTATTATTTTCAACTTTTATATTTTGAAAAAAATAAAACATTTTAAAGAAGGTATCACATATGAGTTTCTTGAGTTACACAAGGGTAACTACATCGACAAAACCCATGGGTACAAGCGCCCGTAGCAGTCTTTCCAAACTTAGACTTACAAATATCGTCACATGATAAATGGCCACATGCTCCAATTCTTGGAGAGCATAGCTTTGGAGCCTGTCCCATGTTCTTGTCAACTATATCCATCAAAACCGTTTTTCACGTTTAGATAAATAAATTATTATTATTTATGAGAAAAAATACATTGAACAACATTTTAGATGTATACCACTGTGTGAAGGCAAAGCTTAATTAAAGTAAATGATATGTGAAGCGTTTAAGTTGGTATTAGTAAACTTTGAAGATCAGTGTATACATAAGAAAAATTAAATAAGGAACTACAATATTTTGGCGATATAACAATGAATATACTATATAGTCAAAACTAAGATAAACTTTTAGGGTGACATGCATCAGATATCCTGGAATATTAGGGTAGCCAGATTTGAGAATTTATTATCTGAATTCTTCGAAACAAAATGTTATTATACATATCCGGATCCACTAAAATCCGTAGATATCTGAATTCTATCTAGATCCGTCCAAAATATTAAAAATAAAGATTAAAATATAAATTTTACTTTGTAAGAAAACTTGAATAAGCAAAATATTGATTAAAAATAAAAGTAAATAGGACTTATCATATACCAGATTTCAAATTGATTTTTTGTATACTTTTAAACATATATATCATGACATTACCCTAACTTTTAGCTTAAGAGTTATTTTAAGGTATTTATTATATTAATATTTTATATAATAATTGAAAGCTTATATGTGAAAACGGATTCAAATTGGATCTGAGTATCCTTAGTTTTAAATCTGATTACATGGATCCGTCTATGGATCTCAGGTATCTTATTTTTTGAATTGGATCGGATATTGAATAAGAATTCAAATATATTTCCCACCCCTATATATTTACAGAACTATGTTTTGATTAACATGAAGGTAATTTCGTACCTAAGACAAACATAACAATAACGATGATAGAGAAAATAAGCGTAGAAGCTGGCTTGACCATCTTTGTCTGCTTTTTCTCTTGAAATTTGTTTAATAATGATTTTAGTAGATGTACATGAAAAAAATGGGATGACTAGTAAAATGATATTTATAGAACTAGTGAGGTGACAAATTTTCAGAAATATAATAAATACCACAAATGATTTGATTGTAGTTTTATGTTTTTTGGTTTTTTTTATTAATGTGTACCATTTATAATTTTGGAAAACTGTTTTTTCTTAATATCAAATCTATAATTTTAGGAAGAAATCATATGTAAATCTTTTTTTACTAAATAAGGTAGATCAAATCTATATGTATTTACATGGGCGATGTATGTTAGAGGTGGGTTTAGCATCCCTTGCAAAGGGTCTGATCCGAATCAATCTTCGGCCCACTATATTACCAATCTCATCAGAAGCCCAACAAAGAAGTGGTGGTTTCGGCTTGACATCCAAGAAGCCACGTCATCGCACAATCCGAAGAAAGGAGCGGCCGACACGAAGACCGAAGGTGGCCTTGGCACCCCTTGCAAAGGGTCTGACCCGAGTCTATCTCCGGCCCACCAAATCACCAATCCCATCAGAAGCCCAATTAAAAAGTGTTGGCTTCGACCCGACGCCCGAGAAGCCAGCACAATCCGAACCAAGGAATGCCCGACACGAAGACCTACCGACTAGTTCGGAGACACCAACCCCTCCAAAGGAGCCACGTCATCTATCACCGAGCTATCACCACTAGCGAGTCGACACATCCACTCGCCTGCATAAAATCTTTTTGCCATGAATAGTTCGGCTACATATGTGATCTATATAGTTTGGCACACGAAGAAAGAAATAATGATGCTATGAGATTCTTCCTCGAGATCACTTCCTATAAACAGAAAGAGGAATTCAATGAAGAAGGACACGAAAAACTGAGACAATCCAATTCCACAATCCAATCAGATTCATTGTAGTGCTGCTAACTTAAAAAAAAAATCACATACCTTAACTCCAATCCATATTGCAGTGTTGCTTGTAAAACCATTTGCTTCATTTGATGTTGCTGCTTGTTAACATTCTGGTGTCACTCCCTTGTGGAAGCTAACAAGATCTCAAAATAACAATAGAAATTAAAAAAATACATGATTAGCTTATGTGGGGCACATTGGATTGAGGATTTGGAGAGATTTTAATATTTGTCTAAATCTCCTTTTATTCAATCAATGATTTTCTAAAATCTTTAAAAATCCTATCTTATCATGGTAATATTCTTCAGGAAGACCGAAAATATTCAAGACCGATAAAAAGGAATTCCAATGGATACGAAAATCTCCAGAGAACTTTATATCATCACACGGATTCTGCACCACACATATTAAAATTGTGTAAACAATACAAACCATGTTAGCATCTTTCTCAGATAATGGAGCCAACAATTGGAAGGTTCGATGTCGAAAATTTATATGGCAAAAGAGATTTTGATATCTGAAAGTACAAAGTCCTAAGTCAATTGGAGATCTTAGGGCTGGATAATGCTCTATAACAACAACCAATACTCAAACTAGACAGATGGACAAGTAATTCAAGCCCCAAAAGATCATGGAGACAACAAAATGATCTGAGGGTTAAAAACCTACTTGGTGCAAGTGTAAGTAACCAAATCAGCAGAAAAGGTATGCTTGAATATCGTTGAATATGCGGAAAGCTCTAGAGAGCAAGTGTGAGACCAAACAGTGCCAAATAGAATCTATATGAAACGTGACCAAAAAAAAAAATCTAAAAGTTAACATCTAGGATGAGGATCAGGCTAATTAAATCCTTGTTGGATACTTTAAAATACGGTCGTGGAAAGGATAGTCTTACTGTTAGAGATGTGACTAGCTTACCATATTCAAAGGAAGTTAAAACAAAGAGGAAATGCTTAAATCGTTCTAGATGCCAGTGTAAATGGTTTAGGGTTTATGTATTGGCCCTAGATGCAACTAAACAAATGTATTAACAGTAAAGACGCATTACCACGGGAGTTGAGAAGCCGTATCTTTCCATAAGCATTTTATTTTTCTGGCCTGGCATGTAGTTAATCGTCATCTACAAAAAAAAAAAAAGCAAAACACTTTTTAATTTTGAAACCTGCAACAGAACTTAACATGCTTATGGAACATTATTTGAAAGTTCCTTACCTCTTCGCCTTTCTTGATTGATTGACCAGCATTTGACATAACTTCAAGTTTGCGATCTTTAGGACGCCAATTTAGGAAACAGTTTGGTTCGAAAGAATGGTTTAACATACCTGCATATAGAGAAAATGATGATTTACGAAAAATTCCATTGATCAATAAACTAAAACAATAAAAAAATTTGCTTACTTACTAGCATAAGGAATCAACATATTTAATTTTTGAACCAAAGCACCGACTCTAGTTTGCATACTAATGCGTCGCGTCTGTGCGCCATGCGAATCTTTCTGGTTCATCAGCAAGTCTCTTGATTTTGAGTGGAACTCCTGAATGCTGAGTTCAAATACACTTTCATCATATAACCATAACCGAAAATAGAGATATGATGATAAGGCTTCATGACTTGTTACCCAGTTCTTTTCCCAAAATTCAAGGACTCGTTGCTGTTGTTGTCTGATAGTTGATGAATTGATATATCTTCTGCTCATGATTGTTTTTCCCCCAATGATTACTTGATGGATTTGAAAATTGCAATTTTATGTGATGTTTTGATGGTAATTGATTGCGTACAGTTCTTGAATCTTGATTAATGGGAGATTATCAAGCTTTGTTTAAGTAAAATTATTTTTTTTATGTAGAATTTTCATGAGTTTTTTGTAAATTCGTGTACACAATTTATTAATAGTTCCATGAATCAACTTTTTGTTAGAAATTTTAGAACTTTATTAGGGATTTGAGATTTCTGAAACTAAGAACATTTTTTTGTTTCTTTATTCGATTATTGCGACATGCCTCTATGCTTTGTATTCGTTATGCTTTTATATCTCCAATTTATGCTTTTGCTCTATCTCTAATGGTATTGAGACAACTCTTATATGAATAATTTGCTCTTTCCTCAGGTGTTTCGTCTCTGTTGATAAAATTTGCAGGTGTTGAGATGTGTTTGTTGCTGGTTTATGAATAATTTGCTCTTTACGCAATTCGCAGTTTATAACGGATGTAACGAAGTTCATAAGCGGCTCTATGACGTCACTCTCTGCAATGCTAATATCCTCTTTAAGATACATCTCTTGCAAGATAAATCCAACATTGATGAGTAAGTCATATATAGATTCTTCTTCACATTGTTGTTTCTTACTAATATCCTCTCTAAGATGGATCTCTTGCAAGATAAATCCAACATTGATGAGTAAGTCATATATAGATTCTTCTTGACATTGTTGTTTCTTGTTAATGATGATTCATGACTTGTATATAGCTACTTGAGAGATGAGCAAGGATTTCTACTAAATGCTAAGAGACAAAGGATAGAATAAGTTGGAAATTTTCTAGATGCGGAAGGGCGCATCATGGTAATCAATAATAACCAACGCCCACCAAATGCAGCAAAGGGAGCCAATGGGGCTAATGAACTAAATCCCCAATTTAAATTACTTGTCGATTTCAATAGGTTTGACCAGTTCAATATGAACCGTTCTGCAATCAACCAGATCTCCTTCGTTTCATAGTGTGGCTCAAATAACAAGAAATAAATCCGAGTGTGAGTTTTATAGTGATATTGTTAGAAATCCACTTCTATGACAAACTTTATAGTTTATATAATGTTTTTTGTTCCGTTAATTTTGTGGAAATTTGTTATGAATATGGTGCCATCTATTTTAGTTTTGATTCCAACAAATTTAAATGGCATTGTGTTTATATCTTTTTTGAACTGCGATAAACGTAACACATACGATTTTGATATTACTTTCCAACTTCTTATTTCAAATAATATGTTTTGAAGTAATGAAAGATTTCAAATAAGGTATCATTTACGAGTTTCATGAGTTTGAGTTTCATGAGTTTAACAAGGATAAACACAAAGACATTGTCCATGGTCACAGTAACCCGTAGCAATATCTCCAAACTTAGCTTTGCATCAGGGATCACAAGGTTTGTCGTTACATGGTCAAATATGTGGCAAGCAATACCATTTCTCCCATATTCTAGTCAATTATATCCATCGAAACGGTTTCTACATTTAGATAAGTAAATCATTAATATTTATGAGAAACAATACATTGAACAACATTCGAGATGTATACCATTGGATGAAGACGGAGTCAAAATTAAAATAAATGATATGAGAAAGCTTTTAAAAATTGATATTAATTAAATCTTAAAGATAAGTATATATTTTTTTTTTTTTGGACGTTAGATAAGTATATATCTAAGAAATGTAAAAACAATGGCCTATAATATATGGGGACATAGCAATGAATATAGTCGAAACTAAGATAAATATATATATATATATATATATATATATATATATAACTGTGTTTTATTTAACATGAATTTTACTGCGTACCTAAAACAAACATAACAACAACGATGAGGGAGAAAGCAAGCGTAGAAACTGTTTTGGCAATCTTTGTTTGCTTCTTTCTTTTGAAATCTGTTTAATAATGATTTTAGTAGAAATACATGAAAAATAAGGATGACTGGTAAATTAATATTATTAAAACTCAAATAACTCTAAATGTCAATTTTAATATATCCCTTTTAAAGAATTGTGAGGTCACAAATTTTAGAAATATATCACTAAGAGTTTGACCACAAATAATTTGACTGTAATTTTATATTTTTAATTAAAGTATACAATTTGTAATTTTAGGAAAAATATTTAACGTCCAATCTATAATTTTAGGAAAAAAATATATGTAAATCATTTTTTACTAATTAAGTTAGATGAAATTTATAAATATTTCCATAGTGGGTAATATGTATCTATCATTCATATTTGGAACGTTGTGTATTTTGATTCATTATAAAAATAAAATTTTCATTTGTCGATAAAAAAAAAATAATTAGTTTACTTTATAAGAATTATTAAATTATAATTATATGTGTTTTGGATAAAATATGTTATGTTTGTCACGTCCTTGGAACTTCCGGATCTCATATAAGATAGCTTAGATTTTCGGTTTAGTGAACTAGCAAGTTTCGTGAAATGGGAAGTCACAAATCTGGTTCTGAGCTCACTAAAGGATTAACTATGATCACTCCAGTTTCTGAGGCTATGAGGCTGTAAGCAATTCGATGAACCGAGTATAAATTTTTTGTTTCATTGATTTTGTGAAAATTTGTTATAATACAGTGCCATCTGTTTTAGTTTATATTTACTTTGTTAGAAACTCAGAAAGACAAATTTTATATTTTTTATAATTTTTTTGTTCCATTAATTTTGTGAAAATTTGTTATAATACGGTGCCAACTATTTTAGGTTTTTGACTCCAACCATTGTGATTATAAGTTTGATGAACATCCAAAAATTTATTGGAAATACTGTTTAAAAATATTGTGACAAACGTAATACATACGATTTTAATATTACTTTTCAACTTATAATTTTGAATTGATCGAAAGATTTCAAAAAAGATATCACTAATAAATTTCATGAGTCATCCAAATTTTGTTTCATGTTTGGAACACACAAAACATTTGAAAGAGACAGTAGGCGTTTTGAAGAGGAAATAAGAGCGGAACCAGTATGAGAGATTTGTAGGTCTGCTCCATTGCCAATCATGACTTCGTCACCCCCTCGATATGGAGAGTGAAGCGAGAGATTTTGGAGATCGGTGGCAATGTGGTGGGACGCGTCGATGTCAAGGAGTCATGGAGCTTTTAACGGTGAGCTCGTGGTGGTGTAGTAAGTGAGATGTGAAGATTTGAGAGAAAAAAGTGAGCGGTCCTGTTTTGGATCATTGTCTTTAGAATTTCTTATTCGGATCCAGAAAACCTCAAAGATTCTGTTTTGGATCAGAACGAGTCGGTTCTCATGTGCAAACACGGATCTTGGATATGTTGTCACCCCTAATTCCATTGACATTTAGCAATATAATTACATAAATTATAAATTCTCCACATATTGAATGAGGATTTAAATGCAGTTACAATATCTCTAATACAGTAATAACACATGTCTGTTAATGGAATTATAAATTCATCACACCAACGACAAAAATTAGATTAGAAAACTACCAATAAAAATATGATCTTAAGTTTCACACATCAATCTCCTACTTGCCTAAATTTTGAGGTTCGAGGGCCACTCAAACTCGTCCAGTGGGGGAGCTACGTTGGGGAAGGGAGGTGCAACTGCACCGTATGAAATTTTTAAAATCCCTACTAATTTTGAAAAAATTTCAAAATTACCCCACTATTTTTTTAAGATTTTTCAGTTTTACCCTTATAAAAGTTTTGTCTGTATCGGCCCCTGATCATTAGCCCTGTTTATTTCGGGAAACGGGAAGGGAAATGACGGGTACGGGACGGGAACGGGAAATTCGGGAATGGAAAAAAATTCTCAAACGGGAAATGGCAAGAAACGGGACGGGAAATAACGGGAACGGGACGGGAACGGGACGGGAACGGGTAATTCGGGTATTTAAAAACAATTCCCAAACAGGAAATGACAAAGAAAAGGGACGAAAAATTCGGGTGCGGGAAGGGAATTAAGAGGAACGGAACTGGAAATTTCGGAAAATTTTTAAAAGTTTGGGGATATTTTATAAAATATTGAGAAATTTAAAATATTGGGAAATCTTTGAAGTTTTTGGGAATTTTTTTTAGTAATATTTAGATAATATTCATATTTAAAAAAAATTAGATATTAAATGGGAATTCGGGAATTCCCTTTCCCTTCCCTTATCCGGTTGAATAAAATAAATGATCCCAAACGGGAAATCACTTAAACGGGAACGGGAACGGGACGGGAAATTTGGGGTGGGAACGGGACGGGACGGGATTCATTTCCTGAAATGGACAGGCCTACTGATCATGTCTGCAATTTTTGGAACAACATTATAAAAGTTATCCTCGAGCATGTTTAGAAAATGCAACTTAGCTCTTAAAACTCAGAATCAAAAGAAAGAAACTAAAGAAACTCAAAGAATCAAAAGAAAGAAACTAAAGAAGAAAGATGTTTATATATATACATGTTCCTTGTAAGATCCTCCTCCACCAAGTTGGCCAAAATCTAAAACATTGAGCTTCTCATGAATAGTTCCCGTCTTCTTGTAAAGCGCATAGCTGCTTCTGATCCATCTCCTTGCAATATCCTCTGCCATTTCTTTAGTTTCCTTTAGTCCCGATCTCAAAAGCCTTGTCACTAGCGTATCTTGTACCGGAGTCCATCCATTCGGAGAATCCTTATTCCAAAATCTTAAGTTATAATGTAAATGATTTAAAGGGAAAAAAAAAGCACTCAAACTTTACCATTGTTGTCCTGAGTCATTCAAAGAAGTTAGAATTTTAGATCGAGTAATGAGCCATGAACTTTTAAAAGCTTTCACAACTTTTGTGACCAGATTTTCATCTGTACATGTTGCAACTTGCAAGATTATTAAAGGTTCGTTGACATACTACTACAACACATGCATCTATGACATATTACATAACATACAAGTATATGTAGTTTTACCTGAATGGAATGAACTAATGCAAATTGGAACAAAGTAGGATGCAAATACATTTCTGTTCTGGTTTTCAGCTTTCCATATCTCAGTCTCCTAAAGAATAAAAAACAGTGTTTACTCACTCATCAAGAATCTAAAATCGAAACCAAAATTTTGTTAACTTACATCGCCATTGGAAGAAATCCAATAGTCTAGCCATTGTGATTCCTTTTCGTTCCAAAAAACTACTTCAAAGGCTTTCTCTATAGCTTTGGAGGCTTTCAAGAAGCGATCTAAACCGCTTTTGTCACCATACACGTCCATCAAGAAGAAGGATATGTCGAGTTCCATCTACATTCACAAGATAATAATGTTGTTATTATTAGAACATAATCTTGAAATCATAATTATATATATACAAAGAAATTAACCTTGAGTAGAAACACGTTGAGATCAACAGGAACAACTGAAGTTGTAGCCATCGTAGTGAACTCAGGAGGATGCCTCATTGATCTACTGCTGAAGTCCCAACCTGATTCAGCTCATGTTGCTACATCTCTATGAAATTGTTGTCTCTCTGACTAATCTGAGATCCATGAACCCTTTTTTCATCATGTTGATGACATTGACACATATACAAAGAATCAACAACTTTGATTATAAAACTTGTAGTATAACTAAGAGCAGCGTGTCTACAACATTGATCATTCTACTCACCAAAAGCCCTATGTTGACAAACTGCAAAATCAAACATTAATTACATGTAAAAAAAACCAAGAAAGCAATTTAATTCAATGGAAATACCTCAATTTTACACTGTAAAAACATTGCAAACAAAATTATTATTTAAATCATTTTGAATATCCAAAAGTAATTTGAAAAATGATTTCTCTAAAACAAAATCCAAATAAAAATCTGAAATTGATAGTTAAGCTAACTAATTTTTTGAATTATTCATACAAAATCTAAAAATAATTTGGAACTACAAAATCAAAAAAAAAAACGGGACTTGAAAATACAAAATCCAATTACTATGCTTGCAATTTTAGTACAAAATTATTTATCAAACATTGATAATCGAGTTTTTTTAATCATATCCCTTTCAATATAATTTTTCTTCTTTTTATAGTGTCCACATCATAAGAAAATATATAAAAATCATTAATAGTAATTTTGTTCTTACTATTAATAATAGGTTAGTTTAGTGTAGTTTAATCAATATGTTATAGTTATTGTAATATTTGAGATAAAAAAAAAAGTCAAACTAAACACAATAAGTAAAAATGAGTGAAATATATGCATAATATAAGCAAAACATATACAAATATAAGCAAAATTAGAAATTGTAGGTTCAAAAATTCACACATTAGTTGAAAACTAAATTAATCATTGTTAAATATCAACTCCATTGGTTGAGGTGGTATTTAAAATTACTGATTTTTAAATATCATTTGTCCCTCGAATAATTCTAAATCAATTTTGACATATTTTATTAATGAAATCCCAGTTCCCAATAAGGCATGATTTGAAAAATTTTGTAAAAATCATTAAACCAATAACCTTGGATTTGAAATAATTTTTACAAATTTTAAATCTAATAAGCTGAGATTTGGAAAAAAATTGAAATCCTCTCAAATCCATGATCTAGTATTGGAACAAAATTTGGAATTATTTTGAAAAATTCTAACCGTAAAAATTTTAAATAAATTTTACAAAATATCATCAATTGAGTTGATATTTGAAATCATTGATTTTTAACCATTAATTGTTTCTCATATATATATGTTTTTATTAAATAAGTTAGATCAAATTTATATATGTATTTGCATGGCGGGTGTTCTGTATCTCTTATTCATATTTGAAATTGTATTTTTGATTCATTACATTATTAAAATTTTCATTTGCCGTTAAAGAAACAAATCTTACGAAATATATGTTTACTATATAAGAACAAAAATCGCAGACTCATGACAGAAGTGTAATATAGTATGTTTTTGGGACAAAAGGATATGATTGGGTGTAGTTTCATGGGTCCTTTATGGACAAAACATGGATAGTTGTGGCTCATGGGGAGATCCTTATCCTTTGTCAATAGCCCACAGTGGGGTTTACAAAGTTGGATTTGGGCCTTAGAAAGCATGGGGAGTCTGAAGGTTGGAAAAGTGGTTTTTAAAACTGAAAAGAATAAGTTGTCGTAAACCGTTTTTATGTTTGATCATTCTTTAGACATCAAACGTTTGGAAATTTTAGGAATGTTCACAACATTTTAGAGTTAAAAATAGTGATATGTATTAGGAAGAGCAACAAATGTGCTTTCTAATAGCATTACGCAAGAGGATTGACTATAATTATATGCAACAAAAAGGATATCCAAGGTGGTTAGAAGAGATTTTTGAGTTTGAAAATTTTATTACGTTATTGTAATATCTGCTTTTGCTGGTTAAGAATGATTGTTTTAAATCCATTTATTCATGGAAATAGTCCCATATTGTGTGACCCAAAGGTTTATTAGTATATGAATCATTCAGTGGAAAAAAAAGGTCCAAAGATAAGTTGAACTATACTAGTAGCTAGTGGAGGTTTGACTGGTAACTTACGTGGGAGATATGTTCCACGTTGACGCTAATGATGGCTTATAGAGCGACACGTGGATCTACGTGAGCCATCTCTTTCTCTGTGTTACCTGCGTTTCAGGTCACTCAGAGGTCATCACTAACCCATTTCTCTAATTGTTCTTCACACTGAAGAAAGATCTTATTTTAATTTTAATTTTTTTTTATTTTACCAAGACATCAATTTCTGTAGCTATTGAATATATGCATAGATGTTTCCATTGTTCCCTCTCTCTCTTTTAAAAAAAAATATGGTAATTTAAGTAGTATATTGCACATGAGAGAAATTTAATGATTTCATCATATCGTAAAATTAACTAAGATAAATTAATTAAAAGTCTATTTACTAGCTTTGCAAAGCGTCACATATTTGCAGTCGGCGACTGATGCATGTAAGCCATGCAACTATTCTAATCCCCTTCTCTTCCATGTGTTACGTCTTCTCTTAAAAGATTTTGATTTTTCTTCCATAAAAATTGAAGAATAAAATAATTAAAAATAAAATATTCTTTTGACAAGCTTAGATACATATATACACGTATAAGTGTTCATGTACATTCAATTTTTTATATATACGTATGCACTTTCAAAACATATATACGTTTCACATATTACGTACGTTGACACTTTTGATGTCTTCATTTTGCTCTATATACAATGTATGCTTTATATGATTTACACTAATATTATTGAGTTCATTGTCTAACATTTTCATAAGGTAGTCTTACAGTTCCATAAAAAAAATCTGAGTAAAATGTAACCAAATGAACTTCGATTAGTAACCAAATGAATAAAATGTTTTTTATCAAAAAAAAAAGGAAAAAAATGTAAGATAGTCTTACAGTTCCATAAAAATATTTATGCAAACTATACAAAAGTTTATATTTTTCTCCAACAAGAGTTTTCATTAAAAGGAACAAAGTAAAAGATATAAGGACTTGAAATAGAGGCCAACGGACACAGGTTCGTCTCTGAAAACTAAGCCGGCGAAAGATGAAACTTTCCCGGAAACAAGTGAAAAAGTAAACACACACTATAGTAAACGGTTAAAATGAGATGAAACAGAAAAACTAAGTTTGTAAAGGAACCATAACAGAAATTAACTAAGTACATGAGACTTCGGAAATCACGGCCAGGTCACGACTTCATTGCCCAAAACCCACTGGAAGAAACTGAATCCATCTTAACTTTCCATAAATCACCTTTGGATCCGGACCAATTCATCAATGAGCCACCATAAATTAACATTATCATTCATATCAGCTACAATCTTTTGGAAATCAACAACATTAGCATTTATATGTTGGAAGCATTCATCTTGAACGTATAGAAATTCAGCTGTTGGTAAATCCAGTTAGGCAAAGATGTTGTGTAGAGCAGGTTAAGTGTGGATCTCATATCAGCTAAAGTCTCACAGTTTCATATCTTCCTAAGAACCACATTGTTGATATTGGTCACAATTAGGTGATTGGCCTTCTATGACTTTTCAAACTTCATTAGATCAATTGTAGTTATATTGGTCTCAAGAGCCACAACTTTAGCTGGATCAACCGGAGTCTCAGTTTGCTCTTCTACGGTCAGCTAATACGCCACAATGAGTAGATGATCATTCCAGATACTTTTCCCAAAATGAGCCATCATTTTTATGATTTTTTATTTTTTAGTCGATTTTTGTGTTTCGTTTTTTATACTTTTGTTATTACATAGTGTTAATAATCTAGTATAAAAATATGATGATATATACATTCACCTGCGGATATTTATGTACATATATATATATATATATATGTGTGTGTATAAAAGTGTATGTATAGATAGACGTAAGTATAAATACTGTCCCAAAATGCTAAATTCTCATATGGAATAATAAAGAGAGCTAAATGAGAAACCAAGTAGAAGAAAAGTTCCTCGAGTTCTACGAGAGTTGGATTTTTCAACTCGAGCAATATCTTCATCAACTCATAATTGCTCATACCAACAACAGCAACAACAAAGCCACGAGTGAGATCGACCTTCGAGGTTTGATCTCGAAGCTAACTACGCATCACAAGGCTTATTACACAGCTAAATGGGCAGCTATAGGAGAAGACGTTTTAGCTTTCTTTGGACCGGTTTGGCTAAACCCGTGGGAAAAATCTTGTTTTTGGTTAACCGGATGGAAACCGGCGACGATGTTTCGGATGGTCAATAGGTTAATGAGGAAATCGGCGACAGTGGTGTTTGTGGAAACTCAGGTGAAGAAGTTGGAAGAGTTGAGAGTTAAGATGAAGTTTGAGGAAGATAAAATTGAGAGAGAGATGGAGAGGTATCAGGTGGGTCCAGGATTTTCTCTGTACAGATTTCATATTTTAAAACTATTTTATTTTCAAGAATTTTCATATGGATTGGGATTTGAAATCCTGATTTTTTTGTTACCAGAAACTATAAGTTTTTTTGTAGCTGTTTTCATATAATAAAACTAGTTATATATAAATTTACGTATTCCCTCCGTTTTATATATAAAAAATTTAACCTAATAAAATCGTTTCATAAATGATAATTTCAACTTCAATACCAAAACTATTCGTTGTTTTTATAAATTATTTGATCACTAGTTTTAGTGACTATGATAAAAATTTATGTGCATTATATTTAAACATCATTTAAAGTGTATCAAATTTAGCATTTTTTCTTAACCAAATATAAATATTGGTTTAATTTGTTTTTTCTTAGTTTTTACAAAGAGATTTGTATGATATATTTTTTTTGTAATAATTGTTTTGAAAGAGTTACTTCTTTTTGTCTCCAAAAATAACAATGGATTTGATTGGTTATATTGGGGGATGGTAGAATGATATATATATTTTTTGATAAACGCGTGGAATTTTTCCCAAGATTACATTTTTGGATAGTGAGTTTTCCATGCATCTATTCCACGATTTAGTAAGATTCATAGAAAAATATACTTGTAAGCAAAAACAAAAAAAAGGTGGAAAAAATATAGTTCTACAACATGGTTTAAATTTTTATCAAGTGTTTTTACTTTATTTTATTCACTCATTTTCTTATATGAGAATTTTTCATGTGTTTTAGAATCTCATAATGTTATCAAACGGAGACAACATCAAATATGCGTTTATATAAAATACATATATCTTCCAAACAATTATTTGTTGGTTAATAGTTTGTAAATAACTTGAGATTGTCTTTAGGTTGCTATGGCTGATCGGAAAATGGTCGAGCTCGCAAGGCTTGGATGTCACATTAATGGTGGAGGAGGAGGAGAGTCTGTGGTAGTGGTGGAAGCGGCTGTAAGAGAATTATCCACAGGGCTCGAGAAGATGGTGAAAGCGGCAGACTGTGTTCGGTTGAAAACGCTTAAGGGTATTTTGGATATTTTAGCTCCATCGCAATGCATAGAGTTTTTGGCAGCGGCGGCTGCGTTTCAGGTTCAGTTACGACGGTGGGGAAACCAAAGTTGTAATGACACTCACTCCTATGGTTACTTACTGACACACACTTAGGATAGTTTCGTCTTTTGCCATATTTTGTTTCTTTTTCATACATATATATAAAAAAAAAAATTAACTTCCATCAACCTTCTCTTAAAATCTTCAAATGATCCGATAGTTAAACAAAATTGAAATGGGTATTTTAACTCTTTGTCTACGAATATCCAAATTTTTATTCCTATGACCCCAGAATGAGGCTTTCTTCACCTTTCACCTAAACGGTAAATGGTTATAAAATAATGTAAAGAAGTAAAAATAAGCAGTAAAAAGTTACATTACAAAAGAATCTGGATATTTTTGGTGCAGGAGACATCAATCTCAAGATTTCGGATAGATGTGTTTGGAAGATTAAAAAAAGGTCAAACATGTTACTAAAGTCATGTGAAATATAATCTTAGCAAGAAAAATTGATGATGCAAGCTCATTATAATACAAAACATATACTGAAACCGTATATATCAAATCCATCAACAATCAAATTAAAACACTACTCAAAACAAACTGAAATGTTGAAAAGAATCAAGAGCCAAAAATAAAAGCTCGTATAAAAATCAATCCACGAAACCAAAAGAACAAATAAAATAAAATTGGTACACCGTTCAGAGAGAGAAGAAGCATCAAACGAATAAGAGAAACCCTCTGACTCGTTAATCAGTTTTGACTCTATTAAAACCTCTGATTCTCTTAGCGAATGCGTTTGTTTGGTTCAAGTTGCTTCAGAGGACAAGATCTCAAGCTCTGCCCACCAGAGAGGAGATAATCTTGGAGTAGCTTTCTCTGGAGATATGTTAAGAACTTCTCTTAGCTGTTCAGCTACATCTTTCATCGAAGGACGTTGACTCGATTCCGTTTTCAAACATTCTCGTATCACATCACAGACCACTTCAAGCTCTTCATCTTTGAATTTCTTTAACGATGGATCTATCATTTCACCTAAATCATCGGTTTCAAGATACTTTGATGCCTGAAAACATTGGAAAAAAACCGTTATATTAACCGATAATATCATTCGTCTTTGTTTTCGATAAGAATGCGATTGTTTTTTATACCCATTGTTCGATAGATCCATATTCGTCTGAGAAAGAGAACTTTCCGGAGATTATTTCGAGCATTAAGACTCCGAAGCTATGAACATTAGCCTCTGGTTCTGGTGGTAGTAGCAATGACGTTTTCTCTAAGTCACCACTCACTTGTTTCTTCGGTTTTAATCTCGCTTCTAAGTTGAAAGGAATCTCCGATACCTACAATGCAAAAACTCGGTTAAAATCAAAACCTTTTAAACAAAATCTTGTAATATATTTTCAGAGCTTCTTGAGCAAATTCAACGTAAAAAAACTTTTTACAGTTTCAGAGTTTTTTTTTTGAGAAAATTTCAGCGTAAAAACGACAGTTTTAAGCCGTTTTACGAGGTTCTTGAGCAAATCAGTATAGAAACAAAACCTTGTGAGACAGTTTTAGAACCTCTTTAGCAAAATTCAGCGAAAAAAACAAAGAATTTTAAAATAGTTTTAGAGGTTTTTAGATCAAACCTTGGCTGCATAATCATCGGTTAAGTAAATCTCCGATGAATTAAAATCCGAATGTGCCAAAGGCGGGTTCATTGCATGCATGTGTTGTAAACAATAAGCCGCTCCCATTATTATTCTCATACGTGCACTCCAATCAAGATGCTCCAATTCCTTATCTGATTAGGTCAAAAAACTATTATTAACCAAAACAGAGTAAATCCAAAAAAAAAACATTATGAGTAACCAAAACAAAATGTTTTTTTTTTTTTTTTTACCATGCAAATGTTCGAAAAGAGTTCCATTTGGAGCATATTCAAAGACCATCATTCTATTAAAAGGCTCATCTTCTTCGCAATAACCAATCAGATTCACAAAGTTCTTATGATTGATCCGTGACAATGTATCAATCTACAAAAAACATATTAAAAAAGGTGAGATTTTGAATTTTGAGTTTTAAGAAAAACAGAGTAACTAACTAACTAACTAACCTTTCTGCGATATGCCATTTCCATGGCTCGAGTCCATTCTTTAGTTTCACAAATCGCGGTTGAAGCAACCGCTATTTCAACGCCACTAGACAAAGTTCCTTTATATACAGTGTAACCATCAAATGATTCGATAATATTGCTGAAATCTTCACATGCCGTTTCTAGCTCAGACCGATTCAGCTTCGGTACTCCTAAAAAAAGATTTCATTTTTCAATGTTAAAGAAACAGAGTAAAAAAAACAGAGAGAAAGACGAAACAGAGTTTTTTACTTACCGGTCACGAAAGCTTTTTGCAGTTGTCCACTAAGACCAGTCTTCCATGGACCTATACTCTTTACAGCTCTTTTCCGGCAGAAGAATAGAACCGCGATGATGATCAATAAACCGACGAAAGAAGCAACCGCGATAATCACATATAACCATACATGTTTTGATCCTTTACTATTATTAGTATTATCAACTTGTGGCTGATTCTTAGAGGAATCATCAGAATTGTTATTGTTGTCTTCATCAGGAGAAGTTAAAGGAGGAAGTAAAGGCGGTATTCGCTTCTTTGCATTGGTTACCGCGGGGTAAGACCCGCTGCTTCGAGAAAAAGCTTCGGTTATTATCCCTGAAGAAGGACTAGGAGCAGGAGATGCCTCTATATTACTTGTTTCCTCAAGTAACTCACGTCGGTTAAAGATACCAGTTTGGTCCAACGAACCTACAAGAATGATCAGATTGAGATCTTGAAGTACTAATCTTTACGCTAAATGCGGATTGTTTTTCGCTTACTTGGGAATGCACTCAAGAAACGCCTAGAGGTTGATTTGATTTGGAATATGAAAGCTTCAACCTTTTTCACTCGAATGATACGGTTTCTTGAAACACTGCCAAGATTGTATAAATGGTAAAAAGATCACTAACAAAAACAGAATATCGAATTTACGGTTATTTAGAATGAATTGGAATTTATATTCATAGATGCTTACCAATGTCCAAGTTTTCTGTTTTCGCATCCAAGAATGGATAAAGGAGATAGCTTTGAACTTTTGTTTAACCGGACTTCGTAGAGCGAATGAAGTCGTAAGAGCTTTATTCGCATATCACCCGAAAATTTGTTACCGGAAAGAAACCTACATCATAGCAAACAAAATTAAGCATACATTTTGACAAGCACATAAAATAAGAAATGTTTGAACTCACAAGTGTTTTAGCGACAAGTCGAATGGAATTTGTCCGCTTAGATCGTTATCTCGCAAATCCAAGACTTCCAATTTAGCTAAAGTCGCGTACTCTTTTGGAATTTCACCAGAGAAATGGTTACCAGAGAGTATTCTATAAGAAATAAGAACCGGTTAAGTCAAAGAAAACAGAGTTTTGAATCATTATAGGCCAAGTTGTAAAGAGATTCCTTACAAAGATCTTAGTTCACTCAATTGACTAAGCTCAGGAGCTAATGTTCCTCCCAAAGAACATCCACTAAGATCCCTAGAAGCACATATAGATCAATGAAAACTTTATCAGAACATAGAGACATTGATGATGATTCTGTCTTTATTAGTTTAAGTGTGTGACAGAGAGAAACTTACAGAATCTGCACTTTACCATCAACACAAGTTACTCCTGACCAAGAACAAAGATCATATTCACCAGAAGAAACATTCCAATTTGCAAGAGTTCCATGAGGATCCGAATTCACTCTTTCCCGGAATTTCAACAATGCAAATCCTATAATTAATCACAAAATAAGAACCAAAACACTAAAAGAAATTCATGAAAAGAAGAAGATGGAAATTATATAAAATTCAAACCTTGGGAATTGATGGATAATGAGAGAAGAGGAGCTTGAAGGAAAATGATCAAGAAGAGGAAGCAAGAGAAGAAGTAACTCATTTTCTTTACACTAAATTTTTTTTCTTTTTCCTAATTACAAATCAAAAAACCCATTTCCCAGAAAAACAAAACAACAAACTTTTGTCTTCTATAAAACCGAAAAAAAAATTCTATATAATTACAATTTACAAGAGAGGAGAAAATTCTTGGACTATGTCAGGGTCCTTCATTGAAAATCAAATTCACAAAACCCCTTTTCATCACAGTTTGTCTCTCTTATTAATACCTGAGAATATGCAACAAACAAACAAAGAAAAATTAGATTCAAATATATACAACAATAATTAGAAGAAAACGAAGGAATCGCTTTCCCAAAAAGCAATGTATTAGATACCCAAAAAAACGAGAAAAAAGTTCGTTTTTTCCTCGAAGAACATTACAATTTACGTAAAGGATTCAAACAAATGATTGGGAAAAAGAAAACTTACTGTCAAAGAAAGATTTTTTCCTTATAATGAGAACAATTTGTATGATTCTGGAAAAAAAATGATGAAACCAAGAGAATGTTGTTGGTGTGAGGGATTAAGAAAATCAAAATATCCCCCAGAATCTTGATGTTAATTATATAAAACAAAATAAAATTTTGTATTAAAAAAAAACGAAATTAAAAAAAGAAAGATTATAAATTTCTTGTGTTTTTCCTTTGCAGGAGGATGATCTCAGAGTTTTGTCTCTTCGACCATCTTTGGTCTCTCCAGGGCCAAAGGGTGGTGCGATCTCTCTACACAATTTCTTTTTCTTTTAAAAAAACAAATTCCAATTAACCAAACCCTAATTTCTTGTAATTTGCTATTAGTTACCTTATTTTTTTCATAATTATAGATGATTAATTCTACAAAGACCAAATATAATTATTTACAATACTAAGCCACGTAACCTTACTGTTTAAATATTTAAAATTAATTTGAAAATGATTGTATTTTACTTTAATTATTATTATTAAAGAAAAATCAGATGTTGGACCAACGGGACGTGCTAGCCTTATACATTACTAGTAGGGCCTGACAATAAAATAGTAAATCTTTTCTGACCGTTGGATATCGTTAATCTAACGGTTTTCATCACGTGTGTGTGATGAGCATTACCACATAGGATTAAAGGTTTTTTCTCAGTTGATGTATATGCATGAACATCACTTCATTACATCACTAACATGCCTCCCATCACTACTTCATTATAATATTGTTTTACTTTTATTTTTCTGTCAAGATCAAATGTGTTTTATCCAAAAAATTTGCAGCAAATATTAATTTACAAAAAGTCAAAATTAACATATGGTGCTTTTTGGACTAATTTTTAAACAATTTTTGTGGTGGAGTATCATCTACAATTTAATTTAGATGTTTCATTGGTTTAATTGGATATACCGGAAATTTCTCTCTATATAGCTCAAACCAATTATAAATCAGCCTTGGTTATGTTGATAGATGTCTTGGCCTAAACCGACGAAATCAGAACCGGTTTAGCCATGAGAACCATATTTTATCAAACATCAATAACATTAATTAGGTTTTCAATTACAAACAAATATCACAATTCTGACGAAGCAGATCGAACTACAAGTGGCATCCCACAAATATAGTTACCAAGTTTCAAAGAAAATATTTTTTTGAAGTCTGAACACATACAAAACAAAACAAAAAATCGAGGAAAAAAATTCAAACTCGAGTTTAATTCGTGTTGCCTACAAGAAAAATATGAGGCAAAATTTTAAACTATTTATTAATTCAATTGTAGCGTGAAAAAAAGAAAGAACATTCTTATGTGTTGTTCTGTCTTGAAGGATGAACAATCAACTCCTGCATAAAATTTCACAAAGAGAAGAAAAGTAAATTAAATATATCCAATAAAAAACAAATATATACTCTATTTCATAAAATGTTTTGATTAAATGCACGAATTTTTTTTAAAAATATAAGTAGTATTATTATTTTACTAGTAATAAATTTAATATTATAGATAAATTTAATGTTGCATATAAATTTTTACTAATTAATAATAAGAAAATACCAAAATAAAATAGAATCAAAGGGAATAAATAAAAAGAAAATGCTTTTTTTTTTTAAGAATCAAAATGTTCAAAAACGAGTATTTAATACCTGTGAATAACGAACGTGATCGTTGTGAACATAAGAAGTCTTAACGATTGTTTCCCATTTCGTCGATTCAATTTCAAGAACTTCTTGATTCGGTTTCTTGGTTCCTAAAACGACGCCGTAGGGTCTAGGATTCAACGGTGAGAGTAGTGTTCGTCGTAGCCAAGGTCGAGATGGAGTCTCCGGCAATGGTGGCGGAGAAATCGCCACCGTCGACGTATATTCCGGCGAAGCTTTCAAAAGATTCCCTGACCTATCATTCCTTCTTCTAATTACTTCCTCCGCAAGAAACCTCGAATCGTGAATCCGATAGTTCCTCGAAGGAGTCGAAATCGAGTTCCGAAACGTTCTGATCTCTCCGGATTTCGAATAGTTCTGAAGATTAGTATCTCTTCTTGCTCTAGTTGTAAACAGTTCTTGAGACTTGCTTATTCCTTTGTTCTTGAGATTATCCGGAGCTCCGAGTAAACCGGAATAATCCGAACAAGAATTTCGGTACGGAGATATAAAACCGGAAAGACGTCTAGTTGACCAATCCGGTAAACCGGTTTGTTCACCAGAAGAAGAATTTTTCATGTTCATACTCATAACCCGGTTTAAAGGAACCGGATTTGAAATCTTGAATGAGCTCTTAGCACATAGCTTTGGCAAGAATCCACAAGCTTTCTTCTTCTTCAGAACAACATCAGTACAGACTCTTCGATCATCACCATCTTCATCGTCGTCGTCATCTTCATCATCGTCGTCATCGATGTTTAAGTCATCGTAAAGACTCTGAACAATGGCGAAATGTTCTTGTTCTTGACTTCTTTGACGAATCACAAGAGCTTCTCTGTTCTGTAAAGTTGTTTGTTGCTTCTTTTGCTCTGAAGAAGATTGATGTTTTTGATGTGTGAAAGCCATTGCTTTAGCAGCTGGTAAGAATCTCGACATCATCAAATCAAGAGTTTCTTTTGAGGATGACACGTCATCATCATCGTCGTCAACAACGTTAGATCTATCTTCGATTTCGCTTACTCCACTTGTACTGCAATTAACAGAGAAACTTACTGAAGAAACTGTATCCAAATCTTGATCTTCTTCGTTTTCGGATTCGAATTCGAGTAAATCTGATTCTTGAATTAGTGTAGCCATTTCGTCTTTTGGTTTTCCAGGGCTTTGTTCCCAGATGAAAGGAACCGAAGCTGGTTCTGTGAGATGATCAAAGTTTTGTGATTCTTGCTCTGTTTTCGGACATGATCCAAGCTCTGGTCTTGTAATCGTCGTCTTCTTGTTCTTCTCCGATTCGTTTGAATGCTTTGTTTTCATTGACGGAATTCGTCTTATTGATGGTAATGGATCATACAAGTTCAATCTCTTCCCCTCCATTTCTTGAAAAAACAAACAAAATCAAGAAAATAATCAAGAAACAGAGTACTCTGTTTTTGTATAATTTACAAGAATTTAGAAAACTAGTGATCTCTTGTTTGTGCTGTGTGTTTTTATTGAGATATTGAACTTTGTTCTTATTAAAGTAGTAAAAATAGAAAAGATATATAAAAAGATAAAAGAAATTGTCGAATATAATTGTATTTATTGATTACCGAATGTCTGGGGGCGAGATTGAAGGCTTGAGTTTAGGGAAATAGCAGATGAATGTAATAAAGAAGTGTGTGACTAAAGAAATGTCAATAAAAGAGACTTTTGTTTTTGTTTTTTTTTGGCTCTTTGATTGATCTTTTCTTTATTTTTCTGATTGTGTTTTTTAGGTTTTTATTTCATATGCAAATCCCATCAGTAGAAGATTTAAGATTTTGATTGACACTTTTAATTATGGGATCAACTACTACTTTTGTTTTTGCTTTTTGGAATGTTAAGTGATTTGTAAAGTAAACGATGTCGTTTCATTACAATACAAGAAGATCAAAGACAAAAAATATGGGTCTTAATGTAAATAATCAGGAGGCAAAAACGTGAGGAGTGGTTGTGTTTCAAGTTTCAATTTATTCTTCTAAAAGTAATCAATTAACTAAAATAAAATAAAACAGACAAAAAATAATGAGGAAAGAGCTTTTAGTTTGTGTGAGCCAAGAAAACCACAAACGAAATTTTTTTTAATTAAAATTAATAGCAAAAAATCTTATACAGTAAAACCTGTATAAATTAATGATGTTAGACTACAGTATTTTAAAAATATTTTATTAATTTATAGAATTACTAATTTATCGATATATTGAATAAAAAGTTAATGTAAAACTAAAAAATTATCAATTTATAGAGGTATTAATCAATAGAATATTAATTTATAGAAGTTTTACTGAATGAAACTTTAATTTCTTTTAATCTAAACTTTAAACACCAAAAACTAAGTTTTAAGTCTGAATTAATAAATTTTAACACGTAAATAAATTATAAATTTTAATAACTAAATCATAAATCCAAAATATTATGCTTTTAAAAACTTTGAAATAATTGATCCATTTTAAATTCAGACTTTTCAAAATACTTTTTAATTAATTGTAAATAAAATAAAATAAAAACGAGAAAATACTTTTTATGTGAGCCAAATAAGCACTAGTGAAGTGGACCGTCTTTTCATTGGTAATAATGTGTAATACATGCTGCTCTGTCCTTTTCTGAGCCACGCAAAACGTTTTATTGTGCTGCACTAAATTTCTTTCCCTTTACTTTTCCAAATGCACTAATAGAAATTTGTTCAAAGCCTTTGGAGAAAAGTCTAGGCATTTGCCTCGACGGCTGATATGACTTGATTTGGAGAGTAATTTATTGATATTGCAAACAATATTTTAAACGACAACAAAAAAAAATGTAAAAGATTGACTTCTAGTTATCGAATAACAAATCTTGAAAGCTAAAATACGCTTCAATCGACTGCTTGACGTTTTTGCAAAATAGTATAATTTTTTTTACTATTCGGACAATAATGTATCTTATCCGATTATGTTTTGTATTCAAGGCTTTAAGAAGAAAAAAAAATGGGTAGGGCACGAGCTATCTCGGAAATGGCAATGGCTTTAAATTTTGAGATACTAGAAGAATTTATGATGGACATTAGTTTTATATATAGAATAAATGTTTCAAAAGATTAATATTCGAGCCTGATGATAAGGTTTGGTCGCTCTTTAATTTTGTAGATATTCAGTATTTAGCTCTTCATTTTAACGATTTCTTTTTGTAGTCTCAGTTAGAAGTTTTAATAGAAGTACTAAGAGATAATATTAAGTTTTATATGGTTCTAATTAAAATTTAATTTATAATGAGTAGATAGTTCTATATCCATATATATTATTTCTGTCTCATTTCTAACGTTTGATGTTTTGTTGAGATTTTGAATCATTTGGTATTTAGTTGAGAGAGTCATCAAAATCAATTTGTGGTCAATTTTTTTTATAGAAAAGCCTTAGTACTCGGCAACTTCTACTAGCTCTAAAACTTAAGCCTTCGTAAATTATCGAGTGATGCACTAAACCAATACATCAAAGAAAATTAAGAAAAATGGAAGAGAAACGAATAATAGTATTATAGCATCATTTCTTTAAAAAAAAAAAAAAAGAAGAGGCCTACCCAATTTTGTGTGGAATGTGGACCAACCTTAAATGCAATAAAATTAGGTCGAAACATTGAAGAAGGTAATAAATATTTTTTGTATGTTTTAATACAAGTATCATTATAATACACTTCTTCAGAATTTTTTATAAGAAATAAGTTTTTTTTTGGGCATATTCCTATAAAACAAGATGATTTTTGAGTTTTGCCTCATTTTTACATTAATGTTGAATAATGACAAATCACATTTATTTTTGCACAAATTTACATCGGTTAAACATTTTTTTTCTCTAAAATGAAGTTTTGATCGTAAACACTTTTTTATAAAAGATAGGTAGTAGTAACATTTTCTTCTTGTCAAATTTTCAAATAATTTATTCCTAAGTTTGTAAATAAAATCTAAACCCTTTTATCAAAAAAATAAAAACAACTCAAAAAAACTAAAAATCCCCTATATATTAATTGAAAAGACACTTTGAGCATTTTCTTCCACATGTCTCAAGGAAATTAAATCTCAAGGAGAATAAATTGAGGAGTAATAACAAATGAGATTCTTTCTTTAAGACATGTCATTAAAAATTAATTCCTAACACTCAAAATACCCAGTCCATTCAATCAATCGCAGCCCAACTCACTCATTTAACATTATATTTTTTTTGTTTATTGTACCACCACGCATGTGACATTTTTAGTAGTTTTTTTTAGATGAATTTGATTTTTATTTACAGTAACACACCACAATATGGTTGATATTGTCTAAAACTAATTTCTAATAGTTGTGAATGTTTATGTTTTTATATATATCTAATTTTTATATTGTGAGGTCTAATATACAATTCCTTAAATATAATTCAAATATGATATATATTATATATATTATTAAATAAAACTAAATAAATTGTGTAAATAAAATATTATACCCACACGGAGTACGAATTATCATCTAGTTTATGTTATTTTAAAAGTTGACAAACAATATTAAAAATGTAGTTAAAAAAAGTTTCACATGACTTAAATCTACATAACAAACTCTTATTCTTTTATTTTGATTGGTTGTGTTAATTATTAACATTTGCTAATAACTAATTCTCTTTTAAAGAAAAAATCTTTTTTTCTCTCTTCTTTCATGTTGTTCATATACGTTTATTCTCTACTCACCACCACATCTCCTTTCCCTCCTCCTTTTAAGTTTATTGTTCACCACAATCATTCTTTTCCTTGATTTCCTATTCTATCCATCTCAAATGTTGTTTTCTCTCTCAGTCTCACTTTCCTAATGTCTTAATGGTTAATCTTTCTACTACTATACATGTCTCCTTACCTTTAGCCATGTCCATCTACCAACTCCCTTGCTACTCACAAAACCTTAGAAACTGGTTAGATTGAGCCATATTCTCTCTCCTCCCCTCTCCCTATTATGCAGTTTATTCCTCTTCGGACTCATGTCAGAGGAGTACCTTTTGATCTTTATCATATTCAAAATCTTGAATTAATTGGTTCCCTCATCGAAGATCCTGTAAAAATTGGTGATTTTACATTTAAAATGGCGAATCCATATATTACTCACCTAAATACTAAGGAAAATTGTATCAAATCACTACGAGCTCAAGTTAAATTAGTAAGGGAAGATGGACTAATAGTATTTATCTCACTGGAATATCTCTTAATTTCCCCTACAAGTCTTTGATGAATACAACTTGGCCATTTCTAAGCTAAGTATCCATTTTTTGAGTGGGTTGTTATTTCCATATCATAACCCATCTAGCCTAACCTGCAACCACAAAATTTTATGTCCATGTTACAAAATCTCCATCTACAACCCAAAACCTTCATATTAACCAATCTCACCTTCGAGAGTCAAACCTTAACCTAACCCAGAAAATTTATGATGCCGAAGCTCCAACACTAAACCATCCTTTTCATGTTACTCCAAAAGTGACTCCAATCCAACAAACCAATTAAACCAACAATCTTTCAACAATGACTCCATTCCAACAAACCAATCTTTTGTCTCATGTTAATCTCATTTTGCATCTCATCAATTCGTTATCTTAAACCACTAAAAACGAAAAAACTCCATCAACCTCTCAACTATGGACCCATGTCCATATACCTTTTAAGAATTCTTTCCATCGTAATATACATGGGTCTGTTTTTATTTCACAAACCTTCACTTCAGCATCTCAGTTTATCTTTGGAGTTAATAACATCAATATCAACCCTCTTAAACCTCCCATCTCTCATATATTAGTCATCCTTTCTGCAAACATGCTCACTATTAAAGTTAAAACAAGATTCCCCACTTTGTTGGTTCTCCCAGCTTCAAAACTTTAAATCTTTATGATCAACTTATCCACCGGCTAAATGACGCATATTTACTCATGTCTACTCGGTTAGCTTAAATGATTAAATTTTTGAGTTTTTAATGGCTCAAGAAAATAGTGGCAAGGAATCCCTATATCTCCATAGCTACCTATTTAGACTTGTTATAAACACCTCATCCCAAAAATATAACAAAGTTGCTAAAGAACACAAATTTTTGCTATAGTCAAGATGTAGATGAATAAGGCTTACTCACCTTTGCTTCGCGTATGGCATACTCATCTTCATTGATGGGTCATCTGTTTTCATTGAAGGTATCATTTATGTTTTACCAGAGTTTCATGTCAAGTCTCAAGTTGAAATAACCACTATTTCTTCTTTGTATGGGGTCTGAAGAGACCACCTCCCTATAAGGTACCTTTGTTTTTCTCTTTGCACCGAAAAACTTATTTTAATTAACCATCTACCACTTATAAAAAGTAATAAGGGTAAGATTGGGTGTTGGATGAGTAAGTTTTTTTCATTCACTGAATTCAGTTTCTCAAATAAATGATTGCGAGGGTTGCTAACTTCTGGTTAAGTTCTTGTCCTACCTAAAGCATGTATCAAGTAATCTACGCAATGTGTAATTACTACTTATTGAAGGGCTCCTTAGAAGGCCATTACAGTGCACGGCTATCATGAAAACATTTGAAAAACCTAAAGATGAGGGAGGTTTGGTACTGCAGAATTTACTGTATGAGAACAAAACATTTTCTCTTAAACTACTATATGGACGTTATTTTTCTGGACTAAATCAATTTGGGTCGCATGATTTCATCAAAATGATCAGAGACAATAAATTTTGGTGCTTAAAGAGATCAGAATCACACACTTGTGTTTTCATTCACTTACTCAAACTAAAGCCCCTGTCACTACTTATTGTATATGGGAATGGTGTCTCTTGCAGTTTATGGAAGTCAGTCCTTGTGGATTTCACTAGGCCTTTTGCTAGATTACTTTGGCCAACTTGATCCATGTAAAAAAGAATTCTCTTGTCAGTAAATGTCTCCACCACCAGGATAAATAACTAATGACAATTGTGTCTGACCTGTTCTGATAAGGCAGAGGAGCTTCACCAACAACTCACTGCGATATCTCTCTCTGACTCCCTTGCTCACCCAACCTGGATAGCGAATGGCAGAACTTTTCCGATAGTCAACAATTGAAAATCTACAAGCAACTAAAACCATAGAAAACCCGTCAATTGACAAAGTATTTTATGGTTTAATAAGGGTATCCCTAAACATATGGCACTTACTTGCATGTATCTTCATGATAGATTACACATGATTGTCTTCTATCTGGTTTCCAAACCAATAGTTTTTACTTCCTCTGCAATCAATTTAATGAAAGAAGAGATTGTAATATCTTCATATGTGATTTTTATGCATCGCTCTAAATTTAGCTCTCCTATGGTTTTAACCTGCCTCAAAAATCTTTCATTTGGCTTATCTTGTTGACGATCTCATCAACTACACTAGCGATAAATTTTCTAAGCTAGCAGGCCACTCTATTTTAATTCTAGAGATATAGAAATCAAAAATTTCACTGCAACATCTTCGAGTCACCGACATCCATCATCAAGCAGGTTTGACAGATATGCAAAACCGCATTCCCTCCCCCAAATCAAAAAATCTGATAGACATTAGCGATCGTCTACAACAACTCTTGTTTGTGATAGTTAGAGAAACTCTTTTGTTTCTTTAATCTCGTTCAACCCTAACTATACAAACAAAGGTTGGGTTATTCTCTTCAAAACTAGCCTCATCAAATATTATGTTTGGGTCTCTCATCGGACTAATTTGTTTGACATTTACTCTTGCTTCATTTAGAATCTATAACTTCCACAGTTGAATTACTATTTAGAATGTTTACATAAACGTCTCTTTCTACAATTTAAATTAATGCAAGAAATAACAATTTTCTTTGACTAAAGAGTCGATAAAACGCTCCAATACACAAACTTCAAGAAACCTAAATCCATATTCGCCGCTCCTCCTTGACGGACCGTCGTGGGTCACCGCCATCCTCCACAAATCCATTTTTGCCACTTTCGAGCCTTAACCGTGAAACCTCTCTTGCTCCCCATGTTCGCCTTTGTCGATATCTCAGATGGAATTAAACCAGACACCATTGCAGCCCAATCTTGGAGCCCCTCCGACCAGAGAACCACCTGATTCTCATGCCATGAATCTCTCACCTATAATCACCACTCTGGCGAAGCAAATGTTGAAATCGGATTTTTCTTCCAAAGCCGTGCCAACACTTCATCTTCGGCATTGAAATCACTGTCCCACTCCGACAAAGTCTATGTTATGGGTTCACCACTGTCAATTGGGCTTGACGGTCCGTGCTCATTACCTCGACTCAGCTGTCCCTTTTTCAACCCCGTCTATTGCCGCATATAATCACATCTTGTGAAATTATACACCACCGGGAACAGGGACATGACTATCATTTCTCCTCCTCAAGAATGGACTGCTCCTACTTCTTTTGGTCTTTCACTCATAGCATGGAACAAACGTATCAACATCATCCCGGAAACTGAATATTTGACTTCTCGACCACTTGAAGCTCCATCGCTACAGAGAGATTCACAAGACAAAACAATTTCACCTCTTGCTCTTAAGGAGAATGGAATATTACGATTCCCTTGGGCAGCAAAAATGAATCCACATCTTCGAAATATTCACCGTACCACATCTCCTAGTTACTTAGAAAACGGCATGCCCATGATAGACATTCAGATCATGTCCTACTCAAGGGTCTTGAAAATCAATAAGAGTATGTCATTGACCAGTTCTTCCGTTGCAAAGCACCTTCAGAAGGTCTTGTGCACGTTGTGACAAATAGGACTTGGGGTAAGAAGAAAAAGATTTTTATCTGTAAGTTAGGTGAATTATCTTACCTTTGTCACATTCATGATGCTTCTACTAGAGTTTAGGTTATACAGCATGGATTATGAAATGTTAATGAATGCTTATTATTTGTTGCTCATTGGACACCTAAAGTAACATTAGCTATGTCTGAAATCTCTTGAGTATGTATGGGTTACTCTGAATAATATCCCAAGTCGGTTATACTCTCATTGAGGGATTAGTTATGTAGCTTATGGTTTAGGAAAATCGGTGCTCACTAAAAAGCCTATTAGATCCATCTTTGATGGGAAGATAGAATATATGGGCTGGAATTGAGGTTGAAAAAGATTTTCCTCCTTTGACTAGTGTTAGGGACAAGAAAGAAATTGTTTCTTTGGTTTGATGTAAAATATACTTGGATTCCATCCAAATGTGTAATATGTAGACAACTAAACCATAACGAAGTATGATGTATTCTACAACATATGATGGAAGTTGCTCCTAATATATAAGATGAGACCACAAAGGTTATTACCGCACTAAGTAATGTTACTACCACATTAGTGGCTCAGGCCACTCCCACTATCTTGGCTTAGGCCACCGATACTTCACCCACAACTACTACTGAACATGTTGCTACCACACCTACTTGTGTCTCTCCATAGGTTGATGTGGTACCAATAATATCTTCACCTAATATTAATTTAGTGCAAGATAGCACTACCTTCTACAACTACGTTCCCCGGTTCATTAACTATTTCTAGTTTCTATAAATCAGATTCATTATATTATGAAGATGATTAAGGGAATGTCTTTGAAGGTAATCAATTTGCCACCTTAAACTCGAGAGATTTTTCGGGATATAAGATTGGAGACTTCTACCTCAAGTCTCGAGGAAGTAGGCCAATTCAACCCACTTTTAAATTCTGGAGATGCAATGAACTTTAGTAAAAAAAAAAAAAGACGACGTGGAGACAACCACGATCCTCCATCTTAAAGAATTTAATAACATTCTATTTTCTATTTCTATCTTATATTTCTTGTAATCTCTATCCCTTAACTAATGTCACTTTCAAAATTGTATGACTTAATGTGATAACATTGTACCTTTTAATTATGCAATATCAATAGTACACTATTTAACAAAAAATTAGTGTAAGAAATTTAACAAAAACAACGAGTTCTCTAAAAGTGTCTCTAAATAATTAACGAATTGAAAATGTGACATTTATTCTAAGTTTATAATACAAAACGAGGAGGAGAAACCGATGAAAATTGTCGAGAAACTCAACAATACACATAAACTTAAATATATCAGAGAAATATTGCTTCTTTTTTTGTAAAAAAAGAAAAGTGTAATTAGTTTGGTTGACCAAAAAAATCCCTAAAATTGCGGGGATGAAAAGGACAAGTGAATTAGTATCTTTCACATGGCAACCACTCCTCACATTACCCCACCAACACACTCAAGCTCTGAAAAGGCCCATATCATTTAGGCCCATTTTCCGACCGATCACGAGAAACAAACTAATCCGCCGTTGGATCAACATTACTCTCTTGTCTTTTCACCAACTTTGTAATGAAATTGTAGACATTTATATATCTTATATTGGAGATAATAGAGTAATGAATTATTTTTTTGTTAAAGAGAGTAATTCATTACATTATTTTGTTAGAGTAATGAATAATGGCTAAACCTTTTGCAGAAAACAACAAAGAGAAGAATAAAGACAATGTATGGTTTTATTTTAGTTTGATTAAAAAGCTAAAGATAATAGTTATGGTCGCTAATAATGTAGAATGATTGGAATCTATAAAATAATTATGTAGAACAAAACAAAGAATATTTGTTTGTCCTTTAAAGAAAAGTTAATCGAATTTTCAAACATTAGTTTTGTTATTAGAATGGGGGAAACAAATTTAAAAGTCACCAGTCGATGTTTTTTTAAAAATTATTTTGTTGTGACAGTTAAAATATATCCAAAAAAAATATTTTTACACTAGACTTTGTTTTAGGTAAAAAAAAAAAAGTAAAACAGTTCTTGATTAGATTGAAAACCATAATACAAGCATTTGCTCGTATTTGGTATCTCCACCTGTTCCTTATTAAGTTTAACCAATTACAAACTAAGACACAACCCATCATCTCCTGTTATTTTGATGAAGTTGAATACCATTTAATGGTTAATGCACTTTCGGAGACTGTTTACTTATGCCAATACTTTCCGATTTTGGTTTTTCGTATACAAATCCTATTATGTTGTTATTTCACAGTCATACCGTCATTCACATAGTTCGAACCCATTATTGCATGAGCAAACAAAAAATATCGATATAACTTGTCATAAGGTTTGTGATGTTGTATTTGATGGTACCATTTCTACTCTTCATATCCGAACAAAGGATCAACTTGTTGATTTATTTTCGAAGACTTTAGGTCATAATAGTTTGAGCGTTTATTATCCAAGTTGAGCATAATGAATTTTCATACTTCAACTTCAATTTGAATGGGAGTATTGAACTATATGTTGTGTAATATGGATTTACGTAATTAATTTTGGTTTAGTTCTTTAAATGTGTATAAATACAATTGTATTAATTTTTGTCTATGAATTGATAAGAAAGAAAACATTCTTAAATTTATGAATTACTTTTATTAAATTTACTAAAATCATTTACTTAGTTTTTTTGAAAAAGGTGAATGAATATTTATTTCTATAACTTAATGTGCATATATATGTTTTAATTTTATTACATTACAATACTAACTTCATTCTCATATAACCAAATAACATTTTTTCTCCATCTCTTCTACTTTTAAAATTAATTTTACTTTTTACTATCATTTATTATTTATGCAAGAAAAAAAAACATGTATAAGGACAATAGAAAATGTTTATTTCAACACTAAAATAGCTAATAATGGAACGGTTTACTATAACTATAACCACATTTAACTCATATTATACATAGATTTTTCCATCATCTTCTTACTGAGTTTAGCAAGTGATGCAAGATTAAACCGAATAATCATATCAACGAAAAATATTGTATCTTCCTCACTATTTCCTTCTGGCACATCCACCACATAACTCTCTACCACCACCGTCTTCTCCACCTCATCCTCCGGAGACGCAACTACCATAGTTTTGGATCTATAATTAACAAGCCTATGATTACCACCAATGATACTAACCATCATCACATGAGCCTCATCGTCTAGCTCATCGAGCCTCTCCGTACTAAAATCTCCCGGAAGACCAGAAATTAAAGTTACATCACGGACCGAACCTTCTTCTTGGTCGTCACCATTTCCGTCTCCATCGTGGCGAATGGTGCAACTTTTAACAAAACTTTTGTAAGCTTGAGGTTTGTCAAAACGACGTAATATAGACCAAACTAATGGTAATGGTGCTTCGATGGTTTGTACTATGGTTGAACCACATCGTTTTTGCTGAGAATTTTTCATCTTCCTTTCTTTTCTGTTGTTGTCTTTTTGTCTTTTCTCCACTTATATTTCCGTGTAACTTTGGAATTTTCGTATGATTTGTTAGTTTTGAAAAGTGTATCGAACGAACTACGTATAAATATAGGCAAACACCGACTAATGTATTTTTTTAATATCTGTTTTATTGTTTAAATTACGAATTCGTCATGTTATGTGAAACTTCTGAGTTCGATTTGAATTTCTCTTACTATATACTAACAAAAAGATATTGCGTAGGACTCTACTAAAAACACTACATACAAATGATAGATTCTTACATTAACAAAGCGATAATATAATTATTATCTATCTATATTTTTTTTCTTGATAAAAGTTATTATATATATTTAATTTATATATATATATATGTATTTATAGTAGTTGGCATTTTAGTTTGATATCCAATATATACAATGTTTGAAAGAACTAAAATTCGAACAATGATGATCTTATAGTTTAAGCTTTTAGTTTAAATTCAAAAAATGAAACAAATATATCTGTAATTTTAGTTTAGGTTCTGAGAAGTAAACTTTAGAATAAAGTATATAATCTTCTGGTTGATGATTTTCCTAAGTATAACACTTTTAAGTTTTTGTTCTCAATTTATTATCACTAATTTTTATTTTCAATTTTATTAGAAAATAGTGAATCGGAAAAAAATATTTAAACTTTGAAACATAATATTTAAAATTTGCTTCTAATTTATTTATGGTAAATAAATATTTCTACACAATAAATTTCAATATTCTTGAGAAAAATAACTTGTGATGGTAGATTTGGAACAAAAACTTTAAAGTGTGGTTTCTACTGTATTAAAGGTTAATTCTTTAAAATATCACATTTAAGTTTGTATTCTAAACTTTATTACTAATTTTTTTCTCAATAATACCATAAATTATATATCAAAATGAAGTTAAACCCATTCCGAATAAAATTTAAACCATAAATAGAAAATGAAGTTAAATCCATTCCGTATAAAATTTAAACCATAAATAGGAAATAAAGAATCCAAACATTTATGTTTTAATTTTGTTTGTAATATATATAGGGTGAACAATTTTTTTAAAAGTTTCTTATTATAAAAAATAAATACTTTTGAAACTCTTATTTGTGATTTTTTTTGAAAAAAAAAGCAATATACATTTGGACCCAAACATTTTAACATATGGTATTTTAGAAAATCTTTGTATATATATGTATGGTTGGATGGACTAGTGCCATTTGATAAAAAAAATTATTTATTTTCAGGTAGAGAGTTTTATGCATGCAACTACGTACATTTACCACATCATTTTCTTCTCGAAAAGCTACGCATACATGACGTTCGAAAAAGTATTTTTTTTCTTATGCAAATAAATCCTCGAAATAAATAATTAATTGGATTGAGAGTTTTTTTAAAAAAGCTAATTAAGGTTCTAGGATAAGATCCATACTTATTTTCAAATCAAAATATTGTATATGGAAAAATATTAATGATCTTTGATGGGTCCATATACAATATTAACGTTAATAAATTTCCATTAAGATTAGATTGGGTAGGAAAAACTCTGCACTTCATTTTAAAAGGAAATACATAAATTTCCTATAAACCTCCAACCATAGAAACAATTCACCCTTGACTACAAGAAGATGAATGGAAATTTTTGTGGTCAAATATGTTAAAATTATATCGGAAACAACTACTTTGACGAAGTTTAATTATAACGATTTGGTTTGCCGGAATCAGGTTTTCCAAAACAAAATTTTCGTCATATATGTTGGAGATTTTGGACCGATCATTATTGGTAATTTATGTGTTGACATTTCAATTTAATTTCGAATTCGGTTCTAGTTAATTTGGTTTTATTAAATCTCTAACTGAACTTAATCGAAATTAGTTTGGTTCGGTTTGGTTTTTATTTGGTTAGGTTTTAGTTCGATTTAAATTTGTTTTAACTTAATATATTTTAGCTGTTTAGGTATAAGAGTCTTTATGTTTTTTAAAAAAATCAAGTCCTTAGATAAAAGGATTATAATTAATTAAACTTAATTTTTATTTTACAATAACTATATTGAAAATTTAACAGGAAAAATGGAACTTCAAACCTAAAACAATAGAAGCATGTTGTTTTAGGAAAGGGTGATGTATCTTAATATTATTAATATTTTTAATTAAATAAATATATAGGATTTCGGTTCGGTTTGGTTATTTTCTAAACCGAACCAAAACATTCGGGTTGAGAATAATTTCATCCGAATAGTTTGAGTATGTACTTTATTTTGGTTTGGGTCGGTTTGGATTCGATTGGTTCTGCTTGTTTGATTCGGTTCAGTTCAATTTTTATGCCTACCCCTAATTGGCATTATTAGAATGGAGGCAAATAGCTACGAATATTTGTTTCAGATAAACTTTGTATCAATATTAGCAAAAGTCATAGAACCTTTATAAAAGGATTCAATAACTATTAGATGGAAATTGTATTAAATCGTGGCATATCGTGATATGTTCATATTCGTAACAAAGTTCTGTGAAAATCGATGGTAAAAGTTGTAACCAAACATGCAGTATATTTTAAAATAGAATTTGTAGTGAATACGAATTTATTCATAGCAATCGTGTATTCCACCCAAAAAACACTCAATATATAGCCTATTTCGTGTATTACAAATTTCGTCTGGTTAGAAATTTTAGGGTTTAGATTAACTGAATTTGATCCGATAAAGAAAATGCATATAAACAAAATTTGCTATTTAAATATGACAAAACGCATTTAGTGTAACCAAACGAATTTATTATTCGAATTTGATTATATTAATTTAAACATTTGATTACATATGTTTATTACAATTTTGAATTATATAATTTACGTACATTGCTGTGTTGTTAGTAGATGAAGGAAAACCGTGGGCTGTTTTTAAAGGATAGTAGAATCCTGTGGGTTTGGTCTGCTACACAAGTTACTGCAACTTTTGTTCGGTTTAGAAGTTTGTCTTCTTTTTTTTTTTGGCTATTAATGGTTTAGAGGTTTAGAAGTTGTCCACGTACATCGTAGTTAGATATATATATAAACTATACACTTAGATATTTTGTGAAATATAATAAAATCTTTTCCGCGTATTTAGGAAGTTTTTTCCAAGTGCAATAGATGATACTCCAAATGTATGCTATGGTTTTCGTAAAAATATATATACATTTTCTTACCAAAAAAATGGCACTGTTTATTTTTCCTTGGTACTTACAAATTTTGTTTTTTTTTGTTTTTCTTCTATCATCAGAAATTTTTGTCGAAAACTAAATGTCTATGAAGCCAAAATAATAATAAAAGATAATTCGAGTACTATATGTTTAAAAATGCTAGGCGGTTTATTTGGAAGTTTGCTGGAGCAATGTTTTGAGAGCTAATTAATATAAGATGTCAATTTAAACCGGATAGCACATAACTGTCTCCTACCGAAACATAACTGTCACTAACAAATTTCTTTATAAGAATCTAAAAAGAAATCTGCTGACAAAATCATACCGTGGACTTGTTTTTGTTGCCTACTAGAGGACTCAATGGGCCCTGATAAGCCTAAAAATCAATATGCTCAGCCCACGACTCACAAAAGATGGGAAAAGATGGCATTAGACAAAACAAATATTATTTTTATTGATGTCAAATTTGATAAAAGAAATTTAGATTATTTTTAGATAAATTTAGGAAAATTGTTATTAGTTTATTGTCTCAGGTTGTTAAGTTTCGTTTAGGTATTAACACTACTATTGTAATTTTGGGTTTTTAGATTTAAGTTTAGGTTGTGAGAATTATATATGGCCAAATCTCTAAAATAATATATTTTTAGGTTTAAGTTTTAAAACTAGCTGCTAATTTAAATTTTCAATAATAGCACAAAGTCTCTATGTTTCTTTTGCTTACTTTTAACTGAGTCTTTGGAGTTTTTGTCTTTAAGAATCTCAAAGTCTTGACTTAGTGATGTTTTGAGAGTGTATTTACTTCGTGTGTCATTCAAAAGTTCACTTCTTCTTCGGTCACTTTTTGATCAAACCTAACTCCTAAAATTTTATGCTTTTTTTGTTTTTATCCTTAGAAATGCCACTAAAACAACTAGAAAACTTTACATACCACTATTTCATTTGGGCTTGAGGTTACTCGAACTCCTTTTTGCCCCCTTTTCATTTTCTGAACTTTTTTTTTATTCATGTCCTTGATTCTGAGGTTTCTTTTCTTGTACTTCGTTTTCTTACTTAAAAAGTTTTCGTAAACACACATCCTTATCATGTTTTCCAAAAATGTTACGAGTCGTGTGACTCACGACCAACCATTATTACATGAGATTTTCACCCCCCCCCATTGGTTGGATCTTACCTCACTCACATCCATTCTAACATCCAGTAAAGTCATAACAGTAACGTCATCATGTACTCAACCCATTATTGGCCCAAGAAACTTCCACATCCGACATATTCTACCTCAAACGCGGGTCCTACCAGAGCATATCATGCTCAATTCAATATGTTCAAGCCCAACGTTGAACCCATTTTGAAGCCTTGTGTCCAAGTTTGGAAGATTCAGCACGTCGATCAATTTTTTTACTAAAACAGTAAGTTACTAGTTCAAAGTTAATTCATCTTATGTTCGTCAAGAATCATTCATAAACTTTTGACGCATATGAGAAATTTGACCCTTTTTCTTTCTCACACTTTCATCCTTACATACTTTCAAAATCCTATGAGTTTCTCATCTTTTTCTCGAATTACTCTCTTTTCATTTCCAAAAATATGTAAATTTTTTTCAAACTTATACGTTTATATTTTTATGTTGTAATGGAATTATACAATTTTGATTTAGGTTGTGAAAATTATACATGGGCAATTATTTAAAATACACTAAGTTTTTTTTAAAAAAAAAATCTAGCACCAATAGTTTAAATTTCCAATAATATCACAAAATAAATATCAAAATGAGTCAAACCCCTAAAATGGAAAAGGAGAACCAAACATAAGGTTTTCACTTTGTTTGTAATTTATTAGGATAACAAGTATTTTCACTCAACAAATTGTGTTATTTTTTTTAATTTAAAATTTAGTGTGTGCAAGGTTTGGAAAAGAAAAACCATTTTATGTTTGTTTAAGGTAATTATCATTATTAAATTATAATTTTAGATTGGTTGTTAATTATTTACTGATAATCATGTTAGTTTATTGTTGACCGAATTGAGAAGCTGATTAAACATGATACGTCAAAACTGAGAAGCTGGTAAGTAATTGTTGTTTAAATAGGATGTGGAAGGGTTAAAAAGTTTCTATACAGAGCTGTTGAAACATAATGTGACAGAAGCCAAGTAAGAACTACATGTAGGGAACACCACATGTATTGACACAAAACATAAATATGATGCGGTTTATCGTGAACTACTGTTGGATATATCATGTGCCGATGTATCAGAACATGCAGGGTGCTAAGTGTTGATGCATTAGAGGATTCACTAGACAAAGTGTTGGAGTCTTATTGATCGAACAGAGCGTTGGAATCTGCTTGATCAGAGAATGTATCAGGCGTCGTACTAGGAAGTGCACTAGAAAGCAAGGACTTGACGTGGCTGAAGGCTGACGTGGAAAGTGGCTTACGGAGCTGTTTAGGTTGTTGGAATAATAAAATATACTCTGCAACGGATTTGGCAAGTAGATAAATTTGGAACGCAAGTTATATCTATGGGATATCGAGTGAGGATTCCAGATTGTAGGGTTAAGCGGATATGATAAATACCAATAGATGGTGGTCATATGTCACTGTGTGTCTTAGATTTTATCAAGGAAAGACATAGTGTAGGCATCGCCTTGCTAAACATGCGAGATGTGAGGATCTGAAAGTTCTAGATAGACAAGATATCACGATATGTAAGTTATGTAAGCAACAATTCCATGTAGACTAGATTATACAATTTTAATTGTTATCTTGTTCTAGTGGAAACGTTCTGGATTTATGTCTCAGGAATGTAGAAAAATCAGAACCTCGTTAAAAATTCCGTATGTTTTCTATTTTATGTTTGTTCATATACATTATACACGGATCTAATCACATGTATATGTATATATATATTTTTGATTCTTTATTAATGTTACTTTTATTATGAAATTTAATGATATTTTTATATAAACAAAGAAGAAAAATCTAAAATACCACTAATAAAGTTTTTAAAGTTTTTATTCGAAAGATACTATCTCTAAAGTAGCGGGAGTAAGTAAACTTATTTTAAAGTCGTGGTTGTTAAATGGTTTTGTGTATCTTCTAAGGAAAAATAAATTTGAGAAAACCGTCAAGAAGAGAATTGAGGAAAGAATCAGTTAAAGTGAAATTAAGACATGAAAATGATTGTACGTATCCAGGTCTTTCATTTCAAAAACCTAGTTATTATGGTAGGGATTCTCACTACAAAACGTTTTTTTTTTTGGGATAAAATGTTAATTATATTACCAATAAAAAAGGTTCTTTACAAAGATTTATCAGCAGTTAGTTACTTATATCCCAAAAAAAGATAAAATATTTTCTTTTTTTTGTTAAAATGTAGAGTTGTATATTACTACAAAACGTCACTACGATTAATTTATTTTCTTCTATCGTTAGTATGGTAGAGTATATTCAAAGCAAAAGAATTACTAATAAATAGACGGCAACCTAATGGTCTTCTCAAGTACAATCACACATTTTCCTTTATGTTGTCTAGTTGTACTTATCGCTGATGCTGCTTCTTGTATTCAAAAGTAATTACCAATGGTGAGAAAGGGAAAAAAGAAAAGAAAAAAGAAGACATTTTGGATGTGAAAATTTCAAGAGTTGATGACCGTTTTAATGAGGTAAATGTTGAAATGGTTGCATTATATTTATGATCCATTACATTAATTTTTCAACAGTTGAAAGGTCTGAGATTATCTGAGTTATATCCAAAAATTTTAGTATAGTCACATTAAAGTAAGCGGGAAATTGAAATATTAATTTTGCATGTGTGATGATGGAGACAATGAAAAGTCTCTCGCATCCTTACATGTACATCAAATAACCTCTTTTGGGGTTTTTTTAAAAAAAATTTAAATTTAATTTTTTTTTTTTAAAGTCGAAGAAAAAAAAAAGTCGATCAATCACGTGCCGCCACGTACCCGTGAACAGTGAAGAATCGTCTCTTAGATAAGAGATTTTCGGAGACGGTTCTTGACTGTGGAGTAAATTCCACACTTAAAATATTAATTTTTTTTAAGAACCCCTCTAAATCCTTCAATGTATATGCTTTTAGACTCATCAATTTTTAAAAACTAATTTTAGTTATATATATTTAGTCACTATAATGGTTGAATGATGCTTCAATATGATGAAGATTGTGAAGATTATCTTATACAATCGAATAGCTGAATAATTTTTATATGATCGTCCATTTTATTTGTTAAAGTTAAATTTTTTATTTAAATAATGAAAATATTGGAGGAATTTAGGATAAATTTGCAGGATTTTTTTTATCACAAGACTTATTTCATGTTAGTGATATATCTTTTGATAAAGTTATCTTTATAAGATTTTTCTCCTGGTTTTAAAAAATTTTAAGTTCGAAATCGGTAATTTCTAATAAGTTTTAAATTGTTGATATTATTTATATTTTCTTTGTATAGATATTGAAATTTTTGTGTTCTAATTAATTTATATTTTGTGTTTAGTAGTGTACGTACTCATGAAAATTAGTTTTTAATTCATTCAGATATTTTAATAAATAAAGATTTAGAAATTTATTTAGTTATGAATATCTAGTTTTTCTTACCGACCTTTTTTTTTATTAAATGATTTTTATTTTTTGGTTTTTTGAAACAAATGAGAACATACACGGAGAGCTGTAAGAACAACATCAAAGGAACTATTGTAAACGCAAGACTAGGATTAGCTAAAAAAGACAATTGAAGGATACTAAAGTGGGTCGGTTGGTCGCCCGCAAGGCAACCTCGAGAGAATGAAGAACTACCACAACGCATCGAAAACAAACAGGCTCAAACAACAACCGCACAAACTAAACGTTGGTCGTTAACTTTTGCTTTTGATATCTAATATCCAATAACATAAGAAACAATCAACCATTTCGATGGTTAGCTAGTACACTTTCTAAACTACAAACATTGGATAAGCAATAGCTAGAATTTTAAATCCATAACCAAATCACAGTACTCCTCATATAAGATTCATCTTCTTCTTCCCTTAGAAACCCTAATTCGTGATATTACTTACGACTTGATTCAAGGAAAGCAAGAGATGGTCGCAAGTAAAGCCGATCGAGTAGATACCAACTACAAATATGATAGATGAAAAACCTCACGTTTATATAAAATAAGTAATTTTTCTAAAACTCAGGATTTTCGTTTTACAACAAATTAATTAATACACTTTATTATTGATTAATCAGAAATAATTTCTACAGGTATACGCAACTAACCAAATCGGAACAAAAATGCTACTCTTATAGATCAATTATCCCTATCCCTATCCAATATAAATAAATTAGACACAAACAAATAGGGGAAGTTGGAATCATATTACAAATCCTATCCTAATCATTCTAGTATTCCTACCAGACTCTAAGCTAAGCATCTATAACAGAGTATATACGACTAATAAATAGCTACATATATACACATAGGCACAACTAAACTTCATATTTTGCGACAACAGATATATGCAAATATACCTTATCAAAAAGCAAAACAAAATAGTCTTTAATTATCAGAAAATATATATATGTATATTGTATTTGTTTGTATGCGTGTCCATATATATTATACATAAAAGTAATCTTTAATTAATTATACATACGTGTATAGCAAATACTTTTACGTACTCGTGTGGAGATCTACATGTGTATCCGTGTACATCATGATATATACATGCAACGTACAGAGAATTATGTCACCAAAAATATATTCACAACTAAGACACACTCTAAAAGCTATTAACATACAAAACTAAAATAAAATAAAAACTATATTTTCTCTATTAATCATGTGAATTTGATGTTCAAGAACTCACAATTAGGGTAATGACAAGAGAAAAACAGGAAAATTTGTTTGAAACAATCACTTTTATGTATCCAATATTTAGTCTAAAAAGTTATTCAGGGAGAATAATTTCAATTTTAAAAAGCTCATATATGTTTTTAAATGACAAAAAGGAGAGTTTGTTTAAATTGATTACCTATATTGAAAATTTTATATGATTAAACATAATCAAGTGGACTGATTATGAGTAGTCGAAGAATTTGCAACTTCTTTCCTGTCGTTTTTTGTCTTCCTTCTCTTCTTCTTCCTATACGGAATTCCACGAGCTTTAGCTTGAGATTCTCTAACTTCCCTCAAATGAACACGAATCGACCCGTTTGCAAACGGGTTTGTATCGGGTGATCCACCACCATGTTCCTCATAAGCAGCTCTTAACCGTCCGATTAAAGCATCTAAACTTCCCCAAGCTTGTTTAAGTGGACACGTGCACGGTCCTGGTGGATCAGGTTGTCCGAAGAAGACACAAGCTTGATGATGTACTTTTGTTTTACCAAACTGATCTAAGTACCTCAGGAAACTCAGCACGTGCGTGTAATCGAATTGAGACATCACCAACGGTGGATTTTGCGATTTTAGGTATTGGATGAACGTATTCCAATCGCGACGTTTCTGCGATTCATAGCGGCTTAACTGTTGCTGCGGCTGCGGTTGCGGTGGCGGTTGAGGAGGAAGTGGTTGCTTGTGGTGGCTAGGTGGATGATCCGCTGGAGCTTTCGTCGGTGTGTGATGATCCGAAGACATTATTAGAGGAAATCTGATTTTTTGTTTTTGTTTGATGAGTATTATATTTTTCTGGTTTATGAGCAAACTGAAGGGTTTAAAAGTGACAATAAAGTAAAGGAAAGAAAGAGAAATAATGGAACGAGGAAATAAAATGTTATAAAGTATTTATCGAGAAAAATGATCACTATATTTATGTATTATCATTTCATGCGAATATCAAATCTGAAGTCTCAACAGAAGAAGAATCAAAATCTTTCTCTAATTAGTTTGATTGAAAGATTTCAAAACCATGCATAATATGCATTACTATTATATATATATATATATATATATAAACATGGTCTTTAACTAATGTTTTAGTTTTCCACGTCTTAATTAACAAAAAATTAAAATTTCAAACATATCAGTTTTTACGTTTTTTCTTACAATACTCTGTTTTAACTATATAATGATATACTTGTCAAATATCATGTAATTTTATATAAACTTACGAAATAAGCATAAAAAAATAATAATATAAGACCAACAATTGTAAAGCAGAGAAAATAGTGTTTTGAGATTTAATCTTACTAATTTCTAAGAGAATGTGAAAGCTTTATTGAATATAGAGACAACAAATATTTATAAATTTGGAGGACCAATATCTATCCAGTTTGACAATTGAAGAAGATCTGTTTAATGGGATTTTATCCTCTT
Source organism: Euclidium syriacum (assembly GCA_900116095.1). NCBI lineage: Eukaryota > Viridiplantae > Streptophyta > Magnoliopsida > Brassicales > Brassicaceae > Euclidium > Euclidium syriacum. The sequence goes on from FPAK01000009.1 coordinate 1,217,364, forward strand.
TTTCATATATTTGATTATGGATATCATTTTTTTTTTTGTAAAAATTAACGCTATGTTCACACGTTACTTTCTATGACTTTTTTTGTCATCATCCTGGAAAAAAATAGTATATCAGCGTACACAAAACAAATTCAAATATCGACTTTGTAATAATATATACACACATTAGTACGCATTATTATTATATCTAACAAAAAAGAGAGAATATATTTCAATGGATGGGACCCGTGAGAAGGTGCTATCGTTTCTTTATTTTTAAAATATGAGTATTTGTTATTTTATTTTGTTTATTAATCGTCTTTTTGGGTCACTGATGTTGCTATTACGCACTGTTATGATATACCCTTCTTTTAATATTCCTTAAGAATTATTTGTTTAAGCTATCCATTGTACGACTAGGAACGCCAAATCAATCATTATAAGTTTTAATAAAGGTTAATTAATTAATTTCTGCAACTTGCTTAATTTAGTGGCTATTGTTGAATTATGTAGCCTATTAATTATATCTAGAAGACTATTACTTTACACATACGAAATAATATTAAAATAGTAATATAATTACAACAATTACGCTGATGAACGATGATGGCCGTCATCATCCTACTCGTAGCCAATAACAATAGATTAGCTAGTGAGTACCCTTTTTCGAATTTACACCAAACGATAATTAGGCGGTTCGGCTAGGCTTAGCATCCAATCAAAAAAATTGAGAATTATAAAGGAATTACTCAGTCTTAGTCTTAGAGTTATTCAATGTCTTAAAATATTAATCCATTTTGATTAACAATTTGATATAATATTATTTTCGAAATTGCATTAATTAACCACATGAAAACAAATTTTTAAGCCCAAAACATTATAACTTTCCTTAGAGTTTTGAACATAAGTTAAAATTTTCAAAATTAAAATCCAATTATTTTAACAATTTGGAATAGATGACCATCTAAACGGATCATACAGCCTAATCAGTCTAGTCCACCTATTAGTAAAGTCGAGTATGAATAAATTACTCATGTTATCCACTGACGGTTTGAAAGGGTTAGATGATCGAAAAATCAGTCAACCGATTAATAAAATCGAGTAGGAATAAATCATTGCGACCATTCATCGATTTATTTATGAGCGGTCGCTTAAACAGTTAAGCAGCCAATTTTTAAAATAAATGTGAGTGTTTTAAAAAAAAATTCTATGATCAAAATTCCAAAATAAATCCAAATTGTGATGATTTGTATAAAAGTGCTTTTTCCTATACGTGAAATAAAAGTATACCGAAGAAAATAGGGACTTCCTATTATATGTTTCCATATTCATATAATAGAAGACACTTTATAATTAGTATATGGAAACATATCAACTAAAATAAGATATCCTTTACGATACAATGAGTGATTGCTTAAGTATAAATGTGTCTGAAAGTGGACGACGCATATAAGATATTGATTTCCATTATCTCACTTATGATGAATGTGAAAAAGGAAAATACAATCCTCGGTGTTTTCTTTTGATATTACTTATAATTAGAGCCGTAATTTAGATTGCCACAAATTAGAGAGAAAAAAAAAGCTGTTTTACATATAGAATCAACACTAGCTTAAAAAAAAAACTACTATTTTTAATTGATTTGTTGAAAAATTTAGAAAAAAAAAATTAATAAAAAGAACATAAAAATTTTCTATTGGCTGAACTCGGTGTCTAAAGCGTATTCAATACTAAAATTTATCACTATACTACCAAAACATTTAAACAATGAGGGTCAGAAACATTTAAATATTCAATTGAGGATCATAAGTTAATGTTTGACATGCTTGGGCCTTGTAACATCTCCTATATGCAATAGGATCATCGACATAGGACATAGCCGAATTGGGTAAGAGGAAATCATGAAGAAGAAATTAGAAACTCGACCATGGTAAAATACCACAATTTTCTGAACTAATTAATTTATTTAATTAATTCGGAAGGTGGTGGTGACTCTACATACATTCTGATATCTTATGATGTCAGATCAAAGAATGTCATATAAGCTATATAGGGGATGGGTATCTGCGAGTGACCGCGCGGCCTAGGAACTTGACCGCGGATGGACCGTGGGCTAGTTATACTCATCGAAACTCGGATAGACCGAATAAAACAAGGGCTGAAGGATCAAAGGAGAGAATTAAGATCGAATCAAGATAGATCGATCAAGAAGAAATTCTTAAGAACTTAGGCAAGATCAAGGGTTCGATCTAATCAATCAAGATTGAGTATGAGACTTAGTCAAACACGATGATCGAAGGCTAAGTCATTGAGTTAATTAGCTCCAGTTAGCTCAAACTAGCTGAACCATCGAGATAAGCTAGTTGGGTCAGCTATGATCAGTTAATCAGCTGGAAGGTCAGTTGACAAGCTCAACTTGGTCTTGGGAAGTGAATTGAGCAAGTTACCATCAGATGAACGGTTGGGCGGTTACAACCGAAATCGTGCGAAGGACAACTCGCACCCTTTCGGTCTAGAATCTGATTGGTCGAATGGAAGCGGTTTTTCTCGCAAAAACTGACTGTTGGCCCTATAAAAGGAAGAAGACAGGGCCAAATTTCGCATCACGCGCACAAGGGAAAAATCCCGGGAAAAATCCAAGGAAAATTCTAAGTCTGAGAACGAAGGGAAAGAAAGAGAGAAGGCTAAGCAGTTTGTCGAGAACGAGTTTGCTTAAGGCGAGACTCGGCAAGGCGAAGGACTGATCAAGCGAAACACATCCGCAAGTGCAGCGGTTGAGGAAAATTCAACCTCCAGGCAACGGTGAGCGCGAACCCGGACTTAATGTGTTCGATGGTGTGACTGGTTCGCCGAATAGTAAAGGATCGGGTTAGTTGGGTGATTCCGACTAGTCCGTTGAGTTTAGATTCTATTCGTCTCATAGTTCTGCTTGACTTGGATCAAATGGTCAAGTTCGAGAATAAGGAATCGCAGAAGGCGAATGACTTGGGAAACAGAACGGTTCCGCCAAGGCTCGATCGATCTGAAGACGATGGGCTTGTTCCGAATTAGCCGGACGATATTAATTGTTTGATTGATTTAATGCGTGATCTGCATATCATTTCATTCATGCATATAGATTGATATATCAGTTAGGACTCACTAAGTAATTATCGAGTTACTTACGCCTCTTTAAAATTTCAGGAAAAGATGGTGACCGGGGTAAAGAGCGGATTTGGAATGGACCCTACTAGAATAAATATAGAAATTCCCCCTCTTGAAAATACAATGCATCGTTGAAATAGAAAATGTACATAATTATTATATTTTTATTTTGTATCAGGTTTTAAGGTTTTTTATAAAAAGATCTTAGAATTTTTATAGTTTATTCATGAGGTTAATAAAATAAATTATAGACAAAGTTTGTTCATGAGAATCAATAGATCATCTATGCATTACATTAGATTGTGTTACACGAAAGTGTCATACTTGATATGAAGCCAATAGCCTAATAAATTCATGTCACTCTAGGCATAGTAAATGGGATGGGTTCTTCAGTTCTAGGATGGAGTGATATATTTTCTTGAATTACAAAGAAGTCGTCGATGCATTTCTCATCTCCATCTTGAGCCCAATAATCTCATCATGAACTACAATTTTTTTAAGAAAAACAAGAACCAGTTTGGTTCAAGGTGACATGTGTTTGCTTCAAAGATGAGTGAGTTGGATGTTTAAGCGAATTCTTCTCTAGCTTCATTTCATTCTAGTCACAAAAAAAGAATTGCAAAGCAGAACTATTAGTGCGAAATGCTTTGCAAAAACTTAGACTTTTCTTTCTTTAGCTTTTCAGTTACCTACTAGTTATTTGACGCATTTCATGTTTTTTTTTATTCACTAATTGAAAATGAGTTTATGGGGAAAAACTTATATATGTAATATGAATGCTTTAATTGAAGAAAACAACTATTAATGTGATGTTGACAAAAATAAACCTACTATATTGTGTTAGCATATAACTATGAGTTTGCTCATGGACCAGAAGTACAAATTCATGGAATAATTTTTTTGAAGAAAGAAACACCTAAAAAGCATGAAAATAATGAAATAAAAGAGAAGACATAATAATTAAAGACAAGCATATTATTTGATACACGCATTTAGTACCCTTTGTCGGGAATACAAATCTGGCAGCCGGTGAGATATTAGATTCCGGTGACCGGAGAACAAGAACCCGACGAGAAAACCCTAATATTTTTTAAAAGCATTGTTGGACAAGATTTTGTAAGAGAAGATCTTATGTGGGGCAATATATCTTTCGAATTACTTTTGTCCGCAACATCAAGAGAAATCCACTCGATACCCAAAAAAAAATCACGTGGACTTGGGTCCATATGTTTTTTCACCTGGGATCATATTTATGGTAATATTCTGTAATTGTATTTTTTTTTTCCTGACCAAGAATACACTTTTCTTTCGTTAAGAAAGTTAGAAGAGTGTTTTTTTTTTTTTTTGGTCACGGAAGAGTGTCTTTAGATTGCAATTTTTTCCCTTTGATATGATACGGAATCGATGCCGTGACTAATTAATCATCTTTAAGTTAATGGAAACTTTAGTTATCTTAGGTAAAGAATAACCAATTGAAATGAATATGCCATTCCACTTGAAAAAGACAATTATTTTGTTATTTTATAATGAGAAGGATTAACTAAAAACATCTTTCAAAATTCTCACACCATTAGTCCATTTAGAATCCATTAAACTAATTACTGAGTGGGAATTTGTTAAAACTATTTCCATTTTGAGGTTTTGATTAGTAAGTGAAACGTTGTCTCTTTTAATCTAATTCGGATAGAGACTAGTTCGATGGGCTACATGCCCAAAAGCTGTTTTGGTTAGAAAATAAAATGAGAAAACTTAGATCTGATTGACTACAATAGGCATTTCTGAAAAATGTACAAGAAAATTACATATAAAACACAAAACCTTAAACAACAATACCATATACGGATAATGAACATTATTGATGCGTTGTATTCTCAAATTTAAAACCAAAAATAATAAAAAAGAATAAGGAGATTGTGTTGTTGTGTATTGAACAACAATGCCAATAGATAATTTTATAATATCTCAAATGAAAATTGAACGTATCTAAGCACTATATGGAGAATCAATCAGAACTAACTTAGAAATTCATCAGTTATAAATATAGAATTATGTTGTTTGACCATTTTTGACTTGTATATGGTTAAAAACAAATGGACAAAAAAACAAAATAATCATCTACACATTATATAGATGATACCATCCATCACACAAACCCACAAAACTTAAACTTATGATATATCTCTTTTATCTCGGACGTGTATCATTTGAATTCAGTCAATATTTTTAGAATTTTTAAAATTATCCACTTCGAACTTTTATTTTTCACTCAAATGAACTTCTGTTTTTGACATTTCAATACACCATCACGTAGTAGTCACGACAATGATTATATCATACTAAAAAATCGGTTATTCCGAGAAACGTCTTCACCGAAAAATAGTAACAAACTATTTCCTTCGAAACGGGTTCCAACAAACTCCCGATACTAAGTCATTACATCTGTGAAAACCAAGCCTCAAGTGTAACAAAATAAAGTTGATTCACGCTTACTAGCCAACTGGAAACAAAAGGATGGGAAGATGACATGGTAATGTTTTAATGTTTTAGCTTAAATTTAATGGAGCTAAAACTGAAAGTGTAGTAGTTGATAACTTGATATATAAGGTTTTGTTCCTTGTTTATTACGAGGGTAAGCCGTTTTCCTAGAAGTTTTTCATGATGGGTCCGATTGATGAATAAAAGCGGAGCGGAAATTTTAGCTGTTAGCGGAAGTGGTGAGTGGTGGAAGAAAGTTGTGGGAATAGTGCAAAGCTGTAGAAGAAAGCTGTGGAAAAAAGTGGTGATAAAAAAGTTGAGAGTAAACGTTTTTACTGTAGCTTTTGATAACGTTTTTGTGATTGATATACTTAAAATTTTTTTTATCCCAACCACTCCATTTTAGTGCTACCAATCACCCGATATTAAAAAGAATCGATTCGCTTTTTGTACATTTTGTAACCATTTATATTTGTTTTTGCCGAAAAAAACTATTTCATGTTCACGTACCCAGCCCATAATCTGATAAGTTATTAGGCCCATAAACTATAAGCAAAATTAATGTCCCAATTTAAGTCGGTTTGTCAGGCCCATACAGATTTAAATGAGATTTTTTTAAAAATAAAATAAATGAGATTTATTTAGAAAAAGCTGAAACAAGCTTACACACATGAACGGAAGAATCTAAACTTTAACCTTCCTTAATTATTCATCAGAACTTTAATTAGGTTCCAAATAAAGAAGAGTCAGGTGATTTTATTTTATTTTATATGGTCACAAGATTTTATTTAAGGCACAGTTTCATTTTTCTGCGGAAAAGAGAAAGAGATTAGAGCGAGTGTGAGAAAGAGACAATGCCGTTGGTGAGGTTCAAGATACGGAACGAGCTAAGCTTAGGTGGACCGGAGCTAAACCGTAGCCCCGCCGTGGAAAATGAAGAACCGAAGGCGATTCTCAGTGCTATTGAAGTTGCTGGACTCGTCGGAATCCTTCGTCAGTTAGGCGATCTCGCCGAGTAAGTTTTGTCGTTTTCTGTTCTCCTTCGTAATGAAGATTTGAATTCGGATGTTTGTGTTGCTTTAGATTTAGGTTTCGAAAGCTGTTTCTCGCGATTAGGATGAGTTTTTGATCATCAATCGAATAATAGGCGTTTTCAGTAACACAGTAACATTCTATATTTGAAATTCGTCAGGAGTTAGGGCTTTTTTTTGGCACTAATTTGGATTAAAGCTCAGTTCGTAGATAAAGTAATTAATTAATTGTCCCTGAGGGTTAATTAGTATGATATCTAGTTTTAGCAATTTGTGGTGATTAGTTATATTGTTCTGGATGCATCTCAAACTTGAGTTTACAACATGTAAATTGATAGTAGTAGCTGAAATGAAGTAAAAATTGGCCCTAGTTTGTGTGAGTTGTGGATAATCTCCCATAATCGAAATCCTTTTGTATATTTCTTTCATGGAACAAGAACATAGAATTGCTCGAAGTGAATGTAAACTGATAGAGAGTTCTTTAACCAGGTGGCATTTCTTACATGTAGATTTTCCGCAGAAGTATTTAATGGTATACAAGAAGAAGTCACTGTTACAGCATCTAGGTGTCAGAAATTGACGAGCCGTGTTAGACGGATAGAGTCAGCGCTTTCACCTCTTGAAAAAGCTGTGTTGTCACAGACAAGCCATATACATTTTGCATATACAGCAGGTATGGCTTTACTCTCATGTATTTTAGCTTCTTTGGTCTTATTTTGTTTTCTCAGAGTTAAGAAAGCTTATATGAGCACATACCTTTCTTCTTTGTGTTTCTGTTGTAGGCTGCGAGTGGCATCCTCGTATACGGAATGGACATAGTCATTTTATTCAGAGTGAATTGCCACTGTGTGTTATGGAAACATATGAACAATGCAGAGATCCGCCACCTTTGCATTTGCTTGACAGGTAAGAGACAAAAAAAATTTCTGGTTTCTTTCTAATATAAATGCACTGGTTTGTAAAGTGGCAGACTCTTTTCCTGGATTACAGATTCGATGATAATGGTCCTGGATCGTGTCTGAGAAAATACTCAGACCCAACATTTTTTAAAAAGGCAACAAGCAACCTAAGTAAAGCAGATGATATCAAGGTCCCAAAAAATCAGTCTCACCGCAAAAGAAAGGTTTGTAATTGTCTTATTGGAAGAGTTTCGTTCTTTTCAGGTTATGAACTCTCTTATGGGTTTTTGTTAGTTCTTTTGCTTCTTTGGCTACCTTCTGTTGTATTGATATCTGATATGTGCTTTTCTGAAATGACAGAAAAAGGCGTTACCTCAAAGGAACATCTGCAGATCAAATGCTGTGTCTACGTCCGATGACACTAATGGGTGGGTGATTTTGAAACATAGACGTAGTAATTCTCGTCCATTCATGTTCTATATTTTCACTTTAGTTGTTGTTCTTGACAATTTTATTTGTGAACCTGTCTTTTTATACAGAGATCGTCTCAGTTCTCTAACTGATGGCAAACAGACCACTTCTCAGAGTACGTCCACAGTCGACATGCCACGTAGCTCTAATATGCAGAGTTTATCTGATATTGTAGACCAATCTCATCTGCAAGGGAAGTCAGATGAGCAAGAACAAATTGAAGCACAAGTACAATCAGATTTCCAAGAGTCATCAAAACCTCGTGAATCCATAACTGGTTCAGGTTATATCGAGTATGTGATCAATCAAAGTCCTGTGAATAAGCCTGACGTGAAGCTATTAGAGGGATTTCCATCTAGGTCCATACAACCTTCTGATAAGATAGGTTCAGCTGTTCCTGAAAGCTGCGTTGAAGTTGTAGATGATAATATCCTTTATAGCCCCTCGGAGGATCTACCTGTGCCTTGTGCTTCTATTATATGTGATGAGAAGAAAGAAAAACTTGAAACGATGGTTGAGAAAACCAGCAAAGATGACGAAGTGTTGGAGATACATGAGTCAAGATTTGGCCCAGGAACGCCAGACATGGTTAGGGGAAATCAAAGGGATTTTGACAGTACGTGTATTTTGTTTGATGAGGTAGATATTGTGGGAGGAAACCAGAGTAAGAGTCAGGCCAACATTATTGATGGAACATTAGGAATTGAGAACGAAGGAGAATATAAGAGTGAACAAGGGAGTGAAGCAGATGAATTTGTGGATGCACGTAATACAATTGAATCAGAATCAGAGAGTGAGGTTGATGGGACACCAAAACCGAATCTGGAACATTATTTTGGTGATGTTAGTACTTATTGTTCGGAAGATGCTAACAGTGACGACAATGATGGATCAGAAGATATACCATTTGAAGAAATGGCACAAGAGTCGCACCATGATGACTCGGCTGATGAATCGTTTTCAGGTTCCTACTTTCCTAAAGATGCAAATGTTACCTGTTACTTGTCAGATCCAACGTGTGGGAAAACTCTGTCTCATGACGAGAATTTTCAAACGCCAAGTGCATTTGTGGCTGAAGAAGCCTTTCCAGATGAAACAATCTTGCAAGATGAATCTGTTACTGCACGTCCTTTGTTGGCAGGAGATTGTGCTGATGAAAAGAAACGTGTTTCCTCTTGCACGTCTTTGGAAGATGCTATTCCTGCTGAAGAGATCTTGCCTGAAGAACAATGGGCCAACTATTCATTTTTCACAAAAGCTGTTCCACAAGAGAAGATCTTGAAAAAAGAGCCTGTTTCCAAATATCCGTCTTTAACAGAAGTTGCCCCTAGCAAAACTTTTCCCGAAAAACCTCTTCCTTGGCCTTTGCCAGAAGCTTTGCCTGCCAATAAGATGACCTCAGCAGAAGAACTTCATGCGGGTCATCCATCGTTTCCTGAAGCTATTCAAGACGAGAAAATTTCACAAGAAGTTCTTAATTCTAAAATTTTGTCTATGCCAGAAGCTGTTTCACAAGAGCGAATCTCACTCGAAGAATTATCGTCTTTGACAAAAGCCATGCCTATTGAAGAAGTGTCGCCAGAAAAACCTTTGGAAGTGAATAATTCGTTTACAGAATTGCCTGAAGAGAATATCATGCAAGAAAAAGCTGATGATGCCATGTATTCATCTTGTTCTAAAGCTGCTCCAGAAGAAAAAATATCAGTAGAAGTTGTTGATTCCATCAATGTGTCTGCAGTAGAAGCTATTCCACAAGAGCAAATCTCGTTTGACAAATATGATGGCATAGATCAATCTTTGACAGAAGCTGTTCCAGATGAAAGGTTCTTGCAAGAAGAACCTGTCACCGAATATCTGACAAAATCCGTGGCCAGTGAAAAGGTCTTATCTGAAGAACTTTTGGAAACATGTCCGTTGCGAGAATTGCCTGAAGAAAAGATTTCGCATGTAGAAACAGATGATGCCACACATTTATCAGACGTTGTTAGTGATGAAAATATCTCACCAGAATTTTTTGATTCCACTAATTTGTCTCTGGAAGAAGCTGTTCCACAAGAGGAAATCTCACTTGAAGAATTTGTTGGCATAGATACGAGTTTGGCAGAACCTGTTCCTGATAAGAGGTTTTTGCCAGAAGAACATTTGGAAAGAGTTGTGGCTGTAGAAAATGTCTTGCCAGAAGACATAGATTCGCCTGAAGAAAAGATTCTACTTGAAGAAGCTGATGATGCAACACATCTGTTTCTCTCTCAAGCTGTTAGTGATGAGAAAATCTCACCGGAAGTTCTTGATTCCACAGATACGTTTGTGGCAAAAGCTGTTCCACAAGAGCAAATCTCTCTTGACGAAATTGTTGGTACAGATCAATGTTTGGAAGAAGCTGTACTTGATGAAAGGTTCTTGCCAGAAGAACCTGTCACCACATATCTGACACAAGCTGTGGCCAGTAAAAAGGTCTCGCCAAAAGATACATACCCGTCTTTAACAGAATTGCCTGAAGGATTGATTTCAGATGAAGAAACTGATGATCCCACACATCCATCTGAAGCTGTTAGTGATGAAAAAATCTCACCAGATGTTTCTGAATCCACAAATTTGTCTGTGGAAGACACTGTTCTACAAGAGCAAATCTCAGTTGAAGAATTTGTTGGCGTAAATCCTTGTTTGGCAGAAGCAATTCCTGATGAAAGGTTTTCAACAGAAGAGGTCTTACGGGAAAAACCTTTGGAAACGTATCCTTCATTGGAAGAATTGCATGAAGAAGGTGATGATGCAACACATTTATCTGAAGCTGTTGATAATGAAAAACTATCACCAGAACTTTCCGATTCCACAAATTTGTCTCTGGAAAAAGATGGTCCACAAGAGCCAATCGCATTTGTAGAATTTGTTGGAACAAATCCTTTTCTGGAAGAAGCTGTTCCTGATGAAAAGGTTTCGCCAGAAGAACCTGTCTCCATATGTCTCTCTTTAATAAAAGCTGCAGCAACTGAAGGAGTCTTGCCAGAAAAATCTTCGGAAACGTATCATTCTTTGACAGATTTTCCTGACAAAATAATCTTGGATGAAGAAGCTGATGATCCCACACATCCATCTCTTTCTGAAGTTGTTAATGATGAACGAATATCACGAGAAGCTCTTGATTCAACAAACTTTCCTGTGGCTGAAGCTGTTCCAAAAGAGCAAATCTCGTTTGACGATAGCGTTGGTATAAATCCGGTCACGGCAGAGTTTGTTCCAGAAGAAAGGGTCTTGCGAGAAGAATCTTTGGAAATGTGTCCTTCATTGGCAGAATTTCCCGAAGAAAAGAGTTTGCATGAAGAAGCTGATGATGCCACACATCCATCTCATTCTGAAGCTGTGAGTGATGAACAAATCTCACCAGAAGTTCTTGATTCCACAACTTTGCCTGTGACAGAATCTGTAACACAAGAACAGATCTCACTTGAAGAGTTTATTGGCATAGATCCATGTCTGTCTGAAGCTGTTCCTGATAAGAGGGTTTCGCCAGATGAACCTGTCACCACAAGTCTCTCTTTAACAAAAGCAATGCCTTTCGAAGAAGTCTTGCCAGGAGAATCAGTTTTGGAAAGATTGCCTAAAGAGAAGACGTTGCTAGAAAAATCTGATGATGATGATGATGATGCTACACATCCATCTTGTGCTAAAGCTGTTAGTGATGAAAACATCTCACCAGAAAATCTTGCTTCCACCAATTTCTCTGTAGCAAAAGCTATTCCACAAGAGCAAATCTCACTTGAAGAAGAATTTGTTGGCATAGATCCGTGTTTGGAAGAAGCTGTTACTGATGAAAGGGTTTCGCCAGAAGAATCTGTCACACATTCATCTTTCTCTGAAGCTATTGGTGGTGAATTTCCCCAAGAAGAAGAAACTGATGAGTCCACACGTCCATCTTTCTCTGAAGTTTTTGGTGGTCAAAAGATTTCGCCATTAAAAGAAGGCCCTGACTCGACATACTCATCATTTGAAGAATCTGTTCCGCATGAAGAACTTGTTGACACGAATCCGTTTTCAGAATTAACTGTTCTCGAGGAAAAGAGTTTTTCAGACGAACCTGGCTCCACATATCAGTCTTTAGAAGATGTATCTAAGGAAAATAACTTGCTCGAAGAACCCTTACCTACATATCCATTTTCGACAGAAGCTGTACAAGATGAAAAGATCTCACAAGAAGCAGAAGAACCTGATGATGATGCTACACATGAAGACACGAATCCGTTTTCAGACTTAATTGTTCTCCAGGAAAAGAGTATTCCAGACGAACCTAGTGTCACATATCTGTATCCAGCAGAAGCTGTACGCGATGAAAACATCTCTCTACACGAACCTGATGCCACGTGTCCACCTTCTTCAGAATCTGTTTTAGATGAAAAGATCTCAGACTCAGAAGAATCTCCTGGCTCTACAACAGAAACTGTTCCACAGAGCAAAACCTTCAGTGAAGAACCTCCTGTTGCTTCATCTCTGGCTTTAGCGGACCAACAGGTGTTTTTGGACGATGCGGCATTTTTATCATTCGCAGAAGCTATATTCGATCAAAAGTTCTCTCCAGATTCTCCAACAGAACCAGAAAAACCGTCTTTGGTAAGCGAAACTAAAACCGATGATGTTTCTATGAATCAGAATAGTGTTGTTGAATCAGTAAGTTTATGGAGCAATGGAGGACTCTTTGGACTTGCACCATCAAAACCTCCAGTTTTCGCCGCTCCTAACGAACACGATATCAAGAAAGACGAATCATCATCGAGTAAGAACTCGCTTCCATTAGTTGTTTCAAGTCCAACCTCTCAACAACAACAACAGAGCAACAACAACAACATGTTGAGTCATTCAAATGGATCATTCAGAGTCTTTGGTCTAAGTCATAAATTACTCATGGCTGGTTTTCGCGGAAACTCTTCTTCAACAACAACAACAACTCACAAATTCGAAGCTTTACCTTCTACTAGTTACAATACCGAAGAAGACAACACGACTCAATTGGATTATGAATCATCATCGTTCTTTGGTTCGCCTACTTCATCACCACCGGTTCAACATATGGAAATATCATTCAACAACACTAAAGACGTCTCTTCAGTTTCCAAATTGAAACTGAGTATCCCTAGCCAGTACGGTGGCGAAAACGCCGATATGTTTCAGTTGGTTCCAGAAGGTAGCGATGAGGACGACGACGACGAAAGCGATACCTTTTGTCAGTCATCATCTCCTTGTGTTTCAGAGAATTGTTTGTCAGATTCTGATCTATGGGAATCTGATGAAAGCCCTAGAAAGAAAGAAGTTGGAGAGACAAGTATGGGTTCTCTTTCTGATTCGTTTCTTGATCTTCCATGTTTCGACTCTGTAGATCATCATCATCATCAATCCTCATCTTCAAGACTAGAGCAAGAGGAAGAAGAAGTTACAGAATATATACCATCTGTTTCAGAGATCATCCGTCATTGGCCACCAAAGAACCAGTCTGAGTAATGAAGCAAACGCAAACGCAAACGCAAACGCAAACACTGTTCAGAAGAAAACGCGAAATCAATCTGCCGGGTACGATCTTGTTTTCCCTTAAAACTAAAAAATTTTACTTTATATATTGAAAATATATATTTTTGAATGTTTTGTTCACTGTTAATTAGGCTGTAGCGACGGCGTTTGCTAGACGGAGAAATGTAAATCGGTGGTGGTCAATGGTATAAGTTGTCTTTGATGAACATAAAAGCAAAAAAGGAATCTAATTTGATTCTTTTGTACAGTTAGTTTTAAATTTCTTGTTTCATGTAATGCAAACGCTCTTTTTAGAGATAATTTAAATTAAAAATATTTATTATCTTAAAAGTAAATAGATATAGGAGATAGTTAATAATTAAAAAAAGATAATTTTGTGTATTTTAGTATATGATTTAGTGCTCTAAAAAAGGATTATATATAAATTTAGTTATATCAATTTATAAACCGAAATTGAAATTTTTTATCAAATTACACTTCTTTTTTTCTTTATTTAAAAAACAAACAATAAATAGATGAAACATGGTCAATTATATTTAGAAAGTGACGTCAGGAACGATTCCAAGCTCCTTGAAAGCAGCAGGACATTCAGCTAACGGAGTCTTAACCATGAAACCGAGAGGGTTAACGACACGTGTCTCGTGAGAAACGATTCCGTCATTCGCCGTCAAACTGATCTTAGCGGCGTTACGTAGGTAAGCCTCTTTGCTGACATCACTGCAACCACTGTCTGGTGATTGAACCAACACGAGTTCGCAGACTTCTTCTTCGTGGTCTCCGGTTACTTCCATTTGGTAGCTTCCTGATTTGTCTGTGACGGCTTCTTTGGTCAACGTCACGGTTCCGTTTGCTCTGCTCCTGCACTCTAGCTTCACTTTCGCTCCTTCACCAACCCAAAAATAAAAACGATGTAAAAATTTAGAATAATAAAATAATGAAAATAAATTTTTATCAAATACTAAGGAGACATTAAAAGCTAAATATTTCAAGAGCAGTTTTTTTTTCTAAAAAATTAAAATGTGCAACATATATAGCATAATTATTATCAAAACCGGAAATATTTAATAACTCGATGAATATTGTAAATGGTAAAAACAATATACACTGTCTATTTTCTCTTAAATTTACACTGTCTAACAGAGCTGACCACATCTGAAACATAGATATATTTTTGTATAAAAAAAATATTTGAAATAATTATACAATTTATTGTCTAAATTACCTACATTTGCATGCATGCCTAAAATTTGACATAATTTAAGCAAAAAATGTGCATGATTTTATGAAAAACACAAACATGTAAGAGCATGTGTGATTTATGTATATTTATTATACCTTCAAGGAATTTGCTGAGTTTAGTAACAAATTGGACACGGCAAGTGTCGCAGTAAACCGATCCCTGAATATTGAAACGGTCAAAGTCATCGGCGTCACCCACGGCTACGCCGGCGAGAGACGACAAGCACACGGCGGAGACAAAGAAAAAGAAGATGGTTTTGGTCTCCATTTTGTTAAGAATCTTGTCTTTTTCTCTTGTTTTTTGTTGATACCTCTTCTCTTTTTATAATCCCCCTTTTCTTTTGTTAGAGAAGAGGACACCTAAATTTACAAGAACCACAAACTTCGGTTTTATACCAAAAAAACAAACAAGAGTAATTAACCATTTGTTATTTTTAGCTAACTAAAAATATTCCTTTATTAGTAAGTTAATTCATTAATGATTTTTTTTAATTCATTATAGCCTCTTATTTCCAAATTAGCCTTCTTATGGCTCCCTAATTTTTCTCTCTTTGGTTCTTCTCCTAAAATTAGAAAGAAACAAAGAAAAACACAACTACTAGTATGTTCTCTATGTTTGAAAATTAAGAATACTTTAACAAATTTGTATCCATTAATCAAACCGAACCAAACCAAAATAGTGGTTTTCAGTTCGGTTCCAATTGGAAATTTCGAAATAAGTTATCAGTTCGGTTATCGATTATTCGCTCTTTATTCTAACTAATTTAAACCAACTTATACCAAACATTACAATTTGGGTTTATATAACCGATTACCTAATAACCGAACCAAACCATAAACAAATCTGCAAAAATTTTAAAAACCGAGTAAACAAGCGTGAACAGAACCGGAAATTGAATTCCATGCCTGACTTTAACATTAAGCTTATAAGCTTTGCTGGATTTAAATCCCCCATTACAGCATGTTCAATACAATTAACTTATCCAAGAACTAACTCTTTCTCTGGCATCTTCTCTAGTTCCGGATTTGGCTTGGGGTTTTCGGGTTTCGGCTCAGATTTACACTCGTCTAATCGGCTTTTATGAAGCTGAAAAGCCGGATTAACCCAAGCACCACAGCTACATTGCATCCCAGCCCAATTGAAATAACCTAACCGAGCATTACATCCCAAACAAAGAAGCTTCTCTTCCACAAATCCATCATGAACTACACACATACAAAATCAAAACTCCATTAGTTACAAACAAACAAAGATTGTATCAAAAGGATTTTGATTAACTTACTTGTTTGCATCCATTTCATAGGTTCAACAAAGATCGAAGAACATTGCACTTGTTCAGAGTAACCATTTTTTCTCTTTTTCCAAGCAAAACATTCTTCGCCTTTACCTGGTTCATGTGGAACTATGTTTTCCTCAACAGCAACTATCCTTCTGCATTTCTTACATCTGTATAAGACTTGTGGCTTTGGAAGAGACAGATACTCTTGTGGAGAAGAAGAATCAGTCACTTCTTCCATTTGCAATTCAGTCATAGAAGCTTTCTCTTTCTTATCTATAAGTTGAAGAACAGAGCAAATCTCAGATTCAAGATCAAACATAAAAAACTTCAATTTCTTTGTTAAATTGAGTAAAAGTTTTGATTTAAAGAACCCACAAGTCCAAAATTGAATAATCACAGACAAGAAAAACATTGATCCTATAAAGTTCTTGATTACAGAATTCTCAAAATCTGTGATAAAGTTCTCAACTTTTAACTCTGAACTATTCACTAAACCCTGCAACTGATTCACCACGCGGTTCAAAGCAAAACGGAACTATTCACAAGTCGCGTACAAGAAATCAAAGCTAAATCAGTCGAGTATTGTCTAAGCATAGCTAAATACATCTATATCCGCATGAAACCCTAGTTTTAGTAGA
The DNA here is from genome assembly GCA_900116095.1 of Euclidium syriacum. Classification (NCBI taxonomy): domain Eukaryota; kingdom Viridiplantae; phylum Streptophyta; class Magnoliopsida; order Brassicales; family Brassicaceae; genus Euclidium; species Euclidium syriacum. Next base: position 1,234,037 of record FPAK01000009.1, read on the forward strand.
TTTGAACAAGTCGCAACCATGAAACTAAAGCTAGACGACGAAATACGTAGGGGGGGGGAAGAAGAAGAGCTTACGTTTTGGAGAAGTGGCGACGGCGGAAGAAGATGGAGAAGGCTCAAAACTCCGGCGACGGTGGAAGATTCGTGTTTGACGGCGATCGTCTACAACAGAAATCGAGGGTTGAGTGATACTCAAAAAAATCCCATCTTCGAATCGAACTCGTCGATACGGCGACGTTTAAGGGAAGAAAATCCCTCTGTAAACGTCGTCGTTTCTGGTCTGCAGAGCTTCCCTTTCAACAACAAAAAAACTCGTGATTTCATTATCCCTCTGTAAACGTCGTCGTTTTTGGTCTTTAAACCACAAGTACAAAATTGCATAATCACAGAGAAATAATCAAACGAACAAAAGATGATCTCCTATAATGAGAGACTCTCAGAATCGTATCTTTAGAATCAAAATCATCGAATTTGCAAAACAGCGACGTTTCTTGAAAGAGAAACACCCTAAGTCAAACGACCCTAAGCTATTGATTCAAAATTTTCAAAAATCTCTAATAAAGTTCCCAACTTTCAATTTTACTAAACCTTGTGCACTAATTTACCACGTGATTGGAAATCAAACCGAACTATTAACGAATCGCGAAACAAGAATTGAAGCTAAATAAGTCTAGTATTGTCTAAAGATACATCTAAATTCGTATCTTTTTAAAAACCCTAATTTTAGTACATCGAACAAAGTCAAAATTAGGCAAAGAACTATGAAGCTTACATATTGGAGATGTGTATAGTGATTGGAGACGGCGGAAGAAGATTGCAGAAGAGTACAAACTTCGACGACGGTGGAAAGTTTGTGTTTGATAGCGAATGTCTCCAACACAAATCAAACTGAAGAGTCAAGGTTGAGTAAGAGAATTCTGAAAATCGTATTTTTAGAATTGAAATCGTCGAATTTTCAAAACGGTGACATTTCTTGAAAGGGAAACGCCCTAACTCAAATTACATCGATTCAGAGTTACATAATTTCACAGAGAAAAACTGAATATAACCCGGTAAAACCAGAGAATTCCGATGGCTTGTAAAAAGATCGAATTGTAAAGAGTCATGTTACTCATGTATATATGTTTTACAAATTGTAAGACTTAACAAGGATTAAAACTAGCTTTGCTTTGCATTGTTAACAAAAATCATCATGATGGCTATATAGCAGATGAATAGCCATATATCTCCAATTTCATATAATCCATAGATATTTTTAAATAGAAATGGATAGTCCGTTGTTATTTTGTAGCTAATTCAGATAATTATACTAGTGAAACGAATACAAGTAGCTTAATAAATAATCTGAAAATATTAGGTCTTCATTGTTATAGTTAATTGAGATTATATAGACTTTCTCGTTATGTTTTTCAGGTTAGATTGCATACACTTAATGCTTCTCTAAATTGGGTATATGATTTATGCTCTAACCGGGAGGATGCCAAGATGACGACCTCAATCCTATGCTCCAAAGGTAATTCTACATGATCAATTTGTTCTCGATACTTTTAGTCCGAACTACATTATAAGATTCTAAGATGTTTGAGTCATGGTGATCTCACCCCTATAAAACTACATAGTTTTTACTTAATTAGATCCGGATCAAAGTCACTTAAATAAAATTACATGTAATACTAAATTGTTTGATTAAACTAAATTACACATACGTTTTAAAAAAAATTTCTAAACTAAATTACACATAATTTTACACTATCTTTTGAAATTAGAAAAGTGTAATTTACCCAAACAATAACTATTATAATTAAACCATACTATCTATTAAATGAAGATATACTGTGAAATACAATTAATGCATTGAGATTTACAAAACATTGGTCTACGCGCGAGATATAAATGTAGTTCATTTCACTATTTTGTAAACGACCGTAGGCTCGTAGCAAACAGACTATAAGATATTATTTATTTATGTTATCATAAAAAATAATTTTTATTTTAACTTTTTATGTGTGGTCTAATGGCCTATCCCCAGTACTGCCTATCCCACTACTCGAGATGTCCCAAGCCCACTGACTCTCTCATATGAAATCATTTAACTATATAGTTTTAAAAAATTTGATCGACTTCGTTTCTTTATACCTTAATGATTGATTTAGGTCGTGAATGGTTGTTTAGTACGTTCTGAAATCATACTAAATTCGGACTAGTATGCACTTTTACAACCATTCACATTTTGTTTCGATTTGGTTCGTATTAAATACATATCAACAACAAATAACTAGTACGCAAGTGCATATAAAAAATACAAAACAATTTTTTAATACGTATTTATTTTTTGTCCACCTCAAAACTTTAGCGGACTAATTTCATATTAGTATGATTGATCCCATCCAATTCATACTAGAACAACCATTCAGAGCCTTAATTAACTTTATTTTCTTTATTTACATCTTTAGCATCATGAATCACGATTGTTAAAAATATCTATAAGAAGAAGCACATGACTTATCAAAATTAGTTTATTAATTATTAAAATTTAAAATCGCTATAAAGTATGACTAGTACATTATTTACGTCTCTTTCTGTGGACCCCATCAAACAATTAAATATTAAAATCCAATTCAAGTAATTTATTCCGGGTAGTCCACCTCCATAACTTGGAGCATATTCCTTTAAGGGAAGAAAAATTCCTACTTACATTATAATTTACATTATTTTCTTGCCCTCTCTTTCTTTGGACCCCTATCATTCGAACTATATAAAACCTTTACCTCTACGACTCCATCTCCCATCCAAATATTGAATCATGAGCTTTGACATAATGCAAGATCCACTTTTGGACACAATACAAGAACAATTAATATGGCGTGAATCTGATATCAATAAAAGTAAGTCGATCGATCTCATTACTCTTCTTATTTTACCATTCATTGAATATACAGTTTGATTAGTTTAGAGTCGAGTTACAATAAATCTAATAATTAGTTTGGTTACATTTGAGTCGAATATAAGAAGTGAAAATCTTCTTCAGGTTTTGTATTCAGCAGACAGTTTTCCGACCAAAAAACTAAAACTAAAACCAAAAGCAATGACAAAGAGGCGGTTGTGACGTCGGAAAACGGTGTTGTAGCCGCCGATCATGAGAAATGTTCGGAGATAGGCGCTGAGGTGCTAGGACTACTTGGTGGTACCGCCGTGGATGCTGCGGTGGCTGTCGCGTTATGTTTAGGTGTTATGAATCCATCATCGAGCGGAATCGGCGGTGGAGCCTTCATGGTTGTCCGTTCATCATCAACCGGCTTAGCTACGACCTATAACATGAGAGAAACTGCTCCATTGGCTGCTTCACAGGTTCTGCTCATTTCATTTTAATTTTTTTTGGTCAACGGTTCTTGTCATTTACTAAGTTCATATGTCGCTAAATAAAACTTTGCCACTATTATATGATTTTTCTAATTATTATTATATAAACTTATAAAACCAAAAATGTTTTACATGTTTTGAATATCTTTGTTTCTTTCAGAAAATTGTAAATGTTTTCTATTGTATATGTGTAGTTGCTACTTTATCTCTACTATATATATTTTCCTTTTAATTTTTAAAAAACATATAGAGCATATGATTTTGTTTTTTATTTTATTAACTATATAAAATAAGAAGAATTTGTTTATAAATTCACTGTCGCAAGTAGTTATGAATTTATGTAAATGGTAAAAGTTTGTAAAACTAAAACTTTTGTTTTGTGTATGAATAAGTTCTATTTTTTTAATAAAATCTGTAACAAAATATTGCTCGTTAATTCAGTGGTTAATTATGTTAAAGATTTTCTTTAGAAAATTTTCTCTACCAGATTTTTGTATTTTTTTTTAATGAATTGTTAAAAACGTAAAATAGGATATGTTTGAGAACAGAGAAGCAGAGAGAATAGTAGGACCGTTGTCAATAGGAGTTCCTGGAGAAATAGCCGGACTTTACAAAGCATGGAAGACACACGGTCGTGTCGAATGGAAACTACTCGTGGAGCCATCTATTAAGCTAGCTCGAGACGGTTTTGAGGTCGGTTCACATCTTGCTTACGCCATATCCAAGAACGAGGATATGATCAAGAATGATCCCGGTTTAAGAAGTGTGTTTATGCACAAAGGCAGATTTTTAAAGAAAGGTGATAAATGTTACAACCGGAAACTCGCTGAGACCTTACAACAAGTGGCTGAGAAAGGCATGAAGGCGTTTTACGAAGACGATGTTGCGGAAAAACTTGTAAATGACATAAAGGAAGCCGGAGGGATCATTACGATGGAAGATTTGCGAACTTATGAAGTTGTTGTGAGTGATGCCATGGTTATTGATGATGTTATGGGTTATACAGTACAAGGCATGTGGCCTCCCTCGTGTGGAACCACCGGTTTCACAATGGTAAGTATTGTATGATTTTAATGAATTCGTAAGAAATAAAATAAAATTGGAGAAAATCATATTTTTAGGGTATATTTTACTAAATATGTGAACGTGCATGTAAATATATAAACATAAAAAACGCCTAAAATCGCTTAGGTTTGACTAGGCGTTTTAGGCGCTAGACACTAGGTCGCCGCCTGACTAGCGCCTAGTGCTTTCTTGAACACTGTTCAAAAGTCCAATAAAAATACACATGATACCTACTTCTTGATTTTAAGTCAACTAAAAAAGTGTTGGATGTAAAACATTTATGCAAAATGCTTATAGGGTTTCATGTTTTTTATGTTGAAACAAAACAGGTGATGAATGTGTTGAAGAGATATATGAAAACCGAGGCTACTGATGATAATCTTGGTTTACATCGTCGTATAGAAGTCCTTAAACATTTGCTTGCGGCTCGAATGGATCTTGGAGATCCTAAATTTGTTAAAGGAACTACTAATGCTGTTGAAAATATGCTCTCCAAGTCTTATGCCAAAAAAATCCAAAGAAAAATATCTGATTACACAACTTTTCCACCAGAGTATTACCTTAACAAGTAAGTGATAATTGATTTCAATGAGAGTAGGTTTTGTGTACAATTCTTTTATGTATATTTTTTTTGACAGATATAATCAGCTTGAAGAAGGAGGGACGAGTCACTTTTGTGTCGTAGATAAAGAAAGAAACGCGGTGTCGATGACAACAAGTGTGAATTACGCGTTTGGGTCAGGGTTTATGTCGCCTTCGACTGGTATTATACTCAATGGTCAGATGGAAGATTTTGCGATACCATCACTCAACTCTTCTAATAGCCTTCCTCCAGCACCAGCAAATTACATTGCGCCAAAGAAGAGAGCTTTGTCTTCAATGATGCCTCTAATCATCACAAGGGTAATTTAATAAACCGAAAAATATAAATAAAGAGAAGCTCATATTTTATTTTTTATTTTTTCAAGGAAATATATATAGGTTTCTCAATGAAACATAAAGTTTAGATTCATTAGTCTAAATGAAACATAGCAAAAACAGAGAAGTTTAGGTTCATTTGATTCTAGATGAAACATAACCAAAACAGAGGATTTTAGCTTTAATTAACTAGTAAATGAAACAGAACAAACACATGGATTATACTCTACTCACTGTTCAAAGAATTGGCCAGTTAGGCGTCTAGCTACAACGGTTTAAGCTTAAACCAAATCATTTAAAAAAACCAATTAATGGAAAGTCTATATTATTTTAGTCTAGGTATATTTTCACTTAAGCTTTCTAAAAAAATAATCAGAAGTCCTTCTCTAATATCCAATTAGTGTCTAAAAAAAAAAAGACAAGTCAAAACATGAATGGTAAAACTAACTATGGTTTTGTTATACTTCTTTGTTTGTTCGTTCTAGTAGGACAATGAGCTGGTCGGAGTAATTGGTGCAAGCGGCGGGCCTTATATAATGCCATCGGTGATCCAAGTGTTCCTCAATTACTTTATCTTTAAGATGAGTCTTTTAGAAGCTGTGGAAAGCCCAAGAGTCTACCCTAAGGTAAATATAATCAAATGCAACAACACACACATAGTTTCTTACAAATTTCAATCACATATTTTGTCTCTCTTTGCAGTTGAAACCAAACGAAGTGTTATATGAGGACATGAATGTGTACAATGGAGATCACATTAAACTTAAAGAAGAGACTCAAGAGTTCTTGAAGAAGAGAGGACATGAACTTGTGGTTACTAAAGTAGGAGGCATTGTTCAATTTATTGTTCAAAACAAACAAGATGATTCTAAGACAATTTTGACAGCAATTAGTGATCTTCGGAAAGATGGGAGGCCAGCCGCTGTTGATGCCCAACTCTTATTTAATTCTATGCAAAAAAGATCAAGTATCGCTGGCTCGGTTGGAAAAATACAATAAGTGAAGTCTAGAGGTTGGATGGTTGAGTGACACTTGAGACTTGACCATATAAATTATTATGACCTCAGTTCAAACCCTCCCAATTATTTTTTGTATGCAAATTTTCCATATAATTGGAACTTTTCTTTTTTTCTTTAGCAAAAAAGATTACTAACAATAAAATCCAATCAAATTATTTTGGTAACCACTTCCACCATAAACATCTATTAAACTCCTATGATAAATCCTTAATTCGATAATGGTAAATTAAACCTTAAATGTGGCATATCTTTTCATGATCCATCAAAGCTGACATCACAAAATACAAAATACAGAGCTAACCAACTTGATTTCATTAGCTGTTACTTACTTTTCTCTATGGATCAATAGTTATATTAATTACTAGTATTTATAATAGTATGATATAGTGAGACTTGTACGAGGTCAAAAAACAAAACATATAGTAAGACTAATACATTATTTCTCTCTCTTTGGACCCTATCATCAAACTACATAAATCATTATCTCTCGGATTGTATCTCCATTCAAATATTGAATCGAGAGACTTGACTCGCAACGAAAAGAGTACACAAACATGGATCTGAGTGCATTGCAAGATTCACTCTCGGACACAAAAAGTAAGTCTTTAAATTTTGCCTTTTTCATTCTTTTAGTGTGCTGTAAAGGCCCGCGAAGGATGCCAATCCAAGTTTGTTATCATATTGTATTAGATAATCTTTAATAGTCTGTGTTGGGAATCTTCTCCAGGTTTTGTATTCAGCAGACAGTTTTCCGACCAAAAAACTAAAACCAAAAGCAAGGACAAAGAGGCGGTCGTGACATCCGAAAACGGTGTTGTGGCCGCCGATCACAAAAAATGTTCTGAGATAGGCGCTGAGGTGCTAGGACTACTTGGTGGTACCGCGGTAGACGCTGCGGTGGCTGTCGCGTTATGCTTAGGTGTCATGAGTCCATCCTCAAGCGGGATCGGCGGCGGAGCCTTCATGATCGTCCGTTCATCAGTCGACTCCGTAGCTACGGCCTATAACAGTAGACCAACCGCTCCATTGGCTGCTTCACAGGTTCTTTATATTACTAACAAAGTTCAAAAGTTACTATTACAAAGAAAAGTTTGCATTTAATTAGTTATACACTACAAGTTGGCAATAAAATGTCACTCAAATAAACTTTGCCACTAATATATGATTCAAATTGACTTAAAAAATGTTTTGTTTCATAAAATTGGAGATGTTTTCTATTAAATATGTTTTTTTTTGTCGGCTAATGTGATCGATAACGAACTGGCCCACTAGCCTAACATATTATTTATTTCACTCTAGGGGTATCGAGTGACATAGAGTAGAAACTGGCCACTGCTTGTCTTCTATTGAATATGTATAGTTGCTATTTCATATCCTAAAATTTATCGTTACTACATTTTTATGGAATTGTTAAAACCCGTATATTAGGATATGTTCGAGGATAGAGAAGAGGAAAGAGTAGTAGGACCATTGTCAGTAGCAATTCCAGGAGAGATAGCTGGACTTTACAAAGCATGGGAAACACATGGTCGCGTCCAATGGAAACTACTAGTTGAACCGGCTATTAAGCTAGCTCGATACGGTTTTGAGGTCGGTCCACATCTCGCTTACGCCATAATCGAGAAACAGGATCTGATAAAAAATGATCCTGGTTTGAGAAGTGTTTTTACTAAGGGAGGTGAACTGTTGAAAGAAGGTGATAAATGTTACAACTTGAAACTCACCGAGACCTTAGAAAAAGTGGCCGAGAAAGGGATGAAGGCGTTTTACGAGGAGGATGTTGTGGAAAAGCTTGTAAAGGATGTGAGAGAGGCCGGAGGAATCATAACAATGGAAGATTTTCGGAGTTATGAAGTTGTTGTGAGTGATGCCATGGTTATTGATGATGTTATGGGCTATACAATACAAGGCATGTGGCCTCCCTCCTCCGGAACTACCGGTTTTGGAATGGTAAGTATTGTGAATTTGATGAATTCATAAAGCCTAAAAAGAAGAACAACATTGGATTAAATATGTGAATGTGTAAATAAAACCCTAAGATAATTCTTTTATAAGCTCCCAAAACTCAATAAAGATAAAAACAAGATATCATATGTATCAAACCATTCCTCTAGTCACTTGAGTAGACCTACTTCTTGATTTTAAGTCTACTGGAGAGTGTTTGGTATAAAAAATTTGCAAATGGTAATAACTTTCATGTTTTTAATGTTGAACAAATAGGTAATGAATGTATTGGATAGATATATGAAAGTCGAGGCTACCAATGAGAATCTTGATCTACATCGTCGTATAGGCCTTGAAACATTTGCTTGTTGCACAAATGGATATTGGAGATCCTGCGTTTGTTAATGAAATGGCTAGTGTTGTTGAAAATATGCTCTCCAAGTCTTATGCCAAAAGAATCCAAAGGAAAATATCCGATTACACGACTTTTCCACCAGAATATTACCTCAATAAGTAAGTGATTGATTTTAACCACAAGTGGGTTTGTGTAGAGTGTCTAAATTTTTTTGTGGCAGATATAATCAGCTTAAGGAGCAAGGGACGAGTCACTTCTGTGTGGTGGATAAAGATGGAAACGCTGTGTCAATGACAACAAGTATAAATTACCCATTCGGGTCAGGGTTTATGTCGCCTTCAACTGGTGTTTTACTCAATGGCTTGATGGAGGATTTCTCGATACCGACCTTAGACTCTTCTAGTTTCCTCCCTCCAGCACCAGCGAATTACATTGCGCCAAAGAAGAGACCTTTGTCTTCTATGATGCCTCTAATCATCACAAAGGTATTTTAATAAATTGCATAAATGAAGAAAAATCTCATCCTTTGTTTTGTGTTAAGGGAATCTAAAATTATGTTATTATCTGATAAAAGAAGTTGAAACTTGAAACCATCATTTTAGATTTATATTGTTCAACTATGATTTTTTAGTTTCGAAATATTAAATGTTTTAGAATGTTGGATATTGAGAAAAGGGAACTATGTAAGTAAACTAACTTTGCAAACCCTTTAACAAAAATAAATAAATAAACTAATTATTGTTTTCTTATATTTCTTTGTTTGTTCGTTCTTGTAGGACAATACGATGGTCGGAGTAATGGGTGCAAGTGGCGGGCCTTGTATAATGTCATCGATGATCCAAGTGTTCCTCAATCACTTTATCTTCAACATGAGTCCATTAGAGGCTGTGCAAAGTCCAAGAGTCTACCCTAAGGTAAATGCAATCAAAGACAACAAAACAATTTCTTAATAAATTGTTTATCACAAAGAAAGAATTGATTTTTTTGTGTGCAGTTGAAACCAAACGAGGTGTTATACGAGGATATGAAAGTGTACAATGGAGATGAAATTAAGCTTAAAGAAGAGACTCAAGAGTTCTTGAAGACAAGAGGACATGAACTTGTGGCTACTGATTATGGAGGCATTGTTCAATTAATTGTTGTCGAAAACCGACAAAATGGTGATTTTAAGACAGTTTTGACGGCAGTTAGTGATTTCCGAAAAGATGGGAAGCCAGCTGCTGCTAGTGCTGTCCCAAGACAAAAAATATAAATTGTTGATTGTGTTGCTAAAAGTATTTTTTATTTTTTTTTTATAAAGTTCTAGACAATGTGCCACAATTTTTTTATATAAAAACATTGGATTATTATTCTACAATCAAAGGCTCAAAATGTGATTGAAACAATCAAACAAGAAAAATTAAAGGAAACCGAAACACTAAACAATACAACATATGATCTATAATATAATTTTTTAAAAAAAAATTACCATAATGACACAAAAAAGTTTTTTTTAAAAAATGCCACAGTAATTTGTTATCAAAAATGTCACACACCTAACCATTTAGCATGTACTTAGTATGTCATTTTGCCTCATAAATTTCTTCTTCAAAAATAAGAATCTGGAGTTTTTAGCACGGTTGTACTAAATAAGGCATTTTGCCTCCTAAATACCAAAAAAATGCATCTAAAAAGTTAGAATCATGAATTTTTAGCACATATATACTAAATAAGGCATTTTGTCTTCTAAATACCTAAAAATTGCATCCTAAATAAACAAATTTCTTCTTAAAAAGCTAGGATCATGAATTTTGAAAACTATATACCAAATAAAACATTTTGATTCCTAAATATGTCTTGTATCATTTTTGAAAAACTCAAGTTTATCATGGCATTTTGGATAATTACCCATTTTTAAAACCGAATCGGAAGGTGACACTGATAATTCATGGTCACGAAATCATTAGAACTATTCGGTTCGACCATGGATCAATAGAATTTTGTTGGGTTGAATAACTTCCTAAAATATAAAATCAAATATAACTTCCATCACTTTACAAATAATTCACATATTTTTTTAACAAAAATAAAATAAAATAATAATTCACATATTACAACAATCATGAACAATTCTTATTTAAAATCCAAATTAAAATAAAGTTTTAACAGAAATTTAACCACACATTGGAAAAATGATAGAAATAAACTAATTTTATATGCAAGTTATAAATTTGTTTTTATTAACAACTTCTAAGTTCAAACTATATTTCAACAAAAGAAAATCGAAACCGTAACTTAAAACTAAAAAGAAGAATAAAAAGTCTATCAAATAAAAGAAAGAGGGATATATAAAAAAAAAAACATGGAACAGAGTTTACTTTGAATGATCTTAAACATGAAACAGAATAGTTCTGAGAGTATTCATACAGAAAATGAAATCAATATTTCAAGATTGAAACTCCAACCTGAAGAGAAATCTAAAACCGAAAATGCTTAAAGATAGCTTTTCGACATTTCTAAAATTCAGATGAACAAGTGCTTAAACTCTCCATTAGCAAGCTTACACAGTTCATTATAGTTCTGTACATCTACAAAGCAAAACAAGAACTCAATCAAAGCTTTTTCCAATCAAATACAAAACCAAAATGAACTCAAAATCAAAACTCATACCGAAATTATCACCAAAATTGGTCCAAACTTCAGCTCGAATGGAATTTTCAGTCTCGGCGATTCCAATTACTTCGAGGTAAGTCGTTAACGACGGAGGAGGTGAACCTTTAACAACGATTTGTTGATTATCAGTTGAGTTTCCGGTGACGGATCCGATATCTGATCGGATAACTTGAATCACTGCTCTCACTTTCTGACCAATGTACCGTCTCAACAAATCTCCATTAACAAAAGCAGCAGGACTTGATGTATCCATACTCTGTAAAAAAAAAAAATCAAAATTTTTATTTTTTAAGTGTTTTATATAAATCTAATTAATCAATTGAGCAATTTCATATTATTTAAAGTCAAAATAAAAGTAAAATTGGATAATTTTGATTTATGAATAAATAAAAAGCTTAATTTTGGAAAGTAGAACAGAGCGATTACTGAAGCTACAGAATTTTGATTTTTTGAAAGGAAGTCGGAGAAAATTTTGGAAAAGACGAAATGAGAAGAAATTACCTAAGGATTTATGATTTTACAGTACCTTGAAGAAGAAACGAGAGATGTCGGAGACAAATTTCCGGCGAGTCTGTGACAAGCGGTGGCGGGAGGAAACCTTAGTTTCTAGATTTTGCGAAAGAGAAAGATGGAGAGAGCGTATAATAACGGAATTGTTAACCGAACCGGTTTCGGTTATTTAATTGAAAACCAACAAATAAAGGCAAATAAAAGTCTAAATCACAAATATTCCTTATGGCCAAATTCCAAATGATGATCAGATCTAAAATATATAGCAAGCATTCAAAACAAGAAAGCAACCAAGACTTCTCGAAGAATTATAACTACTCTTGGATGCTGCAAAAATTACTAAAAATCAGGTATTATGCAGGGAACTTTCTTCGCATTATTATTGGTAATGGCAATGATACTTTTTTCTGGTGGGATCCATGGACTCTTTTGGTGCTTCTTCAATACTTAAGGAGCTGATGGGCCCTCTCTGATTGGCATTTCCCTCTTCGTTACGGCGAGCCAATTAATTTATGCATCTGGCTGGACATTAGTTCACCCTGGACATTAGTTCACCCGCGAACAGACAGGCAAGTTCTTCTTCATGCTTTTATAACTTGTACTCCCTCTCAGATCAATGATAAAGCGGATCTGATGACTAATGGAGTGATGCAAGAAGGTTTTTCATCAAGAATGGCTCGGAATGTGATAAGAAATCCGTCTCACGAAAAGGACTGGTGTTCATTGATATGGCACAAAGCAAGGGTGCTAAAACATGTCTTTACAACTTGGCTCTTTGTTCTAAACCGCAACTCGACTGTGAATAGAGTTGCGAGGTGGGGCTGCAATGTTGAACTATTATGTCTCTTATGTGCTAACGAAAATGAGAGTACATATTGTTAGGCGTTTCAAGCCTATGTCCAATATTTCATTAGTATGATATTGTACGCTTTGGATCCAAGTGGCTCAGCTTGCACAGATTTACTTTTGGGCTCCTTCCCAAAAAGTCTCATACTAGTTGGAGTTGAACATGACTTATATACCAGACAATCCCTGTGTAAACTTCCGATATATGAATTTAATTGTATCCCAACATCCTCTTTTTTATTATTTGTTTTTAAACTCAATATGTTTTTATTTTGATAGAAACTTAAGGTGAATCAAGATTGAGCATTGAAGTGGATTAGTGTTTCATTTTTACTTTGTTTATTTCACTTTGTAATATTTTTGTGAAATATATTTTGGATTTTTATTTTTATTTTGTTTAATATACTTTGGTTGTTATTTGAAATAAATAAAAAAGATATTTCAAACTAAATTTTAAGTTAAAATTTTGATATTAGATCTTATTTTGTTAGCTTTAGATTACATAAAAAAAACTTTATGTTATTTTTGGGTAACTAGAGATCAATTTGATTGTTAGGTTTTGAATTTACAAATTCAATTTAAACTTTGACTTTGATTTTGATATTTGGTCTTATGTTTTGTTAATTTTATTTCATATTTACATATTTTATTAGTCAATTTCAGGTATTTGAAAACTCGTTCGGTTTAAAACCCAAAACCAAACCCGAAATAAAACCCGAATTAACCCGAACCGAACCCGATATAGAAAAATACTCAAATGGTTAATATTTTACTAAACCCGAAAACCCAAAACTCGAACAAACCCGAACCGAACCTGAATGGGTATCCAAACGCTCAGACTTAGTGTGAATTAAAAAAAAAACCTAGAATATATAGCGATTATCGCATGGTTACTTAAATAGTTATGATTTTAACAATACTTGAAGAAAACCCTGATTTCGGGATTTGTGAATTATAAGAGGAAGAGTTGAAGAGGTTTTTAATACAGTTTTAACCTAACCAGTTACTAGTTCGGTAATCTATTTGCAGGATTAAAACTAAACCGGAATAATACTCGATTTCTTCTATAACATTGTATTCACTAATTTGCATAAATAATAAAAAAAATACACTCTCTGAAATTTGAACCCTCTCTTAATGTAAAAACAATAATAGATACTTGATAACCACTAGGCTAAGGAGCTTCTACATTACATTCTGCTCAAAAAATTGGAAAACAAATTCTCATATATCTCATATCTAAAATTATGAAAATATTTCTTCCGATATAATAATGAAATAGGTAGGCTATTACTAAAGGACCTACGTTTTTATTGATTGAGTTATTAAGTTATTACTGATGCTGATCCAACATCGATTACACAAAGGTTATTAATTCTGTATATATAGCTATAGAACAACACGAATGATTGTCTCTTAGGAGACACGTCGGCTCTTAGTACCAATTGCTACAGCTCTTCCTATAAAAAAATAGCGTCTGTGTGACGCTTGTTGGCCCCTCTTCCTTTTTGAAACTTAAAAGATGGAAAGGCTCAGGCGAAGTTCTCTTAGACGAGACGAACCTCGATTCATGAACAATTTCTCTTCTCTCCCAAAGTTTGAAAACTAAATCATAAACCCTAAAACTAACCACAACCTCGGAAGTATAATAGCTCCAAATTTCATTATCTCAACAAAGCCAGTTAAGTGTTTGAAACAACTGAAAGAACAACAAAAACTCAGATGAAAAAGTTTTAAAAGCATGATGATTGATTGACTGTCAATCAAATTTGTAATGATTTGTAATGTTGCAAACGATCCGCGATACTTCCTTCTCTCTCCCTTTATTTAAGTTTAATTAACTTTACATATGTTTTTTTTTTCTCAAAAGCCTTTTGTCCTGCATCTTCTTTAAAAGATCAGTAACTCATCAATTTGACCAATCTCACATACTATTCTTTATGTCAAACTTCCAAATGATGCTAAGATCCCTTCGTTTTATACCAACAACAAAACATTATCAAGCATTCAAAGTAAGAAAGAAAGTTAAGAGAGATTATTAGTTATTATTCTTGCAAATACAAAAACTTACATGAGTGAAAGGGTGGTCTTCGGATTTCTCTCTTTTTGAAAGGCTATTTCATGGAAGATAATGAAAAGAAGAGTTTGGGTGGAGTTTGGTGAAGAATGACCGGAAAATTGAGGCCCGAGAGATTTCTCAGTGGAGGAAATGAAGAGATCTCCAGAAAGACGAGACAAAATGGTAGATTCGGTTGAAACTTTCTATAGTTTGAGCCTTTAGGTTTTTGTGAGTGAAATGTGAGAATTTTGAAAATAAGCGGTGAAAATATGAAAATGCATATATGTGGCTAGATATGTGTGTTATGCAGATAATCAGGCATAAAATAAACAACACACAGTTTTTAACGAGGTTCGGTTTCCCTACATCCTCGAGACCTAGTCCAGAATCAATCCACTAGAAACAATGATATTTTGTTACAATGTTTCTAGCTTACTTAGAACTGCTAACAGAAACTTACAGATCGTGATATCATGTTTATCCTGAACTTACAGATCATCACATCATGTCTGTCTAGCAGGGCGACGTCTTCAACACACCACGTGTGCCTCCCTGATAAAACCCTAGACGCGCAGCGGCATATGACCACCGTCTATTGGTATTTATATAGCCTCGCCTAATCCCTGATCCTAGATCCTCACAGAATATTATGTAGATCTACTTTCCAAATCTGTTACAGAATATTCTGTAGATACAGCTTGCTTTCCGAGCTTATCTTCTTACCAAATCAGTTGCACAAAATATTCTTTATTCCAGCAACTTAAACAGCTCAGCAAGACACTTGCCATGTCAGCCTCCAGCTACGCCAAGTCCTCGCCTTTTGCTGTGACGCCTGATACATCCTTTGATCACTCAGACACCAACGCTCTGTCTGAGCACACAGACTTCAACGCTTTGTCTGATGAATCCTCTGATGCATCAGCACTCTGCATGTTCTGATACATCTCCTGATGCATCCAACATCAATGTTCCTGATTAACCAAACTCCACCTGATAGATCCTCTGATCAATCAGACTTCAGCACTTTGTCTGGTACATCCTCTGATCGCACCAACAGCAGTGTTTGTGATCACCACATTCAACATCAGCCTGCCACGTCATGTCTTCTAACAGCCTGATGACACACCGTCTGATTGAACAGAGGTGTCTGATTGACATGCATCGTTTAGAACATCTCTGTATAGCAGATTATCAACTCTGTCACATCATGTTTGAACAGACATCCTATTTGAACAGCTCTGATTGAACAGTTCTGTATAACAACTTATCAACTCTTTCACATCTTGGTTGAACAACTCTGATTGAACAGCTGCTCCTTACCAGCTTCACGACTCTGCTATGTTTCACCATCTCTGATAGAACAGCCAGCTTCTCCACTTTGCTTTGTTTCACAATCTCTGATCTGTTTCTCTGGTCTCTGGTTGAATCAGCTACTCTGCTCTGTTATCTGGTCTCTGATTGAATCAGCTTCTCAACTCAGTTAGCATACACTAACAAAATAGATAGAAAATCTTAGAGACATAAAGCTAAAACAAATATGGAGTGAGAAAATATCTGATCCGCTTTTTTAATGAGAGAGGTATATTTATAACGATTATCTAAACCGGATTAGTAGATCAGGTCATATGTATAATCTGGATGAGGATTGGGTCGTGTTGGTATGAAGAAATTGAGTTTCACCTAAACTCTTTGACTTGTTGGACAGCTGGCAGTCAACATATTACCGTGGCCTCGAGAGTTCATGAATTTTCCCCAAGAAATATGCCCCCACTACGTGAGTATGGGTTATCATACTTGTGGAGTAGAAGTCTCATCTCTCAACTATTCCCCACTCTTAACATAAAAGATTTTAAATGGAGGGAAACATGTGTTGGAACAATAACCCGTAGGACGTGGCTGCTGGAACAATGGGGTGTTAGGACCCCTAAAATGTGGGACTATATTGTGCTATGTTCGAGAATGCTGGAACCCCCTTATCCGTTGGGACAAAGACGTGATTCCCCGAGGATATTAAACCCCCTAAACCGATTGAGAAAATAAGGCAAATAAAGTCTAGGGAGCAAACTCCCTCCTCCGAATTTTAAGACTTGAGCATTATTGTTAAAAGTGTTTAGCTCACATGGCCAAATTCCATGCTTTAAAAGCCTAGGTATTTCGACCCGAGAATAATGTGTCCTATGGTATGTTGCCTCCAAAAAACCCCAAAATACTGGGATGTATTAGGGTTTAGAAAAGGTACGGGTAGGTGTTGCACCATGTTAATGGGCTTATGTTCTTTGAAGAATCATGAGTACACTTGCGTGGGCATATGTAAGGTGTATTATTCATGTGTGGTGGTGACATCGTCCTACTATCACACAGAAGACGAGGAGTGGCGGGCGCACTTTTATTTGTAACTTTTGAACTTTTTTTATGCGGTTTTCTCGCTGAGGCGTTATGTTTCGTTACAAAGTTGTTCCGCTTTAGTGGCTATAGGGAAACCAAAGACTACAACTCCTTGTACGTTCTCGCAACTTTGGACACCCAATCACCATTAAATTCTCTTCGAGGTATCCAGTAAACATGTTTTATGGTCCATTCAGATCCATTTTAGCACCTAGCTTTATCAAAGGTTGACCCCTTTAGTGCAGTTCTATCTCTCGATGAGGGTCCTTTCTCCTTCACCATCCCTTTACTTGTGATAAGGGTTTTCTTCATATTTAATAGGTCTTTCAATTCCCTCGCTTTTATACTCGGAGCTGATACACAATTGGTTGGATGTGCGATGGCTGCTTCCTCTATCAAACTTACCACCTTTAGCTTTTTTCTCGTGAAGGGCTTCACGTTTAATTGTTTTCTCGTACATGATTTTCAAAGCTGAGTCCCATTTTTAATTTATGCTTCCATTACCGACGGTTCATTAAGCCATTGCAGGTGGCTTCTTGTTGAGGTCTTTCCAGGAGTTTAGTTGCAGGTGGATATATGGATATGTATATTATATGAGTCAGGTATCATAACTTTTTAATGTTAACATTTCTTGTATGTTTCTTTTTTAACGGATATTAAATTTTACTATTTACTTTGATATATTTCGGATTTTCGAATCAAATCAAAGTAAATGTCAAACCAAAGAGGATTTAACGGATAATTTGTCCAACCTATGAGCATGAGCACAATCATAAATTGAGAAATTAGTTCACTATAATATATTTTTTGATATTTATGAATAGGATAAGCTTCTTCTTTTTTTTTATGTCTGGTTAAGAAGGAGTTTAAATTTCTGAAACTAAGATTTTATCCAAACCCAACAGAACAACAAATAAAATTTCTTTCCATACATTTTTCCCTTGGATTTATTATTATTTTTTCACTCTTTTTTTTTGTTTTTGGAAATTATTATTTAGTACTATAACAAAGTATTTTATAGAAGATTTTTTCCATTTTGAAACCCATGCGAATAGCTTAGCCTCTTTATAATTTCTTATCCGGCTCATTTGCCACAAAACTCTTTTAAGAGCTGAAATAACTCATAGAGAGAAAAAAAACAAGAATCGGCAAGAAAACACTCTCCGGCAAATTCAAGCCGGAGAAAAGTGGCGAATTTACCAGATTCTTTAGACGAGGAATACATCCGACTCATGCCGAATTTCGCCAACCGCCCTTTCTCCGCTTCTCTATGTTATTTTTCATTGACTGGACATGCATTCCTTGAATCTGATTATTTTTCGAGAAAGTAGTGTTTATTTTCCATCGACGAAAATCTTGAGATACTCTTTGTTTTTCTCTATTACTGAATTTATACCAATAATTCTGCCCTTTTTTGTATGTGATCAACATTGTTGAAAATAAGAAACCATCACAATCTTAACCTCTGATTTTCTCTTGATGTGATCTCTTTTTAATTATAAACATTTTAAGCCAAGGTGTTGTTTTTCTGGTCATTCTTTGTTTATCTCGTATCATGATATACGATTTTATCGTATTGCTATATTTTAGAATTTGTGGTCAAAAATTTCATTATCTACTTATTTATATATATATTGAATTGTGTTTATGGTATTGTTAGTTGGAATGCACTGTCCATTCCAATTAAATTCCATGTTTTGCAATTTTCTTCCAAATACGCGATATTCAGAAATGATATCCTATTTTACGAAATTTTGGTTTTGAAATATTCTTCCAAATGGTTAATATTTCTCCAAATATACATCTTTGACTATGGTTATCCATAGATGAAAAATATTGAGCTCACGCTTTCATTTATAAATCATGTCAACCAATTTTATATTCTTATGTGAAGACCATTATAAATCTTGAAATGTTGAAACTTATACTATCCTTGACTATCTCACATAATAGAATAGGTACAATTTTGAGATGTTGCCGCTGTTGTTATGGAACTCTGCTGGTACAATGTTCAGGTTGTTGCGAGTTAAGTAACGACTACTTTGATTGCCCCTTTTGAACTGATTATATTGATTAAATTATTTTAGATTTTACCAAATTTTGTTGTAAATTTTATATCTCTCTGATACTTACTGACTTTTAAATTTTTATTGAATCGATGCAGGAGGTTGTTAGAGCCTATCATTTCATCTCACTTCCATTCTTGCGAGTTCGAGTGTACAAAATTTTGCTTTTGTTTCAGGTTTTATTTGGTCTCACACCTTTCTTCTTTGTTAAGAACCAATTTATTTGATAACTATTTAAAGCTTATAATCTGCTATGTGATGTTATCCTTCTGTTTCCTCTTATAGTGCATAGTTCATCACCCTGAGACAAGACGCAAATTGATTAATAGTATGTGTATTTCTACCTTTAAGGCAACAAACCATTTTCTGTTTTCAAATCTGCTATATCATATAATATCATGTTATATATTGTCTTTGAAATTTCTTTTTCTTATGTTGGTTGTTGCAGCTAATATGCCAAAATGTTTCTATCCTTTTATGGAAATTGGTTACACTGATACGAATCTCGAATGCATAAAGCTTGGTGTATTGGGTGTCATTTATCATATGTTAATGGCGGTACATACATATTCTAAAACATATTGAAATTAATTAACTTGTCGATTATTAATTTATAAAGGTTTATTATCACCAAAAAAGTCAACTTTTTCTTTTAATCACTTTGAACATCTCGCTTCTTCTCTACAGCCTAGAGATCATGAAGGTGTTATTCGTTACCTTATGCAATCGGGTGTGTTAGATTATTGCAAAAGACCCATTGAGATTGGATCTACAGATTCAAAAATAGTAAGATTTATTCGCAAGCTTCTACTCACATTGACTATAAACTATATAAAGAAAGAAAGCATTTTGGAACAAATAATGCTTTGTGCAACTTGCTGTAATCATCCTTTACAAGATTTTGTCTACTAATGAGGGGCTTCAGTACTGCTGCGTCTCGGCTGACCGGTTTTTCAAGATAGATTATCTCCTCAAAAAGATTCTTGTATATCTTCTTCCATGGATATACCTAATCGCACCTTGTTCAAACTTGTTATTGCTTGCTACCACAGGCTTTCCCAAAACCCCAGGTTTTCTTCTAATACTTTCAAATTTTTATTCTCAATTATTACAAATGGGTAAGGTTTCGAAAAAAAAAATATAACAATAAGAATTTTTTTGCTATGCATTAGGGCTCGTGACGGAATAAGGGAGTATCTTCCCTTCTCGCTATTCGATGGAACCTTCAATGATTTGATTGCTGTAAGATTAAAAAAATTTGTTGTTGGGTCTTGCATTGTTATTGTTCATGCAAGAATAGTTAAAGATTCATAGTATTTTTGTAATTTTTATGCAGGGGGATCCTATCATTGATAACTATCGGAATCAGCTGATTCATAATCTGGTAAGCAGCGAAATGTAGTAGCAGAAATGGAAACCCAACTAACAAAGAACAAGTTTACTATGCGCAATGCTTAGTAATAACGAATAAGACAAAAAACAAACTATAAAAACCTTTATGTTGTTGTTTCGAATAATTTCTTGAGATAACTCTTCATAGTCTTTCAACATTGTTCTCTCTTTTGGAAATTCATCCAAATAATGTTTTGTTTTTTTCTCTTTATTTACCATGCTTAAGTGGTTTCGCGTAATTTTCAACTTGATGGTTAATAATTCTCATGATTAATGCTACGATTGTGTTAGCTCCTACTTCCAGGTATATCAATGTTTTGATAGGAGTGTGAGGTTGTGAATTTTAATTTGATTGAGTCCAATTAACTTACTAAATGTTGCAAACACCTTGCAATGTTTTTAAGGTCACTAAGCTATTGGAGAAGTTGGAGAAAATTTAGAGGGAATATAAATATAGTTTACTAAACATTAAAGCTCAAGTTTGTCGATTCTTGCTCGATCCCATATACTGTTTGTTGCGATTGAAATTCATACGACGTCGTTGAGATTCAATCCGGTTTAAACGTTTAAGTATGGTTTAATTTAATTAAGCTTGGGTCAAGTCCGGTTAAGTATCGGTTTTACTATCTAATCTCGTCTCTTCCTGTAATTTCATTGAGAATATGGAAAACAGAGACGATGGCTCTATCTACCAGAGAGCATCATTAAACAAAATTACATATCAAAAATTATGAACCTTAACAACAAAAATTACTCATGAACCCTAATTTCAGAATCAAACCCAAAAATTACATAAAAATTTACTGATGAAAACCTCAACGATCGTAGAGCACTGTCCGACACAAAGGACAAATGTTTTTCCTGTAAAGCCAATCCAAGAGACAACGATCATGAAAAACATGCGAACAGAACATACGAGTAGGAACACTTTGGTCCGAACCAGAGAGATTCTCGAGACAAATCGAACACAGTTCAGTTTCCATATTCAAACTCTTCAAATCTGCTTCATCCAATCTTCCTCCTAAAACCAGCTTCATAAGCACACCTTTGGATCTTAACGATGAAGTTATCGTAATATTGATGGTTATGATAAAGCCATTGAGACAAAACCCTAAGTTTGTTACAGCTTCTGAAATCTTTGCGGCTAAGTAATTGCATAACCAACGAAAGTTATTGAGTCGATTGTGAAGAAGTTGATTGACGTAGACGTGATTTGAGCTATGGAGATTGAAGTTTAAGAGATTGGATTCGGTTATGGAGATTGGGAAGATTATATAAAAAACCGGTTAAGCTTAAACCGAAAAAAGCTCCGTATAAAATCTAATTTTTTCATAAACCGAACCGAAGATAACTTGCTTGGTCCCTAAGCTGAATCGTTGGAATTTGGTTTAATTCAGTGTGACGTCATTGTGACACGTCAGTAAATATAATGTACATAAATAATTAGGAAAGTCTATTAAAAAGTCAATATATATTAAATAAAAACCCTATATATGGAAACAGATTAAAGCCTCTCCTATTTATTTGGCTCAAGAAGATTTTTTCACATTAACGCTAATCGTAGTTTCGTCTCTCCGCTAATCTCTTCTTCTGCTTCCCTGAAATTTTGTAAAATCGTTCGAAGATCCAAAGATCTAATCTTTCAAGGTAAAAGAAAACAAAAATCTGTTCCTTTCGTTTCTATTTTCTCAGAAAATTTTAGGGTTTTTTGGAATTTGATTATTTGATATTTTCGAGGTATGAGTTACGGAAAATTAGGGTTTTACATTATTTGCTCACGGAGGAAAATTTCCAGTAAAGTTATTGTTATGGACGATCAGAATTTCCTGTTTTACGAAGGTTTTTCGTCGTTGGGTATCTAAAGATGATAACTTTTCGTCTGAAATTTTTTTATGATTTATTAGGGTTCTTAAACATCGATAT
Organism: Euclidium syriacum; assembly: GCA_900116095.1. Taxonomy (NCBI): domain Eukaryota; kingdom Viridiplantae; phylum Streptophyta; class Magnoliopsida; order Brassicales; family Brassicaceae; genus Euclidium; species Euclidium syriacum. The sequence continues at coordinate 1,256,530 of FPAK01000009.1, forward strand.
TTTAGGGATTCTTAGATTTGAGCTTTGATCTCTCTGGTTTTAATGAATTTTTTTTGAAATTGACCTGATGATTAATTGTTTCAGGTACCGTATTGAATCAAATCAGTTTTTGATTACTGCTTAAAGGACACATGGCGAAATTGGAATCGAACTACTCTGTTTTTGCTGACTCCATGGAATCATCTCGTAAGAGGAAGCTCGCTTGTCTCGGTTTGTTATCTTTTATTTGTTTGATTATCATCATGTTCTGAGTTCATGATTTTGATAATCCCACTTGTTTATTCATGTTCTGAGTTTTTAAAAATTCTGAAATTTGTGTTTGTTTTCAGGAGATCCATTACCATATTTGATCAGACCTCGAAGAAAGCTTCCAGATTTTGACTTCTTCACTATCTACAACGATTATGCTGACAGTGGTAAGTATAAACTCACTCTTTATATTATAATTAAACAATGTTCATAAGCTTTTAACTATATAATAATACTAATTATATTTATATTCATTGAAGAGAGTGATGATGAAGACAATGTCTCACCAGTAAAGAATGAAGCTGTTGAAACAGAGGAAGTCAATTGCGTTGACCTTGGAAATGAGAGTGATTCCAGTTTATCTGAGAAGTGTAAGTGTAACATATTAAGTTTTCATTCTTTACTTCGTTCTTGGTGGATCATTGATAAAAAAACTGTAATTGTGTTTCTTCAGGTGGTTCAAACAGTGATGATGAATATGTGATTGTTAGCGATGTTGATGAAGTTGATTCTAAAACAGAGAGGAAAGGAGCAATTCAAATGGTGAGTGAGCATTTTTAGTTACTTAAAAGGAGCTTTCTCTTGTTAAACTATATATCTAACAATAGTCTTTTTTTTCAGTTGGAGCTATCGAAAAACGATGGAGATTTGCAGAAAGATGAATCTGAATCTGAAGATGATGGTGCTGGATCTGAATCTGAAGGATCCAACAGTGATAGCGATGGTGATGAATGGGTGGTTGTGTAAAACTAAAAACAAAAAATTTGGGGATTTAGGATAACGAAAATCAAGTTTAAGTTTAAAACTCTGTTTCTTGATGATTTTCTTGATTTTGAGACATTTTTTTGTGAAGGTTTATTTTTTTTTTTTTAATTTGAGTACATATTGATGGATGATTGAAAGATAGATAACTTTCTATTCACAAGAATTTTAATGTCTTTTTGAAAAAAAAAAAACAAATTTAATAGAGAGACAAGAAAATGACAATAACAAATTTTACCAATATATTATATGAAGCTAAGATTGCTTCTTTAACAAGTGGGAGGAGATCTGAAAATAAGCTTATGTTGATTTGTTTGGCTTTGACATTGAATATGACATGATCTTGCTTTATCTCTTAGTTCTTGAAATGCTTTCATTGTCTCTGCATCAAATCCTCCAGCAAACTAAACAACAAACAAAAAACAGATTCTTTAAGTGAACCAAACTCAAAAACAGAATCAAAGATCTTATTAGCTTTTTACCTGATGAACACGGAATGCGAAACGAACTCCTTGAACAATAAGCTCTTCTTCTTCAGGGTTTCCTCCTCCAATGGCTTCTAACTCTGCTGATACTCTCTTCATATACTTCATTGCTAGTTTCACAGATGCTAACTTAATCTGAAATTTAAAACGACACAGTTTTAAGTTTTTGTGCATTTGTAAAATAAGTGTTTTATGAATCCCAAAGCAAGAAAACAGAGGAAACAGACAAAGAAGATAGAAACAATTGAGAGAAAAGAAATCTTGAAATTTACAGGCGTGCACATAGAAAAAACCCCACAAAATATTTAAAGTTAGTATTCAAGTTTACTTTTGTTAAATATTATTTGTAGTTTTCTGTATTTGTCATGTTGTATATAATAGTTTTACCATGTAAACAAGAATATCAATAATAGAGTGAAGACAATGTCATAACAATGTTACATACTTGTCCATGCCTTACAGAAATTGACTTTACCAGAAATTGGGGACCATGAGAATTCTTGTTCTTGTAAAATATATTCAATATTTTCTTTAAAAGATAAATAAACCATATTATATACCAAATATCAAAAAAAAAAAATGTATTTCTAAAAATTTACAAGAATTTAGCCTATTTATTCAATTTAGATGACATTTTTCTTGATTCCAATCAAAATGAGAAGTAGTGATCATAAAATAACTAAATTTACCATTGTGAAATGATTATATCATCAGTTTTTTAATCAGACCATTTAAGCAAAACCAAGATTTTTGTATTGTTCTTGTAATACTAATTAATTTAATCTAACAAGGAACATTGGAGAAGGATCATTAATGCAAATCTCAAGATTAATTATGTTTTGTAAATTAATGTAAATCTCGAGATATAATTGTTTTTACCTGACTAGTTATTCCGTTTTCGAGCATCCAATCCACCGGAATCTGGAAACTCTTGAATTTGTTCGCCGCCGATTCCTTCATCCTCGACAAACTATAAACACCATGTTCTAATCTAAAATCCACAATCAAAACAAGAATCTGATTAATTTTAATTTCTCTTAATTAAAATGATTTTCATGAGTGGAGTTTTGAATTTACTTTTCGAACAGAGCTTGCATTTTCTTGAGAGCAGAACCAGAAGATTGACGAGGATCTTCACGAAATCGAGAAGCTTCCGATATGAGTTTCTTCAAATCGAAATAACAAAACGCTGCTTCTCGCAACGCATCCGCTTTTTGCTCCGGCCATTCAAAATGCTTCAACACTGCTCTCTCGTCAACCTTCAATTACAACAAATTACCAAAATTTAAACCAGTTTTGATCGAATTTGGATTTTTTGAGGAGTTTTGAAAGTTCATAATCATACCAGATAAGAGAGTTCGTCGTCTAGCCATTTGACGAAAGGTACAACGTCTTCAATGTCTGAAAACGCAGCGTTTTCGACTTCTTTGATTAAGAACCTTATGAAATCTCCTTGCGTTTCTACGTCGGTTTTGATCTGCAAATGTTCGGATTACGTTAAACCAAACCGGTTTTTGTTTAAGAAATTGAAATTCGGCGCCGGTTTAAGTGAAATAAAACCGGTTTTGAATTACGAATTTTGAAATTCGACGAAAAGTGTCTCGAAAAAGGGCGTGGAAAAAGTGGAATGACCGGTCAATTCTGACTGACGCAACACTGAAGGAAAGACAAAAACAGAGTGTAGACCGGAAATTATTGTGTCGGTTTAAGAGAATTCGTACCGCGAGGAGATAAACCGATCGGTTTTCGATTTCTCCGATCATGTCTCTGGCGTTAGAGCTCGCGAGTATTGCCTCTGCGGCGGTGTTTCCACCACCGGTGGAATCTCTTCTCGAGTTTGTGGAGTCTCTTCGCATTAATGAGTGGTAAAACTCAACTACTTCCGGTACTCTTCTTACTTTCGCCGACGCAATGCTTAAGCTCTTCGGCGGTGGAGGTGGAGGAGGCGGTGGTGGAGCTTTGGAAACGGACGGAGGAGGTGGTGGAGCTTTGGAAACGGACAGAGGAGGTGGTGGTGGTTGTTGAAGAGGCGGTGGAGGAGGTGGAGGTGGAGGAGGCGGAGCCGTTCTCTGCGGTGGTGGTGCCGGTTCTGCTCCGTTCTCCGTCGAATCACTTACGCCGTTGGATGAATGACAACGTTTCGGCGGTGGTTTTGGGACTCTAGGAATCCTAGATCTGACGGTTGAGAGAGATGACTCAGTGAGTTCATCCGAGTTACTCCTGGAATCACACTCGATCTCTTCTTTTCTGTAAATGTCGCCACCGCAACCGTTTTCTTCGTCGCCGGATTTGTTCTCATGGTTCGGAATCGGTTCGTGTGTGTTCCTCATCGACCCGACCCGTTTCAAACTTCTGATTAGACTCGATTTCGCCGACACATCTACTAAACCTTGAAACCTCTGAGAGACGGAGAGCGAGTGGTGGTCTTCACTCGACGACGACACCAATCTCCGAAGCTCCACCGTCTCCTTCTCTCTAATCTCACTTTCTCTCCTCTGTTCCTCATTTTCTCGCCGTAATCTCTCGTTCTCCTCCGCTAACCTCGCCGTCTCTTTCCTCGAATTCTCGATCTCAACATCTTTCTCAGCGATCTGCGATTCGAGTAACGGAATAACTGAAACGGATTCTCTGAGAAGCTTTAACTCGAGAACCTCCGTCTTCAACAGAGCTTCTCTCTCACGAAGCTCCTCCACTTGACGACGAAGTTCCGCCACAACGACACCGTTTTGATCCGTCGAGCGAGAAGAAGCATTGTGTACTTGAGCAGAAGCGCGTGGGAAATAAACACCGAAAGAGCGAGTGAAACCCGGTTTACTTGAAGGATTCGCCGGTTTAGTGGCGGAACCAGAAGAAGGCGGTTTAAGCGTCGTCGGAGGAGGAGGTGGAGGAGGAAGAGGAAGAGGAGAGGGCTTTTCTGGAATTTTGCTTTGTTTGTTTGAAGGTGATTTATGAAAACCCATTGTTACACGAACCTTACCAGCCACCATTGATGAAGAAAACAAAAAAGCTCCAGTTTTTTCGTTTTTGATTGATTGATTTGTGAAAACAAAATGAGAAATATTCAAAAGATTTGCATGGAAATTGAAATTAAAAGCATGTCGTTGTCCGTGCAGTTCGAGTGAGAAAGAAAAGAGGGAGAGAGAGTGATGGTGATGATTCAAAGTTTGGGCCTTTGGATTAAGAAGAAGATGAGAGGAATAAATATTTTTCTTTTTATTTCATAAAAATAATAAATTGGTTAAAATGCTTACTACCTTTTTTTCGACCGTTGGAAGAATAATGTACTGAAAAATTGAAACTATACTTTATTTTTTAAGTAGTGTTACACATATAACGATGAACGTTCTTCTGCTTCATGTTGGATTCAAATTTTAAATATAAGTAAAAAGTAGAAGGACCCTTTTTGGGCTTTTGTTTGGTGACTTGATTTCTTCTTTTATTTACCTTTTCTTTTTGACGATTTCAGTATTTTCGTTAATACTTAGAATCAATGTTTTAAACCCAGATGGTCCGCTCGAGTTAAGCCGCGAACCGATGATAATTCAGGTTGGATTGATGATAAAACCAAGTGGTTGTTAGATCAGATAAAAAACTACATCAAACCGGCAAAAATCCGGTTTTTATTGAACCAAAAAGATTGGTTAATTCGGGTTTAACTAAAATGCATCAAAAATTTATATCACCAATGAAAGTTTCGGATATTGCAAAGTTTTGTGATTACTTTTATTCTTTATATACTTATATCAAATATAAAGTTTTACGTTTCTAAGAATATTTGATGATTAGATTTTTTTTTCCATCGTTCTTTTATTCACAATTTTATATTTGAATATCAAAGTTATAATTTATATAATCAGTATGTTACTATTTAAAAAATATTGAATTCGATCAAATCCGGTTGAACCATGTTGACTCATGACCTAAGAGTTTTTTGATTCGTTCGCGGGTCCGGATTTTAAAACATTGCTTAGAATGGAATATTAGATTAGAATGATGTAATTGATTTTTAAAAAAAAATAGATTACGTAGGTGATTATTTTTTCGTTTAAAATGGTAACATGTGTAAACAATTTAGTGTAAGAGAGTTAATGACGGTAAAATAATTAAAAGTGGTTAATAGAACAACGCTAATTAGCAATGGCATTTAAAATATTTAATGCTACTAACGCTGTTATAAACCCCACATTAAAGTTAGATAATTGCGATGTCGAATGGCGTTAATTTCCATTTTTATTGTTGGTTATGTATTAATGTGTGTTTAATGTGTGATTGATGTAGTAAAGGAAACTAAAAATGACTAATGCTACTAATATTTCCAAGGAATACGGCAAATTCCACCATGAATTTAAGGTGTTCAGTGAATATACACAAAATATGATTTAATTTCTACAACTACATAAATTAATTACAAATTTGAAATCAATATATGAACTAACTAATTCTAGTCTGATCAAACATATTAACTGAATATGTTTAGTATCCGTTACCGGAGTGTTGGTTTCTTATATACAAGAGGATTGTTGGTTTCTTACTTACACCAAAGATGTGGTATAAATTGGCATATACCAAGCTTATTTCAAAACCACCCTCTCGACTAGAATTGTTGATAGTGCCCACACTTGTCTAGAGTAAGTATAAGTGAAGAGCACGTGATTAATGAATTCAACCTCATTTCCACATACAAAACACCTCTAAAATGAACTTAGACCTCTCTAAGCCAAAGTCTTTGCCATAGCTAGAGTCTTATTGGACATTTTCCATTAAAAAAAATTCTTAATCTTTGGTGATGTTTGAAATTGTTACACATGGACTTTGAGATCATTTAGTGAAAGCATGGCAGTTGCTTCTTATACTTAAACTTCTAGTTCCAACTATTTTCAATGAGGATTTTCGGTTGGATTGACATCACTCTCGATATATCTAAAGAAAAAACATGTTTTGAAGCTGTTCGATGTTTTAGCTTTTGGTTGTGAATTTAATAGGCTTATGTACCCTTAGATTAAGATCAAAGGTGTAGTTTTTAACCAAAGGGCCCATTCACCCAATTATCTAGTTAAGATTTATCTACACTATTTTGAATCTGCGACTACGTATTATTATTTTAATATCTTTATTAGGAGTCTTTTATCATATAAGATGTTTTTTTATCCATAGGATGGCCTTGCTCTCTCAAAGCCTCCATGAATTCTCTATTCGGGTAATACATGCTTTGAAAAATTTGGCAAACAGTGAAGCGTGGTCTTTGAATAACCTAGTTTTTTGGTCAATTGAGTTTGATTGAAATTTTTTAGATCTTTGAATCTCATTCCTCCATCTTTCTTTGAAAAACATAGTTTTTCCCAATTCGCCTATTGAGATAGCTGACACTTCTATGGATAAAACTAGAAATTTATTGGTTCTAAAAATATCCGGAAAATTAGGATTTTAAAAGTCCTCCTCTCATGATTTTACCAAAAGTTCTTTAGAAATCTCTTTCTTTACTAATAATCAACAACTAAATAAAATATTAAACCCTAAAAGGTTATTCATAAAAAAAAATCCTAAAAATCCTTAAGACCCTAATATAATTAAAATAGAAATACTACATATCTATCTTAATACATAAAATGTTTGAATAATTCATAACTATTCTACTTATATGTTGCATCACTCATGTCATTCTTTTCGGTCAATGTCATTCCTCAACTCACTCGAAAAAAATTTGCAAAGTCACTACATTTAGATTTCAAATCACCTAATTCTAAGCAAATATTTGATCGAGTTATCTATAAGTTCTCTTGGAGCTTATACGTGTTAATCTAGTTACAAAGACCTAAACCAAACAACGTAAAACCAACACATTTAAAATTTTAATTAGATACATATTAAGATGTTCATCGAGTGATATAAATAAATACATGTGTGCACTTGGAGGTAGAAGAATGTGAAAGAGCTGTTTCGATGATGACGTTTGCTTGCATTACTTTCTCAACACAAATCTTAGTGATTTTGCCTTTTCTTTTTTTGTATTTGATCGAACCCAAACGATTAACAATTTTAGTCATTCTATATGATCGAATTATTTTCTATTTTACAATTACTAATAAGAGCTATAGTGTAAAGCTATTTTTTTTTCTTTTAACATCTAATATTAAAATCACTCAATCCATTGAATCTTTTTGTTTTCTTGACAGTCATTGAATCTAATCGTCTTGGAACCTAACCTGCGACACGACATGCTAATTATAATACTCATTAAAATTTAATTGGTACAACCAATAAAATCAAATGATAAAACTTAGTGTCGAAATTTTTACCTATTATAACCTTTCATTAGTTGCTAATACCAACATATCAAATTTATTTTCTTGCCACTTACCAGATGGATATATTTTTGTATATTATATTAATTTATTGAGAAAAAAGGTTAGCTAAAGATGAAAGGGAAAGGGCTTGGGTGAAATTAATGTGAGCAGCGGCGAAGAAGGGGAAAGAACAGAGAATTGACAAGAATGTCACATAACCTTGTGGGGGTGACATATCTCTATATATTCATGTGTTTATATTTATGTGTTTGTGCTTAATTAATAAATAAAACCTTATAAATAATAATAATAGTACTTTGAAGGTGGTCCTTGTACATAAAATCAACATCTTGTCTCTTCTACATTGTTCTAACTTACAAAATATAACACAACTTTAGACACGTTAACGCATGTGTACACATACCAAACTATATCCTTATACATAAAGTTTCAGTTTCTGATTATGATCCCTTGTGCTATGTTTTTGTTTTAAACTAAATTTTATTATAGACGACGAAAATCTAATTTAGAGATGTTCATTTTAGGTAACAATATGGAAAATAACAAAAAAAAAAAAATTGGGAATGGATAATTCAAATATTAAAAAATATTTTTTGAATTCAGAATAGCAGATGACTCAAATCAAAGAATGAGCCACAGAGACAAAACTAAGGATGGGTGCACATCAGAATATTTTCAAGCAAGAAACTGTTACATGCCACATCGATGTGGCATGGATGGAAAACACGAAAAAGACAGATAACTTGGATACTAAAAGAGGGAGAAAACAAGACCATAACAATGGATAAGAAGACAATGGAGCATGTCAGATCACCAATGGCAGCATAGACATAGGCCATTTTCGAGGCATTGAAGACAGCAAAGGAAACTAACATCCAAAAGCTTCAAATTGCGTCAGATGAAAGAAATTTCAATGTTGCAATCAACACTAGGAAATACCCAAAAGAGCTACTTGGAATCTTCATAAGACATCTAAAAAATAGCTTCTCTCTTTCTCTCAATCTCGTTTAGTTATATACTTCGTGACGAAAATTCAATAGACGATGGATTTGCAAAATTTGTCTTAAGGTCCATGACCATTTGTTTAAAATTCAATTTTTAGAAGTGTTCTTAATGAAATAAAAAAAACGTGGCAAGAAATTTGGATAGTAGACGGTTTTAGGAAGTTTGAGTAGCTAAAATAGAATAAAAACTCTCACTATTTTGGATAAGAATCAATTTCGAGACGGAAATTTCAGATAATTCGAAAAATCTCAAAAGATTTTGGAAATATCTTGATAACTTTTATTAATTATTTTTTAAAATAACTATCAAACGGGCAACTCATTCCATACTTTTTCTCTTCATGGACTCTTTAAGAACAAAAAGATGATCTCAAACGGATAATTATTAAACAAAAACATAAATAAATAAAAAAAATTTGGGATGGTTTATGGGACGTGACAGAAAATGGAAAGTCCTAATCTCTTTTCTAGTATATATTTAGAGCGAAAGGGGGTAATAAATTGACCAAAATGATGTAGTTTATTGCCAATGAATAGTGTAATTTTTTTACAAAAGTTATTTTTATTTTTATCTAATTGTTGTAAAAAGCATAATTTTTTCTTTTATATAACATGTCGTTTTGTTATATGGACCCCTAAATTATCGTATGACATTTTAACAAAACTAAACTCTAATTCCAAATTATCAACTCTAACATATTTGATAAATTAGACATCTAAATGAAAATAACATGTTATGGTAAAAAAGAATACTCATCAAATTAGATATAAAACGTTCAACAAATATTTAAGTCAGCCTATTGCTATTTTCTTAATTTTCCTTTGATTCACTGCATGGGTGACAAATACTCTACGTTTCAAAATATGATTGTCATTTAACATTAAAAGACGGTTAATTCGTTTTTAAGTTTGTGATGCTGACTTGTCTAACAAAAATGTAATTAGACACATTCAGAGAACTCTTACTACTTCGAGTAATGCATCTTTGTGTTTCTCAAAAGTGGGCTCTATTGAATTGTTGGTTAGGTCACGAAAATTTGTTGTATCTGTGAAATTTATGAATAGGATTTGTGTTGGGGACACTTATTAGCCATATTTGAGGTGTTAAAAGGAGCTTTCCCTTCCCACATGCTTTTGTTTATTCTTCTAAGCAAAAATAAAAATAAAAATGGTATCCATATCCGTGACCAAAAGAATAAGAAAATAAATTAAAATAAAATAAAATGGTATCCATATCTATCTTTAATATACATCGGTCATTAGTGTACCAAACCTATTAATCAAATAGCCAAACTTGTAAACTTTATTAATTAGCATTAGAACGGTGCACATATATTCATTAGACTACCTTTGAAAAATGAAACTGATAAAATATTCGACAACAAAACATCTCTATAAAACTTACTTTTGAGTATCTTGTTACTTTCTCCTTTTTATATATATCATATTTAAGAATTTTATTAAGAAATATTTTTTTTCTATACTAAAATATCATTTACTATAATAATATAATCGCTTGCTCCACCTACCAACCATGATGCTTCTCAGTCCATTCATCCATTCTTCACACCGCAAAGCTTTTCAAATTATCAATCACTAGCTACCAGTTTATCTCTCTCGCTCGGTTTTGTTTTCTCCTTTCTATTTTAATCCACCTTTTTTGTTGTGATGTTTTTAGACTTATAAAGTTGTTCACTAATTTAAATGTATAACTTTGATATAATAATGTGTTCAACATTGTATAAAACACATCAAAACGAATTTTAAATCTAATTCATTATATTTTTTCATAAAATAAATATGATAAACCAAGTTTGCTTCGTCACGAGGCAATTTTGACGAACTAAATGTCCAATTCATTAAATTTTTCAATAAAATTAAATCTAAACAAAGTTTTTCTCGTCAAATTTTACATCTAATTCATTATAACATTTTCGTAAATAACCTGTTAAGGCGATGATCTAATGGAGAATAATTAAACCACCAATTTTTGGAAGCGATTGATTATATGTTACTCATGGTCGATCGATTTATTGAAGAGGACTTAGACCACCTCCATTGATGATTTTAGGAGAGGTTCTTATCAGAAAAAAATATTAAAATAATATGGGGTCCACAAAAAATTTTAAAAACCGTTTCTTAAAACTCTAATATAAGGACCGTATCTTATCGAATCCGTCATTGTTCATGCTGATGTGGTGCGATCTGATTGATCGTTTTTATTTTTTTAATCTTTTTTTTTAATTTTAGGAAAAAGAAAATATTAAAAAAATAAGTTTAGAAATCCACCTCCTATTTTGCCGATGGAGATGCTCTTACACTTATATAAAGAAAAGTGAGAAGAAAAACTTTATATTTTTCTTTTTAACTAAGACAAATAAAAGAGATCTTTTTCATTGATTTTGTTCCCTTTAAAGATAACCTCCCATCACATCCTAGACTCCTATATACTGTTAAATTGTCATGAGAACTTTTTCTTAAACAATCACATTTTTTCTTTTGAAAAAAAAATTATGCTTCATGAATAAAAGGAAAATTAAATATAACGCATCGGTGGGGTAATTACCATATGACACAACAATCTCATGTCTCTCAAATGTGTACATCTATAGTTTATACGTGTCTATGTGATTATGTAAATGTGACCGTTGAATTTTATAGGGAACAATAATGAAACGGGCCTGGTGAGGCCAAGTATTGGACTTGGGACCATTTTCACCAAAATGGTCATACTTCACCGTTACACTGCAATTATTACGTATTGTACATTTATTTTTTATACAAATTTGGCTTTGCTGCATCTGACCATCTGTACAATCATATAGTTGTCATCTGTAATCATATTGTACCAAGCCGTATAAAACTTATCAGACTTTTACGGTATATTGTGACAGTTCCAATGTAAAATCATCTAAACTTTGTGAGTGTGAGAGACAAAAAAAACAAAGACATGAGAAATTTGGCCCATGGATGAAAGATTAAGCCCATCAAGGCCTAACTTCATGGGTTAATTTCAAGTTTCAACACAAAACTTTAATATTATATATTACATAATTTTTTTTCTTCTGTTATGAATTTGAACTTTTTTTTTTATCAATTTAAATTCATTATTTTTATTTCTTAAAAACTAATATTACTTTAGTAGCAAATTTTTTTGAAAAAACCATGCAAGCAATTTGTGAAAAGGGGTTAGTTACTATGATGAGCTACTGGGACCGTCGTGATTTGGCATAATTGCTTCTAAGCAATTCTCTTCTCTTCTTCCTTCTCAACTTATTACTTTCAATTTTGTTACTTTTCTGATTTTATATATATATACCTTACACATTTTAAAATTCTGATTAATTTTTGATTGTGTAATATCATATCTTATACATTGGGAATTTTATTTTATTCGGCTTTCCGAATTTAAATTGCTCTTACAAATCATTATGGAGTTTTTATGCGATTTTTTATTTTTTCAATTTTTATGCAATTTTTCCTTGATAGTTGATATAATCTCAGTATAGGAAATTAATTAGTAGAGTACTTTTCATGGTTATGAATTTTCCACGATTAGGATTTTTAAAAAATCATATATAAAATTGTCAAGTGTCTACATCATAATAAAAATAAATAAAATACATTAATAATAGTTTACTTTAAATTTTTCTTTTTTTTGAAAAATATGTAAAAAAATTTTAATTTTTTTTTTTTTACAATTGAATGCAGTAATTTTGTTTTCAAATTGAAAAGAAAACTTAACTTTTAACAACAATAATTAACAAGTTCCAAGCCAAATCTCCATACAAGGGTCTAAATTCTTGTAACCCATTTTTCGAGCCGAATAAATTCGGTTTCGAACACCTTTATCAATGAAAGCAATCATACGATGTGGTTGTGTTCCACCTTCTCCATGGCGATGCCTATTCCGTTCCCACCATAAGGAATGTAACGTCAGCTGAAAGGCATATCCTGTGAAGAAAAAAAAAATGCTTTGTTAAAGAATCCTTAGCCAACAAGTCTAAAAAAGCATACCAATTATCTGTGAAATCCCCTCCTGGTAGTTTCCTACAAGCTGCTTCCAAATCTGTTGAAAAAATTAAAAAGATGAGTTTTACTTTCGACGGGATCATTACAGAACACACAAGCTACATTAACACCCCCGTCCCCGTAGATAAGTGATCAAGAATTGCTAGCCAGGCCAAGATAGAATATTTGGGGGTGGCATGACTAAACCATATAACACAAGCGCAATCTTTTTTCGGATGATGAAGGCGGATCCCATCCATGTCTCCTTTGTTTTGAAGCGGGGCTTAATTTTGTCACCTTGTCCCTTCCACAAAACTTTGTCTTCCTCTCCAAGCAAGCCACGCAGCCTTAATTCCTCAATATGATGTTCGATGACGTTAAAGAGCTGAACTCGATGTATGTGTCTTGTGTGATTGCGGATTACATCAGCTACGTTAGTGATGCAATATCAAATAATCAAAGTTTTATTGAGAGAATCATATCATGGAGATTATTGGATCAAAGATTGAAAAAAAAATGGAAAGAAGAAAAATCAACAAATTAAAACCATAATGGTGATATCAATCAATCCATTGATTTATTATACATTTATTTTGATTTACTTGTATTTATGTAAATATATTTGTTTCCTATTTTGATCATTTGTATAAGCTATAAAATGTCGTTTGTTTCATTGTAAAAAAAAAAAAGTTTTCAATCAATAAAAAAAAGTCTAGAGAATTTCTCTTTATTTTCAAGAATGTGTTCTTGATAATTTTTGGATTTTTTTTCTCTTGGTGAGATGCCCTGAGACAATGATTTGTGTTCTAAACTTTCCTTGTGAGTGATATCAAGGCGACTTTAGAACCTTACTTATCACAAGTTCATCATCACTTGTGTGGCGTCATTCGATCCATCATCGTTCCATCTCCATTCGACCATTTAATCAGAAAGTGCCCCTCCGGCCAGCTGGTTAGATCCATCATCCATCATCGTTCCATATCCATTCGACCGTCTAAGCAGAGAGTGCCCCTCCGGCCAGCTGGTTAGATCCATTCTCCACCATCATTTCTACCATATTCTGATCCGGTGAAGAGTGCCCCTCCGACCAGCTGATTTGGTTCCATCAATTCCGCAACATTCGCTCATCCACCGGTCTTGTAGAGAGTGTCCTTCCGGCCAGCTACTTGATCCCATCACCACCGTGAGTTCTGTTTACTCATAGACGATCTTATATCAGCTAGTGTGGAGTCGTATACCCATATCAATGCAGCCTCACACACTTGTTAAATCAATCAACCTCCCCATGGGTAGCAGTCATGCCAAAAAAGTGTTCTCGCCATTTTTTACTTCCACTTTAATGAAATCCTTTGCTGATGATCAATATTTCAATAGCTTTTTCCACATCCATGAGTCCAATGTTATGGTATCTAGAATCGACCAGAATGAACTTTTCTTTATGAGATGGAATTGTATCCATTGAACCCATAAAGACTTTAATGAGCAAATTTGCCAAATCAACTTCAGACATCACACTTTGTTTGCCTCCCTCAAGGATTTTAGACCTAGTCCATCCTCCTTTCGTGGTTTGCATACATCCGCCCAAGCAACTTTTGCATTTTTTGTATTCGATTTAGGTCCCAACCAGAGGAAACCTGAACAGAGACTGTTAATTTCCTGCAAACAACGAAATGCAAAGATCCATAAGTTAATAAGACTGTGAATTATCGAACTAATAAGTTTACTTTGACTATTAATAATAAGTCATATTAATAATCGTGACAAAAAGTCATATTAAGAATAATTTAGTGTTTACTATAGTTTTGTCAATGTGTTATAATTGTCGTAATATTTAAAAATTAAAACAATAAACAAAAAATGGATAAAACACATATAAAATAGAAAACTAAAATTGAAGGCTTTTAATTTGAAGCATTCATTAATATTAAATTTATATGTTGATGAAAATTTTAATTAGTTTTTAATGTTAAATTTTTTTGATATGTTTAGGTAGATATTTTTGATATATGAATCTGAGGAGTGACATGTTCTCCAATTGTTTGGAGGAGTTTGGTATGCTTCGGATTCATTCTCTTTATTTTTAATTTTCTGATTTTCCCGTTTTTGTAATGTAAGGATCGATTGTTTGACTCGATATTATTAGTGATTAGTTGAAAAAAAAGAAAAAGAAAGACAAGCATCATATTAGGGCTCATAATTTTTGAAATAAACTATAAACATTTTTTTAGTTTGTAATTTATCAATTTGTAATGTACACATGATATGACCCGTTAATTTCGGAACTATACGTGGCGGCTCTTTAACGACTATATTATTTATACAGATAAGATCACATTATTTCTAAGAAATCCATTTTTGAAGATTTTGTATAATTGAAACTGCTATTATGATTTTAGTTAAAGAGGATAATGCTGAATCGACCTATTAAAATAATAATTTTTTGGATAGCTTGCTCCACGTTTACAAGCAATTGACAATAAGTGACATCAATGTACTAATGCTTTCGCGTGATATGATTTAGATTCACAACAAAGAAACTCGAGACTGATTCTTGGAATTTATGGAAAAGCCAAGTATTGTTGGGATCAATTTAAGACATTAGATATCCAAAATCACCAACCATGATTTACATCGCAACAGAAGAGTTAAAATCATGGTTGCCCAATTTAGAGGGTAAATTCTTTTCTTTTTCGATGGTTAGGGTAAATCTTTGAATAACCGGATTACCATAAATTCGTTTTGAAGTTTATTTTAACCAACTACTTATTAAAGTAGATATATTAGATTTATATTTTTTTTATGTTACAACATTGCGCAATTACATTAAGTATAAATTTTACTCTTTTTAAGTTTAATTTTGTATCTTTCAAAAAATGTTTGCTCAAAATGTATTGTTTATTATTGTTTAAATGGGTTGAAAAATTCGTTTTTTTTTTAATGAATAGATGTTGTTTATAGTGGACAACGGGTGTCCAAACATGTAATTGTAAAACTTTATTCATAGAAGGTTAAAACAATTAAACTCTTGGTCAACTAATGGACTAAGAGGATTTTCACATCTCTTTATTTCTTTATTTTATTTAAGGGTTAAAAAATATAGAATCCAATTACGAAGTCTTTTGAGTTTGGTAAGTAGGACTGGAGTAATATTTACACCAAAAATAGATAAATCGTTTTTCTTTTTGGGTTCGGTTAAACCACTCAAATATTCATAACAAACACAGAGCAAAAATAAAAATAAAAGGGAAAGAATCGTTCCTATGTAGATATGCAAGGTCATCTATTGCTTTCCTTAAACGTTTCTTTTTCGGATATATTAAGAAACAAAAAATTGTTACCTTAATATTTCCAACAAAATACATTCCATATATAATATAAAATCACGAGAACGATACTTCCTCTGCAACACGCCTAAAATACGCTAACGAATATTTATATCCATCAAACCATAAATTATCTCCCACCTTTTCTCAACCATAACTCATTTTTCTTCGATCAAATAAAGAGCTTCTCAGAAACCTTAAACATCTGAAAAATATTAAGTATGGATGAAGACAAGATAGTGACGAAATGTTTTAGCTTCAAGAGAATCATAAAGAAGAAGAAGAAAGAGGAGGAGGAGAAATTAATAGTATCTAGCAAAATCGCAAAGAGATGGAGAGATCTGAGTGGTCAAAACCATTGGAAAGGGATGTTACAGCCGTTGGATCAAGATCTCAGGCAATATATCTTACATTATGGCGAGATGGCTCAAGCTGGTTATGATACTTTCAACACCAATACCGAATCTAAGTTCGCCGGAGCTAGCATTTACTCGAGAAAGGACTTCTTCGCCAAGGTAACAATCCAATATATAAAAATAATAATAACATCTAGCAATTTTTCTTATCAACATATCAATTTTCTCGGTTTATATTTTTTTGGAAAAGTGATTATAATGTTTGGTAAAAAAAGAACCATGTTAAAATTATATTCAGAATAGAATATAACTTCTTAAAAGATGATGGGTTCTTTTTAATAAATCTAGGCTTCAACTTATGTCAATTCAATGGTTTTCTTTTAATATGTTGCATGTCAATCCAAAAACGATATATAGCAAGTGATATAATTTTCTTGCCAAGATTTTAACTGAAAAGAATATCTGGCTTTTTACAGATTGTAGATATTTTTGGAATAGTGATTTCTGTTCCTTAAAATAATCATGCTAATTATGCCAAGTCCGTGAAATGTGAAAATAATATAGGGGAAGTAGTAAGAATGTATATCATTAAACTAAAATTCTTCTAAATGACCGATATTTTATAAGTTTATTTTTGATAATTCTGATTCCAATTTGATTTCAATCAAAAATTTATATTAAAAAAAGAGTTTGTAGCCACTCTAACGCTTTGATTTGCCGAAATTCCGCAAAATAGTCTTAAGTATTTAATTAGCCCATATCTACACGTCTTAGCAAACACAAGTGCCTTAATTATTTGTTGTATTATTCCACTCCGCATATACCTTTTTCATTATTCCACGATTCTATAATTTCGCAATATGTCACTAACCGAAGCAAACAAAGAAAGAGAATAAGGCTTTCTTCTTACGCAAGAAACCATAATGTGCCGCCAGCTAGATTCAACAAAAACAGAAACCATAATGCAAACCTTTTTTTTTGTCTGATGTCTTTAATACACAACAGGTTGGTTTAGAGAAAGCGAATCCGTACAAAAAGTACAAAGTAACGAAGTTTCTATACGCAACATCACAGATCCACGTGCCTGAATCATTCCTACTGTTCCCAGTGTCACGTGAAGGATGGACAAAGGAATCGAACTGGATGGGCTACGTGGCGGTCACAGACGATGAAGGGACGGCGATTCTTGGTCGGAGAGATATCGTCGTTGCTTGGAGAGGCTCAGTGCAACCACTTGAATGGGTCAACGACTTTGAGTTCGGTTTTGTCAACGGTGAAAAAATATTTGGTAAGAAAAATGATAAAGTACAGATTCATCAAGGCTGGTACTCGATTTACATGTCTGAAGACCAACGATCACCTTTTAATAAGGAAGATGCTCGTGACCAGGTAATGTGTTGATTTCTTGTTAAATGACGATTTTGCCCTCGGGACTCTTTAGACCATTCCATGTTTTGATACCAAAATTACACGTATGACTAATTCAGTTTACGGCTTCTACATCTAAAATATAACTATGCTTTCTTGTTGTTCCATCTTCTAATTCATTTTAGATGTAGAATTTAGCAATTATACGAAATTTTAATACTCTGTTTACATTTTAAATGACGATTTTGTTCTTTGCGTATTATTGCGTAAATCTCTGAGAGAAATCTTTGAAAACTTAATAATCAACAAAAATATAGGTATTGCGAGAGATTGGGAGATTGTTGGAGAAGTATAAGGATGAAGAAGTCAGTATAACAATTTGTGGTCATAGTCTTGGAGCTGCACTCGCGACGCTTAATGCTACGGATATTGTGGCTAATGGTTATAACCGACCAAAGAGTCGTCCTGATAAGGCTTTTCCCGTTACGGCCTTTGTTTTTGCTAGTCCTCGTGTTGGAAATTCTGACTTTAAAAAACTCTTCTCCGGGTACGCACGTCGACTATTAAAATATATTTATTTATTTACAATATTATTTACTTTCATCTAATAGCTTAAATATTACCGTTTTTTACATTAATACCATGCATTTTTTCTAATCTGGATAATGATACAATAAGTTTAACACGACATTAATACAAACCACTAAATTACATATCTAGATTACCCTATATTAGCGTTATAAAAAACCTAGAAATGTTTTATTATCTTATATATAAATATTGGTACGTTCTTTACAAGTGAAAACGTGACTTGATATGCAATCAAATCAAAAACAGATTGGAAGATCTTCGAGTGTTACGCATAAGGAACCTACCGGACGTGATTCCGATATATCCGCCATTAGGTTACTCAGAAGTCGGAGAAGAGCTTCAAATAGACAACAGAAAGTCACCATACATGAAATCTCCAGGAAACCTCTTGACATTTCACACCCTAGAAGGTTACTTGCACGGCGTGGCAGGGACTCAAGGGACGAACAAAGCTGACTCATTCAGGCTCGATGTGAAAAGAGACATTGCATTGGTCAATAAATCAGTCGATGGCTTAAAAGATGAGTGTATGGTCCCAGGGTATTGGAGGGTTCTTAAAAACAAAGGTATGGTTCAACAAGATGATGGATCTTGGAAGTTATTGGACTATGAGATCGATGATAATGAAGATCTTGATTTCTGATTTTTGGTTGTGTACTTTTTTATTGTTTTTTATTTATACGTCCTAATGTTTGGAAAAAAAAAAAAAACACTTTTATGCTTTTTATCGGTTTAGCATTATATTTGATTCAATTTGTTTAATATTTTTGGGATGTAAAAATCCGAACTATTTATTTCAAGTAACTATATAATTCCAAACTCTTTTTGTTGGTTTTTTTGGAATTCGTTTTTTTGTTTTGTTTGAAATCATGGGTCTGATTGCATTTGTATTTGCGAAGTTATGTATATTAGAAAATAGCATAATATTGGTTTTATTTTCTAGTGAATATAAAACGCAAACGCTCTTTTTTTGTTTTGTTTGTATATATTGTTTCGCTGTAATTCTCAACAACTATATATTCGTCAATCATAGAGTAATATGTTGACCCAAAAATCCGCATGGCGGCATCATACGGAAGACCATCTCTTGCCGGCTGAACTCCGAAGTTAACCAACCGTATAAGGAGTTATAAAATGACCCATATGCTAGCTTGTAATGGAATGCATCATATACATTTCTCAAAGAGAAAGCACTTACTAAGTATGTGTACTTAACGATATTCGTGATATGTCACTAGCGGAGTTCAAATATTTTATATAACAGGGTCCTTGTAATTAATCAATCAATCGGCCTATGTCAATGAGGAATTACGAGATGCAAACCGGTTTCATACATGTTGATCCAGATCCCGAGCTCTCGGCAACAACTGCTGAATTGATAGTAGATCCGAGATAAAATATTTGACATTCATGCACTAAGACATTACTTATATAGTTCAACATGGTTGATTGCATAGGCATGATCTACACCACCAGCATGGCATCATTTCCAAACGCTTAAACGCATCATTTGCTATCTTTAGGGTCCCAAAGATCATGAATTACAACTTTATAGATCATTGATTGACAATCATACTAAAAAAACCGCTATTTAGGGTTCCAACCGAAGCGGCAATGAGAATCTCTGTTTGTCCTCTATTAGAACTGGTAAAACGACTCCTTTCATCACCATGAAAGTTTCTTGAAGATTCAAAACCAAAGACTCAAAAGTTTCATTACGTCGTCTGCAAGAAAAAAAAAAAAGAAATCAAATGAGATAAAATATAAAAGATCCTGAAAAAGTATTATAATCGTTCATTTTTAATGCTTACCCGTATTTGTACTTCACGTTTCCAGCGCTTTCTATCTCTACTACTACCTTCACCTTGTTCGCTCTCGTGGTGTCCATCATTAACCATATTGTCTACATCGGCTAGACAAAGTTGTTGAAGAGAGTTAAGAATACTATTTTGTGATGATCGATAGTCGTCACAGAGTCGTATACCCCATCCTTTTAATTTGAACTTAGAGTGAGCACTACTCATATGAAACTGTATATCCACGAGCTCATAGTTCACTTCAGCTAGAGGTGCATTATCTTTGCTTAGAGGGAAAAGACAGTCAAATGAAAGAAGATGACTACCATCCTGATATACCGAGAAGTAGTGTTGTTGATGAGGGGAATCAAAGTGGTTTCCGAGTCTGCTTTTGAACCGACAACTTACCTTCATATATACTCCAATAGCATGAGAGTTGGGTTTAGTATTGAGAACAACGGAAGCGCAAACCCGAAATCTGAAGAATGGTGGAGAAAGAGGGGTTTGAAGTAGAGGGAAGGCCATGGAGGTTTCAGTAGTAGTTATGTGAGTGAAGTATATAGGGATTTCGTCACCAGGCAAGACGATTTGCTCGAAAGGGAGTTGTTGAAGGAGAGCTTCTTGATCCAACTTGAAGCAATCGATGAAACTGAAATAGACCTTTGGGACATAATTATCTGGAAGAGATGAGGAGGCCTCATACGTCTCAGTATTCTCTAGCAGACCACTGTCATTCCAATCAGCACTAGTCAATGCTCCACAATACGAAAGTTGACCACCCCCAGATGTTTCAGTTTCGAAATGTTTAGGTATACACGTTCTAACTTGCTGCATCTCTCCATGCTTAGGTGTTTGAGCTTAGAGAAATTATCAACCCACCAAGGAACTACTTCTATCGCTGTTTCTTCTAGATAGAGCGATGAGATGTTTCTAGAGATATCAGGAAAGGTCTTCAACTGCGAGCATCCATTGAGATTGAGGCGTTCAAGAGATTCAAGGTTTATTCCAACTGGAAGAATCTTCAGATTTGCACATCGCGTAATTCTCAAATCTATCAGTTTATTGAGATCTTGAATGGAGAACCATATTTGGGATATCTGAGAGAAACAATATCGTCACAGATTAGGCAGCGCTGTTACCATGCGCATAGGCACATGAACCAAACATATTTTAGAGATGTTAAACGAATTGACCTCAAATGACTCTCCATTCCCAATGATTAAACGTACTATAAAGATTCTTTATTTTTTTTTGACATATATTATATAACATTTAACGTCTAAATAGTAATCATTTTTTTTCTCAGTGATAATAGATATTACATGTTTTGACTTAAAGTTTTCATTTTACTAACACTAGTGTTTAAGAAAGCACCAGACACTAAGTATTGGTTCATATGCGTCTATAACAGAAAACGATATGTATTAGACATTGTAAAACATTTTTACAAATAAAAAAAAATAAATTTCCTTTAAAAAAAATAAAAAAATATAAAACAAAATATAAAACTAAACATTAGGTGATATTTTGACAAAAAGACACTAATTTGAAAATATAACTATAACACAATATTTCTTTTTACTTTGATAACCTTATATTATGGAGTCAAAACTTATAAACTTAAATATTGTATATTGAAAGCTGAAAATACACAAGGAAAAAAAAATTAAATGGAATTGATTAAAAATTGTGTACCTAATACTGCCTAAAGCTACCAAAAACCGCAAAAAGAAAATCCACTTAATAAAAAACTGCATAATTCCAACATCTATGAGAAAATCGCTACGGTCTAATGTCAATGCGGCCGTTTAGACCGCTTTTTAAGAACATTGATTAACAATAACTAATACAAACTATAAAGGCTATAAATGATGATCAAATAAATGAAAAGGAATATTAAATTTTTATCATTCCTTAAAAATTACACCATTTACAAAAAAATATTTGTTATATATTTTTTATTATTCTTTAAAAATTACACCATTTATAAGGAATACATATTACACATGATTCCCTTCCATTTCATCTTTTTAAGGAAATTATATGTTAAAAATATTCCCCTTCAAATTTGAAGAGAAACAATAAGAACAATAATTCTATTTTTTTTTTCTTTTCATTTTTTTCTTACTTGTTCCTATTGTTCCTTTAGTGATCACCAGTTAGAACCAAAGTAAATAGAAAAAATTATAAAATCATGATTCAAGAAAAAGAAAATGAATCTTCCTAAGAAGGAGGAAACACTTGTTTTTTTACTTCATATTTACGTTTTGTGTTCCTTGATTGTATTGTGTTTAATTAACTAGTATAAGTGTATTTGGCCAGGACTAACCTGGCGTGGCTGAAACTCAAAACTACATTTAGCAAACAAAGATTTCTTATAAAAGTGTTAGTAAAAGAGTTTGAGAAAACGCTAATCTTTGAACGGCGTACCTGCATTCCGTCCGGTAGATTCCTGAGACACGAATCTGAGCCCCTGAGAAGAAGACGTTTAGGAGATTCCAGGTGAATGCCGGTTTGAGGAGTGTCCAGATCTATGCATTTTAACATCCCCGGCTTTGTCAGTTCGTTGAACTTTTGAATAGAGGAAGGATGTTGCACCCAACTTAAGCAATACCCAATATAAAGTTTATCTAGCTTGAAGGCCGTCGAAAGATCTGGGAGTTCTTTTAGGTTTTCAGATCCCCACAAATTCATCACTTTGAGACATGTAAGCTTCTGCACTCAAACGGAAACAATAACACAATGTAAAGTAGAAGTTACATATCGCGTTGTCACCAAACAGTATAAAAAGGAACTAATAACATAGCAATAAATTCTCAAAACTTACCCTAGGTTCTTTCCACAACCTTTTGAGCTTGCTATTTCTCATTTTGAGCTTGACGAGATTTTCAGGACGGAAGTTAGGAGGCATACCTTTCATTGGATATCCATCCCAACACAATAATTTGAGTTCAGGTGGGAATTCGAAGGTATCAGGTAAGCGCAATTTGACCTTTTTATCAGGCACATCTTTGTTCGAGAAAATTATTAGGAAACGAAGATGACGCATCGTTTTGAAGGCACTCTCATGTATATGAACCTCGTCGACGATCTCATCGATATTTAATGATATACCTATAACCTTTCGACTAAGAGAATGGTGTTCTTCGAGGACAAAAAACCATTGACTGTTGACAAGGTTTTCAATACATTTCGACAAATTGCTAAGGTATTTTTAACGATCTATTGTTATATTGTCAAGATTTTGGTTATACTTTGAGATTTTAACATTCTTTTTGTTTGATTCTTGAAAAAGATAAGTGGGAAAGATAGTAAGAAAAAGAAGGAGAATCAAATGACGGCATTTCTCGTGGCCGCAACAGACTGTGAACCTCTTTACTTAACTCGTTTACTTCAGGTAAATGCAATAACATATCGAATGAATCAATCACGTCACAATTCAGTGTTTTTTATGCCTCACCCGAATGCATGCAGGGAAATTTGCGATTAGGGTTCTCAGATCAGAGTCTCTTAGCTGCCTTAGGACAAGCTTTTGTACATGGTGAAAAACACTCAAAGCCACCTCCAAATACCAAGTCTCCTTTAGAAAAGGTAATTTTGCTTATTATTTCTCTATATAAAAAATTCGTTCTTTTACTCCGATTTTATTCTTCCTTTTGCTTTGTTCTTTTGTAGGCTGCAACGATTGTTAAAGAAGTATTCACTATGGTTCCTGACTATGACACTATTGTTTCTGCTCTTTTAAGTGATGGTGTGTGGAATCTTGCTAAAACTTGTAGCTTTAAACTTGGTGTTCCCATTGGATACATGCTAGCAAAACGAGCTAATAGTGTAGGTCAGATAGTTGATAAGTTCCAAGACACTGTTTTCACATGCGAATATAAATATGATGGAGAACGGGCACAGGTACATGTCGTTGTCTTCCTTAAATATAATGTGTAGTTTATACATATATATATTTGCGGGTAAATTAATCGTCAATAAACTATATATACTTCAGATACATTATATGGAAGATGGTACATTAGAGATTTTCAGTAAAAAAGGCGAAAGATACACTGCGAAATACCCTGATGTTGCTGATGTGTTACCAAGGTATTAAATTTCTTGTTTAACCTGTTGAAAAAAAAACTTTCGAAAGATTAAAGAAGTTCTTTTTTCTATATATGCATCAGACTTATAAAGAAGCCCTCTCTTTTGTTCTGGATTGCGAGGTCGTTGCTTTCGATAGGAAGAATGGGAAAATTCTTCCATTCCAGGTAACTTAACTGAGCAAATCGCATGGTTTTAATTAAGTATATATGGTTCCAATCTTTTTGTTTTTTTTTTTCAATAACGTACATATTAGACGTACATAAATAACATTAGTACAAGACTCATGCGTTGCAATCTTCAAATATTCTTGCTATTTATATATATATTTTCAGATTTTGAGAACTCGAGCTTCTAAAAATGTAAATGATATCAAGATTGGTGTATGCATCTTTGCTTTCGATATGTTATATCTAAATGGTCAACTACTTATCCAAGAGAATCTTAACATTCGCCGAGAGGTATGCCATATATATCCATAAAAAGATTTTTGTTTATTTCTTTGGTTTCAGTAAAGCAATTGTATGTAATCATTTTGTGTGCAATATTGCTTGTAGTAGAAGCTATACGATTCGTTTGAGGAAAAACCTGGGTATTTCCAGTTTCCAACTGCTCTAACATCAAACAATATCGACGAAATACAAGAGTTTTTCGAAGCATCGATTGACATTGGGTACAATATTTACAATGCCCTCTTTATCTTGTTAATCGTTATTCTCTGTTCAAGTTCGTGATCCATAGTATAATGTTATTTATGCAGCTGTGAAGGTTTAGTCAGATGCAACCTACGAGCCCGCAAAGCGAACAAATAATTGGCTAAAACTGAAGAAAGACTTTATGGGTAGTATTGGGGACTCTTTGGATCTTGTACCTATTGGTGCTTTCCATGGACAAGGCAAACGTGCAGGTGAAGAAAACCATTCAAAATTTATAATATATAGGGTTGATACATTTTTGTGATGTTCAAAATATATATGTGGTTGCTTTGGTAGGTTTCTTTGGTTCATTTTTACTATCTTGCTATGATGATGACAAAGACGAATACCAGAGCATTTGTAAACTCGGTAGTGGATTTTCTGAAGCGGAACTTAAAAAGCAGTGTTCCATTCTTGGATCTAAAGTGATTGCTACTCCACAAGTAATGATATTTCTTTATACTCCATATAGTATGTGTGTTTCTTTTCTGAGTTCTTGTTGATTGTAATAGTTCGTATATCCAGAAAAATTACCAAGTTGATGAAAGCCTTAAGCCGGATGTGTGGTTCAACCCCACTGAGGTAGGCTTATACTAATATCTCCAAAATCTTGTCATTTATTTAAGTGGCTTCGACTAAAGTAATGCTTTTTGGCTTAAAGGTTTGGGAAGTGAAAGCAGATGAATTGACAATTAGCCTAGACTATCGTGCAGCTTTCAACATTGTGGACCATCAGAAGGTTTTTTTTTTTCTTTTTTCTTAACATGATTAGTCTACAAAATTTTATTTAGCTAAAATGTTTCCGATAATGACTGTTCGATTATTCTGCTTATTCATCTGACATGAGGTATTAACTTTTTCGGTTTTGTTTTGGTTGAAAGGGAGTTTCTCTACGTAATCCTCGTTTACTACGTGTAAGGGAAGACAAGCAGCCAGAGCAAGCAACAACATCTAAAGAGGTGAAGTCTCATCCTAAGCCATATGTTGTCGCAATACTAGAAAGAAAAAGAGTGAATTAAGGATGGCTTTGAACTTCTTTTCCCTTTTCCTTTTTGTTGGTTGCATAATTTTCAGATTGTTGATATATTCCGAGCTCAGAAACAGAATCATCCAATCAATCAAGTCGAAGAAGAAGATGAAGATGATTGAACAAAACAAACTCTAATCTGGTCTTAGACTATATACTTCGTCGTATGTTATTACATAGCTAATGATGCACATCGTGTGTTTTTGTTAATAAGAGACTGTGGACAATAGTTTTGATTTATCGCAAGTATACACTCATTGCAAGTTTAAGCCATGATGGTGAGAGGTCTTAGCTATTACAAAACCATCCAACCCGAAAAAATAGATCTTAAAACCAATTTATGTTTTAATGTGGCTTAAATCAATAAATGCCGACAAAAACAAAAATATTATTGAGTCGAGTGAATCATGAAAATATGGGCTTATAGGATTGGGCCTTTTAGTTTAGTTTGTGAAGGAAAGTGCTCGTATATCATAAATGTCTCGAGTCTTGTTTTAGAAGTAATCTTTTCAAAGACGACTGATTAAGTTGCTTCATCATCATCAATCCTTTTTTACTCTTTGATTTTCTTATGATTCGTATCTGTTTTGTAGACCTACGATGGCTTGTGAATTCCCTAGAACAGCCAGAATCTTTGATTTCTTGAGGATAACATATGAGATGATCCTTCAACTGACTCAATAATATCTTGGGAGCAAACGGCGAGAGTTTCATAATCTGGAATTTCAACAGACTCTTTTTGATCATGTTAGCTATATATATTTTTGCATAGGGATTTAGAAAAGTTGATGGGTCAGAAGGAAAATTAAAATTTGCAAATGATGATTTCGTGAAAGGCCAACCTGAGGGTGTTAAGAAGATTGGCGAACGGTACAAGGAGAAGCTGAAAAAGAATGCTGATCCAATCATAGATCAAGTGAAAAGGCCAGGTCAAGAGAGGAGGTGAATTTTTTGCTCAATGACTATAAGAGATGTGATAGGAAGATGAACGAGCTAACAGAGCTAACAGATAAAAATTAGCATATGAGCTAAAGGTATAGAAGGATCTAGAATAATCTAGATCAATCACAAAGATATTGTAATTATTATGATTAATTTGTATTTATGTTAATTGATTCTATATATTAGGAAACTAGGTTGATTCAATCACTATATAAATGTATATCCCTAGTACATTCAATCTTATGAGAGTAAATACAATTATTTCCATCACAAACTCTCATCACATCTAATATGGTATCAGAGCGGGTTCGCTCCGAAATTTTGGTATAATGATCAAACTTCTTTTATTTTCGTTTTCTTTTAAGCCAAAGTGCTTCCCCAATTCAAGTTCATCATAAACCTCTGAATTTAAGTCATCATACTTCTTTGTTCAAGCCAAAGTGCCTCTGAATCCAAGCTATAAAAATTATTCTTATTCAAGTCGATCATAGACCTCTGAATCTAAGTCAAGTGTTTCTGAATTTTTCGATCTAACGATCAAACTCCGTTTTCTCTCTACAACCCATAGTGCTTGTTGTTCTTATTTTTCTCGCTAGAAATCTCTATATACTTCTTCATCTGTTTCTAAAAAAAAAAAATCGTCTTCGTTTTCAAGCCAAAAACTTGCATTTCATATTTTTCCAAGCGAAAAAGGCTTCTCTTTTGAATAAAAATACTTAGATATTCATATTATGCTCCTCATATTTTTCTAGTTCTTCCTCTTCCCAAAAGCCAACGTGCTTCTCCATTTCTTATGGGAAAACAATAAAAAGAAAAACATATGTCTCCATCATCACTCTACACCGTCTACCGCCAAGATATTTATCTCTACCACCATCGTTTCAACACTCATGTCCGTCCATATCAATGCCCCATATCAATGCCTGCCTCTTTCATGATTCTTCGGTGTCACCGTCGTGATTGCTCTCCGGTCAAATCCATGTTCTCACTTCAACAAAAGCAAAGTCTGTTGAGGTTCTGTTTTAAAGCTCACACATCATCTAGAAGCCTCAAGTTGTAGTCGTTGCCTCCATCACGCCTTGCTCTATTGATCAATCTTAAGCCTTAGCTTACGTTGTCACTCCATCACCGGCTTGAGCTTGAGGGGTATATAGAAGGATCTAAAATAATCTAGATTAATCACAAAGATATTATAATTATTATGATTAATTTGTATTTATGTTAATTGATTTTATAGATAGACTAGGAAACTAGGTTGATTCAATCATTATATAAATGTATATCCCTTGTACATTCAATCTTATGAGAGTAAATACAATTCTTTCCATCACAAACTCTCATCACATCTAATAAAATGGTCTAATGCAACGTATATCAAAGGAAAACGAGAGTAGGGTTGGAGCTAATTTATCGCAGGTTCTCGAGGATCAACTATTACTAGCAAGGGGAATTGCGAGAAACATTGTAGGGATTTGATGATCAAATTCCTCCATATATTTATATATCTTAATTGATAATCGTCATGTATCTATATTGCTTAACTCTCCACTATCTAGTCTTTATCTTGCTTAATTTTCTGTTATCTAGTATCTAGTCTTTATCTTGCTTAATTTTATGTTATCTAGGCTCTATCTTTCTATCTAGTGATGACTTCCATAATGTTATGGTTCCGCTTGTTGTGTATTTGAAACTCTCTCTTATGGAAGATTGTCACAACCATATTGACCTTCTAAATGTGATTTAAAGGTAAGGAATAAGCAAAGAGAAACTTGTGTTAATCACAAAGACAATAATGCGGTTTATCATCAGAGAGCAAATATTTCGGAGTGATTCGATATATATTAGTTACACATTCGTGCAAAGGACATCATCACAAGATGGCCGGTTTTGAATGGATAGTGTGCGTTATAATCTGTTCGATGTAGAGGGGAAAAATAATCCATAATGCTGAGCTAAAGTCACAAGTAGTGTTTTAAAATGTGCTAGTCAGACGGCAACCGAGCGTCTAATCAGAAAACAATCCAACCAAATGCAAAGATAGATAATGATTTAAGATTAGTTTACTTGAAGAAAAAAAGAGAACACAACATGAATTTTCAAATAAAAAGTTCTTTTTCTTTTAAGAAGAAAAGAAAAAGGGCGTCTAGACGGTACATTTCGAGCTGCATAGCGCCTAGGTTACTGCCTAGATCGAGTTTTAGAACATTGGTCCCAAAAAATAAGGACTTGCTCCCTTTTTTATTTATTTATGTAATTGTTCGGTCACTTAAGAAATTTGGAGATTTTTGGCCTTGTATTGCATCAAACTTTCTTAATGAAGTTACAAAGGACTTGAATAGAAATAAACGGCAACAGAACGAAAAATTTTTCTGGAATTTAGGAAATTGTGAAAAATTATGGAAACTTTTGAGAAATTTCTGGTTTTTTAATAATATTTAGATATTTTCATTGATTTTAAAAAACTTAGATACTAAATAGGTAATTCAGAATTTTCTTCCCATACTCATTCCCTTCCATCACCCATTTAAATAAAGTAAATGTTTATGAACGTGATATTTAGGACGGTTACGGAATGGGACGGAAACTCATTTTTAGTCAGCTTTTCTTGAACTCTTTTAGTTTAACAGTGTGCATTCCTCAAATTGCTTATTACATTAATTGCTAAAGTATAAGCAAAAGCAATGAAGAATTTTGATACGAGACAGATTCTTGAAACTTGTATTAATCAAATGAGAATTACAAAGCAAGTTTTAGGATTGAATTCAAGAGCAATCCTGTTCTCTACCTGATCGATCTTTCTCTCTCAGATTCAATACCCTCTCTCACACTCCTAAATGTCTTATATAAAGATCACACAAAATCTTCAACCCATGTGACCACAGACTCACACACACTTGGCACGCTTACAATTTCCTCTGTCTCCTTTCTTGAACCTTCTAGAATCCTCACATTCTCCTCTCTTTTCACCTTTACCATTAACTGTCTCGATATTTCCTTTTCACACCTATCAAATTTCTTCAATTCCAAGTTCTAATCTTTACTCAACCGTATATATTTTTATTGCAATACTTAAATAGCTAAAAACCGACACATGGACAACCTTCAGTCGAGGTCGGCCTAATGTCAGAATCAAACCACTACAAAACCCATAGATATTTTCAGAGTTTTGTGTTGTCCCAAAACCCCATTTCTTCGTCAAGCGTGAAAGACGGAGAACCAAAAACCCGATTCCAAGTAGGATTCTTGTGTTTTTCCTCCGTTTTTTCCACTTTGCAATGATTAATTGTTTAGTAACAATGGATGAGTCTTTACTATTTTTTTAGCGCTGTGAGGAATGAAGCAACCAGACTTCTCAACGTTGAGAGTCACACCAAGGGTTACGAAGCTCATATGCGATAATTAAAAAAATATGTCTAATCCACACAAAAAAAAAAAGATTTAAAAATAATGATCATCGCAAAAGTAAAGAAGTATTTGTAAAAAAAAAATAAAACAATAATTTCAAAAAATTTAATTTTTTTTTTCTTAGAAAAACCAAACTTATAATTTTGAGAGGAAATTTGTTGAAATATTCTACAAATTTGATGTAATTTGGAACTAACCTATGCTTTTAAAAGTTTGAAAAATATATATTTTTTGCATAGAAAACAACTAAAATATCCTAATAGATCAAACTTTAAATTAATTTATTGTATTATTCTCAAGTAATTACCTTTATAATGACAATCAATTTTGAACAAACAACATGTTTGTTTAAAATGTCACTGTCTAGAGCATAATCATACAACATGTGACTTTTCATTTTGATAAAAAATTTGGCATTATAAGGCATATGAACCTTCATTATCTTTCGCAATTTTTACTCATTGGTTCTTGTTTAATTTGTTCTTGTTTAATTTGGATTTAGGATATGATCTTGGGATATGGTAATTATTTGTCTTTTTGCTACAATTATTCATTTTATGATTTTAAATTTCTTATTTTTGTGTAATTGAATATGGAACTTCATGAACTTGTGTCATTAGTTAGATGTTATATTTACATAATGCAATAATTTTTGTCCTTTGATGTACCAATGATGTACAAAATTATTTATTGTATGCCATTTGAGTTTATTTTTCCTTCTCATAATTGTTGTGTTTTCTTATTAGTTTGATTTTAATTTTCCCTGATTTGATTGGTCTAATATTGGTTTAATTATTATTAGCAATTTTTGAATTTATTATGAATTTTAAAAAATAGAATCTTTTAGTTGTGAATTCTCAACTTTTGATGGTATTTTAGTATTTTTATTTCATAAAAAATAATTTTCTAAAATTTAAAAATTGTTTTAGTTTTAAAATTATGGAAGATTTTTCTATCAATAAGCCAAATCTCATTAATTTTAGACCAATTTTGTTTTATAGAAAAGATAGTCAAATTAATTAATCTCTCTTGTTATATTTTCAAATAAAGATATAACTATGCATAAAAAAACTTTACAAATTCAAACTAAAAAAATTCCAATTTCAAATTTAATCTAATCCAAAAAAAAATCTAAGTTCTGATTAAAATTGATAAATAGCCAATTATTTAAATTCTTTTGAACTTTACATTAAACCAAAACATAATAAAAATAACTTTTAGATGAAAAAAAAAAATCTTACTACTAATATGCGTCAATTTATAAAGGAGTTTAATCGAAAAAATTTGATTAATAATAAAAAATAGAAAAGGAACGGTGGATGTGAAATTTTTTCTCAATGTTTAAAAATATCGGTTAGTTAAAGTTTTTTAAACACTTGACTAATATCACTCAAGATAATGTAATGTGATGATTGATGAATTATAAAAGGAGAATTTATAGTTAATTACATTTAGAGAAATAAGTTTATGAGCTCTTCAAAATTCCAATAAAAAATTATCCATAGGCGAATGCTTCTTTTTGTTGATATTGCAATCAATCTCGACAACCTGTTCCGGTTTATACGCTTTATTATTGTTAGTCAGACAATTCTAAATTCGCCTATGAGATCAACTTCTATAATCATATATTGGCTTAGAGTATTAGGTCTTAGTTTAGTTTGTGAAGAAAATTGTTCGTATATCAACAGAGTGTTTCATGTCTTCTTCTGAGGTTAGAAGTAAATCGCGTATTTGATAGGGAAAATATGGTTCCTCGTTGTAGGCTAGAAAAATGCAATTCCTCGTTTTTTGCAGAGGAACAATTTTCTATGTTTTTTTTGGCAAGAAAACATGTTTCCAAATTTTTTCTTACGAAAATGTATATTGGGTTCTATTGCTAAAGTTAATAGCTGTATTTAAATACGTAGGTTTTGTGTTTACCATTGAGTGAAAAAAAATAAACGTAAAAAAAGTCTTGTTTCCCCTTTATTTGATAGGGTTTTGTCTTATAATTTGTGGATCTCGAAGTCATACTAGACTAGGGGAATATGGATCCTGAGAGTCTGAGACTCACATGCGTAATTACTATCGTAATTTCCCAGACAACCTTACAATGGACCTAATCCTTGATTTCATGAAAAAACATATGAGATAGTGGATGATCCTTCAACGGACTCACTAATCTCTCGGGGAGCAAACGGCAAGAGTTTCATAATATGGAAACCGGAATAATTGGCCAAAGACCTTCTTCCTCGACTCTTGGGGACAACCAGCTTAAAAAGATTTGAATCCTATGTAAGTGTTTTATTTTATTTGTTTGTACTGAATCCTATGTAAATGCCAAGTCAAGGGAGGAGGTGGATTTTCTGATCAAGGAGCATAAGGAGCGAACTGATAGGGAGCATAAGAAGAGAACGGATAAAACTTTAGCAATTGAGCTAAAGGATCTAATGCAATGTATAGCAAAGGAAGGGGAGAGCAGGGGTGGAGCTGATTTGTCACAAGTTCTCAAGGATCAACTACAACTTATAGCTATAGAGAATAAGGAGAGAGCTAATTTACCACATGATTTTGAAAATCTAATGCAACATATAGGAATGTGATGATCAAATTTATTTTTCTATCTATCATCTTTTTAAAATATTTTTAATAATTGAAATAACAGTAAAATAAGAGAGATTGAATTGGTATATTAAGTTATTGACCAAAATACTATTTTATCAGAATTAATAAAACTATTTATCTTTGTTTTTTTTGTCAACCGCACTATAAATTAAAAGTCTGAATTTAGAGCTCAATAAAAAAGAAAAGTTTTTTAAAAAAAACTTAAACAGGCCGAACGAATAATTAAGAAAGTCTACTTTCAAATATTGAAAGAATGGGGGTACTAAGGACATAGAAAAATAGGGGAGACGCGTGCGCAATTCATGGTCCATCTAATTAGAAAATGTTAGTTACTTCTTTGGATGATGTACAAACCGAAATTTCTCAGTAAGAATTGATAATCTATGCGTCTAACAAGAAAACTATTTAAAATGGAGTCTATGTAAAATTTTGAATTTTGTAGTTTGATGGACTGTCAGCTGACCCTACACCCTAACAAGTGGGACCGTCCTTGGGTGTGGAATATTCTTTACAAATTTTATAGTGAAAGTGAAAAACGAATATAACGAATATGGAGTGGTGTACTTATTTTTAATTGTTTTTGAGAGCTGGAAACTAATTAAACCTAAAAGTAATGACTCTAGAATCGACCAAAAACTAACTCATTCAGACTCGCTGTGAAAAAAGACACTGGACTGGTCAATAAATCAGGCGATGGCTTGAAAGGTGAGTATGGTTGGTCCCAAAGGATGGAAGAGTATGGTCCAACAAGGTGATGGCTCTAGGAAATTGTATTGACAATGAGATGAGAATTTTTGTTTTGTTTTTTCCTGTGTTGATGTTTATCCTCTATTTATTATCATAATTTTATTTGCTTTGTTTAATATCTTGGGATTCCATATACATGGAAATACTTCCTTCTTGTTGAAGTTACAAACCTTTTTTTTGGGGGGGGGGTTAAATTGTTGAAGTTACAAACTTGATGTGCAAGTATTCCCTAATATGAATTCTCCATTCTTTCAATAAAAAGATGGAGTTGGTTGACCCAAATTCACTCGACGACCAATCATTTCATATACGTATATACATATGAATACTATATATTTTTATATTGAAATACTGTATTCAACTTTAACAAAAAAAGAAAGAAACAATACTGTATTCAAACTGACCTTATAATAATAAAATATGATTGACTACTATATATACGCGTCGAAATAATTGTGAGAATATAGAATACTCTTACGTAAGGATCTGCAATGATGGATTTAAAATGTATTTTGAAATTCTTGCTTTTTCTTTATGCTTGAAATACTTGTTGACCGAATCGTTTCATATTATTAAAATCATCAACGACTAAAGCAATAATCAAAGATCCAAAATTGTGATACCCTCAAACATTTCTGCTTTCGCTAATAAATGTCAATGCCACTTGCACTTTTTGATAAAAATCTTTAGTTTTATAAACGAAGTACAGTTTTGAAAAGTTGTTCGTCATGTAGTCACACTAGTGGTGAATTAATTGACACAAACAAGAGAGATAGAATCCTAGAAAACAAAATACCTAAACAATTAAAAAAAAAACAAAAATCAAGATAGATATTTATTATTATAAAAAAAGATAGATATTTATTTATTACAAGGCAGTTTATGCATTGACTATTGAGTATTTAGATGGGGTGGCGAAAATTTGAAAGAAAAACTAATTGAATGATAAAGATGTGATGAAAACAAAAAAAGTTAATCTTTTATATAATTAATACGGTAGATATATGTCTACTTCTGTATAGTGAAATTTCTAATTTTTCTTATTATTACTAAAATTTCATTAAGTGTCCACTACCCCATTTCCTTATTTTATTCGTACTTTCTAAAGAAATTTTTTTTATCGTTTTTGGCATTATAAAGAGGAAAAACATTAATTGCCAACAATCTAATTTTTATTTTATCCCTGAAATTTTTAAGTTTTCCTATTATTACTAAAATTTCATTAAGTGTCCACTACCTACATTTCCTTATTCTATTCTTACTTTCTAAAGAAAATTTCTTATCGTTTTTTTTTGGTATTATAAAAAGGAAAAACATTAATTAATTGCCAACAATCTAATTTCTATTTTTATCCCTGAAATTTCTAAGTTTTCCTATTATTACTAAAGTTTCATTAAGTATTCACTACCCCATTTCCTTATTCTATTCTTACTTCCTAAAGAATTTTTTTTAATCGTTTTTTGTATTGTCGTATAAAAGGGAAAAACATTAATTGCCAACAATCTAATTTCTATTTTTATCCCTACGATATTAATTATCTTATCTCTCATTAAATACAATTTTAATCAAATCACCATTTTAATCAAATCACCAGAATGAGTTTTAGGTAAGAAAATTAGTAACTTACTCTGGTGAGTCAAAGTTAATTTCTCAATACGTTGGTCTTATAATTTTATATGATTAAATAGAAGATTTTTTGTGCTAACTCTTCCTTTTTCAAAAAAAGGGAGTCTTTTTCAATTTAAATTAGTGTGTATATATATTACAATAGGTGTAAGAATATAATAAATAAGAAATAAATAATTTTTTTGACAACAAAAATAAATAGATACACTATATAAAAACGATGAGTCACACTTATACTGCTTACCTAGTTTCTTCTAAAGTTACTGGATTTGGTAAATTAACTTTTGAATACTAAGTTTTCCGATAACAATCAGTGTGTGATTTGACAGATTCAGCGATTGCAAAGACCGAGTCAATTGAAGACCAAAAAATCGACTCCTACTATCACAAAAAAAAAAAAAAAAAAAAAAAAAAAAACTGAAGTGAAAACGAAGGTTTTGTTTTGGTCAATGATGAGAGTTTGAAAATGGTGATGCCAAATGATTATTATATAAAGGCATGCGCTTCATGAAGCTAGAACAAAGCACTAAACACCAAATCATTAGATCGAGCTCAAAACACACTCATTCTTGCCTTGTGTCTTAAGTCATCTTTCTCCTTATAAAAAAAAATGGAAAACGCTTCGACCGTGAGATTCTCTAGCTGCCGAGGAGTCGCGTTTGAGATCAAACCTCATGCAAACCCTTTCGCTGTCGAAAACCTCAACGCAAACGCTGAACGCGAGGAAACAAGTAGCAGCAGGTTCAAACTTCCATGGGATTTCTTGAGAAACGCTTCAAAAGTTTTCCCTAACTCATCGATTCAACACTCCATGAGCCGAGCCAGCAGCCATTTCTGCGATTTAGACGACGAAAGCGAAGAAGAAAAAGACGATATCTTCTACTTAGAAGAAGGTGGAATCAAGGAAGGAGATGAAGAACATAGCGAAGCAGAGGAAAAAGCAATTCTTGCTTCTTCCGCGAGCAAACACAGCGAGAAACAACTTCCACCGCCGATTCCCAAAAAACGCCCTTCAAGACTATCAATCATACTTCTTGATCAAGGATTGTTCACCGTTTACAAACGCCTCTTCGTCCTCTCCTTGTTTCTAAACGTTTCAGCTCTAGTACTCGCAGCCACGGGGAACTTCGCCTACGCAAGAAACAGAGCATCTCTGTTTTCAATCGCCAACATTCTTGCCCTAACTCTTTGCAGAAGCGAAGCCTTCTTGAGAATCGTTTTCTACATAACCGTAGCCCTTTTCGGCCGCAAATACGTCCCTCTCGGCTTCAAAATCGCGGTCACATCGCTCTTACAAAGCCTCGGCGGTATCCACAGCGGTTGTGGCGTTTCCTCAATCGCTTGGCTAGTCTATTCATTAGTTCTCACTCTTAAAGACAGAGACAACACTTCAACCGCGATTATAGCGGTTGCTTCCACGATTCTCTCGCTCCTCTGCCTCACTTCCTTAGCTGCGTTTCCTCTCGTCCGCCATTTACATCACAACGTCTTTGAACGCGTCCACAGATTCGCCGGTTGGACCGCTTTAGGACTTGTTTGGGCGTTTATAATCTTAACAATCTCCTACGATCCAATCTCAAGAACCTACAGCGATAACCTCGGCTCAAAACTGATCAAAACACAAGAGTTTTGGTTTACGCTAACCATCACGATCGCGATTTTGCTTCCTTGGTTAACTGTGAGACGCGTTCCGGTTAACGTATCATCACTCTCGGGACATGCGTCGTTGATCAAATTCAGAGGAGGTGTAAAATCAGGGATCTTGGGTCGGATTAGTCCGTCGCCGTTATCGGAATGGCATGCTTTCGGGATAATCTCCGATGGGAAGACATCGCACATGATGTTAGCTGGTGCTGTCGGAGATTTTACTAAGTCTTTAGTATCGAAACCTCCGTCACATTTATGGGTTCGTACGGTTCATTTCGCTGGCTTACCCTACCTGGTCAACTTGTACGACAAGGTAATTAAATCTCTTTCCCTAAACCCTAGAATCTAACTGCCTAACTTGTGACATGTCTCATGACATGTTTTGGACTTTTTTGACAAATAAAAAGTACTACGTTTTATGTTTTTGTTGACAATTCTAATTTTTTAGGTTTAGGAAGAATCACTATAAGTTTAGGAAGAGGTCTAAGTTTTATTTAATTAAAATACCAAAACTAAAAGTATTCCTTTTTTTTTTCAGGTATTACTTGTGGCCACTGGTTCGGGGATTTGTGTATTTTTATCATTTCTAATGCAGCAGAGTAAAGCCGAAGTGTATTTGATATGGGTGGCTAAAGGATTAAATGATAACTTTGGATCAGAGATTGTGAATAGAATTAAAGATTATCCTCATCAAGAAAGGATCATAGTTCATGATACTGCGATTCGAGGACGACCTAATGTGTCGGAAATGACTGTGGAAGCTTCCAAGAAGTTTGGAGCTCAAGTTGTGATTGTTACAAGTAATCCTGAAGGAAGTCGTGATGTTGTTAATGCTTGTAAAGCTTCTGGTGTTCCTGCTTTTGGTCCCATTTGGGATTCTTAGATAATTACCAATTGTAATATTTTTGTTTCTTTGTTTGTTATTTTTGTTAATATTCTTCGTGTGTCATTTAAAAACAATGTAAAAAAAGCTTTGTTTTTAGATATATATAGATAAATGGCATAATTTGTTAATTTTAAAAATAACTTCCAAAAATTTTGGATCGGTCTTGTAAACCGATGTGAATGATAAGAAGAAACATTTCGGCTAACTCGGCAGTTGACTTTTATACGAATATCGAAGAAGAAAAGGCCTATTAATTGTGTGATGTTGAGCTTGTTGGCTTACGAAGACTTTGACTGTATGAGTTCTAAATAAAGTAACCAAACAATACCACTCTGACTCTAAGTCTCATCAAATAAGACAAGATTTGATCAAGTCAAAATCCATAAATTAAAACTTACTCCCTCCAATTCTTTTTAAATATCATTTTAGAACTTAAAATTTATTTCATATTTTAAATGTTTTTTCAATATTTTCAATGCAGATTTTTAATCAAATTCACAATTTTATCCCTACACTTTTAGTTTATTAATGAATGTAAACACATTATATAATATAATTAATAAAGGATAAAACAAAAAATTTAATTATTTTCTTAATATATGTAAAAATACCTAATATAACACTTAAAAAAAATTGGAGAGAATATAAAATTAAAAACTATAGTAAAAAAATGAAATGGTTCATAAGAGATCAATTAAGTCATTGATTTGTAACTTTATAAGAAATTGTTGCACGACTTATTCGACAAATGTAATTGCTAACTTCTTTACCGTCCATATTTGTGATGAAGAACAATTATTTATTATATATAGCTAATTTTTTTTTCAAATGAGTTATATATACCCTAAGTTGTTTCAAAACCAGTTGATATGTTTTGTTCAATTCTTGATTTTGTTATACCTGATATTTTGAGACTAGTTTTGTTTCTTTATTCTTAAGTTTTTGTTAATTTAATTTTTTTTCCAACAAAAAACATTCAAATCCAAAAAATATGAGTGTTATTTGGATTTTGTTATACTCTTATACAGTTTAAGATAATAAATCCATTTAGCGCATTAATTGATATAGTTAAAGATTTATCTGTAATTTTATTAAGAGTCTCTTCTACAACCACTTCACGTATTTCCTAATCATTTATTCTCTATCTTCGCATTCCATAATCATAATACTTTTGTGTTTTAATTTTTTAAATTATGGTTATGAATGTAGGCTCCCTAAATAACATACATATCCATTTTTCTGTTATTTTCTACATTTTCTCATTCGAAAGATTCTTAGTGGATTTATACGTTTATGTTTTGGAATGAAAATATGGTTTGGGTAGGTGAGTTTTAATAGTTTTAAGAGATGATGGTAATGGTGTTTTATTTAAGTTTTTGTAATAGGATTAGTTGTTTGAAAGAGTGAATTTCCTATGAGTTTTAATCTCTGCTAGCATCGGTAAGCTATCATTTGAAAGATGATAATGAAAAGCCATATCAAGGATATTGAAAAGTGTAGTGTCAAAAATTGCGATGAATTTATGTTGCATATGCAAACTTAACTCGAAGTAGTAGAGATTTGATATATTTATCACATTCACAAATCTTGTTCAAAACATTTTGGTAGAGAAAGTGCTAACAATTTTGATTTTGAAGCATGTTACATAAATATTTATAAGTTAAAGTTTATCAAAAATATGTTTGGCGTATTAATGATTTACGAAAATTATTTGAAAAAAAATACTTTAGATGTTTGATAGTTATAACTCTGATTGTAGTAACACAACTTTTTGTGAAATGATTCTCTTAAAACAAAATTACTAATAAAAATACATTAAATTGAAACACTCAAATATATTCGAAATTGGAAAAAGTATAATATATGTTGTACTTACCGTCAATATGTTGGTCAAGATCATAGTCTAAATAAAATTATTTATTTAACTTCAAAACGATCCACTACATCCTAATGATCTCAAATCGTCTCCCTAATCTCAAAGTTTTTATCGCAGTAACCACTATAATATTTTAATTTTAAAAACCAAATATCCAATTTTTTATATTAAACAATATAAGAAATTAAATGAAAAGTAAAATCACAATTAAAAATAAAATAGCACAAGAATTAGTTTTTGTTCTAAACCTAGCAACCCATGTTTAAAATTCAAAATAACTTTAATTATTGTTTGAAAATAAATGTATACTTAATCCCAATTTTTCTGTTGCATTACACAATCTTCGAATTCGGTAAGAGAATATTTAAACTCAATCCCAATCGTATTTCTTATTGATATATTCTCGAGAATTCCGCTAAAGGACTTATAGGTAGGCTTTGTTATGTATTGAAATTTTGGACATCCATACTTTTCCTTTCTGAGTTCACGTCTTTGGTTTGTTCTTAGTTTTTTTCGGCATCAAGCTTAATCAATACGAAGCTAATGAAGAGTTATTGGTCTTCTCTGCACTTCTACCACGAAATCTTGATGATAATTCTTCTGTTGTAACCCTCATTTATAAATCTTTTTCCAAATATTTTTCAACTAAAATCTGTTCTATACTACGTGGATCAGTATTTTTTTATGGATGGAGAGGATCCGCTCAACGGGTAATTTGTAACCCTGTCACGGGAGATTCCATAACCTTACCTAGTGTGAAAGGGAAGATTTCTAAAACAAGCTATTTTTGCTTTGATACAATCAACAAACAGTTTAAAGTGTTGGTGTTGTGTATAACGTGGTCACGTGGAAGACCTAATACTTATCGGGTTTTGATATGGAAGACTGGAAAACGTTTATGGAGAACGATCCAAGGGTATATAGTTCCACATATTTCACTTAAATGTGAAAAATGCATAAATGATATTTTGCATTACACAGCTTTTTATGAAAACTAATCCCTAATGATATTCTGCTTTGACGTTAGGTCTGAGAAATTTGGGGTTATTAACAGAGATAAAGACATGTTACATGAGGATAATTGGGTTTTGTTCAACTACAAAAGTAAGTTAGGCGCATTTTGTTTTGATTGTTATTGGAGGAAAGAAAAACTTGTTTTGTGGGTTTTAGAAGATGCTGGAAAACATAAATGGTCCAAAACTATATGCGTTCTGCCACCTTTTTGGTATGAGACAGTCAATTCAAATACAAGATTGTTGGGATGTACTCGAAAGTTTCAGTTTTGAGTATTTCGATACCAAGGGATTAGAATGCACTCGAAAATTTTAGATGTTTGAATAGGTTTAATTCCATTTAATACGGGTTCATGTATCCAAAATATCAGAAATTTATGACTAAAAGAGTTAGTTAATTTTGACAAATATAAATAAGAATTTTTAGATACACCAATAAT
Source organism: Euclidium syriacum (assembly GCA_900116095.1). Lineage (NCBI taxonomy): Eukaryota > Viridiplantae > Streptophyta > Magnoliopsida > Brassicales > Brassicaceae > Euclidium > Euclidium syriacum. Next base: position 1,297,780 of record FPAK01000009.1, read on the forward strand.
ATAAAGAAAAATTAGTTTATATTGTTGGTGTATTTCGATTATTCCAACCTCTTTAGATTTGTGATTGTAATTTTGGATAACTTACTTATATCAAGTCTAAATATAACTAATATTTTGGATATATATAATATATGTCGGATATCTATTTGATTGTTGGTTCGGTTGGGATTCGTTTCCGGGTTCTTCAAGGATCCGTTCGTGTACTTTATCCGGGATATTAGTTTAGATACCTTATTTTGGATTTTAGGATGTTTTGACGAGGCCTACATCCCTATCACAGTGACGGCCCAGCCCAAGTTTTAAACGACGGCGTTTAAGGACAAGCCTAATTGGGACTATAGCACTCATGGAACTGGAAGAATCAAACAACATAAAAAAAACTTAAAACCCTTGTGACGAAGAAGAAGAAATCAGTGTAGCACTCACCAACCTTTGGCAAAAGGTGATTGCTTTTTCTTCTTGTTTCTCTCACAGATACTCTTTCTGTCTAGGGTTTTGGGTAAATCTTCAGACATGGAGTTGAATTTCATCTTCCGCTATTTCTTAGTTTGGTTTTGGATCTTTGGCGAATCAATTGCTTTTGGAAAAGTTGAGAACTTTATTAGGGATTTTGAGCATTCTTAGAATCACGAACATCAAATTCATACACAGAATCAATTTCGTTTGATTATTGCGACCTGGATCTCTCTGCCTCTCTTCCGTTTCTCTTATCTCTGTTCTGAAAGGAAATTAGGGCTTTGCGTTGGCTATTTAGATTAGAGGAATCAAAACTTTTCTAAGTAAAAATGCAGGAAATTTCGATTACTGAATGTCTAAACTCTAACATTGTGATGTCATTCCAAAAGTATCTCTACAGATTCAGTAGTAGATAGTACAGAGCTTGTGATTATATCTTTCGTCTCCATCATGTCTATGTTCTTTGACATTTTTGTTATGTTCAAACCTTATGACTTGTAAATTGATGGACTTTCTTCTTCTTGCTCGTTTTTTAGGTATCTCTTTCAGGATCCAATGGGTTACGCACAGCTTGTTATCGGTCCTGCAGGAAGTGGGAAGTCAACATATTGTTCGTCTCTCTATGAACACTGCGAAACTGTTGGTCGAACAATGCATATCGTAAACTTAGATCCAGCTGCAGAGATCTTTAACTATCCAGTAGCTATGGATATTAGAGAACTCGTTTCTTTAGAAGATGTAATGGAAGAGTTAAAACTTGGTCCTAACGGTGGTTTAATGGCTTGTATGGAGTATCTTGAAGATAGTCTTCATGAATGGGTTGATGAAGAGTTAGAGAATTACAGAGACGATGATTACTTGATATTTGATTGTCCTGGTCAGATTGAACTGTTTACGCATGTTCCTGTGTTGAAGAACTTCGTTGAGCATTTGAAGCAGAAGAACTTCAACGTCTGTGTGGTTTATCTACTCGATTCACAGTTCATAACTGATGTGACGAAGTTTATAAGTGGTTGTATGACGTCACTCTCTGCAATGATTCAGCTTGAGTTGCCACATGTTAATATCCTCTCTAAGATGGATCTCTTGCAAGATAAATCCAACATTGATGAGTAAGTCAAACAGATTCTTGACATTGTTTCTTTCTTTTACTTGTTAATGATTCATGACTTGTTGATATAGCTACTTGGATCCGGAGCCACGTACGTTGTTGGCGGAATTGAACCAGAGAATGGGACCACAGTTTGCGAAATTGAACAAAGCTTTGATTGAATTGGTTGGAGAGTATGGTATGGTTAATTTCATACCACTTAACGTGAGGAAAGAGCGGAGGTATAACTTTTTTTTATTTTTACTTTGTTTGATTCAAATTACAAAAACTAAAGAGAGAGTTGATTTTTTTATCTTTTTGGATGCAGTATTCAATATGTATTGTCACAAATCGACATTTGTATTCAGTTTGGGGAAGATGCTGATGTTAAGATCAAAGATGAGGATGAAGATGAAGGTGATGATGGACCTAATTGATATATTGTAAAACTTTTGGGTGATTTGAGAAAGTGTTTGGAAGTGGAAGGCTTTTATAGAATACCCTTTCAAAACTAACAATTATCTAACATGTTTTGATTTTATAATCCTAAGATTGTTTGTTTTACTACATTTTATCCTGTCAAGTTTTATTTTTTTCATTGCATTTCGGAAAATTGCTAAAGTAGCTTACTACTGAAAATTTTGCATCAGAGACATTCGAATTTCAAATAACAAAACCAAACTCGTGTCACCAATGTCGTTGACCTAGTTATTTTTGTTTCCTTTATTTTCTACGCATGAAATATCAATATAAATCAAGTTTTAAATTAAGAGAATCAAGTTTTAAATTAAGAGAATCAGACTTTTACTTTGTTCAATTATAGAAAACATATGTTAATTGTACCACTATTACTTTACTAGTCATCAATGTGGGGATAGCTCAGTTAGAAGAGCGTCATGTATTCGATCCATGTTCACCGTATTTAATAATTGTTACCGTGTTTACTTTGTTTTCACCAATATAAATATCTACTATAATCTAAGTAATAAACTATTCACGGATAATATGGTTATATATATTGAAATCTTCATGATTTGCATTGTAGCAATTATGTTTTACTTTGATTTAGAAGACATATTCCTCTCACGATTTTCCTAATTTATAATATATTACATCCCCTTATTGCGAGATGTACTAATAAGATAAAAGACAAAAATAAAATAAAATGTTTTTAGTTGAGTAGATGAATTTTATTTTTTTGGAGTAAAGAAACGCATATCAGTTTATAAGTCACTTTTAAAGTTATTCCTCAACTAATTGGCAGTTATCAATCATTTTTCTGTCATTTTAAACCATATTTGTCATCGTCTTTTTCAGTCTCATATTCTTTACTGCAGACTATGTATTGATATTTCCATCTCATTACTATTTTAATATATTTTTCTCACACGCTTAATAAAAATTTTGCTGTATATCCTCGATATTTCTCTCCAAAATCAATCCTACAAATCCTATCATTCATCATGTCCTCATGTCCTGATTCTGGATATCACAAGAGGTTCTAGATTGAGAGTAGTTATCAATCATAATCTTAAAAGGAAGTGAAAAAAGAAAGAAGATAGAAACCGCACAAAAATATACTTCCAAGAAAAAGAGAAAGAAAAATGTTGAAAGGATAATAAAAGTCTCATGAAGAAATTAATCTAAATAACAACATAAGTTTTTTTTATTTCATAGTTCTTTTTTGTCTTATTCGTTATCACTTAGCATTCTATTTCGACTACTACATCGCTCAGTTTTCCAGAATTTCAATCAGCTGATTCCGATGGTCATAAGCAATTGGTTCCTCCTGCAAAATAAAAATAGATAAAAAACCACCTTAAGACATTAACAATTCATGCATGAATAAAAAACCTTGCAAGTCCCACCAAAAAACTAAAAAAATTTTAATCTTACAGCAAATAATCTATCGAAGGTTCCATTTAACAAGACAGGAATGAATTCCTTCATTCCGGCACGAGCCCTGATTCATATCATAAAATCAAATTGTATGTATTAAATCTAAAAAAATTCAAAAATATGAAAAGGTGTATAAAAGCAAAAACCTGGATTTTTTAGAGAGCCTGAGGTAGCAAGCAATAACAAGATTAAACAAGGTAGAACTAGGTGTATCCATGAAAGAAAGATATGCGAGAAGCTTTTTGAGAAGATCATCTATGACAAAAAATCGTTCAGCCAAAACGCAACAGTATTGAAGCCCTTCATTAGTCGACATAATCTTGTTAAGTATGAATACAGCAAACTGCATGCACGAATTTAAATTAGTTTAAATTTTCGTCTTCTCTTATTTCTAGTTTATATGAGTAGAAGTAAGCGAATGAAACTTGCCATTTTTGAATCTGTAGATCCAATCTCAATGGGAGTTTTTAAATGACCTATCACACCGGAGTCCATAAGGTAATGAATAGCATCTTCCTCTTTAGGCTGTGGAGAAGAAATAAGATGTTTAAAGTGATCAAATGCAAAATTCAAAAAAAAAAAAATTGTGATAAACAAATAAATAAAACCTCTACAAATTGATAAATTTGAATTTGTTTTAAAAATGATTATATATTTACCGCCTTCAACATATTATAAATGACACCCAATGCACAAATTCTTATGCATTCGCGGTTCCTATCGGTGTAAGCATTATCCATCAAAGGATAAAAATAGTTTGGCATCTTAGCTGCCACGGCCAACATAAGCGAATTTTAATATGATATAGTAGAAACGGGAAAAGAAAATGGTATGTTGATATAAATGTAGAAATACATACCCTTAATAAACTTGCTTCTTATCGTTGGGTGATGTGCTATACACTATAAAAGAAAAGAGGATGAAAAAAAAATTATAACATCAAAGAGAAAATTATATATAAGACTTCAACAGTTATCAAAGAAATTGATTCGTAAAAAAAAGGAAAATTTTGAGACCAAACAAAACCTGGAATAAACGCAAAACATTGTAGGCTCGAACTAGCTGGTAATGATCGAAAACTGGAAGTGAGATTAACTGGTAGAGTCCAATAATCTCCTGAAAATATTGAATCAAATTCAAAGTGACTATTACAATGAGATATATTACAACAAAGATGGTAAAATCTAGAATAATTTAGTTAGTCTTATCAGTTTTAAAAGGTAAAACCATAAAAATCGGTCTTAACCTTCAACAACATGAACATTGTACCAGTAGACTCCCATAACTTTCGCGGTAACCCCTCAATATTGTACCTATTCTGTCATGTGAGAAAAGATAGACATGAAAGAATTAAGTTTTAACATTCCCAAGTTATAATAGTGTATTTACAATAAAGAAATATAATTTAGTGGCATTTTAAAGTTAAAATAAAAACTAGTCTTCACTATAGATAGCCATGGCCAAATGAAGCATATCTCGATACACGCGGATCTTACCTAGATAAAGTTTCTATACATGCATTAAACCTCATGATATACAACATATTTGTAAGAAAATTGCAAAGCATTATTTTAAGTGAAATCTAGAATGCATAAAAACTAACAGTACCATAAACACAATTATAAAATTCAAAACTAGATAACTTCATTATTAACAACACATTGTTAGATATTACAATATGATATATCTTATATCGAAATATGAGATAAATAAAGAGTAAGAAGAATAACAGTAGGTCACATTATGGAAAACAAAACAATTTTATACCTTATGATGGGAAAAATATCGAAAATCTCTAAACATTAATAATTAAATAAATCTATCCAACAATATAATATCGATAAGAAAATAAGACTAACAATTAAATTTTTCTTAAGATAAAAATTTGTTCATCAGATTCAAAAACAACCAACGAAACGAAAGCAAGTTCAATCTTCAAAATAACAAATCAAAGGTAAATATAAAGAAAATATAAATATTATAAATTATAATCGCAAAAAAGGAGAAAAGATATTTACGCTTACAGTGACAAGATTGTGCAGCGCTAAATCTGAGTTAATTGGATTGTGAAGATCATTAATCCATTGAAGAACCAAGACTCGATTTGGCGGAGATAACGCGGTTTGTGCTGGCGTAGAGGATGAACCAGTAGACCAAGTAGATCTGATTTGAGTATAGTCTTCGTATAGAGAATCCGGTAGATTCGCCATTTATCTCTGGCGCTTATTTGGTTGAGATATTGTCTTCACCGATTCTTTTTATTTTTTTCTCCGATTCTTTTTTTTTTTCTCTCCGATTCTTTTTATTTTTTATCTTTGTGAATTATCTTATTTTTTAAAGAAATGAATGTCGTGTCATATAATAAGTGAACAAATAACTTTATACAAAAGGTAAGTATATCGCTTGGCTTCAAAAATATAATTGGACAAAAATAGCCTTTATAAATTTTTTTGTTAAATAATAAATGTTAATTGCCATAAATGAGAAAAATGTGAGAACGAATCAAATAATCTGAATTTATTATTATTATTATTTCTCACATTTTTTTATTTTTGGCGATTAATATTTATTATTAAAAAAAAAAAATTTATAAAGGATATTTTTGTCCAATTTCCAAATCTAACAAAACAAAACATGTAAAATTATATTTTCTTACTGTACTAGATTAGGTTCTTGTGGCAGTATTTTTCACCATTGCTCTCCTCATCTATGGATATTAACCCTCTCTTCGGATTCTTGGTACTATTAGGTTCTCTTTTCTTTGACATGGTAAGGTAGTTGATTTAGATATAGTCCTAAAAAAGGTTCAAGTCGTAGATGATTGGTCTTAGTTTTTGATCGAGTTTTGATTGGTGTTTTCTTTATCATAGTCTTATCTTCTACCCTCTGACCAACGGTGGTGAAGTTTTGGTTTAAACACGATCATTTTCAGAACGCTAAAGTTTTTTAATCACTTCCTCGAGGCTTCTTTTTGGGCGGACTTCATTCCCATTTTTGTATCCTCCCATTGTCTTATTTGTGTTTCATTCCTACTCTTACATTAGCTTCCCTTTCTTGTTGTTCTTGTTATATATTTTCTTGTTTCAAAAAAACCAATTTATATAACTATATAGACATGTGTAAGACATGTGTAAGGATGTACATCCTGAAATATATTTGAGTGAACTATATAGTTTCGTAATTTATAATTACGCTCATAGTTGGACATGGTTATATTGTAATAAATTAGGTGTTATTTGTATTTTTAGAGCAAAATATACACCATCATTAAATTATTGGTATCTCTCAATTATAAGTACTTATTAAAAATAGGATTTTTATAATCTAGGTAATAAGTAGTTAAATCCATAAATTTGTTGACAAAAAGAGTCTACTAATTTATGGAATTATCTATGAATAATGTATACATAAATATTGTTACAGAATTTTCATTTAAAATAGTCAATTTATTAATTTTTATAAGGTATTAACCAACAAATATCATATATAAATATTATTTGTATGTATATTCAAATAAAAATAGATATATACAATAATCAGAGTTAATCTAGTTACCTAAGAAAATATGTTTAATATTTTATTTTGGTTAGAAACAACTAAAGTAGAAATTAAAATAAATAAATAAAACAATAAAAATTAAAAGCATACAAGATTTGTTGTTGATGAGGTGGCAATCAAAGCATAAATAAAAACAAAAACATAAGATTTCTTTAGGAAATTTCTTGTCTTTTTCTTTTGTTTTTTCAATTTAAATAGAAAACAAAAACAAGGGGAAGTCTCTTGTAACAATCACTAGATGATAACCCGTACCCTGTGTAGATATAATATTTTCTTTACACAATTTATTTAGTTTTTTTTTAATAATATATATAATATATATCATATTTGAAAGATATTTAAAGAATTATGTATTGCACCTCACAATATGAAAATTAAATATATATATATATATAAAACATAAACATTCACATTTATTAGAAATTAGTTTTAGACAATATAATTCATATTATGGTGTGTTACTATAAATAAACACTAAATTCATCTAAAAATATTAAAAATGTTAAATACTTGGTAATAAAAAAAAATATAATGCTAAAGTAATGAGTTGGGCTGCGAATGATTGAATGAGCCGGGTATTTTGAGTGTTAGGGTTTGTTTTTAATGACATGTCTTTAAGAAATAATCTCATTGGTTGTTACTCCTCAATTTAATCTCCTTGAGACATGTGGCAGAAAATGCTCAAAGTGTCTTCTCAATTAATATATAGAGGATGTTCCTAAATACAAGGAAACAATGGCTAAAGTGTAAACAAAATAAATTATTCAAGATTTGCTGCAAATGAGTTCCCAATCAAAGTATAAATAAATATAAGAAAACAAGATTTTGAAAGAACAAATTTGTCTTCCTTTTTCTTTTGTTTTTTTTTTTATTTATGGTAAAAGAAAAAAAGAGAATTGTAACAATCCTTAGTACTGGATAGAAAACAAAGTGTTCAAGATTTTATTTTGATGAAGTCTCATTCAAAACATAAATAAAAAAAATATATCATATTTCTTTAGGCAAATTTCTCTTTCTTTTTCTTTTGGTTTTTCAACTTTTATAGCAAACAAAAACAAAGGGAATTAGAATAATTACATTCCTAAATACAATAAGCAACAACTGAAGTGATAAATAAATAAAAATAAAAAATGAAGCATCACTACAAGAAATAAGGCATCTTGCATCATTATATTAACATCAATCTTAGAACTAATGCTAACATTTTAAAAAGAAAAGGTTTTAGCATCATTCTTAGAACTAATGCTAAAATTTTTAAAAGAAAGAGATTTAACATCATTTGTTAACAAAAGTTAGTGATGTTAATTTTATCTAAAACTTACATCATTTGATAGACTATTATCATTCAAACCAAAAGTACATAAGTTTACCAAAAGTACATAAGTTCCTAAGTTTACAAACCCAAAGTTTACAAAGTCCATATTTTAGCATTAAGAGATACAAAAAGAAGATAGAATCCATTCAACACAAAGCTAAAGATCACAAAAGACCATTATCACAAAAGACCATTATCACAAAAGTACATAGTTAATAACTTCAGCTTGCTCCTTCAACTCCTTAATCGAATCTTTTCCTCTTGTCTCTTGAGGACTCTCCTTGTTCTCTTTCATTTGTTTCATTACAACACTAAGCTTTTCGTTTCTGATTCTTTGCTCTTCCTTTTGGAGTTTTTGGTAAAGTCTTCGAAACTCCGGTTCAATGTCTTCTTCGTTTTCTTCAACCCGAATCAAGTATCCCATTGCTCTCCGGTATTCAACTTTTGTGAGCTCCATCAAATCATCATCTGCTTCTTCTTGTGGCTGTTGGTGGAGCTGTGGTATGAGTCCCGTTGCCGGCAGTCCACAAATGAGTCCCCTTGCTTCCATTCCTGAAGCAAAACGTAAAAACAATTAAACAGAGCAATGTAACAGAGGAAATCCAAACCATCATTCGTTGACATCTTTTTGAAATACAGAGGAAATCCCAATCAAACCAAAAGGAAAACCCATAAAACCAAAATGAAAAATGGATTCAAAATTGACAATCGGGTCACAAAGATTTGCATGCATTCAAAATCAAAATCCTAAAATTAAACCCTAAAAATGACAATCGAGTCCACAAAGATTGCTAGAGATATAGACAACGAAATTGACAATTGGAATCGAAGATTAGAGATGGTTTAACATGTGATATCGGAATCGAAATCGGATTTGCTCAGAGAAGCGGAAACGAAAGAAGAAGAAGATGAAACGAAAGAAGAAGCCTCTGATCGAGAAGTGTAAATGAAAAGAAGACGGTATAATTGTTTCATTTGGGCCCAAAAAAGACTGTTTAATATAATTGTTTATTAGGCCCAAAAAAATCCAAAAAATATTGAAATCGGAAGAAGGAAAACTCCAGTTCCGATTTCGATTTTGAAATCGGAGTTGAGCTTCCGATTCTCATAGCTCAATTTCATTTCGATTCTCGTCCGATTCCAGTTCTCATAGCTTCCGATTTCGATTCTCTTAGCTTCCAAAAGCTCAATTTCGGTTCTCATAGCTTCCAAAAGCTCAAAGGTTCGTACGGTAGCAATATTTGGAAATTTTGAGCTCAAATTGTTGATTCTAAGGTTCTTACAAATTTCTAGGGTTCTTACACATTGTTACCTCTACACATTGGAATCCGCTCATCCGTGACGTTCTTCTACAAGGTAATGCTACCTCTACACACGCTTATTTGTGGTTTGATGTTAAGCTTATTTGTGATTTGATTTTAAGCTTATTTGTGATTTGATCAGATCTGTATGCATTTGAATGATTCTATAAAACACATTTCTATGCGTTATATACATACAAAACACATTTCTATGTGTTTAAAACTTTGAATGATTGATTGATAGCTTCTACTCATAGATTTAATTCATAGCTTCTATTCATAGATTTCAAAATGGACAAATCTTGGATCATAAAGCATCGCTTGTCTCAAGACTACATAAGTGGAGTCAATTCGTTTTTGGATTTTGCTTTCAATAATTTAAAGACAAGGATGATTAAATGCCCTTGTAATCGTTGCTGCCTAGTTAAATACAAGCTGAGGGTCGATGTTCAGGGTGATTTGATCTGTTATGGTTTTCTACCAACATATACGAATTGGTTTTTCCATGGTGAAGAGTTAGATGAAGATGAGCAGCAGAAAGTTACATTAGAACCTGAATCTAATGTAGATGAACAGAGCTTTAGAGCAGAGACTATGAATCTGCTTAATGATGTTTTTCCAAGGATGAATGATAGTTTTGATCAATCTGCTCAATCTTCTAGTTCTAGTCCTAGAGAGGATCATCTGAAGCAAAAGGAGGCATTTGAGGAGTTGTTATCAGATTGCAACGAAGCTCTTTATGAAGGATGCCAGACTTTTAGCAGATTATCATTCATGTTAAAGCTATATCACATCAAGTGCATCAGTAGGATTACTGACAACGGAATGTCAATGGTAATCAACCTTTTGAAAGAAGCATTTCCGCATGCAAAAATCCCTGGTTCATTCAACGATATGAAAAAGATTATTAGTAAGCTAGGTTATGATTATCAGAGGATCCATGTATGTCCTAATGACTGCATGCTATATTGGGGAGATGATGAAGCTAGAGAAACATGTAAAGTGTGTAAAAGTTCAAGATGGAAGACAATTGATGTACAAGAAGCAGAAATTGGTCAACAAAAGAAGAAAAAGAAGCAACAAGCTGCTAAAGTCCTTCGATATTTTCCACTGAAACCACGATTGCAACGTTTGTTTATGTCTTCTAAGACTGCTGAGTTTATGAGGTGGCATGTTAGTTCGAAGAATACATATGGTAAGCTTAGGCATCCTAGAGATGGGAAGGCATGGAAAAGATTTAACCAAGATTTTCCAGAGTTTGCATCAGAACCAAGGAATGTGAGGTTAGGTTTAGCAGCTGATGGCTTTAATCCGTATGGTTCTAAGAGCACAGGTTATAGTATATGGCCTGTCATGTTATTTCCTTATAACTTGCCTCCTTGGATGTCTATGAAACAAACATCGATGATCCTCTCTATGATAATCCCTGGGAAACAACAACCTGGTAATGATATTGATATATATTTGCAACCGCTTATCCAAGAGTTAAAAGAGTTTTGGTCAGATGGAGTGCCTACCTTTGATGCATCTTTAAAAGACACTTTTATCATGCGTGCAGCATTGTTATAGATAATTAGTGACTTTCCAGGGCTTGAAAGTTTATCTGGGTGGAACACACACACATGATTAGCATGTCCATCTTGTAATTATGATGCTAAAACGATCCGTCTACATCATGGGCAGAAAAACTGTTTTCTAGGACATAGGCATTTTCTTCCTGAAAATCATAGTTTTAGAACAGATTTGGAGCATTTTGATGGTGAGATTGAAACAAGGGCTCCTCCTATTACACCATCAGGAACTGTGATTCTGCAACAAATGGAAAATGTTGATATTACTTTTGGGAAGATGGGAGAAAATGTTGGAAAGAAAAGGAAACGAGGAACATTACAGTGGAAGAAGAGAAGTATTTTCTTCAAATTACCGTATTGGAACTTCTCCTGCGTCACAATCTGGATGTGATGCACATTGAGAAGAATGTTTTTGATAATATCATGTATACATTACTGGATGACAAAGGCAAGTCAAAAGACCATCTTAATGCCAGAAAAGATTTGAAAAGGCATGGTATACGTGAGGAATTGTGGCCTGATAAAGATGGTAAATATATTCCAGCATGTTTTACAATGACAAAGGATGAGAAAGATAGATTTCTGAATGTCTTGAAGAATGTAAGGCTCCCGGATGGATATGGTTCAAATATTTCTAAGTGTGTTGATATGAAACAAAGAAAAATACTGGGACTGAAGAGTCATGATTGTCACATTTTAATGTGTCAATTGTTTTCTATCGCCTTACGTAATGTGTTACCTCCAGAGGTTTCATTTGTTATAACAGAGTTATGTCAGTTTATTAGGGAAATTAGTTCAAAGACTCTTGATGAGAAAGATTTGGATAAGCTGCAAGAGCATATTGTTGTTACATTATGCCATTTAGAAATGATTTTCCCTCCATCATTCTTCACAGTAATGGTGCATTTGATTATCCATCTCACAGAAGAAGTTAAACTCGGAGGCCCTATTCAATTTAGATGGATGTATCCAGTTGAAAGGATCTTGGGACGTTTTAAAGCATATGTAAGAAACCAAGCTTAACCTGAAGGTTCCATTTGTGAGCAGTATATTGCTGATGAATGCATCACATTCTGCTCTATGTATCTTGAGGGAATGGAAACACGCTTTAACCGTGCTAGGAGAGTGGATGATCACCCTATGGCAGAACATAACTTAGGTTCTGAATCACAGATTCCACAGATGTTCCCTTCACTTGGGAAACCTGGTGGTGCTTCTACGTTGGGGAAACTTAATCTCATTGAACTTCAGCAGGCACATAGATATATCCTAGTCAATAGTTCCTGCTTAGATGACTATCGCGAGTTATATAAGAGTGAGTTAAGAAAAACACAATCACGGCGTAGAAAAAGAGGATCTGTGATGGATGTAGATCAAATTGTGCATCTGAAATTTGGTCATTGGCTAAAGGATAAAGTAGAAAAAAAATTACTTGATGGAATTTCTGCTGATGTTCATTGTCTTGCACTAGGTCCAACTTGTAATGTTACAAAATTTTCAGCATATAACATCAATGGTTTCAAGTTTAGAACTTTAGAGAGGGATCAAGATCTGAAAACACAGGCTAGTGGAGTATTTGTGTCAGCAGAAACTATAAGTTATGCAAGTTCTCGAGATCGTAATCCTAGAGCTGGAGATGTTTCTTACTATGGAATTCTCACTGAAATTCTGGAACTGAACTACTATGAGTCATTTAGAGTTGTGTTGTTCAAGTGTAAATGGGCAGATACTCGTGATGCTCGAGGATATAAGAAAGATGATTTGGGTCACACTTTGGTAAATTTCTCTCGTTTGATACACACTGGAATGGGTGAGGAAGATGAACCTTATGTGTTAGCTTCTCAGGCAAAGTTGGTTTATTACATAGAAGATCCAAGGGAAAAAGGATGGAATGTTGTTGTACATGTCAATCCAAGAGACTTCTATGATATGTGTGTTGATGAAATGCCTCCTGAAACTGTGTTGGAAGATCCTCTTATTCAAAGTTCATTGATTATGTCTGATAATGTTGCTAATGTTAGATTAGTGAGAGACTTAGATCTTGATCTATTTGACAATATTGAGGTAGATTTTGCTTTCAATATATTTCATGTGATTATTTGTGATGTCTATTATCTTATCAATCTTGTTTCTCTGTTTTTCAGGTGTAGAGATGTCTGACTCAGAAGATTTTGTAACCCAACCTCCTCTTGGACCAGAACTAGCTAGTGGAAAATGGAAAGTTCGTGTCATAGGTATGTATCAAATGAGTTGTTTACTAGATCCAGAATGTGTTTACTGACTTGGAATGATTATTTTCATATTTAGATGGTGATTCAAACATTACAGAAGAAGTGGTGTCGAGAAAACAAGTTTGGAGCATGCGAAATAGACGTGTTATGGTTGATTTCAACAAAAAAGGACATGCTTTCAAGGATTTTGGCCGTTTGTTTGGTTCATGGTTAGGCTCACTAAGCCATGATCTAAACCTACTACCTATAAACTACACAGATTGGAGGAATGTTTCCAATTACAGGAAAGAGATGGCTTGGAGTGTCATTCAGGTCACTGAAAAGTCTTCTGGTTCAAATTTTCATAATGTTTCATAATGTTTCAAATTTTCATAATGTTTCTTTTGATACATACAGAAAAAGTTTTGGTTTGATAACCCAAGTAGGAGGAAGAAATATGCTTTATCTGCTCTAGGGTGTAGATGTAGAGACTTGAAGACACGGCTGTGGAGGGATTATAGAAGAAACACTCCTGAAGAATCATTTCAAGTGCGACCGGGTCTGGTTCCAGAAGATCAATGGAAAGAGTTCGTGTCACAGAAGTTCACTGAAAAGTCTAAGGTAATGTTTTCCTCTTTTCTCTGTTTGTAAATTCTGTAAAGTTTACTGATAACTTTGTATCTTTGTAGAGAACAAGAGAGCGTAACATGAAAAGTAGTTTAAGCTTAAAGAAGATACCACATGCACTTGGAAAAAAGAGTATAGCAAGAAAGGCTGATGAGATGGTAAGAGATTAGCTTCTAACCGCTTATTGATATTTACACAAAGATTAACTTTTTCTCTCTTGTTGATGTTTCTTAGGAAGAGGAGACAGGAATAGAACCAAATAGATGTGAAATCTTCATTGCATCGCGTACTAAATCCGATGGAAGTTTAGTTAGTAACGAGGCAAGAGTCTCTGTGGTAAGCTTTCTGTTTCCACTTGCTCTATGTGGTTAGTATTTGTGTGATCACGTACTAAACAAAGGCTCTCTGTTTCTGTTTCTACTTGCTCTCTGTGGTTAGTATTTATGTTATCTTATTGTTTGCAGAATAAGCTTAAAGAAGTTATGAGTCTAGACCAAAGTGAAGGATCATGTCATGAGTAATGATGCATTTGAGCAAGTGTTTGGTCCTGAAAGTTCCGGAAGAGTTCGATGTTTAGGACTTGGTCCAACACCATCCAAGTATCTCTCCAATTTCGAATGCACTTCATCTAATGGTGATATAGCGAAGATCATAAATGATATGCAAGCCAACATAAATGGATTCCAAGCGAAACTAGAGACCATAAAAGATGTTGAAGCCAACATAAATGGATTCGAAGAGAAGCTTACAAATATGCAGGCCAACATAAATGGATTAGGCAAGAAATTTGATATTGTGGCTGATGCTCTTTGTGTAATGGTGAAACAGGTAATGGTGATAGGTTTTGATGATAAGTTTTTGATAAAAGGTAAAGAAATTTGATATTGTGGCTGATGATATGTGTTTATTTCTTACAGAATGAGAAAGATGAGAATAAAAAGAAGAAAAAGAAGAAAAAGATTCATCATCAATCATCAAGCATCAATAGTGACCGGGCAAGAAAAAGAAGAAAAAACTGGAAATTGGTATTGTGATTTGGCTTGTGATTTGGTTTGTGATTTGGCTTGTGATTTGGTTTACAGGGAAGTGGCATTGATTCGAGTCCAAAGACTGGAAATTGATCCAAGTCCAAAGGCAGGGAAGTGGTAAGTAATTGTCTTGTGATTTGGCTTGTGATTTAGTGATTTGGTTTGTGATTCATTTTACTTTCAGGTTATTGGGTGAGAGAACAATGTAAGAACAATGACAATGCTTCTTTGATTAGATCATTAAGTTGTGTTTTCTTTGAAAATGACAATGGTTTATTTGGTTAGATTTGTATAAAACAATGTTTGAAATAGAGAATTTGAAATAGGGAAAGTAATGTTAGATTTTGCATCATTTGGTATTGTTAGATTATATCATTTTTAAAGTAATGTTAAAAGATGAGAAAAAGTAATGCTAAATCATATAGTAAATGGTGTTAAAATATAAGAAAAAGTAATGCTAAAACATAGGGTAAATGGTGTTAAAACATATAGTTAGTAATACTAATTAAGTAGTGTTAAATTTAGCATTACTCTCATAAGTAATGCTAGGCAATTTAGCATTACTCTCATAAGTAATGTTAATAAACTTAGCATCATTGCATAATACATTACTTGCAAAAAGTAATGCTAAGTTGTTAGCATTACCCAAAAAGTAATGCTAAGTGTTAAGAAAAATAATGCTAATTGCTTTTTTTTTTTAGTGCATACAAGATTTGTCGCTGATGAGGTACTAATAAAAGCATAAATAAAAACAAGAATACAAGATTTCTTTACACAAATTTCTCTGAAATTCTTACAAATATGTTTTTAAATATAACGAAACAACAACCAAAGTGAAAAATAAAATAAGAAAGAAAAAGATAGGAAAAAAATTATAAGATTTGTTGCTGATGATGTTCTAATCAAAACATAAAAAAGAACACAAGATTTCATTAGGCGAATTTCTCTGCAAATTTTCTTTTCTCATTTATACAGAAAACAAAAGCAAGGGAATTGGAACAATCACGTTTCTAAATACAAGAAAGCAACAACTGAAATAAAAAGTAGATAAAAACAAGAAAGAATACAAATCATACCAGATTTGTTACTTATGAGGTTATAATCAAAGCATAAATAAAAACAATAACACCAAAATTTCTTCATGCAAATTTCTTAGTCTTTTTCCTTTTGGTTCTTCTATTTATATAAAAAATAACTAAGAGAATTCTAACAATCAAGTTCCTAAATACAAAGAAACAATAACTAAAGTGTGAATTAAATAAAAACAAGTTAAAATTAAAGCATACGAGATTTGTTGCTAATAAGGTTTCAATCGAAACGTAAATAAAAACAAGAACAAAAGATTTCTTAAAACAAATTTCTCTTTATTTTTCTTTTATTTTCGATTTATATCGAAAACAAAAGAACGGAATTAGAACAATCACGTTTCTAAATACAAGTAATCAACAACAACTTAAGTGGGAAATAGGAAAAACTTATAAGATTTGTTGCGGCTGATGAGGTTCCAGTTAATACATAAATAAAAACAAGAACACAAGATCTCTCATAGCATATTTTCTGCCATTGCTATTGATTTTTCGATTTATATAGAAAATAAAAAAATAAAGGGAATTGGAACAATCACATTCCTTAATACAAGGAAAAAACAACTAAAATGGGAAATAAATAACTAAAAAGATAGAAAACAAAGCATATAAGATTTTTTTTATTATAAGAGGTCACAATCATACCATAAATAAAACTAAGGGGATGGTTGGTGTTAGCTGTAGAAGCTGTGCACAGCAAAATAATATTTCTACAGCCAATATCTAGCCAATCATACTTGACATAGAAAAAGTAAATCCACAGCCCAAATCTTTCTTTCTTTATATTTTTGTTGTACGCAACACAATTTTCCAGAGCATATTCCAAATAAATGTTGTAAGTAAATTAGTCCAAGTTTTATAAAAAAAATTCACCTTCCATATATATATATATATATTTTTTAAACTCTGCTGCATCTAGTAGATACAGTTAATTTACGGGCTATGTTAATACTTATTACTCAGCTTATGTTATATATAAACCTTGTATTTAATTATATTTATATACATTATACACGATTTTACATTATATATATATATATATAAATAAAAAAATTTATTGGAAAGTTGAGAACTTTATTAGAGATTTGACATTTCTGAAACTAAGAACATTTTTTGTTACTGTATTCGATTATTGCGACATAACTTTGTATTCGTTACGTCTCTATATCTCCAATTTCTGGTTTTGTTCTCTTTTTCATGTGTTTGGTCTCTATAGATGGAATTTTCAGGTGCTGAGATGTGTTTGCTGGTGGTTTATGGGTACCTGTGACGTATTGAGAGTGTTATTCGGTTTAGGTGTTTGGTGTATTGCTTATATATCTCTAGCAATCTTTACATCTCTTAGAATCCTCCACTCTCTTTGCTCCATTTGAGTGGTTGCTTTACTACAATAGGTTACGCACAGCTCGTTATCGGTCATGTAGGAAGCGGGAAGTCAACATATTGCTCGTCTCTATATGAACAATGTGAAACTGTTGGTCGAACAATGTATATCGTAAAATTAGATCCAGCAGCAGAGATCTTTAACTATCCAGTAGCTATGGATATAAGAGAACTCGTTTCTTTAGAAGATGTAATGAAAGAGCTAAAACTTGGTCCTAATGGTGGACTAATGGCTTGTATGAAGTATTTTGAAGATAGTCTTCATAAATGTGTTGATGAAGAGTTAGAGAATTACAGAGACGATGATTACTTGATATTCGATTGTCCTGGTCAGATTGAACTGTTTATTCATGTTCCTGTATTGAAGAACTTTGTTGAACATTTGAAGCAGAAGAATTTCAACGTCTGTGTGGTTTATCTACTTGATTCGCAGTTCATAACTGATGTGACGAAGTTTATAAGTGGATGTATGACGTCACACTCTGCGATGATTCAGCTTGAGTTGCCACATGTTAATATCTTCTCTAAGATGGATCTCTTGCAAGATAAATACAACATTGATGAGTAAGTATCTATAGATTCTTTCTTTTACTTGTAAATGGTTCATGGCTTGTTGTTATAGCTACTTGGATCCGGAGCCACGTACATTGTTGGCGGAATTGAACCAGAGAATGGGACCACAGTTTGCGAAATTGAACAAAGCTTTGATTGAATTTGTTCGAGAGTATGAGATGGTTAATTTCATAACACTTAACGTGAGGTAATATCGGAGATATAACTTAATCTTTCCTTTACTTTGTTTGATTCAAATTACATAAAATAAACTAAGAGAGAGAGCTAATAATAACATTTGTGGTTTTTTGATTTTTTTGGATGTAGTATTTCAATATATATTGTCACAAATCGACATTTCTATTTTTGATAAAGATGAAGATGAAGGTGATGATGGACCTAATTGATAAATTGAATACTTTTGGGGGATTTGAGAAAGTTTTTTGGAACTGGAAGGCTTTAATAGTATACCCTTTTAAACTAACAATTATCTAATATATTTTGATTTTTAAAATTCTAAAGATTGTTTTACTACATTTTATCTTGTCAGGTTTTTTTTTTCTTTTCATGAGAGACATCTTCAAATTTTAAATAACAAAACCAAATTCGTGTCACCCTTTTATTTTCTGTGCATGAAGTATTAATATGGATTTTTAATGAGAAAATCCCTTAAAAAAATCAATCGTGAAATAACCTCTCAACTAAAGATTTAATGAAAAAATCCCTCACGTCTGAATCCGCTAACACGTTAACCCTTCCGTAAGCAGTGCCATTAAAATTAAACAGAATCCGTTAAATTGAAACGATGTGTTTTATCTTGACAAAAAAATACATATTTTTAGTGAAAAAAAAAACTCTCAAGAAAAGATCAATCGTGAAATAACCACTCAACTAAAGATTTAATGGAAAACCCCTCAAATTTAAATCTGTTAACACGTTAACCCCTCCTTGAACAGTACCGTAAGAAATAACTAGGACCCATCAACTATACCAAAAAACTACACGATTTGTTGATAAAGGATGTTGTGGTTTCTCATTTTCTTCTCCATATGGATTCAAGTGGAGAAAAACATAATGATCCTTGCTTGATGAAACCCTAATTTTTGAAACCCTTTGTAACCACCAATAATGGTTATGTGGCCGACCTTCTTCGTAACTGTCTCTTAGTTTCTTCATCATACCTAAATGATGCAATTTCTAGAGTTTCTTTCACTGGATTTTGGTTTGCAGGTCGTAATTTCAAATCATGGGAGAAACATGGAAGCTTTGCACGAACCCACTTGGAGAAAAATGGGGATTTTTGAGGTGATCAAGGCATTGGCATACAAAATTCATGAAAACATGTCTCTAATTTCAGGTGTCCTGAAACGAAATCCTTTATCTTTCCTTTAGATAGTTCTGAGATTAGAGATTCCATAGAGAATCTGGAGAAAGTGAGGGTATAGAATATGAACATGACTTCATTCTCAAGCGCATAAAAATGGATTTTGAGCTTTATTAACAGAGGTGATCAAATGAAGCTTGGAGCTTTTCTTGCATTGTGGCTTTCACATTTATTATTTCATGAAAAGTCTTATCGTTAGATTTCGAGTAATGTTCTCTTTATCGTTGTTCATTTAGCTAGATGTGAAAGAATTTCTCATGATTCTCATGAAACTTCCGATCTCTTTTGACGCCGTAAATCCATCCTTGAAACTTCCCGATCTCTTTTAAAAGTTGATGTCGCTTTATTAACAAATCGTGTAGTTTTTTGGTCAAATTAACGGGGTTTGTTTATTTTCACGACAGTGTTCACCGAGGGGTTAACATGTTAACAGTTTTAAATTTGAGGTGTTTCATTAAATCTTTAGTTGAGGGGTTATTTTATGATTGATCTTTTCTTGAGGGTTTTTTTTCACTAGAAATTCGTAATTTTTCGGTCAAGATAAAACACAACGTTTCAATTTAACGGGTTTTATTTAATTTTTAACGGTAATGTTCATAGAGGGGTTAACGTGTTACCGGATTTAAACTTGAGGGTTTTTTTTCATTAAAGCTTTAGTTGAGTGGTTATTTCATGATTGATCTTTTCTTGAGGGTTTAATTCACTAAAAATCCTATTAATATACTCAAGTTTTAAATTAAGAGAATCAGACTATTACTTTGTTCAATTATAGAAAACATATATTAAATGTTACACTATTACTTTGCTAAACATCAATGCGGGGATAACTCAGTTGGGAGAGCGTCAGACTGAAGATCCACACTCACCGCATTTTTAAAAAATAATTATAATTATTTTTTATGTCCAATCACGATCTCGACAATTGTGACTGCGTTTAATTTGTTTTCACCGATATAAACATCTTATATAAGCCAAGTGGTCTATTGTTCACGGATAGTATAGTCCTTCATGGTTACATTTTTTATTTAAAATCTTTATGGTTACATTTGCATTGCAACAATTATGTTTTACTTGATTTAGAAGACATATTTCTCTCATGGTTTTACTAGTTTATAATCTACTACATCCCCATAACAAGAAAAGACAAAAAATAAAAAATTGTATATGAGTTTATAAGTTACTTCTTAGTTATTTTTCAACTATTTTTTATAGTTATCATAAAATTGTCTGTCATTTCCAAACCACACTTATCGTCGTCTTTTTCAGTCCCAAGTTCCTTATAGCGGATATTGATCTTTCCATCTAATTATTATTCTAATATATTTTTCTCACGCGTTCAATAGAAAATTTGTTCTAAATCCTCGATGTTCTCCTCCAAAGTCAATCCTACAAATCCTACCATTCCTCATATCTTGAATCCGGATATCACAAGAGATTCTAGGTTGAGAGTAGTTATCAATCAGAATCTTAAAAGGGGGTAGAAAAAAAAAAAAGAAGGTAGAAACAGTACTGAAACATATATCCCAAAAAAAAATAAAGAAAAAAAAAATGTTTAAAGGGTAATAAGAGTCATATGAAGAAATTAAATCTGAACAACAACATAAGTTTTTTTTGTCTTATTCGTTATCACTTAAAATTACGCATAATAAACCTTTTCGATATGGTTGTGTTTCCATTTCGGCTACTACATCGCTCCATTTTCCAGAATTTCAATCAGTTGGTTCCGATAATTATAACCGATCGGCTCCTCTTTTAAAAAACAAAACAGGACAAAAAAAAACACATTTTAAAACATTAAAAATTTATGCATGAACAAAAACCTTGCAAGTCCCAACAGTTAAAGATTTCAATCTTATAGCAAATAATCTAGCGAAAGTTCCATTTAACAAGACAAGAATGAATTCCCTTATTTCGTTACGAGCCCTGATGCATACCAATAAAAAATCAAATTGTACGTATTGAAGCTAAAAAAAAACTCAAAAATATGAAAGGTGTATAGTAGCAAAAACCTGGTTTTTTGGAGATTCTAAGGTAGCAAACAATAACAAGATTAAACAAGGTAGAATCAGATATATACATGAAAGAAAGATAGAGGAGAATCTTTCTGAGGAGATTATCTATGACAAAAAATCGTTCAGCCAAAACGCAGCAGTATTGAAGCCCTTCATTAATCGACATAATCTTGTTAAGTATGAATACAGCAAACTGTAAGCACAAGTTTAAATTAGTTTAACTTTGTTTATTCTCTAATTTTATAGTCTATATTTATGATTAGAAGTAAACAAAAGAAATTTGCCTTTTTGACTCTGTAAATCCAATCTTAATGGGTTTTTTTAAATGGCCTATCACACGTGAGTCCATAAGGTAATGAATAACATCTTCCTCTTTAGGATGTAGAGAAGAAGTGAAATGTTCAAAGTGATCAAATGCAAAATCCCAAAAAATTTGTGATAAACAAAAAATTAAATTAATAAATCTGAATACGTTTTTTTAGAAATATTTATATATTTACCGCTTTCAACATATGATAAATGACACCCAATGCACAAATCTTTAAGCATTCGCGAAGCTTATCGGTGTAAGTATTATCCATCAGAGGATAAAAATAGTTTGATATCTTAGCTGCCACGAATAACATAAGCAAATTTTAATATGATATAGCAAGAAAAAGAAAAAGGTATGTTTCAATACATATAGAAATACATACTTTCGATAAATTTGATTCTTGTCGTTGGGTGATGTGCTATGCACTATAAAAGAAAAGAGGATAATAATAAAAAAAAAAAATTATAACATCAAAGAGCAAATTATAAGGTTTCAACGGTTATCAAAGAAATTGATTCTTAAAAGAAAAATAATGATGTGAGATCGAACAAAACCTGGAACAAACAAAAAATATTGTAGGCTCGAACTAGCTGGTAATGATAGAAAACTGGAAGTGAAATTAACTGGTAGAGTCCAATAATCTTCTGGAAAGATTGAATCAAATTCAAAGTGATAATCACAAAGAGATAAAATTACAACAAAGATGGTAAAATCTAGAATAATTTAGTCAGTCTAATCGGTTTTAAAAAGTAAAACCATAGTATTCAGTCTTAACCTTCAACAACATGAATATTGTACCAGTAGACTCCCATAATTTTCACGGTAATCTTTCAATATTGTACATATTCTATCATATGAGAAAAGATAGACACGAAAGACTTAAGAATTTAACATTCCCAAGTTATAATAGTATCTTTACAATAATAACATATAATTTAGTGGCATTTTAAAGTTATAAATAAAAACTAGTCTTCACTATAGATAGCCATGACCAAATGAAGCATATCTCGAGAAATACTAACCACAAGAATCACGATCTAGAAAACAGATAATATTAAAAATTGCTAAATTACGGAATTTTGGTTTTCCATTTACGAAATTTTGCTTTCTATATACGCGGGTCTTATCTAGATAAAATTTCTATAGTTGCATTTAGACCACATATAGGATATATGATATCATTTAAGTAGAATCTATAATGCATAAAAACTCACAATACATTATAAAATTCTTAACTAGATAATTAATGTCATTATTGACCACACATTATTAGATATCGCAATATGATATATTTTATATCGAGATACGAGATAAACATAGAGTAAGAAGAAGAACAATAGGTCACATTATAAAAAATATAGCAATTTCATATCCTATAATGGGAAAATATCGAAAACTCATAAACGTTAATAATCAAATAACACTATCCAACAATAAAATGTTGATAATAGGACTAACAATTGAATATGATAAGAAAATTTCCACATCTAAAAATGGGAAAAAAAAAATCCAGCAAGATAATATTGATAATTATCAGATGAATAAATAAGATCATAAAAAAGAATTGAATGTTTCTTAGGATATGCAAAAACGCGATACTAAAACCTAATTTATACTATCAATAATCGTCAAATAAATACAGACAAAAGAGAAAACTGCAAATTAAATATATCTTTGTAAGGTCAATATTTATTTACAAACAAAAAAATTCCAAATCTAAAATATATATATATATATATATATATATATATATATATATAAACCAATCACTGTATTTAGAGGCAAAAAGGAGAAGTTAAAATTGCTAGGATTTCATATATTTTCACAATTCCCTTATGATCAACTACAAAACACATATAGAGTTATTGGTATCAATTCGTTAATCTATAAAAAAAAAAATCAGTAGATCATAAGGTTTTCTCTAATCTCCAATAATCAATACTCTTCTTGAAAAGTAATCAGTTCATCAGGTTAAAAAAAAACAAAGGAAGACAAGTTCAATCAATTCAAAATAAAAAATAGAAGACAAATATAAAACGAATACAAATATAAATAAATTATAATCGCAAAGAAGGAGAAAATGTTGAAAAGATTATTGGCACTTAGAGTGACAAGATTGTGCAGCGCTAAATCTGAGTTAATTGGGTTGTGAAGATCATTAATCCACTGGAAAACCATGACTCTGCTTGGTGAAGATTACGCGATGTGCGTCGATATAGAGGATGAACCGATGGACCAAGTCGATCTGATTTGAGTATAGTCCTCATTTAGAGAATCTGGTAGATTCGCCATTATGTTATGGCGTTGATTGGATTGAGAGAGTTTTCTCGGCCAATTCTTTTTGTGAATTAACTTATCTCTTAGAGAAATAAGTGTTGTGACAAATCTTAAGTAGATGAATAACTTATATAAAAGATAAACATAATACATGACTTAAAAAATATAATTGGACAAAAATATCATTTGTAAACTGTTTTTTTTAAGCAATAAATATTAACTGCCAAAAACAAGAAAAACGTAAAAAACAAATAAAATACCTTGGACTTATTATTATTGTTTCTCACATTTTTCTCGTTTCTATCAATTAATATTTATTACTTAAAAAAAATCAGTTTAATGGATTTTTGTTTAATTGTCAAATCAAATAGAACAAAACAAATTGATTTTATTTCCTCACCGTAGTAGATTAGGTTCTTGTAGCAATTCTTCCCACCATGGTTTGTACAAGACAGAATACAGACCATACAAGATTTGTTGCTTATGAGGTCCTAATCAAAGCATAAACAAAAAAAAATAACACGAGATTTCTTCATGCAAAATTTTCAGCCTTTTTCTTTTGCTTTTTCTATTTATATAAAAAGAACTAATTAAGGGAATTCTTCATACAAGGAAGCAACAATTAAAATGGGAAGTAAATAAAAAAAAAGATAAGAAACAAATCTTACAAGATTTGTTGCTTATAAGGTCCTAATTAAAACGTAAATAAAACCAAGAATACAAAATTTCTTCAAACAAATTTCTCTACATTTTTCTTTTATTTTTTGTTTATATATATATATAAAAAAAAGGAATTAAAACAGTCACGTTTATAAATATAAGGGAGCAACAATTGAAGTTGGAAATAAGGAAAAAAAAAAACTTACAAGATTTGTTGCTGATGAGGTTCCAATTAAAGCATAGATAGAAAATAAAGCTTTCAAGATTTGTTGCTGATGCGATTATTGTATATAATTTAGTCAAGATGAATTCATGTCAAATAAGCATCACAATCTTATTTACATGTGCTATCTTTTTGGATGTATAATGTTGTAACTATTTCATCTTCATAATCAATGTGAAACATTTTTGATATAGCTAACATGTCTCTTACAAATATTTTGTGTCGCTTTAAGTATTAGTCACTCAATCTTCTTTTTTTCATTGGATTATAATTTTCATTAATTTTCCAAACACATAAATATATAGATGAGCTAGGGACGAAACTCTTCCCGGATCATATGGTCTCTTTCAAAACAGTTTAAAGATACATGAAAACTAAACATTACTACCAAGAGATGAAATACAACCGATGAACTACAACATAAGCTATAAACCCACAATTGATTATACAACCATGATCTCCTAACTCTCCATGCCAACATTCCTTTGAATATAACCGTATAGACGGTAAAACATCGCCGGAAACAACCAAAAACAATTGAACCTATGAAACTAAAAGTCATCTATGTTCACACTCCGTAATCCTATTTAAAACAACTACATATTCCTCAAAGGGATGGGGATAAATCTAGGAATAAATCCTGGGGATAAAACCCTTAACATCAACCACATACAACATACCCAAACACTATTGAGATAAGTCATAAATGCAAGATGTACTAATCTATCATATATTGACTTAGTCTAACAAAAAAATGTATAGAGGAGACTATCTATAGCCAGCTAAATCGGCTCACCAAGTTGCAAAGATGAAGGATCAATCTGAAGAAACCTTAAAGAAAATCAGTAGGAAACAAGGAGGGAGATAGCATAACCGAGCCTCAAACACCGGAATGAAACTTTAACCGACGAAAATAAGAACCATACTACTTCGCAAAGGTAACAAAGGTACCACTAAAGATAGAACCAAACGGGCATAAAAAAAAACATTGCAGTTAGAAACTAAAACATAAAACATGTTGCTAGCATCAAGCCATCTGGACCAAATATCACAGCTATAATTTCAAGCGTCAAAACAAAACTCTTCAAGGCCAAAACAAGGCAACGCAAGAACAAGTTTTAGACTCGTCGTAGCCACCTAAAGCTAACCAAGCCTATAATCATAACTCTAACAACCCAGCCTCACCGACCAAAATTTGAGAAAACCGCAGCGTGCACAAGAGATCAACTAGCACCGCCAAAAAAATGTACACTACCCCAACAAGAAAAATCGCCTAAACGGCAACATTTCCGAAAGAGGATTTAATGAAGACGGAAAGCAAAAGACACTAGGCAGACTGGAGATAGCTGTCAAGTAAAACACTAATGATCTCGAGATTCCATAGAAGTGGCTTGAAATAGAGAAGGCAAAGTGGGTAGACAACCCACACTACACCTTGAACCGATGATGATCACAACTATCGAGTCCGCCATAACCAACAAACTAGAGAAACCCCATTAAACCTAACCGCGAGAGTCGTTACCTTAGTTTCATAAAAAGGTCGGAATCCCAACCAATCGTCAAACTTGAACAAACATGGCCGCCACTTCCATACTTCGTTTCCAACGCAAGCTCACCAAGATATTAAAGCACTAGGAAGTTACACAACAAATACGAATTTGAAAACTTGAGCCAGAAACCCTAGATCTTTCCATCTTGAAACCCGATTTGGGATCGAACAAGAGAAATTCAGAACCAATCTACCGTTGATTTCAAGAGGAAGACATGATTGGAGAAATTATTCGAGGGAGTGACCTAAGATCTCACCGTCCAAGCATCGCCGGATCGCCTTTAAAACTGGACGGAGAAGCCATTGCCACACTAAAAAGAAGAAAGGAGGAAGCTGGAGGGCCATAGTCAATGCTATTAGAACCACCGAAACATCGGTCCGACTTGGATCATAATCTAAGTTTTAGTCGGTGCTAGGTTTTTCTTTTCGATAAAAGAATTTTTTTTTTTTAATTTATTGAGTGATTCTAAAGTTTGATATTTTCACCATCAATTTTGAAAAGACATTTTAATATATTATTTAGTCATAAAATAGTTTAATTATAAACCAAATGTTTATGAATTAAAACAATATTCAAAAACTAAGTTATAAATTGTAAATGTAAAGAGTATAAGCGATTTCACATCTTTTTTAATATATATGAAGATCACGTGAGTGCAGCTGTGCAGGGCAGATCGAGTACGTTACAGCTCCGTTTTTAGCAAATAACGGGAAAACAAGACACGTGTGGCACGTGTCGAAGAGCCTTACACGAAAATAAAAAGAAAGGAAACGTTCATAAGGTAATGTGTGTCTATAGATTCACAACTATATAAGTAGAACAACTTTATACCATACCAAATTTATCAAGGAATATAATGATTTCGTAAATCCATGCTCGTTTTACTTATTAATACGAATGACACTGCAAATAGTTTATATAAAGTATATTTTACAGCTTCGTGCGTTCCTCTTTCATTTGTGTTTTTCAAAAAAGAAATTATAAGAGGTTTCTTTTATATTTGGTGTTAAATATCATATTTTAAACTTACTTGAGATTTTTAATATGCAATGTGGATTTCTTCTTGTTTTGGTTGATATCTTTTTGGCTGAGTTTTTGTAAAACAAAGGCTGCTTTTGGTTTTTCTTTTCGCAATAAATATCCATTAAAAAGTATTATTGTGATATATCTGGATATACAGAATGAAGCACAACGATTATGGCGATTTATTTTACGAATGAAAATATTATTTGGTAATAGAAAATGAAAAATGAAAAAGAAAAAAAAAGAGAGATTTCTAGAAAATAAATATGAAAATGGAGAGCACATGAGTCGGTGAGAAGTAAGAAGAAGACAAGAGAGAACAATGGAGATGATGCGCTGTACGTAGTCTGTACCCGTAAGCCTACATTAACTCCGATGACACTTTTCTTAAATTTCTCGATGTTGCAATATTAAAATTTTGTATTTGGTAACTTAGTGAGTAAGGTAAAAGTAAAAAACAAATTTTTCGTGGTGCATGTCCCTTTAGTTTAACACTATGGAAACGGTGAAAAGTGTAAGCTTACATTATTGTATCTATTTTTTTTAGTTATGAACTTATGATTATAATTCAATCCGCCTTATATACATTTTTTTATTCTGTTCTCAACGTATAGTTACGGTCGCAAATAAAATACCTGGAAGTTAAAGAGACCTTTTCTTACAGTTTTGTAGAAATAGGTGCAATAATTTCATTTAACGAATTATATTTTTACTCATCATTTAAGTACTCTTGGTCTAGGATATATTAAAAACTTTACATATGTAGTTACCAGTGTTATTGTTTATTCCATAGTCTAAAATTAAACTCGTAAAATATGTAATTGATAGAATGAAAATAGAAAACCTTAGATGAATCTAGACCCTCAAGTGTTTTACATAGTTATACTTTTTTTTACGAAAATACATTTTACTCGTCCTCTAGAAATGTCTACATACATATCTAATAATAGTAAACTTTACAATATTACTTTGTCGTTTTCTACGTTTCTCTTCTATTCTTAACCAAAGAGGTTTACTCCCTTTTTGTGTGTGGTGTGTTACCTGTAGTTTAACACTATGGAAAATGGTTAAAGGAGTAATTAAGCTTACATTATTATATTTCTTTTTTTATAGTATATTAGGTGAGTATTCACGTTACGCTGGGGTTTTGATTTCCACATTTTTCATTTTATAAACGATGATTCCTCATTTTGAACACATTTTGATGTTAGATTTAACAACAGTCTTTTCTTTAACATCAATATTATTATGTGTTTAAGTCTTTGCCTTCTCTTTATTTTTCAAATTATTTTATATTAAAACTTTACCATCATAGATATTTAAAACTCTTTTCATTACAAAATTTGACTCATCATTTCTTGAGAAAATAATCTTTTTATAACAACTTAACCATTTAAAAATATTTTTAAATTCTTTATTATTCAGATTTTTATCATTGCTTTAATTTTTACGCTTAAACAATCAATATTAGATGTTTTTTAATTCATAGAAGCCAACTTGTTTGATTTATCAGCCAACACATCTCTCTATTTATATGAGACTTGGAGTTTTTTCATTTGACAAAGTCAGTCTCAGATCTAATACTTCTTTCAATGAAATATTGATTTGGATTAAGGTTCCAACTCCGCAACCAGTTCTTAGCATAATCATGAAATTAATTTTACAAGCTCCACTGTGCACAATTTAAAGAGAAAGGAATGTTAGCCTTTATATCATCCTTTGTGATAATGCGATCCTTTGTGGAATACTAAGTCGTATCTCTCAACTTAATTTCGATACTTCCAAGAATTTCCGAGCTAAACTTATTAACTTAAATTCTCTTAACCATATAGAGTTTTTATTAAAAAATTATTTCTATTCTTGATCATAGTTACCATAAAGATCTCCCATTTCTCACCAAATAATTTGACACCGTTTTAAAAGTGCAATCTCCTTGTATAATTTTTTTTAGTTTGTAATAGAATTACCCATTAAATTAAAAATAGTGCATCTCTCTTAGCAGCCACACAACTCTCTAGTTTGGTAACCATAACTTATATTGTCTGAAGTTCCTCTCAAGCCTCAAGTCACAACTTTTACCGTCTTTGAGCCGTAAACACTCTTTCTCCTTACTATAGTCCATAGTCTCACCGAATCATCATCCTGATCAATCTGTTCCTATGCTTGCAAAATTCATGAGTTGAACTGACATAATGATTTTTCGATAATGGGACCGTACCTTTAGTTTACTTTCTCGGGTATCTAGCACAAATTGAATGATGTCTCATGTTCACACTGTGTGGTTTGGTCACTTTCTTAACCTTTCTCGCATACCCTCTTCTTGACCCTTGAATACTAAAATTAAAAGGATATCATTCATAAGACTGTAATGCTACTCTATAGAAACATACCTTTACTTATATCATGGAAGATATGATCATACAAAAAGAGTCAAACATGAACAATTTTTTTTTACTTCAAATTTAATGACAATGAAGAGAATCAATCAATTTGATTTACTTGAAAGTAGCAATAATTACAAGACTAAAAGAAAAGAAAAGACGAAGAGGCGGATTCATACATTAAAAGAAATCGTAGATGATTAGCCTATATGGTCATGGACACATGGTAAGTATTGGGTTGATGATGTGCTATGGAGAGAACCCTTCAACTTTTATATAGTAGATTATGATTCACCCATTTGCCGTTATTATCAACTTTATCATCGAATCACCTCTCAGTTTCACTTTTTTTTTCCTCTTCATTATTTTTGTAAAAATATAAATCAAATAAACACAAAAAAAAACACATTTATAAATATTAAATTTATCAAATATCATAAAGATATAAAAAATTTTGAGCTAAATTAATATCATTTATTTCACTTACATGTAATTTAAGGAATATTAAAAATCAACTGAATACAAAAATTTGAAAAGTTTAGAAATATTTAAATTTTTTTAAAAAAATAATAGAACACATGTCACTCTTCTAGATGCTTAGGTGTCAACTCCATGAGAGAGTTGGTTATGATAATATATGTAATATTTATTTATGATGAAATTAAAGTCGGTAAATGTTCTGTATTAAATCATTGTATTCAATTTTTCAGTTTTGTATAGTATATTTTGTATTTGGAAAGCTTGGTGAGTAAGGTTAGAGAAAATATCTTTTGTATTTGGTAGCTTGGTGAGTAAGGTTGAAGTACAAATTAAAGCAATTTTTGTTGAGTTGTGTGTTCCCTGTAGTTTAAGACTTTTGAAAATGGTAAAAAGAGTAAGCTTACATTAGTATATTTATATTTTCTTATACTTTATAAGCATAATTTTTCAATTATGACGGAAATAAACTCTATAAATGCTATGTATTAAATTTCCGACAAATAAAAAAGTAGTAATTTGGCACAAAAAGTAATAGTAGTGTTTTTTTTATTCGACAGGAAATTTTTTCATTACATTTACAACTTAATCCGTCTTATATTTCATCTGATTGGTAATTTTATAACGTTGCCATGAAAAGTGTTTTGTTTAATTAATTGCACCAATCACAAAAATCATCCGGATGGCAGTGTGACGGGTGTGTTATTTGATGTCACCAATCACAAAAATAGTAACGTAAGGTAAAGTTACTATGTTCTCAATTTTTTTGTGTTGTTTATTTAACTATGTTTTTGCATTATTTTATGATTTAATAACGTTTATGTTCATCGCTAAAAATTTGTACCGGTTTAGATCATTAATCGTGGTTATAATATAAGGGTTCTGTAGTTATTTTTACGAAAGACGTTTTCCATTATCATTATCTACGTTATTTTTCTATTCTTCACCAAAGAGGTTTACTCCTTTGTTCCGCCCACAATAATGACCGCTTTGCATCAAAATATACAACCAAATATTTATTTATCTTCTCGTTAACAGAAAAAAACCACATATATTTATATAAAATGAACTAGTATATAAAAATTATCAAAAATTACAACCACACATTTATATTACTTTTAAACATATAAAGTATATGAAAAAATTAGTGGCACATATTTTCAAAAACGACAAAGCCTCCGTAACCGTGACGACACGTAATGCATCCATGCATATTATTTTGTCTTTTAGGTCTTTTATTACATCCTTAAACCACGCAATATTTTCTTCTACCTTCCTAAATCCTAAAGTTTTAAAATATCATAAAAAATCGTTGAAAATATCTATTGCTGATTTCGTACTGGTGCATAATCTGAAACTATATAAATCGCACAAAACCAAAAACATAAAAACGTATACACAAAACAAGAAAAAGTAAGAAAATAAAAATAAATGCGTTTTAGTTATCCAATACCAAAAAATGGAGAATCCAAGCTCATCGTCGAAAAAGCTCGAGCAGATCCAAAGAGATTGTTACAACGAGTGGATGAGTTTACAAGCCAAACGCATGATGGATCTTAAACAAGCTTTATCAAACGGTGAAGATGAAAACAAGCTTAAAGATTTGATACGAACGGCGATCGAAGAGTTTAAAAATTACGCCGGAAAAAGATCGAAACATTCTCGTCGATATTGTTCGCACTATTTCGCTCCGACGTGGAACACTTGTCTTGAAAACGCACTTCTTTGGATGGGAGGTTGTCGTCCTTCTTCGTTTATACGACTAATATACGCCATGTGTGGATCTCAAACCGAGCAACGCTTAACTAATTTTCTCCGTCACAACGGTAATATTAAAGATGTATTAATCCTTGTTGAACTTTTTCTGTTTTATTTCATAACTTCGAATGTTAGGTTTTTTTCCGAATTTTGAATCAAAATTAATAAATACAGTGGTCTATATTATTTATTATATATTTTTTTCGATTTCATATCTTTTGAATATCTCTTATAGGCTAAAAGAGTTCAAAATTTCTTCTGTTTTGTTTTCTAATTATTTATAGTAACTAGGTAACTTTGGTATAAATTTCAATACTAAAATATAGGCTAATTAAAATTTTATCATTTTGACAAAAAAAAATAAAAGTGTAAAAGTTAAAGTTTCTTTTGTTTAGGTTTGAAAAGGTTTTGGATTCTTGAATTTATAGTAAAGATTTAGGCTATTTTATTGATTAAAAATAATAAAATTATTTTAATTTTAGTACTTTATTACAAGCAAATGAATCTTTAAAACAGTCATCGTTTATATTAAAATATTTTTTTAAAAAAAAAATCTCAAATTTAAATTCTAAACAAAGAAGGCTGATCTATTCCAAAGTATATACACTCTAATCCCTAAAATTCAAATTATAAACTAGCAAGTAGTTTATTTCATTGCATTTAAGAAATATAACCTATTTTAATTATAATATAAATATATATATATATTTTTTTTTTGTTCTTAAATTTAAATTCTAAACAAAGAGGGCTGATCTATTCCAAAGTATATACACTCTAATCCCTAAAAATTTAAATTATAAACTAACAAGTAGTCTACAAACATTTTTCTTGGTTTTCAATATGTAAGCACATTTTCCCTTAACTAACTCAAGTAAGTTTAATAAAAAGTTTTTTTTTTGATAATTCACTTGGATATGTCCGTAGGTCTAAGCTCGGCTTTAGAAGAAACACCTGGCAGCGGAGGAGACTCGATGAGTGATATAACGGCTGAGCAACTATTCAAGATCAACGAGCTTCATTTGAAAACAGTGGAAGAAGAGAACAAATTGACTAAACAATCGGCGAGTTTACAAGAGGACACGGCGGATATACCTATTGCCATCACTGCTTTTGCCAAAGAAGTGATCGGAGAAGCTGACGCGGAGGTTGAGCGTGCGCTCGATAAACACGAGGAGGATATGGCTGGTTTGCTTGCTGAAGCTGATAATCTTAGGTTGACCACGTTGACTACGATCGTTGATGAGATTTTGACGCCGGTTCAAGCGGTGGATTTTCTTCTCGCCGGAAAAAAACTTCATTTGTCGATGCATGAATGGGGAAGATTAAGAGAACGTCGCCGGCTTGAACCTAACGGTGAATCCGGTAGAGAAGTTGCCGGAAACGGAAAGTAATCCTTGTTGATCTGATTTTTTTTTTTTTTTTTTTTTTGGGAATAACATGTATTATTCGGATTTTTCAAATTCGAATGATAACATAACGGCAACATTAGCGTAATCAATCAGTAGATTATATGTTATCGTTGGATTTTTTTTTGAACAAATAACAGGTACTGTAATAATGATGAGACGAGTCTCGGCATTATGAATTAGTACTCTGAGATTTGAGTTATAAATGAACTATTTTAGTGTTTTTTCAGTATTTTTTATTTTCTTTCGAAGTTACTAAAATAGATTATAGGATACGAAATTGTTATCTATATTATTTTGGTTTTTCTTAAATTTGGATATATGTTAGAAAACCGTCAGAAATTTTCCAACCGACATTGAACCAAGAAGTCGAGGTTGATAATTTCTGTATTTGGGATAAATTATTGTTTTCTTATAAGTTACAACGAAATTATTTTTCAACAAAATATTAATTTTAATTAAATAAAAAAGTAAAATTTGAATTTATTAAAATTTAAACAATCTAGTTACTAAAATTAAAAAAAATTGAATTAGTAAAAACTAAAAATTCGAATTAATAAAAACAAAATCAGTTAAGAATCGGTTGGAGATTTCCAACGGAATTTCCTTTTCCAACGGTTTGAATTCGATGGAAATCCGTTGGAAATTTTCAACGGATTTCCAACGGATCATATTTCAAATATTCGAATCGCAACGATTATATTTTCAACGGAAATTCGTTGTAATTATTTCTATACCAACGAATTTTTCGATTGGAAATAGCTATGATTTCTTGTAGTGTTGTAGCAACTACAAAATGGTACAAAGAGGTATAACAATAAGCCATATGAGGAAAAGATATCCTACCATGCAACTTTTATTTTGTCCTTCGTGTTCGATGAGTCCATTAATTAAAAAGCACAACTCATATTTGTAATGAGAATAAGACAGGTTTTAGCATGACGAAAGACCGAGAACTAGAAACTAGTAATGCTAAGAATTATCGAAGTAGAAAGTTGAAGACCACCCACGTATGAAAGAGTATGTGGTTACCAAGAGAGCATTTTTTTTTTCAATTTTCTCATGAAAGATTTAAAGTTAGATTTCGACATTTCCTTAGTATGAAGAGGCAAACCTAAATAATTATACTATATTAATAGACAGTCTCGGGAGTCGACTAAAAGCGCAAATACCATTATAATATGCCGAAGAGATTAATCTGGTCCATCCGAAAAACAAGGATATCATAAAAACGATTGAAAATTTTGGTGGATTATCGAACTTATCTTGTCTAGATTTAGGTTTACACGCATCATGGATTCCAAACTCGTAGAATTTTTGTTGCTCAAATATTTTCATTCTTTCTTGGAAGATGAAAATATAAATCTTATAATGCATTTTATACTTACATTTTTGAAATAATAAAATTGTGAAGAAAAAAAAGTGGTACAAAGCTTGAGCGAGCCATCTAATGTCATTCAACTTTCGTGGCCCATACAATACCATCAACATCCATTATTCTCAGCCCATATGAGTTTTTGGCGCTAATTCTTCTAAATCAATATAATTTCCAATTTTTAATCTTTTCTGTAAGCAATTTCAAACAAGCTTATATTGGAAATAAAAGAGATAAATGACATTTGAAATTTAAATAGCTCATTAAACAACTCTCAAGGTTACAATGAATGGAGGCCTAAACACAGGACTTCATTATATATGTTTTAAAATATTGATATAGACATCATGTTTCTCTTTTGTTATTTTTTCTTATTTTTGATATATATGCTCTCTTTTGTGATTTTGTCGGGAAGAATTTCTTCGTCTCACTTTGCAACACGGTGAAAACACTAAGTAAAATAAAACTTACCCTTGAAAAATCGAAAATTCTATTTCACCTAATAAATTTCTGTCCTATGACTGATTTAACAGAAAAAAAATCCTAAGTACATA
Source organism: Euclidium syriacum (assembly GCA_900116095.1). NCBI lineage: Eukaryota > Viridiplantae > Streptophyta > Magnoliopsida > Brassicales > Brassicaceae > Euclidium > Euclidium syriacum. The sequence continues at coordinate 1,333,248 of FPAK01000009.1, forward strand.
AATACACTAATCTCATAATTATTCAGAAGTACAAACCCCACATATTAAATAGTTAAGAAAATAAATGCGGCAATTAAGGATCCGATGGTGTAATAAATTAAATCTGTAATATAGTCAGGTGGTGCGAAGCACATGTGACATTGTCCCTACTTTGCTTTCAACCACACCGACGCGTTTCGCATTTAACCGGATTTAGTCTTAGCTTTAAACCGGATTCATTCGCATGCTGATTTTACTTACTTGTTTAATATTATAGTTTATGATTCAGAATATTCGGCTTTTTGCTTGATCAAAAATATACGAAAGAAGAAGACATGTGAAAAGTTGCAATAATGATATAAGGAATTCCAAAAAGATAGCTTAATATATAAGAAAAAAAAAAAACATAAAATAAGCAACAATGATAATTATTTAAATTAGTTTAAGAACACTAAATAAAAGGAGCATAAGATGGGTTGCTCCATTTTATAATTTCCTCTATACATACAACTTTTCCCTGCAAACCCTAATTTCCTCTTTTTAAAATTTTCAACTCACCGAATAAATCACTCTCAGAGAATAATATTTGTCCCATAACACGTACCTCTCATAAAGATATAGTGAGAACGACGCCGTTTGTATCTCTTCATGATGAGGTTGTTGAGACGACATCGTTTTCGGTTTCGGGTTTAGGCGCAATTTTTTGGTGGGACCCGTGCGAGAAAATTCTGAAAAAAATCAATAGAAGGGAGGCGGTGGAGGAGAAGCGTATGAGATTCCGGGAATTGGCGGTAGTGGTCCTTCGTATGCCGGAGGTGGCGGTGGTGAGCTGTAGTGAATTACCGGCGGTGGTGGGCTGTGGTGAATGACGGGTGGTGGTGGACTGTGGTGAATCATTTGTGGTGGTGGCGGTGGTTCTACACATGGGATTGGAGGTGACGGAGACGGCGATGACGGCGGAGGACTGTGATATACCGGCGATGGTGGTGGTGGAGGAGGTGAACTGTAGTATACCGGTGGAGGACTGTAGTGCATTGGCGGTGGTGATGGAGGGCTGTAATGGACAGCCGGCGGTGGAGGCGGTGTATATTCTACGCACGGTGGTGGGGGAGGTGAATATAGTGGAGGTGGTGGGGACAGGTAGGGGTAAACTGGTGGGGGAGGTGAGTGTGGTGGCGGTGGGGAGTGTGGTGGAGGAGGTAATGAGTAATGCGGTGGTGGTGGTGAGCTATAGTAATATGGTGGTGAAACTTGAGGCGGTGGAGGAGGCGGGTGAGTGCAGTAAATTGGAGTTTGCGGTGGTTGTGATGGTGATGGTTGCTGCGGTGGATAGTATGTTGGTGGAGGAGGTGGTGGTGGTGATGGCAGAGGAGTGTATGTTGGAGGCGGTGGTGATGGAGGAGAGTAGCCTGTGGAAGGCGGTGGAGATGGAGGAGAGTAACCTGTGGATGGTGGAGGTGGGGGAGGAGGCGGAGGTGGAGGAGAATAAACCGGAGGAGGTGGTGGTGGAGAGTAAACCGGGGGAGGTGGTGGTGGAGGGGGTGGTGAAGAGTAGACCGGAGGAGGTGGTGGTGGTGGTGGTGGTGGAGGAACAGAGGGTGAAGAAGGACCAGGATATGTCGGCGGAGACGGGATTGTGAAAGGTGGGCTAGGAAAACCAGGCGGTGAATGAGAACCAGGTGACGGCGGAGTTAACGGAGGAGAAGGACTAGATGGCGAAGGAGAACCAGGCGGTGAAGGTGAACCAGGTGATGAAGGAGAACCCGGTGAAGGCGGAGTTAACGGAGGAGAAGAAGGACTAGATGGCGAAGGAGAACCTGGTGATCCCGGAGTTGACGGAGGAGACGGTGGACTAAGACTTGGAGAGATCGGAGATGGAGGTACCACAATCGGAGGAACAGACGGCGTAGAAGGAGAACCCGGTGATGGTGATGTCGGTGGTGATGGAACAACAATCGGAGGCCGAGGAGAAGAACGGCCACATCCAAAAGATCCACAATCCACCGGCGGCAAAGACAAGAAAGCCGCACATTGTCCTGGAGATCTCTGAGCAGGTCTCGTCGGCAAACAGTTACGCCGATCATCAAACGCAGGCAACGCGAGACATACCGGTGGCTCTCCGGTGAAGAAATTGTAGCTGAAAGTGAAGTTCTCCAGTCTCGGCAATTGACAAATACTCGCCGGAATCTGACCGGAGAATCTATTTTGCGCAACATTCAACTGCTCCAACGAAACCATCCCGCCGATACTCGCCGGTAACGGCCCAACCAAACCGTTATAACTGAAATCAAATACAGTTACGTTTTTCAACCGTCCGATCTCCGATGGTAAACAAGAATTAAATCCATTGTTCATGAAAATGATCTCTTCGAGATTCCTCATATCTCCCAAACTCGTCGGAATACAACCGTGGAACTGATTATTCGCCACGACGATGACTGAAACCGGCGAATCTCCCAAATTATCGGGTAACTCGAACCGGAACCGGTTATGATTGATGAAAATCGCGTCTAGATCTTTGCTGAAAAGCTCTCTTGGTACAGGTCCTTCGAACTCGTTAAACCTCAGATCCAAAAACTTCAACGACGGTAACTGGAGAATAACCGTAGGGAATATTCCGGCGAACCGGTTATTACTGAGATCAAGCTCGAATAAAAGCTTAAGCCGATTAAACCGATGCGGTACGGTACCACAAAACCGATTCGAATTAACATGAAACAAAGCGAGATCTGTTAACAAACCAAGCTCTTGAGGTAAATACCCGGCAATGTCAGCGTGATTGAGATCTATTCCGGCGACGGTACGGATCTTCGGATTATCCAACGCCGGAGAACAGAAAACGCCGGTGTAGCTACAGACATCAGAACCGATCCAATTCGTGGTGAAATTATTCGGATCAGAGAGAATCGCTTGTTTCCAAGCTTGAAGAGCTATGTAAGCGTTTCGAAGTCTCGGATTCTCGAAGACGAGAGATGGATCGACGGAAACATTCTCGCCGCGGTCGCCGAACTCGTCGCGGAAGTAAAGAAGCTGACGTTGTCGGATTAGTCGGACTTCTTTATCGGAAAGCTCGCCATTGAAAGTGAGTGGATGAGAGTGAGAAAGGTTAGTGAAGTAGAAGAAGAAGACAAAAAGAAGGATATAGATCTGAGGAGCCATCTTCTTCATCTTCGTCTTCATTGCTCCACACAACAAGACATCTGAGTGGAAATGGCAGATAGTGAGAAATTTGAAGGAAGCAGAAGGGTAAAATGGGAAAATAGATATGAGAATAATTTTCCCTCTTAAGAGAACAAATGTGAAGAGGGGAATTATAAATGAGAGAGACACATACACAGTGCTTTCACAGCTCAGCCCTACAAAAACAACTTTCTCATTTTTATTTTTTTTTGTAAAGTTTGAATTCAATTATTAATTGATGTGTCCTTTAATTAGATGGCAAATTAATAAATGAGATCGACTTTTGGTGAACTTTTTTGAACTGATCACATGATCGATTATATACGTTACAAATTATACAATATTTTAAGATAATTTAGTCAACACTAAGCTTTAATTAAAGATATTTTACATTGCTCTAGGCACTACTAGGCAGTTAATTTTGGTTAGCTATTCCACTATAACTACTATAGTTAAACACTTTACAAAGTCATCAGCAAATAGCAAAAAAAAAAAAGTTTGAATTATTCTCCAATCGTGCAGTTTTTCATCAGTTAATAAAATGAGTGAATTTGGTAGATGTTATTAGAATACAAATAGATTACACATTCTAAAATTCTTATTACAAAAATACCAAAAAATTGTATCACTCAAAATATATGTGAAAATGTAACCTGCTATATTTTAAATGAATCTCTAAGATATACTCATTTGGTGTTTTAATACATAAGTAAACTGAATAAAGTATGTTTAACTTGTAATCGTGAGTTAAACTCACTAATTATGTGTTTATTTCCATCGCAACACGTGCGGAATTAAACCAAGTTAGTTTCGAATGTAACTTAGTTTGGTATTGATAATCAATCCATCTTTAATTATTGATCCAACGGTAAAATCAAGAGGAGCATTAGATCCAAAAACGATTTAGAACGTATAAGTTATAAACCAACCGAACCAGTTCTGGCCTAATATACTATGTTAAAAGGATAATTGATGTTTCTAAACCAAAAATTTAAAAGTGTTTTGTGTAAATTGTCTTGAAAATTCTTTAAACTCTAGTTAGTATCTATGATATAAAAACTTTTTTTTTTAATAAATTTAGTATTGATACAAAAAGAGAAGAAAAAAAAAGGATGACTGATTTGTTTTGTTTAATCGGTTAATAACCTAACTACGATTTCCATGAACTATATCCATAGGTTTATATAGTATAACAAAAACTCAACCATATTGCTCAATTCGGTTCCATTTAGTTTTACAATTTTGAACGACCCGAAATTTCAAACCATTAGATCAAATGATTCTAATATTTCGTATTTTGGCATGGATTATCATATCTGTTTAAGCCCATAAAAATATGAAACATGGTTGGGCTTTGTATTTTACAGGTATTCGCTGTGATAACGTCTGGCATTAAGTTAAATAAATTAGTTGAAACTTGAAAGTCACGTGCATTCATTTTCTTTTTGAGGTGTCACAAGTCCAACCATAAAATAATAGTTCAACAGTTAACTGTACTTATGTCGGAATAGTCTTGAAACGACATGACCCACAGTATCAGTATGATATATTTACTTACAAAATTTCTCAGTGAATGTAAAACAACAGTACTTAGTTACATGACTCGTGATTTTATTGCAACTGTCAGTGACTCAGTGTTACTTTTCTTGTGTTTTATATCATAACAAATACATGTTGGGTAGTTTTCATGAGTCGGTGCGCTCAAAGACAAGTTTTTTGTGAGTACGAAACTGATAATGAGATTTTGGAAGCGGTATGATATTTGTAAAGACTTGGTTAACTGCCAAAAAGAAAAGAAGAAAAAGCAAAGTTTACATTGGATCTAAAAGAAAGAAGATGCAGCATAAATTCATTGTTCTTTTATTTTCTTTTGAAAGGGTTCTTTTATCTTCTTTTTTTTTTCTTTTTTTTTACAACATAAGCACCATACATTAGTTAAACCGGCAGAAAAAGGTTTGCATCAGAGCGAAACCAAACCAGTCTTACATAGCTAACATGGAAAAATAGGGACCCTCGTGCTCTTGCCCCTTTAACAAGGGCATCGGCACGAACATTAAGAGATCTAGGAGTAAAGACTAAGGTAAAGTCAGAAAACTTGACACGAAGTGTGTTGAAAAGATCCAAATCCGCGTAGAAAACAGGCCAATCTGAGTGATTTTCCGTCATCGAGATTAACGTTGAGCAGTCCGTCTCTATCTTGACGGTAAGAAAGTGCCTCTCTAGAAGACACGACATTGCCCAAAGAAGTCCGTCAAGTTCGGCGTGAAGAGCTGAAAGACTTCTTCGACATCCTTGCAATCCTAGAAGAAAACGTCCCTCATAATCGCGCAAACACCATCCCAGTCCGCTGACAAGTCCAATATCGTGCCAAGAGGCATCTATCTGACATGTCAAACACTGGAAAGTTGCAAGGGAGAAAGGGTTCTTTTATCTAAATGCATAAAAGAATACAAAGATACATGGGGTTGTAACCTTTTTTTTTGTTTTGGGACGAGACAAACCTTTGGTTGCAGAACCAAATATGAACCAAACCAAATAGTAAGTAGATAGTTAGGGACCAATTGGAAATCGTGAAGTCAAATTTTATGGTTTAGTATCGAACCAGAGCAAAACCGTTGAGAGATATTGAAGTCAAGATCGGATATGATGCCAAATTAGGATTGAGCGGCGATAACAAAGGCTGAGGGAAATTTGAGAGAGGACGATGGAGTTGTGATCATGCAAGTTGCAAACCAAGCCTAGAGGAGACCCGAAGCCAGAAGCGGTCGATCTTGGCGAAAACTACGTGCTATATTTCGAATGATCGCATCAATCTGGTAGAAAATGAGTTCCATTGATTTCAAACAATCTCAGTGGATCGTAAATTGATTGTTTCAAGTTATTTTGTGGTTTCAATAAGAAAATAAGAGAAACTGAACACAAGAAAAATGTATGTAAACCCTGAAAAGAGATCAATGGAAAACAAATTAAATGACGTACATAAATCTTTGATCCCATCATTCACGCGAAATTGGAAACGTTGGAGGAAAAAATAATAAATCGGCTATATCATACTCCAAAAAAATGGTTAGAGCGAAATCATAAGTAACATATTTAATTTTTTGAATTCATATTTAAATAATCAGATTTGTTCGTAAACAAACATATTGTTTGATTTCTATAAATTCATACATGTTTGTTTATAGGGTTAAAAACTGATTAACGATGCTAATTAAGATTGCTCTATCACAAATCACTTGTACTATAGAAAAAATAAATTATGATTTAGTGTGAGATAAACAACATCAACAAGCACTTCTCGAGAAAGAGCAGCACTAGTGGCTAGAGGCTTCAAGGTTTAGGTTACCAGTTCGAATGGATTTGTAAGTGTATCCATAAATTTCCTAATGAATCATGTGTTTTGACGAAGCCTCTATAGTAGTTATCATAGTAGTATATATGTTTTTCAGTTCTACATTTTTAGAGGATGCCTCAACAATTTTTATTGAAAGTTAAAACTTTTGTAAATTCGAGTTTTTGTAGAACAAGATTCGTTTGTGCGAATAACTCTAGAGAGAAACAAAAAATTAAAGCAAACACTCTTTTCTCTAGGTTTGATTTATTAATTAATGTGTGGATGCAGATTACAAACCCTTACACCTCTTTATATAAGATCTAAAATTCGATATAATAAGGAAATTCGCGATCTTTCTATTTTTCCAATATAAAAAAACCATAAACCACATTTTATACCTTCAACTCGTGTCATTCATCATCTCACTTTAAAAAAACATCATTGTTGGTACCTTAGATTTTAAGCCACTTATAATAACAAGAATTAAAATTCAAAATACACGATCAATAAGTGGCGGATCCCTGATGGTGGCTAAGTAGTCCGAATAGTTCGACAACCCTGATGGGCACCAAAGGCATGCGACAAATTTTGTCCCGCTTCATGCAGAGACAGAGGCCCTCCTTTGGGCGATGGAGTGTATGCTAGCTCAACATGAATTGGTGATGATGTTCCAGACGGATTGCTCAGAGCTAGTGAAGATGACCTCCAAGATGGAAGACAATTCCAGGATTTCTATCTTACTCTTATTCCTCGTAAGCTTAATGGTAAGACGAATTGTTTGGCATGTAGTGCTTCTATTCGTATTCTCGATTTTACATATGTAAGATGTGTTCCTCCGGTTTGGATTACCAAACCTTTTGTATAAATTTTTTTATAAAGGATAAAAAAAAAAATGGCTGATCCAAAAATCTATATTACCAGGTCAAAATATATTATGACGTTTGTTATTATCTATTCTATCATTAAACTCATTCTTCTTTTTTAATTAACTAAAAGTTATAGTTAAATAGGATTATTTTTTTGGTTCATCAAACAGGATTCTCAAAGTCTCTCAAAACAACAAAAAACTATCAATTTATAATAATCAAAGAAATAAATTAGATAGGCTTGATAAACAATTAAAATTTGTGTAACATATTTTTAAAAAAGCACGTTCTTTAAATTGTTTGTAAAATCGCTGAAACATTCTTTTTTAAGTTACAACCATTTAAAATACTAAAAATAACAGTAATTTGGATCATACATCAATTATATTGCATTTAATGAAGCAATAAAAAAAGTATAATAGGCTTCTAAAAATAAAATAAGGAAATGAAATATAATGAAGTTAGAAATGGGAAATTCATTGACAATGAAAATGTAAAATTATCGGTCATTAAATGGTCTTTTATTCAAAGTGATTACAATGGATTACGTAAAGTGGAGAAAACGAAAGAAAAGGAAACTGATAAAGAAAGAAATCAAGAGAAGAGGCTTGGTAGAAAAACTGAATCATGAGGTCATAAAAGAAATTATAGGGTCAATAAAAACAATCATATGAGCCATTGACATGGTTCTAAGAATATCCCATTAGGATATCTGTGGGTTGGGGTTCTTAACTATAAAAAATAATTTTTTATAACTATTTTACAGATGAAAAAAGAAAAAAAAATTTAAAACCGACCAATAAGAGACTGTCACATGGTAAGAACCGACTCTTACTACTCCTTGAATAAAGACCGATTCTTATTTTTAGTGGGATCCACGAATTTTTTAATAATTTTTTTCCCTTTTTTTCTTAGGTTTTTCAAGTTAAGACTCCACTAAAACCTCCAATGGGGTGTTCTAAAATCAAGTACGTCTCGCAAACTAAAACCCCGTAAAAGCAACTTAAATCAAAATTATTTTCCAATAGGGTCCAAAATAGTTCTGTCACGCACTTCGATCCGTGCCTTTTTTGTCCTCTTCCGTTTAAAAGCAAAAGATCCACAAACCAAGAGAGAAAACTTCCAATATACTAAGGTTAAACCACGATTCCACAAAAATAACCCATCGTATCTTGATTCCACGTACAGCCGTATACGCATGTAGTCGCAAATTATAGTTTTTAAAGTATATAATATATATTTTAAAAAGTACATACATGCACCAATCCAAGTATATAAGACGCTAGAGTAACGTTTATATATATCCACAAAGAGAGATGGCGAGTAGTAGTGGTTCTTCGAGTTATGGGATTGGACACCTTCAGAAAAGATGTTACTATGAGTGGATGAGTTTACAATCTAAACACATAGTCAATCTCAAAGAAGCACTCAAGAGTCAACAATCCGACGAAAACGATCGCAAACTCGGAGAACTCATTGGTAAAATCGTCGATGACTTCCATAAATATGCCGAAAAACGATCGGAGCTCTCTGATCGATCTTCCTCTAGCTACTTTGCGCCGTCTTGGAACTCTTCTCTAGAGAATGGATTGTTATGGATGGGAGGATGTAGACCTTCGTCTTTCTTTAGAGTTATCTATGCGCTTTGTGGATCCCATGCTGAAACTCAGCTTTCTGAGTATCTACTCAAAGTAGATGAAAACATGGACAATGATGATACTCAACATGATGAATCCATGAGTGATCTCACCGCGGTGCAACTCGGGAAAATTAATGATTTACATATAGAGGTTATAGATAAAGAAGAGAAGATAACGAAGAAATCTGCTAATTTGCAAGAAGATATCGCGGATATGCCTGTCGCGGTCACGGCATATGCTGCAGATACGGTTGATGCTGATGTGGCTGCTGTGGAGGATGCTTTAGACAAACATGAAGAGTCTATGGCGGTTTTGATGGCGGAGTCTGATAATCTTAGGCTAGAGACTCTAAGGAAGATTGTGGAAGTTGTAACTCCGGTTCAAACGGCGGAGTTTTTACTAGCCGGGAAAAGATTACACATGTCATTACACGATTGGGGAAGAGTTAGAGAAGAACGTTGTCTTGGGTGTGCACGTCCGGAGGTAAGAGATGGAGCTAGGAAGCCAAAGAGATCAGCCACTTATTGATGTGGTGAGTGAGGTTTCTTGTGTAATATTTGTCTTAAGTTTGAGATGAGATCATGTTAAGTGTCTTTATGCGTCTGCATGTGTAAGAGTCTATCGTGGTGATGCATAAGCTTTTGCTTGTCTTGCATAACGAATAACAAAAGCTGCACAAGTGACTTTCGTTTGTTTGGTTCAGAATGTGACTTTTTATGAATTAAATAAATTGTGTATCGATCACTGAATTTAGACTCTATTGAAATTCTAATTATTCTTACTATTATCATCAACTTGTACATGGCAACTACATCAACTTGTTCTCAACGTTAGCGAGAAGGAGAGAGCAAAATGACCAACTCTGTTTGATTTTTACAAGTTTAGAAAATTATATTATATTTTACAATTTCCGTTTAGAAAATTTGGAGAGAAAAAAATAATTGGTGAGATGGAGAAAAATCCTCTACAACATATACTTAATTGTCAAGATGATCGATGGCAATATTAGAAATCAACTAACTTCGATTCGATACGAGAGGAGAGGGATTGCGAATGTGGTTTTCGTTGGGATAGAAACAAGTGAATTTATTTGTTTTAAAATTAAAAAATTTCAATAAAAACATTTATTTTTAGTATAATTTAATATGAAATTCAAAATATCATATTTCACATTTAGTTTTAGACAACTATAAGTGGAAACACAAATCAATATTTACATTTATAGCAAAACTATTCAATTTGATGACCAAAAATAGAAAAATATTTTTTCATATAAATATAAATTGGGTTTCTTATTTTTATATGTTATTCGTGAAACATTTTGTTTAAATCTCAAAATTTGTACTTGCAAAACATTTTTGTTAAAAGTACACAAGTTAAAAGAACATTGATCTTAACTAAAGCTTGTGATCCAGTGACAAACAATTTTATCATATCACCTATGTTCGACTCATAAAGTGAGTTTTAATAAGGGTTTTTGGGTTATTAGGCCGGTCTGCTTCATCCCACAAATAGCCAACATAAAAAGAAAGATTAAGTGACTGAAAAAAATTTTGTTTGGAAGACAAAGAAAGGGATGGTTTTGGACCAGATACCTAGCCAAACCCTTTATATCAAAGCCAAACGATTTAGGGTGCTTTGGTAAGGAAAACGGGTAATCTTTGAGTAAAATGTGTCCAGTTTTATGGAACAAATCGTAACTTTGTGAGAAATCCGATGAAAAAATAGGGAAACCAACCAAAAGAGAAGACCGAGAGAAAATAGAGATAAATCTTAACAATATGTATTAAGTGAAAAAAGATCCATCTTAGCGAGAGAGAAGAGTTTTTAAAGAGTATTACCTGATGCAAGATTGTAGATCAATATGTGAAGTAATCCAGTCGGATGATCCAGTTGTAAATGGATCGGATTTATACGAAGCACTTGAGTGATTTTTACCTACTTTTGTCATTTTGGATAGCTGGAATACATAATATACTTGAAGCATTTGGAGTCTGTTTGCAGGTGGGGGAGGAAGGGGCTTCATACCATTAGTTTTATGATGGTGTGTCTGCAGCTATCGATAGTCTTTTCGCCTGTTTTCCCTACCTGACATGTGGATATGTAAATAACATTATCACCAAATTTCTTTGGAAGAGATAAGTTAAAGAGAAGAAACTAAAAGTAATTTAGTTAATAAACTACAAATACCTGAATCGAATTTTGAGACTTAATCTCGGCTGTGAAGTCCTCCTCGTGACATTCCTCAGGTTGGATCGCAACACAATTAGTGCTTCTTGAGTAGGGGGTATCAAAATGGGTAACCAAACCTGATACAAACCCACATGGGTTCGAAATAGCCCATTTATTTCATAGGTAGAAATTTATATACACAAATTTAAATATGTTAAATTTATTGGTTAAATATTATATGAATTATCCATGTATAAATTAAATTATATAAGAGAAAATCCAAAAATTCATATAACTAAAGTAATGAAGGTTCTTAAATAACAAATTAAACTAAAAGATAGGTAATTAGATAATAAGAAAGAATCATAAAATCATAGAATAAAAATTCATAAAACCATAAGAAACAAAAATATTCTTAATTAAAAAAATTCAATTTTCAGAAACTGTTTAATATGTTTTTTTTATGTATCTGACTCTTTCATTTCATCTTCTCTTTCATTGTCTACAAATTAATTTTTACGAAGCTAACGACTTGGGTATAATCCTTGTTCGAAAACGCGGGCAGACAACCGATTACACGCCAATGAGGCGCTCGGCGGAGACCGACAGCCGCGCCTATGCCTAATTCGAAAAAAAATCGGAATTTCAAAAAATAAAATCAAACTTTTTTTCAAAATCAAATTAGGAATGGTTGAATACTTTAATAGGTCTATCATTGTTTGCTATTAAAAAACAAAAGGAACATGTAAAAGTGATGTAATCGTCAAAATTTTTTTAGAAAAATGGCGGTAAAGGTTTGCAGATAATCGGGTTATGTTAGGTTGAAAATGAGGGTAAATTAGTGTTTTGTCGTTCGTCTAATGAAAATTGTAAAAGAAATAGAAATATTACTTGGGTCGATTCAATCAGGCGGCCCACATGAGACTAACATAATCTTTTCCCACTATATCACGTTAATTATTTGTTATGTTTCCCCACAAAATAATAGATAACATAAACAGATATATATCGGTAAAAATACCCTAGAACTAGACCCCAATTAATTCACGCGTATTTCCCGACTTTTTCACTAAGCGTTAGGCCCAATCCGACCGTCCGAACCCCGTCTAGAGCGTTCCCGAACAAAGGGTATAATAGCAATGTTAACAAAATATTGAATAAGTATGATATAAGTTTTACTTTTTTTCATCGTTTATGAAACAAAATAATCAAGATCTAGTGCAAAATAAAACTTGAACATTCTTAGAAAAAAGTCGCCTTTGGTATTTGTTAAGAACACGAGAACCCATATTGTAAGATGATTCAAAAGCTACGGTATATATGGGAATGCTAAGCACAATCTTTTAGATATCTTTTTTTATTTTTTTTTCCGTCACCAATTAGATATCTAATATATTTCTCATATTTTACATATTTTTTATAATTTATTATTTTATTAATGAATTCATAGGTTACCTATAACCTTAATGGGTTTACCCATTAGACCTCTAAAACCCATTTGTGGTAATCCATCAAAACCTATTTATTTATATAGTTAAAGTACAATCCAAACGCACAAAAAATATGAGCATACTAGATCAACCCATGTGTAACTACCCCATTTGACACCTTTATTCTTGAGGTTGAGGTAAATGGTAAGTAAACCTCGACCTTGAAGGCTCTAGAGGGACAATCTTTATGTTGTCAGGCCAAAGAATCGCTTCTACTTGACCATTTTATCGCTAACACTTCGAATCTAGATAGTGCAGTGACACTATTGGGTTTTGTGCACATGTGTTTTGGTGGTCCCACCTTTAGCAATGTGTGGGTTCTCGCCTAATCAAACCTCCCCCATGAAACTAAGAGATTCACCCAAACTACTTACACGTGGCGATAAAAGATTCACGTAAAATAGATTATACATGACACTACAATATTTGTCAAAAATAAGAGAACAAGTTTTACTCCAACAAGACATAATTCACAGTTTAAAAAAAAAAAAATCTTCAACTCTCAGCTGTCCACTTCTTGATCATGATCAAATTCGTTGTTTATTTCTTAAATTCGATCATAATTATCATATACATCAAAGATTGGATCTCTAATAGTTTTGTATGTATTTTTCACATAGATATCTATTGTTGGACTACAAAATGTCTCAAAAAACATGATATACAAAAACATCACTTTTCATAGAAGAATTTAAATCGTCATCTATGGTACAAAATGAGGAGTGAAAGTGATAGATGAAAATCTATTAATTCCTCATAATACTAGGACAATAAGTTCTTAAAATTGTTGATTAAATAAGGAATAACAAAGAACAGTCAAGGAAAACCTTATACATAAGTTTGTCTACAAAGTTTCCGGCTTTCAGATTTAATAGTCAAATTTAAAATGAACAGCCAAGGAAAACCTTATACATAAACTTGTCTACAAAGTTTTCGACTCTGAGATTTGTAGGACTACAAATAATTTCAAATAGTTTTCAATTTAGATACCAACTAATTCATATATAATATTTTTCATATAAATTATGGTTATTTATCTATATACATATGATATTTTAGAGACCACACGGAATGTCTCATTTTAGTCTCCTCCAATCAGGTCCTTCCTATCTACAACAAACCCCAATAATACTAAAAAATTTCAAAATCTTTTAAACTTTGTTTAGTCAAAGTAGCAAAAAAAAAGGAATCTTATAAATTCTTTAGTTAGCATATAATATAATGGAATAAATACTATATTAATTTTTCGCTGCACCCTTAAGTTTTATTTCATTTTTATTTTTTTTTATTTTATTTCTAACCATTTACGGAATTACCAAAAACGTAGATATTTTGTATCTTAGATATATATTTTTCAAAGTTCAATAGTGTCCAAAACAGTTTTGTCACGCACTAGCATACATATAGTCGATCTATGCCCTTTTGTCTTTTTCAGTTTAAAAGCAATGACCACAACCCAAGAGAAAGCTTCCAATCCAATTTACTAAAGATTCCGCGTACCGCCGTATACGTTACATATAATATATATAAATGTGTATTTAAAAACATGCATGCACCGAACCAATGTATAAAAGAGCTTAGAGTAACGTTTTTAAAATATATACCAACGAAAAGAAAGATGTCGAGTTATGGGATTGAACAACTTCGAAAAGGAAATTGTTACTTTGAGTGGATGAGTTTACAAGCTAAACACATAGCTGACCTCAAAGAAGGACTCAAGAGTCAACATTCCGACGAAAACGATAGCAAACTCAAAGAGCTGGTCGGAAAAATCGTCAATGACTTCCAAAAATACGCCAAGAAACGATCGGAGCTTACAAACCGATCCTGCTCTAGCTACGTTGCACCGTCTTGGAACTCTTCTCTAGAGATCGGATTGATGTGGATGGGAGGATGTCGTCCTTCTTCTTTCTTTAGAGTTGTCTATTCTCTCTGGGGATCTCAGGCCGAAACTCAGCTTTCTCAGTATCTTCTCAATATCGATGAAAACAAGGATGATGATAGTGATGATGGTTCCATGAGTGAGCTTAACGCAGCACAACTCGAGGAAATCAACGAGTTGCATATGAAGGTTATAGAGAAAGAGGATCAGATAACGAATAAATGTGCTAATTTGCAAGAAAATGTTGCGGATATGCCTATCGCGGTAATTGCTTATGCCGCGTATTCGGTTGATGCTGACGTGGCAGGAGTTGAGGATGCTTTAAATAAGCATGAAGCGTCTATGGCGATCTTGATGGCGGAGGCTGATACACTTAGGCTCGAGACACTAAGGAAGATTGTTGAAGTTGTGACTCCGGTTCAAGCGGCGGAGTTTTTGCTCGCCGGGAAAAGATTAAACTTGTCGTTGCATGAGTGGGGAACAGTTAGAGAAGAGCGTGGTTTTGGGTATGCACGTGCGGAGGATACATCCGTCGAGAGAGGTGGAGCCGGGAAATTAAAGAGATCAGCCACTTGTTAATGGAGATGACATCATCTTAAGTGTCTTTGTGTGTGTGTTTGAGTGTGATGAGATCATGTTAAGTCACTTATGTGTCTTTATGTGTGTGTGTGATGAGATCATGTTAAGTCACTTATGTGTCTTTGTGTGTGTGCGCTGCAAATTGTCATGAGACTTTTCTTTCTTTCTTCTTTTGGGTGAGAATGAGAATTTTACGAATAAATAAACTGTATTTTTTTAAAACAATCCGCATAGATCATTGATCGAAGTATAAAAAAACCATTTCATCATCTGCAAAATTGTGTTGGTTTTCATGATTTGAAGACAATACCATTTTTTCGTTTTTTAGAATTTGAAAGCTTTGGTTTGGATAGTAATTCAAAAACATAAAACATATAAATTCGTGTTAATTTAAAGGTTTCTTTATATTTATATATATTGTGTGGATAGATGTTTTAGAAAGTTTTTATGATATTGTTGTTTGTGTAAAAATCATTATTATATCATGGCGAATCACGTATGATGATGTGTAATATAGTTTAGACGAATCTTGTTATGTCATTTGTAACGTTACTTAGGTGAATCATTTAGCGTCATATATAATTTAGCTTAGGTTAATTTCTTAGTGTTGTAACTCAGTATTAATGGGGTACATTGATTTGATTACGTGAGGACCCTCATATCCATATAAAAAAGACCACATGGTCAAGTGTCTCAGACCCCAGCGGCTATACCATTTCGACTAAGAATGTTGACGACATATTGATCATGTACAAGCGACTATTTGGCATATCCCAATCATGCCTGAGGGCATCACATAGGAATCATCCCTTTGTACTAGGGAGGTATTCACGGTCCAAATTAACTATCATAATTTAGGTCAGGTAATTCAATATTACTTATAATATAATAGTCCCTTGGTATATTTGTTCATTACTATAGTTTAGACGAATCTTGTAGCATCATTTGTACCGTAGTTTAGGTGAATCGTTTAGCGTCATATGTAATTTAGTTTAGACTAATCTCTTAGTATTCTGCATCAACATTCTTGGGATACTTGGTTTGATTACGTGAGGATTCTCGTATCCATATAGGTTAGATCACATGTGCTTATGTGTCTCAAACCCCACGGCAATGCCATTTCGACTGAGAACACTGAGGAAAAAGTGATTATGTACAAGCGACTCTCTGACATGTCCAAACCATGTCTGAGGGCATAACATAAAGATTATTCCTCTTGTGCTCTATTTTTCAGGGAGGTATTGCATCCCGAATTAAGTATCATACCCAGGTCAAGTATGTCAATATTACTTATAATATTATAGTCCCTTGATATATTCATTCATTACTATGAGTTATGGAGAACTTAGTCCGAACACTCTCAAAACCTCCATCTCTAAGCTAGGGATAGGTAAGATCAAATGATCATTGACAACTTACACGTCTTGATAACAGTGAAATCATGTCAAAAACTATGAAGCAGCTGCAAAAAGTAAGGATAATGCGACATAATAAAAATGGTTTGAGTGCTGCTCGCGTCCTCCTTCAATAGCTTCCACATGCCTCATATTACATAGTTTGCCAGCTCCACAACAAACCAAATAAATTATGTGAAAAAACATTAGAGTGCTACATACTTATTCGACCCGCATTTCCAACCGAATCAACTGTTTGACCTAATATACTACTCTAGGTCATGTAACTTTTATAAAGACACTCTTTCTCGCTACAAGAAAGGTTCATTGAATTATCTCCCTCAATATACTTTGATTTTTCTCTCACTTTAGTGTTTCCTTTCGGTTTTCACTAAGTATTGCAAGAACTGATCTTTCTCTAAAAAAAACCCTGAAATTCCAACCTTTATGATGAAATTCACCTTAAACTAATCATATTTCTCTTATTTCTCCAAAGATATTTTCTTTTGCTTTTCTGAAACTCTTCTCAAACATCATCTTTTCCGGCTAACTCTTTGCCAAGCTTCAGCCTTAAGCATTTATTTCTCTTATTTCACCAAGCAAGCTCTCTAAGAAGACAAATTGTTTTGTGTAACATACTTTATTTTCTGTCCAAAATCAACTAAACTGATTTTATCATCCCATTTTTCAAACTTCTTTGCAATCTTCAACCTCAGTTTTGTGGTCTCTCTTCTTCTTTTTTTCTTTTACAAACTTCACGATTTCTCTGTTTTGATAGGAGATATATTCCTGATAAATGTAGCTCAATCAAAGCTCTATTCGAACACTGCTAAATTGTCAGTAAGCGTCAAACTACCAAGACAACCAGTGATGTATCATAGTTTTTAAACCTTTGTTTTGATATCTTTTTAGATTTTTTCTTGGTATTATTAAATTAGTTTCATGTCTAAGTACAAGTTAAGAACGACTAGAGCGTTTGGATGAAATTGGAACAAAAAGGAGCAGAAACAAAATGAAGTCGAAACAGCCAGATTTAGTATATTGTGAACGTCTTTCAATCAAAAATTCTCACTCGAGACTGATTTTACCAACTCTTCCTCTTTGACTCTACCATTACCACTTGGAAATTCGACATCAACCACGTCCTCTTCCCACGCATCAGAAAGCACAGAGTGGCGAGAACATGAGATAACTTGGATTTCACTGTAGGAAAAACCCAATTTATGTTCTTTGAATTCCTTCCCACATTTGTTAGGTAAAAAGACTATTTTGTCTCCCCCACCTTCGAAACCATTGGGCTTGATCTACTGTTTATTTAAACATCTTCAACCTTATCGTTTGTAAATTTTTTCTTTATCTCATCCATTTTATTTATGTGTTGGTTAGACTCTGTAGCCGACAAAATCGAAGGAGCTAAAATAATTAAGATATCGACATGGAGTCCACACTTTTGTCTACACCCACAACCTATTCACTCCAATCATAACTTCCACCCCTGTTTATCACAACCACTTGAAGATTTAGAGGAAACTAACACTTCGACTTCAACATTTTGTTTCGGAATAGTTCCAGAATTGACAATACATGCGCCAACAAAATGACCCCATTTTTCGAAAATGATATCTCTAGAAGGCAACCAAATGTAACAAAACTCAACAATTTTTTATCCATTTTTTTCAATTTAAACTTCAAACGAAATGATTTGAGAAATTCTCTAGTTAAATAGGTTTTCATAAAACACTTTTGCGAATTCAAAACTCGAACAAACAGTCATCTTTGTATGAAAAAAATACAAGATTATACATCGTATTTGATATATAAAGATCTCGAACTCCTCCATAAAAACGTATTCGTTGAAAAATTATTTAGATGAACCCATAAAGGGATCGGTTTCACTTTGGGTTGTAATTTCTTGGTGATTGGATACAACTTAGAAACAATGATCGAGATCTATGCAATGTTTCACATACCTCTTCGCAACTCTCGAAACCTAACCCTTGGATTCCTTATCCAAAACTTCATGGTGGTAAAACTGATGACGGATACATTAATTTCTGAGTTTTTTTTGTAAGAGACCATATTTGTTAACAATCACATGGACCTTCATCATATGGAGAGCCACTGCGAGAAAACTAAGGACGAGAAAATCCTCCCAAAGAAGAGAGGCATCATAAAAATTAAATCATTCCAGACTTCAACAAATCTATCACCATCCAAAACCAAAATATTCAAATCATACTTCTATAAAACCGACGTCAAAAGATACATGCAATGGAGACTAATATTCTGACCAAGACGGCGAAGTCATTAGCCTTCATAGCTCAGACAACAGCGCCATATACATATACATATGCGCCAAATACATATGCATATTAAATGAAACATTAAAACTCTATAATGTCAAAATCGTCCTAAGAGAAGAAAAAAATACAATGTTTTCTTATAAATTAAATAAGATTATAAGTAGAAACACAAATAAAAATTGTTGAAAAAAAAGTATAACAGGAAACACAAATAAATATTTGTGAATTTATATCATAATTATTCAATCTAGTGACAATTTATATATTTTAAAACTAAAATCTGATGTTATATTTCGTTAGAATATTAAAAACGATTAATATTATTGTTTTCAATATATGAAATGGAACTTAGAACTCTAAAATAAAAAAATTATCAGTATACCAAATAACTTTTGAAATAAAACCCTTACCCCAAAATTTATAAATTTCAAAAAATCCAAAGTAAATGTTTATTGAACAGACTTTTCTTCAAAAATATAATGAAAAAATTTTACAAAAATTCTTTTTATAGTATTATAAAAATTTATAAGATCTTTTCATTTCTCTGTTTTTACCGTTTTACAGACTCTTTAAACAATCTATAGAATGTATGATGTAATTTCAAATTTTTCTGAAAACATAATACAACTTCAGATGGGCTTTTAATGTGGCATGTGGCTTGTGTTGGTATGTTGGGTCACCAGAGACTTCACCACCGGCAAGTTGCAATTGCATTTACTCTACAAGTACCATTATCCCCGTGAATAAAAAGACAAATGAAGATTTGAATTCATCGCCTTTTTTATTTTAGATACGATACGTTTATTTTTGCTTTTGCTACTTTTCATCCAACTAGATTTGTTTTTTCAACATGCATAAATATATTAATTAAAATGGTTACGTTGATCCATCAATATATTTTACCGGGGCTAAAATATATATTAACTTTTTTATACTTCTTATAATTTTAATTTAAAACTTTTTGAATATGTATAAAGTAAATTACATAAAAACATTTAGTCAAAACTATAAATAGAAAAGTATACTATGAAGAAACTTACAAGTCTATCGTAATTAATTTATGTATATATTTACTAATTAAAATGAACAAAATCTTATATATATATTTTTGATAAAGGAAGAAAATCTTATATTTATGTCATTTAACAAAAAAAATTCTTCTATATAATAACATATAAAATAAGAGTTTCAAACCTTGCGTAAAAATCTAATCCTTTAGCAAAACAATTTTGTAAGACTTTTTTTTAATATGTGTTTCATTTTAATAATTTTTCGATTTTTTTCGAATATTTTTACTCATAATCCTGAAAAAGAAAAAAAAGAAGGCTGATATTCCTTCTAAAAAAAATTCTTAGGAATAAGATTTTCCAAAAAATTATAGCATTATGTAGCTTCACTTCATTTTGTTATTTTCTTCTATTTCACTTGTTTTTTTCTACGGCAAATAGAAATTTTATTAATTCAAATAATTGTTTACAGTACAACCGTAAATTAAAATATTTAGATCTAAATACATGTTGATCAAAATTTATTTTAGAAAACTCGTGAGTTGGTAGATTACAATCTCGAAAAACATGACTACAAATATAATTATCATATCTATTACACTAAAGTTCAATTTCAAAACAAAAATTATAAATATAAATATCATGTATCCTACTATTTAACCTATTAATTAATATTTAACCTATTAATTAAAATAAGACAATCTCCTTCAAATATAATTGATCAGAATGCACAAAAAATATATATATTAAATTGCTATTAATAATGTATTTATTTTTGCTTATAGAATTGACGAAGTATATCTTAGTTTAGCTGATCCTTAATATATACTTTAATATATGTTAGTTTAGCTGATCCTCTAAGTATATCACTTGATTTGGTTGCATATAATATAATTACCATTATTCGAAGAAAAAGAAAAATGAAGATTTGATTTCTTCCCAATAAATTTAGATACCATACATTTTTTTTTCTTTTGTTATTTTTCTTCCAATAAATTTTTTTTATATAATTTATTTAAATTATTTTTAATTATTCTCCAAATTTGAGCTCTAAAAAAGTGATATTCCTTTAATAATTTGTTAAAATACAATTTTTTTAAAAAAATAGTATTATGTACCTTCAACTTTTTCATTATTTCCGTCCAAATTATTATTTACTATTATATAATTATTTCTCTTAATTATTTAAATATTAATCTACTAATTTATAATAACATCGTCGTTGTTATCATCGATATTTATAGTTCTCATACTCTCTATTTCTAAAAACTGTTTTTCTAACTTTTTTTTTGTTTTTTAAAGATAATTTTCTAGGTTTTTTCATATATTTTCATTGAGCAATTGTAAATTTCAAGAAATATTAATTGTAGTAGTTGAATTACTATTGGTGAAAATTTCTGGAAAATTAATTGGTGACATTACAAAAATTTGATGCATTAATTGTTAAAAATCAAATTTTTCTTGTTATACGTCAAAACTCTAGAAAATTTATTATTAATAAGTAGAGTATTATTGAAAAAGAAAGATAGATTATTATGTAATTTTATTCAAAATAATATAAGCAAACTTTAAGGAAATAGAGAAAAACAAAAGTCAGATACTAAACCACATTCAAACAAAATCTTGCAGAAAAGGTTACGAGTTAGTTATATCATCAATACATCATCATCGACATCACAATCACCATTATATGCTTTTTACACACTCACATGTTAAATCAAACAAGTTTGGCCATATCAAGCAAAGAGCGAATTTTTTGTAATCAGTGATTTGTCAAATCTTTCAGACAGATATAAATAATAATAATTTCCCGAAAAGAGCCAAAAGACAAAATTGCTCTCAAAACTCAGAAACCTAACTTGTTTCACATAAAAACAAACAGTTCACATGGTTCTTGTCAATTTTCATTTATTTTTTTTCTATTTCTTGTCAAATTCTTTAACCCACAAATAGATAAAAAAAAAAAAAAAATATTCCAAATACTAAAGACTTCACTATCTGAATTTTTCCGCCATTAAAATCTTTAAGAATATCACCACATCAAGAACAAAAACATTCTTCTCTTCATGTTTTTACCCATTTAAAGCAAAATTAACAACAAACAAAAAAACAAAACAAATTAATGCTTTATAAACAAACCATTGGATTTGATTGGTAATCCTTTATTTTTACGGTAAATAGTGTATTTTCTTTTTGACTACGGTCGCTAATCCTTACCACTATAGTAAAAATTATATCATGTTTGGTGTTACCAATCGATAAAATAGTAAAATTAAAACTTTTATCTTTACGGTAAAAAGGTATCAGTCTTTTAGTATCCAATCGATAAAGGTTTGAGTGTTAATACCTTACCATTATAGTAAAAGTTGTTTGGTGTTACTAATCGATAAAACAGTATGACCATTACATGTTAAGAGCAAACCAATACAAAATATGTTTTAAAATGTTTTTTTTTTATATAATTTAGGGTAAATCGTAGATCCACACTAATTCATTAGGATAAGTATGTTTACGGATTAGGTTTGCAAATGAACCGAAAACATGGATCCATATCTGTATGGGTGTCTGAAAAATCGTATTTAATTTTTTACTGACAGAATTCAAACCCATAACGTTGTAACTTCTAAAACCCATCCTTTTACCATCATGCCACAAAGTTCCGGACATGTGTTTCAAAATGTTACAACCTATTTTTCTTACCTCTTTCCCAAACTTTTTCTAGCTAGTTTGCAACCACATGTTAAGCGATAAAGTCAATACGAGACAAGAGAAAAAAATGGTCCAACATTCTTATCCCTATCTTTTACCGCTAAAAATTCTTACCAATACGATCAACGACATCGAGCTGAAAGCAGAACATATAAAAAAACAAGTTCCTTTTTATTCATTTTGGTTGTTTTTTACACATCAAAGATTTTGATACGAAACTGTTTACAATTCTCCCATACCCAAAAAAAAAAAAAAAAACTGCCAAAAGGTTAGTAAAAAAAAACACAACTCAATTTCTCTAAGAGATAAACATAACATAACGTTACATAATAATTCCAAAATATCTAAATTTCACCAACCCTAAGCAGTTTTTTTTCCCTCTTCAACTCATGATCTTTGATTTTTTGTTGTGGCTTCTTCTTCTCTCTATTCAGTGTCAGAAGGCAAGAAAAGAACCGGTGGAGAATCCGCGATCGCGATCGCGTTTACGGTTTCCTCAACCGCGATAGGCTCGGTTATTGCTTTAGCTTCACCTACTACATCATCAGCAGTCAAATTCTGCAGTTGAGGTTTCAACTCATTGTTACAAAACGCTTCATACTCTTTTTTATCACCTCCTTTCTTCTTAACTTCAACGACGACCAACGACGGTGTCAATTCGAATATCTCAGCCGCAATCGTCAACGGACCTTTAACTCCTTGTCTTGAACCTTCAAGACTCACTCTACAATCTTTCTTCCTTACAGAAAAGCTCACAACTTTAGCAATCTCTTCCAATTTCGATATAATCTTCGAAACCGGAGCTCCAGAAACAAACCTAGAACCTTCACCATCTTCATCTTCAAACAAACCGGACAAATCAAACCCTTGCGAAAACGATATGATATCGAAAGCATTCAAACTCGCCGGTCTAGGTAACCCGCCGACTCTCTGCGGCCTCCTCGGTTCTAAATACTCGATTTCGGATTCAGAAACCGTAGAAGACCGGTCAGATTCATCATCATCATCAGCATCAGCACCACCACCACCATCAACATCATCATCAACAACATTACAAAGCTTATCATCTTCAACATAAAACTTAATATGTTTAAAACCTTTCTTAAACCAAGAATTCTCCATAATCTCAGGGAAAGTAAACCTCTTATCCGGATTCGTCTCCAAAAGCTTCAACAACAACTTAGAAAGCTCCGACGAAAACCATCTCGGACAACGAAACTCGCCTCTGTAAATCTTCTTATACATAGCCATAACATTCCGATCATGGAAAGGAAGATAACCAGCCATAAGCACAAACAAGATAACACCACAAGACCAAATATCAACTTTAGCAGCATCATAACCTTTCCTCGCTAAAACTTCTGGAGCTACATAAGCAGGTGTGCCACAAAACGTATGGAATAAACCATCTTGTCGAATCTGATCAGAAACAGCACTTAATCCGAAATCAGAGACTTTGAGATTACCATTTTCGTCTAAGAGAAGATTCTCTGGTTTGAGATCTCGATGATAAACACCACGAGCATGACAAAACGTAACCGCAGAGATCAATTGCTGGAAATATCTACGAGCGACTTCTTCTTTGAGTCTCCCTTTAGCTACTTTGTTGAATAACTCACCACCACGAACATATTCCATAACGAAATAGATCTTCGATTTCGTCGCCATGACTTCGAATAACTGAACGATGTTTGGATGACGAACACGACGGAGAATCGAGATCTCTCGTTTGATATGTGCGATTAAACCACCTTTGAGTACTTTCTCTTTATCGATTACTTTAATCGCGACGCTCTCGTTCGTTTTCACGTTACGAGCTAGATAAACTTTCGCGAAGGTTCCATGGCCGAGAAGTCGTCCCATCTCGTATCTTCCTAGGATTAAAGCTTGTGGACTGCTTCTCTCCTTCGGTAACGACGTCGTTCTCGCTATTGAATCCGCCATGGATGAAATTGTGAAATCTCGATTTCAGAGGAATCAAATGGTACAGAGATGGAGAAATCGAGAGTCGTTGCGAGTCGTGGCTCGCTCGGATTTTCGATTTCTCCTTCACCTGTGTGGATTTGTTTGATTCTCTCTGGTTTTTTTTGTGAATTTTTCGAGTTTTGGGAGATGAAGAAGGAAGAAGGAGGAAGACGGAGATTTCTCTTTCTTCTGTTTTTAGGGATTCACTAGAAATAGCATTTGCCTCCGTATATATTTGGGAATATGCTTAATGATATTTTTTTCTCTCTAATCAGTAATCACAAAAATAAAATAATAATGAGAAAAAGCAAAAAATTAATTAAGGAGTCTTGCGACAGAGACTTGTATCTATATATAAATTTGAATATCACTTTTTTCATTTTTATTTTTGTCGGCTACTTTTTTCATTTAAGTTTTCAGATTTTGTGTTAAGTACTGTATCGTATATATTTAATGCATTGTAATAATTACTAATCATTTCCCGACGAGCATAATTTGTTTCCAAATTAAAAAAAAAATAAAGCAGGACTTCACAAGTTTTTAAGTATCAACTTGCCATTTTTTAATTATTTTAATTTTGGAAATGAATAATTAAATCTAATGAATATAAATGAGAAAAACTTTTCTAGTAAGAATATGATCGGTGATTAAAACAAAACGGTTTGTTCACCATTTTCATCAACAGTTTTCTTTTATAGTTTTATATTATTTTCTAATCATTTATTATTTCTACTGACCGTTAAAATAATTGTTATGTATTATTCATTAATCAAACTCAATTAACTCAATGTACGTGGTGAAAAAAAAAAAAATTATAATTACGTTGATGTTGATTATTTGACTGTTTGTAATTTGAAAAATATTATTTTAATTCATTCTTCTAATTTTTCCGAACTAAGCCGTACTTATCATGCCTCTTCTAAACCAACTTGTTATGTTACAAAATACTTGAAAACAGAAACATATGTCATAATCAAGCTATGTTTTTCACTATAAATATCTGATTATTTTAGAATTGTTAATGTCAAATACAGTAGTAATAGCTAAGCAAAATAGTTAAGAGGTGACATAAAATGGTAAACTAAAAGAGTCAATGTTAACATCCATCGTAAAAGACAATTTATTTTTAAAACTTGATTAATTAGTAGGGAAAGACAAATCACCAACAGCTAATTACATTAGGTCAAGTTGTTGGTCTCGAGACGAATCTAGATCGTTAGATTACTTACTGATACGAAATACATATCACATAGACCCACGTGGCAAAAGATGATATCACTGTTTTAGCGGCTGTATATTCAAAAAACGATGATATTTTTACACGTGTTAGTTTTTCAGCGATCGCTTTATTTTAAGTGGGTGTCGAGTTTTCTATCTAGTTATTGGGTCCCACGTATTATTAACAGCTGTGATTAAATCATAGCCGTTGGTTTGTCACATGACACGTTTTTTTTGTCTTTACACACAACACGGATTTTACGGAATCATAGTTCACAAGAAATAATTAGCAAAACTCGACCAAATATCTAAATTAATTCAACTAATAATAGGAGTATAAAAACGGTTTAATTAAGAAATGTAAATTATTAATTTTTGAGTGAAAGTCAAATATACAGCGGTTGTTGGAGGAGGTCGGTGGGGCCGTGGGTCAACGTACGTAGTGGTCAAGAGTTTATTTTAAGCAAGGGGAAAAAATATCATATGAAAAAAAAGGTTAGATTGTCTATTTGAAACGATGATGATGTAAATGTTATTTTAGATAGATTTTTAAGATCTAAAATAGAATTTAGTAATATCTCAAAGCTGGAGTATTTTTCTGTCACATCATTTTTCTCATAGTGTGTCAACACTATAGGTATTAAATAACATTTTTTTCTTCGAAGTGGAATCTCTTTTTGTATAGTTGAAATAATTATAAACAATATTAGCCTGTTTTGTGCGTTCGAGTAGACGCATTTTTTTTCTGCATGTTATAACGTGTTGCAGACTTGCAGCATGTTGATTTCCTTTTATGTCTAGGAGACTAGGACGGTAAGTCGTAGACTCGTAGGGATTATGGATCTAGATTCGGTGGATCCGAAAAATTATTATTTGGAATTGGATCCTCTAATATCCCGATCCGGCCAAAATAGTTACAAATAATATTATCAGATTATTAAAAAAAAAAAAAAAAAATGTATCATATAGAAAAAACTTCAAATGATTTTTATCCATTTGAAAACATTTCGTAATGTATATTTGAAAAGTACTCTAACTTTTTATAACTAACTCTTAGTTTTTGAGATATTTTAAGGTTCTCTTTCTTTTAATATTTAAATATTTCATATAAATTTTTAGAAAACAATATATGAAATGGGATTCGGATTCGGTATACTAGTTTTTAAATTTAGTTACTCGGATCTAGAATCTATGATTCCAAACTTTTTTTTTGATGATATCTGATTAGATTGGATTGAATTGGATCGAACCACATATATTTTGAATATATATTATGAATATATATTATGAATATGAGTGTATTTTATTTTTTCCATTTAACATCTAGTAAGGATGCAGCAGGTTCATTGAGAGTTTTTAAGGGAGAGATTTTTGAGAAAAAATAATATTATATTGGTGGGGTTACTGAAAATAGGAAATTAATATTCTTGAGGGGATTGGTAGATTTATTTTAATTTTTTTTTTTTGCTTGACTTTAAAATTTTTTTTTTTTTATTAAACTATTTTTTTTTAAAACCCCAAGAGGGATTCTTTGATGTTCTTGCTTTAAATATATGAATATGAATGCATTGAGATAAAAAAAAATAATGAATGAGTAGTCTGAAATTGAAGAAAAAAATGATAAAATGTGTAATTGCTGCTGATAGATTTTTTTGGCGTAATTGATAATTACTGCATGAGTGAAGATGAATCAAACTAAAGAGCAATAATTTACAATAAATTGGTCTACCATCAAATAAAAAATAGAATGTTGTTACTAATAAAGAGATAAATTTTACTATTTGAGTTTGTTAAATCAAATACTGAAAGTTTATCATGAAATCTACAATGTTTTCAAGTTTGTACTAATAAAACATATGGTCACTGTGCTTAACGACCAAATAAACTTAGGGTTACATCGGAGGAAATATGATGAGACAGGTCCACTCTCAAGGAGCAAAGGCTGAGGAGGAAGCCGCGGTGTGATAAGTTCATAGTTTACCAGTTGGTTAGTGGCACAGGTGGGGGAGATGGATTCCAATTGTCTTTTTGCAGAAGATTAATTGTATTGAGGCTTTACTATAGTTCCTTACTGTGTTGCAAATTTTGGGTCGAGCACTATTTCCTTGAACTTTACACAACTGTCACTTGACGGGATCGATAGGTTTCGAGCTGCGACCGTAACCTTTGCCTTGTGATTTGTTGCGATTTTGATATGGTCAAGGCGAGCAATTAGAACGGTATTGTGCGTGGTTGAAAAAGACAAGAAGCGGCATGCCGGTGGATTTTGGGAGGAGGAAAAGTGTGTTCTCGCAAATCAATAGCTTTTCATTGACAAGTTCTACGATGACTCGATAAGCTTCGCCAAGACCATACTGATGTGGTCGAAGAAATCTTCATGCTCGAGAGGGTACCGAGAAGAGCGAGTCAGTCAGCTTTATAGTGAGAATGGTTCTCATGTAGTCGTGGATGGTGTGTCTGTCTTGGTGAAGTTCTTGACCACAAAAAGGATTTCCATATGTGCTCGTGAGCCAAACATCACAAGTATTTGTTGCTCGTGAGACAATTGGTTGAACAGAGAGAGAGTGGCGAGAGGTAGAGGAAGTGGTCTTACCTTTTCAAAGAAGGGAGGAGCGGATTGTCTTTGATGGGGGCTTCCTCCGCGATTTGTGTAGGTGGGGCTTAATCGGTGTCGGCAATAAAGCATTAAAGCTCGTGGCTTCAAGAAGAGGTTGAACATGTAGTGGCCACATCAAGTTGTTGACAAAGGTGTGCTTTGTGATGTTAGACATGTTAGATGGAGATCAATGACGTATAGTGGGGTTGGTTGCGTTGAAGATAAGGACGTTTTCGGCTGTGAGAGAGCTTGATGAATCAGTCATGGTGTTTATAAGAGAAGTGGCAATGGCTTGATAAAGAAGAAAGCAGAGGTTAAAACTTAAAACCGTTGTGGCTCTATAACAATGTGTGAATAATATGTTTTGTATTAAAATTGGACAAAAATCTTTATATGAGTACAAGAGAAAGATCAATAATATATAGACAAGGGATATAGAAAATACACATATTTGGGGTATATAAATATTCTAAATCCTTTGTAAACTAACATTATACTTTTGAATGAATTATCGTGATAAAGAACCAATAAAGAGTTTTTGAACGATAGACAAACCACACAAGAAAAAGAGGAATAAAACAAAATTCAATAAACAAAGAGATGTACTTTGTCGAAGTAAAGTTCCTATAACAAACTCAATTCTTCTTAGAAAAACGTATGACTATTATTTCATTAAAAAAGTGTACACAATTAAAATTCAATACAAAAAGGGAACAGCATACTAAGCAAAAAACATGTCCTAATCCATCCATTCCAAATACATATTGGACGAATAATCCAACGCTTGTTCATCCGTCATGTTCAACAAAGCTGATGCAAAATATTTGATCCAACCTTGTTCTTCATTAGCTATTCGTGTGAGTAAAGATGAGTCGTAGCCAAAAGGAGTATTAGTGTGAACTTGATCATCCTTGATGAACGTCAACTCGTCTTTAGCTTCTATTAAATTACTCACGTCATTGATCGGCTCCTGTTGCGAGGAAGAAGCTGCAACAGGTTCAAAATAATCTTGTAGCCAGTCTACTCCATCTCCTTTTTCACCTTCTTGTCCCTGTAGAGATGAGCCAGCTCTAGAACAAGCATGTGGAGGATTAGTCTGAACTTGATCATCCTTCTCGCGGGACTTGTTCTTTATCTTTTTAATCTTGCAGAGGACAAGCTTCTGAAACTTATCTCCATCCACTAGCATATATTCTTCCATATTCCAGCTGTTCTCGCTACCTGGACCAGTAGGAGCACAAGTACTATTGTTGTCTCCAAGCTTCTGCTTCTTGTTGTTGTTGTTGTCTCCAAGCTTCTGCTTCTTTTTGTTGTTGTTTTTGTTGTCTCCAAGCTTCTGCTTCTTGTTGTTGTTGTTGTCACCCGTGTTGTTGTTATTGTCACCTTTATTGAAAGTTAGGGTTTGCTTTATCCCAATGACCTTCCCTGTTTTCTCGTCCATGATATCTTCCTTCTTACCAACGACTTTCCAGCCTCCGCAGTCGTCGTTATCTCCGTTTATCTTTCTCTTCGAGTTCTTACCACAATCCATCTTTAACTCGGAGACTTGAGTCCTTGTCACAAAGTAGAACCACTCGTTTTCCATGAAAAAGTTATCCTTGTTGTAATGATCCAACAACCATGGTTCCTTCGCGTAAACATCTTTGTGCACGATGAAGTCTCCACACGGTTTGTTCTTTATCTTTCGTTTAAGATACTTCTTTATGAGTTCTTCGTCGGTCGGATAGAATCGGATCCCTTCGTCGTCTGACTGCCACATGTTTAATGCCTCTTCTTTAAGAGTGACTAGGGTTTGAGGAGAGAACAAATTCAGGTAGTGAAAAACGCTCTCGAAAGTTTCTGTTATGTGATTATTGTGAAGAAGAGAATAGGGTTGAGACAAATTTATAAAGTTTTGGTTTCCTAGTTACAACAAAAGTGTGATTGTTTGTGGGGCAAGTTTCCATATTTTCCTTATTCTAGAGATAGATTTCCATATTTATTTTGTTGAAATTCTAGATTATTTTTATCCCCGTTGACATTTATTTTTATCTTAATTATTTCCATTGCTCTTTTTTTTATTAAATTTTGGATAGCGGTTGTTTGCTTATTTTGGTCTATTAATTCGTTTCCTAGATGGATGCCAATTTAAATTTTAGAAAATATGTATATGATGGGCTTTCATGAAGACTTTCTTAACATTCTAGTGGATCGAGTTAGGTAATGTTGGATTAGAGGTTGAAGGAGCACCGACGAGAATAGAAAGAAGAGAGAAGTGTATGTTGCATATTATTTGGGCCTTACAGCCCATCTTCAACGACTAGTTAATCTATGGTCATGAATCAAATCATAGATAAGTATGGGACGTTATAATGGTGAAGTGTACGTTCGATACTATTAATTAAGTAATTAACTTAAGAAAATAATAAAGACAGATAGGCAAAAAGGTAGCTGAGTTCTAACAAGTTTGACTAAAGAAAGTTTGACCAGGCCACCTTCTCCCACCGACTGCCAGCCAAACCAGTCAATCCTTCGGTTATATCAATTCAATAGTTTCATTATTTTCCTATTTCTTTATACAATGTTATGTCTATGGTATAAATTTTGTAATTTGTATGTCTGGATTCAGCGACTTAGTTCATATTTGTTTTCTCAGAATTCTAAGATGTTTATGATCATGAAAAGACTATGAAACTTGATCGAATACCAAAGGCGTGTTTACTTTAAAAAAAAAATATTTGTTCTAGAGCCCTTGAAATATTAAGAATTTTAGGGTCCTAAATTTTGAAAATCTAGTATAGTGTATAGTAGTTATATAAAATAAAATTAGTTTAAGAGTATGAGTTCGAAATTCAATTTTGTCAGAATATTATGAAAAACCCATTGAAGTATTATATTTTTTGAAAAGTATGGGAGGTTGCTATCCAACCTCGTGGATCACTTACCGAATATTGTTAACAATTTCATTTTAGTTACTTCTGCTAGAAGAAGATTTCTAAGTTGAAACTGACAAAGTCTTATTTGCGATCAACTATGTCGCGGGAAAGATTTATTGGTTTGACTATCTTATTCATTGAAAGAGAGTTTATAAGAAAATTCGATTACAGAGAATTTAGTGAAAAAGGTTTATAAAAAAGAAAGAACGGAAAATTATGGTTTATGTTTTTCTGTAATAGTAGTTTTTTTTGTTTTTAATTTATTTTTGCTTTTCATATCATTTTGAAATAATAGTATTGTTATTACGTTAAGAAAATATAGGGGCTTTTTTTTTAAGTTCGTCTTAGGTCTTTATAACTTTAGACACGGTTCTGTGGAAGTGGAAGACGAGGAAACAAATGAATTAGTTATATATATTGAATCTAAAGGAAAAGAATATTCATGAGTATTATATTGTTTGATGAACTAATTTCGGTGAAATTAGTATATTTCGGTAATAACAAAAGAGAATTAAATTTATAGGTAAAAATATGTTAAATAATCAATGTGCCGGGTTGGCTAAACATGCTACTTAATGTTTTATTTAATATGTTGTTTTAGTTTTTATAGTATTCTTAATTAGCTAAAACCAATTGTATAATATGAGAAATTTCATGCATTTTCTTAAGTGTTGTCCTGAGCAAATGAAGTAAGTTTAAGCTAAGAAAATTGCAAATGTTCCATTGCAAATAACGAAAGGAGACAGACAATTATTATGTTGGAATGCTTGAAGAAATGGCAAGTATATACTTCAAGATGTTAGGAAGAGGTTAACTCTTAATGATTCTTAATATTCTCTCGTTTTTTCTATACTTAACTTTGCTTCTCAATTTCATGTTACATATTTTTCGAATAATTATATAGTCAATGTTATGCAAATTATTAGTTCTTCATTCTTTGCGTTAGCTCGAACCTCCTCACATGGTGCATGTTACTGTGCTATCGCATACCACAAGAGTTATAACAATTAAAGATCCGTACAAAAACCTAATTTATTATTTTATGATTTTATCTAATTTTAGTTTTATTTTATTCAATTATCTTACAAAAAACAGTTCTAAAAAACTTATCGAGTAGGATTTTTCTTAATAAAAATTCCGTACAACGAGACAAAATAATATAATATGATACAAAAACATATATTTCACAAACAATTTTCACCATTTTATATGCTATATATGATTCAAGTTTACGATATTTTTTCTTCAATCTAAAAATAATCTTCAGATTGTAGCAAAGTACTATAATGAAATCTGCAAGCTAAAACCGAATGTATATGAGCTTTTTAATTTGGTTGCTGCTGGATTTGAGTATATGAACATGTAAATGATTGTATTTATAAAAATAATATTTAAATTATGATGCTTCAAGATAATACACAATAATATGAATGTAAATCCATACCGCCAAAAGTGAGTATGTCCCATGCATAATTGAACAGAAAGAAAATTATATTAATATTTCTTTGTTGTTTTCTGCAAATGCTAGTACTGCTATCATTATCATCATTGATTTTTATATATTGATGTTTCCAAATAAATTAAATAAATAGATATAAAGAAAAACAAAACACAATAAGTAAAGCTACACTATTAGGTAATAATTAAAGCCATTTTAAAATTAGTTAAAAACTTAAAAAGTTGAGACCAGAGAAACATAAATGCTTTTTTCTTTCATCAATGTCAAAAAAGAAGTTTTCCCACCAAATGGTCAAACTTGGATCTTTGACAATTTTGTTCCAATTCATCATGCTCTTAACTTTTTATTTATACCGTCTAGGTGCGGGAACATGTTTTTAGACCAAAAATCCAGAATATGTTGAACTTATTATTAATGAAGAAGGAAACAAAATTCAAGGAATAGAATAATGGAATACAATTTATTTTTTTATTGCGACACTGCAAAATTCATCAAAGGCAAAGAGCCATAGTACAACCAGTAACAAGAATCCATTAGGACCTTTTCTAATAAGGAGAAGAAACATAGAGAAGCTAAGACAACTTTCTCATAAGCAAATTTAATGAAATAAAGTTAAACATGACTTGGCCTAGTGGATGATGGCTTCTTGTCTTAGAAAATCTTGAAGCCAGTTAGGACCGTCACTTGCAACGTATGATTGATATTTATGCGAATTACTAGCCAATAAAAACAATGGTAACTACCTCAAATTGTTGGAGAATGCTATTACTATAAATGATGATTCCTCTATGTCGCATCAAACAATTTGGACTTAGGACTACTTTAACTATCAAGGGATGAGAAGTCTCAAAAATCAATCTCCTATGATATAAGTTATTTATTGATTGAATCATTCACCATAAACTAAGAAGTTTAATATCTAAATTCGAGATTACACGTGAGAAGGATTCGTCGACCGAATACAAATTTAATCAGGTAAACTTTTACAATATCAAAACCAAATTTATTTATAAAAATGATGAATAGTAAAATTGGTATTGCATATTTTTTCAAACTAATTTCTATTTTGCATGTGTTTATAATAAATATTAAGCTATTCTATCTTAATATATATGATAATATGTTTTGGTAATTTCTTTCAAATAGGTTCAATTCGCATGAGTAGATTTATCCACAAATAAACAAAAATGTGAAAGGTTTTGAATGTCATTCAACCCTTAACTGAGTAAAAAAATTGTATAATTTCGTCTAAAAATATAAAGAATCAAAGAACACATACAAAAATACTAAGTAACACCAAAAAAAAAAAAAAAAAGATCCACAATGTTTTATGGTATTTGGTAGACTTTAGATTTGGTTTTTTTTAAGAAGATAACAATTGGAAAGATGGTTTGAAAGTCGGAACAAGGTTTCGTGGAAAAAAAGAAGCTTTAATACATAGTTCTAAAAGAGAAATAAATGCTCGAAAGTGTTTTGTGGGAGATATAATCAATATGATTCGATAGCATAACTAAGTCCATAATCAGATCCTTCTCCCGTAAACAGATACGCCTCAATTAGAAAATTGGGTAGGACGAGAATATATCGGGTATGATCAAGTTGGTACAAAATATTTGAGGACTTTCCATCCACTTAAGTGTATATTCGCCACATGGAAGATATGTTAATCTAAAGGAGCACGAGGAAAATGGAGGGGATGCGTCGAGTTTGTACATGTTGCAAAGACCTCAAAGTATTTGTTTGTGTAAAGCTCTAAGTCCTTATCATGATTTTTGTCTTCCCGAGGAACATGGAAACATGTCTCAATCTTATATTTTCAAGTTATAAGTAAAGGAAAATATGTTATCTTTAAGTTTAAAGTTCGCATGCGAATGGACTTAGATATTTATTTAGATAATAAGTATATAGTTTTAATGACATGTACGAAAGACCAAAACGATTAAAGAGAATTCCGTAAAAACTAGTATGAGTTGGGTATTGGATCGAAGAAAAATGTTTCTAAAGCAAGGGAACTTCATTATGACTAAGGAAAAAAAAATAGATGGGTTGAAGGAAAGTCAATTTACATCATGAGAAATTTTCACCGGATCGATGCATGCAGTCGGTTCAGATGGAATATGACCAAGTTTCTCTAAGATATTATCAAGAAACAAAGCATTCATGTTTTAAGGAGGATGGCTAGTTTTAGAGGACGTAAACGGTTTTAGGAGAAATTTTTGGAGTGAGTAAGCCAGGCGGCGGTTGCAGATCAAATCGCGTACCACGACACCTAACCCTCTGATGTGGCAGCGTGCATGAAAAAATGCAGCCATGTGTCCCACTTTGTCATAAAACCCATTTTATCAATATATATGATTCAACCCGTGGTCATTTTCATCAAAGTCTCAAATTTCTAACCCAAACCACCAAAGAGTTTCCTATAGCAAGTCCAAACCACAAAAATATGTAAACCTTAGCAAAAAAACTGTATGATCCAAGGAGAATCCAGACTAAGTTAAACCACTCGAGAGTTTGTTAGTTTAATCTTATCCAAACTTATCCAAACTTTAGAAAAATCTTGTCCGAGTATATTTTATGGTTATGGCCAAGGAATCATTAGCCATTTTTTACCCTTTTCCAAATCAAACCCTAATCTTGAGTCATCCAGAAGACTCGAGAGTTTAGGCCAATCCCAAAATCAAAGAAATTGAGTCAACAAAAAGTCATTGTGAGTGCGTTGATGATTGCTGTTTGATTGTTTGGGAATGCATGCATGTGATTGAGTTGTTGTTTTATTAAGGTTGGTTTGTAAGGGAAAAATATATTCAAAAGTAAGTAAACAAGTGGCAGTATGTAAAACACTTGTGAATTATTTTGTGAATTATTTTATGATGATTGTTCAACCCTCAAATAAGTGAAATAAACCATGAGACTTAATCAAAAACCATGAATAACTAGAAAACATGTGAACAAGTGACTAGATGATACCATGTCAAAAAGAAGATAAAATCCATAGGGTTTTATAGTATTTGGTAAGCACTATAGTAGATATAGAACAAAAAATGGGTTTTAACGAAAATAATGATTAGACAGATGGTCAAAAAGTGGGTGAGACGAGATTTGAAAGCCAAAGAACCACGTTAATCTAGAGAGATAAGAGATGAATACATGCTCAAGAGTGTTTTGTGAAAGATACAAAATATGAAAGTTGATAATAAAACTAGGTCCATAATCCAATCATTCTCCCATACATAGAAAAGTTATATATGTAGAGAATACATGTATCGGGCTAGCATATTTGGTTGGAAAACAATCCATCATGTCAGATTAGATTAAAATGAAGCACTTGAGTGCTCATCACATGCTTCATTTGTTTTTCTTTCTCCATTTAGTCAACAAGTTAATCTTGAATCACACAAAGGGGGTGAAATACGCAATCATAGTTCGTACAGGTTGCAAAACCTTGTTTGCGCAAAGCTCTTATAATCATTCTCTCACTTTTTGTCTTTCCGAGGAATGCGAGACAACTATCTTGATCTTGTCCCTTTTTTATCATGTGTGAGGACAAAAACATTAACTTCAAATTCAAGTTCGCACGTGAATGACGATATATATTTATTTAGATGTTAAGTACTCTGATCCTCCCAAAGGTATCTCGTATTCTCTTGAGAGCAAGGAGATTTGCTTTGGCTAAAACCTTTTTATGTGGATTTAATTGTGTTTCTGATGTATAATTGTTTAATCATTCATCTCTTAGTCTAATTTACATTGGCACTAGATTATGTGCCACATCGCTAAGTAACATGCCAAAGAATTTAGAGAACAAAAGATAAAACTAGTGGAAAACAAAGAGAAAGAGGCCTGAAATTTTGTGACCTCATCCAAAATCGTTGAGAAAGATGGTAATTATGTTGGGGAATACACCATCTTAACTAACTTTGTGTTGTCTATGAGAAAGGTGATGTCATATTAAACTTTATCATACATTAAATAGACCAAATGAGCGTTTCGACTTTGTTATGAAAGAGGGAGGGAGACTCCCTCTAAATTTTTTAGCACCAAAAGTGGTATCGACCTCTCCAACCTACAAACAAGCCCATCCTAGGTCCGAGTAGGCATCAAAATCTTTCCATATGACATGTTAAACCTCGATGATATGAGAGTGAAATGGGATATACCGAAGGATGCTCAAAAGCAAGGGGAAAAACTTGATCTTGAACATGATAAATTATGTCTTTCATGCCCGGAAAACTCCATTAAAACTATATCATTTCTTGATTCTCAGATATACTATAGTAGTATCTAGGGATAACAATTATCATTTCCATTCCTTGGTTGTCTCTAGAACAAGTAATCCTAATCTATATTAATAAACATTGATGATACTAAAAAAAGCAATAATCGAACCGATCAAACCGATCTTTGAAAAAGCCAATACTTATAATATTCGAAAACATATGAAGGAGATGTGAATTGTGGTTTCCTCTTAAGTCTTAACCAAAGATTGTTAAATACATAAAGACATCCTTCAAATGCGGATTAACAATCAAATTTTGTGATTGTTTTGGCAAATGAAATCCTTTAAATTATTTTTTGTGCCAACTCACTTTATTAAGTGATCATAATACCAATTACGGTAAATATTCGTTCTCATAATTATGGAAATGAGACATTGACAATTCTAGCATCTCAAAATATTATTTCAATACACTTTAGGAAATACCAATTTTAACCTTAACCAATGAGTTCATCAAAGATTCATATCTGACCGACAAACATCATTGAAAGCCTTTGATCACAAAAAGGAATCCTTATCTTCGTAATTACACAACAAACTCAAGGGTATTAACGTAATTCCACATAACATGGCGAAGAAAACGGAAAGCAGAGAGAATAGTAAAGAAAAGAAAAGAAAAGAGATTAGAGCGAGAAAGAGAGCTGGATTCACATGGTCTTGTTCTTTCTCTTTCCTTTCTCTCTCTCTCTCTCTATCTCCACCATGATCATTACCAACCAAATTGATTGAAAAACCCAATATACTTTTCTCTCAATCCATTATCTCTCTCTTCTCTACTTCCCCTTCCTCTCTGTCTCTCTCGCCATGGCTGACGATAAGGTAAAAGCTTCTCCACATTTCTTTCCTTCCTCGTTTAGATTCAACGACTCTTTATTGTTCTTATAGAGCTTAAAAAGGTTTTCTAAGTTCTGGGTTTGTTAAAAGTCTTAACCTTTAGTTTTAAGTTTCCTTCAGATCTCTAAACTCCTAAAAAAGTTCATTTCTTGAAGATTTGTGTAAATTAAGCATCTTTTTTACAAGATTCCTCAATTAGGGTTTTGTGAATTACCTCTGTTTTGTGATATCGATCTCGATCTATATATTAATTGGTAGATAGATCCATAATTCAACATATAGATTCAATTCTTGTTTTTATTTGTTTATTTTACAAAAAAAATATTTTAACTAAAAAAGAACAAGATTCAGTCTTTGCGTAACGGCTATTTAGTAAAGTTATCTTCTTTAAAGATTCTTAGTTCAATGTTTCTTTTCTTACAGGAGATGGCATCTGCTGTAGTAGACGGACATGATCAAGTCACTGGTCACATAATCTCAACCACCATCGGTGGCAAAAACGGAGAACCAAAACAAGTAAAACTTCTTAAATCTCAAAATCAAAATCATTTTCACTTCCTCTGTTTTTACCAAGAATCTTATACTCTGTTTTTACAAAGAATCTTATACTCTGTTTTTTGTCTGTTTTAGACAATTAGTTATATGGCGGAACGAGTTGTCGGAACAGGTTCATTCGGAATTGTATTCCAAGCGAAATGTTTAGAAACAGGAGAAACAGTTGCGATTAAAAAAGTTTTACAAGATCGTAGATACAAGAACCGTGAGCTTCAGCTAATGAGAGTGATGGATCATCCAAATGTTGTTTGTTTGAAACATTGTTTCTTCTCAACGACAAGTAAAGACGAGCTTTTTCTTAATTTGGTTATGGAGTATGTCCCTGAAAGCTTGTATCGTGTTCTTAAACATTATAGTACTGCTAATCAACGAATGCCTCTCGTCTACGTTAAACTCTACATGTATCAGGTAAAACAATAACAACATTAACACTTCTTGATATCTTCGATTGGTTTAGTACTAATACGTTTTGTGTTTGTGTCAGATCTTTCGAGGACTGGCTTATATTCATAATGTTGCTGGAGTTTGTCATAGAGATTTAAAGCCACAGAATCTTCTTGTTGATCCTCTTACACATCAAGTCAAGATTTGTGACTTTGGAAGTGCGAAACAGCTTGTAAGAGGTGAAGCGAATATATCTTACATATGTTCAAGATTCTATCGTGCGCCTGAACTTATCTTTGGTGCTACTGAGTACACAACTTCTATTGATATTTGGTCTGCTGGTTGTGTTCTTGCTGAGCTTCTTCTTGGTCAGGTAATAAAAATCGAATCAGAAATTACACTAATGATTTTCGTTTACATACTAATAACGTGTTCTTGATCTTTCAGCCATTGTTTCCTGGAGAAAACGCTGTTGATCAGCTCGTTGAGATTATCAAAGTAAGAATCTTTTAGTATAAATTACATTCATTGGTTACAATTTACATTATCCTTATCAAGATTTTGTTTGGATAACAGGTTCTTGGTACACCGACTCGTGAAGAGATTCGTTGTATGAATCCGCATTACACAGACTTTAGGTTTCCGCAGATTAAGGCACATCCATGGCACAAGGTTTGTGTTTCTTACTCTCTTTCTTTTACATCTGTTCGTGATTCTGTTTCGTATTTACTAAATCTTTGGTTTTGTTTTGATAGATTTTCCACAAAAGAATGCCACCGGAAGCGATTGATTTCGCGTCGAGGTTGCTTCAATACTCTCCGAGTCTTAGATGCACAGCGGTAAGGAATCGTTTGCGTTCTTGTGAAGTCTGTGTTTAAAGAATCTAATGGAATGTTCTTAATATGTTTTCTTGATTTGATTTCAGCTTGAAGCTTGTGCACATCCGTTCTTTGATGAACTTCGAGAACCGAATGCTCGTTTACCGAATGGACGACCTTTCCCGCCTTTATTCAACTTCAAACAAGAAGTAGCTGGAGCATCACCAGAGCTAGTCAACAAGTTGATACCAGATCATATCAAGAGACAATTGGGTTTAAGTTTCTTGAATCAATCCGGAACATAAAAGAAAGATGAAGAACAAGAACAAGAAGAAAAGTTTTTTATATGTATAATGTACCATTACAAGAAGCAAGATCGTAGTTGAAGGCCAATGCAATTCGAAAGCTCGAACTCAGTTCAGAAATGATCAAAGCTTCAGCTTCTGCAACAGACTTCCCTCAAATGTGCAAAGAACTCTCAAGTTGTGTCTTTTTCTCTCCTTTTGAAGTTTGGTTATAAGAAAACTAAAGATTCTCTCCTCTCTTTGCGTTTGCTTCTTTTTCTGTATTATGTAAATGAGTTAGTCAGATTTTTATATAGTTAAATGTTTTAAGAAGTAGAGTGGGAGATGTCAAAAAAAAAAAAAAAAAAAAAAAAAGAAGTAGAGTGGGAAGAATTGGTTGGTCTAAAAGGGATGACCAGAACCAGAAGAGAAGAATGTTTTGAGTTTCTGCACTTATTAGGGATTGCTCTGTTTTGTATTTTTGGTTCACTTTTGAATGTTTTTTTGGTCTTATTTTCCTTAAAATGTTGTTTATTACCAAAGTTAATGAGATGGTTTGTTTATGATTCACTCTCTTACTCTCAAGAGTCCAAACTTATTTTAAGTGTGTTTATGTGAGTTTCGTCTCTTGGGTCAAATAGAGAAATGTGTTCTACACTGATTTATGACGAAAATACCCCTGTTTACTGAGTTTTGCCTCTTGGGCCAAAACGAGAAATGGTTTGTTTATGATTCACTTGCTTACAAAATGCAAATCTTAGAGTCACAAATTGTGAGTGCACTGTGTGTTTATGTATGTTTTCTCTCTTGGGCCAAAACGTTAAAGCTTTTTCTACTCTGATTTTTTCACCAAACAGGGGTATTTTCGTCATTAAACCTATGAAGAAAACCCTAGTACCTAACATATAAGTAAATAATATATGATTGAGTTCCGTCTTTGGAAGCTGGTTCAGTCAATCTCGTTCTGTGCTCTTGATCGAATCTGTTTAGTTCTCCCTCATCGTATCTATCTCTTTTGCAAAACTCATATTTGGAGACCTTTTGTCATTCCTTTTCGAGAGTATGAGTTTTGCGAAAGTGATAGGCACGATCAGGGACAGCAAATAATAAAGCCAGAGCGGTTCTTATTTATAGATCTCTATTTTCATCGCCAAAGTTCATAAGTTTTGTTTAGAGCTTTTTTTCTGTCACTTCCAGATCTAGTTTTCCTTTTAACAGTATTTTTCAGTTTATTTTTTGACATTTTTAGCTTCTTTTAAGGGGACTGAAATACTCTCTAGAGTGAGGTGAATATAATGTAGAACATAAAATATTTTGGGTTGGTTAGGGGTGGAATAACAAATTTACTAATGTAGAACTAAGAGATTGTCGTTTTTAAAAAATGGTTTTTTGATTTTGTTTTTTGGTTTTTTAATTTTATTTAAGTTTTTTTTTTGGATTTTAATTTTTTTTTTCTTAAAATGAATGGTAATTAGTTTAGTTTTTGGGTTTTATTAATAATTTTTTTTTTTGTATTATAGGTTTTTGAGTTTCAATTTTAGGTGTTTAATAATTTATAGTAGAAATATATAAGATTTTAGTCACTACAAATAACAACCTAAAAAAGTTAATAAGTAAAGAATAATTAGTCAATTGCTCTTTTCAATTTGTTAATTTGTATAGATATATACATAAATGATATCAAAAACTTATGTGAAAAATAGAATGGTAGAACCCCTCAAAAGGAAACTCTAGTCGTAACAACAATGCAACATCAAAATCTCATATCTGGATCGGTGCCGGCCTAGACCTTTCTCTTTATAGTGTTTAATCCGGTTTATTTATAACGTTGATTTTGAATTTCCGATGGAGATTTGAAGATTGTCGACAGAAGGTGGAGGGTTCAGAAGTGTTCTCCACTCCTTTGGTTCAAGCAATAGTGACATGCTGGCTTGTGGAGAAGATTTCTATCGACACAGGAATCTAGATAAGCGGCTTGAGGATAGCGGTGATTCACTGCTTCGATGCCGATTTGTGGTTCTTTCTCTCTTTCATGCAGAGGCTCCATAGGTGTCTTTACATTCGATTCCCATTGGGATATAACGGTTTCTGAATTAGGAAGGATTGTTGGTTCGCTCTCGTAGTTACGGTTTAGACTTGGTCTATTCTCCTTTATCGGTTGTGCTTTATTATATGTTATGCATTTCTATTCCTAGAACTTATTGTATAAAGTTGGTTGGTGATTAGCTCTGTTCGTTTTTATCCGCTATCAACGATTGGTAAATTGGTATATGGTTCCACTTCATAGGGTTGTGATTAGAGCTTTAAGTGTTACAACACAAAGTGGAGGATCTTATTTAAGTCATTCCCCAAATCTGAGAATTAAGACCATGCTACTTAGAGTTAGTTTACAATAAGCTTAATCCTTTTATGGTATCAATTTATTCCCACGCAAGATTGTTATTGTAATCCCTCAAGTTATTTGAATGTTATTCAGGGTGATTTATTTGGTTGAAATCACCATCAACAATCCAAGGTGAGGAATCAAAATGTGTTGGTAGACTGCTTCAAGATCTTTCCACATAATACTTCTCTCATTACTTTCTTTAGATGCATATAATGAGATACAAATGAATTTCTGACCACATGATATTGACCTTCACAGTTAAACACCACTTTAATTGGTGGGGGACACTTTTAGAGCCTGGATACCCCCGAATCAAAATAGTTGTTTCATCATCATCACTCAAGTGGTTAAAGGTATAATGTCAACCATTACAAATTTTCTGTAAGATATCGTCAAGATATTTTTCTTTGATGTGTGTTTCCAAATTAACACCAAGTATATGCTTTATAATATTTAGCCATATAACAAAAGGGGTGTGCTTGTCCGGATCATTTAATCCTCGAAAATTAAAAAGGAAGTTTGGATTCATCAAGGGTTTGAGGGGTTCACTCCTTGGGTATGGAGAGATCCTCCAAAGATACGTAGCGATACCTGGCCAAAGGCTGAGAGATTACTTAACAATTTGGTTTTTGTAGAAGACATTACAAGAGGTTCATAAGGGGGTGAAGTTTGTTGGTATGAGGTAGAGTTGTTTGTGTTCAGAAGTTTTAGGAGGAAGAAGGAACTTGATTTTTCGGAGATAAGTAGTTTTCAAGAGGGATTAGAAAGAATGTTAAATAAAGGGCTAGCTGGTTGAATAATGATCTTCATTGGGACATGGGAATTGGTTAGAGGGTCTTGGGTAATTGAAGTAATATTTGTTCTCTTGTGCATATTCATACTCATATAAGCATAAGTTTGCTTGCATTAGAAATATATGCATGAACATGAGGTAGAGAGATAAAAGGAGGGGTAGATTCAAAAAACTCTTGAAGGGTCTTCGGAGGACACGAGCTAGACCTCCATTGGAGTATGCTCTAACCCTTTTGATTCTTTTGAAAGAGATAAATATGGGGATATAATAGAATTTGAAGTTAGTAATTTATATTTTTCAGTGACTTCAGTTTCTTGTTAAACAAAAGTGTCAATGGAATTAGATTTTTCAACCGCCATTGCAGAACCATCCTTTGGTCTGGGGATCCATGCTTGAGAAGAGAGTTGAGAAGAGGCTTGAGAGGTGGCAGAGCAAGTTTTTGGTTTTGGAACCGATTCCTGAGAAGTGTATGGGCAGTTTTTAGTGGTGTGGCCAACCTGCTTACAGTAAGGGAATAATGGAAGATACCAAGGGTATTCCACCTCTATTGTAAGTATTTGATCATTCTCCTTGAGGACTTCTAGTTCTTTTGGAAGGGGATTGGTTAGGTTGGCATGAACCCTTAAGTGTCCCATACTTAGACTAGTGAAGATTTTTTGTAGTCATATCTATTTCCCCCCCCCCCCCCCCCCCACTAATCCTCCAATTAGCTTCAATCCTTCATGTATAATAAGATCAAATGAGATCCCTTTGACATGGGTGTCCCATAATAGAATGGAGTCCAAAGAAGATGTGTAGGTTTCTGGAGAAGTTAATATTTCTTGGACATGGAACATGGAATCTCCAACATACCACATGCGCTTTTCAATAATCTTAGTTCTCATGGAATCGTTAGGGATTTTGATAAGCATGGATCTTGTAAACAGGTATGGTAATAACGGGGGAAAGGTAGAGGTTGAGAGAAGGCTTTTAGAATCTATTGGAGTTGGGGCTGTGACTGTCTAAGCATATAGGGTAATGACATGGATGAGATGGGTAAGGATAGGATACTGGAGAAGAGGATGGGAGACAACACTGGACATACAATGACTAAGTTTAGCTAGATGTTTGAGAACCTAGTTGAGCGGATGACACTGTAGCAGCTAATTTAGGGTTAGTGATTTGAGTATTTAAGAGTGTATGGGTATGCTATATGGGTTTAGAAACTATATCAACAACATTCAAGGTTAAGGGAGGTGAAGAGAAGACTAGAGACACCAAACCAGTGCGGTAATTAGTTTCCATAACTTGAGTAAGGAAAAGGAAGAAGAAGATGTAAAAGAGCGTGGTAAAGGAGAAACTGGAGAGCTGCTAAGGTCTTGAGGTTGCGGTGGAAGGCGGTTGAGACTTCCAATCGGAAGCGAAGAATCTAAAGGGGAATACCGACGGCGAGAGAACGAGAGGTTCTTAGAACTCTCTATTTGATGAAATGAAATCACCATTTTTGGGGGTTCAAATTGAAAAATACTTTAGTTTTGTTTTTTCTGCTAATACATAAAAAATATTTTATTTTCCCTATTTTGTGGTCCATTTAAGTAAATATAATTTTTAGAGACCAAATACTTTTTGTTTTTGTTTTTGTCAAGTGCATATAACTCGAAAAATTAATGATTCTTTATTGGCAGTTTT
The DNA here is from genome assembly GCA_900116095.1 of Euclidium syriacum. Classification (NCBI taxonomy): domain Eukaryota; kingdom Viridiplantae; phylum Streptophyta; class Magnoliopsida; order Brassicales; family Brassicaceae; genus Euclidium; species Euclidium syriacum. Next base: position 1,377,934 of record FPAK01000009.1, read on the forward strand.
GTTCGCCAGATTTATTTGAATTTTGAAAACCGCATTGATCTGTTTACAATTTCAAAACGCATTAGATTTTTATGATGAGATCATCCTGGCTTCAAGAAAATATATCTGTTCCCTCAAATACAACGAAATCATAAATAGGAGAGATATTACAACCAAAGGAAAAATACACCGAGCTTCATTAAATGGGAAAAAACATCATTAAATCCAAAGGAAAAATACAAACAACAACATCATAAACCAGACAAAGATGGATGATACAGTGTAATAATTAAGTCACTAGAGAAAAAGACCTTAGTGTGAATAGAACCTTGTTAGACCGGAAGATTGGTGCGGGACTCGTCGGGGAACATCAACCTTGCGAAAGTGATAGACACGACGGCGGAGAGCCAGACAAGCCAAAGTGGAGCAAGGCACGCGGCACATATGGGAGAAAGAAGAGAGATTAGAGAGAGAGCGGCAAGACCTCCGGAGAGATGGCTTAAGTGTCCTACAAACTTTCGGATCTCGCCATTGATATTGGGCTTTGCTTCGAAAATCCTGAGGATAAGGTAAATAAGGAAGAAGAGCCCGAAAGAGAGGAAGGTGAATCCATGAGCTGCGAAGGTAAATGCTGGATCGGCTATGGACTTTTGAACGACTAACCAGACGATTACACCGATTGTAACCAGTATAATCCCGTGAACGGATGTCGAGTACCACACTTGACCTATCGTCATTAGCTAGGTAAAGTGTCTTTGTTTTGTTTTCTAAATTTGGTAGCATTTTTATTTAATATAGAGGTGATGATTATATATAGGCACCAAAAAGTTAATTGTATCTAATTTACTTAGTTAGGTATCTTGAGATCTTCCTTTAATTGATTCGAATGTTCTATTTGCATCTTCTTTCTTTTGGGTCAGACATCAAGACTAATGCTGATTCGAGTCACGCTACACATTTCATTTTCTTTCATGTTTACTATTCTCACGACAACGTATCGTGCCACATTGTAAAAATACCCAAATTCCGCGTTGAATAGGAAAAACGAGTGGTGGGGGTTTTATGTGATTTAGCCAAGGAAGCCATCTTTTGTGTGTGGTCCAATTTTTCATCAAAAGCAAAACCATGGACGGTGAAATGAAGTTAAAGGGGGTTGATATGAGTCAGCAAAGCAATCGTACAAGTCGAATGAAAGTGAAATCCCCAAAAAAATGGAAAAAGATTAAATGGGAAGGCGGTTGGTATGGAGTGTGGTAGATGAAGTAAAATACATGCAGAAGACGTTTAGTCTCTTTTCACTTTGGTTTGGTTTGGTTTATTTTGGCATTTTGCTGGTTATAAATATATATTTATTTTCTCTCTCTCTTAACCTTTCAGTAAAAGGTTTATATGATGAGATCTGATGATAACTCGTGGCTTTAAGAGGAAATATCAGTTCCAATACGATCTGTTCGTGACGAATACACGAAATCAAATGATTAACTAATATATAATATTAATTAACTGAACTCTTATTCATTAACCGGGAAACATTACAAGTTTATATTACAATCAAAGGGAGATAGTGTGAATAGAATCTTCAGACTAATGTGGAGTAGCTTATTCTCAGAGCGGAAGATTGACGTCGCGATTTTCCGGGAACAAGAGGTTTGCGAAAGTGATAGACACGACGGCTAAGAGCCAAACAAGCCAGATTGGAGCAAGGCACGCAGCAGAGATGGGAGAAAGAAGAGAAATGAGAGAGAGAGCGGCGAGAGCTCCGGAGAGATGGCTTACGTGTCCTACAAACTTTCGGATCTCGCCATTGATGTCGTCGGGCTTTGCTTCGAAAATCCTGAGGATAAGGTAAATGAGAGAGAAGAACCCGAAAGCGAGGAAAGTGGATCCATGAGTTCCGAAGGTGAATGATGGATCGGCAATGGACTTTTCAATGACTAACCAGACACTGACGCCGTTGGTTACGAGTATGATACCGTGAACGGAAGCTGAGTACCAAACCTGAGCTATCGTCATCAAGATCTGAGGTATAAAAGTAGCTACGTTAGTGTCTTTGTGTTTGTAAATTGTGTGCATTTTCTTTATGGCAAATTTTTTATTTATATATAGCTTAAAAAGTTACTGAAAAAACATAAATGTCGACATATTATTATTCCGCGTTTTATTCTTTTAGCTTAAGAAAAGAATTTGAAGATAAATTTTGTTTATTACTAAATGTTTTTCTTATGATATGTGATAGTTTTAGAAAATAAAATAAAATTATTTCCGTTGAAGAAATTGTATAATTGTGTTACGGATGCTAATTAGAAGTGTAAAGAAACGAACATCAAAATATTTTTATCAAAAAAAAAAAAAAACCAAACAATATGTTAATCTACTTACAATTAATTAAATTTGAGTTAAAATCTATGATTTCTTACATAGTGATCAATCGAATTAATCTTACATAATCCCCTCCATATTTCTTGCATTAGGAAAAAGAGAAGCTTCAGGACGTCGCCTTCGAATGGACATGAAACTTTTGTATTGTGCGAGCACAACAAATATCTCTTTATTTTCTTATTACTTTCTAAAATTGAGCCCCTATTGTCGGTTGACAAAAGTGATGATGTACAATATAAGGAAAACTAGCCTGAGGTAAACCAAATTAAAGTTAACATGTACTATATGAAACAAATTTAAAATTCAAAAATTGCTTCTATAATGTTTTTTTACACAATACTTAAATTTTACTCTCTCATAAAAGTCTATGTATGAATATCATATGCAGAATATGGTTAGATTATGTCATAAACTCTATGAATATGGTTAGATTCTGTATGTGAATGAACATAAAACAAGTAAGAAATCTCTATTTGTAGATTTTTAATAAAAAAATAGATAACAAACTTCACTCCAGATAACATACTAAAAAAATCATTTCAAAATTTCTCACTATAAATAATTTTCTTTACCACAATTCCATCATCCAACCCATCTCCACTTTTTGAAGCAAACTTTATGGTTTTTTTCTTTTCTTGTTTGTCTTAGGTAACAAATTTTATCAAGAGAAAAAAGTTTATATTTAACCAAAAATCAAGATAAAACTCTTGGTTGAATTCTTTATAGTCTTTTTTGTCCTCACATCTTCATATTTCATACTTTCAAACGCGGAATATAAGTTATCTTAGTTAATCTAATTAATTATTTAGATAAATTCACATTTAAAAAATTTATATGTAATAATAATCAATGATTAATAGTCTATAGTGTCAAGTGCAATGTGAGATATTCAACTGCAAGCCACAATTACAACAAAAACTACAATATATGTTGCGCGAAGTGTCATTGTGTTCCCTCAAACACTAAATGATACATGGATGAATGTTCTTGTTACCGCGATATAAAAACACCGAAAGGCAAACCTCAATATCCTTGAGAACCAATATTATACATAACATCTATACTCATACATATATAAATGAAAATATTACTTATAACTATGTTTGATGTATGAAAAAATAAAATTGTTTCTCTAATATACTCAATATATATGAAAAATATGAGAGATCTTGACAATAAAACTAAATAATATTGTTTTATAAAAATATGTGTCACATTTAGTTGGCGAAGATATTTTGAATGAGAAAAGTTTAGAAGAGGCATAACCATTCAAAAGAATAAGGAGTACAAATAATCATACAAATTATCAGTATAAACTGTTTAAATACATCAACTATTTTATTTTTTGGAATGAATGTAAAATTTATTCAACCAAAAAACCTTTTTACACTATAGTTTGGAATGTTTTTTGAAAAAATTAAAACTAAACATTTACAATTTTCTTATCTATAAGCAAACCAAACCTCCATACATTGTTCTTCTTCCCCCACTTTCAAGAATTGAAGACAAACGGGTTCGAACAATTTTTCTTGTGCTTGAATAAAGCAAGAAGGAGTTGGCGGATTCCCATGCTTTCTCCCATTACATTCTCTCCAAATCGAGTGAATCAACATTTGAAATGTATACCTTAGTTAGAAGAACATGATGAATCTGTAATAACCAACAAAATCTCATCCCGTCAAGTAATGATGACTTTAAGTTTATATAAGAAAAGTTCTTTTCATTAATACATATCCGTTGTAGTCTAGCTGGTCAGGATACTCGGCTCTCACCCGAGAGACCCGGGTTCGAGTCCCGGCAACGGAGCTTTTTTTATTTTTAACATAAAGAGGGGTATTTTCGTCACTAGACTCAACAAAAGAAACCCTAGGTTTCCCATATAATTATCACACTTCGCCGCAATTCGTCTGCCACTCCCTTCCCTTTGCTCCTTTCGCTCGATTTTGCATACGATAATCCTGAGATGGTACCTTCCTCTCAAATTTTTTTGTCATTCATCCATAGATTCGCTTCATTGCTTATCTTCCATTTGAAAGATTTTGTTTTTTTTTTTGAGATTTTAATTCTAACTTTCTGTGATGTAGGCGTCGGAGAAGAAGCTCTCGAACCCTATGAGGGATATTAAGGTTCAAAAACTCGTCCTTAACATCTCCGTCGGTGAGAGTGGTGATCGTCTCACTCGTGCCTCTAAGGTTCGTTATTTATCTCCTCATAGAATCGGAACTTTACGAAATGGATTGTTTAGGTTAAATGAATCAAACGTTTTTGGTTAATGTTTAGGTGTTGGAACAGCTCAGTGGTCAAACTCCAGTCTTCTCTAAGGGTATGTGAAACAGATTCATATTAGAATTTTAAGTTCAGTTTTTGATTGTGATATTGGTTTGGTAATACAGCGAGGTACACTGTGAGGTCTTTTGGTATCAGACGTAATGAAAAGATTGCTTGTCATGTCACTGTGAGAGGTGAGAAAGCAATGCAGCTTCTTGAGAGTGGTTTGAAAGTTAAGGAATACGAGCTTTTGAGGAGGAACTTCAGTGACACTGGTTGCTTTGGATTCGGTATTCAAGAGCACATTGATCTTGGAATCAAGTAAGTGTTGATTGCTTTGATTGGAAGGTTCTTAAAACAGAGGAGTGTTCTTATTGTTTTGTGTTTGTTTCTTGATTAGGTATGATCCTTCTACTGGTATTTACGGTATGGATTTCTACGTTGTTCTTGAACGTCCTGGTTACCGTGTGGCTCGTCGTCGTAGATGCAAGGCTCGTGTTGGGATTCAACATAGAGTTACTAAAGATGATGCCATGAAGTGGTTTCAAGTTAAGTATGAAGGAGTTATCCTCAACAAGTCTCAGAACATCACTGGTTAAAAAAACCTTTTTGTTATTTCGTTTTGTGGTGTTTATTAGCTCTGTTTCAAATTCTGGATGATAAAAGGATTTCTTGTTGGTTTAGAATGTTGCAACATCGAGATATGAAACAATTTTTGTTGGAGTTTATTTGTTATTGAATTCTAAACTCTCTTTGATTAAAAACAACTCCAATTGAAATCATTATGATGATGATTCAAGTAGATTTATGAGGTCACTCTTCTTGAGCTTTGAGTATCCTTTGATTCCTCTGTTTTTGGCGACTTCTTTAAGCTCTGCAAGTTTCATAGTTTGTAATTCTATCAATGGAGGTTTCTCTTCCTTCTTTATCATTTCTTCTAAAGCTTTATCTTGAAGCTTACCTTTTGAATCTGAAGCAGAAGGTCTTATATATCTCTTAGCGACACTAGACTGTGGCCGAGGAAGCTTTGGTGTCTCCTTCTTCACACTAGTATCTCCTACAGAGATATATGATTATATTTTAGCTAATGGCAAGAACATAGGTTTAGGAATTTTGATACAGAATCATTGATTAATGATTACCTTGAGTTTGCTTTCTTGGTTTCTCAAGAACATCAAGAATAGCTTTGCTTAATGGTAACTTATTCTCAGTAGACTCATCCCTTTCCTCCACAGCTTCTCCTGAAGATTCTTTTCCTTTAGAAATGGAAGATTGAATCCGTTTCAAGAGAGAAATGATTTCCTCTTGGTTTGAGGTTCGTTCTTCCGACCGTTTCTTGCAACAAACAGATCCTTTCTCTTGAGGCCAGATTCTTCTATCTCCATTAAACCCTGTTCTTGAAAGAATCTTCCCAAATCTTTGTGATGGAACATCTCCAATCTGTCTAAATTCAGTTAGCTGCAAAGAAAAAAATGGTTTTTTTTTCTCAGTTCCTAAAGTTCCTCATCAATATTGAACATTCCCAAACCTAACTCTAAGTCATCAAGAACTTGCAGAATCTGTAAACTCTAATAAGATTCAAATGGATTACCTGAGATAGGAAGAGATTGGATGATTTGGCTCTCCTGAATCCTTGTTTGATTAATGGATAAACACAAGGAAGTTGCAGAGCAAAGTCCATAACTACAAGTTCTCTGACTTACCCTGAAAATCTGAGAAACTGAATCGTTAAAACAAAAATCCAAAATTTTCAATACTTGTCAAAAACAAAAATCCAAAATTTCAACCCCAAAAAACTCCACCTTTATATGTTGGGTCCACTTTACAGCTCTGCTAAAATTTGTGGACTATAAATTTCTAAAATCTGAAGTGTTTAGAGTATCGCTCTCAAGTGGGGTCTGCTTTTCACCGAAACTTTGAGAAACAATATTTACTGAAGAGATAACACTTTCTTAGTTACAGTGAAGACAATTTTCCCGCGTTTTCTCGTCTGATGAGCAGAGGGAGATAAGATATGGCGATTTTGGTGACGAATTTGTCTTCGTCAAGCTTCTGTGTCCCTTCCTCTCACCGATTTCAATCCCAGAAGGAGAAAGGAAGCGTCGTTAGAGTTCGACGAGATTCGATTTTGTGTAAAGCCTCTTCGTTGAGAACGGTGACTGTCGATTCGATTTCGACATTTGATCGAAGCGCAACAGATGCGAATATTCGATTACGGAGATTCTGTGAAGCGGGTGATTTGGTAAACGCAGTGAAGCTTCTTCGCGTATCTGGGAAATGGGATATTGATCCGAGAACTTTATGTCCTCTTCTTCAACTCTGTGCTGATTCGAAATCACTAAAAGATGGTAAAGAAGTTGATTCCTTCATTCGAAATAATGGGTTTGTGATAGATTCGAGTTTAGGATCGAAACTCGCGCTTATGTATACAAACTGTGGAGATTTAAAAGAAGCGAGTTTAATTTTCGATCAGGTTACGATCGAGAAAGCTTTGTTCTGGAATATATTGATGAACGAGCTTGCGAAATCTGGTGATTTTAATGGGAGTATTAGATTGTTCAAGAAGATGATGAGTTTGGGTATCGAAATGGATCCTTATACATTTTCAAGTATTTCCAAAAGCTTTTCGTCTTTACGAAGTGTTGAAGGAGGAGAACAGCTTCATGGGTTTATTCTGAAATCAGGTTTTGGTGATCGCAACTCTGTAGCGAATTCTCTTTTGGCTTTTTACTTGAAGAACCAGAGAGTCGAAAGCGCACGTAAAGTGTTCGACGAAATGTCTGAACGAGATGTTATATCTTGGAATTCGATTATTAATGGTTATATATCAAACGGATTAACTGAAAAAGGGATTTCGGTTTTTGTTGAGATGTTGGTTTCTGGAATTGAAGTCGATTTAGCTACTTTAGTTAGCGTTTTCGCTGGTTGTGCTACTGATTCTCGTCTAATCTCTTTAGGTAAAGTTGTTCACGGTTTTGGTTTAAAAGCTTGTTTCGGTAACGAAGATCGGTTTTGTAATACCTTGCTTGATATGTATTCAAAATGCGGAGATCTAGACTCTGCTAAATCCGTGTTTGCTTCAATGAATGATCAAAGAAGCGTTGTCTCTTACACTTCTATGATTGCTGGTTACGCTAGAGAAGGTTTAGCTGGTGAAGCAGTGAAGCTTTTCACAGAAATGGAAGAAAAAGAAGGTATCATCCCTGATGTTTATACAGTAACCGCAGTTTTAAACTGTTGTGCTCGTAATCGTTTACTAGACGAAGGTAAACGAGTACACGAATGGATAAAAGAAAACGAATTCGGATTCGATATCTTTGTATCGAATGCTTTAATGGATATGTATGCGAAATGTGGGAATATGAAAGAAGCAGAGTTAGTGTTTTCCTCAATGAAGAAGAAAGATATCGTCTCGTGGAATACAGTTATTGGTGGTTATTCAAAGAACTGTTACGCTAATGAAGCTTTGAGTTTGTTTAATACAATGTTGGAAGAGAAACGGTTTAGTCCTGATGAGAGAACCGTTGCTTGTGTTCTTCCTGCTGTTGCGAGTCTTTCCGGTTTCGATAAAGGTCGTGAGATTCATGGTTATATAATGAGAAACGGTTATTATTCTGATCGTCATGTATGTAACTCGCTTGTGGATATGTACGCGAAATGTGGAGCGTTGTTACTCGCTAGGTTGCTGTTTGATGAAATCATTTCGAAAGATCTTGTTTCTTGGACAGTGATGATTGCTGGTTATGGTATGCATGGTTTTGGTTCAGAAGCGATCGAGCTTTTCAATCGAATGAGAGAAGAAACTGATATCGAACCAGACGAGATCTCGTTTGTCTCTTTGCTTTACGCTTGTAGTCATTCCGGTTTAGTAGATGAAGGATGGAGGTTCTTTAACGTTATGAGACATGAGTACAAGATCGAACCGGGTTTAGAGCATTACGCTTGTATAGTCGATATGCTTGCTCGAACCGGGAATTTAACGAAAGCGTACCGGTTTATCGAGAAGATGCCGGTTTCTCCTGATGCTACGATATGGGGAGCTTTGTTATGTGGGTGTAGGATACATCATGATGTGAAACTAGCTGAGATTGTTGCGGAGAAGGTCTTTGAGCTTGAACCAGAGAACACTGGTTATTATGTTTTAATGGCGAATATTTACGCAGAAGCGGAGAAATGGGAGGAAGTGAAGCGGTTACGAGAGCGGATTAAGCGACGCGGGTTAAGGAAGAATCCGGGGTGTAGTTGGATTGAGATTAAAGGTAAAGTTACGATTTTTATGGCGGGAGATAGTTCGAATCCGGAAACCGAAAAGATTGAAGCTTTTTTGAGGAAAGTGAGAGGTAGGATGAAGGAAGAAGAAGGGTATTCACCAATGATGAAATACGCGTTGATTGATGCGGAAGAGATGATAAAAGAAGAAGCTTTATGTGGTCATAGTGAGAAATTAGCTATGGCTTTAGGGCTTCTTAATAGCTCTGGTAAGGTTATTAGAGTTACTAAGAATCTTAGAGTTTGTGGTGATTGTCATGAAATGGCTAAGTTTATGTCTAAGTTAACTAGAAGAGAGATTGTGCTTAGAGATTCAAACCGGTTTCATCATTTTAAAGATGGTCATTGTTCTTGTAGAGGTTTTTGGTGAAACCGGTTTACGATTGGACCGGGTTTGAAATTAGGCTGCTTCAAAGAGAGACATGATCACATTAATTCATTTACTTCGATTTGTTTTTTATTTTATTTTATGATTTTTTCAATCATTTAATATTTGGTGAAGGTACCAATGACAGGTTTCGAACTGAACCATGTTCAGGTGCATGTGCGTAAACCAAACAAATGAGGAACAATGTTGGTTGAAGAAATCATTGATATGAATAATTCAATAATCATTACTAAATAATCATATTAACACTCAAAATTGCAACAAATTTTGAAAAGAAATCAAACACTAATATGCCCAAACAGTTGTGAAATAAAAGTATAAAATAGAAACCGGGATTGGTACAATGTTTGGTTGAAAGAAATAATTGATATGAATAATTCAATAATTATTACAAAATAATCCTTTTAAGTTTTAACACATACACTCAAAATTACAAAACAATCCGAAAAATAAACTAATTTTAATAAACTACTAATTATATTATAACCAAACAAATGTGAAATCAAAAGTAAAATAGCAACCCAAAAAAAAAGATTAAACCGGGATTGCTATGGAGAACCGGTTCGGTTATTCTCCAAAAAGAATCGCCTATCTTCTTCTTCGTCTCGTAAGAACCCTAATCAGATTAGGGAGCATTTGTGAATCAACCGCACCATTTAGCGAGAAGGATTAGGAAGATGATTAAGAACACAAGCGAAGAAAGTCCAATGGCGACACCAAGCACAACTTTATTAGGACCATGATGCTCATCATCCTTCTTCTTCTCACTACTATCATCTTCACTTCCGTAATCGTAATCAGAACTCGAAGAATCTTCCTTTTGCGGCGGAGGAGACAAAGGCAAACCGTGTTTATCGCACTTCGCAATCCCTAATTTCATCTTCGTCGTCAGAGAAGTGTGGTTATAACAGAGATCACTGTTTCCTCCGACTTTGAACACTTCGAGTTTCTTAATGAAACTCGCGTCGAACGGTAAAACTCCACGGAAGTCATTGTTAGCGAGATTCAAATGCTTGAGATTCTTCATCTTGGAGATGAACTTCGGAACGGTGCCGTTTAGTTGGTTCCCACTCAGATCTAAATGCGTAAGGTAAGGAATCGACGAGATCGAATCTGGAATCGGTCCTGAGAGCTTGTTGGAGGATAACGAGAGGTTTCTGAGTGAAATCAAGTCGCCGAATCCGTCGGGGATTTCGCCGGAGATTGAATTTTTGGAGAGATTTAGGGATTTGAGATTTGAGAGTAGAGTAATCGAAGTTGGGATTGAGCCTTTGATTAGATTATCTGATAAATCGATGAATGTGAGATTTGAACGAAGAGATTTCGGAATGTTGCCGGAGAGATTCGCGTGAGAGATTGTGAGAGAGACGATCTCGTGCATATTTCCGAGGATGACGAAGAGACCGGAAGTGGAGATAGGGGTTGAAGAGACGGTGAGGTCAGTGAGGTTAACGAGACGAGCTAAGGAAACTCCGGTGAGTTTTTTGAAAGAAGAGACGGCGGAGAAAGAGTGAAGTGAGGTCGGGAGGTGCGGCGGAGCTGTGAGGTGAGGGCAGTTTAGGAAAGATAAGGAAGTTAGAGATGGTGAGAGAGCTCTGAGAGCTGTGGTGGAGATTGAGAGATCGGTGGAGCAGTTTGTGAAGGAGATTGAGGTAACGGAACGGAATGGTGAACCGCCGTCACATGTGACGACGGCGGTGGAGGATTTTGAAGGACGGTGGTTGTCGCAGGGGTTTTTGACGGTGGGGATGTTGAGAGATTCGAGAGCTTTGAGTTGTTTTGGGTCTAATGGGGAAGAGGAAGTTGTTGGTGTGTGAGGGATGGGTGATTTGGTCGGAGATGGAGTTGGAGAGAGGGAAGGAGCGGCGGAGATAGTGGTGGTGAGGAGGAGGAAAAGGAGTAACGGTAATGACGGAGGTTTCATGGTGGAGAGAGAAAGGAAAATGTCAGAGTGGAAAGTAAAAGAGAGAAAGAAGAAGAAGGAGAAGAAGATTGGATTTTTCAAAGATGGGTCATGTGTGACAGTTGGGGTTTGTATTTCAGTCTTACATTTTAGTTTAATTACGATTTTGACCTTGTATTTTTTCTTTGTTATTTTTTATGCATTTTTTATTTTTTTTAATTTCTTTTAATCCGTTGTTGAACTATGGTTGTGGATTGTGATGCTTTTTTTCTTTTGAAATTGACAAATTGCGAAAGGGAATCTAAGTAAGCAGAAGGTTGCTTGTGGTTTATTGAAAGAAAAAGGAAGAAAAGCGTGATTTGTGTAATTAAATTTTGTATTTTTTTGAAAATTTGGTTTTATATTAAATGAAACAAATTATGGGGAAAATTAGGTTGAAGAAAAAGAAGGTTTTGATAATTAGAAACAGAAGTTAGCGTGTGCCAAAAAAAGAAATGAATTCACATACGGTTTTGTGACTTTTGTCAATAACTTTTTGCTCTTTGGATGCATATAATGTTGAAACTAAATATGGTTTTTTTGGTTTAAGCAACTTTTTAACACAACTTCTTGATTAGTTTGTACTGATTCAACTTAAAAATTAGTATAACAAAACATGACACGTATTCTCGATAAATACAACATTATCTTTATAAATAACAAATTGACTTCTAGAATTACTAGGACATTTTTGAAAAGATTTAAGTTCTAGTATCTATCCTCATTCATTTTTTCAATATGGAGCTTTTCTTTTGTTTCGAGACCCATTCTCATTCACTTTTCAATTATTTTTGTTTCGCTAACAAGACCATTTTCTTTACTATCTTTTCATCAAAGTGTTTACTAAATACCTGAAAACAACATTAGTATATATATTCTTTATGATCCGATATTACATCTTTTTCATCCGTGTTTCCAATTTTTTTTTTTTTTTTTATGGTTTTGGACTAAATTTTGTGATATGTTTTATTGACTTGAGCATAAGAGATTCTTTGTAAAACATCCAAAAATATTTTCCAGATTGCCACTTATATTGAACACTTGTTATTTGTTTAGTATATACATAAATTTTCATAAATGTCATACTATGTTAATATATGACACAATAACACAAAAAAACTCATGCTATTATTGATAAACTAACTCATAATATATGAACATTTTGGGCGAGGGGTATTTTTCTTCCAACATGTAAAAAATAACCATTTGATGGAAAACTAAGTTTATTTTAAAAAATTCTAATTATTTTCAGATTCTTTTTCAGCTAATGTAATTTTCCGTTAGCTATTACTAATGCATCTTTGATTCCCAAGATGTGTTTAAACCATTCAAACTTTATAAAGAGAAATAGGAAGTACAAATAAGGTATAGATCCGTTAATGCTGTTTCCTGGATGATTTAGTAATGCACTGGATTGGATCGTTCGTGTAATTTACGTCTCTGAATTTACTTTTACAAAATAAAGTTCATCGATATTAGCATCATTCCAGTCGTTATGTAGTGAGTGGGGACAAGAAGAATATCATAGGAATCATCTTTTTTTGTAACCCCCATACATGAAATAAATAAAGTTCTTGTAAAAGTCTGGGCACATAACTCGCATTTACGAAAAGAAAGAATATCAATGTCATATGCATATACTTATATACACATTGTATGTTTGGTTGGAAAAAAATGTTTTCTTTTTCATGAAATAAATTAGAGAACTAAAACAAATGAACCTTTTGTAAAAAATCAAAATATTAGTTGATGAATGTAGAAAAAATGGAAAAAGAAACGATGCTCACAAACTGGGTTATTAAAAAGTAAATATACGTAGTATTAAAAAAAATGGAAAAAGTATTTTTTGTGATTTATATTGAATAATGTATTAATATAAAAATTCTCAAAATGCTACATTTGATATCCTCAAAAAACTAAAACAAACCTTAAATTGGTTTTTTTTTTCATTACGAAGGGAGCTAAATGATATAGTAACTTTTACAAAAATTTAGGTAAACAACATTTAATGCATGAATGATATAAAATCGTGGAAATACGTGGATACCGATAAATTAATGAGTTGTGCAAATTCATGTATAAACTAAATTAATTGATGTAAAACCTACACGAACTAATTAAAAATGGCTAAAACAAATATTGATTGAAACCTCGTTAGTCAGTCTGTTAACACTTGTTGAATCGGCTACCAAATTTAACATAAAGCAAGCGATATTAATCCTTTAATTAATTATGAATTTAATAATGATATCGATCGTTTAATTACATTGAACTTAATGAGACAAGACGATGTCGGTCGTTTTGTGTGTGTTCGGCTTTGGCAATGGGCTTTTATATGGGTATATCTCTTATTCCTCTCATATCATGGAAGGACCTTAATCATATCGGGGCAAATTGAGACTTTAGAGTACCTCCTGAAGGTTTTAAATGTGAGGTTCTTAAAAAATATTAATATTTTAGTTATGGACTCCGGTAAACAGTGAAAAATTGCATCCTAAAATCTTTTATTTAAGAACCTCTCTCTCATCGAATTTTTCATGTGGCATATTATTATTGGTCCGTTTTTTTTTTTTTTTCTAACTTAAAAAAAAAAATTAATATTTTATATTTTTAAAAACCCCATAAGGGGTTCTTTGATGGTGATACTCTAATATTGGTATTACACAAGATGAATTTTGAAAATTCGGTTGCTAATCAAATTTATGAACTAACAAGAAAAATTAGAACTATAAATCTATGCCTGCAATTCTAGCGGGATGGATCGCCGCAGACAAAAGAAAAATATCCATTGCGGGTCCGGTCAGATGACACATGCCTACTCCTCTGACATTCCTAGTTGTTGATTAAAAACTATATTTGAAAAGAGTTTCTATGAAAAAATAAGAAGATAAATCCGAGTTCCTAAGTAGTTCCGAAAAGGTAAGAAAACTCGGGTCCTCCAAAAATAGACCTTGAGGCAACTATGAATAAAACCGTTGCTACTATATTTCTTATTTCAATAATATATCTTGGAACACGGTTGACTATATTGTTAGAATTGTTGTCCTCATCCGAAAATTACAAAGCAACGAGCATAGTCAACATAAGATATATAAGAGGAGACAAGCTCACAATGCCAACTGACAACACACGCGTATCGATAACAACAAAGCTCACTGAAAACCTTAGATGGCTGCAAACAATAGTTAGTATGAATGCCTTCTGCCTTCTCATCCAGTAGTTTTCGAACACTTCGAAATTACATTTTCTACCGGTTATCCAACAAGAAAATTAAGTTAGGTGAAAAACACTTATGGGTTCCTTACTTAACTGACCCGCATCTACCACTTGGTATACTATCTCGGATCATGTAACTTTTACAAATACCTTCTCTCATTACGAGAGAAGATCATATATTTTTTCTCTTTACATTTAGACTTTCTTAAGTTCTATTTTTTTTTTCCCTCTCAAATATTACTAAATTTCTTCAAATATCCCATTTTAAAAATCTTATAAGTTCCAACCTTTAGAAGATATTTCACTAAAAATCCATTGTTTTACTAATCTTTCCAAAGATTTTTTTTTCTTTTATGAGGTTCCTCTTGGATTTCAGGTAGCCCTTTGCCAAACTCCACCCTTAAAACTCTTATATTTTTTCTTTTTCAACAAATAATTTCATAAAATGACAACATACATAGCAAATCGCCTTTTTTTTTCAACTCGGATTTAACCATAACCCCTTTTACCTCTCGTTTTCAAATTTTCAACATCGATCCGGTGGTCTCGCTTCTATTCTTTAATTTTATGATTTGAGTATCGAAGAATCTTCGGTAAACACACCCATCATGTTTTTCAGAAACTTCACATTTTCTTTGTTTGGACATGAGACATGGAATGAAACTTCACATTTTCTTTGTTTGGACATGAGATATGTTCCATGGTGTATAAAACCTTACCTGATTCATGTTCCAACATTGCTCAAAATGGTGTGGGAGATTGGCTAAACAAAAATGACATTTGAAGATAACGATTCAAATGACACTTAGTGATTCACCTAAAATCAATTACATATGGTTCTAAGAGATCAGCTAAAATTGTAATAAATTTTTTAAACCTAAATGGTTATCATCAAAATATTATTTCTCCAAATTTTCAAGAATTTATTATTTCGTAAGTTAATTTAATTATTTATAATATAAAACACATCATTTTACTTGATAAACTTAAATAAACTACTGAAAAAAAAAAAAATTAAAATCATAATAAAAAATTTTTGTTAAATTTTTTGGAATTTCTCATGATAAATCTGTTTAATTTATTTAAACTTCAATTTTACATCTTTTTACTTGCCTTTTGAAAAATAGCAATTTCCTTATATATTTCCTATTATTTATGTATTATAAATTATATATATATATTTTATATTTATATTCTAAATTAAGCCAGAAGTTTAATGTACATTTTTATTTAAATTTGGAAAATTTGGAAAATATCGTGAACAAGTCTAACATTTTTATATATTAAGTTAGAAAATATCTAAAATTTAAGGAAATATATGTTTAAATTAGATTTGTTTGATGGATTAACAAAAAAAAAAGAAGATTTGTTTGAATGTAGGACAATTTCTTATATATAATAGTATACTTTGTTCTTTCTATTTAAAATTCTAAACATCATTAATCCAATTCTATCATCTAGAATGAAGAATTTTTCTCAACTCTCTTTAACCCTTTTAATCATCTCCACCATTGTTATGCTAGGTTTGTGTTTACACGTGGAATTATTGGATTATATTATATACAATTGTTCTAAGAGATATTAGTTATGAATATTACACTTTTTTGTGTAAAATATATTTTATAACTATTTTTCACTATAGAATTTTGTAATACCTGTTTTAGAAATGGCATTTCTACACAAAACTTAGACAACTAAATTCATTTATTTTGTATAGATTTTGGAAACTGATTCCTCAAATGTACTTTCAAAATTTCTTATTTCTTGGTTTTAAATGCTCTATTTGAAAACATAACCAATGTAATTCGAAGACTATTATGATCTAAAGTATTAAATATATATCTATTGTTTTTCTTTTTCTCTTCATAAGTTTTTCTCCATTCTCGAATCTCTTTTGTGAAATTTTCAAACGATAATTTTAGTTCATTAATATTAATGTATAAAACTAAGATTTTTTATTAGGGAAGTTGGAAGGGATCATAACTAATATATAAATGGACATTGATCAATTCTCTTATAACCAATTAGTTTTAGGTTGGAAGGCCATGTAACTTAACATGGTATTAGAGTCCGATCCACGTTATCTAACCCGATCTGACTCAAAGTTGGTCCAACCATCGGCAACCGATGCCCAAAATTAGTGCCATCGATCCATGCCCAAATATACCGAGATTGATGACCAAAGAGCCATCATCTCGAGGGGGCGTATTAGGAAATATTATCCCACATCGGAAGTTGGAAGAGATCCTAACTAATATATAAAGGGGCATGTGTCAATCCTTTTACAACCAATTGATTTTAGGTTGGAAGTCCATGTAACTTAACATCATATTTTTGAAACACGCGTAACTTTATATGAGGTGGATTCAAAGTTTTTTTTTGGTCCCATAAAGACCTAAGAGGGTAAGGGCCACTCATTGAAGACGAAGCCATTGTTGAACCCATCTCGAGAACCTATGCCCAAACTTCAAATGATGCATACTAACATACATTGTTTCCCGCATACTCAAGAAACACTATTATAGAATGCGCTTGCATGCATTTGAGAGCAAACTTTTTTTGAATTTGAGAGACAACAAAAAGGGAAGTTGTTTCTTAGATCTCATACAACCATAGTTGGAAGAAGTACAATAAAGAGTTCTTATTACCGAACTTTCTGTCTTCTTGTCCCATCTAGTTAAAACAATATGTTTTTTGTACCCTCATCATCCCGAGGCATTATCCTTGCGTAAAAGAGAAAAACAGCAATGACTTTTTTAATTCTTAACCTCTATGCTTAGGCAAAATCTCCTAAAATTAATACTTTGTTTAGACGTGTAGCAATTTTGTTGTTGCGCATGCAATAGTTATTAAAAAATATTGAGAGAAGAGCCTTATGTATGTGATAATGTGAAGTAGTACCTCGTGCTCGTGCATGTCAGCATGTGCATGTGCAGCATCATATAAACACAACTAATGAGGATAATTGTTGAAGAAAATAATTGATAGCGATACTATGAGATAACTCAATAATTATTACAAAATAATCCTTTAAACATACGTACACTCAAAATCACAACAAAATCCACAATACTTACTCAAATGTGAAAATTAAAGTAAAATAGCTAAACCGGAATTGGTTTCCAAAACCGGTTTTTGGTTTATTTTATCTTTTGGTCGAAAGAGAACCCGTTTTTGGTAACTCTTCTTCATCCCGTAAGAACCCTAATCGATTAGGGCTTTTTTGTTTCCTCTGAATCAAGCACACCATTTAGCGAGAAGAATCAAGAAGATGATTAAGAAGACAATCGAAGCAAGTCCAATGGCCACACCAAGCACAACTTTATTAGGACCATGATTCTCATCTTCCTTTTTCTTCTCACTACCGTCGCTATCTTCATCACCGTAATCGTAATCGGAATCTTCCTTTTGCGGCGGAGGAGATAAAGGCAAACCGTATTTATCGCAAGGAGCAATAACCAGTTTAATCTTCGGCGATAAATGAGTGTGGTTGTAACAGAGATTACTGTTTCCTCCGATTTTGAAAACTTCGAGTTTCTTGATGAAGCTCGAGTTGAATGGCAAAACTCCATGGAAAGTATTGTTAGCGAGATTCAAGTGTTTGAGATTCTTCATCTTGGAGATGAACTTCGGAACGGTGCCGTTTAGTTGGTTTCCACTCAGATCTAAGTAAGCAAGATCTGGAATCGAAGAGATCGAATCCGGAATCGGTCCTGATAGCTTGTTGGAGGCTAATGAGAGGTTTTTGAGGGAAATCAAATCGCCAATCCCGTCGGGGATTTCGCCGGAGATTGAGTTTTTGGAGAGATTTAAGGATTTGAGATTTGAGAGTAGAGTGATAGACTTTGGTATTGAGCCTTTGATTAAATTATTAGACAAATCTATGAATGTAAGATTTGAGTGGAAAGATTTAGGGATGTTTCCGGTGAGTTTGGCATGAGATATTGTGACAGAGACGATGTTGTACATGTTTCCGAGGATTACGTAGAGACCGGAAGTGGAGATTGGGATTGAAGAAACGGTGAGTTCAGTAAGGTTTACGAGACGAGCTAAGGAAACTCCGGAGAGACCTTTATGGTGGTTAAGGAAGGAAGAGACGGCGGAGAAGGAATGGAGTGAGTTAGGGAAACGATGAGGAGGAGAAAGATGAGGGCAGTTTTGGAAAGAGAGGGAAGTGAGTGATGAGGAAAGAGCTTTTAGTGCTGTGGAGGAGAGAAAGAGATAAGAGGAGCAATTTGTGAAGGAGATTGAAGTTACGAAGCCGGAGTCGCAGGTCACGACGGCGACGGGAGGAGGACGATGGTTGTTGTTGTTGCAGGGATCTTTAGTGGAGATGTGGAGTGATTCGAGAGCTTTGAGTTGTTTTGGGTCTAATGGAGAGGACGAAGAGGATGGAGGTGTGTGAGGAGGAATGGGAGAAGTGGTCGGAGAGAGAGGAGGAGCGGCGGAGATAGTGGCGGAGAGAAGGAGAAAGAGGAGTAACGGTAATGAAGGAGGTCTCATGGTGGAGAGAGTGAGAGTAAGAGAGTAAAAGAAATAAGAGTATAAGTAGATGAAGAAGAGAAAGATTGGACTTTTTCAAAGACGGCGGGTCAATGTGTGACAGTTGAGGCGTGTCTGTATTTTTTGGTTTAACTATGATTTTATAGGTTACGTGTTATTGGGGGAAATCACATGCATACTAAACAAAATACATGTTATTTAAACATGTTAGCATACATGTGATTTCTAGCTATAAAGGCATGTTTCGTTGAAATAAAGATAACATGATGAAAAAGAAAATCACATGCATAAAAACAACTGAAATGATGTTTTAAATTCTCGATAATAAAAAAAACTGTAGTTAAAATATGATAGTTGATAAGTTCTACAATATATATATATATATATATATATATATACACAGATATACATATTTTTTCTGTATGTTGTGTACTGTTTAACTCACTTAACATTTTCTCTGTTTTATTTGTAGCCATCCGGATTAAATAAGGTATATAGATCCGTTGTGAAATGCTAATTTTCCGGACGACTTTGTACGTCCTGAATTAGATCGTGTAATTTATATCTGTTGATTTAACTTTTGTAAAAGAAAGTACATCGATATGTCAAAAAAAGATCATCCATATTTTGTGATATCATATTCTATAGGATATGATATTAAAATTCATCGAATTTCTCAAAACCCGTTCCTCAATTCTATTGGTTTAGCTCCAAGAAGTTCCAAAGTTGCACTTGGTCCAACCAAGGTTTCCAAGTCTTGTTCTGAGTAGTAGTTTCTTCCGGTGATGCAATTGATGAGTGTTTTGGCCCTCAAACTTGAGTAGGTTCTTGTTTTTCCAAATAGACTATAAAATTCAAGGATTGCCTCTTCTTAACCCCATTGGCGTTCCAAGGTTCATGCAAAACACACATTAATTTTAAAAGCATGAGTTGAATTTGTCATGTCAGATAGTTCGACAACTGTAACGATTCAACTGACGTGGCAAATGACTCATGATATTATAAATAATATATGCTCGAGCTAAATTTGTTGGTTGATGTATGAATTGACACAATTAAGGGGAGAAACTTTATAGTTAATGTGATGACTATTTTCGTAGTATCGATGATGGGAGAAAGTTTGACAAACAAATGATTTAGTATGGTATTATTGCATACTAAAACTTATGTAGTCTGGTTTTTGAGGACAGAAAAACTTAGTATATAAGTCAATTTATTTTTTATATTATTGGAGTTGGAACTAAAAAGACATCTATCTAATTACCAAAGTTTCATTGGATGCACATGTATATTTCTTTTTTTTTTGTTGTTGTTGCTATTACATAAATGTTATGTTATACGCAAGTATGTATTTTCCCGGCCCGTTCAGTAATTTGTTTCGGAGTCTCGTGCGAGACAGTAGATAACCACACATAACTTGTAGCTCAAGCAACCACGTGGTTAGGTTTATGGGCCCATGAGTCCCATGCATTTTTCTAAGTTTTAATATTGAACTAAATAAAAACTCTTATGAGAAATTAAGAATGCAAAAGTCTAGTATATATATAATTGAGATAACCATTCTCTATTAGGTGAAAAAGAAGAAGATAATTACTCATTTTGAATCCATTAATCTAGTTCTTATGGCTAAAAGGTCAATACATTTCTTACCAATTAAAATGGTTATTACAATTTTGTTGACTAAATTAATCACTTTGTGAAAAATTAACTAAACACAACTAAATATAAATACAATAAATGAGTTAACACATTAAAAACTAGACTTAATTCCTACTAGCGTTTTCACAAACATTCAACTATGTTGACCCCAAGTTCAACAACACCTAATGTTGTAACGTCAATAAAGATTATTATCTCACAATTTCTTTACTTAATTTTTAATCTATTTAAAATTTCCATCAAATTTTTAAATCTTAAAATATTCAAAAGAAACAACGAACTTGAACTATATTTGGTAATATCTTTAAGAATCTAACTAAGTTTTTTATTTTTATTTTTTTTCTGTTTCGTTGTAACTATATGAAACTAGTTAACTTATTATTATTTTTCTCTAACATAGCACTAATATTTATGTTAAGAAATGAGGGGAAAACAAGAGACATAATTCTTTTAAGAAAATGACGACATATTTTAGAAAGAAATAAATAAATAAAATGACACTAATGCTACCAACAAACTCCAAGCG
Source organism: Euclidium syriacum (assembly GCA_900116095.1). Classification (NCBI taxonomy): domain Eukaryota; kingdom Viridiplantae; phylum Streptophyta; class Magnoliopsida; order Brassicales; family Brassicaceae; genus Euclidium; species Euclidium syriacum. The sequence continues at coordinate 1,399,063 of FPAK01000009.1, forward strand.
TTAGATTTCAATTCCATAACAAATTAATGGGTATAATAATAACACACATTAAATGTCTTTCTTTCCTCTTCTACCTTAAAAATACGAGAATGAACAAAAAGCAAACACAAAAGAGGAAAAACACTTCCCTTTTTTTTTTTTTTTTTACTAATTAATTAGTTTTTTTTTCTCCCAAAAAATATGGAGAATTTCGTCGATGAGAGTGTTTTTGTTCCTCTAAACCAAACAATCTTCACACGTAGTGATCATCAAGAACAAATGAAAGAAGAAGATTTCCCATTCGAAGACGTCGACCAATCAAAACCCACAAGCTTTCTTCAAGATTTTCACCATCTTGATCATGATCATCAGTTTGATCATCATCATGGTTCCACATCTTCAAATCCTTTGCTCGGTATTCAAAGTATTAACAATGCTCCTTTTGAGCATTGTGCTTATCAAGAAAACATCGTCGATTTTTATGAATCTAAGCCAAATTTTATGAATCATCATCATCATCAATTCCAAGCTGCGGAAAATTCATACTTCACTCGTAATCATATCAATTTAGTTGATGAACATGATCAACATAATCATCATATGGATTTGGATCAAAACAACATGATGATGATGAGGATGATCCCTTTTGATTATCCTCCTGGAGAGATCATCAAGCCTGTGAATTTCGTTATGCCAGATGAAGTTTCATGTGTTTCCGCGGATAATGATTGTTATAAAGGTTTTAACAATACCAAACCTTTTTTGACAAGAAAATTGTCATCTTCATCGTCATCATCATCGGCATGGAAAGGAAAGAAAAAGTCAACCTTAGTCAAAGGACAATGGACTGCTGAAGAAGACAGGTTCGTTATTATTAACATGAAAGATAATCACTGATTTTGATGATTATATGGTTTTATTAGTAACTTGCCTAATGCCCTAATCATTTCGTGATTCCGTCGTTTTCTTATAGAATCACATGAAACTTTATAATTAATTTTTTGATGACAAATATAACATGAAATTTTTCATTCCCATGGCCTCTCCTTAGCCAAACTAGAGTTTGACCGATATATAAGTTGAATAGTGGAATAGTCGAATTATTGAATAGCGAAAAGGTTGAGCTGAATAGAATTTAAGTCCGATAATCATATAGCGTGAAAATATGGTTTTTTTTATAGATTAACGATGTTTCACTTTTTAGCTAGTTATATGTTTAACACTTTCATATAGTATATCTCAGAATAACTTTATAAAAATGTAAACACGTCAAAAGTTGATGGATGTCTTCAAAGATAAAATCGCGGAAATATGTATTCAAAACGTGATATAAGTGAAATTGTAGTATACTACTATACCATTTATCACCGAAGTTTTTCTTGCTTAGTGATTATATTTGTGCTAATGTTTTGGATAAAAGGATATTGGTTCAACTCGTGGAGAAATATGGATTGCGAAAATGGTCACATATCGCTCAAGTGTTACCGGGAAGGATCGGGAAGCAATGTAGAGAGAGATGGCATAACCATTTGAGACCTGACATTAAGGTTTTTAACTTGTAACTAAGATTCATGTAAATGATGGATTAGGGAAACTAAAGATATTAAGGAGCTTATAAATGTATTATTGCAGAAAGAAACATGGAGTGAAGAAGAAGACAAAGTGTTGATAGAGTTTCACAAAGAGATTGGAAACAAATGGGCCGAGATTGCGAAAAGACTCCCTGGAAGAACAGAGAATTCGATCAAGAACCATTGGAATGCGACAAAACGAAGACAATTCTCTAAGAGAAAATGTAGATCTAAGTATCCAAGACCTTCGCTTTTGCAAGATTACATCAAGGGCTTGAATTTACAAGCTTTGTCGGCGTCTTCTGTTCCTGCAAGAGGCAGACGAAGAGAGAGTAACAAGAAGAAGGATGTTGTTGTCGCGGTTGAAGAGAAAGAGAAGGAGAAGAAGGATGATGAGATTTATGGACAAGACAGGATTGTCCCTGAATGTGTGTTTACTGATGATTTTGGATTCAATGAGAAGCTGCTTGAGGAAGGATGTAGCATTGACTCTTTGCTTGATGATATTCCTCAGCCTGACATTGACGCTTTTGTTGGAATCTGATTTGTATTTTCTATTCCGGGTTTGTTGTTTTTGCTTCTTTTTTTTCTTCTATACGAGACATATTCCTCCATACAATTGAGTGAAAATAATTCAACTAATAAATTTTATTTCAAGTTAATTACAAAACCAATAAAAAGATGAAGTTTACTTTGATCTGGTAAGATTTATGCTTTAACATGATTCAAATAGTAGTGAACCTGAACTCGAAGGTAAATCCAAACGAAAAAAAAAAAAAAAAAACACCAAACGTCAGATTAAAAAAGCACACTAAACATCAACCACTATTGGGCACCACCAAAGTACGGTACTCCGCACAGTACAGTTGGTACGAGGTTGTTCTTTGGTGAAAATTCCAATTCAAAAATCAAGACCAAGATTTTCGCATTATCATTGATTATAAGATTTTATTTATAAAAGTAGCCATTAAACCATCTCTACATCATATGTTATTGCAGAATTAAGTATCACATCTTATTGAATCTATCAGTACAAGAATCATTTGTTGGAACAAGCTTGTCGAATGGCTGAAACAGTTTGCTTCACATCCACTCCCATATTGCAGATATTTGCAAGTGCTCCTGTATACTTCAATCCGTAATCCACCGTTGCTCCGCAGTAACTATTGAAGCTATTAACCTGTGGATTTTAAATTTCTTGAGCATTGTGTTGCATAGAGCACAAGTAACACCAAGGATTAGAGATATTTGTTGTTTTACCAGAGTCTTGAAGCAATCCCAATCATCTACAAGAGGTTGTCCTAATGTTCTTGTGGATGTTAAGAGATTTAAGACATTGGATTGCTTAACCGAAAGTCGCAAAATCTCTGTAATGCTCTGATCAATTTGTTTCCTGTGATTCATTTTGTCCAACAGCTTCTTCTCAGCTTCTTGTCTTTCAGGTGAACTCATTTGAGATTTTTCAATCTGGAGAGATTTGATAAAGAAACATCAAAAACAAACAAACAAACAAACAACTCTTTCGTATAGTTTCCAATGTTAAGAGAAAAAAAAGATGGACTCCACCTTTCTCTGGAGATATAAGAGAGGAATATCGCGAGGATTGACTAATCCTAATTTAGAGATCGGTGAGGAAGTCAATCCAACGGAAGTGAAGTTTACGTTTTCAGGAATGCTTCCAATGTAAGAGTCTAGATAGTCATTAATAAATTCTTGTGTTCCGAAACGAGATACATGAGAAACTGTTCTTCTCTTCACAACTTTATATTGCTGCTTCAAAGTCTTTTTGCTCATATTATGAATGTCACTGTCCCCATAAAACAGAGAATATTTGAGGAAAAAACAAAAAAAAAAACTGATTCTCAAAGTATTGAAAAAATAATCAATGGTTTAGGGTTTCAAAATAATCCATAAAGATTGAATCTTTTAATATTTTGAGCAGTACCTGTCCTCAAGCCAAGAGATGCTAAATAGGTCCCCGAGACAAACATCATAATAGTCACAGTAAGTTGCAAAGCTATTCTCATTCGCATTAGAAGCCGTCACTGCGAATATATTGAGATTTTTCTTCAATATCCCTTCAAACATACTTCCAGCTTCACATGCTTCAACATAGATCACCTAACATCCAAAAAAAACACCTCCAAGATTCATCAACAGAACACACACACACACACACACAAATATATAGCCAAGCGAGAGATGGTAATAATAATAAAGAGTTGTTTTATACCATCTTCTTGTAACTTTTAAGTTCATGCTTTATCTCCAAGACTTGGATAAAATCATTTGCAAACAGATAATCATCATCATTGGGCATCGCTGAGAATAGAAATCATTGATTAGTATCTCAGAAAACAAGAATTGATTGATGATGATAAGTTAAGAAATTTATGTAATACCGAGTAAGCCGGGAGATCCATGGTCAGCATAGTAGATGAAGATATGATCATTAGGACCACTTTTCACCATTTTGCCACTTCCTCCTGTGATACCACTTTTGTTTCCAAGTAGTACATTTAAGAAGTTCTTCGAATTAACGGCTTCTCCAATGTAGTCCTATCAACGCAAACCTACAAAATTTTAAATATTTGTAACACTAATTACATATCAAACGAGGCTCTTATACCGTATTATTATATATGAGTTTATCATGGACTTTCATCTCAAAAGTAGATTGACATGTGTTTCCTATAAACTAGTCTAACTCCTTTCAAACTTTCGATGTGGGATACTAACACATACATATAATCAAAAATTGCACAAATATAAGAACCTTAGGAACATCTCTATAAACATCTTCTCCATCGGGTCTATTAATGATCACTCCAGGCCTAGGATTCTTTGGGGAAAGCGCAATATCATCATACATAAACACAATTATGTTTTCATCTTTTAAACCGCCTTTTCGAAGTATTTGATATGCATGGCATATGTCAGCCTGTAGTAAAGCAAACAACAGTCAATTTACTTTATATATACAATCTCTCTAGGACTAATATTTGTTTTATTAATAAGCAATTGAAAACCTGATGCCTGTAGTTATCAAATGTATTTGATCCAGCAATTAGAACAGCCCATCGTGTGCCGCCTTTTACACCACCATCACTAGATTCAATATCTGTGTCGTTGAGCAGTAGGGTTTTGCGGGATTCGGCTGAGAAAATTAGCAAAGCATAGAGAAAAACAAGAATTTTAAATTGAACATGAGACGACATTGTTTGAAAATCACTTCTAAACAACTGTTTATCTTTATTTTGCCTCTCTATAACTATTCTTGAATCTGCTGAGTGTGAGAAAAAATATCAGAGTATAAAGCTCGTTTATATAGCAAAATCCATTTACCAGAAACATGGTCACACCTCAGCACATTGCATATGATGAACTAACTGCCTTGAAAAGTTAATTAGCCTCTTATTTTTTTCCTATTTCTTTGGCATCTTAATATTCTTGTACCCAAACCTTGCTAATCCAATTAAAGCTCTCAAATTAGTGATGAATTGCTAGAGAAAAATCCTCATATATATCACTATTTCCTTTATTATGATTTTGATATAGTCATCATTTTAAATTTACTTACTAGCAATAAACATATATTATATCTCATTATTATCTTAAGTAAACTGTGAGATTTCATATTAATTGCTTTCTTTGTTAGCTTCTTATATTTTTTTCTATTTTTTTCTTATCTTAAAATTTGATGAGTTGTGAGTTCATATTAATTGCTTTGTTTGTTAGCTTCTTAAATTTGAGAAACTATGAGATTTCAACCTCTGCTAAACCATTTCATGCTAGGACATATTGTTAAAACTGGATATCAAATTAAGTTTGAATGTAAAATTAGAACCTAAACTGAAACAAACGCAAAATTATATCTTTGGAATAGAGAAATTATGTTTACCCGTTTACCCCCTTATTTTCAATCGCAACTAGTTCCCAACACCCTCACCACCATCAGAGATATCCGTATCGTCGTCTTTGAATTCTTCATAATCTTTCTCATGGTTTTCGTCAAACTTTACATCACCATTTCCCTTCATGTCGGTGTTCTCATCAGCAACCTCTTCTTTATTCTCACTAACCATCCCTAGCGACTTGAAACACAAAGGCGTACAAAATGCGTTTTACTTAACTCCACCAAGAACAACACTTCTCTATCATTTGTGACATGCATAGATGGGCTAGGAGATTCTTTATCCATCACATTCAACATTGATTCTAATAACAAATAAGTTAACTCGACCAAGTCAGTATTCTTGTCCAACTTATTGTCATCTCATGCCATCTCGATAAGTTCACGGTGTGTACAAGCATCATTCAACTCAAACATTCTCCCTCTTTTGGGAATATCCACCTCAAAATACCACTTCCAGTCTCTCAACACCCATTCTCCATAGAAGACATGTACTTGAACCATTTTCTGCAAAAATAAACAAGTATAAGCAACACATTAGTATTCGGGTTTACGATTGAGACTTCACGGTGAACTCTCAAACATATAAGCTAATTACCTAAAAAATTAGGAAGAGTGATTTTTAAATAATTAAAAAATAAATGACACAATATCATATGTAAAAACCAAATTTCAGTTACAATTAAATGAGAACAAGAAAACTGAAAAAAATCATTATAATTAGGTTTAAATCCGTATTCACAAATTCTTAAAATTGATTAAAGATAAAATATAAAAGATTGAGTTGTGAAACTCATACATATACAATATAAATAACTAATATACATGCAAAAAAAAAAAGAGTTCTAAAAGATAAAATAAAAAACATACAAATACTTTTTTTTAAAAATGTTAGTGGTTTACCAAGTCTCTCATGAGACTACATTGTGAAGTCTCAATTATTTGATCTAATTACCTAAGAAATTAAAAAAATTATTTAAAAATAATCACGATGAAGTCTATGAACGATCTGGCGGAGACTTAATCATGAAGTCTCAAAGGTAAAGTATACTTTTCTAATTGACTTTCAGGAAACTTCACGATGAAGTATCATACACTTTTGAAAATTCACTAGAGTCTCCTAAAAAGTAAAAAATTCACTAGAGTCTCCTAAAAAGTAAGGTATAGTTTTGAAATTGACCGTAGGTTTGATTCTCTCAAAAAAGCAAGGTTTAGTTTAGCAATTGACCACGTTTGAATTTTCGTGGAGACTTAATCATGAAGTCTCCAAGAAAAAAAATATAGTTTTGCATTTGACCAAAATAATCGATTTATTAATTCCAGACGTCAAGGTGAAGTCTCCGAACTTTCCGATAATTTGAGACTTCACTGTGAAATCTCGTCAACAGCTAGCGTTTATCAAATGCAAAACTAGACCTTTTTTAACAGAGATTTCAGAATGAAGTCGCGATAAAAAGTCCTCGTTCCGGTCAAATGCAAAAATAGACCCTCCTTTTTTAAAACTTCATGGGTGAAGTCTTAATGTAAAGTCATACTTTAGTCAAATGCAAAACTAAACCCCTTTTTGGAGACTTCACCCTAAAGTCTCAATCCGTTTTTTTTTTTTTTTTCAAAGGATAGTTTGAGACTTTATCGTGAAGTCTGAGAATGATATAATCAATTGCAGAACTAGATCCCCAGTTAACCATTGAGACTAATACACATTAGTGGCAAGTACACTCAAATCGAGAGGGCACCAGGAGACGATTCATATGCTATAACCTTAGGCCTTGGTTGGATCATGTCAGGGAGTCGCTTATACATGACCATTGTGTCCCCACACTATAGTCTGGATAGTGTAGCCGTAGTATCAGGTTATGGGGCCGAGAGACCATGGTGATTCCACATATAGGGGCACAAGGTTCCTCACGTAATTAGACATGGGTGCCTCATGAATGTTGGTACATGACGCTAGGAGATTCGCGGTAAACTAAGTTACACATGAACGCTAAGATATTTTCATAAGGTAAGTTTCAAATGGTGCTAAGAGATTTTTCTATGCTAAATTCCACATGGTACTACGCTATTCTACAAAGCTAAAAGAGTAAATTTTACCCCAAAATGTTGCTTCCAACTTCATGAGTATGGTTTAGCATGCTCATGAAGTGGAATTCTCCTTGCCACCAACATTATTGTCGAGTATCACCTTAAACTAGAGATATCATAAGTTAGTAAATATAGGGGTTGTAAGCCTTCCTATGAGACAAGGGTGTTGTAAAATTGAAGCACTGGAACCCCTAGACCTATGGAATGTGAGTGTTGAAACTCTAAGGTGTTGCGACCCCTAAATATATGGAACTATTAGGTGTGATGTCCTGAGGTGCTCGAACCCCTTTCTTGTTGGAAAATGCGCTCCCGATAATGTTAGAACTTCCTAACTGATGAGACAAAATCCACTTTCGGTTCATGGCTTCTCGGAAGAATATAGGGTAGGAAATCCCAATGACCATACATCTACAAGGTGTTTGTGGTATGCTTGCCAAGCATCCCTTCTTTTGGTTGATAAATTAACAAATAGGGGTTGCTTGATTATTGACATAAGCAAAGTATTGCTCGCTAGCTCATGCAACACCTGAAATTTGTTGCATTAAGCTCTACTTAGAGAACTTAAGGTTTCCATTACATCAGTCCTGATCCTATTATGTGATAATGCAGGTGCCATTTATTTAAGTGAAAATCCAATCTTCCATTCAATAATGTAGCACTTAAAATCACTAATTATTTATTCCCTCATGATCATTACACCTTTCTCATGTGTCCTATGTTGATCAATTAGCAGATGGATTCATGAAACCTCCCGCTCGTTAACGATTTGAATCATTGCTTACCAAAATTGGATTAGTGTCTCACAGTCTAGTCTATATATGTTAAGAAGGTATATTAGAAATATTCCATATTGTAACTAGGGAATACACTATCTCTTGTGAATTTCTCTTTGGTATGATTGTTAATCCTTACTAACATCACTACAAGGTTTTTGCATTCTGTTTTTCAATTGCTATCTCTGCCTCATCCTTTGTCCTGACTGAAATTCTCTTGTCATGATAAATATGCATCTTCCATATATGCTTGAGCCATTAGCTGTTTAATTATCCAGATGATTGATTCTCTTCAAATCTTATTTCTTTTTATGTTGGGTATTTCATTTTTTTTTCTTTTAAGTAGCACCTATGTGTATCAAAATACCCCCTTTTCTCTTAGTTTTCCCATTGTGATTTTAGTATTTTAATTCATCATGAGAGTTGAAGAAGCCCTTAATTGTTATTGTTTCTTTGTTTTCCCTTGTTTAGTGAGCTGTCCCGCCTTTATGGCCTTTGCTGTCTTTATTGTATAGTCTTCCGTACAGTACAGTTGGTACGAGGTTATTCTTTGGTGAATATTCCAATTCAAAAATCAAGACCAAAACTTTTGCATTACCATTAATTATAAGGTTTTATTTATAAAAATAGGCATTAAACCATCTCTACATCAAATGTTATTGCATAATTAAGTACCATATCTTATTGAATCTATCAGCACAAAAATCATTTGTTGGAACAAGCTTGTTGAATAGCTGAAACAGTTTGCTTCGCATCCACTCCCATATTGCAGATATTTGCAAGTGCTCCTGTATACTTCAATCCGTAATCCACCATTGCTCCGCAGTAATTCTTGAAGCTATTAACCTACGGATTTTAATTTCTTAAGCATTTTGTTGTGTAGAACACAAGTAACACAAAGATTAGAGATATTGGTTGTTTTACCAGAGTCTTGAAGCAATCCCAATCATCAACAAGAGGTTGTCCAGTCGTTCTTGTGGAGGTTAAGAGATTTAAGACATTGGATTTTTTAACCAAAAGTCGTAGAATCTCTCTAATGCTTTGATCAATTTGTGTCCTGTGATTCATTTCGTCAAATAGCTTCTTCTCAGCTTCTAGTCTTTCGGGTGAATTCATTGGATACTTTTCAATCTGGAGAGATTTAATAAAGAAACATGAGCAAAAACAAACAAAGATGTTTTTTTTTCGTTTAGTTTCCATTGCTAGAGAAAAAAAGAATGAAAGATGGACTTCACCTTTCTCATGAGATATAAGAGAGGGATATCGCGTGAATCGACCAAGCCTAATTTATAGATTGGTGAGGAAGTCAATCCAACGGAAGTGAAGTTTACATTTCCAGGAATGGTTCCAATATAAGAGTCGAGAGAGTCATTAAGAAATTCTTGTGTTCCAAAAAGGGATACATGAGAAACCTTTTCGGCTTCAAATCCTGTTCTTCTCTTCACAACTTGGTATTGCTGCTTTAAAGTCTCTTTGATCATATTATGAAGCTCACTGTCCCCATAAAACAGAGAATATATGAGGAAAAAAAAACTGATTCTCAAAGTATTGAAAGAACAATTAATAGTTTAGGGTTTAGGGCTTCAAAATAAGCTATAAAGATCGAATCTTGTAATATTTTGAGCAATACCTGTCCTCAAGCCAAGAGATGCTAAATAGGTCCCCGAGACAAGCATCATATTCAGGAGGTGAAGAAGGATATGAGCCAGGACAGTAAACTGCAAAGCTGCTCTCTCTCCAATTAGAAGCCGTCACTGCGAATATATTGAGATTTTTCTTTAAAAGTCCTTCAAACATACTTCCAGCTTCACATGCTTCAACATAGATCACCTAACATCCAAAAAAACCAACTCCAAGATTCATGATTTCATATATATGTATAGTAAGCCAGAGATGGTAATAATGAAAAAAAGTTGCTTTGTACCATCTTCTTGTAACTTTTAAGTTCATGCTTTTTCTCCAAGACTTGAATAAAATCTTTTGCATACAAATTATCATCATCTTTGGGCATCCCTGAGAGTAATAAACATCAAAAAATTGCTGATTAGTATCTCAAAAACAGGAAATGATTGATGATGATAAGTTAAGAAAATTATATAATACCGAATAAGCCAGCAGCTCCATGGTCAGCATAGTAGATGAAGATATGATCATTAGGACCACTTTTCACCATTTTTCCACTTCCTCCTGTGATGCCACTTTTGTTTCCAAGTAGCACATTTAAGAAGTTCTTCGAATTAACGGCTTCTCCAATGTAGTCCTATCAACGAAAACCAACAAAATTTTAAATATTTGTAACACTGATCACATATTCCATTTGTTAACCAAATAGAGGCTCTGATATCATATTAAATATGAATTTATCATGGGATTCTATCTCAAAATCAATTAGTAATGAGTATATTTATTTCTTATAAACTAGTCTAGGTCCTTTCAAACTTCCGATATGGGATCCTAACATATACATATAATAAAAAATTGCACAAATATAAGAACCTTAGGAACATCTCTATAAACATCTTCTCCATCGGGTCTATTAATGATCACACCAGGCCTAGGATTATCTGGGGAAAGCGCGATATCATCATACATAAACACAATTATGTTTTCAACTTTTAAACCACCTTTTCGAAGTATTTGATAGGCATGGCATATGTCAGCCTGTGTTGAAGCAAACAACAGTCGATTTAGTTCATATATACAATATCTCTAGGACTAATTTATTTTTATATTAATAAGCAATTGAAAACCTGATGCCTGTAGTTAACAAATGTATTTGATCCAGCAATTAGAACAGCCCATCGTGTGCCGCCTTTTGCACCAACGTAGCTAGATTCAATATTTTTGTCGTTGAGCATTAGGGTTTTGCGGGATTCGACTGAGAAAATTAGCAATGCATAGAGAAAAACAAGAATGTTAAACTGATCATGAGACGACATTGTTTGAAACCCACTTCTAAACAATTGTTTGTCTTTTTTTTTCTTTTTCTTTGTGTGAGTACCAAAGCTCGTTTATATAGTATATATTTGTCAGAAACGTGGTCACACCTAAGCACATTGCAAATGATGAACGAAGTGCCTTGAAATGTTAATTGCTTTGTTTATAACTAGCTTCTTTTTTTCCTATTTTTTCTCATCTTAATTTTTCTGTACCCATTCCAAACCTCTGCTAATCTAATTAATGCATTTTAATTAGTGATTAATTGCTAGAGAAAAAAATCCTCACATATTTTATTATTTCCTTTATTATGATATGATTTTTGATATATTCACTATTTTAAATTTATTTACTAGCAATAATCTCAAGTAAAACTGTGAGATTTGAGAAAACTGTGAGATTTCATCTTAATTGCTTTGTTTGTTAGCTTCTTATTTTATACTTATCTTTTTTTTTGTGACCAACCTCTGCTAGTCCTATTAATACGCTAGTGTGCCAGTTTTCTGTGTGTGTATTTTTTTTTTCATTCAAACTTTTAACAATTTTGTACATTTAAAATCTTGACTAATTTTGGCTTTTTTTTACAACTAATAGATTTTCTTAGTCCTGTTCATTTCGGGAAGCGGGAAGGGAAATACGGGTACGGAACGGGAACGGGTAATTCGGGAATGAAAAAAAAAAAATTCTCAAACAGGAAATGGCAGAGAAACGGAACGGGAAATAACGGGACCGGGACGGGAACGGATAATTCGGGTATTTAAAAACAATTCTCAAACGAGAAATGACAAAGAAAGGGGACGGAAAATTCGGGTGCGGGAAGGAAATTAAGAGGAACGGAACTAAAAATTTCGGGAAATTTTAAAAAAATTTGGGATATTTTGTAAAGTATTGGGAAATTTAAAATATTGGGAAATCTCTGAAGTTGTTGGGAGTTTTTTTAGTAATATTTAAATAATATTCATAATTTTTTTTAAAAAATTAGATATTAAATGGGAAATTCGGGAATTCCCTTTCCCTTCCCTTACCCGGTTGAATAAAATAAATGATCCCAAACGGAAAATCACTTAAACGGGAATGAAAATGGGACGAGAAATTTGGGGTGGGAACGTCCCGTTCCCGAAATGGGCATGCCTAGATTTTCTTATTTTAGTTGTAAGAAACATTACTTAACTATTATGAGAAAACTTGTCTCACAAGTAAGGAAAATTCCACAAAACAACAAAAAAATACAGATTCATCGATCCTTCAAAAGGGAAAAACATAACATACTCGACTCTTTTTAGCAATCGATCAAAAGACAGTTCTGCGAAAGCGTGGTTGTATCAGTCCTAGAAACAAAAGGATTGATACGAACCCAAACAAGAGAAAACACAGAAGCAAGCAAGATAGACCAAAGAACAACAATGGTAGGTGTTCTGTTTTGTCTTCCCATAAGACCTTTAAGGAAAGGATAAAGATGAAGAATCACCCAAAACGCGAAAAACACTTTACCAAACAACGGTCCCCAAGCTTCATATCCTTTGTTTAAAGCATCAGAGAATCCGGCAACAACTCCGACTAAGTTCACTATGAGAAGTGTTGTCGGAGGGATTAAAAGTGTTGTCCATTTGACTATGTATAGCTCACCAAACTCTTGATCGTCTGCGGTTTTCGATGTGACTGTGAAATTTGTGTCGAGACCTGCGAGCATTTTGAGGAATCCTTGGAATACTGCGAAGAGATGAGCTGAGACTCCTCCGATGACCCAAAATTGTTCGTTTCTCCATAAGTCTTCGATGCTTACTCCGCTCCATCGAAGCTCGAGGACACTTGTTAAGATGATTGATATGAAGAGACCTAGAAACAGCATACTTGCTAGGTTTGATAACTGAAATAAACGAACAAGGATCAGTTAGATGTAAATAAACCAAATAACTAACTTGAACTTAGTAGTTGAATAAAAGTTACCGTTGGGATGATGAATTTTCCGGTGAGAAGACATATAGCAGGAAGAGTACAATAAGCAACAAGAGGCAAAGAAGTGAATGGATAAACAATTGTGTTTATATAAGCCAATCTCTGGAGCAACTTGAGGCGGCCTCCGCTGCAACCATACCATAGAGGACAATGCCGGCTAAGGAAGATCTCAACCGAGCCAAGAGCCCAACGTAAAACTTGGTGAAGCCTATCTGATAGATTGATTGGAGCAGATCCTTTAAAAGCAGGTCTTAATGGCATACAGTAAATAGATCTCCATCCTCGACAATGCATCTTGAAACCAGTCAAAATATCTTCCGTGATTGATCCGTAAATCCATCCAATCTGCGAAAATAGAGTAAAATTAAGATCTTTGATAGTAAAAATAAGATATTTGAAACTAATGTTTAGAGAAAGGGTTTACTTCTTTTCCCCATTCGGTTTTCTCTTCGTATCCACAACTAATGACATGAATAGCTTCTTTGATGAGCAATGACGGGTTCACGGAATCAGGAACGCCACCATTTTCCATTAGAGTAGACTCGATGAAAACCGCGGAGAGACCAAATGTTTTCTCAAAGCTTGTTTGCGAAATGAGCATCGATCTTTCGTATTCATCGTAGTTTTCTAGATCTCCGAGATTAAAGATCGCAGCATCAAGTTCTTCTCGCTTTGCGTCTTTGTAAATCTCCGAAGGATCTTGAGGCTGTTTCTTCTTGGTTAAACAACAACAAGAAGAGGAAGAAGATTGCGGTAAAATCCTCGGTTTAGAAGGAGGACTATATCCGTAAAGTGCTTGTCTTCTAAAGACACAACCTGTACCAACATAAACCGGACCTTGAATCCCATCAAGCCCTCTCATATTAACCTAAAAACCATCAAAATCAAAATCAGATAAAGCTCAAAACTTCTTGTTTTAGTTTGAGTTTGCGATAGACTTACATCGAAGAAAACTATGTTCCGGTTAGCATATCGATCACTCTTGTCAATTCCATCAAATCTTTGTGGGAATTGAACATAGCAAACGTCTTGACCAACAATAGGATCCATTAAAAAGCACATTGCTTCACGCACGGCTTTACTGTTGTTGACGTAGTGATCACAATCAAGATTAAGAATGAATGGAGCATTCGTCAAAACCGCGGAAACCCTCACCTATCAAAGAAAAAAAACCATTAGTTTTCTTTTTGTCAACAATATGCAATATACGGATACTGAAACATTACATTACCATTAGGTTTAATGTAATGTTTTTCGTTTAAAAAAGAAACCGAAAAATTTGAAGTTTTTTTACCAATGCATTCTCTGCCCCGGCCTTCTTGTGATGTTGATACCCAGGTCTCTTCTCTCTTGAAACGTATACTAATCTCGGAAGTTCGTTTCCTTCGATGTCACGAGCACCGCTATATCCAAGAAAAACCTTCAAGCAAAGAAGATCAAAGATTCATAAATACAAGAATCTTCGTTAAGACATGTTTGAATGATTCATATCAAATGTTTTAGATTAGCAAACCTGAATCATCCCGGGATGGTCACGAGTATTATTTCCGGGCCACGAAGTTCCATCTTGCATTGTCCAGCCTTCTTCTGGTGTCTTTTGAGCCTTAGCAACTAAAGCATTCATTCTGACCTTAAACTCTTCATAATCTCTCTATACAATAAAAAAAAAACATTAGAGATAAAGTTTTACGATTTTCGATTTGTAGGATAACATTTTTTTACAAAAAAAAAAACCTAATGCTTTACTTACTTTCATGGCTCTACGTTCTTTAACAAAAGAAGGTTGAACCTTGTCTCTCAAGTAATCGATTTTAAGCGAGAAGTAAAACTCGGGAGCTCGTGGCTCGATCGAATATTTCTTGCAGAAAGGAACCCATTTCCTAGCGAAATCCGCTGTCTCAACCAAAGACTCAAAGGAAAGCATCGCAGCACCATCATCGGATACATAGCAAGAAACTTTATCCACAGGATAATCAAGCGCGAGAATCGAAAGAACCGTGTTTGCAGTAATCAAAGGGGGCTCCTTCAATGGATCTACCGTACTAACAAAGAAATCTACAGCTGCTAGCTGTGATTCTTGGCCTTCTCTTTCAAATCTGCATAAGTGACAATGATCATAAGACTTCTATTGTTAAGTTTGAGAAGAATAAGACAAGATTTGTTATTTACCTTGCGGATAATCGGTCGATGTAGGTTTCTCGGTTGATAGGACCCCATTTAGGGAACTGATCCAACACCCAAGAAACAGCAAACCAAATCTCACAGATCACAGAAGTTAACCATAAACCGTAAGCGCTATCGACAGGATGGGTGATACGGTAGTTGAAAAACAGAGCCAAGATGACCAATCTCATGATGATAACGATTCTGTATGAAGTTATCTTTGTCCTTGGGATAGGAATCACAAGCGAAAGCACATCTGTAGCAGAAGCACCATACTCTCCATTCCTGAGAACCAAAATAATGGCAATAAGACTCAAACTTCTCGAAGAATTGTGTTTTCGACTTGTGCGAAAATGTACTTACGGTTGATTATCTTCCATGTGTTGCTGTGGAGGAATCTGAGCTTCATTTTCTTCAGCTTTTGTTGTCTTTGAACCTTTCTTATTCTTTTTCTTGCTTTTCTTGTCTTTCCAGCTTTCGACTCTGTTCTTCCAAATAGGGTTTCCGTATTCATCGTTTAATTCTTCAACAAGAAATCGAAATACTCCAAAGTTAGTTAAATTAAAACCTCATCAAGAAAATGTAAAAGCTTTTTCGGATTTGATTCTTAGTTTCTTACCACTGTCGATTGTTGAGACTGTACTTATATGTCTAGCATGAACTCCAGAATCCTGCCATAAAATCAAGAAACGTTTAATCAAACTCTGTTTTTAGCCATTTTCTAATCTAAGAGATAAAGAAAGAACTGATCTTTATTACAGACCTGAGGAGGAGTGTTATTGATGTGTGTTGCAATGGTGGATTTGTTTTTAGATGTCTTTGTGTCAACATCATCAAGCACATTCTCTGACAAACAAACAAAAAACCCAAATTTATAAAACCCATCAACAAAAAATTGCAAATTTTGAAGAAAAAATTGTAAATTTCTGGAAACTCTGTTTTGATTATTACCATCGTAAGGATTGCCGCAACGCAAGCAAATTCTGCGACCTTCTTTGAATTCATACTCAAGACAAGCTTTGCAGATCGGGAAACTACATTCATGGCAAGCCACGAAAATCTCTCCGTTTGATTTCAAACCAATATCTTCTCCACAAGTGTTACAGATCGGAGACTTAGAAGGCTCCATCATCTTCAAACAATCTCCTCTGTTTTCAGAATATAGAGGAGGAAAAGAAAAAACCCTAAGTAGGGATTGGAGATCATGGATGTGTTTTTGTAAGAGGAGAAAAAAGGTTTTTTAAAAAAAAAGTTTGGTGGATTGGTGGTAAAATCGGAAGTTGAGAAGTTTCTTTCTGAGAAATGATGTCTAAGCTAACATAAACACTCTGTTTCCAAAATGATTTTGCGGGAAAGTGAAGGAAAGTTTCAGTTGAGAGTAGTGACACGTCATCTTTTTTGGTCTCTAACCATCGGCAGATACTTGCTTGCCTCCTAAGCGTCACCGTTCTTTCTTCATTAAGTCAACAATATAGTATAATTTAAAAATAATTTGCATATACCAAACTTAAACGGCTTAATTTTTTTAAAAAATAATAATTTATGAAGCTTAATTAGCTAATGATATTAAAAAATTTATTTTTTCAGATTATTCGTTGAGATAATAATATATCTATAAATTATAGACTGCAAATTTATATGAAGAAAATGAAACTCAATAGATAATAATATGTTAAAATAATTGTCATACTACAAAGTGTTAAATGTAAAGAGGGAATCCATCTAAAACATGATTTAAAATCATTTTTCTTAATATGAAAAAATGTAGAATTTTCATTGCTTTCCCAATAATTTTTCATTGTTTTAGTCACAAAAGAAAAAAAAATTTTAATTACAAAAAAAAAGCATTATTTTCTTATTATTTAACGGTTGAATCTACAAAAATTGTCACCATTGTATGGTTTAAGTCACCATAGAAATACTTGGTTTTGTAGATTCGATAAATTCATGGCTCATTTTTACCAAATTTACAATGGTGTTTCTGCTTTTGGACCCAAAAAAAAGATTGTTATATATCATAAATAACAATACACTTATTAGCGTGGCGTGGATATTTGGCTAGTTAAGTTTAAAACTTTCAGTAGGCAAAATATCCTGAATGGACAGAGACAGCCAAATCTGAACTGGTCAATGCAAAAGAAGGTATTTTTCCTCTACCATTCCTCTTCTTCCTAAGCCAATGTATGATGGTCTGAATTCCAAGAATCGCAAAAAGAATGGCCATCGTGCCACCAGCAACGGCGATAATCGCCGGAAACAGCCACCTCGTTCCGGCATTACGCGGTATAGTCACCCAAGACGCCGCAACGTAAGCCGTCGCCATAAACCCAACAGCAACCCACATCATCCTATTCGTGATCTGAACCAATCTCTTCAATGGTTTCCTCTTGTAAGGTATGATACTAAGTAGGAGAATCACGATGCATAGCGACGTGAAAAGCGCAATGTTGTTGCATATCGCAAAGACCTTAAACGATGTCGTTTCCCCTACAGTAGATTTCCCTCTCCGTGGTCCGTCTTGGTATACACCTCCTGGTGGGTTTATCCCACCGGCAAATGCAACGGCCGCAATCAAAACCGCCACGATTGTGATCGTGTTCCTTGCGTTTTGTAATGCCTCTATCTGCATTTCGTATTCTAAGCTCTTCTTTTGGTCTTTTATCATACGACCTCTTTTTTTGTCCTTTTTGTGAACCAACGCTAATGTGTTATCTTCGATTGACATAAGCAGCGATAGTACACTATCATTCCCTTTCCATTTTGGTTTCGTCTTAGAAGGGTTTCTTAGAAATTCACCCGAGTGCATGATATCTAGAGTGATTTCATGGACTGAGTGGTCTTCACATGCACGCTTGATTTCGATATCTTGGTTAGAGTTCACCAAATTCAGCTCTTCTTCTGGAGTCTTGGTGCCATCAAACTTCAACCAGTTTGATAATAGCTCAAAGTCTTCAACGTCTTGATGGAGAAGGTGTGAAGCAGCAAAACCCATCTTGTTCTTGTAGCTGATATCTACCATCTTCTTACCAACAATGTAGCGTATCATCTGCAAAAAATAATTGATACAAGAATTCCGTGAGTTCTTATCTTGTTGAAATATTCCACATCGAAAAATGGATAAAATTCAAAAATAGTATATACAATATATGAACTCTTTACTCAGTATCACTTGATTTTTTTGAGTTAGAAGCCTATAAGTTCTCTTGTCTGAAAAAGACAACTTACTGGAGCACAAGCCGTAGAGGCAGCAACATGTAAGACGGTGTTGCCTTTTTCATCTGCTTGTTGCAGAAGAAGTTTGCTCTTGTTGTCCTTCAAACTCTCTGCCATGAAAATGAAAGCATCTGTGTTTTGGTTTCGTGCAGCGAGATGGAAGACTGTTTCTTTTGACGACGTAAGAGAGTCGAAGGACAATGGAGCATTGTCTAAAAATTCTTTTAGGATTACCACCGAGCCTCTGAGGACCGCCAGATGTAGAGGTGATAATCCATTGGTGTTGAGAGCTTCTTGGAGTCCTTGATTGAGCCCTAACAAAATCCTTGTCAATTCAATGTTTCCTTTGTCACATGCATGATGTAATAGTGTGGAAGGCGAGCCTTTGACCACCCAAGCTTTTTCCCTTGCTAGATTTGGGAACCTCTCAAGTATTATCCCTGCAATGTCTGGTCATTGATCCAAGGCACACAAGTGAGTGAATAAGTGAGTTTGTTTATAAAAAATTAAGAAAATAACTAACAAGGTTATCTTCTTTTAACATATGCAACTAGAGCTGGACCTACATAAGACCAAGAAAGTCAATTAATACTCCTCCAAGGAGATTTGAACCAAACCGGTGAAGTTCACTTTTTTTAGATCTAGCCACTAGACCAATGAGTTCATTGGTCTAGCAGGTGAATATTTTGTTAAATATAGATTTATTACAGAGTTCCAACTCATAACCAATTGACACTAAATGATTGACACTTAATATCTATATACAAAGTCACAAATTCTCTAACCTCCTATACGTGACTTTTCAAAACACTCCCTATACCTGACTTTTCACAATACTTTCTCTCACGCTTAAGCCATTAGCTTGAAGCATGGAAACTTGTGGCAATCACATCCATGAAAAGGCTTAACTGGGGAGGTCTAACAATCGGGAGTTCTGATACAATGTTAAATAAGGACTTATCATAGGTTTCTAATTCAAAATCAATTAGAAATGAATGATTGGTTCTTACTATATACTAAGTCACAAATTCTTCAACTATAGATGTGAGATTTTGCACTACATATCATGTCTAGAGTTTGGGACTCAGTTTTGTTAAAAACAAATCATGATTTTTTGTCATTTTAAAACTCAGGATCAGCTCTAAACTAGAGTACGAACAAAACTCCAATTTAACATATTAACAAAATGTTATTTGGACCTATAGTTTACGGAAAATATTCTTAGAGAAATAGTATGAGATTGTCTTGATAATTAACACTAGAAACTTACATGTGGATCCACTAGATATGGCAAAATCGAGTTCATCAAGATAGACTGATTCTGTCTTTTCTGCAATGAGTTTCGCAGTCTCCATGGAAATGTTTCGGCAGGCTAAGTAGAGTGGTGTATGGTTCTTGTTGTTCCGTATCAAACACGCTTTTGATCCGGCTTCTAACATCTGCACAAGAATGTTTGTGTCTTCAAGGAGAGTAGTGAGATGTAAAGGTGTGTCTCCTTCACCATTGAGGGAACATATGAGAGAAGGTCGTCGCTCGATAATCTTAGAGACGAGTTCTTGGTGTCCAAGCTTCGTAGCCAGATGCAAAATCGTCTCTTGTTCTTCACCTCTCTCCTCGAGAAGCCATTCTTTCTCTTCCACCAAATCAAGAAATGTTGGAACGTCGTTTCGAAGAACCGCTTGGAAGATCATCGTCGGCTGCATCTTTCTCCAAGAATCTAGAGCTAAGTAACTAAGAAGTAAGATCCCAAGTGTTATATCTTTTATGATCCTCTTCTCTCAGACCATATATAAAGAGGTCTTAGCTAGCTATATAGCATGTGAATGGAAATATGGTTTCTTGGTGGGTCATATTTAATGACGACATTTTTGTCCATTAGTGACAATTTTAAAGGTTGGAGTTTAGAGCGTTTGACTTGAAAGACGATTTAATCTCGTACGTACTTGGTCTTTTTCTATTTCAATTTGCATGAGTCTTTTTTTGTTCATTTTACTCGATGTCCGTAATCCACATGATTCGAAACATAAAGAGACTATTTATTAAATCACACCCTCAGGAGGCTACAATAATGATAAAAAATTTGGAGTATTTTAAATTTAATTCTAGAAAAAATATACATAATTAATCGATTTGTAGCCTGTTAAATTTATTGACTGACCAAATACAAATCGAATCGTAAATAATTATATAAAAATATTCTTCACATAAATCGATTTTTGAGCTTGACTGACCAAATATAAAATTTAGAACTTAAGTATTACTTCTCTGTTATCTTTCTTCGGTTAACCACTTGTCTTTTCAATTTTCAATACTTTACATAATTCTACTCTCTACATTTGCAATGTTACAACACAAAATTCAACAATCTACAATTTTCAACAGATTCAATCTTTGCATCGTTATCTCACATCTCAATTCCTTTTGGTCTACTGTCTCAAACAACAAAACTGTCGAGCACAAATGCAGCAGAACAGAACCATCGTCCAAAACCGAACCAAACCGATTCTGCCTTCTTTCTCAAAATGAGTTTCAACGTTGAACTTTCTACGTCTCTGTAGAAACAACTCTCTGTGACATCTCCAAACTCGACCAAGAAGAAGATTGCGAACTTCTATACGAAACAAGATAAACAACAAAACTAATATATCCAACAATCCCACCAAAAACCAAGAACCCAACAAGAAACCCTTCAACAGCAGCCATAAAGAAGTCAAGAAGAAGATACCCATTAATCATCATAACGAAAACCGCCACAGTCCAAGCAAGCTTCTCCAAAAAAAGACCGATCTTGAACACACCCATGATATGTTCTTTAGAAACCATAGTCAAAAGCGGAATAACCGCGAAAGGAATCTGCATCGATTGAAGAATATTAAGCCATTCGTTTAAAACATCGAGCGATCCTTCAGACGTGTTAAACATAATCGCTACAAACATCGTAGGTACGATCGCGAAACTCCTCGTTATAAACGCAGACAACCATTGTTCCATTTGAAGATCTAAGAAACCTTCCATTATAAACTGTCCTGCGTAAGTTCCGGTCAACGTACTGCTTTGACCGGCGGCTAGTAAACCGATTCCCCAAATGTAAAGTATCGGGAAAACACCTCCGCCGTATTTCTCTTGTAAGTAATGTCCAGCGTTGACTAGACCGATAGTGTCGGCTTGCTTTGTTCCGTAAAAGCCTTTAGCGAAAACCGCTGTTACGAAGAGATTGATCATAAAGGAGACGAAAAGAGCAACTGTTGATTCGATGTTGTAATAGTTAAGTGCTTCTTGAACTTTGTTTATCTCCTTTGGGTTTGTTTTTCTTGATTGAACTAATGCGGAATGTAAGAACACGTTGTGTGGTGTTATTACACATCCTACGACTCCAACTGCTTGTCTTATTATCTTTGATCCGAGTTTCGGAACAATGATGCCTATGAATAGTTCTTCTACGCTTGGCTTTGTCTCGTTGAACATCCATGCAAACGAAAGAGCCATTGTTGCGATTAGAACCGCGAAAAGTGCTTCTAATTTCCTCATTCCACATTTCTCCAGATACGAAATCAAAAAACTGTTTCACAAGAACAATGACATGAAGATAATTCAACAAAGACATGATTTTGTCACTGTTGAATTTTATTACTTACAAATTTTGACCTAATTTACGTACCAATCAAACGCCGTGATGATTACGCCAACCCAAATCGGTAAAAACCCTCGGGTCAAGATCTGAAGAGCGATTGCGCTTCCGATGACTTCCTGAATATCAGCTCCGATTAAAGCAACCTCCGCCATAAACCAAAGCAAGATACGCGCCCACGACGGATACTCACTTCGACAGATCTCCGCTAAATGCCGACCCGTCGCGACACCGATCCTCGCCGAGAGAAGCTGCATGAGAAGGCCCATTAGCGTCGCCCATAGAAGAAGCCATAGAAGCGAATACCCAGCCACAGCTCCGGCTTGTAAATCCCCTTCGATGTTTCCTGGATCTAAGAATGCGATGCTCATCAGAAATCCAGGTCCGGTGAATTTCCATAGCTTCGCCCATGAGAATGGAGGAACCGATTCGAAGGTGGTGTTTTCTCCGTCTTCTTCTTCGACAATCACGATCTGATCCTCCGGTGAATCCGCCGGCGATTCGGGGCTCTCTTGAGAGGTTTCGGGAAGTAATAGACGTTTAAATTCGCCGTTACTGTCGTTAGGTTGCTTAGGGCTACTTACCAGGCGGGAAACGGTAGAGTCCGTCATCTTAGTAACGGAATATTCCTTCGGCGTTACCGACGACGTGATATTTTTTAACACTTAAGAGATTACATGGGATTTTCTTTTGTTTTTTTATCAATATAGAAGTCAAGAAAAGTGAAATGACAAAACAAAAATTAATAATTTTCTAAAAATGAATTTATTTATGTTTCGGAAATTTCTATTATTAGAGGCTGAATCGTGATTTACCTATTATTTCGACGAACTAAAATTTAGGATTTTGATTTTTGTTTCTTTTCTAAATAAATATAACAAAATTCATTGGTAATGACCAAAAAAAATCATTGGTTTTTTATATAAAGCATATAACAAAATCGTTGTTTATCATCAACAATTAGGAAAATAAATATAGGTTTAGAGGTTTTACGAAACTAAAAACAACAGTAATATCTAACTCTTGTCTCCAAGTTCTTGGTTGATTGAGAGGAGGCAACACACCATGAATGGGCGTGTGGTCAACGGAGAGGAAGTGTAAGATGAAATCCGGTGAGTCATGTGAGTGTTGATCCACCATATACCTCCTACACAGAAAATTCTTGATATATGTAACACTTTGTTAGACTACAAGATGATGACTATAAAACAATGACTAATCCACATGTAGACTACAAGTTAACCTTCTTAATCTATTTAATTTTATATGCATAGAATTAGGCGTTAGGAGATTTGAAATAATTCCATCTGATTTGGTTTTCTAACTAGATGTTATGGAGATTTGATCTGATTTGGTTTTCCTCTAAGATCAAAGGAGTTTTGATTGGAGTATATATTTTACAAATTAAAAGGCTTATTAATAGGAATTCTATTGCTCATGTAAATGGTATATATGATCAGAAGTCAATACTATCATCAAAAAACTTCACAACTCTTTCTTTTCAAAACTCTGCTTTCACATTCGGTCTACAAAATTGGTAAAACTCCTCTCAATCAATGGTGATTATACAAAGAGAAAATTATACAGTATATACTACGATAGGGGAGAGCTATGTCTATCTTTTCGAAATTTATGAAAGAAGGAGTCAGAGAATTCTTTCAATGATCAAAGCGGATCGAGAGATCAACCCGTATGTAAAGAACATCTTTTCAATGAAGTACACCGAGTCCTCTGCCATGAAATTTGTCCAAGCCATCTCAAGGAGATCCTCGCATCCCACATCACCTTTTGATGTCAATGTAGTTCCACGGTGTCTTTCCAAGAAGTCTTCGGTTGGCTTTGCTCTAATACTAAACTCATAGTTCATACTATCACTGAAAGACACTTTTGTTTGCTCAATGAACAACCCTAGACAGAGCCTTCCTTTTTCCATGTTTCACTAAGCAGAGATACGCAATTGATTACACCCCACACATAAGCCTTGTGAGTATCTAATATGAGAAGGAAAGAGTTTCTCACATTTTGTTCGCTTCAAGTCCATGTAGATGATCCTTTGATAATGTGGGTTGTGAAAATCGACAATCTTGATCAGTTTGTATTTGTAAAAAGAAATGAAAGGCACATTCAAATTTCTTTGCAACAACTATATTCACGTTGTTCCATCGCCTCATATTTCATGGGGAGTATTGGAGTGCGAGTATCTTATAACTAGAGTGTTACAATATTGTAGGATACTGTAAGCACAATATCTTTGTATATCCTATAATATCCTCTATACTTAGATTCTCTACTCTTGTATATATACTTGCAAACAATATCCTACGATAGCATAACACTCTAACATCTTATAGGCCAGTAGATCTATTTAAAATCTCATTTCTCATACTAGTTTTAAATTGTAAGAAGAAACTGTTTTCGAGATTTCCATGGATTCGATTTTTGAATACTATCAGTCGTTGTCAATGAATGAAATTCAATCTCAAATACCTCAAATTAAAGAACCACGAAGAACCAAATACATAAAAAAAAAATCGGCTAGAAAATAGCATGTTCAAAGAATCCTAGTCAGGGCATTACATATCATCTCAAAATCTCAAGTTGACCTTACAATATCAAATCCTAATTCCTCATTCATAGAAGTCTAGATGACTAATTATTCCAATTACAATGTTTTTTGTGTCTTGCAGTTGTCATAGATGACATCCACGTCATGCTTGAAGGATATGTTGGTCCATTTATCAATATTAGCATCAAAATAAATTATACTTTGATTTGTTTACTCCCAAAATATTCGAAAGAAAATCAAACTTGGACAATCACATTACAATTCGAATCATGTCTCCATAAAATCTACTAATCTCTATGGAGACTTATGATTTGAATTGTAATGTGATTAAGATTACAGATCAAAATGGTTAGAGTAAAATCAAAATGTACAGGTATTACACAATCATAATCATATAGTATTGATTAATCTCTGATTTTTAAAAAATTCTCGAATTTGAGAAAGTAACAATCATTTAGTTTGAATCAAAATAGTTTTGGATTATGTGATTACGTGATTTATCTTAAACGTTGAATGATATGCAACCTACGATTTGGATTAAAAATATTGTTTTGTTTTTATGAACAATTATGAAACTATGATTTGCTTTAATGCCTGTTTTGAGTATTTTGGTTCAATGTTTCTTTTACCGTTTTTTCAACTTGCATATTTTTGTTTTTGTGTTTCCTTAACTTTTTCTCTTTCGAATAAGGGATGAAGCAAGATATCGGCAAGTGTTCCTTAATAGCAGACGGACGAAAAATTGGAGGTTTAAGGGAATCGGGGATTTAGAAAGTGTGAAGGTTGGATTTTGCAATCCCCAAATTTCTTACTTTGTATACCGGATACGTATTTTTTTTTTTTCTTACATTCACTTAAATATCATAAAATTTTGAGACTTTTTATTTGGTTTGATTGCCTTAAGTTTTGATTTCCCGTGGAATTAGCTAATGTTATTGTATGCGAATCAAATGAATTGAAATCGAACCAAACCCAGACCAAAAAAATCCAAACCAACCCAAATTTACATAAAATTTGGTTCATTTTGGGACCCAATAATCAAACACCAAAGTTTGCGAGTCGAATTTCTTGTCAATTTGGCTAAAATAAGGTCTAAAAACAAGTTGAACCGAGCATAGAACCAAAAATCGGTTAAATCAGCAAATCCATTAACCGGTACATAACCAGCTAAGTAAATATTTAAGGCAGCAAGTCATGATACATGATACACTAGTGACAAGTTTTCTAACTTTACCTTAGTTTTTATTTCTCTATTTTTAATAT
This sequence comes from Euclidium syriacum, assembly GCA_900116095.1. NCBI lineage: Eukaryota > Viridiplantae > Streptophyta > Magnoliopsida > Brassicales > Brassicaceae > Euclidium > Euclidium syriacum. The sequence continues at coordinate 1,425,110 of FPAK01000009.1, forward strand.
CCGTACCGATGTTTTTGCAATAGGGTAAAAGAAAAAGGTTCCATATTTTCGCATGTTAGTTATGTAAGACTGGTTTGGTTTAGACTGGATGCAAATCTTTTTCCGCCGAAAAAAAAAACAAGTCATGACAACATCTTCAAAAGAATTTTGAATGTAAAGGTTTTTAAAAAACAGTTCTCAACATCAAATCCTCAAACAAACTAAAACAAGTCTTTTTTTTTTATATTTTAATTTGAGCACCAACCAGTTTTCTTCTTAGAGGAAACAACGACACCACCGATCTTCTCTCCTTTCCTTTTGGGACATTATTATTACCAGAATTCGAATCTTCAGCTGTCTCCATTGCTTTCTTGTTCACAACATGATAAATCTGAGTAAGTACTTCAGAGAAAGCATTCTCAGCATTTGTAAATTCAAGAGCTGAAGTTTCCATGAAGTAGAGCGATTCGTTTTCCGTGAAAGATCGGATTTTTTTTTAACTGGGATCTACTATGTTTGGATCAGTATGGTCACGGAGTTCCCTTAGCCATCTCTCAACGTTTTCAAATTAAATGTCGAATGTCGTAGAAAAGAAGCGCTCCAACGGCTCCTCGGTTGTATATGCACTTGTGATTGCTCGCTACCTAACAAAAACGGCGAGAAAAGGAGCTTTTCCGAGAATTTCAAATAAATTTATTTTAAAATTTACAAGTTGTAAGTTATTAAGAACCAAATATTAAAAGCTGTTGTAAGTGACATGCCTCTTCTAACCCACAACAGGCTGTTCATATACCAAATGTCAAAAGTTGAAATGAATAGTATATATAGGCAGCTGTTAGATGGATTAGTATAACTAATTTAGTTGAAACATAGTATGATATAGTAGTTCTATATGACTATATACTAAAAAATATTGTTTCATCTTAAATTAGAATTAACATGACAGCTAATCTAGAAATATCATCATGGTATCGGTAATTATTAACTATACAAATGAGCTGGTAATATGGCGGTAGTGGACGAACATGATTAGTAATAGACAGATATATGAGTACCAAAGAGATCGTATAAATAAAGGTACTACGCTCACATGAAAATATGTATGTGTGAGCTTTCTTTCTTTCTTTCTTTCTTTGGGCATTAAACTTTTGCTTCTCTATTTCAGTCAATCGAACTTCTGATCTCTTTCCCTATTGGTTCTCTTTTTCAGTCATTCAAACTTTTGTTTCTTCAGTCATCCCAACCTCAAAAGATTCACCACCATGGCTGAAAGAAAGTTTACCTTTCACAATCATGATTTAGATGAGGGATTATACACAGTTCCTTGCAATCAGTGCGCAAACATTAAAGATGATGATGACTTTGAAGAGTTCAAGGAAGATATCGAGCTCTCACTCAACCAGTACCCATCTCTTTGCCAACACCCTCTCGATTTCTACAACAACGGGAAAGCAGAACCCGATTGTTACTTTTGTATTAATTCTTATGGTGGTATTTTTCAGCATTGCTGGTTATGCAAGATCACAGTGTGCAGATTTTGTCTAAAAACGCCACCACCACTCACTATTGATTTCCCAAAGGGACACAAGCATAAGCTCACGCTTTTGGCAAGAGATGTTTCCTTTACTTGTAATGCGTGTGGTATGGAAGGCAGCCGCAATCCTTATGTTTGCTTCGAATGTAGTTGTATGGTCCACAAATATTGTATTTATCTACCGCGTGTCATAAACATCAACCGTCACGATCACCGCGTCTCTCGTGTTTCCTATCTTCCTCACGGAATTTGGAAATGTGGAGTTTGTCGCCAAAATATTAATTGCGCATATGGGGCTTTCACCTGTGCGCGTTGTCCTAGTTATGCTGTTCATCCAAAATGTGCTACGAGAGGAGACGTGTGGGACTGGAAAGAGCTTGAAGATGAGCCGGAAGAAGAAGAAGAAATCCAAGATCCCTTCAAGGTAATAATTGAAACAGATATAATTCATTTTAGCCATGAAGAACATATTCTAAGACTTGGTGGTAGTGGTAATGCAAATAATATGCGTTGTGATGGTTGCCTCGTTCCCATCAACAATGATCCATTCTACAAATGTGTGGAATGCGAATTTTGTCTTCATAAAACCTGTGCAAATCTTCCTCGAAAGAAACGACATTTTTTGCACGAACACAAACTTACTCTTCTGGTTCACAACAAGGGAGATGATTGGTTCAATTGCTATGCTTGTAAAAAACTTTCTAGCGGTTTTAGGTACGGGTGTAGAGTAACACAAAAAAATCAGTGTCTCTATGCTATCTACGACATGAGGTGTAGTTCCATAAGTGAGCCGTTCCACCATGCGTTGCATCCACATCCCTTATACCGCATCTCGACAGAAACTATGAAATGCCGCAGTTGTAACAGAGATTCAGATCACGTACTAAGTTGTATAGTCTGCGATTACGTCTTAGGCATGGAGTGTGCTACTTTACCAAGAAAGGTAAAACACAGGTGTGATGATCATTTCTTGTCACTATGCCAAGGTGTGGGAAACGCAAGTGGTGACTTGTGGTGCGATATTTGTGAGACAAAGACCGAACCAAGTGTATGGTATTATACATGTGATCTTTGTGGGGTTGCTCTCCATGTTAACTGTGTTCTTGGAGACTTGTATTATCTGAAGCAAGGATGTGTTAACTCTTCTTTCACAATACATCTCAACAATGGTGCTTCTCGACCTATGTGCTTCTCTTGTAAAAGTCATTGCAGGTTCCCTTTCTTTATGACGTTATATAATGACGAATCTGTAGAATTATACGCTTGTTCATTGGAATGTTGTAGGCCACTTTGTGAGTAACCAAATTGTAATTGTTTTTTTTCTTTTTCTATTTTTCTTGCTTTTATTTAATGCAGAATTTATTTAAACCAAAATCAATAACGAACCAAACCTAAATGCACTAAAAAAACTTAGGACTCATAAAAATAATAAGAGCATGTAAATCAAAGAATCCCCTTTGGGATTCGTAAAATACAAAAAAAAATTCATTTTTCTTATTTTTTTTAAAGTCAAAAAAAAAAAAAAGTCAACTAATTGTGTGCCGCTATGTACCCGTAAACAATGAAGAACTGTCTCTTAAATAAGAGATTTCAGATACGGTTCTTGACTGTGCTGTGGGATCCACTTATTATTTAATTAATTTTTTTAAAAAAAACTCCAGCAAAATTCCTTGATGGACATGCTCTAACATAACCGAAATTATGTCTAATAAATTAGTGCTCAATACTCGTCTTGCCACATCATCAATGAGATAAGGTAATTAAATGATTTCATCAAGGATAAAAATGGAACATGTCCAATTCCACCCTTAAAATTGGCTAATGCACAAATCAAACTCTCATTCTCATTCTTTACCAACCTCTATTTACAATTTCTTTTTTTCTGATTTGCGCATTAGAAATTTTTTGGGAAAAAAAACTTCATGTTTCTCATAAAACTTCACACATAGATAATCATCTGAACTATAATCTATACATAATTTGATACTAGATACATTGGCTTGAGTGACGCATGTACATATCAAATAAGTAGTGTTAGTTTTATTAGTCATACGTAGAAAATATTTTTTCCTTACATTTCTACACTTAGTTAGACTATTGTTTTCCTTTTGTTCTATGTATGAACTTTTATTCCTCTTTTGAGACAGAGATCTTCCATATCATTTTTTTTTTATCTAATTTTTACATCGGAAAATCTTTGGGAAACACAACCCCCATCATGTTTTCTCGAAAACTTCACACATAGATAATCCTCCAAACTACAATACATACAGAATTTGATACTATACTTGACACATTGATTTGAGTGAAGCAAGTACACACGAATTAAGTAGTATTTATTTATTTGTTTATTAGAAATCTGCAGAAAACACTTACTAGTCTTTTTCCCTACATTTATACACTTAGACCACTGTTTTCTCTTTGTGTCTTTGGAGGAATTTTCATTTCTCTTCGGAGACATAGATCTTTAATGTCATTCTTATCAAGCTCTACCAACATTCTTTTTTTTTTTTTTGTGTATCGGAGAATCTTAAGAAAACAAAACCCCAAAAAGAACACGAAATTCAGTTCAGTTTCTATTAAGTACATGAATAAGAGAGAGCTAATATTTGAATTTACAGTACATAGCTTTCAAATCAAAAGGAAAGAAAACAAAAAAAATTGGCTCTTGGACTAAACACACGCCATAAGTAAAAGCACAAAATTCTATAACGGCCTTTGGTTGCATATGCACATTACGGATTATCGGAAGAGCATAGACCCAATCAGAATTTCAGCTTCCAAATACCCAAATAATGAAAATGATTATGCAACACGAATGCATGAATACAAATGTTTTTGTAAAAGTTTGAGGGAAAAGATGCATTGGAGAAATAACAAGCAAAGACTCATACTTTCCTCTGCGAATTTTCTGAGAAAAAGAGCACAAATATGAGGCTTTCAAGCAGTAACAAAAAAAAGGAAGTTTGATCTAATGATTGCGCAAAATCCAGCCTAAAAACTTCATTTCATTCAATCCCAAATACCTCAAACTAAAGAAACACGAATAACCAAATAAAGAAACAAAATCAACTAGAAACAGCATGTTCAAAGAATTTGAGTCAGGGCTTTACATCATCTTAAAATATCAAGTTGACCTTACAAGATCAAATCCTAATTCATCATTCACATAACTCTAGATGAAGAATTGTTTCAATTCCAATGTTTTTGTGTCTTGTATATGTCATAGACGACATCATAGACCTCAAAACGTAAATTTGGGAATCAACCTTTAAAATAACATCTAAGATCATCTGAATAACTTTATGAAAAATATGAAAGGACAAACTAAGGGATGAACTAGTAATTTTTTGGAACAACATAAACGGATGCTAACACTGACGCAGAGTAGAAAAACAAATTGTTTATGTGTTTCCTTTTTTTTGTTGGTTGAACCATTTTGCCGAACTAAATCAATTGAGATTAGGTTTTTTCATAAAGTATTTCTAGTCTAATGTTAAATTACATGCATTTTCAATTCCTATCTTTACATTTTTTTAATTTAATTTTGTTATTTCCATATTATATTACCTTATGTGGATGCTATATTAGATAATATTTATCTTTTTTTTTATTCATGACAAGTACAAGGTTCGTGCAATCTTATTGTAAAGTAGTGAACCTTTTCATATTAGTTTTTTTTTTTTTTAAATCGGAAAATCTCTTACTTTATATATAGAATAAGGATTTTTTTTTTACATTCACTTAGATTAATAGAAATTCTATGACTTTTTATTTGGTTCGTTTGCCTTAAGTTTTGATTTACACGTCGAATTAGCTGATGTTGATGTCTTATTAGCAAATTCCATAACTAATTGATTTTATTATAAAATTTTGGGAAAGTCTATTTGTATTTTTCACACACATTTTTTTGCTTAGAACATATACACAATATTTAAATTCACAATATTTAAAATGACTAAACGATAAGGTAAGATATTTTTTTGGGTATGGCCAAAGTCATCTTGTATTTGTAAATAAAGGGAGTCTTGACATGTTTCTCATGTCTTTTAATTTATTGAACAATGAAGACAAGATCTAATTTTGACTAATTAAAACCAACATTTATTATAAGGGTAATACTCCCCTCTGTTGTTGTTGAATTATTTCAAATTCAACCAAATCATATTCACTGGAGATCAAACTCCACAATTGTAAAAGTAAGCAATCAAATACAAACTTCTGGCAGAGAACCCTACCTCGATTCATTATCTCTAGGATACAATTTAAGATAATCTTGAAATGATTTCACTTCAACTGTTTGGCCATCAAGATTCACTTCTACGCTATTTCCTAGATAGGCAGCAATCTCGATAACCCTTTTTCGCATCAAAACAACACTTTCTAAATCCACTAACACATCAGTCCCAAACTTCTCCATGTCTAGTTTGAAGGATATGCTTGTCCAATAATCAGTAGATTCACAATCCTCCACTTCGGAATTAGACTTCTCGTTCATGTTGTTTTTATACTCTTAAAATCACCAAATAGTTAGTTTAACTTCTTAGACTAGATAACAACAATCATAAGAATCAAATTGCTGCTCATTCGTACTTGTTGGTATTGTTGGAAGGGAAACTATTTTAGAGATGATGGAGAAAGTGTTTAAGAAAACTTGGGAGAGAAGAGAATGTTTTAGGAAGTGGAAAGGAGGACTTTTAGTCTAGAGAAAGACTTAGTAGAATACTTTTTATTTCTTGATTTCAACTTGATTACAAATGAAAGGGAAGGGAGGTATTTATAGCCTCCAAAGTACAAAATATCTTGATTATTCTAATCCTAAATCTAGAGATTTCCACTAATATTTTATTATAATTATCTAGATATTTCTATGAAAATATCTAGATTTTTATTCTAAGGAGGTGGAAGATGATTCTAGAGAATTTCTAGAATTTGGAATAAGTTTTGGATTAGGCCATTAACCATTTATTGGATAATTGGCCCATGATTTAGCTTAACCCACAATCAAGTTTAGTTTTCAACACCCCCTCTTAAACTTGATTTTGCTACCCCGAGCAAACTCCTCATCTTGATGAAGTCTTCACGTTTAAGAGGCTTGGTGAAGATATCGGCTACTTGATCATTTGTCTTCACATACTCCAATTGCACATCCTTCTTTGCAACACATTCTCTGATGTAATGATAACGAGTGTCGATGTGCTTACTTCGATCATGGAAAACCGGATTCTTTGCCAAGGCTATTGCTGATTTGTTGTCCACAAAGATCTTCGTTGGCTCCTCTTGTGGAAAACTCAACTCCTTTAGTAAGTTCCTTAGCCAAATAGCATGACAAACACATGATGTAGCCGCTACATACTCCGCTTCACAAGTGGAAAGAGTGACAATCGGTTGCTTCTTCGACATCCATGTGAAAACGGTATTTCCGATGAAGAATACGAAGCCACTTGTGCTTTTCCGATCATCTACGTCTCCACCCCAATCGCTATCGCTATATCCAACAAGCTTGTAATCGTTAGATGTAGAGTAATACATGCCAAAGTTTATAGTACCTTTGATATAGCGAAGAATCCTCTTTGCTGCCTTCAAATGAGTTGTTGTTGGAAGCTCCATGTATCGACTCACAACTCCAACAGCATATAGGATATCAGGCCTTGTGCATGTTAAGTAACGAAGACTTCCAACTAAACTCTTAAAGAGTGTTGGATCTACACTCTCTCCTTCCTCGTGCTTTGATAGCTTGGCTCCACATTCCATTGGGGTGTTCACTGGATTAGAGTCATCCATCTTGCTCTGATACCACTTTGTTGGAAGGGAAACTATTTTAGAGATGATGGAGAAAGTGTTTAAGAAAACTTGGGAGAGAAGAGAATGTTTTAGGAAGTGGAAAGGAGGACTTTTAGTCTAGAGAAAGACTTAGTAGAATACTTTTTATTTCTTGATTTCAACTTGATTACAAATGAAAGGGAAGGGAGGTATTTATAGCCTCCAAAGTACAAAATATCTTGATTATTCTAATCCTAAATCTAGAGATTTCCACTAATATTTTATTATAATTATCTAGATATTTCTATGAAAATATCTAGATTTTTATTCTAAGGAGGTGGAAGATGATTCTAGAGAATTTCTAGAATTTGGAATAAGTTTTGGATTAGGCCATTAACCATTTATTGGATAATTGGCCCATGATTTAGCTTAACCCACAATCAAGTTTAGTTTTCAACAGGTATCTTTTCTTCCCATCTGATGTCTCGATGATGAATGAAATAGAAAAGATGTTAGCAAGTTTGGCTCCATATCCTGTTTTATCGCCTTCACCATTGTAACTGCTTCCGGGTTCACTAAAAAGGATTTCACGATAATATTTATTTGTTGGGTTTCTCATCATTGGAACTCCGAAGCCATTGTTCCAGATCTTGATCACAATATTCTCAAAATCAATTACCACTTTGATAGAATCCAATGCTGAATCCCTCTTTTTGTGCTCAGCTGAATTGAGTAGGATGGCATCAAAATCTTGAGAATCCAGGGATATAAGTTACAGATTGATTAACCATAGCATTATCTTCCAAAATCCATAGCCTTTGGGTGACACTCTTACCATATCCGAGAATCCCAGGGAAATAAGTTACTGACCGGTAAACCATAGCTTTGTTTTCGTAAATCGATAGCGTTTGGGTGTCTGTGCTAATCAATCCGATGTAACCGTGGGGACGATGCGACCACCTAAAGCTCTCCATAGTAGGAGACGAGTGACGATGAAAGCCAAAGGTAAAGCTATGAAAAATATCTACAAAGGTAAAGTTATGTTGGTCAAGAAAATAAATGGCATTTTTTTTTTTTTTGAAACTCAGCATTTTTTATTATCATTGGTTTAAAAAAGAGGGAGTAGTCAAGTATTTGGGTCTTCCAAAACACTTTGGTAAGAAAAAGAAAGATATTTGACAAAAAAAAAAAATAATAATAATAATAATTGCTCATTGTGTATTGTTCGATATTGTATTCAAAACAAACTAAACCGAATTTAAACCAGACCCAAACACAGACCAAAATTTTTCAAACCAAACCAAATTAACATAAAATTTGGTTCTATTTGTATTTGGGACCTAATTTTTTGTAGCCCAATAAATATGTAATCACTTAATTACAAAAATATCACTAATTTTCTTGTCAATTTTTCCAAAATTAAGGCCTAAATAAAAAGCAAGCTGAACCGAGCACAAGTGCACAACACCAAAACCCGGTTAAATCACCAAATCCCTTAACCGGTACAGAATCAGACAAATCCTAAGCAAATTTTCAATGAAACACAACTCATCAAAGCATAACAACATACCATTGTTTCCTAGTAAATAAAAAGAAAAAACATCTTCAAAAGAATTTTGAATGTAAAAGTTTTTTTCAAAACAGTTCTTCAGCATCAAATCAAATCTCCAAAGAAACTAAAACAAGTCTTTTTTTTTTTTAATTTGAGCAGCAGCCAGTTTTCTTCACAGCAGAAACATCAACATCAATCTTCTCTCCTTTCGGAACATTATGACCAGAATTCGAATCTTCACCAGTCTCCATAGCTTTCTTACTCACAACATGATAAATCTGAGTAAGTACTTCAGAGAAAGCATTCTCAACATTAGTAGATTCAAGAGCTGATGTTTCCATAAAGTAAAGCGATTCATTCTCCGCGAAAGATTTCGCATCTTCGGTTTGAACCGCTACAAGATGACGAAGATCAGATTTGTTTCCAACTAGCATCACAACTATGTTTGGATCAGTATGGTCACGAAGTTCCCTTAGCCATCTCTCAACGTTTTCGTATGTTGAGTGTCGTGTTACGTCGTAAACAAGAAGCGCTCCAACTGCTCCTCTGTAGTATGCACTTGTAATTGCTCGATACCTAACAACAATGGCAAAATGGTAAATACCCATTCAAAAATTTGTCTATAAACACACAAAAGAAGAAACGAAATGAAGAGAAAAACTTCAAAGCAACAAGCTTTAATGGTGGAAACTTCAAAGCAACAAAAGCTGATAACTTTATTACATAAACTCTCATCTGATCAAAAGCTGATAACTTTATTACATAATCATTGAGTTCTGTTCTTTATACAACAAACAGAGACAATCACAGATCTAAGGCAAACTTAAGCATAGTTCAAAGACCATTGACTTGTTTTGGCAATTCAACAAATTATAAATGTTTTAACAACACAATTTTGTAACCTAAATTTAACAACTGAGACTCAAAAAACAGAGAGGAAGTGAAAAATGAAACCTTTCTTGACCAGCAGTATCCCAAATCTGAGCTTTGATGATTTTGTCATTAACATTCAAGCTACGAGTAGCGAATTCGACACCGATCGTGGATTTAGACTCGAGGCTAAACTCGTTTCGAGTGAATCGAGAAAGTAAATTGGATTTGCCAACACCTGAATCACCGATTAGAACTACTTTGAAAAGGTAATCGTAATCATCGTCTGCTCTGTAACCCGCCATTAACACACAAGCTAAAAACACTTTACACAATTGCTTCTTTGATCGGATTTGGACAAACACTTTGATTCTTTACTTTTTGCTCTTTAGATTCAAATTTCCGAAGAAAAACAAAACACTTCGAAGATTTTAGGGTAAGACTGGTGTCTTTCTGGCTGGACCACAAAGATGACTGATCGATTTTTGGGTAAAAAAGGTAGCATTTTAATGACCAAAAAGCCCTCGCTTCGTTCGTCTGATTTAGTGTGTTTTACTTTTTTAAACTAGGGGTAGATCAGACATTTTATCACAGTTTTGTATCTTTGTTGTTTAAATGCTTTTGTTTTCTTGAAAAGGTCACAAAGTGGTGGTGCTCATGTTTACATTGGTAAACGGCGATAATTTTATTCACTTTCAATTTTGAAAAATTAGTTTTTGTTATATTGCAATAGTAATATTTAAAAGATATTTTTTTCGACACTAGGCATGTCAAGCTTCTATTATTTAACAAATACATTTGAGCAAAATGCTAGCCATTTGTGATTTCCATACCTTTTGGGGATGTTTGTAATTTCCATACCTTTTTAAAAAATCATTTACACCACCATGTGTGAATTCCATTGTAATATACAACTTAATGAAAGAGTATTCATGTATCGAGCGGTTTCATGGATAAAGATATATCCTTCTATCATCTCTCATGGTATTTATAGTGTTAGTCAAAGAGAAGTGTTATACTGATGATTTAATCAAAAGATGTGTACAACTTATATATATAAACCAAATGCATCTATATAGTAAATGGTTATACAACCAAAGGAGATAAGAACTCAAGAAGATACAACTTAAGGTGTATTTGAGTAAAATGAAGCTCATTAGTCTATTAGAAGAGATACAAAAGGAGATACAACAAAAGGTGTATGTGAGCAAAAGGAAGCAAATTAACCCACATATTCAATATACTACATATAACAATATCTTCTTTAAGGCCCCACATCATGAGAGGTCAGTGAAATATAAAGCCAATCTTGTCCAAATTACCATGAATTAGGGAACTAGTGATTGGCTTTATGATAGAATCAACAAGTTGGTCTTTAGATGTGAGATGAGACACCTAAAGAAAGCTAGATTGAATGAGCTCGCATGTGAAATGATAGTCAATAGCGACAAGTTTTGCTCGCGAGTGAAAGACAGGTTTGTTGCACAAGTATATGGCACTAACATTGTCACATTAGATTATAGATTTATTTGCAGGCATGATGCCAAATTCGACAAACAAAATAACCAATGTTACTTTGGAAGTAGTGTCGGCTATAATTTTGTATTTGGGTGAAGGATCGAGTTACGATCTTCTGCTTCTTGGAAGTTTAAAAAATGGGTCAAATCTAGATACACATAATGTAGGCAGATCCGGCTCTATGGAGTGGCGAAAGAGACCTTGTTAGAGGCCCAAAAAATTTTATTCGTATTTTCTTTTATGAAAAAGACCCCAAAAAAATTCTTTTTTTTTCTTAACTAAAATGTCCAAAATTTTGTATTTGCCTAGAGTTTTAAAAAGTTTTAAGACGGGCCTGAATGTAGGCACTCATGAAAGATAAGTTACCAAGATTCCTATCCCAATCTTTATCATAAAAGGCATAGAGCTTAAATCCATTATAAGCACAAAGGAAGATACCTCGATCATGATCATGAGTACTCAAATAAACATTTTCACGGATTATAAAATATTTAAATTATATCTTAAAGAAAGAAGATAAAATTCAAAAGTTTTGGTATACTAAAAGGGTTTAGTTAAAACTATACAGAAAAAATAAAGTAAAATATTTTTAAGACATAAATTTGGGGGTATAATTTCTATATTATATCTTTAAAAATATATTATCTTATCACGTAAAATATTTATTTGCTTTAATTATAATTAATGAATGTAGTTATATTTATTCAAAACCCTATAATATGTAGGGACTCCTTTTTTTGAAGTCATGATTCAATCTGAACGATCCTCTCGCCGTGAGTGTAGATTTGAAATATCTTTCCAAACTAGGGCAGAGAAGGAGCAATCGTCCGAAAAGCCGCCTCTGATTATGTCACTTCCTGATGACGTCATCGTTGACATCTTAGCTCGTGTGCCGAGATCTAACTATCCAAATCTCTCCCTAGTTTCTAAGCACTTCCGATCACTCCTTGCGTCGCCTGAGCTATACGTCACACGATCCTTGTTAGGATGTACCGAACCTTATATCTATTCTCTGGTCCTTAACGAAGCAGGTTACCGGTGGTACATTCTCCGCCGGAAAGCCGACAACAATAACCAGCTGCTCCTTATCCCATTGCTTCCCGCTATTTCTTCCATTGCAATCTTTGTTGCGGTGGGTTTGAAGATATATGTATTTGGCGGAATTGATGATACGTCGTTTAGCATAGATTGTAGATTTCATACGGTGCAGCCCCTCCCTGTCTTCCCTATCCCTATGATTGGTAGGTTTTGTGACATCATCGACGGGAAGATTTACATAATCGGAGAGTACCTTTGTGACTTTAAGAAGAAAGTCATGGTGGTGTTCAATATAGAATCACAAATGTGGGAGCCTGGGGTGACAGAGCTAGAGATGGAGCTAGATAATATATATTTTCGTAGTAGTAGTGTGGTGGTGATGGCTGATAAGATTTACATGAACGATTCTCATAATACGTTTGTTTACACGCCAAAGGAAAGAAAATTGGAAAAAGACAAGATGTTGAATTCTAAGAGATGGGAGCATGTGTGCGTTGTTGATGAGATATTGTACTACTACGATTGTAATAATAACAAGTTAAGAATGTATGATCCAAAACAAAATGGTTGTGCAGTCGTGGAAGGTGTGGGAAAATTGTTGCATGAGGCAATCCCTTTACGACGGAGGTCACATACGGTGAATTATGGTGGCAAAATACTTGTGTTCTTGCATAGATATGACAACTCGTCAAAATAAGATATTTGGTGTGCGGAGATTACACTAGAAAGACCCCAAGGAAAAAAGATTTGGGGTAAAGTTGAGTGGTGTGATGTTGTGTTTCATTCGTACGGAAAGTTTTAGTTGTTATGGTTTGATGCGCAAAACTCTCAAAAAACAAAAGAGACCCCAAAAGGTGCAAGTAAGTAACTTCATTTATAACTACAATATGTCACATGGAATGGAAGATAAACAGATGTGATCATATATATAGTATGATTTGTGTTTCTTAGGTTGGAGCCGGATATTAGAAAGCAAGAGGACAAGGCTTAGAAGAGAGAAGGGGAAGCCAAGTTCAAAGCTTTGTTATTATCTATCTAATCCAAAATTATACGTTTAAAATTTTCAAATAAACTCAAAAATAATCAAGCAGTGAAGATATATGTATTTGGTAGAAATTATGATAAGGCGTTTAGCAAAGATTGTAGATTTCATACGGTGCAGCCCCTCCCTGTCTTCCCTACCCCTATGGTTGGTAGATTTTGTGACATCACCGAGGGGAAGATTTACATTATTTACAAGAATGTTACTCTTGTTACAATGATGAGTAATGAGAACAGTATTAATATACTTACAAATTGCCTCATGCTAAATTGTCCAATTCGATTTAACAAACTGGTATTGCTACACCGAACATAATCCCGGGCCATATTGATGATTACTTTGATAATACTCCTTTGGCCATGATGGTAATCAGATTTATGGGATACACGGCCAGCTAGATCCATGACTTTGTATTATGTATTCGGCTTTCTCCCCAACGTACATAAAAGTGTCTTCAGCTGACTTAGTTTGAGACTATCAACCATCATAGGGATGTTTCTTGCACCACTTTCCATGGATAACTAGATAAGCTCTTGATTAACAAAGTGTCTCTTTGTTTTCCCGGTGAAGGTATGTGGTAAGCTGAATGGGAAGACATCAAAGAATATCTTCAAGATATAAAATATATATTTAGGATATCAAGTATTTACTCAACTATCATCTTTACCACAAAGTTGTTAATCCATTCTTTTCAAGCATTTACTCTTTTTCAATGCAACCTGAATGGCCTCTTCATCAACTCCATCATCATTCCAGATAAAATCTCGATGGTGAAAAGCAAAATTTTGAAAATATTCTTGCCCTTCCTCATCACTACCACTAGCTAATCACTAAAAATACGTAATAAAAATAATTAGTATGATGCATATAATATAGAATATAGTACTCTCTCACAAGAGAAAATCAACCTTATAGCGTTTGATGGTCCATCCGACTCTATTTCCTTGTTCATACCACTGTTTGTACTCAACCTTTGAGTAAAACGACAAGACATCTCTGTTTAACTCAGCCTGATATGTGGTGCTACTATGTCAATCGAGATATTATATTATTATGAAAGGATTTCATTCTATGTTACCATATATTACCTTATACATTGGAGTCACACATGAAGAATGGGGCTTCCACAAACTAGTGAGAAGTCCTTTTATGTGGAAGCCATCCACATCCTAGAAAAAATGGACATAAGGTTTTTGTTAACATATATGGAGACACAAGAGTAAAAAAGAGGAAGTGAGTGGATTGTAAACTTACTTGATTTGTCATGATCATCACTTTTCCATATCATTTAGCATCTGATCCAATTGCTATCTTTAATCGCTTGAGTAACTCATTTTCATCTCTGTGTTTGCGAGCTTTTTAACATTTATTATCTTCCCTTGAAGGGCAAACACACCATAACGGCGACGAGTCCCTCAACAAAGACATGAAACGGCTATGATAGAATGAATGTTATATGCGGAAAAAAAAATTGGAGGCTCTCTATTTTATATTGTAAAGACAGAATATTTTTTTTATTTTTTAAATTATTTGAATATATTCAAAAGTAACCTTACAAAATAACTTCTCTAAGACAAGACCCAAAAAAATCTGAAATTGATGTTTAAGCTATCAATTAAGAAAAAATGTTTTACTTACATTTTTCGTACAAAATTATTCGTTAAACTTTGATAATCGAATTTTTTAATCATATCTCTTTCACTCCCCTATATTTTCATTGAGGAGATATAGAGAGAAAATTAGCTTATGTCTCTAACATCACCATCTTTTAAATTATGCGACCAATCAAAACATTTCACATCATTTACCTTTGTGGCAAAACATAAGCATAATTTATCTTAATTAACAATTTATCCATTTTAAATCCACTTATCATATATTTAAAATTTAAACTCACATAAATTTATTTTTATCCCACATGAATTACGAAAGAAAAAAGAAAATAGGAATCATGATTATAAATACATGCTCAAAATGTTAAATTCCAAGTATAAACTTTGATTTAGCATACATCCAATTTTGAAATTTTTTGTTTAGTTTAATCTTAAGTTGAACCACATACTTAAGGAAAAATAGAATAAATATTTAAAATATTTCAACTTGATATATCTAAAATATTTATTCAAAATCAATATATCAAGTTAAGATAACATTTCATATGCGTATTTAATGTTTTAAAACTTTAAAACTGATTAAAAAAATTAGAATGTAATAATTTAATGTGAACATGATAAAACAAATTTGAAATTCAATATCAAATTATATGTATCGGTGATATATTTTTAATGTGGTTACAATTTGTAACATAAATAAACAAATGTTTTCCTTTCAATCATTCAAATTTTACATGTTTCATTCATATTATTAATAATTAAATGAATGTTTACTCAATTCCATCCCTGTGTATGATCCAAAACAAAATGGTTGGGCAGTCGTGGAAGGTGTGGGAAAATTGTTGCATGAGGCAATCCCTTTAGGATGGTGGTCACATACGGTGAATTATGGTGGAAAATACTTTTGTTCTTGCATAGATATGACAATTCTTCAAAAATAGATATTTGGTGTGCGGAGATTTCACTAGAAAGATGCCAAGGAAAAAAGAATTGGGGGTAAAGATGGGTGATGTGATGTTGTGTTTGAAAGGAGTAGATTCTTACGCAAAGTTTTAGTTGTTATGGTTTGATGCACAAAACTCTCCAAAACCAAAAGAGACCACACAAAAATGCAATTAAGTAACTTCATTTACAACTACTATGTCACATGGAATGGAAGATAAACAGATGTGATCATATATATATAGTGTGATTTGTGTTTCTTAGGTTGGAGCTGGATATTAGAAAGCAAGAGGACAAGGCTTAGAAGAGAGAAGGGGAAGCCAAGTTCAAAGCTTTGTTATTATCTATATAATCCAAAGTTATACGTTTAAAAATTTCAAATAAACTCAAAAATCATCTATATGGTATTATTCTTTGATATCATCGTTTATATTCTTAATAACTACACATAATTCGCTTTTATAGTCAAAGAATTGTCTTTCTAACTTTCAACGAAACTTTAGATATTCAAATACTAAATACAAAATGAAATGTTTATGGATTTTGCATAGGAAGAAACCGAGTGGGTTCACATATACTATTTCAAGCCCACATAACTCTTTCAAAACATATTATTTTAAGTATCTTTTTAATTGTTTGATATTTATTAGATTAGCAATACACACATTTGCCATGTGAAAGGAACTCAATGATTCTTGAAAAATAAAAGAAGCTCAAAAAAGACAAATGTTTCTATGCTCCTCTCCACTCATCCTCCATTATTTTGCAGACAAATCCCATTATTTTGTCTTTTAACCACAAAAGTCTCCATCAAAACTTTCCTCTTGAAAATGATGAAACCCTCCAAAACAAAGTTTCAACTTTTTCTTTTAAATTCTTCAAAAAACAAAAATGTCTGAAATCGAATCTCCATCTTCCTCTCCCTCTTGTTCCTCTGTTTTAACAACTCAGAACGTACCAAAACCAGTTTCAGACAAACTTCTAAACAAGTACATTGACGTGTCCGAATTCCAATTCGATTACCAACAAAGCGGAATCTGGTCTCCGCCATTTCAACGCAGAGCTTTTCTTACACCACAAGGCACAATTCTTACAGACAAAGACATGGCAGAGAAATTCGAAAACCTAACAAATCCTCCAAGAATCAACAAAAGGTATAATTTTTATTGTTGTAGTTGAAACAACCATTTGTAATAATCTTAAGTCTACAAAATGTACGAATCCGTATATATAAAAATATACAAAAACTTTATTTATTCTTTTACTGTTCAAAAGATATTTCATTACAGAAGAAAACAAAAAAAACAGAGTTATTAAACAGAAACAGTGCTCTGTTTTTCTAAAGCTTCTTTACCAGTGATTCCGTCTTTCAGATTCTTGAAATACTCATTATAATCTTTCTCCAATGGAGGATTCTCTGGATCTACCGTAAACGGTTGGCTAAACGGAACCGTACTTTTAACCTGAAATTACAAAGAAACACACAAAATCAACATCTTGAAGAGAAAAGAAAAACCGAAAATTCGATCTTTTCGCTTACCTCGAATGTCTTGTTTAATGCGAACGGGCTTTCTAAAAGAGCGATGCAAATACGAGCTACTTCGTCTCTTGATACTTTCCCTGTAATGTTATCTCCTTGATCGAAAATGAGTTCAGCTCCTGCAGGCTCCTCTGTTAAAGCACATGGTCTAACAATGGCGTATGGAATCCCACTTTCGCGTATCAGATCCTCTCCTTTTAACTTGTAAGTGAGAATGAAATCTAATTCCTTGTTTAATCTCACAGCTGGAGGTTGTTTGCTTAGATCCAAACCGGGTCTCTCTGGTCGAGTCACTCCCGCAGAGCCAACATGTACAAACCTGTAAACCGAAATGCCAAATTCAGTTTATACTTTATAGAGAGAAAACAAGAAGATGAAATCTTGAATCTTGAAAACCTTGGAGTGATGGGTTCTTGAATGTAAGCTTGAATGGTCGATAAAGGAAGCTCAAAAGGTCCTTCTTTGAAAGTAGGGTTAAGTTTACCATCATACTCAAACTTGCTAAACATAAGCTGAAGCGAAATGATACTTCCCGGGTTAAAAGGCGGTGCATCCGTCTTCGTCCTAGCGCGAAAAACGGGTCGTAAAGACGAGAAAGGTAAGCGTATAGATTGCCATTGGCCTTGTGAAGTATCGAAACTAGCCGTGTAACCAACAGTATCCCAATCTTGACTTGTACGTACGATAAGCTTGTAACGAAGTCCATCTCCTTTCACTCTTAGCTCTAAACCGTCATACGCGGATAGATTCTCGGCTTCCGGAAAGTTCTGCAGAGAAAATCGCAAAGATTCATACTTTGAACAAGATTAACAAAGGAATGATTCATCTTTACCTTGGTTCGAACACTCGTAAAGCCGCCATTATTCGTCGTCGAAACAATTCCTTTGAAAACTCCGGTAGGTCCACCGTTTTCGCCACCGGTTAAAACTACTATGAAGTTACTTTCGCTAACACCTCCCATTACAACATCATCCAAAGCTCCCCAAGGTAAATCTTTAAACGTATTATCTCCTACACCGAATAGAAGCTTCCCATTCTCAAGTCCAACACCATCTTTAACGGCATTGATCAAGTTCTTCATTCCAATATACTCAACTAACTCAGGAGAATCACCTTTAATCTGTAAAATCACTAACATTAAGAACAAAACTTTCACAAGAACTCAAAAAGGAATCTTCATTTCAAGTTACCTCTGGCTCAAAGAATCTCACTCCCTGATTGTATTTTTGTCTCTCAGGT
The DNA here is from genome assembly GCA_900116095.1 of Euclidium syriacum. Lineage (NCBI taxonomy): Eukaryota > Viridiplantae > Streptophyta > Magnoliopsida > Brassicales > Brassicaceae > Euclidium > Euclidium syriacum. The sequence continues at coordinate 1,443,740 of FPAK01000009.1, forward strand.
GTATCTCCTTCCTTTGGACCAACGATAACCGAAACCGCATTGATCACTTTCCTCACTCCTTTGAACTTTTCAGGAACTAATGTATTCTCTTTCGTAATATCCGCAACAATCTGAAACCATAATCAATATCGTTATCAATGATCTTGATAAAGAGACCAAACTTTATCCAATTTCTCACCAAGTCAATGTCAGGTCCTAACATCTTCCTCGCTTTCTCTTCGTTTCTAACCTAAAGAAAGAAAAAGTTACAAACTTTGATACACATTTTCAAAAAAAAGGTTTAGTTTTTAGTTTAGTACCAATGCTTTAACAGGTAATCCTCTTTGTCTCAAGATATCAACTACTCTTCTTCCTACACCGCCTGTAGCTCCAGCTACAAGTATGATTCCAGAAGTTTCCATTTCATCAACCGGTTCTTCGATTGATCCGTTACTAAGTTTCTCAAACACTGATGCAACAAACTTCACCAATCAAGTGAAAATAGTCAATAAAAGAGTTTAACTTTTATAAACCCTTAATGAGAATTTGTTAAACTAACCTTTAATGGAGATGGTGGTCCATTGAAGAAGTACAATGTTTTGATGAATCTACCAAAGTCCCAACCTTGTGAGCTCGATTTCGCAGCAGTGATTCGTTTTCGATATGAAGAAGAAGCTTGTTGGTTACGAAGATGTAGTGAGTGAAGAAACGGTTTAGGAAGTGAGAATTTTACATCAATACTTGATGAAGAACCCTAAAAATCAAAAATTCTTAAATTAAATTCAATAGTAATGGTAAAGTATTCGATTTTTTGTTAAATTTGGATTCTTTTATTGAAAATTGCGAAACCCATATTAAGAATTCAGGACTGAAAAACAGAGGAATTGGTAAAAGTGAACCTGAAGGTTGATAATGGAAGGAGATAACGAAGATGGAAGCTTGAGAGAACATGAAACTTCCATTTCTTAATTCAAGTTTTTCGAAAGATTTCTGGAAAAATCTGTAAGAGCGAGAGAGAGATTTTTGTGTGCTGTGAAATCAATGGAGATTGTAGACCACACACGTGGGAGAAGTGTCGACGGTTTGGTTTTTCGGTTGAGTCAAACGACGTCGTTTGTATTTTTGATGAAAAAATACAAAAAATTGCGTCTGCCGGGAGTCGAACCCGGGTCTATTGCTTGGAAGGCAATTATCCTAACCGTTGGACTACAGACGCAGTTGAATAGATATAAGAAAATCTGATATTTATCAATATTTTGCACGTGAGCAAATATCTGTAGTTTGGTTTTCCGGTTCAGTCAAAGGTGGTACAGTGGTGATCAAACTCCATTGTTTACTCAGACGAAATAAGAAAACGTTGGTGACTTTTCATCAGTGTTCTGGAATACGGTGTATAAAGTCGTATATAAGATATACGGTGGCGAGAAATCGTACCATTTTTATGCTATATATTGAATTTATATGGTGGAAAACAACACGGTCATATATACGACATATATACAGTATATATATGGTATTGTATGTACAATGTTTTAAAAAAATAAAAAAAATAACCTAATTTTGACAAGATTAGTCCTAAAAATAACTATAATAGACTCCTTAATCTTCTCTTAAAATTTCTTATCATCCTAAAAGGCACCGTCTTTCGACATTTTTTAAGTGTTTTTTACATCTGTTTAACAATTGTTATTGTTTATACGTTGTTGATGATCATAAATTTTCACATTTTATGTTATAATATAAGTGAAACTATCAAACAATTGTGATCGTGTATATGAATGCCTTAATTTTTCAAATTAGGATTTATATTTAGTTTCATATCAAATAACTTTTGTGATAACTGGTCACTTTGTTTACAAGTTTATTAACTTACTAGTTATTACAATGTTATGTTTTACCCTCTAAGGACTTTAATTATTTGAAATTATTTTTAGTATTTGTGGATATTAATTTAGTTAATATTCATCATTTGTATGTATATTGAAAAACAATACATCGTATAGTTTTCGTATATACAACCATATATACGTCTATAAGTTATACGGTGCTCCACCGTACGTCCAGTATTTTAGTTAAATGTGATGTGATGGAAGGTATTTTGTTTTGGTTTACATGAATAATTAAAATGCCAAACAAAAAGTAAGTGTTTTAAGCAACAGCAAAGAACGTTAAACGATACCAAAGTGATAATAAATAACGGTATATAAAGTTAAGAATATTGCTTAAAGATTTTGTAATCTTTAAACGACACCAAAGTGATAATAAATAACGGTATATAAACTCCTATCGGTGTCTTCATTATTCAAGCATGGAATAAAAACAAAAAAAATAGAAGAGAAACTCAAAGAAAATTCGCGGATATCTTCTAAAAGAGGTTGGATCTCGTTGTGAGAGTCGCCATTGTCAAAGAGTTTAATAATCGTTAAGGAGTCCGAGAGGACTAGGATATCATCAAACTGTTGGGCTAGCAGGGCTGTGACTGCCTCAAGAATCGCCCAAGCCTCTGCTACGAGAACCGACCTCACGAAACGACGAGTGCTTGTCTCCGTAATGTCCGTAGAGGAGGAATTCGATCGAATGATCCACGCAGCCCCCGCTCGGTGAGAGGTTGCGTCCCAAGCTGCATCCACGAAACAAGAGTATCGCTTGTTGCATAGTGGGGGGGTCCGACGTGTTTGGATTTTTGGATACTCTGGAGGGGACTCTTCTCTTGCGCATTACTCCACTCTATTGCTTCCCTAGTCGTTTTCGAGATGATCTCTTGAGGGGTGAATTTTTTATCTTCAAAGACAAGCTGGTTTCTAGCAGTCCAGATGTTCCAACAGATCCAGGGGAAGAGAGGCGTTGAAGTACCTGTGGGAGGTAAATTGACAAGTTTCTTTGCTCTAGCGAGGAAACATAGCGGCGTAGGTACTTGTAAATGTTCAATCCCGATGATTGGAGCTAGGTCTCATACTTGAGTTGCAAAAGGACACTCCCTGAAAAGGTGTAGAATAGATTCTGGTTCATCACATCTCGGACAGGCTGCCGAGGGAACTATACCCCTGCGGACCAAGTTCTGACCAATAGGGAGAGCATTCTTCCCAATTTCCCATAAAAGGTGTTTGACTTTTGGGAGAGCTTTAACTTTCCTGATGTGGGCTTGCCATTTGAATTCCTTGTCTTCTTGATTAATATCTCATATTGTGCACATACCATATCCTGACCGCGTTTTGTATTGACCATTCTTAACAGGTAGTCATGCTAGAGTATCTTCTCTTCTATTCAAACTTGTTGGCAAAAGGCGGATAAGATCCTCATATTGAGGTAATACTTGTCTAATAAAAGACTAATCCCAGCTGGTGGAGTTAGGGAGTTTGAGATCTGCAACCCTTAAATCTTGGTAGCAAAGGGGTACCGGTCCCATGGGAACCAGCGGAGTCTCCATTGAGAGCCATGGGTCCTTCCAGACTCGAATCTTTACTCCATTTCCTACTCTCCAGCCAATGCCAAGTCTAAGGACTTCCCAGCCTGCCATAATACTTCTCCAACCATGGGAGGCTGAATTAGTAGCTTTGATATCTAGGAAGGATGAATGATGGCAATACTTGCTAAGAAAAACCCTAGCAAAGAGCGATTATGGTGCTTGAATGATTCGCCAGCCCAGCTTTGCTAGCAACGCGTCATTGAAAGCTTCAAAGTCTCTAAAATCCAGTCCTCCAACATTTTTAAGAATAGTCATCTTATCCCATGAAATCCATACCATGTGTCTATCATTAGACTTTGAGTCCCACCAAAACGGGTGAGTATAGAGGTGAGTTGCTTGCATAAGGAAAGTGGAAGCTTAAAATTCGACATTGAATACGTTGGCATGGAGGAAAGGTCTTTAGAATAACTTGTTTGCTTGCTGGGGAAAGAAACCGAGAGGTCCATTCCCCAAATTCCCTAAACCGAGAGGTCTTGGATATAATCATGACTAATAATTGTAGTAGAGACCATTCCCCAAATTCATGCCTCATAAATTTTAATAAATATTTTTGTTATGAAAACTATTAAAACAATAAACTTTTTATCGGAATGTTAAAGTTTACTAATCAACCAATGATAAAACGATAAGTGAGAAGATAAAAATCAGAAAATTTAAAATTTGATTGGTTGCTTAGATTTTTTTATCTTTAAAGATTTTCTTTCTGTATTGTTTATACCTCTAATGGTTATAAATTCACCACCATCATAGCCATACAACACACATCAACTTAAAACAAAAAAAATTCTCTCAAAAGTATTCATTATATAAGTAAAAATCCTTCATTTCCTCACAAGTAAGGTACAATTTAATCATTATTTCTTATACAATGTTCTTGTTTATATTTTATCATTTTTTTGGTAACTGATCAAAGATCAAATATTGTCTTGACAATTTAATATATTTATAAAAATTGGTTTAGCAGTATACAATGATTACAGTGATCATTTTGGCTAATTATATAAAATATATTTAGATTCTCAGTATATCCTATATATTAAATTACATAAAAAAATCACTTGTTAGATAAATTTTGCCACTTTTAAAATATGACTTAACACAAATTTTATAATTATGTAATTTATAAAATGTGGATTATGAATCATTATTATGTGTTTATTATTTGTGTAAAAAAAAATTTGTATAAAAAATTGAAGATGACAATGAATCACTATATTTATTATGGTTAATTTAAAGCAGTTATAACTTTAACCTTTTTTTGTCAATGTAATAATTTTAATTATATTCATCTATGTTGTCTTATAAATCGGTTACCACTCCGTTTTAGAGAATGGCGGATGCACGATGCACAATTGTATCAGTTTTGCTGCCGGATAGATTTAGCCATGAAGAATGTGAGAAATTCCAAGATACGTTGTCTATATTAAATTCCCTACCGATTGAGAAGTACAACGCGTTTTGGAAGGCATCTGCGCAACTGCTTAAAGAAAATGCATGGTGGCGTTATACATTTCTGGACACTCTATTCCAATCAGATAATGATAGAATTGGGTTCTTGGAATGTATAACTGGGGTGAATCGGATAGGAACCATAATTGGCTCAAATTTAGAGAATTCTCAACCTTTTTTAAGTGGTTATGGCAGTGGTAGTGCAAGAACATCAGGAATTTATGCGGGACATTCACCGTCTCAGTATCATTATGCTCACATCCCACAATTCCATCCCCTGCTGCTATGGGGCACTTAAATCTATCACCGGGTATCGCGTTTAACATGTATGGACAAATGCTCGGTGCACCAATATTTCTGCCTAGATTCGGTGGTTTTCCCTTCATGTCCCAATCGCCAGCTAGTCAAATGATGCAGACATCGAGACCTACTATTCTTTAATGTAGATGCATCTCCATATATGGGTGGGGCACCACCTACACATACGGGAGAAATAAATCATGATTTTCAAACACCAATTAGAGAGGCTGCAGATAATGGGTATAAGAAAAAAAGATTTATATGGATGGTTGCGTTAAGTTTTATTTTAAAAAAAAAAAAAGATTTCACTATAAGAAAGACTAAATTTAAAGTTGTTAAACTATTTTATTTTAAATATATCGCTAAACAATCTAACACATGAATAATTATTTAAATTATTTATGATTGAGGATAAAAAGTCGACGAGATATTTGTCAAACCAACGATTCAGTATTATGAACAATATTTATGTCATGCCATAAAAGCATACATTTGGTTAAGTATTTAAGTATTAAACGTCAAATTCAGCGTAATGGTGAATCATGCTTACAAGCCGTTAGAATGTGCAAAGAATCATTTCATACTTTCTATTAAATGATGGAACAAAAATATGAATTAGCAAAAAACATAAAATATTGATATCAAATAAAGTGTTGCAATGTTTCGTAATGAAGTTCAATGCACTCTAATGTGAAATTTTGGTTAAACCATGATTAATCAAAAGTTTCATGACATGTTTAATTTTAAGGAACAACTTGTTTGTAATCAAATGAAGACTCCAACAATTCGTCAACTTCGAAAATACCCTTGAAAGTTTCAATAGTTAATCTCTTGTTATTTTACAAAGTTTCATTTGTATATAACACATTTTTCGTCATTGTACCACTAAAAATAAGAGGTTGGGAACCGTTTTGGTAAATTAAACCTTAAGACCACCTCCATCGTTGTTTTTGCCGGGTTCTTGGCGGGGAAACCTAGGCAGAAAACCAAAAAAAAAATGAAAAATGTGTGTTTTAGTTAAGAATCGATCCTTAGATAAGTATTTTAAGGAATCGTTTCTTTTCACGTGTCAGATGTTGATTCGCCTGTTTCATCCTCTTTGTAACTCGCTCTCTGCCCTTCACTCGCTCATCCACATATCGAAGAAATCACATAGAGAAGTCAAATGGAGCACGAATCCATCACCGCTAGACGCTGACATACTCGCTACCGTCGCCGCTCACTTCCCGGCAACCACCTGTAACGATCTCGTCTCCAACACATCTCTCGTCCTTTTGGTATTCTCTTCTCTCTCTCTCACTCGTTTCCTTATCTTAATTCTGATACTCTTAGAATCAGTCGAGTCATAAGATGGTTTCTCGAATCCCGGATGTTATCTAGAATAGCGCTTTCACTTGTGGTGTCGCAATTCAATTTTGTGAGTGCTCTCTCTCAAAATTTGTGTTTTTGAAATTGATTTGCTAACGGTGAATCTATTTACAAAATAGGATCAGATAGACCAAATAAAAGATCTATGGAGTAAATTTTTTTGAAATAGTTAGCTTGATTCTTTGATTTGTGTCAAAAGGGTTTGTTTGCAATGGAAAATTGATTTGTTAAAAAGTTTTGTCAATGCTTATGCGATAGATAGATGATTTTGGGAAATTTGAATTCGGTGAAAGTTAGGTGTGATGATTAGTGAATGTTGTGGAAGTACTTCATATTCAAGCCTCTTACTCTAAAATTTTCAATTGCTATATCGAGTTTGTGATGAAGCAAGTGCTCCTCACGTATATTGATTTGAAGATTCTGGTCTATTTGTTTTGGTGGGTGTAAAGTTCTGATTATTCAATCAATTCGCTTTTATACAATTACTGCCTGATAACCAAATGAGTTTCTATATGTTGATTAATGGCTTCAGTTTTACTATATAAAGGAGAATCTGGTTTTCAATTTTAGTGATCGTCTCTTTTATGGATGTAGAACGTGACTCTGGAGTTCAAGAAGCTCCTTGGTGCAAAAACACAGGTTATGGCAGAAACAATGCACCATCTCACTGTAGAGGTTGCTGATGGTGAGACCAATAAGGTCTACGAGGCTAAGGTCTTGGAGAAAGCCTGGTAACTCTTTCAATAAGTGAATGTGAATCCAGTTCGTGTGTTTGCCTTGATGGTGTGTGTATGGAACTGGTATTGTGTATCTCTTGACTTTTTAATTTCAAAAAACTTTTACTTTATATCTGCCTGCTTTGATTTTAACATAACGACGAAATTATCCCATGATTAAAGCTAGAGATGGTGAGTGTATCTCAATCACATTCCAAAATAACATTACTTTCAAGTCTTTGAGGAAGCTTCTACTCTTGCAGAGCATAAAAACAAGTGTCATCTCTCTACTCCTCTTCATCTTGTAAGTTGACTTATGATGTGAATTAGGATTAGTTATAAATTTTGTTTGTATTGGAGGTTGATGATCTATAAGCCACAGATAGTAGAAGAAGAAGCTGTGATTACTTCTTCTGAGGTAGTAGCTATGAATTTATCATAGTTAGGTTTTGGTTTTGCTAGATTAGTTTCAAATTTTGGAAAACAGAATCAAATGTTTAAAAAAATTTTTTATTTTTTTTTAAGAATTCATGATAACATCAATGGATTAGTCAAATTAAATAGAGTTATTCACTAGTCAATATTAACAAAAAAATCTTAAAATGATCCTAAGAATTCCATGGTGGATAACACCAATGAAGATGCTCTAATATTTAGTTAGATATAATTTACATATGCTTTCACATATATATATGGAATGGAAAACAATGTTGAGGTCATTATGCAAGAGTCTTTTTGAAGAGTTCGAAATAAAAAATCAAAGATTTCCAAAATATTTAAAGGTAAATAATATTTCATTGACTGTGGATATGAATAAAAATATTACTTACCTCCTTATCGAGGAAACTAGCAAGAAGAACTGAGATGTCGTTTACGACAATTTCATAATGATTATCCTCCAAATAATAAACATGAACTGTTAACTTTGTTATTGAACGAACTTTTGGAATCTTGCAAAAAAAAATAGAGGGTCGTGAAAGAATTACTGAAGTTAGAAATTATAAATACAAAAAAATTTTGTTGTCATTTATTAAAAAAGACTTTCATAACTAGCGTTTCAATATATTATATGACTCTTTTGATGCCAAAGAAAAGATAAAAATTGCAGATGTATATCAAGAAGAAGATGAAAATATGATTTGTGAGTATTGAGATATACTCATATCTTTGAGTATATCGAATATTTAAATTTTGTATGTAAATCTATAAATACCTTTGTAAAGCTATTGAGATCAATAACAGAAAATATTCATACGCTTGAGAGTTTTGACATGAACATCATCGAGCCCAAACAGAAAATCATTGTGTTGGACAAATTACTCATCGTCTTGTCGTGTTACAGGACCGCACCACGAGGATGCTGATTGGAGCGGGTGAGCGACTAGGCGAGGGGTTTTATCACTTTCGCGGGATTGAGATTGTGACAAGTTTTCAGACTAGTATTGGCAATGATGGAGCTTTATGGTATTGTCGTCTGGGTCATCCGTCTTCTCGTGTAGTGGGTTTATTACCAGAGTTTAAGCATTTATCTTCTAGTAGTTTGGATTTGCACCATGATTGTGATGTATGTTTTTTTCGAGCCAAACAAACTCGAAATTCATTCCCACTTAGTGATAATAAAACGTTGAGTATTTTCGAACAACTGCCTTATGTGGCTCGCGCTATTTTCTTACAATTGTCGACGATTTTTCTAGAGCCATATGGATTTATTTGCTTCCTGATAAACGAGAAGTCGGAACAACACTGAGACAGTTTATAGCTATGGTTTCTCGACAGTTTTTTAAGGAAGTTAAGGCAATACGAAGTGATAACGGAACTGAATTCTTAGCTCTTACTAGCTATTTTCGTGATAATGGGATTATTCATGAAACATCTTGTGTATACACTTCGCAACAAAACGGAAGAGTTGAACGGAAGCATAGGCACATCCTGAATGTTGCTAGAGCACTCAGATTTCAATCAAATCTTCCGTTGGAATTTTGGGGAGACTGCGTTCTTACCGCCGGATATCTTATCAATCGAACGCCGTCGCTTCTTCTTCATGGTAAAACACCTTTTGAACTCCTTTATGATCGTCCTCCACTGTACGAGCACCTTCGAATCTTTGGTTGTATGTGTTATGCTCACAATATAGCTCATGGTGGTGACAAATTTGCTAGTCGAAGTCGAAAGTGCGTATTCCTTGGATATCCGTACGAAAAGAAAGGATGGAAATTATATGATCTCGAGAATGAGAAATTCTTTATCTCTCGTGATGTTACATTCATAGAAACATCGTTCCCATATGCGACCTCTGTTGCTTCACCCTCTATCGAAGCATATTCACAGCCGTCTCCTATACCTGCATCACGATATGACGATGATTTTGATGAAATCGAACACGATGACCCTGTCCCCAACCCAGCACCGGTTATCTCGGAACCAGAATCCCCAATACAAACTCATTCTGAACCGACTGAACCGATAGTAGTTGCTCCTGAACCAGAGAATTCTACCCAGACCGGGCTTACATCGGTTTCCTCTTAACCAGATAATTCTGATTCCACTAATTCAAAACCGGCGTCTTCATCTCCTGCAGCCTCGATCCCGACTGTGTTGATTTCGAATCCGCCATCATCGACTGCAAATCTGCCATTATCGGATTCCGCTGATTCGAATACTGAACCTGAATTGCTAGGCCGCGGTCATTGCAAGCTTACTCAGCCTGCGAAACTCAAAGACTATGTCGTCAAACTTAACACAGTCTCTCTCTCGTCCCCTTCGCCTAGCTCTCCTGCAAACATCGCATCCTCAGGTACACTCTATCCTCTATCTGACTATCTATCTAGCGAACGATTTTCTTCAGGTCATCACAGATTTCTTCTTGCCTTAATCTCGGCAATTGAACCTCGTTCTTTTCAAGAAGCCATGAAGTCAGATAAATGGAAATCATCGGTACAAGGTGAAATTGGAGCTTTGGAAAAGAGCAGAACTTGGGATCTTGAGGAATTACCACCAGGAAAGAAGGCTCTTGGATGTAAGTGGGTTTTCCGGATTAAACATAAATCGGATGGTTCTATTGAACGTTATAAATCTCGCTTGGTGGTTATGGAAGCAAGTGGAAGGATTGGATTACAATGAAACCTCTACACCTCTCGCCAAGATGGATACTGTGAGGATTTTTCTTGATGTTGCTGCTAAACGAAACTTTGAAGTCCATCAAATGGACGTTCATAACGCCTTTCTTCATGGCGATCTTGATGATGAAGTTTGGATGAAGCTTCCACCTGGTTTTGGATCTCCGATGAGACTCGTGTATGTTGTTTGCGAAAGTCTCTTTATGGACTAAAACAGGCTCTTCGATGTTGGTTTGCAAAATTATCAACAACGCTTCGCGAGTATGGGTTTAAGCAATCTAAGGCAGATTATTCTTTATTTAGCTTCATTCGACCAGATGTTTGCATTCAAGTTCTTGTTTATGTCGACTACCTGATAATTCAAGGCAATACGGTTGAAGTCATCCAAAAGTTCAAAGATTATTTATCATCTTGTTTCCACATGAAGGATCTTGGTCTTCTCAAATATTTTTTGGGAATTGAAGTTGCTCGTAGCAAAGAAGGATTTTTACCTTTGTCAAAGAAAATATGCCTTAGATATTGTTACCGATACCGGTCTCCTTGGTTGTAAACCATGTGGTTTTCCGATTGATCAAAATCATCAACTTGGGTTAGCCACGGGTCCTGATGTTCCTGATCCTGAAAGCTATAAGCGGTTAGTGGGTAAACTGATTTACCTTGGGGTTACTCGTCCTGATTTAGCTTATGCTATTCATATCTTGTCCCAATTTATGCAACATCCCAAGGCTGCTCATTGGGACTCTTAAGGTTGTTCGTTATATTAAGGGCACTATTGGTCATAGGTATTTTATTGCGCACTGATTCTCCTTTGCATTTTACTGCTTGGTGTGATTCTGATTGGGCCGGATGCCCTACTACTCGTCGCTCTCTATCTGCATGGATTGTTCAGCTCGGTGATTCGTTGGTTTGCTGGAAAACTTCGAAGCAACGTGTGGTTTCTCGCTCTTCTGCGGAGGCAGAATACCGCGCTATGGCAGATGCTACGAGTGAATTGAAATGGTTAAAATCGATACTTCTTGAGTTTGGTATTCAACATACCGTACCTATGACTCTATTTTGTGATAGTCAGTCTGCTCTTCATATTAGTGCTAATCCGGTATTTCATGAACGTACAAAGCATATTGAATCGGATTGTCATTTTATTCGGGATGATATTCAAGCTGGAATACTTCGCACGGCTCATGTTTCTACCAAAAATCAGCTTGCGGATATACTGACCAAGGCTTTGGGTCGTAAAGAATTTGATGCATTTAGGCGCAAGTTGGACATTTCGAATCTTCATGCTCCAATTTGAGGGGAGTATTGAGATATACTCATATCTTTGAGTATATCGAATATTTATATTTTGTATATATCTACTTCTATTTAGATTATTCTATGTAAACCTATAAATACCTTTGTAAAACTATTGAGATCAATAACAGAAAATATTCATACGTTTGAGAGTTTTGACAGTAAGATAGAAGAAATGGAGACATCTAACAATACGATGAGTGATATTTGGTTAATATTTGGTTTAGGATCTAATTTGATGTTATCGTGCATGTGACAATCTGTGATCCTTAAGGGGATATTATGAGATAAAATTGTTGTTTCAAGATGTTGAAACATAGTGTAATATTTATAAATAGTGGTAATTTTTATTATTGTATGCATGCTTCAAAGTTCCTTAATATCAGAAGATATACTAAGTTGGCTCCAATGGCAGTAAACAAGATATTATTATTCTTCAGCTTAGTCTACGCTTTCAATACAATTAATCTTCTTTTTTTTTTGTCATCGGGAAAGTTAATATTAAAACCAATAAAGAGAGTAAAAGAGTTCTAGACATCATTTGAGACACTAAATCTGACAGAAAAACACAAACGTTTTCTCTTGAATCGAAAGCCGTGGACACAACATTTCTGGAGCCAAATCACTGCACGGCACTACTTCGTTAGCCTTGCAAGGTGGTTCTTGCTGATTCAACAAAAGAAAATCAAACAAACTGTGTAAAAAAAAATTAAAAAACAAACTGAAATCGAAACAAAATGAATAACAACGTAACTGAAACCAATAACCCCGTATCAAAACTTAACATTGATATAAAAAAAAATCCAATAGCCCCGTATTAAAACCACAAGATAAATTCTCCCAAAACACACACATCTTCAACTCCGAGAACAAAACTAAGATGACGAGAACCGCCCCACTTGAAATTTCGAACTGGTGATAAATAGCTATTGGAAGTTGATAGATATAAATAATCTCTGTGTTTTGGAACATGATTATTGAACTGGAATTTGTTAACACTAATCATAAAAACGCTAAAAAACTCTTTTAGCTGGTGGATATAGTTTCTGGATATAGTTTCTAGACAGGAATTTCAATCATTTTTTATTCCAAAAATGTGATGCAATATATATATATAATCGATTCGAGCTTTTTCATATTTTAAATTTTTTAAAACAACTGTTTAATGATTTGACCATCTTGCTCCTTGACTAATCAACAAATTGCCTCTAATTTTCATGTATGTGTAGACAAATACTATAGTCACACTCGTAAATATCTAAGAATTAGATAAACCTGATTATATTATATTTTGTCGATAAACATGTATATTCGTGCATTTTAAATTATTTTATTTTGAAAATATAAAATTTCTTAGCGTTGGTTTTCTTAGCTTCAGTTTTTGACTTTTCTTCAACCTAGCTTGTAATTTTTTAGAGTATCAAAATTAGGGTTTTACCAAAATTACAGAGAACAACATGTGAAGATATTTGTTTAATTTGTGTGGTTACTTTTGCTTAAAATTCAAGACGATAAGACTGGCAAGTGAAGACGCCGTAAAGTAGCAATGGAGGGCATGTGATTGAAGAATGGTTAAACATGATCTTATCAACTTTGAAGTTTCGTAACCGAAAACAATATTTGTGGTTTTTTGGTGTCTTTTTTAGGTATGGATACTGAATTTTGTAGATTTGAATGTTGGAATTCTATTTGGAATTTGTATTTGATTAGATAGTATGTTTTCGTTAAAAAAAAAAATTAGCCACAAAAAAGCAAATACCTTTTACTAAAGTTTAATATCTGTGAAGAGGGTGCAAGGAAAGATAAAACAATTTAAGATACAAAACATGAAATTCTTAAATAAATTACTGTAATTAGCATGTGAATATGTATCTGTTGGAAAAAAAATGAAACTATACTTTGTTAACTGTGAAGCATAACTCAACGGATGGTTTGCTTTTTGTTGAACCCATGATAAACTATCAAGGGTATATTATAGATTGCTTTCGTAATTCTTGTAAGAGGAATGAAACGATTCAGAAATTTGTAATCTCACAGTCTACTGATTTTAAATCGTATTATGACGAGGTGGAAGAATTGTTCATATCGCTAAGAAAAAAATAGTTATAATTTTAGTGCTATATATTGATACGTTTAAAAAATTACAAATTTAGTGATTTTATACCGGAAAAAGAAATGATTTATTACCAACTTATTGTAATTTATAGATTTACAAAACATCTAAATTACTATGTATATATAATTGCATTTTTCGCTGTAGATTAGATTCAAAATGTTCATACTATATACTGATACAGATAGTTAAATACATTAACTGTTTAGATCTAAATTATACGACTACATAAATCGGAGATACACATCGTGTTTTCCTTTTAGAATTTAACCTTTATCTACTCCTACTATAATTAGTACTATAAATATTGAATACAGAAATAAAAGTTATATGAAGTAATCCTGAGTTCCAAGTTCCAAGTTCCAAGTGTTCAAGCATGCCACCAGTTTGGGCTCGAGAATCAAAACACTTTGCACATTAAAACGTTAAAGTTAATGTGTCAGAGAGATGTGTTTATGAAGTCACCTTTTCTTTTGAGTTCATTGGATTTTGAAACTACACACCTAATTTTAGGTGCTATTCATAAACTCCTTTTTTTTTTTTTCTAAAATATTTATTTCACCCCCACATATTTTATTTTCAAATGTATTGCAAAATTCATCTTTTTCTTATATATAACTGGGATAAGTCTTAAACCCCGTACTAGTTTTTGAGGTTTTTAGAAATCTGAAATAAATTTCAAATCAAATCCGTACAAATTTCTCGAAGCTTATAGAAAACCGAATATTACTACCATCTTACAATATAGGAGAAAAACTTTACCAGTTTTCATAGATAGTAAAACTTGATATTTTACATTGATCTACATAGCAATTAATGATTCAGTTATTTTTTACAAAAATAGAATTAAACAATGATAAGAAAGGAAACTTAATTGTTCCATTTTGAGTTTACCAAACATTTTTACAGTTTAATTCTATAATTATCTACTTCCTTACAATTTAAAGTATACGAATATATGTAGAAGATTATATTTTTATTATGTATGATCATGCAAAAATTGAATTCAACAAAAATGAGGGGAGAATTATATAAGTGATATAATATGATAAATTATCGATATGTTTTTGCATATAACATTTGATTATACAAATAGGATTAAACAAAGATGAGAGGAGAAATATAAAACTTGATTTAAAATTTTATATCAAACAAATATTCTTTACGATTTAATTGTTTATTTATCTACTTCATTTTACGTTTTACAGTATAAAAGGATATGCAAAAAATATTATTTTATATAAACTGAATAAAATAACTACGACATGTGCAGTTATTGATTATGTGAGATCGTATTTGTAAATGCCACACAAAACTGGTTAGTAAGAGAGGTGACTAGTTTTGAGGTAGAAAGAATTATATTTTCACTAAGCATTGATGATCTAAACATGTTAGAAAGATGCTCGAAAACTCCTAATTTTCAAGAATTGTTTGCTCTGTTTTTAATTGCATCGTTTAAATGCTCTATTTTTTTTGGCTTTGTTTTGCCCCTGCTCGATTATTCTGGAAGAAAAAAATGTTTATGATTAGACAATTTTTAATCTAAGTCTTAAGTTATTTTGTATTGACATTCAAAGTGTAATATTCTATTTTTTAGAGTTATTTTCTTAAAAATGTTTCTCAAATAATATTATAGAGATATATCTAAAATGTTGGATCTTGTGATGTGGTATAGTAGTTGTTCTAAGCGATGACTTTTGATGGTTTGTATAAGAGACTGAATATGTATATCGTTTTATAGTAAAATCAGTTTTTGAGATGTTTTGTATGGTATAAGCTTTCTTTCGCGGATAAAATTAACGTTATATTTATATATTATACTACTATATGGTCACTTGTTATAAAAAGACTCATTGAAAGATAATTCATACTAATGAATTATGTAAATATATTGCCGTTCTTTCTTAACAAAAAAAAATCTATAAATGTATATAACAGAAAGACTGATGTAAAATACTTGTTAGTTAAGTTTTCTACGTACCTTGCAGAACAAACTTACATATACACAGGTTTTGTTTGTTTATCCCCATTTTTTTTTCTTTCTTTTTGATATAGATAAGAGATAACAACATATTTAGGTCATTCAATACAATTGTCGTTCACGAGTCGTGCCGATTCTCAACTTTTTCCAAAGTAGTTGGGAAATTTAAAGCATCCACATTAGCTTCACCTATTTGTTTCTATAATTAATAATCATATACCCAAATAAAATAATGATAACATCGTTACAAACAAATATACAGAAGATGCCATATCTAGTGATGTGACTTATATCTCACGATTTTCTTTATCTATAACTGCAATTTTACGTAAGTTTTGTTTTTTTGGGACCAAAAAAAAGGAACCATCCTAATTTTTCGCTTAAAATGTGATTTTGGTCCCAAAAAGTTGTAAAGTAGTTCTTCAACTATCCAGCGAGCACATACAAAAACACAATATTTTGAACATATGATGGTTAATATGTAGTTTAAATAAACCACTTATATGTTAAATAAAATAACATATTAAATTGGTTCTACATAATCGGTTCAAAATATAAACAATTTTTTCAGGTGCCTATAAATTAAATTCGATCCTTTTGTCCATGTATAGTATTTAAAGACAGATATATAGCATAAGGCATACTGCATACATACATGTAATGTTGTCGATATATTTTTTTTTTCTCGTAATAAAAAAATGTCTCATGTCTCATGAGACTTTAAAAAGACACGTGATAACGCCTTCTTTCGACAAACTACTCTACTAATTTCCAAAATATACTAAAAAATCGGTGGTCCATACTTGCTCCATTACCTCTTCCATTTATTATTTTTCTCCGAATCCTATGCCTACTCCTTCACTTGTCTTTGGGAAAATTAAAGAATCCTATATATCTATCTCGTATATGAACTGAGAACTATAATTATGATTAGTGTTAGGAATTTTACATCAAAATGAAGATGAGATTAGAGTTTCAGTTAAATGTATGAGTTAATCTACTCATTGTTAGTTTTTTTTTTTTTTTTTTTTTGATAACAAGGAGTGGTCCCAGACCCAAATGAGTCAAGACTAATCCCCTTGACAGGTCTATCGACGGTCCGATTGCCCTGCAGTTTTTGAATGAACTTTTTACTCAAACCTCGCTGGCCAAGAGTTTCGAACCAGGAATCTTCCACCTAGAAAGTTACCATTGGACCAAATACACTTGGTTTAGTTAGTTTTTAGTTATAAACCTATAAAATCAAAATTCGAATTTGACCAATATAGGATAGTCTACAAATAAGCATGTTACTAATGCTAAATTTGGTAAACCTAAGCATTCAGTTTTTCGTTTCTTATTTGTTGGGTTTGGATTTCCGCATTAAGAAAATAGGTCCAAACCATAATCGAATATTATTATTTATTTTTTTGGTTTTGGAAAAAGTATAATATAAAATAATAGAAATTTACATTTAATTAGTATAATGCATTTTTAGTATATTGTTACCATACATTTGAATAAATTTTAATTTAGATGCAAAAAGTTGGATTCAATACCGATTTGGTTCAAGTTATTAGGCATAAAATTTTGGCATTGAATTAAATTCGGATACTCAAAAAGATTAGTTCGATTTGAACTTTTACTCACCTTAAGAACTTAGTTTGAAATGGATTTGAAGACACATCATTTTAACAAGAAAAACATATTAATTAGAAATCTCACATCCAAAACTAAAATAGGACTTATAATAACATATAAAAACATCGACCAGTAAACTTATTTAAAAATCTCCATAAAGTACTTTTTCTCATTTTTTTATCATTTAAAAAAAAAATAGCAAAAGCAACTTGAAAATTGAATGATCATCTACACCAAAAAGAAAAATACAGATTAAAGAAAATAAATGGTCATCTAAGTTTCATTGTAAGCACGTGATCGTGACGTTGACCATCATACGTAATAGTTGATCGTCCGGAAATTGTATTTTGTCGTATCCGATGTCTAGCTTTCTTCTCTAAGTAAATGCACTTTTGACATTAAACTCACTAATTCTTTTATCTTTTTAAAATTAGTCATATTTAGAATTGATGAGACAAAAACCATTTCTAATGGAACCTTAACTTAAACAAAAGAGGATATATAACTAAGCTACCAGCCTACCACCAATCTAGTAAGTATCTTATTATTTTATTTTTCTCGTTAGGGTTAAAATTCAAAATGTGATCATTGTAATTTTACTTTGGATAATTATTCTTTTGATGCACACCAAGATTTGGACTAGATTGAGTGGACGTCTCTTCTCCTTTAACCAATTTTATGAGAAAAAACATCACATCCAATCTACATTATTTCAAACAAAGTTTTTCAAAGATGAAAAAAACTCGAATATAATAAAAATTTATCCATTCGGACATGAATTTTGAAGTTTTCGAATCAAAATTTAAATTAAGTTGAACAATAAAAAGTATCTACGTCGAACAGTGAGAACCAAATCCAATTTTTTTTCAGAATCAAATCTAAATTTTGTCCTTCATCGAAAACAACCGAAATTCATTTTTTTAAAACATAAAATTGTATATTTACAAAAAATCCATCTAAATTTGCTAAACATATATATAATATTAACATAAAGTAAATAGGTATATATATTTCTTATATTCCTATCTACCTTAACCAAATTTTTAAAGGAATATTATTTGTGATTCATTTCTTTTATAGTTTTTTTTGTTTTAATGTTATCCCAAATTAAATTTCTTTCTTTTCTTCTTTCACCATCTCCCAATTTTAAGTGAAGATAAAATGGTCTCTGGCGAATTATCGGTGAACATTGTAAAAGTCGTTTTGTTCGAATATAACCTAGAAAGAAAATGCAATACTTCATACTAAATGATAAAAAAAAGGTAAAACCACAAACCTTTTTCTCAGATCATGATTCTCTGCCTTACCACCTAGAACAGCATCCCCACTAACGACCTGTAGATAAAGTGGAAAGTTCTTTCCATAGGCGATCAACAAATTTCCTAAAAATCGTAATTTTAACATATAATCGTCAGATTCACTTTTAATCTCATGCAGGATTTATGGCTTATGTATATCTGTTTATTAACCATGGAAGTTGGATTGTATCTGTTTAGAAGAAAAAGAAACTACAAAATTGAATCTCCTAAATTTTTGTTAAATGCAATACATTAAGTCTGAATGTAGTATATCCTCCTTTTAATTACTAATAAAGTCATGATGCCTTTTAAAAAATTATGAAATAAGCTATAAAAAATCACTAAAATTGAGTTGACTACATTATCTAAATTATGGATCAAACTTTTCATTCGTTTGAGACGAGATTTAAACAATTTAAGAGGCATGAACAAATATTTGAAAAACATTCATATTTTATTGGCAGTGATCTATTTTTGCATTAAAAGTTATATAAAAAACTTTTACCAATATAAAGAAAGAGGCGAATTAAAGTGTTAGACGTTTTAAAAAGGTCGAAGATTGTTATTCAATCCAATCGAATGAATTTTTTATCGAGTATTTTTGACGATTCAAACTCGAATGTAGAAGAAGGGGTTTTGTTGATAGTTGGTTTGGTTTCTTGTTAACTACTTATAATATGTAAATGCATTTATCAATTTATAAAGATTAATTAAGATTTGAAGTTAAAAATTCAATAGATAAAAGACGTATTGATCATTAAGATGGATATTGAACGGTTTGGATTATGAACTATTAAATTGCAAATAGTTGGATTTTTTAAGTTATAGATTTAGTGGTTTGGATCCTAATTCTAACTAATCTCAATGATTATGAGCATCAAAACTTGAATAGTGTGAGTTTTTCTTTTTTTTATCCTTTAACCATTTTTATGAGAATAAAAAAATCACTATATCTAATGAGCATTAATAGAAACAAATTTATAAAAAGGTGGAAATATTCAAATTGAATCAAAATTTACCAATTAATATATGAATTTAAAATTCAGACCACAATTTTCATTTTTCAGATCAAATTTTAAGAAATTATGAATAGTAAAAATTTCTATATTGAAGAGTCCGAACAAAATCTAAATTTTGTGCATCCCTTTTAAAATCAATCGAAATTCACTAAAAACAAATATTTACCAGAAATACATTTGAAAATGTTAAATATTAATTATATTTTTTATTTAACCCGGACCGAACCAAACCAAAATTCAGTTCTAACAAAGGCATATATGTTTCATAACCCGAAAATTTCAAAATATATAGAAATTGATCGAAACCGAATAAATAAAAACTGAATGTCCAAGTGCCATGAATTGAAAGGTTTTGCAATTTCAATTTTAATACTTTAAGAGAATTTGGTTTAAGTTATCTTCAAACCTATGGATCTTCCACAAGATTCAAACGGTTGAATCCACCAATTGACCCAATCATAGTCCAAACAGGAGCAACAAAAAAACAAGGATAAGAAAAATAAATGCTAACGTCTAGTTTTCAAATCGGTACAAGAAAAAAACAAATTGCATAATTCGATGGTCCTCCAAAACCTTTTGCTATCTCTGTAATAGTCAAAAACAAAAAATACCATAACTTTTTTTAATAATTTCAAATAATTTTATAGAGAAAAAAAGAGCATAATTGATTTTAATTTCACTTCCATGCTTTTCTCCTTACAAACAGACACTGCTTTATTGTTTCTCTGTGTGTCTCTTTGTTCCTATCTCATATATACCTCCGTTTTTGTCTCTGCAACAGATCTGTCTCCCCATTCTCTCTCTATCACTCATTCACTCAGTCAAGATTCTCATTTTTGCCTCTCTCGAAACCCTCTTCCCAAAACAGAGGTTTCTCCTCTCTCTTACTGTCTCTGCCAAAAACCATCGTTTTCTCTAGAAACCCATCAGTTTCCTCTGAAATTTTGCATGTGAAAGTTTGGTGAAAGCAAAAAAAGAGAGTAGAGATCTGTGATTGCTTTTAAAACGGCACCGTTTTTCTTGATCTCTGTGGCTTATGAGGTCACTAACTATACCCACTTGCCCTCTCTTTTCTTCACTCTCTCTTCTTCTTCTTTAATGTGAAACAAATTTAGTTCATAAGAACCAGAAATTTTGATTCTTTAGCTTCTGGGTTGATTTCAGATTCATAACAGAGCTCTAAAGTTTTCATTTTTTTTTCTTTCATTCCATTTGGGTTTTCAACTTTTGGGAAGTGGGTTTCTGAGATTTGAGACTTTAAACTGTGATTTTTAGGGTTAAATTCAGTGAAATTAGGTCAATTTACTTTCAAAATTTGGAAAGTTTGAGAGGATTTGGTAATTCAAGAATGAGATACAATTCGATTTGGTTTCAATACAAGATTCCGAAACGGAAGGAGATGAAGCAATTCTAATAAATGACGACGACGACTACAACGACGACAAGAGTTGCTGCTTCATCTTCATCAAGGAATCGAATTCTGAAAGATGCAAATGGAGATATCGGTGAGCATCTTCGAAACCATATCCATTTAACAAACTGTATTCACTTGAAGAATCATATGCATAAACAGAGTCCTGTTTTAACTGACCGTGCTCTTATGAGAGATCTCATTGTTCTTCAAAGATCACGTTCCCTTAGAGATCCTTCAGCTAGTCCTCCTCCTGCTTGGAACAACACTCCTCCTTCTTCAATTATGGATTTGCTTCCTAAGAAAGGTGATGAACAAGAAGGAAGACAATCCGTTGACCAGAAAAAGTCTAAGTCTAGTCGTAGGTTGTCTGGTTTGAATAGTTCTTCACCTGTTGTTGTCAACTTTGGTACATCTAAAGTAACACCTGATGATAATGAAGGTTTAGGTCACGTTAGTGGAGCAAGTGGTAGGAGAGTTAAGAGTTATAGAGATGATGCTGATTCTCAAAATGTAAAAGAGGTTTCAAGGAATTCAGGATCGAAAGCTAGTAGGTTCAATGAAGCTATGGTTAAGTCATTGTCTGATCAGTTAAACGAAGTTGTATTTGGTGGTGATAGTGATGATGTGGTTTCATCTAATGTTCGTCCACGGGTTAGGTATGGAGCTGGTGGTGTTACTCGTGGATCCGTTGGTAATAAAAGAAGGAAGTTTAGAGGGACAAGGAGAGTTCGTGGTAAGAGTAGAGAAACCGGTAATGGTGGTAATAAGAGTGAGATGTCTGTTGCTTCGAACTCAGTGCCTCAAAAAGAAGGATTTGGAGAACAAGAGATGAATAAAGCTTGTGGGATTCCGTTTAATTGGTCGAGAATTCATCATAGAGGGAAGACGTTTCTTGATAAAGCAGGTAGGAGTTTGTCTTGTGGTATGTCTGATTCAAGAGGAAAGAAAGGTGATCAATCTAATGAGATGATTCAGCAATCTGAAGTTGGTTCGAGCTCTGATAATGGCGAAGCACTTCCTTTGCTAGTTGATAGTGCAGAGAATGAAGAAGGTTGGGTTCATGATTACTCAGGGGAGTTAGGGATTTACGCGGATAATTTGCTCAAGAACGAAGAAGAAGATGATTCTGATCTTGTTTCAGAAGGAAGAAAACACAACAACAAGATTAAGAAGAGTCATAGACATCGGAATCAGAATCAGCATCAGCATAAGAGTCTTACAGAGAAATACGCTCCTAGAACATTCCGTGATCTCGTGGGACAGAATCTTGTTGTACAAGCTCTTTCTAATGCAGTTGCAAGACGAAAGCTTGGACTTTTGTATGTGTTTCATGGTCCAAACGGAACCGGAAAGACTTCTTGTGCTCGGATATTCGCAAGAGCTTTGAATTGTCATTCATTGGAACATTCAAAGCCTTGTGGTACTTGCGGTTCTTGTGTTTCTTCATCTAAAAGCCGGAACATTCATGAAGTAGGTCCTGTAGGGAATTTCGACTTTGAAAGCATCATGGATTTGCTTGATGGTAGTAATGTTATATCTTCGTCTCCTCGAGTTTTTATATTCGATGATTGCGATACATTGTCACACACTTGTTGGAATGCATTGTCTAAAGTGGTGGATCGAGTTGCAGCGCCACGCCGTGTTGTTTTCATCCTCGTGTGTTCGAGTCTCGATGTTTTGCCTCACGTGATCATATCGAGATGTCAGAAATTCTTTTTCCCGAAACTTAAAGATGCGGATATTGTTTACTCTTTGCAATGGATTGCTTCAAAGGAAGAGATTGAGATTGATAAAGATGCTTTGAAGCTTATTGCTTCGAGATCTGATGGTTCTTTAAGAGATGCTGAGATGACTCTTGAACAACTGAGTCTGTTAGGACAAAGAATCTCTGTTCCTTTAGTTCAAGAACTGGTAAGATCGAAACTTTATTGTTCTTGATGAAGAAAAATGGAAACTATTGTAAGAGTGCTCTGTTTTTTTTTGCAGGTTGGGTTAGTGTCTGATGAGAAGTTAGTGGATCTACTTGATTTAGCTTTATCTGCAGATACTGTAAATACAGTGAAGAATCTAAGAACAATAATGGAAACAAGTGTAGAGCCATTAGCATTAATGTCACAGCTTGCAACTGTAATAACTGACATTCTTGCTGGTAGTTACGATTTCAGTAAAGATCGACATAAAAGAAAGTTCTTCCGAAGACAACCACGTAAGTTTTTTCGACATTTCGTTTAATCTTAATTTACGTTTTGTTTCTAATCGTTGTCGTTGTTTTTTTAGTGTCGAAAGAAGATATGGAGAAACTGAGACAGGCGCTTAAGACGTTATCCGAAGCAGAGAAGCAATTAAGAGTATCGAATGATAAGTTGACGTGGCTTACAGCTGCGTTGCTTCAATTAGCTCCTGATCAGAACTATTTGCTTCAACGTTCTTCTACTGCGGATACTAGCTTTAACCGAAGTCCGTTGCCGTTAGAGAATAATAATGGAGGTAGAGAAAGTTCAGATCATCATCTAGATCCTTCTAGTGATCCAGCTGAAGGAAGAAGTCCTGGATTGGATAGAAGAAGAGGAGAGGGGAGAAAAAACCGACCTGCGGTTGAGGAAATCTGGTTGGAGGTTATTGAGAAGCTTCGTGTTAATGGTTTGAGAGAGTTTCTTTATAAAGAAGGACGAATCGTCTCTCTTAGCCTTGGTTCAGGTAATACTAATAACGCATTTCATAGCGAAAAAGCTAATAAAGTTTTTCTTCAAGCCAGTTTCTTTCTCGTTTAGTCAAATGATTGAAATTTTAATTAGATTCAACTTTATGTAGCGAAAGAAGCTTGAATCTTGATTAGATGTTTAATGTTTTGCCACTTTCTTGATGGGTTATGTAGTGAAACGATTGAATCTTGATTAGATTCAAGAATATGTAGTGGAAAAGCTTGAATCTTGATTAGAATCAAGATCATGTAGTGGTATAAGCTTGAATCTTGATTAGAATCAAGAACATGTAGCGGAAAAAGATTGAATTCTTGATTAGATTCAAGATTATGTAGCCGAAAAGCTTGAATCTTGATTAGATTCAAGAACATGTAGCAAAAGAAAGCTCAAATCTTGATTAGATTTTGCTTAATTGTTTCTGAAGCCAAATTTTTTGTTATTACTGTGTTGTGGCAGCTCCTACGGTGCATTTGATGTTTAGTTCGCCGTTAACAAAATCGACGGCTGAGAAATTCCGCAGCCACATCATGCAAGCGTTTGAGGCGGTTCTTGAATCTCCGGTAACTATAGAGATCAGATGCGAGACAAAGAAAGAACCAAGAAACGGTCATCATCATCATCATCATCACTCAGCTACAAAAGACAAAGCCTTTCCATCATCTTTAGCACTCATTGGTCATGATTACAACAACTTTGATGGAAGTGGAAGAAGTGAGATAGTTGAAGTGATTGAATCTAATGGACAAAGACGGAAACAACAAGAGAAGGAAGAAGAGAAGAGAACAGAGACGCGAGTAGGTTCTTCTGCGTTAGTTCGAGCTAGAAGGAAACATTTGGAAGCAAGCCAGAACCAAAACCAGAGCCAAAGTATTGTTAGAGGTAAAGTTTCATTAGCTCATGTGATTCAACAAGCTGATGGATGCACACTTCAAAAGAATTGGTCTAAACGCAAAGCTGTCTCTATCGCCGAGAAGCTTGAACAAGAGAATCTGTAAGAATCTAAAACCATCTCAAAAGATAGATCAATTTGTAAAAGAAATTGTTTAATTATTTTGTTTGATATACAGGAGACTTGAATCAAGATCAAGAAGCTTGTTGTGCTGGAAATCTTCAAGGAGCACACGTCGTAAGGTAAATAAACAATAAAAACCTTTTTTTTTTATCTGTAGTAAAAAAATCATAACTTTTTTTGTTTCTTGTTGATGAAAAAATTAGAAATTACTTTTTGAAAATTGTAAGGTTACGAGGTTGAAGTTGAGAACAAGAAGAGCAAAACCACATTCGTTGTTGAAGCTTGTGTCGTGTGGGAAATGTCTTTCGACGAGATCTCCAACAAGATGAGGGTTTTTTTTCTTTTTAGGGTTCTTTGATTCGAACATACGCAGATTTTATTGTAATAATCATAATAATAATCAGTGTAGTTTCTTTGCAATGTTAAATCTTTATGAATTTCTTCTTATCACGAAAACTGACTTTTTGTTACTTGTTTAAAAATACAACAATTTTTTACTCTGACTTTCTTTCTTGTTAATATATTACTGTCGAAAATCTCTTTCTTTAAAGCTTGACGAACTTTTAAAATGAGATCACAAATTGTCTCTTTCTTTAAAGCTTGAGGAACTTGTAAATTCTCCAAGGCTTCATTACGTAAACTCATTAGTATATTCATTAATCATACATCAAAAACAATTTGCCAATCCAAACATAAGAAAGTACTTTCGACAGCTCTTGTTTCAATTTATAGCTCCACACAAAACAAGTCTAGGTCGCTGAACTTGTTTGAGTTCTAGGAGATGCATCTGAGGAAATAACATTCACTGATTGGTTATGTCAGCTAGATCCGGATCATATCAATCATCTTAACCAACGTTATTTTTAATAAAAAAAATGTGAGAGATCTCCTCAGAGCAATTAGGAACACAACACATCACTTCTTGGAATACGAAAACCAACTCAAGATTTGAGTATTGCCTTTGCTTTCGAGAGCAGCTAATTCATCTTTAACACTGAGTTTAATTAGTTTGCAGCAATGGTTTAATTTGTAAAAACACCGAGCAAATCAACTAATTTCTAATAAAATTTTTTCTCGACAGCTATGCCAATGACCATGGAGAGCATATTCAAGTATTTTGAAGCAATATTCCCTAATTTAATGATGGAAGTGTATGATATCATCAATGACAATTACAAAGATAAAACAACTAATCTAGACTTAAAAATTCTTTTGAAATTACAAGGTTCTTACTTTTTGCTTACAATCTTCTAACATGTATGGACACTTTGCTATCAATGGGTTGTCTGTGACATGTTTCTTCATTCAAGTAATGTAGATGCGATGATTATCTCTCTTTCTCTTACTTTTTATTTTCTTTCTCTAATTGTTTTTTCTTTCACCCTTCCTTTTCTCTCAAAAACAAATGGATTGTAGTTTGGAAGAGTTTGAGTTGTTAACTCTTCATAAGCAAAAAAGCTGATGAAATAGACTATGAACTTACTTTGTACAAATGGTAAAAATTTGCTATTGTCTATTGCTAAACATTAATTTTCTAAGACAACACTAAAACTGAAAACAGTAAACTTAACTTTTTGGTTGGTTTATTATGTTTTGGATTGAATTTATGTTTTTAGGTTGATAAATATTTTACCAAAATCAATCTAGATAAAATTCGGATCAAGTTTACAAATTTCAGATCGATTTAAGTTTCTTAGATCGTCAATAACTTGCAACATAAATCATTTGGATCATAAATATATTGACCATATTAACTAAAATCTAATTGATTTTTTTTTAAAATAAAAATAATTTCTAAAATTGAATTATAACACAAAATTCAAGAAATTAACTAATTAAGAAAAAATACATAAAATAAAAACAAAACCATTTTCCTTCACATCCTAATATTTTTTTTAGGGTAGATTGATGTTTTCCGCATCCCATACCATCTTGTCGGATGACTACATTGAAGATCTGAGAACACGGTGTATAGAAAATTATAGGCATATGACATAGAAAAGAATATAAAAATAAAAAGATCTTTATTTTGTTGAGACTGGCTCAATGAGACCTTAGATTAGCTCGATCCCTTACTGCGTTAGACGTTATACCTGTTGGAAAAAAGTTCTAAAGAAAAAAAGATTTACCTGTGAAGATTTTTGTTTTTATCAGTCTAAATTTTTAATTGTAGATATTTTATTAGAAAAACGTTGAGGTAAAGAAATAATAACCATGTTTTTTTAAACGAGGAAAAACAAAAATTTAAAGGTGAAGAGAATGCTGTTAGTTAGAGATAAACGTGGGATCTATTTCAGTAGCAGAAGATGGAAGTTGGAGAGGTAATACTGTCGCTTCTTTTTCTAGCGGTAGAAAATAAGTCGCAGCGTCTTCTCGATCACATTATCAATAATCAGTATTTTTGGATCTCAAATAATTTTAATTTCTTTTGTATTTATTGCCGCTGCCGCTGAACGCAGCATTGTTCAAAAGAACATGGGTTAGGGATGTTAAAATGGGTTAAATAACCCAACCCAAACCCAATCTACATGAAACCCATTCATATAGAACCCAACCCATAGAGTAGCCATATATATTTATCATTGATGGGTACCCATATGGGTTTAAACCCATTTTTTAACATCCCTAAACATGGCCATAGAAGACCCTAAATCAAACAAAATGATAAATCCCTTAGCTCTTTTTAGGTGAAGCTCTATTACCATGATTTATTTTTTGCAAGTTTCCCCTAACTATATATGTTCAATGTCACTTTGCTCTCACAAAATTTGCCATTCTTTTTTAATAGCCATCGACCCTCCATATGCATCAAGTGTAAAGAAGATGAATGAACTAACAAATGAAAGACGTTAAAGTCTAATTCAACGGAAATCTAAAGAGCATGTTTTAAAAGAAGAAAGATAAAAATGTGTGATAACAATACATTCACTCATCAACAACTCACGACAAAAAAATGGAGATCTACTCAAGCAAAAGATTAAACAAGAAGGTTGCTATAATAACAGGAGGAGCAAGAGGGATCGGAGCTGCCACGGCGAGACTGTTCGCAGACAATGGCGCATATGTCATAGTCGCTGATATCTTGGACAAAGAAGGCATCTGCATGGCAAATTCCATTGGTGGGTGTTACGTTCATTGTGACGTGTCAAAGGAGGCTGACGTGGAGGCTGTTGTGGAGCTTGCTATGACAAGTAAAGGGAGGCTTGACGTGATGTTTAATAACGCCGGGATGACTTATAACGAAGGTAGCATCTTGGAGACGGATATTGAGAAGGTTAACAAACTTGTCTCCGTCAATGTGAATGGTGTCTTGCTTGGCATCAAACATGCCGCTAAAGCCATGATCAAAGGTATTAAATACAAAAACTAAAAGGACACTTTGAATACCATCTGGTTTGCTGTGATAATTAGATTCATGATCAATATTGTTACTAGCATCAATAATGCCACTATCATCAACATCGATATTATCAATAAAAAACCTTTCGACTTGTTTATTCAGGAATTTGTTCAGAAATCCTATAAAGAAAAGAACATAGGACTTTGTCGCTATGTATTTGACCAAATAGTATTTTCAATTTTGGATTTAATTAGTACGGTATAGCATTAGTTAAGGCAGTTCTCGAAAATACCATGAAAAATAGTTTTGGTCCGAAAAATAGCATACTCCCAAATGTTCCACTATCAGCACAACTTCATAATCAAAATGACTAATCCTTTTCATATTGTAATGGAAGAAGTTCAAACATAATGTTTTAATTTAGTATATATTCATTTAGGGTTAATTGAAAATTTGAATTTGTTATGATAAATTTGGAAGAAAAACTAGTTTTTGAAATATTTTAGGGTATTTCTCTTAATCTTAATCAGAAAACTAAACTTAGTTATGATGTCTCGAGGGGGAGGAGGAGGGTCAATAATATGCACATCAAGCTCAGCAGCGGTAATGGGAGGACTTGGAAGTCACGCGTATACGCTTTCCAAAGGAGCCATCAATGGTCTAGTGAGGACAACGGCATGTGAACTCGGCTCTCATGGCATCCGTGTGAATAGCATATCTCCTCATGGAGTTCCCACTAACATATTGGTCAATGCGTACCGTAAGTATCTTAACAATAGCAAAATCGACGTCGCTGATGTCAAAGAGATTGTGGCCGAGAAAGGAAGTTTGCTGACCGGAAGAGCCGGTGATGTGGAGGATGTGGCTCAAGCAGCTTTGTTTCTTGCCAGTCAAGAATCTTCAGGGTTCATTAGCGGACATAACCTAGTTATTGATGGTGGTTACACGTCCGCCACTGGTACCAAGAAATTTATCTACACCTAATTTGTATTCGAGGTCTAAAATTTCTGAAAGAAAATAAAATAATCGAATATATTATTCCAGAACATGGAGTTCAAATTCCAATTTATATTCATTTGTTTGTCGGACGGTCCAATAAAAATGGTGTCGGAAGCAAAAATATTTTTTTTTTTTGACCATTTTTTATTTATTATGTTCTTGTAACCGGAAGTCATGAGCAAAAACCTAGACTAGTCTTCGTGGTTTAGAGCGTTGGATTTTCTTGGCACTTACGACTGATCAAAGGTCAAGCATCACTGAAATTGCATTGGAAAATTTTGAATTATGGTATTCCAATCTCATCAAGGTTTTGTTTTTTTGTTTTTTTTAGCAAATTTTGAATTATGAAAAGAGACAGAAGAAAAAACATGTAAATTTCGTTGCTTGAGATGTGAAATAGCAATAAAGCATTTGTTATATTACCAATCAATATTCTGAGAGAAAAAAAAAAACGTGGAGTTTATAGTTTTTCAATTGATTTAGCAGAAACAATGACAAAGCTTTTTCTTGTAATATCAACCTTTTCTATTATTTTGTTTTGTTATCTAAGATATATTAAAAACTCAATTGGAGTTTGGAACGTACCAAAACTTTACTCCTATCTATCCACAGCAAATGTATATATCATTCGGAAAAAAAAGGACAAATTTTTCTGTCAACTCAAGTTTACGCATATTCGATAAACCTAGCCACATATGCGAGTTCATTTCTCAGACACCCATACTACTATATATTACTAAGCTAAACTGAAAAAAGACAATAAAGACTAGGAAACAAAGAGAGTTGATCTTAAAAATTGAGTAGAGCCGGTTCGAAGATTAAGAGGGAGTTCCGAGTTATGGGTCCTCAAACCTTCCGGTAGGTAAAGAAATCTGTTGTCACAACCTGGGAAAAAGATAATCAACCTTTTCTATTGTCTATTGAAAGCATAAATGAATACAAACAAATGTAGGGAATATCCCATTGTGTTTTTAGCCCAATACAAACCCAAATATTTTGTGAACCAAATCTGAATCAAAATAGTTAGAACTGAACTGGAAATAGTAACCGGAGAGAGTCTAGTCCGATTAACAGACCATGCCAAACCGTTAGGTCCATTGAAGATAGAAGAGATGATGACATTAGGGTTTCACGTTGCATATCTAAGGCAAAATTGAGAGAGATGAGTCACGGGACCTGGTTTTGTCGAGTTGCAAACCAGGCCCGCATAAGACGTGAACCTTTTTGAGGCCGACCGGATCTGAAGCTTGAAGCTCTATTCTTGATAATTGCGTTAATTTGGCAGAAGAGAGAGTCAAATGGTTTGGAAGATAGATGATGGATTCTATTGTTGCGCTCTGGCCAGAGATAGTAGATGGTGGATTTCCAAGCCAAAAGAAGAAGATGCTTTCGGATTGATTTTGTCGGCAACGAGAGAAGCAGAGAGATATTAGAGTTTAATTCACGAGGAGAGGATCGAGCTATCCTTGTGACGATCGGGCATGCTTCCAACCACCTTTATAGACTCTCTCTTTGCTCTTTTGTTTAAATGGTAACTATTTTTTGAAGCTAAGAAAATTTTCTCAGCTAGTAATCTACCGCTAACAAATGTTGTTTGATTTTTTAGTATCAGCTCAGGAAGGATAGGGTTTAGGCGCTTAACTAGTAACTTGGACAGTAATTTTTAGACGATAGTCCGACACCAAAGACGCTAACGGATTAATAAATATGTTATGTTTCTTTTCCATTTTTTATCTCAATGTGATGCGATCAAACATCAAGTTATTCAAACACAATGACAATAAAGTTATCAAAATTTCAACCATAAAACTCTCGAAATTATGGACAATTTTTTTTAAAAAAAATAGAAACTCCAAAATTTAGAGAGAATTTTATGGTTGAAATTCCCTAGGAAACTTTCGTCAACATTACATTTCTCTCTCCCTTTCTATTATATTCATCAAACTTGCATCAACGTAAAGAAGATGAATGAACTAACAAATGAAAGAAGCTAAAGTATAGTTAATTAAAATGTAAAGAGCATGTCTGAAAGGAAGAAATATAAAAATGTGTTATAACAATTAACATCGGTTATCAATAACTCAAGACAAAAAAATGGAGAATTCAAGCAAAAGATTAAACAAGAAGGTTGCTATTATAACAGGAGGAGCAAGAGGGATCGGAGCAGCCACGGCGAGACTGTTCGCGGAGAATGGCGCATATGTCATTGTCGCCGATATCTTGGACAAGGAAGGCATCTACATGGCAAATTCCATTGGTGGGTGTTACGTTCATTGTGACGTGTCGAAGGAGGCTGACGTGGAGGCAGTTGTGGAGCTTGCTATGAAAAGTAAAGGGAGGCTTGACGTGATGTTTAATAACGCCGGGATGACTTATAACGAAGGTAGCATCTTGGAGACGGATATTGAGAAGGTTAACAAACTTGTCTCCGTCAATGTGAATGGTGTCTTGCTTGGCATCAAACATGCCGCTAAGGCCATGATCAAAGGTAGTAAATACAAAAACTAAAAGGACAATTTGAATACCATCTGGTTTGCAGTGATAATTAGGTTCTTTTTTTATTTATTATTCATATTCGGTTTCTATTAAAATATTTGATGGATTTTTAAAGAAAGTTGTGTATTTAATCCTTTTACACCCTTTTTCCGTTCGGGGTTGGTTACTTTTTAGGTAGACAGATAGATTCATGATCAAATCGTTACTAGCATCAATAATGCCACTATCACCATTCACCAACATTGATAAGATCAATAAAAAACCTTTGGACTTGTTTATTCATGAATTTGTTCAGAAATACAACAAAGAAAAGAACATAGGACTTTTTGGCTATATATTTGACCTAATAGTGTTTTCTTCAGTTTTGGATCTGATTAGTACGGTATAGCGTTAGTTAAAAGAGATTGGGCAACCATAATAAATTTTAAGGTACTCGAAAATACCATGGAAAATAGTTTTGGTTCAAAAAATAGCATTACTCCCAAATGACTAAAAACCTTTTCATATTGTAATTGAAGAAGTTCAAATATATTGTTTTAATTTAGTACTCTTTCCGTTGCTGTTTCATAGTAATAAGTGTCGTTTTAGAATTATTTTTTAGTTTCAAAATAAATATTATTTTAGATTTACGATATAACTTTTACCATAAATTGTCTAGTTTAATCTCAATATTGACCAATGAAAAAAAAAATGTTAAGACTCAATTTAGTTTCTAGGGGTATAATAGAATTTTAATATGTTTTTTTTTTTAATTTGTGTGAAAAGTGATAGAACGACACTTATTTTGAAACGGAAGAAGTATATAATCCATTTATGGTGAATATTTTTTTTTATACAATGATTTGTTCTATTTATAAAAATTTAAATTTGTTATGGTAAATTTGGAATTAGAAAAACACTAGTTTTTGAAATATTTTAGGGTATTTCTCTTAATCTTAATCAGAAAACTAAACTTAGTTATGATGTCTCGAGGGGGAGGAGGAGGGTCAATAATATGCACATCAAGCTCAGCAGCGGTAATGGGAGGACTTGGAGGTCACGCGTATACACTTTCGAAAGGAGCCATCAATGGTCTAGTGAGAACAACGGCATGTGAACTCGGCTCTCATGGCATCCGTGTGAATAGCATCTCTCCTCATGGAGTTCCCACTAATATATTGGTCAATGCGTACCGTAAGTATCTTAACAATAGCAAAATCGACGTCGCTGATGTCAAAGAGATTGTGGCCGAGAAAGGAAGTTTGCTGACCGGAAGAGCCGGTGATGTGGAGGATGTGGCTCAAGCAGCTTTGTTTCTTGCCAGTCAAGAATCTTCAGGGTTCATTACCGGACATAACCTAGTTATTGATGGTGGTTACACCTCCGCCACTAGTACCATGAAATTTATCTATACCTAGTTTGTATTCGAGGTCTACAATTTCTAAAAGATAATCGAATAAAATTTAATCCAAAACACGGAGCTCAAGTTCCAACTTATATTCATTTGCTTTTCGGTCATTTTTAAAAAATACATAATCTTTTTTTTTTGGTTTTCATACAAATACATAATATTTTTAACAAAAATATATTTTCCTTTCATCTACTTTTTTACTTTTTGTGACCGGGAGATCCTAAGCCTATTCGGCTCAGGATTAATAATATGATTACGTTCCAAATTCGGTTCGAGCATACGACCTGATATAGGTTTTGCTATAAGATATATTTCATAATTTCGGAGTTATATTATTATTTGAGTTATATAAAAAAAGGCAATAAAATACTTAGTTGCTCGAGATGTGAAAATAGCACTAGAATACTTTTTATTTATTGATGATCAATGTTTAGAAGAAAAATAAACGTAGATTTTGTATTTTTAATTAATTTAACAGTAGCAATGGCAAAGTCTGTTCTTGCAAAAGCCACCTTTCTTATTGGGACAGTCTTGACGACACCATGCGCTGCACTTTTCCTTATCAGTACATACTCCAAACTTGGGATGATCGTGGCAACACAAAGTAGCGTCTTTAATGGAAGACAAGATTGAATCTTCACTCACCACTTCTATCGATTCAACACCTGCAAAATAACATATATGCAAAATAAGTAAATATATTTTAACTTAGTTGAAGCGTGGTTAGGTTTTTGGGCTAAGTTTTCTATCATACAAATGTAAATTCACCTACAATATAACAAATTCGCAAAATGGTTTTGAAAATTAATTATATTTTTTGTCAAACAGGTTTGATGAATTAAAAAAAGACTAACCTGCAAGTAAAGCGAAGAGAATGAAGAAAACAAAGAAAACGAATCTTGAATTGGCCATTTTTTTAGTTAACTATCGAATGTTTTTTTTCTTATTATGAGTAGTGTAGATTGATAGGTATGCTATATGTATATATATGACTACGTATAATTGAATTTTCTTGCTGAAAATGATAAGCATTAAAATTCATATATACTCCATTACAGATACTCATTAATTCTAATAATGATTTGATTTACTCAATCAACGATTGTACATTATAGAATATTCACATTTCCTTTTATCCATGTATAAATGTACCTCTATTACAATCAAGAATATACAGTTCTCTCGACAATGTTTTGTATTTAAAAAAAATATTCGAGTCAAACTAATACGTCAAATGTTTTCTATAGTCGTTAACATATTAAATGCTTGTAGCTAAAAGGTAATCCAAGAGATTTAGAGAATATCATACATATAGTTTTCATGTGGTTCGAATATACTATGCAGGGCCGACTCTTAACTAACATTTTTCACCAATTTTGTTTGGGCTTTAGGCAGCCCATCACTCCGGCCTACCATGGTTTCTAGTCAGTTGAAACTTGAAAGAGAAGTAAGAAAAGCCCTATACTCGCCATGTTAGGGGTGATTTTCCGTCTACACATAAACTGCGACAACGTGATGTCTCGTCCACATTGTTTTTAAGAAATTCGGAAAATATCTTTTTTCTTTTTTTTTCTTTTGGAAGCATGCATTTCGTGGCCAGACCACGCAACAACAACCATCATAGATGGAGAAGTACGGAAAACATCGTACGTCTCTGACCAACCGATCATAAAATCAATAGAAATTGACGAGAGCTCTTATTTCTCACATTTCCAACCTTCCATCCTCTGATACGATCCATGGGAACAAATCGAGTCTCTCAATGAGTCAGCTGATTTTTCCTCCTCTCTAGAGCCAATGATCACGGTCAATCTCTGGGAGAGTTTAAACTTCTCTCCAAGAAGATGACGTTCTTTCTTCTAACTCTCATTGAAATAGCTTATTAATCTTCGAATGGCGCCCTCATACCAAAGTGGTTTTTTTTATTTATATCTGATTGGTTGTTATTTTTTTTTCTCATTTTTGGTGATTGAATTAATAAAGATTTGGATCAAAATAACACATCATCTTCAGTATATGGGTTAAAGCATGTCACAGTGGATGAAACTAAAATGTGAAAGTTGAGCTCAAAGCTCTTTGTATTGAAGACGAAAGATAGAAAATTTACTTCATTTCTCTCAAAGCTTAAATTGTTCATTTGCTATTTTTATTTTTATACTTCAATTTCTATTGATTTTATGATCGGTTGGTCAGAGCTTCAAAATAGATTTCTCTCAAAGCTTTTATAATAAAAATAGATTTTCAAGACTCTATCTTAATCGCTAATGTAGTACCTTGAATCGATATGCTGTCGAAATCTCTTTCATGGAAACGCGTAGTATAAGCTTCATACATGTTTTACCTCTAAAATCTTATGTTCGAGCATAATTGAAATTGCATCGGAGAAATTTGAATTATGGTATTTCCAAGCTCGTGAAGGAATACATTTCACAATAAAAGTTCATTAGTAATTTTTATTCTTGGACTTATAAAAAAAAAAAAAAAAACGATGTAAAATCAGTTGCTTGAGATGTGAAACAGCAATTAAGTGTTTTTCTTATACTATTAATCAATATTCAGAGAACAGAAAACGTAAAGTTTATAGTTTTTCAATTAATTTTAGCAATAGCAATGACAACGTGTTTTCTTGCAAATTCCACCTTTTCCATTGGCACACCCTTGAAGACACCAACTGTTGCATTTGTCATCATCATTACATGGTCCAAACTTGGGATGATCATTGCAACACAAAGATCCTCCTTTGTTGGACGACCAAATGGATTCTTTACTCACCACTTCTGTCGATTCAACACCTGCAAATTAACAAGTATGTTTTAACATAGTTGAAGTGTGGTTTTCTATCAATTCGGTTTATCAGAATCGAACACCGTTAAAAGTAACATTCAAGCCAACGTTGTTACATGTTTAAATTCACTATGATATGACGGTGTCCCCAAAATATGATTTTATGAGAAAAGTTTTTTCTGTTTGTCATTATATAGTATTTTATGTCTAACCTGCATGTAAAACGAAGAGAATGAAGAAAGCAAAGAAAACGAATCTTGAAGTGGCCATTGTATTGGTTTTGTAACTAACTATCTAGTTAAGTATTTTACTAGCTATGATTATTAATGCAGATTGACAGGTGTGCTACATATGTATATATATAGAGTTAAATTTTCATTTGTTTGCTGAAACAGATAAATGTATATTCAACATTAACTTAGCATTAGAAAGGAAATAACATGTTATTCAAAGATGACATAATATTGGTGGCTATGATATTAGCACATACTTGACAAGATAAAAAAACTTGAGTCAACTAATTAACACAGTCAAAAGTTGAGTCAAATATTTTTTCTATAGTTGGTAAGATATTAAATGCTTGAAATAAAATGGTTACAACAATTTTCTTACCGTCACAGTAATCCAGAAATTTTATTAAATAGATTTAGAAAATAAAAATTTATCATTATGCAGTATTTTATGTCTTTCGAATATATCACACAGTTGTTTGCTATTCTAGTTTTCAAGGATTTTGTCAAAGATGGTGTAAGAAATTATTAAACCAAATAGTACATCACTTCTATCCGCGTTCTATATATCGACATCCAGTCACGTGGGTTATTAGACCGAGTATTAAAAATATGAAATAATGCATATTTTCTAAGGTATTGAGCCAACTATTGATGAACACTATGGTTGTATGGTCCGATGGGAAAATTTTAGGAAGCAGAAGAACTTGTGAACAAGATTCTAAGAGAAGAGGCTTCGGTTCAACTGGAATCACTAGGTAGTATGACCGTAATATTTGGTATAAGAATATGAAAAAAAAACGGAAGCAAGAATTTGATATCCATTAAGGTACATAACAGGCTACAATGAAAGCTTTCGAACTTAAGTATGGAGAATATACTAACAAGGTTCCAACAACTCTTAAGCTTGTTAGTATTCTCCATACTCAAGTTTTTAAGCTTTCCTTGTAGCTTGGGTTCATATCAAGAAGAGTGGTTGGAACCTTATTAGTATTTTGGGTTCATATCAGCATCTAAAAGAATGATGCTATTGTGAGATAATCCAAGCAGAGATAAATTCAAGCTCAAATTAAATCTAAGATATAAAATAGAGATAGCTCATTTAGAGCTTCATTCAAGTGGAGAAGAATAAAGAAAAGAAATATAGTTTGTCATCACCAAGAGCCAAAGATTCTAGATTGAACTTGATTCTCATAAGTTGTTTACATTGATGCCCATAACAATACATACATTGAACTTGAATCTAACTTTCTTGGAAACTCTAATCACATGAGTTTGTGTTAAACTTGTATGCGTGCTTCAATAGATATCAGTAAAGTAATAGAGAATCGAAGAAAGAGAAGTTTAATTAGTTATGAGAAGTATCAAAGAGAAATGGAGAAAGGAGTTCGAATCTTCTATAGGGAATTTTTCCATATAAGCTCCACAGTCACAGGTTTCACGAGCTTCGATTCGTAGACTGGCTTTGTTAAGCCTAAAATACTTGATCCACGAGATACACGCCTTACTCTCAAAGTTATCTCCAATATCTTCATCTCCCTGTCTCTTGAAGATGATAGAAATAAAATAAAATAAAGTTAACTCACTTTGAGGTTTTAATGTTTTGTATGATTGTCTTCTCTTCCAAACAACTAACCCTAAAGCGAATAGCACCACGAATATAACCACGGAAACAACAATTGCCACAATGGTTCTCGTAGAAACCGTTTTTCCATCTCCAGAAGAAAGCGACGTGGGTTGAGATTCTTGAGGAGGTAGCGATGGGGTGTCACCAAAGGCACCAAGATATGCATAACCATCCCACCGGAAAAAGCAAACCGGCTTGAGAACACTTCCACCTATGTACCCATTGTAGCAACTCTGGTACACACGCACAGTTTCTCGAAGACACATCTCACATTCTTCAGACGATATCTTTGGGATACATTGCATCAAAGCGTATATACGATCTGAACCTATCCGATGGGAGATATCAGCCAAGTATCGAGTTTGACTGGCTCTAGTGACCATAAAGTTCATCAACGCGTTCCATATTACGGTAGAAGTTGTAAGATTCCCCTCGAATATTCCGTTATTGAATCTCCTATTATCACGGTCGGCTCTAGATCGAGCCGGCTGAAAAAAACTAGTGGTTGGAGTAACAAACGAAACAGAGCGTGTTGTGAGATCTCCAGTCGTATGATTCCTGGTTCAGACAATTTTGTAATAAACCAAGAGATGCGATATGAATACAATCGGAACATACCTTTGGATCAGTCCATGGGATACAAAGGCTTGTTTATAAACTTGACATTGATCGAGTTGACTTGACTTGAATATGCTTACATGAAAGCCTAGAAACTTGAGTTATCAATTGGTTTGGTTTGTTTCTCGTCGGTCAAGTTTATAAATCTCGTAATTTAACCCAACTATTACATGAAAGCCAGATAGTATAGATTTAAAATATCTTTTTATTCATATGGCCATAATAAGGCACTTAACATCAAAGATTTTCAATATAAGATATATTTAGTCTTTGCAATCGTAAAAGCAAGTACAATTTTCGAGATGATCTCCGATACAAAAGGAAGTCAAGTATCCGCCAAGTTTAAGACTTTTACAATCATTATCGCATACATCAAAATCGCATGGCTTCCCAACGTCGATGATCATTTCTTTACATTTTGGTTTTGTTATTTGAGCACTTGAAAACGCCAAAAACCCTATTAATAAATAATTTTCAATAAATACTTACAATTTTTTTTATAACATGTTTAATGAAATACGAAACAAACAAATTTTTTACCTGAGAGAACAAGCATGCAGATGAATAGAGACGAACATTGTAGTAGCCTTGCCATGTTTTGTGAAACAATTAGAGTATTCTCTTACTCTAACAATTGTTTGTTACGGAAAACTTTTGATATTGAAAATTAAAAGGGAAGAAATGTTTTTATAGATTATAAGTGATGAGAGACTAATGTGAAAACTAATGTGAAAAGAATCAAGATAATTAATTAGTTGAAAACTTTTTTTCTTGTCAACATAATTAATTGGTCAGTTATGAAAAGTGTCAAAAAACAAACTTTCTAAGCAACATATTCAAAGTAATGTAAAAGAGTAAAAACAAACTTTCTAGTCAACATATTTAAAACTAATGAGAAAAGGGTCAAAATAAATAAGTAACTGAAATTTTTTTGTCAAATAAATAATCATACAATTATGGAAAAAAATTAAATGATTAAAAGAGGTAATTTTTTTTTTTTCATCACGAACAAATTTTTATAAATCTAACCGTTCAATAATACAATAGCCGATTGACGAGAGAATCCGCATCTACATTAGAATAAAAGAAAACTCAAAGAAAAAAAACTCAATAGAAGATAAACGAAAATAAATGTTTTTAAAATTATAGGATTTCGTTGAACGACGATCCATTTGTCACAAGTTGGACAAGAGTTAGGCAGTCCGAAAAAACGTAAACATCATCAATCATATGTTCCATAAACTGTTAAGTTTCATGAGCTTCCAACTCAATACTAATTGACAATAAATGGATTGGTTCATGTCCCTTATATATTAGTCTAAGTCCTTTCCCAATTTTCGATATGGGATATTCTCATACGCCCCCTCGAGATAATGGTATGTCTAGCCATTAATCTCGACAATATCCCTCGTAGGGTTAATTTCAAGTTAAGATCGATCGGGTCTCTTTCGATGGGCCGCATCGATTTCGGTTCGGATTGGGCAGCGTGTATTCAGACTCTGATACCTTGCTAAGTTTCATGGATTTCCAACTCAAAACCAGTTAACAGTTAGTGGATTGACCCATATCCCTTATATATTAGTTTAAGTCTCTTCCCAACTTCCAATGTGGGATATTATGATATAAACGTTTTAAGAGCTTCACGTAAAGCAAAAGCATGTACTGCTAATGCCGAACCAATGTTAGTCCGAGAACCAGATTCCGATTCCGAGATATCCAAAGACGAGTGGGGTGGTCGAATGACCCAACCAAAACCTCCTTCTTTTGAAACTACATACCATCGTTATACTTAAAAGAAAAATGACTGAGATCTTATAATCTATCTAATTTATATGCAACTTAGAATTATTATTATTTTTGCATTTTCTCTTCTTATCTTTCAAAATAGAAATAAAGTGGCAAAGTACTCCAGCCTATTTATTTGAGTTCACTGTACCAAAAAATTAGAAACCCAATCGAACCAACAAACTTGAACCAAATTAATTGTTCAACACTAACCATTATTACATCAGAGAAATTTCACACACAAAAAAAAAAAAAAATGATTGCTTGTTGTTGTTCTTCTTCTCCAATACCGATTCTGTCATTTACAGAGAGAGCTAAATCTCTATCGGAGATTCAACAATCTCATGCTTTTATGCTTAAAACCGGACTTTTCCATGACACGTTTTCCGCAAGCAAGCTTATTGCCTTTGCCATAGAAAACCCAGAACCCAAAACAGTCACTTACGCTCATTCCATTCTCAATCGCATCGAAAGCCCTAATGCTTTCACTCACAATTCCGTTATCAGAGCTTACGCTAATAGCTCTACACCAGAGACTGCTCTAATCGCGTTTCGTGAAATGCTTCTTAGCCCTGTTTTCCCCGATAAGTACAGCTTCACGTTTGTGTTGAAAGCGTGTGGTGCGTTTTGTGGGTTTGAAGAAGGAAAACAAATTCACGGACTTTTCTTGAAGAGCGGTTTGATTTCTGATGTCTATGTGGAGAATACATTGGTTAATGTTTATGGAAGAAGCGGTTACTTTGATATTGCACGTGAAGTGCTCGATAGAATGCCTGAGAGAGATGTTGTTTCGTGGAATTCGTTGTTGAGTGCTTACGTCGAAAAGGGATTGATTAAAGAAGCTCGTGGATTGTTCGATGAGATGGAAGAACGGAACACAGAGTCTTGGAATTTCATGATTTCTGGTTATGCAGCTTTGGGATTGGTTAACGAAGCCAAAGAGCTTTTTGATTCAATGCCTGTAAAAGATTTGGTTTCTTGGAACGCGATGGTGACTGCTTATGCACATTCTGGTTGTTACGAAGAGGTTTTAGAGGTTTTCAATGAGATGCTAAAAACAGAGAAACCAGATGGTGTTACTCTTGTGAATGTTTTATCTGCTTGTGCTAATCTTGGATCATTGAGTCAAGGTGAATGGTTACATGTTTACATCGATAAGCACGAGATTGTGATTGATGGATTTTTAGCTACAGCGGTTGTTGATATGTATTCGAAATGTGGGAAAATTGATAAGGCTCTTGAAGTGTTTAGAGCTACTTTAAAGAAAGATGTAAGTACATGGAACTCGATGATATCTGGTTTAAGTATTCATGGACTTGGAAAAGATGCTTTAGAGATCTTCTCGGAGATGGTTTATGAAGGTTTTAAACCAAACGGGATAACTTTTATCGGTGTTTTATCAGCTTGTAATCATGTTGGTATGTTAGATCAAGCTCGTGAAATTTTCGAGACGATGAATAGTGTTTATGGTGTTGAGCCAAGTATTGAACATTATGGTTGTATGGTTGATTTGCTTGGTCGGATTGGAAAACTCGATGAAGCGGAGGAATTAGTTAACAAGATTCCGGTTAATGAGTGTTCGTCGGTGTTACTTGAATCTCTTCTTGGTGCTTGTAAAAGATTTGGTCGAAAGAAACAAGCAAAGAGAATAGCGAATCGGTTATTGGATTTGAATCCAACGGAGAGTTCAAGTTATGTTCAGATGTCAAACTTGTATGCCTCTAATGGAAGGTTTGATGAGGCTATAGAGGTGAGAAGAAAGATGAGAGTAAAGAAGAAACCTGGATGTAGCTCGATTGAAGTCGACGGTGTTGTTCATGAGTTCTTAGCTGGTGAAGGAGTAATAATCGACTAAAAAGGTAATTTTCAACTTTATTATGTCAATTTTACAGCTTTAAGTTAGGATAGACTTACATATTTTCAACTATTCAACACCAAAGTAATGAAAATTCATATCGTTATGAACTTGTAGAAATACTTTGATGATCATGTCATGATATTCATCGGTATTAAGTCTAAGATAACAAACGAGAAGCTCTTTGAGTTCTTCAGGATGGTTAATACCATTCTCCATGATCATTTCAATCATTGAATCTCGAAAATCTTTCTGTGGATCGTTTGAGCATTTCACTACTGCGAAGCTTTCACTCTCTGTTCCTCCTCCATCTTCTCGTGCTTTCACTTTAGCTGCTTTCTTCAAGTCTTCAATAGCTTTAACTCTGCATTTCTCACTTGCTCTTGGCGAAAAAACTCGAACTTTGGTATTGTTTTCTTTTGTTCCCAACTCTCTTTTTATGTATTGAGATTTCCTCTGTTGATCTGCCTTCGTCTTCACTTCTCTTAGTTTCGTTTCCTTGAGTTTTTGCCATTGTTGTGCTGGTTTTTTCGCCTTCACCTCTGTTTCTTGTTCTGTTCTCCTCTGTTTTTTTTCAAGAAGCTTTTGGTCACGTCTTACACATCTCTGTTTATCTCTGATTCTTGGCGTCATGATCATCAAGGTTCCATTGTCTTTCTCCATTGCCTTTACATCGAGAAAGCTTCCACGTGTCGTCTCTATTTGGAAATCTCTTACTTTCTTCTTCACACTACTCATTATCTCTTCAAACTTCTCATCAGACTTCTTCCTCGCCGCAGCAGCGTTGTCCTTGTTGCTTCTGTTTTCTTGAATCTCGTTTCGACGTTTTGTAGAAGACTTCGCTGACGTGTTCTTGCTTGCTTCATCATCTTTCTTTTTCTTATCTTTTGCAGGTTTTGAGTCAGAAGAAGTATTGAACTTTGAAAACCAAGAAACAGGAAGAGCACGAGATAACCCCGAAGAAGACGAAGACGAAGATGAAGAAACCGGTTTCTTTCTTCCCCATTTCATCATTAGAAATGATTCAAGAATCTGTAAATGTTTTTATGCTATGAATGAAGATAATATGAAGAAGAAAAGGGTTTTTTGTTTCTTTAGAGGTTAATGTTTGTTATATGGTTAGGTCCTTTGTGTTTAATAGGTAGATGAAGTTTTTTTTTTGAAAAAGAGAACCAAACTCGCCTGAAGAATCCTGTGACCACTTTTTCTTTTATTTATTTTAGTGATTGGTTCTGTAAATGTAATCTCTGGGTATGTTCCGGAATTTATTAGAAAAGTAGGGGACCAGACCAATTTTTTAATCAATCAAAAAACCAAACTTCATTGATGATAAAGACTTAGGCTCTCTCAATAACGTGACCGATCCAAGAACCACAAGAATCATCTCATCTTCCTTTTTAGTTTTTAGTAGCTGTCTTAGTACCGTCAACACCCCATTCACATTGAGTTCTTGGATCATGGGTTAATCTATTGAGCGGTTTAGGAAAACCTGAATCGAACTAATCCAAATCTACCCGAGTTTCGTCCAACATAAACGGAATTGATTGGTAATCTCTAATTTCCACGGTTGGAGTCAAACCACCTTAGAGGTTACCAATTAAAAAGGTGGTTGAAAGAAGAGTTTAGCAAAGGTGTTTGGAAAATGCGGTTAGAATAGACGGTTGGAAGAGAAAAAACGGGTGATTGGCAACCACCCAAAACAAGACGGTTTTGGTAATCGCCCAACGAACCACCCGAAACAAGATAAAACTAAAATTAAAACTTTAAAATATTATTTATATCTTTATTATTTTATGTAATTCTTCATAACATTTTTTTTTACTATTCAAGCATTTATTAGCATCATAACTATTACTTAATTGCTTGTTTAAATTTAATATCTCTCTCTTTCTCTTCTACCATCTTTACCACTTTTTATTTAAGTGTCTTTTTCATAACCGCTAAAAAAAAAACTCAGTAACCGACTTGTTTTAACGAGATTACCAATCGAATTTAACAATATGAATTAATAATGGTCCCGGTCTTGGTCTCTATGGTCCTAGATTGAGAAATGTTTAATCATGAAGAAGGTAACGTTTGATGTATTTTTAGGTTTATCTCAAAGTTAGAGATTTTGTGAAGTGGTCCTCCTAATTTCTGAGAAGAAAAGCTAAAATCTCTGCATATGGATATTTCACCAACCTTGAGGTATGGTTTGTGTCATCCCCCACCAACTTGTTCTTGATTTGTATTTAATTTAATATTTGTTTTTTTGGTTTCTTCTTCTATATAGTATTTGCATACACATTAAAATGTGAATAGAGGAGCTTTATTTATTTATTTACTAAGATAAGTTTTTGTTTTTCTGTTTTTGACAAGACTTGACATTGAAGCATTAAC
Organism: Euclidium syriacum; assembly: GCA_900116095.1. Lineage (NCBI taxonomy): Eukaryota > Viridiplantae > Streptophyta > Magnoliopsida > Brassicales > Brassicaceae > Euclidium > Euclidium syriacum. The sequence continues at coordinate 1,488,089 of FPAK01000009.1, forward strand.
ATTTTACCAATTTCAGGCTCTTCCACTTTTCTATCTGAAAAGGAATAAAGAATAATACCCCATGCCGTATTTATTATTTCTCTCATGCAAAAAATCATTTGATATATGAAAATGTAAATATAGATCTTTATAATACTTATTTGAAGAGTTGTCTTATTTTTAAAAAGGACAAGACGTTATATTATTTCACGATTATTTCAAACTTAGTGATAGGTTTGATAGTGATATGATATGAACACGTTGATGTGTTTTTATTGATAAAGAAGAGTACTTGTTTGTAAATTTATTTATTTCATGGACCATTTTTGTGATGTGTCCTATAATTAATATCGACTGATATTATAGTTTTCAAATATCTTTGACTAGTATATGTATTTACAAACATTTAAGGTTTTTAACGACTACATAAGAGAATTAACACACCTCTTGACTGTTTTAGTTTACATAATCTTTATTGATACTACAAATAATGTTCAAAATTTAATTTTTACAAATTTGGCAATAATATCATTCACCAACAATAGCATCATATCCTTGATACTACAAATAATGTTGAATCTGCGGTCAAGATACAATTTAATGCTCTATCATAAAAATATACAATTTAATGCTTAACGTTATAAGAAAACAAGTGAAAAACCATAGATAGATATATCAAAAGTTCAAAACATAACCAATTTCACATTTCTCTTAAGTCATAACAATACTAACCACTTAAATTAGGGAGTTGGTTTTGCTATTTTGTTTGAATGTATGTTTAGAAAAATAATTTAGAACGAGTTTAGAGCGAATTTTGAAAATAGGCACTTCGCAATAGAATTGATGAACAAAAACGTAGTTACAAAATATATAGTTCACCGTACATAGTATAAAACGACGTCGGAACAAATAAAATACCTAACTTAGCCATAAAGACAACTCAACTTAATTATAACTTAAGTGCTTGTTAGATAGAGCTTCAATGGCCTCAACCTCTGCTTTGATTTCTCGTTGGCATTTTTCTTTGTATTCTTCAAACGTGCCTTTGAAGACACTCAATGTTCCATCTTCGACATCCCAAATCTGACTCTTCTCATCTTCACAAACACGCGATATAAATCTCTGGTCATGACTCACCAACACAACTCCTCCTTTAAACTCAACTAATGCATCAGCCAAAGCATCTTTACTCTCCATATCCAAGTGATTCGTAGGTTCATCAAGAAGCAAAATATGTGGCTTCGACATTGCTATAGAGGTGAACACAACTCTAGCCTTTTGTCCACCAGACAATTCATCAATCAGAGTTTTATGGTTAACACTTGGTAACCCAAACTTTGCTAGTTTCGCGCGAACCGCTTCTTCTTTGCTACATCCTTCTTGTTCAGGATGAAGACGAAGAAGATACTCAACCGGTGTTTCATCCTTTTTTAACAACTCAAAAAAATGCTGAGAGTACCTACCGATCCTCAGCTTCGGGTTTCTGCTCACTTCACCTTCAGTTTCAACTAAATCTCCCGCAAGTAGTTTCAAAAGAGTCGACTTTCCACCTCCGTTAGGTCCAACTATCGCTACTCGTGTCCCCGTATCGACACGTACATTGACATTTGAGAGTTTGAATGGTTTCTGATCTGGATAGCAGAAACTTACGTCAATCAACTTTAAATGAGACGAAGCCAGCTCGGTTGGTTCGGGAAAGTGCCACTTCACGGTATATTCTTTCTTTTTCGGAGCTTTTGATACCTGGTTTCCACACTTCTTAGCTTTGTTAACCCGTTGTTTCTCCTTAACCTCAGTCTTTTTCTCCATCTCCTTGCGTCGTTGATCATAACCGGTTTTGAAAGCATCGTAATTACCGCGATACAAGTCGAGTTTCTGTTCATGCAAATGAATTATATCCGTACAAATATTGTTGAGGAAATCAACTTCATGTGAAACAACAATCAACGTCTTATCTTTCTTCTGCTTCTTATTCTCCTTCCAGCAACTAGATAAATACTCTGTTAACCACCACGTAGCTTTAAGATCAAGATGATTCGTTGGTTCATCTAACAACAAAAGACTAGGTTCCATAAAAAGAGCTCTAGCTAACGAAATCCTCATCCTCCAACCACCACTAAGTTCTTTAGTTTCACTCATTTGAGCAACTTCGTTGAAACCTAACCCCGCAAGTATTTTAGACGCACGTGCTTCCGCTGAATCTGAACCTAAGTTCTCTAGCTTCTCATACAACTCCGCAAGCTTTTCTCCTACACTACCATCATCATCTTCATCATCATTCTGCAAACAAACTTTTTCTTCTAGAGCATCTCTTTCTTCTCTTAGCTTAACCAACTCTACATTAGCAGAAACAACTTCTTTAAGAGCAGTAGTATTTTCTTTACCCTCTACTTCTTGCTCAACAAAAAGAAGGTCCAAATTATTAGGAACTGGAATCTTCCTCCATGCTAAAAGCTTTAACAGTGTAGATTTTCCCTTTCCATTCGGTCCGATCAATCCATAACTTTTCCCATGTGATATCTTCAAAGAAGCATCCTTAAGAATATCATTCCCTTGGACAGAGACAGAGAAAGAATCAACCGTTATATCTTTAACATTTGCAGCTGCCTTGTCTTTTCCTTCAAGCACCGAGGTCTTGCTTCCTATAACAACAGTGTATGCATCAGGGTCATTAGGAGCTAATATTCCTCTATTAGGAGCTAAGATTCCGTTATTCTCTCGCTTCTTTTTGTCGTTAGTAGTCACACTAATATAAATTGGTTGCTTTAATTCTTTGCTCTTTTGTTTTCTTCTTTGTATATCATCAGAAACGTCTTTGTCTTCTTCGTTCTCTTCTTCATAACAAGGAGGAAGATCTAAGCCATCGGTGTAAGATGAAGGTTTTGAAGTAGCCTTGGAAGTCTTCTTTGGTTTATCCTCTTTATGATCCATGCGTGCTAACATCTCCGAGACTTTTGGATTCGTCTTCGTGGTAGTAGTACCTTGGTCTAACTTCTTCTTACCCATTTAAGTCTGTACGTACGTATGATCTGAGATAAATTTAGTTATCACAATTAGGGTTTATATAATCGTTACTATACGATACTGGATTCAGATCATACCGACAAATCTAGGTCAAGTTTCTACGAGGCGTTGGAACAAAACAATTAAATTCCTCAAACATATACCTAATTCACTTTGATATTCAACACAAACCTGAGAGAAAAGCTATACAAATTGGATCAAAACTTGATGGGGATGAATCGATTGAGAGGTTTGGTTGCTCCGGGAAAAAACAAAATCCCTAATAAAAAGAAAACCCCAAATTTAACATTCCAAAAACCCAAATACATTCTCAATTCAAGTCGGTTCATTACAAACATCAGGTCGGTTAGGTTCGGCAAGTTTGGGTCGGTCAATGTACAAGCAAAAGGGAAACAAAACCTAATTTATTGATGAAATTGATCCTTTACGTAAAGGAAAAATACAATTGGGTGGGCTTTTTCAGTCTTCAAACGCCGAATAATAAATAAATAAAATTCAGAAAAGAAAAGAAAAAAAGCTAATTGAAGAAATCATCTTTTGTACCACATCGTTTGTTTTAGTCACATTGCACTTGTTTATATATCATCAAGAATCAACTGTTGATCGTCGAGCTCAGTAACAAGAGCTTGTAACCCATGTGGGGACATTAAAATGGGTTGAGTTATTCATGTCCATTGTTCGGGTCATCCATGTGGGTTTAAAGGAGTGTAATGCACTGCTCACAGCCGTATGGATGGAGGATCACGGGTCGGTGCTACCTAGATCCACTATGGCCTTTGGAACACCATTTTTTATTACATTGCCATTGTAATCCCTAAGAGTCGAAATCATTGTTGAAATTATAAAGTTGGAACAAAGAATATTGTCAATAATCAGAAATAAAGAGAAATTTGTAGAAACCTATTTTGAACTTAAAATACATTATAAATATAGTTTGGAGTCTTTGGACGCTCTGAGTGCCCTTAGCAATTAACTAACTCTTAAGGAGATTGCTGTTTTATGAACTTCAGTTTCCATATCAAATTACTCACGTTTAGTAGCAGATCGGACTGAGACATTCCAGACGCAGAATTGTGAGAAACGAGCAACGGTTGTCAAAATCGAAGAATCTATGGCGAAAATGACTGCATGAGAGTGTGAAGGTGAAGCCGTCGATGAGATTATGAGACAGTTGCAAGACTTAAGCAAAATGTTGAAGAGCTGGAGTGAAAGTCTAACGATTACGATTTGTGAGCTTAACGCTATTCCTGCTATATCGAATGCTTCCGATTCGAACATCGAAATAAATTCCCTCTGTACTACGGAATCTATTGAACCGGATTTATCAATTGTCGCGATCGAATCGACTAGTGATATGACACCGATTCACATATCTAAGTTATAGAAACTGAGCCACTTTGAATTAGTTTTTAGTTATTGCTGTTATTTTGTTATAAAGGCTTTTTAAAGCCATTCTTATTGCATTTTAATGCATAGAATAATATTGTCTCGGAAACGAGAAGGATGAAAAAAAGATCTAAATTGAATATGAATAGGCAAAAAGAATATTACATGGTTCAAAACTAGCATTAAAAAAAAATATTCTATCGAGTAAATCCCTCTCTTGAGATTTTCATATTCGATTAATGGAAAATTAATTAAATTTCTAGATTTAAACTACTCGACTAAATCAAAAGAACAAAAAAAAAGAAAACAAAATTTAATTTTTGTTTGAACCCAATTATCGCCACCATCATCGTTATCAAAAGTCAAAATCTTTAAGCAACTTTCGAACTTGTTCAAGTGTCACAAACAGAACCACCGTGAAAGGAGCTTGTCTCGAAACCGTCGGCACAAAACCTTTATACAAAGCCATTACTCCCTCCGCCTTCACCGTCTTCAAAGCGCAATCAACCGCTCCTTTATACGGCGGCGTTACTCCAGCCTCCACCTTCATATTCATCACTCTCGTCTTTATCACATCAACCGGATTCGACGCGACCGCCGCCACAAACCCCGCCGCGAAACTCGCCGCTACGTGTGTCGCGAGTCCGTCACTCATCAACCCGTTCTCCAAAATCATCTCTTTAACCGAATCGTAAGTAGCTAACTGCGACGCCGTCACGAGCATCGCTCTGTTTATCGTCAACGACGATCCTCTCCACAGAGAAGTAACTCCTTCGCCGCGAACCATCTGAGCTATTGCGTCTCCGACGCTTTTATAGTTCCGACGTTGGGTTAACGGAAGACGACCGTCGGCTTGCATTCGTACCATCGCCACGTCAGCTGGGTTTCCAACCGCTGCGCCAATTGCTCCGGCGATAGCTCCGGCGGCTACTTTCCGGGTTAATGGCATCGTTTGGGTTTCCGGGTCGGTCCATTTACCTTTGATGATTTCGTATAAACCCATACGAGTCGTTGAATAGAGAGTTTGACGGAGAACAGTAGCGGAGACGCCGGAAAACAGAGCACGAGCACCTTCTTGTCGGATTATACGAGATCCGACTCCGATTATACCCACGCGCTGTGGAGGTGAAGGCGCGTGGACGGTAGAGGAAGTCTGGAAAGCAAGCGTCGGTCGGAGATTGGTCTGAATCGGAGCTGATTCGCCTTGAAGCTGCATTCGGACCTTGATTAGATCAAGCGGGTGGGTCGAACAACCCGCTACGATTGAAGCTGCTCCTCCTTCAGCGAAACCCTTGAGACCCATTTTTTTTTTTTTTGATAAATCGGAGAGAAAATTGAACGAAGCAGAGAAATAAGAGAGTGAAAGTATACTTCTGTGAAGTGGAGATTTGGGTTTAAATAAGGGAGGAGAGGAAACGCGGAAAGAGGAAACATTTTCTTGATTCAATTTTGACGATTTTATTCAGTATCTTATTGACTTTCCTTATTTCTGTTTTTGAAATATGACTTAACCAAACAAATGGAAGCTCGATTTAATATACCTAAACTATTCAAAGGGAATTTATTAATACAATTCACACAAAGGGAAAGATGAAAAGGAAATTTGTTTTCGACCAAAGAAAATTTATTGGATCCGTAAAAAAAAAAGTGTCATCTAGTGGATAATATGAAAAAATTGGATTACAAAGAACTTTTGATAATCATTTTTCGAGGATGCAATCAAATATATTTAAGATCACAAAACTCTACCCCTATAAATAATAGATTTGGCTAGTATGTAATATGAATAGCAGAATAACGGAATAACTGAAAAATTGTTAGCGGAAAGAACTGAACTGAATAAAATTTTGGCGGAATAATTATAAAATGCGAAAAATTAGTTTTAGTAGATTAATCGTGTTTTTTTTTTTTTCTAATTATATTTTTAAGAAAGTAGTTATATATATCAAACACGTTTTAAAAATGTGAAAATGATAAATATTATGGATGGTAAAAACAATCGGAATCACATATTCAAAACGTGAATAAACGATATATCATTTATCCCCAATGAAACTAAACATATTTAAACTGCGACTTTTCGCAAGTCCAAGCCAAAACAAAGCCAATATAAGCAACCCCTTTAGCTGATATATAAATGCTGATGCCAACTTCAATTTAACATACCTCAAAATGAAAAAGGCATTTGGAAATCAATGCAGTAACTCATGCTTCTTTTATTCACCATTAGATGATGATTGATCCTTGCAAGTTTCCGAACTAATTTTTGCCCGACATATCATAATGATTTAAACTAAATGTACCAGTTCACATTAGGTTTACCATTAATGCGATGAGACTCGGCGGCCGCCTACACGGTGGTTAAACGCTCGGAATTTGATGATAAATGGCCTCGCCAACACATTTCCTCCAGGCCTTAGCACCGTTCGATAAGAGGAAGGCCACGAGATCCCTCATCTAATTCGACTACATACTGAAATAGATATTTAAAGAAAGAGCCTTCTCTCAGCTCGGACGATGGTCTTGCCGGAAACCGGAGAGGCGGCGGAGAAGTGGATTGGCTTTCTAGGGCGAAACAAAGAGAGAAGGGAGCAACAATTAGGCTCAAAAAGAGTTTTTAATGATACAATCATGTAGTTTAACTATAATATAAGCACACCAAGCTTTTCTTCTGTCGCAAGAAAAGCCGTGTACATTTGATATTTACATTGACGAGGTAGAAGTTTCTGTGGTGGAGTTTAGGGTCATAGACTCTGAGTTTAATGCGTACACATCATAACCAGACACTGAGGATGTCATCCCTGAATGATCCAATGATAATATCTCATTTCTGACTGGTGTATGATTATTTGCAATCATCTCCATCATCTTTGAGAAGCTCAAGTCGTGTCCGTACATAGAAGGATCTGACATAACCTGTGTTATTTCAATATCTCCTTCAAGCATTTGCACGACTTCTGACATTGTAGGCCTTAAAGAAGGAGATGAGTTTGTGCAAACGAGTGCAACACTAATCATCCTCACTACTTCTTTTTTATTGAAATCACCTTCGAGCATTGGATCTACGATCTCCATTATGTCCCCTTTCTGTTGAAGTGTCAGCGCCCAACTGATAAGCGACACGTGTTCATCCTTTCCCTTCGGTATCATATTACTCTTCCCACTAACAATCTCTATTGCTACAATTCCGAAGCTGTATACATCTACTTTCTCTGTCAACTGACCCCATAGCGCATATTCTGGAGCCATGTATCCGCTACGACATCAGAGAAATGAAGAAACAATTCAGACCTTGTAATAGAAATGTTTCTATGTAAGTGTTATTGTAAATAATACTTACATGGTTCCAGCAATTTTCGTGCTAATGTGACTTTGTTCTGCTTCATGGAGCCTAGCCAATCCAAAGTCAGATATTTTTGCATTCATGTTAGCGTCTAAAAGCACATTTGTGGTTTTTATGTCACGATGAACCATTCTGATCATCGATCCTACGTGAAGGAAATCTAGCCCTCTTGCAATTCCAACGCATATTTTTTGTCTCGCTTCCCAATCCAGTTTCAAGGGACTCTTTCCTGGAAATGAATTTTTAAGTTATTAACCAAAAAGGAAATGATTTCACTAATTCATACGTGAAAACATATTTTTAAAGAATTTTATTTACCATATAGCGCAAGAGCAAGAGAGTTATTTTCCATGTACTCATAAACGAGCAACAACTGATTCTTCTCGACACAACATCCATAAAGCTTGACAAGGTTTGGATGATTCAGACCTGAGATCATGCCTATCTCATTGACAAATTCACGGTTTCCTTGACATGACTTAGAAGAAAGCTGCTTTACTGCTATGATAGTTCCATCAAACAACTCTCCCTACATTAAAGTTTTCTCATATCAAAAAACCAAAAACAGCCATATTTTTCTCACTTATCTACGTTTGACCTTACTTTGAATACGGATCCGAAACCTCCTTCTCCAAGTTTATTGGCTTGATCAAAATCGTTTGTTGCAACTTGCAATTCCCTCCAAGTAAAGCAAATCGTTTGCAGACCTTGGGCACTCAGATCTATGTGATCATGTTCCCAACAAAAAAAAGAAACAAAAACATTATAATGCTTGAACGAATCGTTGACATTCAAAAAAATGATTCATGGAATTTTGTGAACTCTTTGTACCTCCTTTTCTTATATTATTGTATCCTCTAAAACTTTTCCAAGCATATATTCCCAAAGCTAAGAGAATAATTGTTACCAAGGCAGCCATTGCCGTTGCCCCCCAAATTAGGGGATAATTCATGTGATGTATTATTTTCTCCGCTGCAAATGAGTCACTTAAGTGTAAATAATACATTATATATCCACTTAGCTAAAGAAAAGACATTTTAAACAAAGTATTTTTCTTTAGACCTCCGCATCTTGGCTCCTCACCTAAAATTTTGAAAGATAAATACTATCGTTAGATGGCAGCTAACAAATAACAAGAAAATGAAGGTGAAACATCAACGTTAATCTCAAGGTAGTGCAATTTTAGAAAGCCATAAGAGAAAGCATAAGCAAATGAGAGTTGAGATTGCCAAATTATTTGGAGTTTCGAAGACATGGCCTTTTTCAACCCACAAGCAAAGGTGAAGTGTACTTACGGTGACACAGGGAAATTGCAGAGATAATAGGACCAGAAAGTCCTTTGACAATGTCGATTGTCCCTTTCCCCGCCCAATGCAACCGAATCTCTAACACATGATCGGTTACATTCGCTTCCACTTCTTTCACAATAGGCTTCAAAGTCCCATTAGCCTCCTCTTTGATGTTAAAATCCTTCCATACTAATACTCCCTAACAACAAATGGAATCAACTAAAGTTTTCAAAGATTATTTAAGTAACCAGTTATTCAAATAAATACTAGTGATACTTTACCTGAACATAGACATCAAATATGCGTCTAATGAGACTAAGGTATAGTTCTTTGTCTGAAAACTGAATCTCCATAAAGTGGAGTTTCACATTATAGGTTCCATTTTCTAAGCAAAAGGCGTAATAAGCTAGCGAGAGAGCAGATGAACGTGCAGTCTTATAAAAAATAGGAGAATCTCCAGATAGTGTTGATGTAGTTGAGATGATGTATAAATCCTTCCGCAAGCGGCCTGTGTTGCTCATTCCCCAGTTTACCGTGTGGTAATTTGTTGCGGGTTTGGTTTCACTGTTATCAGCTTGATAAGTGATTTTACCCAAAGAGTTTGTAACAGTTACATTTTCCCCACCACAATTGATATGTAGTGAGCGCTGATCTACAATCAATAACGATTAGGTTATCACCATCAATATACAAACTAGAGGTGCCTTTTTTCTTTTTATGAGATTAAAAAAATAAAAATAAAAGATATATATGATGTTATCTAATGCATGTAAATATGTTAAAAACGGCTCAATAAGTACTTACAGCTCGTGCAACTTATTGGACCAGCGCATGGAAGAAGTCCTGTTCTGTAGGAGAATAATAAGAAGACAATAATTAGTCATCTCAGTATGTGAAAGCAAGAGATTACTAAGATTTAACCCATTCTTGTTGCTCGATGGTTTCACGATAAAGTAGAAGAGTATATACTTACAAATTTTTCTTCATATATGAGCTACGATATGTATTTATGTTCCTGATTCAGCAGAAAGTGATAACCATGCACAGGTTATAAAAAATAGTGAGAAGATGTATCCCATCTACCAAGATTTCATGTTCATACCTCTTGTCATGGCAGTTTGATGACCATGAGAAATTGTTATAAGAGAGATCACTTTGAAGATTCACCAAATATAGGAAAAAAAAAAACAAGAAGAGATAATTAGCTGACATACACGATGGAAAAAGTTTCGTGCCATACAAGCAAGTGGAGACCTGAAAACGTACATAAACGATTTTTTCTCGAGGAAAACATCAGATCCAACATATCCGGAAAGCATGTTGCTAGTCAAAAAGCTGAATGAACACGTTGAAACAAAAGTATACATTATTCGAGTAGGATTCTGTAGTATTTAAATTAAAAAGTCAATAAATTAATTCTGGATTTCATTTTAGTACTTACGTATATTTGGGTGGTTTTACTAGTGGTTGAACTTCACCAGTTAACTTGTTAAATGATAAATCACTGCAGCAAACAACATGTAAAAATTAAGTGGATCTTTTTTGGGAAGCTCATATAATACTTTACGTACAGTAAACTTCTTAACCCTAAAAATGTGGAACATATTTATACATGCTAGTTTTGATAAGTTTCAAATTTTGCAGATTTTTTTCATACATCACAATAAAAGAAAAAAAACTTACATAGTATTTAGTTGCTTATACCAGATGTAAGAAGGGATTGGACCAGACAAACTCACATTCCTCAAAATCCTGGAACAGGGACATAGACTTTTAGTTTAATCTTTTTAATAAAAACTAAGCATCAAGATGAGAAGTGTAAAATATGAATAAATACAGGATCTTGATGACTTTGCTAGATATAATTGGAAAAGATTTTATCCCAGGTGAGTCAGTAATGATCCTGCAAATGAATATAGCGTTCATAAAAAAATAGTCTTTTTCAATTGTTCATTTTGCTAATCTATTGAAGGTGGTCAATTACAGTTCAGTGAGATTTTCTAGGCGGGCTATAGCATCAGGAATAGGTCCTTTCAGTCCGCTTGCGTATAGCCGTCTGTTGATCATAACGGACACATGTTAGACAAGCTTACAGCTTTTGAAGCTGTACACAAACAAAAAGACAACGCGAAATGAACAATGAAGGACAAGCCTTACAGCATTTCAAGCCGAGACCAGTTGCCAATATATCCTGGTATGATACCATTTAAGTTATTGTCACTTACCTTACTGCACAAGGAAAGGAAAACAAACAAGTAGTTTAGGGTTTTGTAAAACTTATCTTTTTGTGACTGGAAATACTCATCTTTAGATTGACATAATGATATTGGCAAAAAGCTCTATTTCTTTTTCCTAAAATTTTGAAGAATCAAACTTACAATTCTATAAGGTTTACCAATCTAGCGAGAGTGTTGGGTAGGCTTCCTGTAAATTGATTGGACGAGAGATGCCTGCAAAACCCAGTTTCAATAGAGATCAAAGCTGTATTAGTATTCTTATTGTTTTTTCCATTTTAAACTAAAGATTATTGTGGTTTTGAAAAAAGGTTAAGATGCAAAGGGTCTTACAAGACGATTAGGTTGGTCAAGTTACCAAGCTCATTAGGAATCGGACCAGTGAACTGATTGGCTTCAACCGCTCTGAAAAATTTCATCACAACATATCATTATGTTAGATAAAATGTAACTAAAAGCCGCATCCCTACAGGTCGGAAACAATTTCAATTTCAGACTGTACAGGAATGTCAAATTCTTGAAGTTTTGTAACCAAGGTGGTAAATCCCCAGACAAACGATTCGCGGAGAGCGAGCTGCGAGAAAAGACAAAGTTATTGGCAAATCTTGAAGATGAAGTACCGGCGAGAGAGAAAGAGAGCGAGAGAGAAAGCTAACATTATAGTGAGGTATGGCATTGAAGTCCACTCCATTGGGATTGTGCCCGAGAGATAGTTTCTGTTTAAGTCGCTGCAAAGAAAAGAAAATATGCGCTTGAAACCTTTGTCATCCCTCTCTTTGGAGAATCTTTTGCTAGAGGTTTTGTTTATTTCTCCATTATTAGGCCGTTCTAAATTTGGAAACTTGAAAGCATTACTATATTTGAATCTCAAGGTTTATATTGGTGTATTCAATCACGTACTTAAAATGATTTTTGTTGGGTGTGGGAGCGGATTGCTTCCCATGAATCTTGTGGTATATCTTAAAAGTAAGGAATGAGCTGGTTTATAAGGGTGTTTAATAAGATCCACGAGTTAGCATTCGATTGGCTGAAGGGGAGGCGACAATTTGGGAGGACGTCCATGCAGAAGATCAGAAAGTGGGGCTTTCTAATTCACTTGCAGAATCAAAATGTGAAAAAATGCTTTATCGACGGATCAAGAAAGGTTTAGGATGCCTGATCAGGCTTAGAATGACAAATCAATTTGAAAAGTTTATCTCCACTTCATAAAGAAGTTGGATCACTAATTTGGTCAATGCTTTGTATGGTTGAATTTAAACAGAGATGTCTATAATCTATCTCACTGATAATATAGAGTTAATTAAGATGGTGTAACATGAGATTTAAAAGTTAAAATTCTATGTTTTCTGTTGTGATATTTGTAATTAAATACTTGTTATAAAATCCAAAGTTATTAATCTTGTAAAATAGTCTTGTTCAAAATATTGTTAATCGCTAGATGGGATGGCCGAAGTGGGTCTAACAACAAAATAATCGGGAACTATGGAGAAATTATCCGGAGCCTAGTTTTAAAATTTTTAGATGGGATGGAAGAATCATCATCTCGAAAGGAGTCTTGTTTTTTCCAAAACGTCTAGAGTACATATAAAGAAGTATTATGTTTAGCTCTGCTTTTTTATTAATGAAGTTACTATGGTAATTTGGCTATTAATTAGTATTTTTTGTTTTATAACTGCTGCTAGTCAAGGTCGAACTCGACTAATTCCCCCGGATGAGTATACCGACGAATAACCCAGTAATCAGGTTTTAAAATGAGCATAAAATATGACACCATTTTCGTCTAATGAAATGGAATGGTTTAGATAATTTTACTACTTAGTTGTAGGTATATGCCTTTGCTTTTGTAGTGATTAGTTACTCAAACATCATACGTTTAAATAGATTACACCAATTTTAAGAATAAAATCTCATCTATTTGCTCCTCTAATATTGTTTATATCCGGAATTCCACGTCGAAAATTAAGATGAGATCTAAATAGTGTATAATAAGACATATGAGAAAATTTAGTCATTGCTAATTAATTTTGAATTGGAAGTTCATAAACTTAATATATATCACAATATATAGTTTGTTAGTCTAAATATGGTGGGCCAAGAAGCATTTATTATTCATCCTCGAGTAGGATTTAATTAGAGATGTGATGGAAGAATCATCATCTCGAAAGACCCACATCAAAAAATGAGGAGACTTAAGTAGTATGTGACATGAGAAAATCTAACAATTATTAATTGGTTTTGAATTAGAAACTCATAAACCAAATAGTGTGATTCTTTTATCCAAAATATGAAGTCATCTCATCCTATCTATATATATATAAAATAATTTTGCATGTACAACGTGAATATCAAATTCAAAATTAATAACAAAATAACAATATTATTTTTAAGAACAAACATTTGGTTCGTTTCATATGCCCGCATATATAGCGCAGATAATCATCTATTATGTAGACATATATGTAGTAAAACGATCGAAAACAGTGTCTTCGTATTATATAATCCGACAAGTTTTGCAAATTGAAATCTTTAACTAGTTTTCGGTTCGTTTTAAAAACTTTGCGTGGTGGACTCACATTGATTGGAGATATCGAAGTTTTGCCAACTCAGGTGGGAGTTTTCCTTGAAGGCTAAGGTTCTTGAGACTTCTGTTTTTATTCAAATGCAACCAGAAAACAGAAAACATCAGAAGAGAAAGATCTATAAAGAAGAGTAAACAGAACAATTAATAATACTCACATGCTTGTTACATGACATGCCGTGCTGTTGTTGAAGCTACAATCACAACCAACGGTGTTGTTTATCTCCGAACTTGGAATACCACCATCTCCTTGCATCATCTTTAAGGTTCCTAAAATGCAAGGGTCTCCATGACTTAGGTCCAGTCCCTTGATACCAAGTGTATTAGATATCTTCTCTAGTGCATCCACTGCATAAACATATAAACCAAACATATATATATATAAGCATGCTATCTTTGACCTTGAATAACTACGTGTAAATAAGGCCATTATTTCGCATACATTCATCTGGATGGAGAGCTGGTAAAACAGACGTAGATGAAATTACGAAGGAGCTTGTGATAATGATTAGGAAGAGAAGAGGAACTGAGAAGAAGATCAACATCTCGGAAAACGTTATCTATATAGTGTTTCTTTGTATGTATACTTGTTTGTGAGTCAGAATAATATCATCATGTAAGAGACTCGATAGTTATATAATGTTTGGAAAAAATTTATGAATATTTTCTTATACTTTTTTTACTTTTTCTTCATTGGGTCAACGTCCAGTGAGCATGACGGAGAGTAGACACATGTAATGGAAAAAAAATTAATGTTGATGTGGCCAAGTTCATGAATGCTTGATCTTTCATGTCCCTGACCCTACACCGTTCGTGACTAAATCAACACACCAACCTTCTTCGATTTAACGGAATATTGTTTTTAAAAATTTTGTCGAATTTAACGGGATATTTTTTGGTTCGGTTTCCTTCTTGGATTATTTCTGTATTTGTTCTTCCAAATTCAACCTGATTTTTGGCTTTTTTGGTTGAAATTCTGTTAGAATCAGGTAATTTCTTTCATTTCGGATCGAAGATTCGGTTCATTTATTCGATTTTTTTGGTATAATCCTCTTTAAAATTGGTATAAATCAGTTTGAAGTAAAATAAAATAAATAAATAACCAAACTGATAACGGAACCCAAATTTTAAATTTGCTGATTTGACTGAACCAAACGGAAAACCGAAAATTGAGGTTCGGTTGGGTTCGGTCCATACAGTTGTTCGGTTCATATTCCCGGTCTTAGTGATAGGGTCAAATCTCGTCAGTTATTTGATGACAAAAATAAGTTTCACAGGGGTCAAATCAATTATAAATGCAAACAATAAACCATATCAGTATAAGAATACGCACCACACCACTCTTTCTCATAAAGTAAACATTCAACGCAAAGACTCTAGTTTTCTAAAGTAAACGCAAAGGCAATAATAAAGGCAAAAAGTAAAGTTGTTAGAAGAAAATTTTTGGATTAAAATTTTCTAAAATTTTCTTCTATAGGAATTATACGTACGGAACTAAAGGATTTAAAAGAGTTACAAAATCCAACATCCGAAGCTTCAGATGGATATACGGTGATGAATATTGGACAAAGTATAGTCGAACGTTATGGTTATATGATAGCGACAAAATGAATAAAAATATGACCGAGAAAAGATGAAATGATAATATTTCATATCATCCGGGAAAAAAAACAGAATCGTGTCTCTTTCTTTCCCGACGAGTTGTTTCCTCGGCGGACCCTTTTTGTTTTGTTTTGTTGCAAATGTACTAATGAGATCATGTGACATTTCTTCTCGTCCACATAATTACAACAATCTTATACGGTTGACTAAAAAGACATTGCACCTGAGTCAGTCAACCGAATAGAGATTGATTAAGCTTGAAAATGCAAGACTCCAACACAAACAAGATATGAACACTGAAAAAGCATTTAGTGTTTAATGCTTTTATTGATTAAGATCCTAAAGTTATTATATTTGTTGTATTGTATTACACAATTCTACTCTGAACTAATCCCACAATATCTAATCAACCTAAGCTATTTCTGTTCCAATCTTTTTCTGATTGAAACAGAGTACAAAAAACACTCATCTTAGAAAAATAGTCTCATCGTTTCTCTCTCAAAGTGAAAATGAGCCCTAGAGTGTTAGAACTGTCCCATGCACTTTAACTCTTTATAGTGATTTACCAAAACCTTAAAACCAAGATACAAAAGATCCTCTTGATATCGGATCACACCAAATTTTCAAGCTTCCTTGTTTTAAGATTTCCACTTGATCTTCGCGTAATATTCTCCTCAGAGAATATTCTTGAACGCTCTTGCTTCCCACGTCTATCCACGTTAGCTTCAAGCGTCCAGTCACCTCTCATACAGCCACATAGCCCCTTATCTTTTCCTTCAGATTTCTTAGGTTTATTAGACCTGTTCTCAACATCCCTATCTGATGGTGACGGTGTGTGTGGCAGTATTTTTCCATGAATGCTACATAAGACATGACTTGAGGACAAAAAAACTTTATATACACTATGTACACTTCCCTCCTCTTGTACCTGAATCTGACCACTCAGCTCACATAACCAGATTAGAGTTCACAAATACGAATAGCCTTCCTTAGATTGACAAATCTAGTAAAGTCTAAAGGTTTTGTAAACAAATCTGCTAATTGAAATTCAGTTCCTACATGATAAATGACTATGATTTTTTCTTCCACCAATTAACGAATAAAATGATGTTGTATGTCTATGTGTTTTGTTCGTGAGTGTTGAACTGGATTTTTAGCAATATTAATAGCGCTCTGATTATCACAGTGAATTAACAGAGTTTCTGAACTCATACCATAATCAGCGCCCATCTGTTTCATCCAGAGCAGTTGTGAGCAATAGCTCCCAAGAGCAATGTATTCAACCTCAGCAGTGGAAAGAGAAACACTGTTATGCTTCTTTCTGTGCCACGATACAAGATTGTTTCTTAGAAAGAAACACCCACCACTTGTGCTCCGCCTGTCATCGAGACTACATGCCTAATCTACATCACAATATCCAGCCAAATTTTGGTTAGTATATTGTGTATAAAAAAAATACCTAGAACACACACAAGATATGAACACTGGGAAAACACCCAGTCAATGCTTTTATTGATTAAGATCCTAAAGCTATTACACTTGCTTTATGGTGTTACACAATTCTACCCTGAACTGGTCCCACAATCTCTAATCAACCTAAGCTACTTTTGTTTCAATCTTTTCCTGATTGAAACAGAGTACAAAAAACATTCACCTTAGAAAGATAGTCACATCGTTTCTCTCTCAAAGTGAAAATAAGCCCTAGAGTGTTAGAGTCACCCCACGCGCTCTAACTCTCTTTTATTGTGATTTACCAAAACCTTAAAGCCAAGATACAAAAAATCCTTTTGTTGATATCGGATCACACCATATCTTCAAGCTTCCTTGTTTAAAGATTTCCACTTGATCTTCACGTAATATTCTCCTCATAGAATATTCTTGAACACTCTTGTTTCCCACGTCTATCCACGTCAGCTTTAAGCGTCCAGTAACCTCCCATACAGCCATGTCACCTGAAAAAAGCTTTCTCTAATTGCTCTGATGCTATTTCCATACATTTTCAAACTATCAAAATGGATGGAACCTGAAAATCCTATAGATATTAAAATTGATTTGTATTATGTGCGGATGCGATTAAAATCATAAACGACACTATGGTTAACGAAGTATTGGTTGTTTTTTACATTAACCACTAATATTTGGTATGTAATATTTTTATTTCCTAAATCAAGCAAATTGAGCACACATAGTTGCTACATAAACACATTATCACATGTATGCTCTTAATCACATATATTTAAATTATTGTCCTCTATCTTTGCAGCTGGTATGGACAAACTGATTACAGATAATTGACTCAAGATTTATGGGGTTAACGGTTGATCATGTTCTCTCTCAATTTATGAATAATAGTAAATTGACCCACTAGGAAGTTCATCAGTTTGTACGACGATATCTTAAGAATAGTAATAGCCAAACTTACTCTTTTTGCTTGGAGTGATTTAGATTAGGACGTGAGTCCCTTGACTCATCGTTTTTTGACTGGCTGGTTTATCCAATTTGGAGGATCTCTGTAATTTTGGCAAACACGCTCCTCATAGAGGCTGATTATTGGGCTATGGCCAGTCAAGAACTTCTACGGATGCGCTAATTACTCCCCATTCTCGATATTGATTAGTAGAGAATCGCGCGAACATTGAAAATTTGATAATCCTAATTTTAGTATTTAATATAGAAAAATATGATATTTAACTCAAACATTTCCAATTTTTATTATTTCATGAATAACATTTTTAACAAAAATGTTTATAGATTAGAAAATATTTTTTTATAGTTACTTAGAAATATTTTTTTTTGTTGTATGATATTATTAATATTATATTATATTTTTATGTTTCTAAAATATATATCATAATTTACATATTGTGCTATGAAAAAATGTGTTTCAATGTTTTATCGTATTTTTATTTTCTTAACTAATAATTTTTGTGATAGAAAAATATTCAATTTACCACATAATCGTGTCTTAGAGGTAACAAACAAAATATCAACTAAAATAATTACATAACAAAATTGGACTAAAATATTAACTAAAATAATTTTAAGAATGGTTCAAATAAAATTACACTTATAAAAATATTAACTAAAATAATTTTACCTCAAATGAACTGATTAGTTAATAGATCTATGTGAAAGATGTGACAAATCATTTCTAAACTGGTTCAAATAAAAATAATCAGCTGAACCATCGAGGAAAACCATTGTCGTCAATCAACTTAATCAAACATTTTCCTGATTTATTTGCCTTGACTGATACATAGAAGAATTTTGGTGTTACGATCCCATTCTTTGCCCACTTTTCACAAGTCTTTAATGCACAAAAGTCTTTTTCCTCCCTATAAGCCACCATTAGATGTTTTTTTCAGCATTACCAATTTAACAGTAGATGGGCAGTTAACAAATTTTTCAATCTCTAGTTTTTCAATCTCTAGATTCTCCTTGATCAATACCATTTTATCTTGAGGGTTATATCAATCATGCACTCTTTGAAACATCTTGATACAACACCAGTTCTCCCAGTTTTAAAGGATGACCAAGCTCTTTTGATTTCACTTCTTATAAGTTAGTTCTTCATCATTATCTTGTCAAATCTAAACTACCCCTTCTTCACATCTCGGATAGACAATAGTCTACCATCACATGCGATGATCAGATCCCCTTATTGGGTGAAAAAGTTGGTTTGTGAGAGGAAACATCTTTAGCCATTCCTTTTTGATAGAGTCATATCAAGCCTACATTGAATCAACCGATTGCCTTTCATACCTTCCCACGTGAAGTTGTAACCTTCAAAAGGCAACACTTTAATTTGACAAGTTTTGATCATGGTTGAAAAAGTCTTCAAAATTCGCAACCGATTTTTTTGGGCCACAAAGATTTTCACCATTATTAAGGATATCATTCAAGTCCCCCACCATATACCAAGGCTCTTTTCTGATTATACCAGTTATGTTTAATCTTTCCCACACCTTACGTCTTCCTTTCTTCACCAGATCTCCATACACAAAAGATATGCATACCTGATGATAGCCCCATCCAATCTTCCTGTCAAATTAAATTTTTATCAGCCTGTAGCACCTCTATTTGAACACTATTTTTTCAGAACAAAACTAAACCACCACTCAAAAAACATCTAGGCCACCACACATATACATTGCAAAGACCTTGTCATATCCTAACACTTCTTGACGATCCACCAACACATCTCTTCTATTATTTGTCTCCATCATAAACATAACCTCGAGAAAATGATCCTTGGACCGTCGTAAGCCTTGGAAATTCCAACTCATAATGCTCATCTAGATATCGACAGTCCCTCCTTTGGGACAACATATGATGTTGTTGTGTTAATTCCTCCACTTCGTTGTAGGTTTGTTCCTTTTTTCCCTTTTGTTGCCTAAGATGATTGGCCATCTATTTGTTTCCCCCTTTTCTTGCTACTCAAAATTTTCTTATCCTGAGACAGTGTGAACAATTTCTAATGTCTCATTTCAATACAACTATCCATATGTGATTCATTAGTTGAACTTTATAGGGCTGAAAATATTTATTCAAATGTTTTAGCATGTAAATTATGTTCAATCTTTCTCACACCTTACGCTTTCCTTTCTTCAATAGAACTTCATACATAAAAGATATGCATACTTGATGAATGCCCCATCCAATCTTTATGTCAAATTAAATTTTTATCATCCTGAAGCACCTCTATTTGAACACTCTTTTTCTAGAACAAAGCTAAGCAACCACTCAAAAAAAGAGTTAGACCACCACTCAAAATACACATATATACTGTAAATGATCCTTTGACCGTCATAAGCCTCTGAAATCCCAACTCAAAATGCTCATCTAGAATCGGTAGTCCCTCCTTTGGGACCACCTATGGTTTGGTTGAGTTAAGACCTCCACTTTTGTAGGTTTGCTCATTTTTTTTCCTTTTGTTGACTGCGATGAACGACCACCTATTTGTTTCCCCCTTCTCTTGCTACTCAAATTCTTTTTATCATGATGCTTTATTCTGTGAACACTATTTAATGCCTCATTTCAGTACCAATTATCACATTTACATATGTGATTCATTGGTTGATATTCAAATGTTTTAACATGGGAATCTCATTGCACATCTTAATATTAATTTTTCTCTCAACTTGACATGGAAAATGCAACCATTTATGTAAAGTTTAATATAAACTTTAGTTCCGATAATAATATATTACAATATTTCCCACTATTTATATAAAAAATTTGTTAGTAATTATCTATTTTTTTGGAGAAAATCGTTTTCTTTATATTTTATTGAGGATATCTAAAATGAAAATTATTAACACTCCAATGTGTAGGTATTAACACATGAATGCAAATTATTAGAATAGAAATCATTTCTTTGAACATTGAATGCATTTAAGTGAGTAAGTTACAAATATTCTTATTTTAATTAAGAGTCCTAAAAACCTACTAAATTTGTAAAACATTTTCTTAGTATATGTATATATTTATTTAAATAAAATAATATGCTAACCTTTCTTCCAAATTATTTGAAGAGTACTCATATTGAATTTTATTAAAATGAGTTCTAAATTAAATATTATTAGGAGAAATATTGTAAAAAAATATAAAATTTAATTTAGATACTAAATTTTATTTTTATTTTATTTTTCAGATCTGGAATAAGAAACATAATTTTTATTTTATTTTAACATAATTGAATTTTAGAATAAATGGACATTGATGTATTTATGTTTTGGAGATTTGGTGTTAAAAAAAAAGGACACATGTCAATTTGTGAGGTGATACATATTAACTTTTTAGAGACTCTCATTAACAAGAACTTTAAAATATTATAATAGATTCACTGCTGATCTCTCTCCATTCAGATAGTCTCTCCGCTGTCAATCTTATGTTCCATGCTGGTACCAAACGCATCGAATTGGATTCTCACTTTATCCATGATGAGATCATTCGAGGTACAATTGCTCCAAAACATGTCTCTTCTAAAACTCAGCTCGCCAATATAATTACTAAAGCATTGTATCGTAAAGATGTGGAAGCTTTTCTGGAAAAGGTGGGTGTTTGAAATTTGCACATTCCACCTTGAGGGAGGATATTTTGGGCCTTATTAGGATTGTATATACATGTAATTAGATCAATGTATGTATTTGTATTAGGCATGGGCGTTCGGATGTCCATTCTGGTTCGGATCGGATTTTTGGATGTAGGCTCATAGAACCCCATTCGGGTATTCTAAAAAATTCGGATCGGATTCGGTTCGAATAGTGTTGGGTTCGGATCGGGTTCGTATTTTTAGTTGAAAACCCGAAATTATTCAGATTTCAGATTTGTTCGGATATTTTACATCAAAAATAAAGAAAAAAAACTTATTCAACCAAAAAAAACTCAAATAATAACATAATGTATGCTTTGATTGGTAGCATTAAAATAGAGCGGTTGGGATAAAAAAAAATTTATGTGTACCAATCACAAAAACGTTACCAAAAACTACAGTAAAAACGTTTACTCTCAATTTTGTTACCACCGCTTCCATTAACAACTTTCTCCCACCGCTCACCACTTCCGCTAACAGCTAAAATATCCGCTCCACTTTTATTCACCAATCGGACCCGTAATAACCAAAACCAGATTAAAATCAAATATCAAAGCAAATTAAACATGACCGTTCTATATTTTACATTTTAAAAGCAAATACCATAATCAAATACTCCATTTATGTAACATCGTGTTACATAAAAATAAGATGAGATCTCACACATATTAATATTTTATTAGACATAAATAAACATATAATTAAGATCGAATTCAGATTTTCGGGTTCCATTCGAATCGGATTTTTTCGGATCGGATTTTTCGGATTTTCAGATGTAGGCTCATAAAACCCATTCTCGTATTTGGTAAAATCAGGTTTTACAAGTTAAATACGTTTTAGAACAAAAGGATCAAAGAGAAGAGATTTGGAGCAAAACTAACAAAGAGAGATGAAGAAACAGAATCTGAAGCCCATAAGTCGACCGACCGTTGACCCATCTACTCGACGAACCAGGAGATGATTTACATATAAATTAGTAAGCACAGGAGTTAACTTTCATCTCCAATATGAATGAACCTTATTTGAGATTTGAGGCCCAAGATATGGACGTTTTACTGAAGACATGTCATTCCGACGAGAATTACAAGACTGGTTTGTTTAGCTCCAATAAAACTCGACTCAAGTCTTAAGGAGGTTCTACCCTAGGACCAACCTAGTAAGCTATAAAAGAAACTCTACATATGTAGAAGAATAAGGCACACACATTGTTTCATCATCAATCATAATCATTCAAATAGTTTACTTGTTTCGAATTTGTTTTTACTTGTTAGTAGATCTCTAGGGTTTTACTTTCTAAACTTGTTCTTTGAGACTCTGAAGGAGATTAAGAGACTGTTATTTACTCATACTGAGATCCACGACCCTCTAATCTTCTATTTCCTATTTTCATCTTGCATGCAATTCATTAATCCAATAATGATTTTTGTTGCCATCATCATGTGTTAGTAGTTTCATTATTAGATCTAGGGTTTTTAAAGGGTTTTTCAATGGATTAATAAGATGCTTTTTATATATGGAGTAAGCTACAAAATTCTTTGCTACAGAATGTGCTTCACACTTAGAAATGGCGTAATTAACCATATCTAGGTATCTAGGTTAATTCCTCTATCAAAGATGAATTGAAAGATACCTAAATAGTCTGTAGTGAGCAAGGTGTGTTTCGTGTCATAGTCAACGCTTGTTCGTTCACCTTGTGAAAAGATCTAACTTGTGCAATTTAAAACTTGTTTACTTTCAGCGACAATCCAAAAGAACTTTTGAGATTTAGGTTGTTAAACAAAAACAAAAAGAACTTTTGAGATTTAGGTTGAGATTTATAATCTTCAAAATGTATCCCCGTTCTCGGTATTGATTGTTTAGTGTCTATTCCTCTCCATTCAGATGGTCTCTCCGCCATAAATATGGTTGCCAATCCAATATTCCATGCTCGTACAAAATATATCAAATTGGATTGTTACTTATCTATGAAGAGATCATCCGAGGTACAATTTATGTTAAATGTGTCTCTTCTAAAACTCAGCTTGCCGTTATAATGACTAAAGACTTGGAAGCTTTTCTTGACAAATTGTGTGTTTTTAATTTGCATATTCCACCTTGAGGGAGGGTATTTGGCCTCACTAGGATTATATATAGATGTAACAAGATCAATGTATGTATCGATCTGTTATAAGAATCTTTTACAAACTACCAAAGACTTCTTAAAAATTTTTGGTTTTTGTGAATAATTTTATTCTTTTCAACGAGACACTACATACAACTTACGTTTTTTATCAATAAGAAATCTCTTACAAACTACCAAAGGCTTCTTGAAATTTTTGGTCTTTGTGAATAATTTTATTCTTTTCAACGAGGAACTAAATGAGTAATGGAACCATCATCGATGGAACAGAGAGCAGCAGAATCCATCGTTGGACCTGTTCCTACTACTTGTCCATGTCTACTCCCGAAGAAAAATCCAGGTAGTCGAGGAACGGGGAGAGCGATTGAGCTAGTAGTGAGCATCTGGACGATTTCCGACATGGTTGGACGATTTTCAACATCTTCTTGAACACATAGTAAAGCAATATGAATGCATCTACTAACTCCATCTATTTGATAGTTCTCTTGAAAGGATGGATCCACAAGCTCTAAAGGTCTCCCATCGTTCCATAGTTTCCAAGTCTATTAAATATTTAATGTTTTGATCATTTTTGTATATAGAAGAAAATTTGCAAGCTTAAATAAGTGTGTGTATACTCACATATGTTACCAAGTTTCCAACACTAGTATCAGTCAGGCCGTAGAGGCTGCTGTTCTTTTTGCCGCTTATAATCTCAAGAGCTAGGACCCCAAAGCTGTAGACATCTGATTTCATGGAGAATTGGCCATACATTGCATACTCAGGAGACATGTAACCACTGAAACCACATTTAAAAGGTTGAGTTAGTATAATCATATTAGATTCCTTACATGAAAATTCATGGCTAGACCAAAACTTACTAAGTTCCAACTACTCTCTTTGTATTGGCTTCTGTTTGGTCCATTCCAAAAATTCTCGCCGTTCCAAAGTCTGCAACTTTCGGATTCATATCAATGTCTAAGAGTATGTTACCTGCTTTGAGGTCACGATGTATGATTATGAGTCGTGAATCTTGATGAAGATAAAGAATTCCTCTTGCGATTCCTCCAATGATCTTGTATCGCCGAGTCCAATCCAGCTGAATTTTCAGTGTAGAGTCTTTACCATACGTTACAATGTTAAAGAACAAAAAGGTGTCAAGAATAGGCTTGAGAAAATGAAAACTTTTGGGATAAAATTAGTATTTTTTTTGGATTTAACTTACCGAAAAGGAAGTAGTCTAGGCTTTTGTTGGGCACAAACTCGTAGATAAGTATTTTCTCTTCCCTTTCCAAACAGAATCCAAGTAGTCTCACCAGATTTCTATGTTGAAGCTTTGCCACAACCATAACCTCATTCTTGAATTCTTTTTCTCCTTGTCCAGATGTTTTCGATAGTCTTTTCACCGCAACTTGTAATCCATTAGGAAATATACCCTACAAATAAAACAAATAATGAACATTAAACAAAAACCTTAACACCCCTATTAAGATCTCTTGGTGATGTAACCAGCAATATCAATGATTAATTGGTAAATATATACCTTATAAACTTCTCCGAAACCACCTTGACCGAGTTTGTTATTTACTGAAAATTTATTTGTGGCAGCTTCAACAGCTTTAAAATCAAACTGAAGTGAGCCTACAGTTGTTATATCATCCCCATCTGCAAAATTCAAATGCTTTAAGCATTAATCTTCATAAAATGTTTGATTAGCAAACATTAAATACTTTGTGGAATCTTTTTACCATCATCTGCAGCTGCAGCTGCTGTCTCATAAGTCTTTTTTGCTTTCTTTGCACAGAAACGAAAACAAGCTATGAAAAGCAGAACAGAGATGGCTAGCGGCACAACAATTGCTATGATTATCACCCTGGATTTTTTTTCTTTTCCTGCGTGAAGTCGTACACATATGATTTCCCAAATCTTGAATCTCTCAAATCTCAACCCAAATAAAATATCAGAGCATACAAACTAAAAGAGCCGTCATTTCAAAACCAATTGACATATATCACTTCAGTATTAGTGTTGACTTACCTCCACTTCCGTTGTGGGATATTATAACCGGCTGCAGAGGAGGAGGAGGTTGACGTGGCGGCAATGGAAGATTATCCATAAAGGTTTCATTGTAGAAAGGGTTAGAGTCGTACCTTAACGTACAACTCGGCGAAAGAAGTCTTACTCCAGTTTTGTTAAGAGGCAATTGATTGAAGAGTGTATCAATACAGGTTCCGCAGTCGGTTTCTACTAGATTAGGTGTGCACTGAAACATTACATAAATACTTTGGGAAGACGTCACGTTGGCTTTCTTAACCGCAAAATTTCTAGAGCCTAAATCTCTCCCTACAAATTCAGTTTTCTCCATCAAAAAGCTGAGTGTCTTATTGTGCCGATCTGAAATGTTCGCCGCAACATTCTCTCCGTTCATCATCAAGACTCGAGGTGCGGTTGTAAGTTTGTAGAGAACATTCGAGTCAGTGTACCGAAGCATGCATTCGTCGTAGTAAAAGAAAGCCTCTTTTCCTTCTGGACATCGATTCAGAATGTCATTAGCGGCAATCATGACGCAATCTTTGCAGATTTCCGGCGACACGTCTCCGCGGCAGAGGAAAAGTCCGAACACCATGTCAGGGCTTTCTCCACTAGCAAGACTTTGGAATCCACTGGAGATAAATCGATCGGTGGAATAGAAAGAATAGAAAAGGGTCATGAGATTCAAAGCGTACATGCTGTTTACGGAGTAAGTTGTTGTGTTAGGACAAACAGAGCCGATGAAATTAGGTCTGTACAGCTGTACAGTTGGTTTCATGAAGCTTGCTAGGAAGATGACGAGGAAGAAGGAACCATGAGCAGACATTATTAACCAGTTCTTCTCTACTGGCTATAATGCTTTTTTTTTTTTTTTTTTTTTTTTGGTTGATGGTCTTGATAAATCTGAAGCCAGACCTGTAAAATATTGCATGTCTTTCGTCCACGTCAACGCTTTAAACCCAAAAAACACTTCTACTTACGAGTAACATCAACTTTATATTTGTTTTTTTCTTTCTTTTTATTTGGAAAATCGAAGAACAGTCTCCATTGTTCTGCAAAAAAAAAGAAAAAGAAAAACTCAGATATTTACAAAAAATATGTAAACTAGGAAAACCACATATTTGGGTTTATGGATGAAAATATTAAATATAATTTGAAAAAAAAAAAAAAGTAATTCTCCAAAATACCATAAAAAATTTGTCAATGGACAAAAATGATACCTTCTAAAAATGTCACTTTCGTTGGACGATTTGTTTTCAGTGACTTCGGATGAAAATTTTTGATAATTGGAAAGTAAAATATCATATTCAATATGGTCGTCCTAAATTTAACTTCTAAAATCTTAGTTTTTAAGAAGAAATTTTGTGATTTAAGATGTAAATAGTTGATATTTGGAAAGCAAAAAGTTATTTTAAGTAAGATTATTCTAAATTTGACTTTTAAAACATGATCCTGGTGTTAGTAAAAAATTTGTTGATGTAGGATGAAAGTTGTTGATATTAAGTACGATCGTTCTAAATTTGACTTCTAAAATCTTAGCTTTAGGAAGAAATTTGGTGATTTATGATGAAAAAAGTTGATATTTAGGAAGCAAAATGTCATTTTAAATACGGCCATCCTCAAAAACGTGATTCTTGTTTTTTAGGAATAAATTTGCTTATTTAGGATGCAATTTTTTTGATATTTTAGGAAGCAAAATGCCATATTGTTGATGGTGAGGTTAGCACCCCTTATCAATAGTTTGACAATAATTGAGATTTGGTCTCTACCGATCTTTCCATAGTTACGGATTAGGTTATAAGTCCCTTCAATAGGATTAGAACCCTCGGTAAATAATGGTCGGATTTTAGTGTCCGAAGCGGGATATAAACTACTTTGTCCCAAGCCGAAGTCTAAGCTCAGACAGAATAAGATCGAATCTTATCACATATTCCCTAACTCCAGAAAAATGGAAATATTCCATTTTTCCGAGGTTAGCCCATGGGTTTAGATAACCGACTACTAAGATATATAAATACATACCCCCCTTCACTAAAATCGACATTCATAATCGGGGAGAATAATTACTAACAAACCTAGTCTTAATACTTCTCTTTGATAAAAGCTAACTCGGCATTCCGAGTTAACACTCTTGTAATCAAAATTGTTAAAAAAAACTTATTTTTTCCGATGATTCCTTTTTTCTTTTTACTTAACTTACTCCAAAAAATGAACCCCTCTAATTATGAATAATTAGAAGTTGAACCCAGTCTCAACACATATTATGTACAACTGTAATCAGGTTTTTAGGAAGAAATTTGTTTATTCATAATGCAAGTTTTTGATATTTAAGGAAGCAAAATGTCATATTATGTACAACCGTCATGAAAAACTAAATTCTTACTTTTTGGAAAGCAAAATGTTATATTAAGTATAGGCGTCCTCAAAAACTTAATTCTTAGTTGTGTCATTTCTGTTAACGAACAAAAGTTTGTGTCATTTCTGGAAAAAAAGCTTTCTTGTGTCAAAATTTTCTTTATCTAAAAAAAATTAACATGATCGAGTGTTAGTTGGGACAAGTAAACTATTAAAGGCTAGGCTAGGTATAAGGAGATGGAATTTACATTAAATTTATTAAAAATTAATTATTATGAAATTACATTTAATCTTTAGATTAAAACAAACTTTAAATACATACATAGGTCCATATATTTTCTGAAATATATAATATTGTTAAAATCTTAAACTCTAAACCCTAAAATCAATTTGAAACTTCACTACGAAGTCTCATTAGTAATTAAATTTTATAATTAAATTAAAAATTATTTCAAAATAATTACCCTGCAATTTACTAAACTTAAATTATTTCTAATCAAATATGGAGTTTTAAAATTAAAATTTCAATGAATTCAATAATAGTTAAACATGTAAGGGTGATTATGCTCTTCTTTAGGGTATATAGATTTCACTATGAAGTTTCATTAGAAATTAAATCTTATATTTAAATTTAAAGAATATTTAAAATAATTAGCTTGTAATTGATATACGTATATTATTTCTAATCAAATATGGAGTTTTAAAATTAAAATTTCAATGAATTCAATAACAGCATGTAAGGGTGATTATACTCTACTTTAGGGTATAGAGACTTCATATTCTATGAAGTCTCATTACAAACTAAATCTTAGATTTAATTTTTTTTTTTTAAAACTAAAAATAATTAGTTTGTAATTTGATATACTTAAATGATTTTTAATTGAATATGAATTTTTAAATTAAAATTTTAATCAATTCAATAATATTTAAACATGTAAGCTTAATTATGTTCTACTTTAGGGTATAAAGACTTCACTCTCAAGTCTCATTAGTAATTAAATCTTATATTTAATTTATTAAATTTTAAAAACTTATTTTTGTAAAAATTTAAAATAAAAAAATAATATTGTTCTAATATGAGATATATATAATTTTAAATTTCAAATAAATACATAAAACTATATCATTTTAATTTAATTATATTTTAAACCCATAATTCACATCGAGACTTCATCGTGAATTTTAAACTTTAGTTTTTTGTAAATTGAAATTCAAAAATTATTTAAAAATAATTAGATTAAACTTTTTGATAGATAATTCATTATATAACAAATGTGATGATTAAAAAATATAGTACATGAATTTTTATGAAAATATACTAAGTGATCTCAATATTCTTTGGATTGGTATTAGAGGTTAGGGTTTGACAAAGAGTTAGAATACTTGTATATCTCTCTAGGGTTGGAGTTAATTTTTTTAATCAAACGACAATTTTTTTATAGATTCGGTAGATTTTGTGTGGGGATAAGACTATTTTTATGCCAAACGTAAGTAATTAGCAGAGGTTATTAAAAAAAATTGTTAAATAACCTATATTTCAGTTTAGGGATTAGATGAGACTTCAAAATGAAGTCTCCATGGGTGACTTCACGGTGAAGTCTCGCACTCTTAGACTTCATTAAAAGACGCCAAAAATACCTAGATATTAATTTTGAAGTTTTATAAAGCGGGAACTTTTAACCTAATCTGAATTAAAAGACGCCAAAAATACCTAGATATTAAGTTTTTTTTTTAACAAGGATATATAACAAATTTACACTGATGTAACCCTAAAATTTTGTAACCTAGCCGACATCTTTTTCTTCTTCTTTTTTCTCTCAGAGAAAACCATAAAAAACAAATTCCTCTCCTCAAAACTCTCTCGGTTCTTCTTCGCTGCTGACCAGATTTGCTACTGTCATCGCCATCGATCTCGCTTCCTCCTTCTCCTCCTCCTCCACAGTTTGCGACACTGAAAAACATGGTCGAAACCTTAGACTGTCACCATCTCCTCGTCACCTCCGTCGTTTGAGATTCAGAGGGTGTCTCTCCGTCACCAGCCTTGCCATCTCTGACCTCGCGTAGACGTCAACATAGCACCGCCATCGGCGCCCAGTTCGAATCCTCCACAGCCGCCACCCAGTTTGAAACCTCCGCAGCCGTCGCTCGTCTATTTCGTCATGGTCTGGTTCGTTCCCTTTCTCTAGCCTCTCTGTTTTCTCCATTTTTTTGTGCATTTGGTTGATCTTGCATAGAGAAGTCTCTCGTCTCATCTTTTAATAACATAATGCATTTTACTCTCTCTCTAAAACAGATCTGAGCCGCCGATTTCGAAGAGAATTTGAAGGACGTCTTAATGAAAGTAAAACCATATTTGGGTGTACTGTTACTAGTGTCTTACATGAAGTCTCGATGCAAAACTCAAAGGTGAAATATTGAAATCATTTTAAGATTCATAGGTGAAATATTTATTGCAGTTTTGAAGTCTCGGAAATGTGAGCTAATTTCCTAAAAATGTAAGAAGAGTGATTTTAAAATCATTACTAAAACATGAATGTTACAGTAAGTTTTAAATGAAGAAAATATCATCTACAAACATAATTTAGCTGAAAAAATCTTTATAATTAGACTTAAAACCATGTTTTAACATAATTAATAAATGAGACTTCACCGTGAAGTCTCAGGCGTAGACTTCATCGTGAAGTCTATCAGGGTAATTAAAATTAGCAAAATTCTTATAATCAATTAAAGCTAGATTATACAATATTCAGGTGTGAAACTCATACATTTTCTACATAAATAAGTCATTGACTCACAGTTGTGTTTCTGGTTGTGATTATTTTTGCAGGTAAAAGAGAACAAATAGAAGCGGAAAAACCATTAAGACAGCTCAAAAAACTCTAAGACGATCTCCTTGGACAATCTTCTTTGCTCTCTTTATTGTAAAGAGACCATTGAATGTAACATTGGTGTTTAATGTCCCACCAATCGTTTTATTATATAGGTTGTTTCCTTCTTTTATGGTTGGTGTAATTTGCTATTTAATGTAACATTGGTGTTTATCGAAAATTTATGCATGATTGACTTTGATTGTGGTATAATGATTCAAACAAGTTTGCATAAGGAAGTAATGTATCTTGTGCCCTAGCTAATACCAAATTTGAATAATTATGTGTTAGAAAAACATGTACAAATCACATTAGCAAGTGAATACATTGCATAAGTAATATATCTTGTGCCTTAGCTAAAATATACCAAATTTGAACAACTATTTATTTAAAAAAACATGTACAAATCAAATCAAGAGAAAGCAAGTGAATTGCTCATTTGGTGAGTAAGACGAGTTCAAATCACAAAGTTATGGATCTCCTTCTTCTTTTTCCTTTTTTTGTGTGTGGAGACTTCATTTTGAAGTCTCAATAATATGAGCTAGTTACATAAAAACTTAAAAATTTTGATTTTAAAAATTATTATGATACATAAATGTCACACTCTCATACAACATAAACAAACATAAATAATAAACATATGAGAACTCTTCATAATTAGGCTTAAAACCTTGTTTTAACAAAATTAACATCTGAGACTTCTGATTGAGTCTCACGAGTATACTTCATAGTGAAGTCTCGTAATTAATATTTATTAATTTAAAACTCATAAAATCGATTTAAGAGAGACTATAACACATTGAGTTGTGAAACTCATACATTTACAACAACAATAACTAATGCACATGCAAAAAATATAAAATCTCGAAAATGCAAAATAAAGAAAATACAAATACATTTTTGAAAAATTTATTGGTGAAGACTTCAGACCTAAGTCTCGTGATGAGGTGATGAGACTTCACCTATGAAATCTCAATTATTTGAGCTAAATACCTAATAAGTTGAGGAAAATTATTTTAAAATAATTATGCGACAAAAACAACTCAAACTCATATAATGTAGAAAGACATTAATAACACACATGTTAGATCAATAAATTAAAAATAATTAACTATAAATAAGCTTAAATTTCAATTTTACTAGAATTATTATATAAGACTTCCACCGCCAAATCTTATATGAGAACTTCACTATGAAATCTCATGCGCGATATAGTGTTTCATCATGAAGTCTCATAAGGGATATAGTTTTGCAATTGACCATTGTTTGTTGTTGAAGCTACAATCACAACCAATGGTGTTGTATATCTCCGAACTCGAAATTCCACCATCTCTTTGCATCATCTTTAAGGTTCCTAACTGCAAGGGTCTCCTCTTTAAGGTTCCTAACTGCAAGGGTCTCCATGACTTAGGTCCAGTTTCTTGATACCAAGTGTAGTAGCTATCTTCTCCAGTACATCTACTACATAAACATATAAACCAAATATATATATATATATAACCTATAAACATACTATATTTGACCTTGATTAACTACGTGTAAATATGCCCATTATTTCGCATACATTCATCTGGATGGAGAGCTGGTAAAACAGACGTAGATGAAATTACGAAGGAGCTTGTAATAATGATTAGGAAGAGAAGAGGAACTGAGAAGAAGATCAACATCTCGGAAAACGTTATCTATATAGTGTTTCTTTGTATGTATACTTGTTTGTGAGTCAGAATAATATCACCATGCAAGAGACTCAATAGTTATATAATGTTTGGAAAAATGTTATGAATATTTTCTTATAATTTTTCTAGTTTTTCTTCATTGGGTCAACGTCCAGTGAGCATGACGGAGAGTAGACACATGTAATGGAAAAAAATTAATGTTGATGTGGCCAAGTTCATGAATGCTTGATCTTTCATGTCCCTGACCCTACACCGTTCGTGACTAAATCAACACACCAACCTTCTTCGATTTAACGGAATATTGTTTTTAAAAATTTTGTCGAATTTAACGGGATATTTTTTGGTTCGGTTTCCTTCTTGGATTATTTCTGTATTTGTTCTTCCAAATTCAACCTGATTTTTGGCTTTTTGGTTGAAATTCTGTTAGAATCAGGTAATTTCTTTCATTTCGGATCGATTCGGTACATTTATTCGATTTTTTGGGTATAATCCTCTTTAAAATTGGTATAAATCAGTTTGAAGTAAAATAAAATAAATAAATAACCAAACTGATAACGGAACCCAAATTTTAAATTTGCTGATTTGACTGAACCAAACGGAAAACCGAAAATTTAGGTTCAGTTGGGTTCGGCCCATACAGTTGTTCGGTTCATATTCCCGGTCTTAGTGTTTGAGTCAACAAATCTCGTCTTTACTATTTGATTACAAAAAGAAGTTTCACAAGCTGTAGGCGTCAAATCAAATTAAAAATGCAAACAAGAAACCATATCGGTATAAGATTCTAAAGTAAACGCAAAGGCAATAATAAAGGCAAAAAGTAAAGTTGTTAGAAGAAAATTTTGGATTTAAATTTTCTTTTATAGGTGAAATTTATACGTATGGAACTAGGGCTAGGCAAACGGGTATTCGGTTCGGTTTCGGTAGGAACCGATCGGTTCCGGTTCTTTCGGTTCCTAAGGTTTAGGATTCAATGGTTACTTTTATATTTTCTGTTCGGTTTCGGTTCGGTTCCTGTCGGTTCCGGTTCGGTTCGGTTCCATAATTTAGGAACCGTAAAATACCCGATTTTTTCGGTTCTCAACGGTTCCAGGTAATTGGGTACCTAAAATAGCAATTTTATATCCGAAATGTGAAATAATACCCGAAACCCGAATTCGAAATGCCAATAAAATACCCAAAATGTCAATAAAATACCCCAAATGACAAAAAATAACCGGAACCGATACATATGGATACACTAGGGATGGACGATCGGGTACCCAATCGGGTTTGGTCCGGGTTATTCGGGTTTTCGGGTTCTCGGGTTTAGGCTCATAGGTACCATTCGGATATTACGAAATTTCGGGTCGGGTTCGGTTCGGATTATGTCGGGTTCAGGTCGGTTCGGGGTCGATGCTAAAAACCCAAAGTCCATGCGGGTTCGGGTATTTTAGAACAAGATTGGAAGATACACCATGATTTGGGGGATTAGAAATAGAAACTTGCAAGATTTGGGTAACGAATTTTCTTGTTTCCAAATCTCTATAGAATCGAAATCAAAACAAGAGAATTTTGGGAATTTTTTTTAGGGAGAAAAAGTATCGGACATATTCATCGGAGAAATTTCTATGTGATCTCATTTAGTTCGGGTACCCATTTAGGATTCGATTCGGTTCGGATTAACCCAAAACCCATTGGATCTTCAACATAAGTACCAATCGGTTATTGAAGACACACCCATACTCGTACAGAACCCGTTTGTTCGGGTTGGATCCGGGTTCGGGTTCGGATTTCGAGAAATATGCCCATCCCTAAGATTTACGGTGATGAAAACCGGAACAGAATCGTGTCTCTTTCTTTCCCGATGAGTTGTTTCCACGGCGGACCCTTTTTGTTTTGTTTTGTTGCAAATCTACTAATGAGATCAGATCATGTGACATTTCTTCTCGTCCACATAATTACAACAATCTAATACGGTTGACTCAAAAAGAAATTGCACATTAGTCAGTCAACCGAATAAAGATTGATTATGCTATCGAAATGGATGAAACCTGAAAATCCTATAGATTGATTCGAATTATGTGTGGATGCGATTAAAAACCTAAACGACACCATAGTTAACGAAGTATTGGTTGGTTTTTACACTAACCACTAATATTTAGTCCGTAATATAATTGTTTCCTAAATTAAGCAAATTGAGCACACATAGTTGGGTGCAATTATTTCCACATAGTTGCTACATAAACACATTATCACATGTATGTTCTTAAGCACATATTTTTAAGTTTTTTGTCCTTTGTCTTTGCAGCTGGTATATGGACAAACTGATTACAGATAATTGACTCAAGAATTATGGGGTTAACGGTTGATCATGCATGTTCTCTTTCAATTTAATGATCCCAAAGAATCCCACTAGGAAGTTGTTCTTTGGTTTGTAGTAGTACGATATCTTAAGAATAGTCATGACTCCTCCTCAGAGGCTGATTATTGGACTCTGGCCCATACAGTCAAGAACTTTTACAGATACGCTAATTATTCCCCGTTCTCGGTATTGATTGTTCAGTGCAGATTTCTCTCCATTCAGATAGTCTCTCCACCATTAATCTCGCTGCCAATCCCATATTCCATGCTCGTACCTATAGAATATAAAGATGATTTGAGAACTCTAATATAAAGAATGACTTCTCTTTATTAACCTTAAGAAAAAATTTCTCAAAAACCTGAAACTCTCAAACTCTCAAACTCATAAGTTATATCACACCTTGACATCTCCTTATATAAGAAAGTATTAATCCTAATCCTATTAGAAAAACCCTTATGTTTAGATAACTCCTAAACATATATGTATATAGATGACTCCTAAATACAACTCTAATCCTAATTTCTCTAGGAACCACAACTTGATTAGGATTAGAATAGCTTCCATCTCAAGCTATCTTCAAGCTTAAGTCAACAGTACCAAACATATCAAATTGGATTGTCACTTTATCCACGATGTATCTGTATATAAGGTTGTGCCTACGTTTGTTATCAATAAGAAATCTCTTACAAACCACCAAAAACTTGTTTATTTTTTTTATAAATACTAATATCAATAAAATTTTCAAATTTCATAACCTTACTTGCATCATTTTCCTCTCTCTTACTCGCAAACTGCATAACTTGTGCAAAGAACTCTCTTTCCCTAGCCCACTTTTATTCCCAAAAAAAAATCTACTGTCAAATAACCAACAAATTACGTCATTAGTATTTGCTCTTAGGGTTCGCTTTAGGAGGAGAGAAACTCGAGAAACCATGTAGGAACCAAGATTTCTTGTGTTTCACTTGTTACTTCGACCTTCATGCACATTAGAAATCGCATTGGAGTATCCCGAGATCGGGATCTCATTAGCTTTTGCAAAGTTTCATATTCAGTGATTCAATTTTACATTCGTCTTAGTTGATTTTAGGTTCGATATCTTTTGTTAATAAAAAAAATACATAAGCAACTAAACAGCTGATTAAAAAGTGAAAAAAATTCTTATTTTTTTGGAACACGTAAAAAATGAACAATAAACTTCTCGCTGAGTCAGATCATTGACCATTTTCGATGCCTTTTAGCCTTTGTGGATCAATTATTTTCAACGAGGAACGAGATGAGTAATGGAAGCATCGTCCACGGAGAACAGAGCAGAAGAATCCATCGATGGACCTGCTCCTCCTACTTGTTCATGCCTATTCCGAAAGAAAAACCCTGGTGGTCGAGGAACGGGGAGAGCGATTGAGTTAGTAGTGAGCATCTGGACGATTGCTGACATGGTTGGACGATCTTCAGCTTCTTCTTGAACACATAGTAAGGCAATATGAATGCATCTAGTAATTCCATCTATTTGAAAGTTATCTTGAAAGGATGGATCCACAAGCTCTAAAAGTGACTCCTCGTTCCATAGTCTCCAAGTCTATCAAATATTAAGTTATTATTCTTTTTTTATATATATATAAAAAGAAGAGTTGCAAGTTTAAATAAGTGTGTATACTCACATATGTTACCAAGTTTCCAGTTTGAGTATCAATCTGGTAGAGACTGCTGTTCTTTTTGCCGCTTAGAATCTCAAGAACTAAGATACCAAAGCTATAGACATCCAATTTTGTGGAGAACTGGCCATACATCGCATACTCTGGAGACATGTAACCACTGAAACAAAAGTACTTAAAATTGAGTTTATAGAACCATATTAGTCTTTTTGAGGAAATTGGTGGCAAGAGAGAATCTTACTAAGTTCCAACTACTCTCCTTGTATTGCCTTCTGTTTGATCCATTCCAAAAATTCTCGCCATTCCAAAATCTGCAACTTTCGGGTTCATATCAGCGTCTAAAAGGATGTTACCTGCTTTGAGATCACGATGTATGATTGTGAATCGTGAATCTTGATGAAGATAAAGAATTCCTCTAGCGACTCCTCCAATGATTTTGTATCGTTGTGTCCAGTCCAGCTGGATTTTCAATGTAGAGTCTGCACCATCTGTATTACGATGTTAAAGAACAAAAGGTCTCAAGAATAGGCTTGGAAAATGAAAAGTTTTAAGTAAATTAGTTTTGGATTTAACTAACCGAAAAGAAAGTAATCAAGGCTTTTATTAGGAACAAATTCGTATATAAGCATTTTCTCTTCTTTTTCCAAGCAGAATCCAAGAAGCCTCACCAAATTTCTATGTTGAAGTTTTGCCACAACAATAACCTCATTCTTGAACTCTTTTTCACCTTGCCCTGATGTTTTCGAGAGTCTCTTCACCGCAACTTGTAATCCATTAGGAAATGTACCCTACAAAGAATAGAATAATGAATTTTGTACAAGTAGCCATGAAGCAAAATGACGATGTGGTAAATATATACCTTATAAACTTCTCCGAAACCACCTTCACCGAGTTTGTTACTTTCCGAAAACTTATTTGTGGCAGCTTCAACAACTTTTAAATCAAACTGTAGTGAGCCAGCAGTTGTAATATCATCCCCATCTGCAAAAATTAAATGTTTTAAGCATTAATAATATTGTTGAATAGCAAATATTTAATATATTTTGGAATCTTTTTACCATCATCTGCAGCTGCTGTCTCATAACTCTTCTTTGCTTTCTTTGCACGAAAACAACAACAAGCTATGAAAAGCATAACAAAGACAGCAAGCCCCACGAAAATTGCTATGATTATCACTGTGAGATTTTTTCCTTTTCCTGCGTTAAATAGTGGCCAATATCACTTATAGACAGTGCTGGTCCAAAGCCTAGGCAAGTGAAGCCATCCATTCTGGTCTTATTAGATATATATAGTAAAAATTTACTGACAAAAGGAGCACATTTTTTTCCTTTTAACATATAAAAATGGGCTCAATTAGTTTTGAATCAGGTATACTTCAGATGTGGGATATTGTAACGCATGAATTGAAGTCACTGAAGGAGTTAGAGAATGATAGACACAACTCTTACTAGGCTTCGGAGGAGAAGGAGGAGGAGTTTGACGAGGCGGAAGTGGAAAAGCTTCCGTGAGGGTTTCGTTGTAGAAAAGGTAAGGCTCGTACCTTAAGGTACAACTTGGCCAAACAAGCTTTCCTCCAATTTTGTCACGAGACAACTGATTGATGGTGCTATTCAAACATGTTAAGCAGTTCTCTCTTGTCAGATCAGGTGTGCACTGAACCATCACATATATCGTTTGGGAAGATGTCACGTTGGCTTTCTTTACCGCAAACTTCTTATTAGGACTATCAGCAGCTTCCTCTGCAGCTTCCTTCATCAAAGAAAGTAGTACCTTATTGTGCTGATCTGATATATTCGCAGTTACGTTCTGTCGGTTCATCTGCAAGATTCCACTTCTTGTTATAGGAACCAAGAGAATATTCCGGTCAGCGTATCGAACCATGCATTCGTCGTAATAAGTCAAAGCCTCTTTTCCTCCTGGACACCGGTTCATAGTTTCGTTGACGGCGGTGTTGAAACAGTCACGGCAGACTTCCGGCGACACGTCTCCACGGCAGAGGAAAAGCCCGAACACCATGTCAGGGTTTTGACCCTTTGCAAGACTTTGGAAACCGATGGAGAAATATTGATTGTTGGAAGAGAGAGAAGACAAAAGGGTTTTGAGATTAGAAGAGTATGTGCTGTTTTTGAGGTAAGTTCTCAAGTCCGGACAAACATAACCGAGGTAAACAGGTTTGTGCTGCTGTAGAGAAGGTCTCATGAGGCTTGCAAGGAAGGTGATAAGGAAGAGAAAACCAGAAGCAGACATTGTTATTCAGTTCTTCTCCACAAATGCCTTTATATTTCTTTGATTGATGGTCTTCACAAATCTGAAGCCAAACCCGTAAAATAATGCAGTTTATTACAAGTCCACGTCAACGTTTTAAACCAAAAAACACTTCTACTTGACTAGTAACATCAACTTTTTGATTTCTGATTTTTTTATTGGAAATTGGAGAATGTTCAACTCCACCATTCCACCCCCAAAAAGTAATCAATTATTTGTATATTTACAATAGATACGTAAACGAGGAAAACCATATATTCGGGTTTATGGACAGAATTACGTTCTATGTGGACATCGGTTTTGAATACTAGAAAGAATTATATTCATATAATTAGATAAATACCTTTAATATTACATTTTTAATTTTTGTTTTAAATGTGTCAGAAATATTGTTCGACCCGGATTTACACCCCAATAGTAAAAGGCCAAGACCCAATCCCCATTTTATCACCATATGCGCAGATGACTTCGATTCGACGTTCGAGAAGGCCACGTCACCAGACAGACGGAGCAATGCATGTTCGACACGTCACAGAATCCCGAACACGCGAAGTCCAACTGTTTATGGCATGAACAGTCCGAGGGCAAGTCGAATGATGACCTATCCACCAACCCAGCGAACGATCTAGTTCGGCGGACGAGAAAAATAAATGATGCCTCTCGAAACCCACTCTCACCTGCTACGAGCTTACTTAGGCGAATCCGCCTCTATAAAAAAAAGGGACATTGAATGAAGAAGATACACAAGATACGAGTACCTCGGAGCAATAGATATAATTTAGATCGTGTTTAACATTTCTCTTCGACTTTTGTCATTAAGTGTTAGAATTCGATCTGTATTCGTACTTGTTCAATAACAAACGCATTATTCAGACTTTCACTTTCGCACATTTACCGCCCTCGTGATTTATCTTCGGTTTATCTCATAGTAAGAACTTCGATCCGTTCCCGATCAAAACTACCCACTTCGATTTGCACTGAACTTCTTTGGTTCAACAAATATCACAAATTAGAGTGTTAAAAATATTAGTGTATCCTAAATATAAAATAAAAATCTTATATATAATGCAACAATATTTTTTCTTTTAAGGGTGTCCATTTAAATAAATTTTAACAAATGAACATTAAATGTTATTTATAATGTCCATTTAATTCTTATATATTTATTTTTATTTTTATTTTTAATTAATGTATTAAAGAAGTTAAGTAAAGGAAAAAAAATGTTAAATAATTAGTATAAAAAGAGTATTTAATTTAATTTTAATGATCATTTCTATTTGGTATATGTAATTGTGATTCTAAAAAAAATTACTCCAAAAATATTACACGAAATGTTTAATGGACAAAAATACCACATGAAAATTTTAATGGAAAAAAAATACGCACACAAAATCAAATTTAGATAGGTTATGCTAAATACCTTATTATCCATCTCAAAAATTAACAGTTTCTTCCTAAAATTATAAACCCAATTGTTTCAGCAAATTGCCGCATTCACAAATCAAGTTTAGATAGCTTATATTAAAAACGTTATTATCTGTTCGAAAAATCAACAGTTTTTTCACAAAAACAAACAAATCAAGTTTAGATAACTATGCTAAATATGTTATTATCTGTCACAAAAATCAACAATTACTTCCTAAAAATTAAAAAAATTATTTCATACAACAAACTATCGCATTCACAAATCAAATTTAGATAGCCTATACGAAAACATTATTAATCGTCCAACAAATAAACAGTTTTTTTCCAAAAATAAATAAATCAAGTTTAGATAGATTATATGCTAAATACGTTATTATCCGCCTCAAAAATCAACCGTTTCTTCCCAGTTTCTTCCCAAAAAAAAGAAGATATTTTCTGGATAAAAATTCCGCATGGCATTTCTGAAAAAAAAAATTCTCTTGTGACATTTTTGTCTCATGCAGAATATTTCTTGGTATTTTTGGAATTTTTCCAAAGAAAAAAGAGGTTTGGTTCATTTTCATATTGAATTTATGATATTATGTGGTAAAAAAAAAAGACTAGTAAATTTGGGAAAAAATAAAATTTAAAAGTATAGTATAATTATCAATCTACGTACGCTACAATCCTTAGTTGGTCTAGTTCCTCTTGTTTTCTTTATATTTTGGCTTATTTTTCCCCGGCGGACCCTTTTTTTGTATAGGAGTGTATTAAGTTTTAGGGGAATGAAATTTCACTTGTTATTAGCAAAAGGGAAGAAGATGCAATAACTCTTTCTTTCTGTTTTTTTTTTTTTTTTTTTGGTCACAAGCAATAACTCATTATACTCCATTATATCCGTAACTTTCCGAACTTATATTTAGCAGACATATCATAATGATCTAAATTCAATGGAGAAGATCGGTTCACCGTAAATGACAAGTAACTGGACTCGGTTCGGTTCTTACCATGTTTACTTATCGTTACAATTTTGAAATTGGGCCGAAACAAGCCCAAGCTCTCGCCCAAAACCCATATATTTTTCCCTTATAAATAAAACACGAAACATTGTCTCTGAGTCTCGTAAAACCTTAAGATTTTGGGATATAATAATTGAGAAAAACTCAACACCCTTGGACAAACATATCTCCGGAAATTGAAATTGACCTTCAGATTCCTCCTTCTATTGCACAGTTTAATCGCCTTGAACCCTAGTTTTTGTAGGATAAACTTGAGAAGCCCTAGGATCCGATCAAGATTTTCAATGAATGCTCTAAGGATGGGTTGCGACATAATCAGCGAATTGTTTGCTAACTCATATACTCTCCGTTGGACTTAAACGTCGTTGATGACTTGCTTCCTTATGGAGATTAGAATTTCTCTGCCTTGGTTGGTTTTATGGAGAGATTTCTGGAGTTTAACCGCAGAACATGGCTAAAAAAGTTCAAGATAAAGGATCATCGTTTTACAGGAAAAGAGTTTTGTTATTATTATCCACTGATGGAGTGGATTGACGAAGTTGTTAATCGTGGAGTTCGATATCTAGATGTTGAAAACGAAGTGTGTCCACGTTGTGTAGATATCATGCCTAAGAATGTTTTTGTGAGCAAGACATTGCTGCCTTTGAAGCTCGTACACGTAGGGCTTGAAGGGCTTCAAAACCCCAACTTTGTTTTTTCTTTACCATGTCTAAAGATCATGCATCTAGAAATTTTTTATTACATGTATGATTCTGGTTCTGTTTTTTCTATTATGGCGTACGAGAATGGTTATGGTCTTTTGATTACGGAGAAACTCATCACAGGCTCTCTTGTTCAAGAAGACATTACCTTGGTAAAGCCATTTTCATAATAGAAATAAGTACAATTACGGATAGAAGGCGTTTTTAACTTGAGACACATAGACTATTGTGTTTGGATTCTTTTACCATAGATTACTCTATTACAGGTTTAACAAATTATTACACTTATATACTGCTTTGATCGATCAGTCTCAGTTTATCTTTTTCTCTTATCAAAATCGCAGTTAGGCCTTTCAGTTTTATCGTGGGAACTAAAAAACTTTTATTGCCTTCTTGATATTTCTTCTTTCTAATCGTAGCAAGTCGTAAATAACGTGTTAAAGTAGTGCTTTGCTGCTTCCTTAGGCTTCTTTTGAACACCAAGACAGCTTAACGTGTTAAATCAGATGGAAATGTTCGATGGATTAGTAAACGTTCAGTGTAAAAAAAAAAGATCTACCATTAACTTGCATTGATCACCGTTAACTGGCGTTGAGGATCGCTAGAAAATATTTCTCCAAGCCTTTACGACATAGTAATTTGATCTTCAACTTGTTTAAAACACACTACACGACAAAAAAGCATTAAAGAAAGAGAGATATGGCCAAGACACTTACGAATGACTAGGGATGTAGATATTCAAACTTGAAAATATTTAAGAAAATGATGGTCCACTCACTGTCGTTCATTTCACCCCTAATTTTTTTTTTATCAACTTGGGGTATCCCGAACCTATGGAGAAGCTCAAACTAATCCCCAAGAGGAGGTGCAGCCCATGGATAGATCCTCTTTCCGGATCTCAAATGGACTGAAAGCAAAGACCCATATCCATGTTTGGTGTCTGAAACAAATGTGTGTTAGTTTCACATAGCAGGAGGATCGAACTCGGAACGTGGTAGCGTCCAAAGCCCTTCCCCTGCCACTTGACTACAAACGCTCGGACATTTCACCCCTAATTTGTAACCAAAATAAACGGTAAGAATCATAAATACTCAAAATGTAAACGAGATTCAGTAACGCAATGTTGTTCTCTGCATATATTCCATCTCTCATCTCCTTTTTTGCAACATTTTCATGGTTGTATTTCTTTTTCTTACACAAGCTTGTGGATGATAGAGAAGGTTAAAGAATTAGTAAAACAAAACAATGTCTTAGAGAGAAAACAAATCATACAGGTGTATAGACTATTTCTTTTTTTTTAAAACAATACGTATAAATATGGTATTATTAAAATGATTGATACAATATGCATAGATATTAAATGAATATATATTTTGTTACAATATTTTGCTCTATACAATGTTACAATATTTTGATCCATCCATCTACACGCTTCGGTGGTATTGTTGTACTTTTTCCATAGTAAACACCATCACTTTTGGCAGTCCATAAGTTTAACTCATGACATGGAGGAGGACTGGCACTAAATCTTCCCGCCACTCCATATTGATATTCCCATTTAGGACCTTGACTCAATCTACACCCAATGAATCCCCTATTCCCTTTGAAAACTCTGACGAACTTCTCATTAAATTTCAAATCTTGATAGCCGTTACGGTTGCAATCGAACTTTTAGAGTTTGATCAGGACCGAGTTTGTTATGAATTTCAAACACATGCCTGTCACACATTTGTGCTTCATTTAACACAAAATACATAGCAAAAACTAATATAAAAACTCTAAGAAAATTCATCTTTCCAAATTAATATGAAGATGTCTCTGAAACCGTCTCTTTGAAGTAATATATGAAACATTAAAAGTCTAGTTTTTTTAACTTTTTGTACGCTAAACTTTTTCTTATAGCTTTTGCTAAATTTAAACATAAATAGGAACCGTTTAAATCTCTAGGCAGAGAGGAAATTTAGCATCAAAAAGTTAGATCAAATGAATAAACAAACTTTAAAATTAATAGTAGATGACAACTTTAAAAGTAATAGTAGATGACAACTAAATTTAAACGAAACAAAAAAAAAACGGAATTTAAAGACATTATT
The DNA here is from genome assembly GCA_900116095.1 of Euclidium syriacum. Lineage (NCBI taxonomy): Eukaryota > Viridiplantae > Streptophyta > Magnoliopsida > Brassicales > Brassicaceae > Euclidium > Euclidium syriacum. Next base: position 1,532,120 of record FPAK01000009.1, read on the forward strand.
CAACTTCTCTCTGAAGAATTCAGATGACCTAGTTGCTTTATAATTGTATTAACATTCCTCGAATTTCACCAATATCGTCGATCTTTATCCTCTTTCCTTTCCGATTGAACTTATGGTTGCTCCATTGAACCACCAGGATCCTCTGTGAAAAACTGTTGTCAAAATACTTGATGTAGATAAAGTTTTACCCTACAAAATTGCAAGTGCACAGTGAATGCAGATGTAGTACATAGGGGTCGAATTCCACAGAGACCAAAAGTTACATTATGAGTTTTTCGGTTCGAATTAAGGTAAGACAGAAAATATTAATCTAAAAACATGATAGTGGAGAATAAAAGTAAACAACTAAGAAAACCGAGGTTTAAAACGATGAAGACAATTGTTAAGCTCAGGGAAACTCATAGGAAATCAGTATTGCATCATGAATCTACTAAGGAACTATTTATACACCATTCTAGAACACAAAACACTATGCTATAGAAATCCAGCTTCCGCTGATAGATCTAACTATGCCTAAACCACTAGAAAACCAGATCCCTCTGTGGATCCTAACAGCTAGACATGCATTCTAACAGTTTTGCTAAGTTCACAAACACCCTAACCAAATTCCTTTGTGAATAGGCATATTTGCTCATCTAGATTTGTTCCGGTTAATTAAACCACACTTCCATGCATTTTTAACTAACCTAAGAGCTTGATTCTAGTTAGCTACTCCAAAATCAAGTATTAAAACTATCTAGATGAAGAACTAGTATATAAACCCTAGTTTCTTTGATTCCAATTCAACAATCCATGATTATCCCTTGAAAAACTCTAAACCTAACCAGCAAACTACTTAGACATGGAGAATGAAACAAACAACATGTTATGAATAGTTTGCATAAGAGAAATCAAAAGAGAAACAAAGAGGGTTTATAGAAATCTTTTCTCCCTAAAACAATCTCTCTATAAAAAACCCTAAAAAATAAAGTATAACCTCAACAATGGCTGAAAAATCCCTTTTATAAACATTAGGGACTACCTAGGATAGTTAGGGTAATAAAAGGAAACAACAAAGAACAAAAGAATAGGAAAAAAATAATTTGGATACTTTCTTCGTCGCCCCTGTCGACCGAAAGGGTAAGGCATGTTGATCGACAGGCACCTCAGAGACGCACATCTTCTCCAGCTCGCGACAGATCATACATGTCTTCACTAAAACGACCATATCTTGAGATACAGGCATGTGAATCACTTCAAAGCACTTGGAGATGAAAGCTAACTTCCATATCTTTCTTTTGGCACCGTTGTGATCAAATTTGAGTATCGAGAATACCTTCAACCAATATCAAACTTCTGAAAGTCATATCCGAGACTGCATCTTCCATTTATCAATTTTGCTCATTTTTGCTCAATTTTCTCCAATTCATCTCAAATGTTCAAAACACCTAATATATATAGTATATAGACCTGCAAAAGACTCTAAAACTAAAAAATGCATGGGTTATAAAAACCCGAAAAACCACATAATATTAATACATCATTTACTCACGCCACTACAGGAGGAGGAGGAACAGTGTTATGTTCTTTAATTGAATATGAGTAATGTGAATTTCAAATGGGAATTAAGTTCTAAATCAATTCATAACTAAAATATTGATTCACATCAAAATAATTTAATGAGAATAAATTCTCACTATTTTGTTGGCTCTATACGTTGGTTTTTTGGGTTAGAAACCAACTCATCTTCTTCTCATTTAAAAGGGTGATAAGACATTCTTCTTCGATTCATTCTTCTTGATATCAATTTAGTTTTAGTCTGAGAATTCTAAAAGAAGAAGAGTGAGATAGATCCTCCACTTGAAAGTATGTCTCGAGAGTATAAGTAGAGTACGAATTCGTTAGAGTTGTGAATCGAGTGCTGCGATTACAGTTGTATTCGGTTGTATCCTGGGACTCATAATCACAGAATCCCTTCGCACTACGGGTGATTCAATGAGTTAAGGAAAGAGATTTGTTCTTGCCTCCGTTTCGGTTTTAGTCGATTGTTTAAATTGTTGTTTCTTGGACAAATCGTTTTTTTTAACATTGTTTACATCGCTGTTAATCGCCATTGTTGTAGTGTTCGATAGTTTGGTCTTACAGATTTTGCATTATTTATGTAGTACTCGTCATCGTGGTCTTTTCTTCTCTTCCTTGAATCTTATTCTTTTACATGCATATTCTGATGTTGATTGAGTTGGTGATAAAAAACGATTATTCGTTTATGGGGCATATCTTGTGTATCTTGGTCAACCAATAAACAAGGAACATATGCTCTTTCCTCTAGTGAAACTGAGTACAAGTCTGTTTCCAATATTTTTGGGGAGTTTTAATGGGTCCGTTCCTTACTTACTGAGATGGGTGTCTCATTGTATCTGCTAAAGTTATCTGTTGTGATAATGTCGGTGCTACTTCTCTTTCTGCAAATGTGATATTTTCGTTCACGGATTAAGCATGTCTTTGTTGATTATCACTCCATTCGTGGTCTAGTTCACACTGGTGAGTTTTGTGTTAGTCATGTGCAATCAGCTTGCGAACTGACTAAGCCATTACCTCGTGCTCAGTTTGTTTCTCTTTATTTCAATATCGGACTTACTCCTCCGATCCGTCTAATTAAAAATATAGTTTTAAGTATATTTGTATAGCCTATAGTATTTATGTTTGTGTAAAGACATTCATTAATAATATAAAGAAAACCTTTCTATAGTAGGTGTATCGAATATCTTTACGTATAAATGTAGTGTTATTTAAATGATTGATACAATATGCATAGATATCAAATGAATATATATTTTGTTACAATATTTTGCTCTATACAGTGTTCCGATACCAGGGCTAGAGTGATATATAATGGAGTCTCATCGCTCCTATTAACTACTTCCACGCTCACCAGTTATATTATTGATCCATACATCCACACGCTTAGGTGGTGTTGTTGTATTTTTTCCATAGTATATTCCATCTCTTTTGATAGTCCATATGTGTAACTCATGACATGGAGGAGGACTGGCCCTAAAACTTCCAGCCAGTCCATATTTATATTCCCAGTTAGGTCCTTGACTCAACCTACACTTCATGGATCTCCTATTCCCTTTGAAACTTCTCACGAACTTCTCATTAAATTTCAAATCTTGATGCCCTTCACGTGCGCAATCAAGTTTTAGAGTACGATCAGGACTGAGTTTGTTATGAATTTCAAGCACATGCTTCTCACACCATTTTGCTTCATTCAACACAAAATACATAGCAAAAACTAACATAAGAAATCTAAGAAAATTCATCTTTCCAGAACTAAAATGAAGAGTCTAGTTTTTATAACTTTTTGTACGCTAAATTTTTTTTTATAGCTTTCGCTAAATTTAAACATAGATAGGAACCGTTTAAATCTCTAAGCATAAAGGAAATTTAGCATCGAAAAGTTAGATCAAATGAATAAACACACTTTAAAATTAATAGTAGATGACAACTAAATTCAAATGAAACCAAAAGTTTAAGATCTAACAATCAAACAATATATATTTTTTTTAAGCAAAAAATATTATATTAATTTAAAAAGAGTCAAAGTACAAATCGTTCCAAATATCTGGTGGAGGGACAGAACTACCTCCAACAAATGAATAATTCGAATTTAAATGAGCTAGACTATGAGCAATATGATTACATGATCGATTTACATGGTGGAAACTACAAAGGTGAAATTTATGTTTCCAAAAGAGAATATTCTTAATAAGGTTAATCATGTTCATATCCGAATAGAAACTATTTAAGAGATTAACAAGTAATTGATTGTCCCCTTCAAAACAGACTGAAATGCATCCAAGACTTCATATATGTTATAGCGCACCTAATAAGATTTTTCCTTCATCTTCAATAATTATATTTGTCGTTCCTAGTTTTGCATGACCCAAACTATTCAATAATTATATTTGTCGTTCCTAGTTTTGCATGACCCAAACTATTGAGTACCCAGACCAATCTTGAATAATCCAACCAATAATTTGGAGTATATTTTATTTAACAATAATATTAGAAACATGTTTACGATTACTAGTATCGATCTTAGTCTCCGGTTCGGTCGTTTGTAAACTCTTATTAGGTTAAGCTCCTAATCCCTCAAGATTAGTGAATGTAACAGAGTATAGTGAAACTAAAAAGAACAAACTAACATAAGTGATGATGAAACTGAAACAGAACCAGACATTAATTTACAAGAAAGCTAAAAAAAAAACAAACAGAACTTAAAGACATTATTCAACTTCTCTCCGAAGAAGTGAGATGACCTAGTTGCTCTGTAATTGTATTAACATTCCTCGAATTCCACCAATATCGTCGATCTTTATCCTCTTTCCTCTCCGATTGAACTTCTCGTTGCTCCGTTGAACCACCAGGATCCTCTGTGAAAAACTGTTGCCAAAATACATCATTCACTCCCGCCACTACAGTAGGAGGAGGAGGAGGAGGAGGAACAGTGTTCTGTTCTTTCGAAAGATCCGGTTCAGAGTTCATATCAATGATTCTTGGAGAAGATGGAGATTTAGGACGCGTGTCGATACTTAACTGTATACAAGAAATTGGAGGACTTTCAGGACAAGTAGATGATTCATCAACATCAAGTTTCATCATTGATGATTCTTGTTCTTGTTCTTGTGCCATACTCTCACAAGAATCCGATACAAGATTCTCCCAAATCGCTATCGATGATTCCAACTCTTCCACTTGACGATACTCTGTTTTCTCTGAAGAAGAACTTGTAGAACCTCCTTCGAATCTCGGAAACCGTCTCTTCCTTTCGTTTGTCTCTGGAGATGATAGATTCAAAGCGAGTCCTGGTTTTTCGATAACTTGAGAAACAAAAGAAACCATTGTTTTCTGACGTTTCTCCATACTTGTTAACCGATCTTTAAGTTCTTTAACTTGTAACTCAAACCCTTCTCGTTCATCTTCTTGTTTACGTAACTCTTCAAGTAACCCTTCTTTCTCCTTTTTCAATCTCTCGATTTGATTCTTCATTCTCATTCGCTCTGAATCAGTCAACGGAGTTTGTTGACTTTGTAGATTCGGTAACGAATGGCTATGAACTGGTTTACGTCTATGTATGTTCTTCATTAGATAAGGTTGTCCTCTAACGAAATCATCATTCGCAAATTCCCATTGCTCTGGATCAGCTTTTCTAAAACCCTAAACATACACAAACACACAAAAGTTCAAAATCAAAACTTTTCAAGATTGATTTAATGATTCAAGACTTACATATGTGTTAAGCTGACGAATGAAGCTTGAGAAATTGTTGTGTTTGAAGAATCTAGGAAGAAGATCTCTAGAAAACTCAGGTGGATTCCAAACGATGAAGCTTTTATTGCTTTGACTCCATGAAACGATTGAATCAGAGGAAGAATCATCAACCATTTCATATGTTTTCGTCAAGAAAGGTGGAAGTGAACTCGATGAACCACCACCTCCATAGTTATTCTCATCCATATCCAAATCAAAAACAGAACTCGAGACTAAAAGCTTCAAAATTGACAATTTAAAGAAGCTAATATACACTCATAAACCCTAAACCCCAAAAAAAGAAGCTTTTGTCTGAAATTCAACGAATTCTAGATCCCTTTTCGCATTTAAATCTCACCTAATTTGGGTATAAAAAGCAAAAACCAAATTTGCTTCTCGAACGTAAAAAAAGCTTCTGGAAAAATTGAGTATTTAAGTAAGAATTTCAGACAGCAATAATTTGTCGTCTACTTCGTCTTCTATGTCTCTCTCCTTCCATTATTGCTCCTCTGGTTCAAAGATAAGAAGACCGAAGAAAAGTAAACGAGTCGATTGACCCGGTGATGGAGAAGGAAGAATCGTCAAAGCTTATATTTTCATTGACGGATTAAACGCGTAACCACGAAACAGTAGTAGATGAAGGAAGTAATTTCTGAGGATTTTTGGGATTTAGCTTTTTTTCGATGAAGCGCGTACGAATCACAATAGAGCACTTTGGTCTTGTGTTGTGAAAAGATTGGGTTTGGTGGAATTTTTGTTTATTTTATTATATTTGTTATCAGATCGCATACCTCATGAGATAATGATAGAGCTGTTTTTATGAAAATTTGCAGAAAAACCCTCTAACTATCTATTGTTTTGAAGATTTATCATCTATTCAGAAAAAGAACAAGATTTCTACTATTTAATTTAGTAAAGATTCCCAATATTTAGAGTGTATTTTTTGTAAAATAGTTACAAAAATATATTAAAAAAAACTCCTCTTTTAGACTCACGAAAAGGATACTTTTGAATTTCTTCTTCCACTATCGATATACATTCTAAACGGTGATTTTCTCGAATTTGATTCACATTTTAAACAAAACTAGATTTTTTTTCTAAATCAGTTTATCCTATAATTGAGTGCATATTTTGAATTATTTATAGAGATATACTTTCTCTTTTATGTTTGACTTCATAATTGATATGCACCATAAACATTAATTTTTCCAATATGATTCACGTTTTAATTTACAAATTTGTCCAAATCGGTTTATCTCATAACTGAGTGTATTTTTTGAAACTACTCATAAAAAGATAGATATTCATTTTTTACCGTCAAAAAAGTTCAATACTTGTTTTTTACTTGGAAGGAAAACGCTATTCAATTTTTTGACATACATAGCAAATACACTTTAGTTACCTTTGAGGATTATATTTACCAAGTTTTACTTAGTTGAGTGGTAATTTGTTTTTTTTCATAGGTAGAGGGTAGATTTGCAATAAGTAATGGTTAGAGGGTTTTTAGCAATTCTCTTATGTTACTAATATATATAGTCAATGAATATAACAGATCTTTTGTTTGTGTATGTACAAGCATTTATGACCGTAAGAAAATTCGTTGTTATATATCTTTTGTGATTTATATAATACGAAAAGTCTTTGATAATTTTGGAGACACGAAATTGAAAGGCCTTGTTTGAATATTCTAATGTGATGGTATTTGGTATGTGTGGTGCTTATCATGCCTTTTTTGTCTTATATATCAGATTTTATTCTCATTGATTCTTGGAAATGCATCTTGTGCAAATCATCGGATTTAAACTCCAATATAACCCGAAATGTTCAAGCATCACATATTCATAAGCCTTTTCATTGGGTGGGGAGCTAAGAAAGAGATGAGAACGTAGGGTTAATGTTTGTGGAAATAGAGGATTTTGAACGCTAAATCTTTCATCAACTATTTATCTTGCATCAGTTGCATTCTAGGATGCATGAAAATTTTGTCTAAATACATTTCACGTTTTTGAATCGTTTTGAAAACGTTATAGAAACTTGATTCACTAAAAAGTTAAGTTGATAACATTTCGGAAAACGTTAGATTCCAAATATATGAAAATATTTTAGAAAAACGATTCCAGTTTCAGAAACAAAAATTCCGGTTTTTGAAGCAATATGATTAGATTTGGAAGCATAATAGATTAAATAATTTCGAAGCAAAGAGGTATTTTGTCATTTTTTTAGTTTTATCAGGAAGACAAAAATCTAATACAGATAAGTGAATATAAATTTAGTGCTCTAGACTTTTAGGTTTCTTCTTCTCTAGAAGCAAACAGAACCTTGAATATTGTGTATTAAAAATTATTACTTGCGTTCTTTTTATTCAGATAAAATCTCTTTTATAATATTAAGTTATTAACATTTATTGAAACAAACGTCATATTTAAAACATCATAATCTGATAAAACTTAGTATTTTTCTTCAAAGTAAACTAGTCATGGATTCTGGATATTTCTGTTTCTAGAAAAAAAAAAAAAAATGTTACCTATCAATTATGTGGACTGATAACCAACATGTAACATGTCATTATGTATATCTAATATGAGTGTGTGGCTATATTAGTTTTGGTATTGTTCTCTATATACATATAATATTGTTTGAACTTTCAACTTTACGGTCCAACTTGGAATCGGACGAAGTGTCTGTTTTATTACTCATATTATCAGTTTATAACATATATCATATAACGTGAGTATCTTATATGAAGAAAACTGTGTAAATCATGTTTTTGAAGATAGTTGTCTCTGCACTATGGGTCTAGGAAGGTGTTGGGGGGTCCAAGTAAAACCCAGTTGGAGTGAAGGTAAGCTCGAGCAGCTGAAGAAGAGTGTGTTTGCAAAGCTGCTTGATGAAATTGAGTTATCTCATGCTAGTCACTCTGGTTCCACGTATCATTGTGTGAGTAATTAGTTAGTTTTGTTAATCATCTTGATTAGACCAATTGCTCTTGTTAAGAGTTGAGCTTAGTGAATCGAAAAGCAACTGTGAGAAACTAAACAAAGTTGTTAGGTTTGTAAGACAAGAGAGATAAAGGTGAGTTGATCGGATCTTATATCATCCCATGCGAGTTCATCATAACAGTAAACTATGTGTGTCTCCACCACACACACAACAATGAATAGTAATGAATTCATGAAGTGGGTAAACAAAGTCTTGTATGTTTTTCCTTTTCTCTCTTTCTCAAATCTTCAAACAATAGTTTGATCTAAGGTTCAAGTCTCACAAATTGGTATCACGGGCTCCCACTATAAATTAAACATGAAATCGGTTTAAGCAAAGAAGATCAAATTCTAGATATTAGAAGATCTATGATGGCGACAACCAAATCCTACGTCCCACATAAGAAGCGGATGCTTACATAAGAAGAGAAAAAAACGATGTCGTGAAGAAGAAACGCATCAACAAGAGACGACAAGAACAAAAAAGTGCGACAAAGCGATGAGTTTGATCTTCTTTGGCTTAGGAGATCATGTGTTTAGAAAGCTCGAGAATGATAAGTGCATCACAATCACAACCGCTAATACTTGGGCCACTTTTGATCGCCTCTACATGCCAAAGTCTTTGCCGAATCAAGTACACGCTAAGGTGAAGACTTTGACATATTATAATGATACAAGTGATACTATTCATTTATGTTATGATGACACAAGTGATATTATTCATTCACACATTCATAGATGCTAATATCACTTGCACGAATGTTATGTTACTTAATGTATGTCTTATATATACTTGTACTAATATTTTTTGTTTGGTAAGAGAAGGTAGTGGTGTGGTTATGGTTTATTTCTTCCTAACTACTTTAGACCAAACAAAATAATTAATGAACAAAAAAGCCAAAAAGTGTCACGAGCAATGACCAGTGGATGGGAAGCAGATCGAGAGCATCACGTGACCCACCCGATTTAACGGTCATGATTGGATATAAACACTATTATGTGGTCCCAACAGAAACGAAAGGTGACCTCTCACATTCCTTAAGATGCCGCAATCTCTGCCACGTATTTTGGATTTAACATATTACTTTCATTAATTAATAAATTAGTTGAGCTAAATATAGGTTCGTAACACAAAAAAAAAGTTTGAAAAAAACATAATAACGTTTTTATTTAGATGTGGATAGTCCATAGTTGGAAAAAGGCTGTCATTAAAATTAATTAAAAATTAGACTTTACATAAGTGAGATATTTTTTCAAAATTTTTTAATACAAAAATAAACATTTTATGTTGACACCCAAAAAAATATCAGCCTGATATTCTTGACTTTTGAAAAAATTTCGAATACAAGAAAAAATGTAGAAATTCTTCTATAACTATACAAACGGCGTCGTTCTAGTCAGACAGAATTTCCCATTTTCTGCTTTATTATTAAAAAGCCTGAACACGTGTTAACACGCAAGGGGACAACACTCGTTAATTACAATATACTTTAAGGGTAATTTCGTCTTTCGCAATCTTACCTCCCCCTGCTAAGTGCTTCTTCATTTATTACAACACCAGAAAAAAACTCGAAACCAGTGATCCTCAAAATAAAACAGAACATAAGCGCCAAAATTAGTTCCGGTGACGACGACGTTTATTCAGTTCCGGTGATCAGAAGATGACTTCAGGGACTAGAACTCCGACGTGGAAAGAGAGGGAGAATAACAAACGCCGAGAACGGAGAAGACGCGCGATCGCGGCGAAGATCTTCGCCGGACTTCGGATTCATGGGAACTTCAAGCTTCCAAAACACTGTGATAACAATGAAGTTCTTAAAGCTCTTTGTAATGAAGCTGGATGGACCGTGGAAGAAGATGGAACTACTTACCGGAAGGTAAACCGGAAAACTCAAAAATCATTTTACAAAATTGAAATTTCATTTTGGGTTAGATCTGAGCGTTTCGATTTAGAGTAGGAAAAAAACGTAATTAGTTTTCTTTTTTGGAGTTTCGTATGCAAAATCGGAACGGGTTAAGATTTAATTTTGACCGGTTTAGTCGTCATTTGCAAACGTCAGATCGAAACCGTTCTTCAGAGATTCGCTGATGCTTTTTCGATGATTTTTATTTTTTACACAAACACTCTCTGTTCACTTTTCAGACGAGAATTCCACGAATGACTAAACTACCCCTTAAGTTATTTACACGGTGTAAGGATATTACCGTCATTTATCAATCACTTTCGTTTTCTTTTTTTCTCGTGAGGGTATAAAATGTAGCTTTTTTCTCGTTGTTAAATTTCTCTTTTTGTATTTTTCTTTCTCAATTTTTTTGCTTTAATTAAAACTTTAGGATCAGTCTGTTTCACGAAACCTGTAATTGTAATGGGTTGGATTCCTTTGTACAACAATCGAGGAAGACTTTTTTTTGTCACATGGTCTTTTTTGCCTTTTCAGACTGAAGCACTCAAATTTCTTTTTCTTGAATCAAAATTTTCTCGATAAATCTTTTTCTTTTTTGCTTACGTTCACATTTACATCAAAGTCCTTTTTTATTTTGTTAGATTCACATCAAAATAAGTTAATTAACCTTTCTAAAAAAGACATATATTTTTACATATGTAGCTGTGAATTTATTGAGACAATTAAGAAAAATGCTAAAATTACACATTTTCGGTTTATAGAACTTATTTATTGGTTAAGGATTTAAAGTGTAGTCTATTTTGTTATTAATAAAAAATATGAAAAATAAATGCTCGGTATTTTCCAGGAAATGCTAATTTTTCTTCAATAAAACTACAAAATAATAAGACTTGGATTCTTGACTCGTGTGATACAACAGTTTCCATGAGTGTGTTGGTTAAAATAAATACTTAAATCAAACACATTATTAATTATCCTAATTCTTGTTTTGTTCAGTCAATGGTGTGGGACTCTGAAAAAAAAATGATTTCTCTTTTGCCAACACCAAATGATGATGTTTGGATTTTGCTTGTGTGGGGATAATAAAAAATGAAAACGGTATTATTCATTCTTTTGACCATTAAATTCCAAAGTAAAATCATTTTTCTTTAGGTGCATTTGGATTTTCAATTCTCAATCATAATGAAATAAAAAACTCTCTTTTGAGATAATATTCTCGATCCATTAGCAAAGATTTGTTCTTTGACCATTATATACCAAAGAAAATCATTGTTCATTACTTTTTCTTTTCTTAGGTTCATTTTAATTTTCAATTATCAATCATATTGTCATTTCTTTTGTGCTCACCAGCTTATAAATTTAGTTTTTTTTTTTTTTTTTTTTTTTTTTTTTTTTGACAAAAAAAACATTTAAAAATCTTTTATTGTAATTAAGCAAAAGATTATTCTTTTTTCTCAATCCATTACAAAAATTATTTTCTTTGACACCATTATATACCAAAAAAAAAATCATTGCTATGAACCTTTTTTTTTCCTTTTAGACGCATTTAGATTTTCAATTATTTATAATATTGTTCTTTTGTTTGTTTCTCACTAGCTTTTGCATTTTGTAATTAAATCCATTATCAAAAACTGTTCTTTGACCATTATATTGTTCCTTACCTTTTGTTTTTTTGTTGCATTTTCATTTCATAAAGAAACAAAAAAAAACCTTACTATTTAAAATAATCAAATAAAAAATGTTGTCAAAAAAAAAAAAAAAACTCTTTCTTAATGTAATTAATCCATTAGCAAAACTTTGTTATATTAAGATTTTCTTAGCTTGAAATTTATATATTAATGATATTTCTTTTACATTTTAGGGATGCAAACCAATGGATCGAATGGAATTAATGAACGGTTCAACATCAGCGAGTCCATGTTCATCATACCAACCAAGTCCTCGAACATCATACAATCCAAGTCCTTCATCATCATCATTCCCAAGTCCAACAAATCCATTTGGTGATGCAAACTCACTAATCCCATGGCTCAAAAACCTCTCATCATCTTCAAATTCAAACTCACCTAACTCATCAAACCTTCCTTTCTTCCATGGAAACTCCATTAGCGCTCCAGTCACTCCACCTTTAGCTCGTAGCCCTTCTCGAGTAGTAACCATTCCTGATTCAGGTTGGCTCTCAGGGATGCAAACGCCACAGAGTGGTCCTTCTTCTCCTACTTTCAGTTTAGTTTCAAGAAATCCGTTTTTCGATATCAAGATTGGAGATTGTACTTCACCAATGTGGACTCCTGGACAAAGTGGGAACTGTTCTCCGGCGATTCCATCTGGTTTTGATCAAACCGCTGATGTGCCGATGGCTGATGGAATGGCGGCTGAGTTTGCGTTTGGTTGTAATGCGGTTGGTGGAATGGTTAAGCCTTGGGAAGGAGAAAGGATACATGGTGAATGTGTTTCTGATGATTTAGAACTTACACTTGGAAACTCAACTACCAGATGATGATTGATGATTTCAGAGAAAGAAGAAGAATCAAATTCTAGTTTGCTACTTTTATCTAATTAAATTCATCTTTTTTTGTCTGTTTTTTTTTGGGTGTGATGATAAAAGGTGATTCAGAGGAAAAAAAAACATTTGGAATTCTGTTTTTTTTTTTCTTTTGTTGGTTTTTGGCTAAAGTTGTAGTTAGAATCTTTAATCTCTCGAAGTTTTTATTATTATTTTTGGAAATTAGATTTGATATTAGTAATTTTTTCTTAGTTATTAATATAAAACTGGTTTGAATTTAAGTGATATCTAAATTAGTAAAATACAAATTTTAATGAAGTTAGTGATGCTATTATTATAATGGAAATTTTTTATAAACTATTGAGGCCAAATTGGACTTTCGTGACCATCATATAGATAATTTATCGTTGAATATTTTGTATTGTTTGGATTTAATAAGACAAAGACCAAAGATATGTCCAAAGAAGTGTACGTAACCCATAAGAGTAAAAGTCAACGAATAAGGACGACCATAGGACTTAGGAGATTGAATTGTTATATTTTCAAGTAACGTACGTAAAACGCGACTAGATAATCTTGGAGCGCAAGTACTTTTGACTTCAACGTACTAAAACTGAATTCAAATCTGAATCAGTTGAAAATCAATCTAATTAAGTCCATTAATTAAAAACAGATTTGATTTAAACCTTACTATTTTAAACAATTCATGATAGTCTAGTACTCTAGTCTCTAGTAATTGAAAGTTTTTTTTTTCTAGAATTGGAAGATTAATGTTCAAATTCTCAATTTTGGTCACTTTCATTCTCAAGTATTAGTGAGAATTGGGGATAGTGAAGAGCTTGCAAGGACATCCACTGAAAAGAGCCTTCCCCGGAAAATTTCCAACTCTGGTTTCCTTATCGGAAAATGGTTCTTTTGTCCTAAAAAAAAGGTTAAATCCACACAATTATCACTTTTTATAATATTTTATTATGGCGAGAAGCAAATTAAATCCAAAAACGCAAAAAATTTCATCCATTTGAATCTAAACCAAAATTTTTTTTAACATTTTTATACTTAATTAAACTCGAAAGATCAGAATATATCAAAAGTTAATACTTTTCCACTAATTAAAAAATACCAAAATTCATTATATTAATTAAAATCAGTTATTTAATTTTATCATATCTATTTACATAAAAACCAAACCTTTTCTTTCCTAGTTGAGAATTGGAATATAAGTTCTAAAAGCAAAACTTGAAAAGTCCAAACCGAACTAAACCGTTATTTTTTAAGCAAATAAATATATAATTCTTCTGTTATCCTTGATTTTCTGCACAAATCACAACTTTATATATACAGAAAAAAAGACATGAAAAAAAAGATCTTTTCTCCTAAAAACCATAAAAGTTAGTAGAGAACAAAAAAAACATTATCCTCCCTTTACAATTGTTCTATACTATTGTTGTTGCATCTCCAAGAACTGGATTCTCTGCCAAATACTCTTCAAAGATATCACAATTACTCATCAGCTCATCAATGTCAAGATCTTGAGATATTCCGTCTAGCTGAACCGGAACTGAACCATCGTCATCAAGAAACGGACTCGGAGATATAAACGGTTCCGAAACAACATTCTTCTTTGTTGTTGTATGGATACAACTTGTATCCATATAGATGTCCATCGGAATCTCATCGATACTCCGAGAAACCGGTAAAAAATATGCTCGGTCAAGAAACGAATACCCGGTTTGGAAAGACTGATAACTAGCTGTCCATCCAATGGCTATTACTATCGTTATCTTCTCTGAGTCTCCGTTTCTTGTTGGCTTCGGTTACGTTATCGGTTTGTTTCTGTAAGAACTGAGATAAGGATTCTGAACAGCTTTAGCTAAGAAAGACATGATTTGTTGTTGTCTTTGCTCCATAGTTTGAAGACGTTTCACCATCACTTGAAGTTTGTTGTCTGTTGATTGTTGTTGTTGACGTAGCTTGACGAGTTCTTGCATCAATACGTTTTGTCTCTTTTAAGCTGTTCAACTTCTTCTTCGAGCCTGAATCTCCCAACTTCTACATTAGATGATAGAGAAGATACAGCCATTGATGATAAAGAAGAAGCTTGACCTTGAGGTAACTGTTGTGATTGTGATTGTGTTTGTGACTGTGAGGTTCCATGTCCTTGAGCTGATTTTTTTGCGGTTTATTGTCAAGAGATGTTTTTGACCTCTTAAGAAATATGCGTTAGCGAATTCCCATCGATCTGGATCCCTTTTTTTGAAACCCTGAATTTGGCCAAGAATCAATAACATAAACCCTAAGTCTCAGTTCATCAATTACACGATTATTCTGTGAAATCAATGGTGAAAACTCGATTGTGGCGTAATTACATGACTATTCAACTTTTCTAAAACCCTAATCATCGAAAATGAGACATAATCAAACATGAAATCATTAGAGTTTCTCAACTTTCTAAAACCCTAATCATCAAAATTGGACATAATCAAACATGAAAACCACAATGATCGACGTTGGCCAGAATCAAACATGAAATCACTAGAAATTCTAATTTTCAAAGTCTCAGTGACATCAAAGTACATGATTACTCCGGAAAATCAATGGCAATAACTTGACTGTGGCTAAATTAAATGATTCTTCTACTTTTCTAAAAGACTAATCATTGAAATTGGCCAGAATCAAAACATGAATTACACATGCCTATTGAAACGAATGGATCCAATGGAGCTACTAGAAGAAATCTCAGTTCATATCACTTGTTGAATTCAACAGGCCTCATTAGTTCTATATGAACCGTTCTGCAATCATACCTCCTTCATTTCTAGAGTGTGGCTCAAATAAGAGGAAATAAGACAGAGTGTGAGTTTTATAGCGACAATAGTTAGAAGCTCAATTCTAAGACAAAATTTCTTTTTTTATAGTTATTTTTGTTTCCATTTTGTGAAATTGGTTATGATACGGTGGGATCTATTTTAGTTACTTTTGATTCCAACAAGTTTAAATGGCATTGTGTTTATACCCTTTACTAGATTTTGACTCACGCGGGATTATTTGATTAACGATTTTTTTATTTTTGTTGGAATGTTTTATTTGGTGTGTGAACTCTTTATGTTTTTTTATTGTTCAAAAGAAACATGTTTGGTGGAACGGATCGCGCGGGTTGGAATGGAGAAATCATTATCAAACACTGACTTATTTTTGTTCGATTGAAAAGAGAAGACAACTTCAAAGCATAGTAGGAACATAAGTTTGAAAGATCGAAATAAATAAAACAAAATAAAGTTTGATAAATTTAAACAAATTACTCATGTTTGAATGAAAGAAACCTGAAAAAAACAGAAAGAAAATATGTTAATAATTTTTTGATACGCAAGATGTGATAATTGATTGAAAGATAGTATGGCTCACCACATAAAACGTTTACGAAGACATGAAACATTGGCTTATATTCGTCAAAAGAACCTTATATCTTAAAGATCTCTTGCGTCAAGATTATCACATACGGGAAACTTATTACTCATAATTAGTAATATTTTCGTCAAGACGATTAAACATGTATAACAAAGAAAAAAAAGGAAAATTAAATATAAGTGGAAAATTATACCTTGTAAGTTTTGACGGAGTTTATGAAAAATCTCTCTGAAGACAACGTTTTTTGTAGTCTTCTGAGGCTTACCATCTCTATAACCGATTAGTACCTTTAATCTTGATTTAGAAGTAACTCTTGAAACCGCTACATACAACTGTCCATGTGAAAACACCGGCCTTGGTAAAAACAACCCAATATTATCCAGCGTATGTCCTTGACTTTTGTTGATAGTCATGGCGAAAGCGGCAGACAAAGGTAACTCTCTTCTTCTCATTTTGAAAGGCAGCTTTGTGTCAGACGGAGTTCTTACTATCCTTGGTATAATAACTTGTTTGCCAGATTCGTCTCCAGTAATAATCTGAGCTTCCACCATACCTTCATCTAGTCGCATTATCTGAAGTCTCCTGCCATTACATAACCCTTCTTTCGGGTTGATGTTCCTGAGGAGCATAACAGGTGTACCAATTTTCAAACGCAGACAATGGTTGGGTAGACCATATACCTTAATGTTGTTTAGAAAATCAGGCAAGAAGATTGGATCATTTACTACGCTTTTGTCAAAAGGATCTATAGAATCAGCACTTAGATATATCATCTCTCGAGCTGTATGAAAAAAAGAAAAAAAAAAGTATATCAAAATTAAAGTAAAAGGCAAGCTTTGGTATTTTCTCACAATTCCAAGTAAGAAAGGAAGAATAAACAACATTTTGACATTTACTAACCTTCGAGCTTTGATTTCATACACTCGTTGATCTGTTTCACATCATCGTTTGTAGGAGCAAGAATTGCTCTCTTTTGGAAAAACGTGGCATCTTTCGCCTTATCCAAGCGATCCCCGTATATCGCTCTAGCTATATAGTCGATTGGACCCGAAGCATTTGAAATCAAAAACTCTTTTGGAATATCAATCACGACTTCTCCATCATTATCTTCTCCAACATTGCCATCTCCAACATCTAAGATCCAGTCAGAAAACTCTTTAATGTTGTCAGCCTCGGTAGGAGTTAAGTCAGCAAGCAACCTCATGTTCTTTGTGAGCATCATTACTTTGCATGGGTTCCATAGATAAGATGAACAAAGCGATGCAAGAACAACGTCATTCCTAGAACCACCATGAATTACTGGGAGAACTTGTTTGAAATCACCTCCAAACACAACAAATTTTCCACCAAAAGGCTCGTCGTTTCCAATAATGTCTCTCATGCTTCTATCAAGAGTTTCAAAACAATACTTCGACATCATAGGTGCTTCATCTAATATATAATCATAGAGGCTTCCTTAGCTAACTCTGCAGAATATTATCCAGGCTTCATCGAACATGTAGTACACTCAGTAGGTTTGATGGGAATTCCAAACCGAAAATAGGCTGTCCTACCACCAACTGACAACAACGAAGCAATACCGCTAGAAGCTACATTGAGGCAAATAAGATCTTTTAATACACTGGTTTCTCCTCCGGTTTTAGCTGGTACAACCTTTGCAAGTATCTTATCCGTCCCTTTGTGAATATACTTAAATAAGTATTTGATAGAACCAGCTTGGTTACCCCACTCCACATTAATATGTGCTCGATACCAGCTGGAAAGATACTTGTTGTATGGTACCGCATATCTGTTACCCATTTTAGTACCATTCTTTTCAACAAAACGACCTGATTCCCGTCTCCTATAAATTTGATATCCATCCTTACTGGTTCTCGTCTCCTAGGTTTTGACCCCGCGTTGTAACGTGGGGTAATACTTTTTATATTTGGTTTCTAGATAATGTAATTTTTTTTATCTTTTATTAGGACTAACCATTTCGCTACTTGAATTTTGTCTTATTTCTTATTTGTATTCGATTTTCGTCCATTTCCCTTTACCGTGTAAGTAATTTCCTGCTTGGGGCCATTTATTTTATTCAAGTGGATAAGAGAAGAGAAAGAGTATGGAAACCAATTTCCTGAATAAATGAGTATTATTCCAAAATTCCTTAAATTTCCCGAGATATTCTGAAATACTCGTCCCAAAATTGAGTATTATCCTAATTAATGAGATAATACGTCTTAATCTTAGCCATCCAAAATTTATCGTTCACATCCCTTTTCCGCTATATTATGTCCCGTACGCGAATTTCACCGTCCCGTTTCTTTATCGGGAATACATTGAGAAATTTTTTTCAATACCTGAATTACCCATTTTCGTCTCGTCCCATTATTTTTCGTCCCGTTACCCAAATAAACAAACTTACTTTTTTTAGGATAATATAATATTTGATGTATTTAGTGTTGATTTTTAATGCGCTTTTTGGTAAAAATAAAAATAAATTATATAAATAATTTTTAATAATTTTTGGTATCAATCGTGGATGAGGAGGAGAAACATTTGTATGGTTAAGATGAAGAAAAAAAATGATTTAAGTTGGATTTGGGTTTTTTCTTTAATGGTCGATGTATTCATGTTGATGTTTTATTTTTGGTTCTGACTACACTTTTAAATTTCTTTCCATTCGAAGGGAAAAAAAGATCAGAATTGTTAAACTGCAATATTGACTTCCTAAAAATTAAGACATGGTTAACTAAGATACAAAATCGGAAAATCCCATGAAAATATTGTGGTGGAAGCTAGTAAAAAAAACAATAAAAGGTATTACGTCGATACTAATTGAGATAAAATGGTTAGAAGACCACAAAACAATCTTGGATCTATATCCAATATTTGGTTGAAATGGGCCACATGATTATATATATGCAAAGGCTCAATTCAAACAAAGAATTTGTAATTGATTCCATTTAAAAAAGTCCACGTCCTCAAACTACAAAATCCGGGTAAAATATAAACGAACAAGATTTAACAATGGATAATGCAACATACAAGATTTAAATCTTTGGATTCGCGTGTTTTACCGAAAACCCGTCGATTGACCTGTTTTATGAGTGATTATTTTTTTTTAATTTTACCGTTAATGAATATTTTTGCTTCTAACTAATTTCCAATGACATTACATGTAATAATACATCCTTGTGATGTTATTTTTATATTTATATTACTCAATTAAAAATATTAAGATGAACATCCAAGAATTTATCAGAAATACTGTTTAAAAATATTTTGTAAACGTAACACACAATTTTGATATTACTTTTCAACGTCTTATTTAAACTTAAATATTTCTGAAAGAATAAAATATTTTAAAGAAGATATCACTTATGAGTTTCATGAGTCAGACAAGGATAAATACAAAGACATTGTCCATGGTCACAATATCCCGAAGCAATTTCCCAAACATAGTTCTGCATCTGGGACTACAATTTTGGCCGTTACATGGTCCAATATGTGGTAAGCATGGCTTTGGAGCTTGTCTCATATTCTGGTCAATTATATCCATCAAAACGGTTTCCACATTTAGATATGTAAATTATTAATATCTATGAGAATAATACATTGAACAACATTGGAGATGTATACCATTGGATGAAACCAAAGTTAAAATTAAAGTAAACGATGCGAAAGTATTTGAAAATTGGTATTAATTAAACCTTAAAGATAAGTGTATACTTAAAAAAATATAAAGGACCTGTAGTATTTGGAGATATAAAAGTGAATATAGTCAAAACTAAAATAACTTTCTCAAAAACTATATATATATATATATATATATATATATATATCACTGTGTTTTGGGAACATACCAATACAAATTGTATAAGTGTATACCTAAGAAAACGAAAACAAGGAAGTATAACATTTGGGAACATACCAATAAAAATTGTCGAAATTAAATTAACTTTTTCATTAAAAAAAAATTGATATATATATATATATATATTTAATTAATAGGGAACTGCATACCTGATACAAACATAATAAAAACGATGATGGAGAGAACAAGCATAGAAGTTGCCTTGACCATCTTTGTTTGCCTTCTTCTCTTTAACAGTGATTTTAGTAGAGGTAAATGAAAAATTGGGATGACTAGTAAAAGGTTATTTATAGAGTTGTGCGGTGACAAATCAGAAATATAATAAATACCACACTACGACTTTGACCACAAATGATTTGACTTTGATTGTAATTTTATGTTTTTGTTGTTTTACTCAAGTGTACAATTTTAGTGTCCAATTATAATTTTAGGAAAAAAGGTATATGTAAATCTTTTTTTTACTTAATAAGTTAGATCAAATTTATATGTTAAGAGAGGTTTTGCTTTATAAACTGAAATGAAAGAAAACCATTCAGCTACTTTTTGGCAGTATTTTTTGGATCTAACCGAGATTCACTTAAATAATAGACAGTCTTTTGAAAGAACTTTAGAGAAAGAAGTTAATGGAGAATTCTCTGTCTTCTTAAAACGTTTAAATTTCTAAAACCCGTTGACAAATTAATCTACTAGTAATAGTGTCACTGCCAACCCTAAACTTTGAGTTTCGAGGCCCATCCAAAGTCGTATAATCAGAGGCGATCCTAATATAATGTAGACTATAGGCGGAAAAAAATAAGGACCCTATACTTTACACTGTAAAGACATTGCATAAAAATTTATTATTCAAATGATTTTGAATATCGAAAAGTAACCTCAAAAATGACTTCTGTAAGACAAAATCTAAATAAAAATCTGAAATTGATAGTTAAACTAACTAATTTTTTAGATTATTTTTAAAAAATCTAAAAACAATTTGGAATTACAAAATCCAAAAAAAAACGGGAACTTGAAAATACAAAATCTAATTATTATTCTTGTATTTTTCGTACAAAATTATTTATCAAACATTATTAATCGAGTTTTTTTTAACCATATCCCTTCCAATATAGTTTTCTTTCTTTTTATAGTTTCCACACCATAAGAAAATATATAAAAATCTTTATAGTAGTTTTGTTCTTACTATTAATAATAGTTTAGTTTACTTTAGTTTAATCAATATGTTATAATTATTGTAATATTTGAAATCGAAAAATTCAAATTAAACACAAGTAAAAATGAGTGAAATATATGCATAATATAAGCAAAACATATGCAAATATAAGCAATAAAAAAAATTATAGGTTCAAAAATTGACACGTTAGTTGGAAACTAAAGTAATCATTGTTAATTATCAACTCCATCAATTGAGGTGGTATTTGAAATCACTAATTTTAATTATCATTTGTCTCTCGAATAATCTCAAATCAATTTGACATATTTTATTAATGAAATTTCATTTCCAATAAGGTATGATTTGAAAGAATTTGTAAAAATCATTAAACCAATAACCTTGGATTTGGAATAATTTTTACAAATGTTAAATCTAATAAGTTGAGACTTGGAAAAAAAAATTGAAATCCTCTCAAACCCATAATCCAATATTAGAGCAAAATTTGAAATTATTTTGAGAAATCCTAACTCCAAAGATTTTAAAGAAATTTTACCTAATATCATCAGTTGAGGTTATATTTGAAATCATTGACTTTTAATATCAATTCTCCCTCAAATAATCTCAAATCAATTTTCATATAATTTATTAATGAAATCCTAATTTTCTAAGAGTTTTGTCGAGACGAAAGAGAAAACTAAGTGAAATAACAAATAATAATAATTAGTTAAATAATCTATTTTAATTAGGTATGACCACTAAATATTTTTCTCTCCCCCAATTCACATACATTTCTAATTTTTTTTTATTTGATATATATATATAAAATCTTTTTACTAGTGGGGTCTTTTAAAAACTGGAGACTCTAGGCGAATGTTTCATTTGGTTTTGCTCAGCACCGCCCCTAAGTATAACCCCGTTTGACCATCCAAATCTCGTCTGCAAGTTTTGGAACAAAATGGTAATTTATAGCTCTTAAAAACTCACGAGTCAAATTTAACTGAAGAGGAAAAAAGTTTATAGACATACTTGTGGCTTATAAGATCCTCCTCCACCACGTTTACCGACATCTTTAACATTGAGCTTCTCAAGAATTGTCCCCGTTTTCTTGTAAAGAGAAAAGCTGCTTCTGATCCATCGCCTTACAATCTCCTCCACCATTTCTTTAGCTTCTTTCGGAACTGATCTCGCTAGGCCTGTCACGATCAACTCTTGTACCGGAGCCCATCCATTTGGAGAATCTCTGTTCCAAAATCATAAGTTATATTGTAAAGCAATGTATTAACAACTAAAACTTTACTATTGCTGTCCTTATTCATCCAAAAAAGTTAGAATTCCACCTTGAGCAATGAGCCCAGAAGTTTTAAAAGCCTTCACAACTTTCTTGACTAGATTTTTATTTGCATGTTGCAAAGATTATTAAACGCCTTCATATACTACAACAACACATGCATATGGGTTTACATATATACAAGTAGAGATGTAGTTTTTACCTGAATCGAAAGAACTAATCCAAATTGCCATGTCCTGAGAACTTTGATTAGATGGGCCTAGACTTTCGGTTCAATGAGCTAGTGGGCTTCGTTAAATGGGGAATCACTAATCCGTTTCTGAACTCATTAGAGTGAGAACTCTTGGTACTTCCGTCTTCGAGGCCATGAGGTTGTAAGCAAGTCGATGATGGATGTGTACTCCGGGTTGCTCCTAAACTCACATATGGGTGGTTCGAGGATTATTGGGGTGATGCTAGAATGTGATGTAGGGCGGGAGTTGTCTTGCTACGCAGAAAAACTCTTACAGCAGTAAGGAAGCACTTGAAATCTCTCGGAAAGACACAATATGGTTGTTTTACCCGAAGATTTTCTGACTTTCAAGTGCGTAAGAAAACCACAAGACTAGATTCGGAAACATAAGAAAAATCGAGAAACGAGAGGTGAGGGTTCGTTCAGAATTATCAGTCATTTAGGGAGGCAAACTGTTGGGTTTACCCTCCCCCCCCCCAAACACACTAAAAATTCAAAAAACTCCTCCAAGGATCAAGACAATCATGTTTGGGCTTTGACACCTTTAAATCTAAAATTGAAATGGAGTCACAAGGATCCTGACTCTGCCTAACAGAAGCTCCATTAGTCTATAGGATATTTATCTTCAAACACACTAGAAAGAACACTCTGGAGTTAGAGGTAAAGTAAGGCTTGGGATCCATGTGGTACAATTTTTATGTTATTTTTCAATTTTTTATTTGAGTTTAGATATTTTTAGTAAATCAAATATTTGAAAGAAGATATCACATATGATCTTTATGAACAAGGGTAAATACAATGACATTCTCCATGTTCACAGACGCCCGTAGCAATTTTTCCAAACTTAGTCTTGCACCTGTCGTTACATAGAATTTCTTTACGTTGTTTTTCTTCACATGGTCCGATATGTGATAAAAATACTTGTCCCATATTCTAATCAACTGTATCTATCAAAACGATTTTCAATGTAAGTAAATTATTAATATTTACTTTAACAAAAAAAAAAAAATTAATATTTATGAAAAACAATACATTGAACAACATTCGAGTTGTATATCATTGGATGAAACCAAAGTTGAAAGTAAAGCAAATGATAGGAGAAAGCCTTTGAAAATTGGTATTTGGGGATATCGATATAACAATGAATATAGTAAAAACTAAGATAACTTTTCCATAAATAATTTATATTTGTGTTTTGATTAACATTAATTTAATTGCGTACCTAAAACAAACATAACAACAACGATGAGGGAGAAAACAAGCGTAGAAACTGCCTTGACCATCTTTGTTTGCTTTCTTACCTTGAAAGTGGTTTAATAATGATTTTAGTAGATGTACAAAAAGATATTTATAGAATTGTGAGGTGAAAAATATCAGAAATATAATAATTACCACTACGAGTTTGACCACATATAATTTGACTATAATTTTATGTTTTTGGTTTTAACAAAAATTAAAGTGTACAATTTGTAATTTTAGGAAAATGTTTTAACATCCAATCTATAATTTTAAGAAAAAAAATATATGTAAATCTTCTTTTACAATTAAGTTAGATCAAAATTATATATATTTCTATGGCGGACAATTTGTATCCAATATTCATATTTGGAATGCAATGTAATCTAATTCATTATAATATTAAAATTTTCATTTTCCGTTACAAAAAATAATATAGTTTACTTTGAAAGAAAATAAATCTTATATACTAATTTTAATTATATATGTTTTGGAAAAATATCTTTTCTTGATGTCTAATTTATAATTCTAGGGGAAAAAAAGATTTTGACTATATAAATATGTACTAAATAGGAAAATTATAGTTAAAAATTAAGTGAGTTTGACTATAAAATAAACTGTAATCTACGGAAAATATTTCTTCAAATATTTTTTGAAATCTATTCCTTTTGTATCTCTCATAATCAAACTAACATGGCAGAATAAATAAAAAAATTTTGAAACCGCTAGGCGGCAAGGTGGACATAATCAAATTACGACGTTGGTACCTCAAGTTGTCAACGAGCTTTAGTTGCCTTTTAAAGAAAAATTGCGGTAACTAGCTATTAGATACCTATTTTTAACAAAACAAAACAAGATTTTTCTTGAACTTCAGATTTGTTAGCCAATTAAGGGGGGACCGCGGTGGCTATAGACTGCCTAGCGTAACAACCTGTGATAATCCATTGAGAACCTGAATTTCCAGCAGAACACAAAACTGTGACACCGTTTTTGACCTCATTCACTGTATTATCGTTCATATAACCTCCACCATCATCACCCACTAAATGGCTGCATCAGACACTGCTATTATATCTGCATCTAAGCACTCCGCACGATACATAGGTGACCAACACACTTTGTAGGCTTTAAGAGAACCGCTACTATATTTTATCACACCAGTACGGTTTGCTTCTAAACTTCGGTGGAATACTGATTTTTATCAAAGAATTATGGAGGTTTCACCGGTCTTAGTGTTTCAAGTTCCTTCTCAATCTTACCGCATCGACCGCTAAATCACCAATATTGATCTAGATATACATTTTTCGATGCATAAAACCGGTGCCACACTACGATTAAAATTTGAAACTATTGTATGTTAGATATACGTTTTTTAGGTAGTATACGTGTCACCCTTTTCATGCTGATGTGTCTCACCCTATGTATATAGGATTACAAAATCACTATGTATACCAATAAACTATTGTGGTCCCCGCACAGGTTGCGTGGTATATAAATAAATTCATTATGCGGTTTTTATATCAAAAAGTGAATATGGCTAAGAATAAACAAATTCGAGTAGATGTTTTGGCTAAAAACGCAAAGAATACACAAACAATATAGGTTGTGGAGGATTTAGATTACCCTTTCCAACTTGTTGGGTATGTAGTGGCGAAATGTCTCAGATGAATTATTCCCTTATTCTTCTCTAGTCTCCTTTTAGGTTCCAAACTCTATATACTATATTCTTTACTTTTTACCGGTTTGTCCTTTCAATTAATCTTATATAATCAATCTTGGCTTCTCTTCCATCCATGGCCATAAGCCGGTAGGCATGATCCATGGCCATCGAGTCTCGCACTAATTTCCTCCTCGTCTCAGATTCTTCATATCTCAGACCCTCTTGGAACTTGAAAATTCTCATGGTATATATCTAAAAGACTAATATGGACCAAAATGCAAGAAAAATATTTGAAGACACTAAGACTTGATAATGACACACTAAATAACTATATAGGAATCATAGATGCAGCATCCATGAAATAAATATACAAATATATTGCATATATATGTATGCAATAGCTTTATATTACTCAACCCAGTTCTCTGTTCAGTATTCCCCCTCTATTTCCTTGAGCCAACATTATTGATCAACTGGAAAACAAATGAAATAAAAAGATCAAATAGTTTCTCCAAACTGGAACATACAGTCATTTTTCCTCCGTTTGCTTTTTCTTTATTTCATGAATGTTGTGTCTTTTTCAGTAATGAACAAATCACTTTCATCCTTGAAAATTTCTACGTCCCAAACTTTGAGGGGACTCATTGTGGAAACTGAAGACCTTGAAGAAAGCATCTCTACTCAGCCCCGTAATACTTCAATATAAATCCATTGTCCTTCATG
Organism: Euclidium syriacum; assembly: GCA_900116095.1. Lineage (NCBI taxonomy): Eukaryota > Viridiplantae > Streptophyta > Magnoliopsida > Brassicales > Brassicaceae > Euclidium > Euclidium syriacum. The sequence continues at coordinate 1,558,353 of FPAK01000009.1, forward strand.
TAGTCAGTGAGCTCACAAAATGACACCAATTCACGTCGTTTTATTGTCTTGGAAAGTGACCTTTAGTTTCAAATGTTCATGACGTAGAAAAGTTTCTACTGAAAATTTGGAAATGCTATAGGACATCGTGACAAATCATATTGCTATCCATATGTAACATGAGCGGGATCAGAAATTAACCGGATTAAACAATGTAATTTTACCCGAAAATTAACAGGTATAAGCATAACCTTCCACAATAAACTCCGGTTTAGTTTCAACCTTAGCCTCAACCGGGACGCGTTCATGTCGAGTAAATTTCTTGTAATAAGAAACACTCTGTTACGAAATATTTCTTGGACGCGTTCCATCTTCTCCAAGAAAGTTTTCTGTGCGATTCCGTCACTAGGAGGAAAAAGGTACAAAATCATTTAACATTTCATACCAAAAAGAAAAGAAATAACCAAACTTTTACAAATAATGGTAGAAAAAACCCCAAACTGAATCGAAATTCATGAATCCAAATACGAAAAAATACTTCTTTTCTAAGGGAAACTTGAACGGTGCATAATTTTTTTTAACCCTATATATGGAAATTATAAAATCATCAAACCTATGACACAAATTAGATTAGGAATATAGCAATAACAATATAATCTTAAATTTCTAAGAAAAAACCATTATAAACCAATCTTCCAATGCAAAAAAAACATACTCTAGTAAAATTAAATTGGAGCAAATGACACAAGAAAAACATATTATAACAAAAAAAAAAACAGAGGTTAAAAGAAATTTGAACAATTCAATGTAGCCGTAGAGAAGCATGTTACTTTCAGAATTTATATGTTTTAGTTTCTTAAAATCTGATTCAGTTGACCAAAAAACACAAAATGACTGGTGGTCTTTCTTTGAGGTTTTTGTTTTGGGACGTAGAAAACTAATCTAAAACAGGTAATACATAATTGTGCATTAGAAAAGAATACAATCAAAATTCCCTCTAATTAAATTAATGATCACGGGTGGGAATTTATAAACATTACATAGAAAGTTCTTGGTGGAGAGTCCGTAGTGAGAACAGTTCATTTACTCAACATTCGCTATAGGAAAATCCAAGCATGGTCAACTGCGAAATAAATCATAGCCGACTTTCCCATTTAAAAGTATTATTGGCATTATGTGTATTTTTTTTGGAATGGAATCGGATAATGTGATTTTCATCTGTTTGTTATATTATTGGCATTATGTGTATTTTTTTCTAAATAACGAAATGCATGACAATGAATTCTTAAAATATAAGAAACATTTTTTTGTGACAAAAAGTATAGGAAACAAATGATGAGTACTATTGACTAAAACGGATATAAATAAAGAACTTATAGACGAAAAGTATTTATGGAATTTCTCGATATTAATAACCTTCCTTTAGTCTTCTTTAATTATTTTTTGATATAAATAAGAAAATTGACTATACAAAATTTTATTTGATATTGAATTACTATTTTAGAAGGAATGAAAAAAGTATTACTACTATACTAGTATATTTTCATTTTTCATACTTTTAAATTATACAAATATATAAATATCAATTAATTAAAAATATCTAGATAATTATATTGAGATAAATATTAAAAATCATACCCAGATTCATTATTAATTAAAAATATCTAGATAATTATTTTATCAATTGTTTTCTGTATTAAATCGGTTAATTGTGGGAATAAGAAAAGAGACCCTAATTAAAATTTTCCAAATCTTCTTCCTCTCATGGTAACCAACTCTTTTCCTTTCCTTACCGCAACAGTGATGCAGTCAGTTCTTTCTATGATCCGATTACCATTTTTCTTCTTCGCAACACTGACTTGACCATCCCTTTTCTTCTTCAGTCTTTATATTTCATTAACGACTCCGGATTATCCTACTTTACTTGGCCACTTAAGCCTAACCAATACTCCATACTCAAATTTAATTTTGTAGATATTCCCTAATAAACTCATGGATTAGAAAGAAAAATCGATCAATCATGAGTATTTAACATAAAACCAAATGTTAGCAAAACTGAAGATAAACTAAAAGTCGTGAAATAAAGGTGTTGTGATTTGTTTGATCATATTCATACTGGTATTATATATTCATATTTTTAATTTTAGGAAAATGTTTTAACGTCCAATCTATAATTTTAGGAAAAAAATATTTGTAAATCATTTTTTACTAAATAAATTAGATCAAATTTATAAATATTTACATGGCAGGCGATATGTATATATCATTCATATTTGGAACGTTATTTATTTTAATTCATTATAATAATAAAACTTTCATTTGCCATTAAAGAAAAATAAATTAGTTTAATTTATAAAAATAAAAATCTTATAATACTAAATTGTAATTATATGTGTTTTGGGTAAAATATGTTAAGTTTGCCACATTCTCGAAAATTCAGGATCTTATGGACCTCATATGAGATGGGTTTAAACTTTCGATTTGGTGAGCTGGCGGGCTTCGCGAAATGGGGAGTCACCAATCGGCTTTTGAGTTCACTAAAGGATGAACTATGGGCACTCTAATTCTGGAGGTCATTAGGATGTAAACAAGTCGTTGATGGACGTGTAATCCGGGTTGCTCCTAAACTCACCTCCAAGTGGTTCGACGATCTTTGGGGTGATGCTAGAATGTGATGTGGGGCGGGGTTCGTTATGCTGGACAGCAAACCTCATACAACAGCAAGGTAGCACGTGAAGTTTCCGGGAAAAAAACAATGTGAGTGTATTTCCTGAAAATTCTCTGCCTTTAAAATTAGTAACAAGATCACATGACTAGTGCCAAAAACATAAGAAATATCGAAAAATGAGAGCTGAGAGTTCATTCAACTTCATCCTTAAGAGTGGATGGACCCAGAATTATCAGTCGTTTAGGAGCTGATGAATCTGGATTTTAACTTTCTTAGGTCCTATTTTTCATCAGTTTTAGAGTCTTAGTACGAGCATTCTTATATATTTAGGCGTCTTATAAGTGTAAATACTAGCATATAGGTTTAGGGAATCTATATTGTATATGCAGCATTTTGATGCTTTTCAAGTATTTTAGGCATATTTTGGAGCAATAGATTCTATATGAACTGTTCTGCAATTAGATCTACTTCTTTTCATAATGTGGTTCAAATAACATGAAATAAAACAGTGTAGAGTTTTATAGTGACATTGTTAGAAACCCAATAAGACAAACTTTATAATTATTATTAGGGAGGATTACTAATCTAGTATGAAAAAAGATTAAAATTATTAAATTAATATTAATTTTTTGAGTCTTAAAATGAGTATTTTCGTACCTAAAATACCCTTATTTCATTTGACAGGAAAAAACGTATTTACCAAAATGTCACATTCCCAACAAAATAAATCTGTATTTTTTTATAAAAAAAATTCGCAGACATGTGTTGAAGAGTTGTTTTTTTTGCGGAGTTGTTTTGCAAATTTAAATGTCTAAGGATTTATTTTGTACAGATTTAATTTTACATGTCGCAGATTTATTGCTTTGAAAACAACTTTAAAAAATTATTTATCTAGTACGTAATGTAACATATTTTTTTTAAATGTAATAGATTTATTTTTCTGCGGATTTTTGTTTGCAAATATATTAAATTTTGAAGATTTTTTTTACAGATTTATTTTTATTTGTACGTGATTTTGCAGGTTTTCCATAATTTGCGGATTTATTTTGCAGATTTATATCGTAGTGTCGCAGATTTTTGGTCTTTGATGCAGATTTATTTAAATCTACAACACTTCAAAAGTTGGTGAAAAAATTACTCACATAGTATTGTAGTGTAACAAATTTATTTAATGTGTTACAGATTTATTTGAAATTTTACGGATTTTTTTATGATTGATGATTTGGCAAAAGAAAAACTCTTTTTTTTTCTGCAGATTTGTTTATAGAAAGAAAATAAAGTTTTTTTTTGATTAAAAACAGAATTAAGGTGGATGTGTATTTAAAATCTTTACAAATTTTTTTAAAAAAAATTTCCGTTTTTTTTAATTTTTTTTTAATAAAAACGAAATTAAAATTTTTTTAATTTATAATTCACTAAATATTGTTAACTTTTTATTAAATTAGTATAAGGGTATTTTTAGTATTTTAGAATCTCAATAATACTAATTTTGTAAAAGAATACTAACTTAATAATTATACTAAAGATTCATACTAGTGAGAATAAATTTTACTTATTATTATTTTCTTGTTCCATTTGTGATATTTTTTTATAATAGGGTGTCATATATTTTGGTTTTGACTCCAACAGGTTTAAATGACATTGTGTTTATAAGATTAATGAACAATATTGTTTAAAAATATTGCGACAAACGTAACATATACGATTTTAATATTAATTTTCAACTTCTTATTTCAACTTATATATTTTTAATAGATGAAAGATTTCAAAGAAGGTATCATTGATGAGTCTCATGAGTCGGACAAGGATAAATACAAAGACATTGTCCATTGTCACAGACACCCGTAGCAATATCTCCAAACATAGCTTTGCATCTGGGAGTACAGTGTTCGCCGTTACATGGTCCAATATGTGGCAAGCATGCCGTTTCTCCCATATTCTGGTCAACTGTATCCATCAAAACAATTTCACATTTAGATCAGTAAATTATTCTTATTTATGAGAAAAAAATATATTGAACAATATTTGAGATGTATACCATTGTATGAAGGCGAAGCTAAAATAAAAGTAAACAATATGTGAAAGCGTTTAAATTGATATTAAATAAACCTTTAATATAAGTGTAGACCTAATAAAATAAAACAAAGACCAATATAGGGGCTGATTGGTTGGGTTTTATGTCCTTCCTTTAGCTTTCTTTAAAATCTTCAAAGCTCAAAAGTTAATTTTTAATGCCTTTTGGCTGTAGATCTTTAATTTCCTACAACCCATTTTTTGTGCTTTAGGTGCTGTAGAAACTTTTTTTTCCTTTTTTATCTTCTTTTCTTAATCACACTTTTGATATTTTTCTTTCATATAAATTTTTAACGTTTAATTATTATTTTAATATATAAATATATGAAATTTACCATTTATTACAAATTTCACTTGTTACTTTATTTAGCATATTATAGTTTTTTCACATATTAATTTAAATCTGAATTAGTATTTTTATGCATATTTATTTTCCAATATCAATATATATATAATTTACATAAATATAGTTTTTTATTTATTTTGGTATATATTTTTATGATTATGAATTTTGAATATAAACTTATATCAGAGAAAAAAAAATTATCAATCATATTTTATTTTGAAACCCTCACAGCATAAACCTTAAAGTTACAGCTAACTGGTTTATAGACAAAATTTTATAGCAAAAAATCTACAGTTATAACCCAACCAATCGTTCCCAATGAGGATCAGAAATTGGAGATATAACAATGAATACAGAGAAAAAGAAGATAACTCTATCAAAAATTTGATATATATATAAATAACTGTGTTTTAATTAACATGAATTTAACTGGGTACCTAAAACAAACATAACAACAAGGATGAGGGAGAGAGCAAGCATTTTGACCATCTTTGTTTGCTTTCTTCTCTTGAAATATGATTTTAGTAAATGTAAATGTAAATGAAAACTAAAGGTGACTAATAAAAGGATATTTATAGAATTTTGAGGTGACAAATTTTAGAAATATAATAATTACCACTATGAGTTTGACCACAAATAATTTGACTGTAAGTTTACGTTTTTAGGTTTTTTTTTCTAAATCAAAGTGTAAATTTTGAAATTTTAAGAAAATGTTTTAACGTCCATTCTATAGTTTTAAGTATATATATATATATATATATAAAATCTTTTTCTACTAATTAAGTATATATATTCCTATGGGGGGCAAGCTCTATCTATCAATCAATCAAATTTGGAACATTATGTATTTTGATTTATAATAATAATAAAATTAGAGAATTTTTCTGTGGATTGACATAAAAAAGATACTAAGATATTATGAGATAACACATAGATTTTAATACATAGATTTTAATGTATTAAATCTAAGTGAAAGAGAACACTTATATTTATTTATTTATGTACATATATTTTCTCATATCACCTGGACGACTAAATTAGATAGTGGATGCTCGACGAATGCCGAAGATGTCAGATCAAGGGGCACCATGGTGTTGGCTAGCTTCAGAGACGATAGGAGAGTCAAACCAGAGCAAAACCGAAGTGGAGGAATGAAAAAAAGGAAGAAGAATATGGGAAAAGTGTACATTATCATAATTTTATTCATTAGTGGTTCATTTTGTGTTGAAACTTCGCAGTTTAAAAGTCTACATTATCATAATTTTAGGAGTTTTTTTAACCCAGAGAAACAAATCTGTTGAACTGCATTAGTAGTAGAGAGCATTGAGCCATACAAAGGTGTGGTTTTATAAGGTATATAAAACGTTGATGATAATATTTTCTCTTACTTTTTTAAATTACTCCAAACCTCATTATCATCTATCTATTTGTCGAAACTGCTGATATTATGTGGTTTTTCTGGTTTTAAAATCCATGTTTTTGTTAGTTTTAGAGTCTTTTGCAGGTTCATATTGTGAGACGTTGTCGTTTCCATTTCAGGTTTTACAGGGTTTGGGCTAAAACGATATTGATCCAACAAGAATCTCATGTCCATCTCAACTAAGCAAACACTCTAGCTCATTCAAAGGATTTTTGTTGTGTTATTGAGTCTCGAGATAAGTCTACAAGAGCGGGGAACAATGCATACACACGTACAAAGTAATACAAAGGTTGGTACATCTAAATAAGATAGAGAGAGAGAGGGCATCTAGAAAGAAGAAAAAGAAGAGCTTCAGAGATTGAAATTTAAGGGTTTTAACACTTAATTTCTATGCATTTTGGACAAATAAAACATCTCTATTTCATATTCATGCATTTTAGTCATGTATTTCATCTTAGAGTTCTAGGAATCTGCAAAACATGTTTCTTTGTACATTTTATGACCTTTCCAAGTACCCAAAGAGGCCAATAAAGCTTTGGGAGAAGCCAAGAAATTAACATGAGTTTAGGACCAATTTCAACAAGACAAGATAGTTGTATCGACCTTGTATCGACCAATACAAATATCATCATATCGGTCGATACACTCTGGAAACTAGTCAACACTGTGTGGGAAAGTCTAAAATCAAATCTCATATTCGATATGGTATTGACCATGTATCGATGGATACGAAAATTAAAGGTTTATTGGCTGACAAAGGTAATCCAACTTCTACAGCCACAAGAAACGCACAATGATGTTAAATGACATCAGAATTCTTCGAATTGCTTGAAAATTAGAAATAGCTTTCAGATTCGGTAGATTACTTGCAGGAAAATGATGATCTTGGTAAATCACAATTAAAGCTCAAAGTCTGAGTTAAAAGATATAACTACAAGTAGAAGTTAGTCTCAAGAAACAAGAAAAACTAAAGAGGGAAAAGTTTACAGAGATATACACCTGAAGCGACTCTGCATCAGTCGTCATTAAGTTTGTTATTTTTCTTGTTTGAAACTTCTTCCAGCCCTCATTAGTTAGCATTAGTGATTTCTGGAATACTAGAAATCAACATAAAGAAACAATTTAAAAGCATCTGCTATAGCTTTGAGCAAAACATATCAGCGCATGTCTTTGCACAACGAACATGAGAAGAAGAGCACAAAATTACTAAGTAGCAAAAAAAATAATTGATGTGAAACTTCATCTTACTAGTGCAGACCTTAGCCGGTACCCAACACATATCACATTCTGGAAATACAGAGCTTCACATAGAACCCCCAAATCATGTAACTCCCATGTGTGAGTAGTTAACATTTATGGGTTAAGTGAGATATATGTATTAAGAAAGTAATTAGTAGGTTAATTAAGATTAGAGTTAATTATTAGGGTTTACTTCTCTTGGTTATGAGTCCATGGGGTAAGTGAGAAATGAGGCAAGTGAAATCTCTAATCTCTCACATCTTCTTCACATTATCTTTACACACCATGTGTTTGAGAGAATGTCTAAGTAACCAAAGAGATGCTTTTCTCTACTCTAATAGGACTATGTTTTCAACTAGACTTTAGAGCATGATTTGTGGAAGTATTTGTATGCTTAAAGCCTATAATCACGCTAGTATCCGTTCAAATGGTTTAACATGTTAGGAGAGTGATTAAAGGGAGTTAGTTGCTTTTAAGAAATTGTTGAATCACCTAATGGATTCTACTCATATCACCGCATTAAGAATTGCTATGGTTTTTTGTAGGGTTTAAGGCCGTTAGCTATTTTCCTCTTTCAATGGGCTCATTGTTAGGGTAAATACTTAACCAATTGGTTTTCATCGAAACACCATCGGACTAACCAAACCATTCAATAGGAAAACCCCCAAGCCAAAAACTTACAACCCTAGTCCTAGATTTAACCCATCTAAGATCTTTCTTAATCACTTATCTTCTCTCTCACAAGACCCATATCTTTAAATATCGATTTCAAGCTTTGCAAGTTAATTTGTGTTTACTAAAACTATTCTTAAACAAAACCGAACCAACAAAACCCCATTTTTACATCCGATTTATATCTGGCTTCCAAACTTTAGTTAAACTACCGTATTCCTTTGGGTTCGATTCCCCAATTTCTACAACGATTATTTGCTTATACTTGGACAACGATTGAGGTGTGCTATAAATTTAAAACTTGAAAATCACCCCCATCAATCATCATCATCGGAAAGGAGTTTTGATTATTCTTCTTCTACAGGCTTCGCAAGGCTCTCGATAGTATGGATCTTGAGGGTGTGTGAGAAGACTCGCGTTTCTGTTTTTTCCATACGTTTCAGCTTCGTGAGCAATCAAGTTTGTGAGCCTGAAACGAGAAAACAAGTCAAACGGTTAGTTCAAGACGATTTGGTATTGTTGTTGTAATAACTTGAATGCTTGAGTTGTAAACACACTTGGTGATTGATAGTGGATTGTGAGAATCATCTCACCCCAGACATAGAGTATATTGCTCGAACTGGGTAAACAAAGATTGCGTCTCATTAACTTTACAAGTTTGAGGATGGAACTGATTCTTGGAATTAGAATCTAAATTGCTTTTAGCTGTTGCTTACATCTTAAAAAACCTAGAGATGAAGTGTGAAATTGGATCTAAATCTTTAATAAGTTGTATCAGTTCTAGGCTCCGATCCAAGGGAAACTTGTTAAAGATGTCTAAGGACATGAGGAAGGGAGAGGTAGAGAAGTTTGATGGTGAAGGGGACTTTGGTATATGGAAGATCAGGATGATGGCGCATTTTGGCCTTCATGATCTAAAGGAGATTCTTCAAGATCATCTGTTAAATGCAAGACATGTTCCAACAAAGGCTGAGCTAAAGGCTGTAGAGGAAGACCCGGTTAAGAAATATAAGATAGAGGCTAAAGCCAAGATCAAGGATCCTGTGAAGGTAGCGAAGTCGTAGAAGGCTAAAAACATCATTGTGGTCAATACCAGTAAGAGTGTGCTAAGAAAGATCAAGAAATGCGAAACTGCTGCAGAGAAAGTCCCACAAATACAAAACTCAGGTGATTTCGATTAAAACTCAGTATAGATGAGTAGGTGAGGCAGATCTAGAAAACAATATCTTTTGGATTTCGGGATCTTGTTTTCTTTTCTATTTGATATTTGGGTTATTTTGTTTTGGGATATGAGATGTTCATGATTACATTTTGTTACCTATGTGAAACGTTAATCAGTTTAGGAGGATATGTTACAATTTTCTCTAAAATAAGAAAAAAAAAAGTCTTATATATTATTAATTAAACAAAAATTGTCTTATTCATCACAGTTGTTCTGAAATTGGGTGCAACCTTTTGAGGTGAGTTTCACTTTGAAGAGGCGACGATGTTAGCGTTTCTAGAGGTGAGTGTTTTGTACTCTGTTTAATCAGGAATAAAGATTGGAACAAAATTAGCTTAGGTTGATTAAGAATTGTAGGATTGATTCTGGGTAGAATCAAGTAATACCATAAAACAAATGTATAGCTTTAGGATCTTAATCAATAAAAGCATTAAAACCAGGTAGTTTCGCGGTCATCGATATCATTGTGTGTGAGCTCTTACATTTACACTTACTTACAATTGACTTGCACCAAAGTAACAAAGCTATAATTAATTACTCACAACTCTTACGATTTCATTCATCACTGATTTATCTTCCTCAAATATCATATTCTCTATATTGAAAATCTTTAATTAATCAGTGAAAAGTGCACCGTTTCTGAATTGAAGATCGAGCTATAAAGACATGCACTTAGTTTCTAACTTTTTTTTGTTAAATGGTTTCTAACTTCTGTAGATTTTTTCTGTCATTATCTCATTCTTTGGAATTGACACACCTTATCAATGTTTCAATTTCAAAGCTCGGGAGACAGAAGTCATAAATAGTCATTTTATCTTTTTCTGTTTTAGTTTGCATTTGAATATATCTCTTTCGGTACTTATAAATGTATGTGGTTTCAATTTTCTATTTTATTTTGCATTTGAATAGATATATCTTGGCACCTCTAATTGTATTTAGTTTCACGTTTAAACGTATATCCTTCTACTTGTGTGAGCATCTTTCAAAATTAAAGAGAAATGAATATAGGTCGTAGGACACACTATGGATCTATACCTTTAATGGAATATTGCTAATAGTGTCTAACATAAAATTCAGTCTGATTTTTTTCAGTTTTATGATATTTAGTACTAATTAAGAGATAATGCATTACAGATGATTTGGTATGATTTAGGTTTTGGTTGTGGGTTAAGTAATTTTTTTTGTCAAAAATTTTTAAGTAATTTTGGTTTACGTCCGAGAAACTATGTCATCGCGCACAATCCAAACTAAAAAACGCCGGACACAAAGACCTACGGACTAGTTCGAAGACACCAACCACTCCAAATGAGTCATGTCACCTATCAACGAGCTACCACCTCTAATTTGCTACGAGTTTTGTCCTCAAAATCTTCCTATAAATAAATAGAAGGAAACATTCAATAAAGAATGACACGAAAAACTACACACAAGAGCATGAGCAAGAAACCATAGAGAAAGAATTTAGATCACTTTTAACATTTCATTCGACTTCTCAGCCACTAAGTGTTAGATCTCGATCTCGGATTCATCTTCAATCTTGTAACCCGAACTCTTTGTAACCAAATGATCAATACGAACAACATGCTCGGCAACTAAACCCGAACATATTCGAAACTACTCTTTTCTCCGAACTCTGTCTTTTTGCTTATCTCATCGAAAGAATCTGGACCCTGAGACTTCGAACATATTCACCGACCTTTTAACATTTCATTCGACTTCTCAGCCACTAAGTGTTAGATCTCGATCTCGGATTCATCTTCAATCTTGTAACCCGAACTCTTTGTAACCAAATGATCAATACGAACAACATGCTCGGCAACTAAACCCGAACATATTCGAAACTACTCTTTTCTCCGAACTCTGTATTTTTGCTTATCTCATCGAAAGAATCTGGACCCTGAGACTTCGAACATATTCACCGACCTCCTAACATGCACTAAACGATCCTGGTTAACAATGTTTAGTACCTCTGGATCATCCATATTTTGAAACATGTATTCATTATTTTTTTTTAAGGTTTTCTTATTCTGATTCATTATTATACTATTAAAAATTTCATTTGCCATTAAAGAAAAAAAATCTTACTAAATCTTTGTTTACTATATAAGAACAAAAAAAAAACTATATTATTAAATTATAATTATATGTATTAGAATTGTACTAACTTATTATTTTATAGTTATATGAGTTGTAGTAAATTATGACATAACAATATGTGATATACGGATAATATTTTGTCAAGTAATTTTAAAATTTATTCCCTTTGTATTTCTCAATTTGAAACTAACATAGTAGATAAAAATTGCTTCGTTATTGACACAATAACTTCTCATTCGTTGGTTAAAAGAAGACGATGCTAACAGTGGAGGTTTTTTACCGTCTTCTTTTGGTTCACTAGTCCTAAAACCAGGGGTTGTCTTGAGCCAAGTCAAATGATACAATGATCTAGGCCCCAAAATGTTTAGATCTATCAAGCAAAAATTTATCCACAAAAAAAGGTCCTAATTTATTTTTTTCAACAATAGATACCTAATTTTATAAGGTTTTAACTTTTAATTTTGTTTTCATTTTAATTAGGCCTACAATAAACATCTTTATTTTCGTGGGTTTAAAAAAAAACCGTATCTATTGACCGGAACCATATAAAATCAATGACTATTGCTTACCACAAGTTTGTCTATTGTTTCAGCGTAGTTCTGTTTAGGAGGGTTCGACCATTCGAGAGGCCTCTTCGGATTGTGCTCGTTGTTACGTATGATATTTTTCATATTACATGTTAAGCAAATTGACAAGATTCAACCAGTTTGCACAGTTTTAAACAAGTTCTAAACTGAGACGAATACTATACTTATCTTCAATCCTATACTTATCACATATTCCACAGTTATACTATAATAGACAATCCAATCCAATACCTTGAATCCAATCCATTGTAGTGCTGCTTGTCTGATCATTTGCTTGATTTGATGCTGCTTTTTGTTTAAATTTTTTGTTAAACATTCTGATTTCACTCCCCTGTGGAAAATAACAATTAAGATCTCAAAATAACAGTAGAATTTAAAGAAATACATAAACCAGGTTGATTGTATAGCACCTGAAAAGCAGTAGCAACCACATCAAGTTTTCTCTTTAAACTATCATTCCATGTTATTTTGTAAGACCTCAAGCACCCTCCTTCGTTAGGACATTTGCATAAGCCTCCCAAGAATTTTGGAAGTTGACTGTGTGCATTGAATAAAATCAGCAAACGATGATGTTAGTATGCCATAACCAAAACTTGAATGAGGTTTATCTATAAAGAGCAACCAAAATATCCAAGCCTTTTTCACTCGGCTCATGTGGTCCTTTACTAATTCGCTTTCCCCTTTAATGCTTGGATTATAGAAAGTATCTTTCTCCAAAGATTTAGGTACCTCAGGGTAATAATTGCAATCTACTTTAGCAATTGAGGCCAGGAGATTTGCATTTGTAGGACTAAAGTTCTTCATACCCTGAGCAACCACAAGAGCTGTGTTATAAATAAAAAGAAAAAGCCGTGTGGTCACTTTAAAGCACAGGCAACAAGAATCAACTTTTTCCTACAAAATGTGAATAACTAAGTAAAACACCTTGGAAACAAAGACATCAAGCACATGCAACAAGAATCAGATAGAGACATCAAATCCAACAAAGACATGAACAGAGAACTCACCGCAATGATTTTTGCTTCATTGGAAACAAAACCGGCTGATCTTCTCCGCCTCCTTATCGCCTTCTGAAACAGCTTCTTCATCATCCTGAGTACCAAGAAAAGGAACGATTTTACTCATATCAAATATAAACTTGGGGATCTCAAAGTCCAAGGAAGCAATAGTTACATGCTGCTACTCACTAACGTGAAAGTAGTTGTCACTTGTCACTTCTTTGGTGTGTGTTGATCCTTGATTTGTGAGATAGATTGCATATATATATATATACTAAAGGAGAGGCTTATGGTAATTCATTCGTTGAACCTATAACTCAGAGGATATTATATGTTTTTCTATATGTCTTACTAACTCTGACAATATATTTTAACAGGTTTCTCCGTACGTTGCTTTTCACACAGCCTTGAAGCTTTGTGCCTTACTAGTAAGAATCTATATCCTGACTAATCTGATTATTTTTCTATCAGTCATGACTAACAGATTAAACGTTGCTTTCCCTAACCATTCCATTATTTACTGATGTTAACTTTATTTGTATTTTGGCATAAAGATGGTGCAGCATTAGATTACATGAGAAAGCCTTGTAACTTTATGTTTGGAAGTCAGTTCAATAATCTTATTTCTAAACTTGGTGAATAAATAATATGCATTCAAAACATACTCTAAACACGCAAACCAAGTAAATGAAATAGATAAGAAAAGTTAGATATTCAGAACAGAACAATACTCTAATTTATCTAACTTTTAGTTTTAATAAGATTATACATGAAAACAGATTGAATATCATTGTCTTAAGAATAATTTATTCGGATCCAGAGACCTCAAAGATTCTGTTTTGGATCAGAACGAGTCGGTTCTCAGATCCGAACCCCTAATTCCAATGACATGTAGCAATAGAATCACATAAATTATAAATTCTCCACATATTGAATAAGGGTTTAAATGCGATTACAATATCTCTAATACAGTAATAACACATGGTTGTTAATGGATCTATAAATTCATCTTAAGTTTCTAAAACTCTTGAATTCACAAGTCAATCTCCCACTTGCCTATATTGTGAGGTTCGAAGGCCACCCAAACTTGTCCAAAAAAGATAGGATTACACCATTCGACCATCCAAATCCCGTCTGCAATTTTGAAACAAGATTAGAAAAGCCATACTCAAGTATCTTCAAGTAATGCAACTTAGCTCTTAAAACTCTAGAATCAAAAGAAACTGAAGAAGATACAAGTTATATACCTGTGGCTTGTAACTTCCTTCTTCACCAAGTTCGCCATATTCTTTAACATTGAGCTTCTCATGAATAGTCCCCGTCTTCTTGTAAAGAGCAAGGCTGCTTCCGATCCATCTCCTTGCAATATCCTCTGCAATTTCTTTCGCTTCCTTTAGTCCCGATCTCGCAAGCCCTGTCACTAGCATCTCTTGTACCGGAGCCCATCCATTCGGAGAATCCCTGTTCCAAAATCATAAGTTATACATCATAAGTTATAATGTAAAAGATTCAAAGGGAAAGAAAAAAGCACTAAAACTTTACCATTGTTGTCCTGAGTAACTCAAAGAAGTTAGAATTCCAGCTGGAGCAATGAGCCCTGAACTTTTAAAAGCCTTCACAACCTTGTTGACCAGATTTTCATCTACATGTTACAAAGATTATTAAACGTTACATATTCAAACACATGCATATGTGTTTACATATATACAAGTTGAGATGTATTATTTACCTGAATTGAAAGAATTGATCCAAATTGGAACAAAGTTAGATGCAAATACATTTCTGTTCTGGTTTTCAGCTTTCCATATCTCAAGCTCCTAAAAAAAACAGAACATTATTTACTTCACTCATCAAGAATTTGAAATCGCAACCAAAATTTAGTTAACTTACATCGCCATTGGAGGATATCCAATAGTCTAGCCATTGTGATTCCTTTTCGTTCCAAAAAACTACTTCAAAGGCTTTCTCTCTGGCTTTGGAGGCTTTGACGAAACGATCTGCACCACTCTTGTCACCATACACTTCCATCAAGAAGAAGGATATGTCGAGTTCCATCTACATTCACAAGATAATAATGTTGTTATTATTATAACATAATCTTGAAACCATATATAGATATATATATATATATATATATATGAATAAGAAAGTAGTAATAAAGAGATTAACCTTGAGAAGAAAGACGTTGAGATCAACAGGAACAACATATGTTGTAGCCATCGAAGTGAACTCAGGAGGATGCCTCATCCATCTTGTGCTGAAGTCCCAACCTGATTCGGCTCCTGTGGCTACATCTCTATGAAATTGTTGTCTCGCTGACTTATTCGAGATCCTTGAGCCCTCTTTTTCATCCTGTTGATGACATTATACATATACAGAGAATCAACAAATTGTGTGCTCTAAACAAAGCAAAGAATAGACAAAGAAAATACTTACAAATACATAGTTTTCGGGTCGAGGCATGTTCCAAAAGGCGTAATAGCGACTTAAAATGTGTTCATTACCACTAGCATCACGGATCACAACCTTGTGTTTTCCTACACAAGTTAAAACTCAAGAATTAATAAACGTTGGGAATAGCTAAAACCATTTTAAGAAATCAAACATACCATAAAAACTAAATTCAAGTCTAAGAGATTCAAGGTCCATTAGTTTTCAAACTCATATTTTTTTAGATAAATAAACATACCATAAACTCAAGAATTAATAAACGTTGGGAATAGCTAAAACCATTTTAAGAAATCAAACATACCATAAAAACTAAATTCAAGTCTAAGAGATTCAAGCTCCATTAGTTTTAAAACTCATATTCTTTGAGATAAATAAACATACCATAAACTCAAGAATTTATAAACGTTGGCAATAGCTAAAACCATTTTCTATTAGCTAAACCATACCATAAACTAAATTCAAGCTAAGAGATTCAAGATCCATTAGTTCCAAAACTCATATTCTTTGAGATAAATAAAAATACCATAAACTCAAGAATTTAAAAACATTGGCAATAGCTAAAACCATTTTCTATTAGCTAAACCATACCATAAACTAAATTCAAGATCCATTACCTGAGTTCCAAAACTCATATTCCTTGAGAAGCAGAGGAATCGCTTTCCTTACAAGGTCTTGATCTTTGGTCACTTGGTAGATCTCATACACCATTGAGCTCAAGAGAGGAGGTTGACTTGTAAAAATTAATGAAACAACACACATAGACATAAGTCAGATCATGAGATTAGATTATTAAAATAATAAAATAAAGGAGAGAAACAAAATAAAAAAAGACAAATGTCGATTACCTTCTGTTTGTGTAATATGCTCTTGCACCGTTAAGAGCATATCCATAAGTCTCGACAAGTGTCAACAAAGTGATCACTAATCCTTTGGCTGTTGTGATCATCCTACTGGTTAAAAGTCCTCTGCTTACAAATAATTGCAAAATCAGACTAAAAAAACCAGAAAACAATTCAGTTAAATGGAAATACAATACACTTACTTGATTACCCAATAGGAATCCCAGTAATACACCTCCCTGAATCTCGAACCGGGGATGATCACCGGTTCAGGTAAATACAAAAGCGTGTGCCGGTCCGGAGATTCTTTGACAGAAATAGAAACTTTTCTGCTCAAGTTTCTCCATAGCCTGTGAACTTCAAGCCCCCACTCTCTGACTTCTTTGTTGGACACCTTGGGAAGGAATCCGACTGGCTCTGGAAGGAAATCTTCAGGTACGTGTGGCTCTAGATCCACACCGGCGCCGTCGAAGTACTCTCTAATGAACATTTCGAGCTTCTCAACTGACACTGGTTGGTCACGTACGAGGTCTTCGAAGGCTGATTCGACGGAAGCGAGTCCGTGAGTAAGTTTCAGAGATAGATCAATGAAGGATTTCGGGTCTGGGGCTGATTCTTTCGGGTAAGAATGGATTGCAGTTCGTTGCAACTTCTGGAGGAAAGTAACTAGTTTCGTCGTTTGGACAATGGGACCTGATTCCGATTCCGATTCCGCCATTGACGAACAGAGGAGCAAAAGAAAGAACAGGGGAATGAAACGATCCATGGAGAAAAGAGGAAAATTGAAGCTTTAGGGTTTTCTTTAGGGTTTTTTCAGTTTTAGAGTTAGATGAAGGTTAATAAGTTTCAAAGAGAGAAGAAGGCAAAACAGAAGCTAGGGGTTTTTACCCGAGTCAGAGCAAGAGGAAGAAGATGATCTCATTTACTTCTAATATAAGCGGATACATTTTCCATATTAAAATTCTTTTAGAAATTTTTTAAATAAAACATATTCTTTCAGTTCTGTTTGGTTTATAGACTTCAACTTCAATCCCTCATTAACTAATTTTACCTAATTTTTAAAAAATAAGATTATTTAGGTCTCGGTTTTCGGGTACCCATTTATGTTCGGTTCGAGTTTGTTCGGTTCCGAATTTTTGGGTTTAGCGAAATATAAACCATTCGAATTTTTTTTTCTATATTGGATCAGGACCGGATTGACTTCGGATTTGGCTCCGGGTTTTAAACTGAAGTAGTCTTCAAATACCCGAAATTGACCAACAAAATATGTAAATGTGAAATCAAAATCAAAGGTTTAATTGAGTTTGCAAATTCAAACCTGACAACCAAATTGATCCCAAATTATCCAAAAATAACATAAACAAAATGTAAAATCTAATAGAAAAAATTTAACTTGAAATTTAGTTTGCAATATTTTTTATATAAAATAACAACTAAAATATATTAAAAAGTATTTAAAAAATCCAATATATATTTCATAAAAATATTACAAAATAAAATAAACAAAGAAAAAACAAAACACTAATCAATTTCAGTGCATAATTTTAAATCCATTAGTTCCCAAAGACATTAAAAACAAATAATAAAGTTAAAAAAAAAATATAATAAATTTTTAGGACAAAAAGAAAGAAGTATATAATAAACTCCTAACATGTATATATTAAGTACAAATATAATTAATAATTTTGGACGTATAATTGTATTTCGTATATTTCGGGTATCCTTTCAATTTTCGATTCGGTTCAGAATTGGGTTCTGTTTTCGGATATCAAAATTGAATACTCGTTCGAGTAATTTTACATTACGGGTTCGTGTTCCATTTCCTTTTTTAGCTTAGGGTTTGGATTTTTGATTCCGGTTCGGATTCGGTTCGTGTTTAATATTTTTTTTAGTTTGAATGTGTAATATTTATATATGAAAATGTGTGCGATAGATAAATTAACAAAGTCATTATCAAATAGGGCCCATATCAATAATGAGATTCAGTACATCTTCTATGAGTATTTACCCATTGTTTCTAAAAATAGGTAGATGGGTAAAGAAAATACTCGTTATCTATCAACCCGTTGTTTCTAAAATAGGAAGACTTGTGTCGTGTAGAGAGAAAAGTAAACAGAATATGTTTGTCATCTCTTTGAAAAAAAACATATGAAAGTGGGGCTGAGCTGAGTCCATTCATTGCTCACACAATCCAAAGTCAACAATTCACATTGATCTTTACCTCATAAATAAATAATTTTATAGCTTTTCATTTTGTCACGCAATTAGCTTGTGTCGATTTTCAATTTAATTTATTAATTAGACTATAAAGTAGAAATAATTGCATGAATAATAATTTTAAAGGAGTTAATTGCAAAAATAAATTATATTTGCAAAACTAATAATGATAAAATTTTGATGTCTATTTTGTGCATTATCAAAATTGTACCATAACATCTAAAACTTTAAAATCTTATTAAAATTCTTTTATAAATATTTTAAAATAAAACATATTTTTTTTGTTTAGTTATTAAATTTTTTTTTTTACTGTAGTATAAAATACTATTACTTTTGTTTATCCCTTAGAAAAAGGATATCGAGAAGGGATTTCAACTAAAATTACTCATTAACATCTACATTTTAACTAAATTTTTTTAATAAGATTATTTAGGTTTGGGCGTTCGGGTATTCATTAAGATTTGTTTGGATTTCGGATTTAGCGAAATATATATCATTCGGGTATTTTTTTTATATTAGGTCGGGATCAGGTTCGGCTCGGATTACTTCGAATTTGATTTAAGGTTTGGTTTTCAGGTTTTAAATTGAAGTAGTATTCAAATACAAGAATTTGACCAACAAAATATGTAAATATATGAAATCAATGTTAAAGGTTTAATTGAATTTGCAAATTCAAAACCAAACAACCAAATTGATTCTAAATTACCCAAAAATGACATAAATTTTTTAATGTAATCTAAAATTAATAAAATAAAATTTAATAGAAAAAATTTAACTTGAAATTTAGTTTGCAATATTTGTATATTTCAAATAACAACTAAAGTATATTAAAAAAAATTAAAAAATTTCTTAACAAATTCAAAATATATTTCACAAAAATATTGCAAAGTAAAATAAACAAAGGAAAAACCAAACAACAGTCTACTTCAATACATAATCTTAAATTCTTAAATTTTTATCAAAACAAAAACATATTGAGATTAAAAATAAATAGTAAGTTTAAAAATAAAAATAAATATAATAAGCTTCTAGGACTAAAATATATATAAGAAACTCCTAACATATATATATTAACTCCAAAACTCACCTCTGGGTAGTTCCACGATCTTCGGGGGTGATGCTAGAATGTGATTGTTTTATTTTCATTATTGTTTCATTTTGTGGTTGAGAATATACAGTAATTTAATTAAACCATTCACACACTTTGTCTGTGCTAAATTTTAAACATTTAAATGGTTTTCTATGCAATTTCTGAAGTTTTAGGCATTAAGTATAATACTTAAATAGTTTAGGGAGTTATTTACATATTTCCCCTAATTTCTTTGTTCTTCTTCCTCGCTTAGCGCCGCTATTCCCCACCCTCGATAAAATCCACAGAAGCAAGCCGTCGAATTCTTAAACCCTAAACCTAAACAAAAACCCTTTTTTCGGCTTTGTTTCTTTGTTCATCGTCATCCTGCGCCGCGTTATTATACACGTAAGTCCTCTGTGATTCCTTTTGCAAAGGTCTGAGAGTTTTAGAATAGAAATCGAAATGTTTATCTTTGGTGTTCTAAATCGCCGAAACCCAGTTACGAAATCGTTATTCTGGTTTAATCAAATGAACAGCCTTTGATTCTCACTGATTTGATTGATTTCATTACTTACCCATTGATTCTCTGTGCTCAATTCGAAATCAGTATTTGATTTTCGTTTTTGCGAATTAAATCTCTTCTTTTGTTTTTTGTTGCAGAATGATAACTGCAGTGTCATGGATACCAAAGGGTTCTCTAAAACCTGTTCCTGAAGCTGCTGAGACTCCTTCAAAAGATGAAATCAAAGAGCTAATTGAGAGTGGTGCTCTCGGTAGAACTGTGGAAGGTAGTAACGAGGATGAAGAAGAGATAGAAGAAGATGACGATGAGATTATTAGTGAAGTTGATCATGCCAAAGCTGTAGCAGAAGCTTTTGGAAAATCCAAAAGCAATAATAATGCTTCTTCTTCAATGGAGCTTGATGAAGTATCTCAGGGATTGAAAGAACTCAATATGGATAATTACGATGATGAAGATGACGGTACGTTTAAGCTCATTCAATTCTTGTAGACGTTTGTTTGTTCTATATGTAATGTTTGCTTTCTCTTTGTTGTGTTTGGATTCAGGAATTGAGCTTTTTAGCTCTGGACTTGGTGATCTTTATTATCCAAGTAATGAGTTGGATCCATATCTAAAGGGTGTTCCTGTAAGCTCATGTCACTATTCTGTACTTATCTGGTTCTTAAGCTCATGTCACAAGATAAATGTTTGATCTTTTCTATAGGATGATGAGGATGACGAAGAGGATATCGATGATACGACTATCAAGCCAACCGATTCAGTGATTGTATGCGCTAGAAATGAAGATGAAGTCAGTCATCTCGAGGTTTATGTATATGAGGAATCAAGTGGATCACCAAACATGTATGTTCATCATCACATAATTATACCAGAGTTTCCATTGTGTACTGCTTGGATGGATTGTCCTCTTAAAGGAGGTGAAAAAGGTTAGTTTTTAACTCTTCACTTAAAGATTCTTGATTCTTGCTATAGATGTAATATCATTTTTTATTCTGCTTTTTTTGTGCGTATCCACAGGGAATTTTGTAGCTATTGGTTCAAAGGATTCGCCAATAATAGAGATATGGGATCTTGACGTTGTATGTAAATTAAAACTCTCTTTTGTATTCATGTAATTGAATTTTTTTCAAATGATTATTGATAAGGTTTATTAATAATGCTACAGAGAGACGAGGTGTTACCTTGTGTTCAACTAGGAGGAATAGAGGAAGTGAAGATAATTACGAAAAAGAGTAAGAGTAAGAAAGTGAAGAAGATCAACAAACCGGTATGTCATGTCTGTTTATTCCTAGTTCTTTGATTTTCTTTCATGGATTAAGTTCATTGATCTTAGTTTTTTTTTTTTGGGTCTATGTTTTGTTTTTAGATATACAAAGAAGATAGCCATACAGATTCAATACTTGGTCTTGCTTGGAACAAAGAGTTTCGTAATATACTCGCTAGTGCTAGTGCCGATAAAAAAGTTAAGGTTTGGGATGTAGCTACTGGAACATGTAAGATTACTATGGAGCATCACACCAAAGAGGTATATAAACGTTAAAATCCTTAATTTTTATTTGGCATATATTCTTATTGTATGGTTTCATAGGTTCAAGCTGTTGCGTGGAATCATTATGCTCCAGAAGTGCTTCTCAGTGGATCCTTTGATCAAACTGTCGTATTGGTAAGTCATATAATGAATCATTTCACTAGCTTAAACAATTGTCGTTAATATCGGTTTTTATGTATTATGTTTTGTAGAAAGATGGAAGACAACCTTCACATTCTGGTTTCAAATGGTCTGTTAATTCTGATGTTGAAAGCTTAGCTTGGGATCCTCACAAGGAACACTCCTTTGTGGTAACTTACACTTTCCTTTTACTCTTCCAATAAACAATCTTCACTTCATGGCTGTTTTTAGACATTTTGTTTTTTGCGTTCTTGTTATTTAGGTAAGTCTAGAGGATGGAACAGTGAAAGGTTTCGATATACGAACTGCACAATCTGGTTCTGATGCTGATTTGAAACCAAGTTTCACTATTCAAGCTCATGACCAAGACAAAGGAGTCTCTTCCATCTCATACAACATCTCTGCACCCAATGTACGTCTCTCTTTCTTTATCTCACTCTGTTGTTAAGTATTTTACGGTTCTTATCGTTTACTATATATGTAACAGCTTTTGGCAACGGGATCTATGGATAAAACGGTGAAACTTTGGGATCTTTCAAACAACGAGCCTTCTTGTATTGCTTCACACAAACCAAAAGCTGTAAGAACTCATCAAACATCAAATCTTTTGTTTGCTTCTGCTTATTTTGTTTCTGTAATGATTCGGATTCTTGTTTTGTTCATCAGGGAGCTGTATTCTCGATTGGTTTCTGTGCGGATAATCCGTTCTTGCTCGCTATAGGTGGTTCAAAGGGAGAATTACATGTAAGTAGAGAGATTGATAATACAAGAATCTTAATATAATTTGAGAACAACTCACTTATTTATGTCTTTTGTTAATGATTTTTTGCAGGTTTGGGATACATTGTTGGACACTAATGTCGCTCACAAATATGGAAAGAATCAATCTTGAAAACACTCCCCACAAATCACTTTGTTTCTTTTTCAATCTGTTCCAAAATTTTTGCAGTTTTTGGTTTCTTCATGTTTTGTTTTTATCTTATGAGCCTTTATATATCATTGATGGATTCTTAAGATTTGAAGACTTTATATTAATCATATTGTCAAAAGATATACAAAAGCGTATCAAATCCTTAATTTTTCTTTTATCAGTTGATAATCAAAATCAATGTTTTTACAGAAATCAGAAATCAAAATAACACAGCTTTTGAATCATATTTTTGGATCAATTCTTCAATTTCAGACTTCGAAACTCGTCTGCAACCGCCATTGCAGCTTTCTCATTCTTCAATTTCTGACTTCGAACTTCATTTGCTGATACCGCCGTTACTACAGCCTTTGAAGCAATCTCAATCTTAAATTTCTCACGTCGCAACTCAAATATCTTCTTCCTTTCCATATTAAATTTCTTCGAAGCAAGTCGTCGTCTTACTTCTGATCCTTCGCGATATTTCTTAAGAAACTCTGGTTTATCTCTCACGAAATAATCATCTGCAAATTCCCATCGCGAGCCAACTTTCTGAAAACCCTAATCAACCACAAAATCACAATTAGATTCCAAAAATCGTAATTAGAGAGATATAATTGACATAACAGAGCAAATCACTTACGAATCTGTAAAGCATCTTCGTAATTCAGAGAAATCTTTACAAAAATCTCTGGCGAATCGTTCCGGATCCCAAACGATGAAACTTTTGCCGTTTTTGCTCCATGAGATGATTGAATCTGACGAAGGATTGTTAACTATCTCATACATGTCGGTGAATCGAGAACTTGCTCTGACTTTCAATCCAGAATCGTTCGGATGAACCATCGCTAAAACCCTAAAATCTCCAACACAAGAACTACGAGAGAAGTCGAGAGAAGCTTCTGCGAGCGAAGGAGTGAACTTTGGTCACCTTCATATATAGAAATTGTGATGGGCCTGGTCAATTACAATTCAGGGCCCATTATGAGTATATATCTCTAATACACAACAATCGTTCTTGTGACCAATGAGTTTAGCATTTTGGATCAGTGGCATAGTCTAGCATAAACGGATAGGTAACATGTGAATTTGTCCACCCTTAACTAAGTGTACCCGAGCCAAACTGAACCGACCAGTACACAAACCGAACCAAACTAATTGCGGTTAAGTTTAGTTAGAGTTTTACGAAAACCTAATTAATCCCAAACCTAAAGTGAATTTACCCACCCTTATCTGAATGGTTAGGTTAGACTCTGGGAGAACATATACATTAATAAGGAATCAAAAAGGATGTCAAATTTACGATATTATCTCAACGACAAAATGGGTGTAAACGACTAACAATTAAGTTAATGTTACTTTGATGCTTCATTACCATAAAAGAATTTTGGAACTACATTTTCTCAAAATATGAAGTATCAGAGTGGTTTGGTAACTATGTTACTGCACCCACCAACCTAAGTTCAAATAGCTCTTTTTTTTTACAAAATCGTATTCTGAACCAACCCAATTTTTTTTAGATTAATTGAATTTTTTTTCACTCCAATCCCAATGAACATAGGCACGGTACTGTTCATTACCATAAACGGATATGGAATTTGGCTGGATCCTCCTGGATTCGTATGGTATTTTCAAGAACAAATATGAACACCACATCGAAAGAAGCAGAAAGTAGTGTTTTACTGGGCAAGAAATCTCGTTTCAAGTTCTTTATTTTCTTATTTTGCACAAGAGGAAAGTCTAGTGAGATACTAAAATCATAATTAATATGTAACAGTTGATAAATTTAAATCATCATTATTTTCTTACAAAAATCAGTAACTAAAAAAAAGACTACTAGATTTGATTCAAATCTTCAATAAGTTTTGCAACTCATCTGCTACTGCCTTTACAGCTTTCTCATTATTCAATTTCAGAGTTTGCAACTCATAAGCCTCTGCCATTGCAGCTTTCCTATCCTTCCTTTTTTGATTCTTCCTTTTCGTAATTAATTTCTTCGCAGCTAGTCTTATTTCTGCTCCATTGCGATAAAATATGTTGTGCATAAGCTCAGGTTTACCTCTCACAAAATCATCATTTTCAAATTCCCATCGCTCAGAGCCAAATTTCGAAAAACCCTAACAACCACAAGTTACAAATTACCTTAAAAAAATCGCAATTAGAGAGATATACTAATTAATACACAACAAACACAATACATCTTACGAATCTGTAAAGCATCCTTGTAAATGAAGAAAAATCGTGACGGAATAATAGTTTCGGAAGAAAATCTCTAGCAAATTGTTCAGGTTTCCAAACGATGAAACTCTTGCCGTTTTCGCTCTAAGAGATGACTGAATCTGAGGAAGTATCATTAACCATCTCATACGTGTCGGCCAAACGAGAACTTGTTCTCCTTTTCAATCCAGAATCGTTCTGATCATGAGCCATCACTAAAACCCTAAAACCTCCAACACGCAAATATGAGAAGTCGTGAGGAACCTTCTGTGAGCGAAAGATTAAATTTTGGTCACATTCATTCATATATAAAATTGTGATATAAAATTGTGATGGATCTGACCAATTATGAAATTTGGCCCATTATATTAATATATATCTAATGACCAAATATATACCTATCTGGTTTATTTCCTCCATTGACTCAGATTTATTTAAGCACTTAGAAGAACATTTATGACTGATTGGACAAATCCTTCCAAGAAGATAAACACGTTATGTGGTGGTAGTTGAAAGCTTCCTCCATTGTTGCTTAATCTAGAGTTAGGCACAATGCATGCATGGCTCTTTCCTCTTAAATGCTCGTGAAGATAACAATTAACCCTAACTGAGAACTTATGAGTGCAAATACAACCTTCTAGCAACCGTAAATAATATTATGGTACTTCAAAACCTCTTATGGTACTGAAGAAAAAAAAACTCATTTAATTGACTCAAAAACTTTTAGCAATCTCTTAAGCTTAAGAGTAATAAGTAGCAAATGACAATGTTATAAAAGTCATCATAAAATTGAATAACATTCGAATTTAATAGAATTCAAAATTTTATCAATTGAATAGCACTAGATTTTAATAGAATTTAGAATTTCATCCATAGAATTGTAGAATTTCTTATTCTTACAAATTCTATTAAGTTCTTCAATTAAATAACCCATCTTAATATTGTGTGTATACATCTGCATAATTAATTATAATTAATAGAATTTAGAATTTCATCCATAGAATTGTAGAATTGCTTATTCTTTCAAATTCTATTAAGTTCTTCAATTAAATAACCCATCTTAGTATTTTGTGTGTATATATCTGTGTAATTAATTATAATTACTATTATCACTTCGTGTATAACATATGATATTTATTTTATTTACACCGTAACTGGGTTGGATTTATTTTTCTGTAATATTAAACTTTGAAATCATATTTAAATGCCTATTTTAGTCATTTATTGTTGAATCTAAACAATTGAACATTTAGATTAAATTAATTGCACAACGCATGCACCGATTCACAATCCTAATCCTTGTAATATATATTTTGTCTGCAACGTGTTTAGAAATTGTGGTTTGGATAAAAGAGATTGACGAAAGGTATTTGTTTCCCTAGTTCATCATTGAAGGTTTTTTTTAAGAGATTAAATCAGAAAATGTTATAAATTTTGAAGGTTTTGAACAAGTGAAAGGTGGTCAGATTTATTTTTATGGAAAAAGTAGATTCGAAGAGATAACTCAAGGAAAGTTTGATGTGTATTGACGAATTTGTATTAAACAAGTTGATACAAGTATTGATAATAATGTCAATCTTATTATCAACGAAACAAACATAATGGTTTTACTCGACAGGAGGATAAAATTTGAAATTTTATATGAAAGAGATAGACGATGATTGTCTTTACTCATGTGTGTAAAGGTACGTGTGTGATCTTCACCATATTATATTAAAAAGTACCTATTAAAATTTCTCCTCTTGAATCATGGCATCGAGATATTGGTGATTAATCTCCAAAGTCAATAACCACTTTATAACTTTTATGCTTTATAAGTTTTATTCTTTTATATCTTTAACCAATTCTTTTCTAAAATCCATTATTGTATGGATATTACAAAGGTGTGAAACATTTACATATTGAAGGAATAATTCAACGTGATTTACATTATGAAACATCATCAAGGTTTTTTTGTTTTTTTTTGGTCTTAGTATCATCAAGGTATAACCACAAAAATTATGAGATTTTAGAATTGCTGCTAAAATATGTGATAATTCTAGATTTACATATGAAGAAGAAGAAAAACAACAGTGTCATGGTTGGAAATCAAGTAAAATTGCTTGGCTTCTTAGAAGAAGCAACATCTTCAATTTATTATGTGTGTTCTATTTCATGTTACTCTGGTGTCCATCCGTATAATTTGAATATACCATAGTACAAAATCGGAACAGAAACTTTAGTCAAACACAACATCTTAATCTAATCCAAAAGTTTCTCGAGCATCCAATTTTACAATATTGTTTTTTTAATATTATAATTTAATATGAAAATCTCTAGCAGTGAATTCGCCCACCTTTATCTGAATGGTTAAACTCTCGGAGAACATAGACTAGAAACCGAAAAGATGTCAAATTTACGATATATGTCTCGACGACAAAATTGGTGTAAACGACCAACAACTAGATTTGGCACAAATGTTACTTTGATGCTTCATTACCACAAACGGTATGGAATTTAGTTGGATCCTCCTGGATTCGTATGGTATTTTCAAGAAAAATATGAACATCACATCGGAAGAAGCAGGAAGTAGTGCCTTGCTGAACAAGAAATCTCATTTCAAATTCTTTATTTTCTTATTTCTTGCACAAGAATAAATGTTTATGATAGTCTAGTGAAAAACTAAAATTGTAAATATATTTAACACTTGATAAATCTAAATCATCTTTTTTTTTCTTAACAGAAATCAGTAATTAAAAAAAAGACTAGATTTTATTCAAATCTGCAATAAACTTTGCAACTCATCTGCCACTGCCTTTACAACTTTCTCATTATTCAACTTCAGAATTTGCAACTCATAAGCTTCTGTCATTGCAGCTCAGGTTTACCTCTCACAAAATCATCATCTTCAAATTCCCATCGCTCAGAGCCACGAAAAACCCTAACAACCACAAGTTACAAATTACCTTAAAAAAATCGCGATTAGAGAGATATACTAAATTAATACACAATAAACACAATACAGCTTACGAATCTGTAAAGCATCCTTGTAAATGAAGAGAAATCGTGACGGAATAATAGTTTCGGAAGAAAATCTCTAGCAAATTGTTCAGGTTTCCAAATGATGAAACTCTTGCCGTTTTCGCTCCAAGAGATGACTGAATCTGAGGAATGATCATTAACCATCTCATACGTGTCGGCCAAACGAGAACCTGTTCTGCTTTTCAATCCAGAATCGTTCTGATTAACCATCGATAAAACCCTAAAACCCTAAAACCTCCAACACGCAAATACGAGAAGTCGTGAGGAACCTTCTGTGAGCGAAAGATTAAATTTTGGTCACATTCATTCATATATAAAATTGTGATGGGTCTGTCCAATTATGAAATTTGGCCCATTATTAATATATATCTATTGACCAATTATATACCTATCTGGTTTATTTCCTCCATTGACATAGTAGAAGAGTTATAAGGAGGATTTGTAGATTCTTATGGCAAGACCAAACAAAGACTCAGATGTATTTAAGCACTTGAATTACATTTATGACTGATTGAACAAATCCTTCCAAGAAGATGTAGTTAAAAGGATTAATCATAACACCACATGTGGTGAGTTAGCCTTGAGTCTTTACACATGTGGTGGTTGAAAGCTTCCTCCATTGCTGCTTTATCTAGAGTTAGGCATGATGCATGCATGACACTTTCCTCTTAAAAGCCCGTGAAGATAACAATTAACCCTAACTGAGAACTTATTAGTGCAAATACAACCTTCTAGCAACCGTAGATAATACTCTGGTACTTCAAGACCTCTTATGGTACTGAAGAAAAAAAAAACTCATTTGATTGACTCAAAAGCTTTTAGAAATCTCTCAATTCTCAACTAATCCGATATTTTTTTGTCTTTCTAATTGTTCAACTAAACAGTTGAGGTTAATCGAAATCATTCGTTTTGTTTTACATAAATTATTGATTAAAAACACTTAGGTTTGATTTTACATCTGCAAAACTTTTCAATTGATCCACTAATGTCTGTTAAACATTGTAAATGATCTTAGGATCCATTCATGTCATCTTTGAAGGAGATTCAAAGCGTATGTTAAAATTTGTAGATCAAGATTTTCAATTGCTTAGTTGGATATGTGAATTCAAGGGCGGAACTACCTTGTCAGTAAGGGGTGCAAGTGCACCACATAAAATATTAAAATTTTTTATAATATCCATTGTAAAAATTTTCTTTCTTGGCACAATTGGTAAAGGTTGCACCCATTGATATTTTGTCGATGAGAGTTCGACACCCCAGTTTCACTTTTTTTTTTTCTTTTTTCAAGATATATGTACATATATACATACTTTCCAACATTGCATGATTCATCAGTTGTATTCTTATATTTTTTATAAGAAAAATTTATGTTCCCTTTCAATTTTCAACATATATTGTTTCCTAAATTTTAAATTACTTACATATTTCCCATAAATAACTAATTTACATGCTAATAAATTGATATAACAATGGGTTATATATTAATATATTATTTTATTTTATTTGATGTTTAGAAGTTAATTTTATATATCATATTTGTTATCTATCATAAAATTTTATATGATATAAAATACATTTTTCAATAGTGATAAGTGTCTCTTGATTAGTGTTTCAATAGTGATCATATATCAAATACATTTTCCTCTTATAATGTAATCATAATATTTGGATAATGTACTAAAATAAGGAAGATTATTCATAAAATATAAATTAGGTTTGATGATTATTATTATTTATTTAAGTCAATGCAATTGTGTTTTTTGACAAATCAAAGCAATTGTATTTTTTTTTTAATATGGTTTCAATATAGAATATAAATTATAAATTTAGGCTTGATGATTATTATTATTTACTTAATTTTAATCCCGCTAACTATATTTTATTTTGACCCCGTAAATATTTTTTCTAGATCTGCCACTGTATGTGATGGTCTTTACGATTTGATGAGTGAGCGTACCAGAGTGCGCACAAGATACTTAATATATATTTAAGGGGTTGATAGCGGTTTGACCGAGAGATTATATGGTTTGACCGTGAGATTATGTGGTTTGACCGTGAGATTAGCGTGGGAGATTGATGACGTGACTTTTAATGCCGTGGCGCCCACGTGGCGTGGACTTTGAGAGGGTCGAAATCCTCCGTAGAAGGAACTGAATTCGGTGACCAAATAATGAAAGAGAAGAGAAAACGACGTCGTCGTTGTTTATAGATATTTAGCGACATGCCTCGAGGAAGCGACGTGCCGATGTGTGAAGGAGAGCGAGCTGGTCGCTGTTACAAGTGTTTAGCGACACGCTTCAAAGAAGCGACGTGCTGAAATACAAAGAGAGAGAGTTGGATGAGATGGCAGTGGTTGAACTGAGATCATAACCTAATTCCGGTGGACCGGAGTCGCTTACGGAGTTAACCTTGATCTAAGTAACCAAGCTACTCGACCTAATCTCTGATTTCCTAACTGTGATTCCAAATGAGAGAGGTCAAAATCTCCTCCCCTTTCGTAACAAATGAAGAGGGTATTTATAGAGAAGTCTGGACTCGTAAGTTGACTTATAGCCATGCTAGGCTCGAGTTGTAGACTACGCTCTAGGGTTCGTTGATCGAAGGAAGGGATATGCACGCGTCGGCGCCGTTCCAGCAGTCAACTCCTTGTTTATTCTGACAAGTGACAAAATGTGATGTGGTTTGGATCACATCACGCTTTGTTTAATTGACTTCGCGCGTGTTGATCCTCGGGAGGCGCTCCTCCGAGGTGCGGTAGCGAGGTGCTTAATCTGGAAGGGTTTGAACATTGGGCTTACGCTGTTCCGGACCGAAGTTCTCTGCTCCTGGACCGTCGTTATGGGCCTGTTGGTTTGAACCCAGATCTTGATCCGGATTGGGCCGGGGGTGTGCTAAGACCACCCCAACAATGAAGTTAAATTACGTGGACAAACCAAGACTTAAATCACTCGATGGAACTTAAAACTATAATAAGAATCAGAATTAAGAATCAATATCTAAATTATGTGTTTCAAGGACCATGTATTTGCTACATTATATATGCTTTCACTCTCAAGGCGAATTTTCATCATATCGCTTCAACTTAGTCTGCAAGTTTCGCCGGCCGGTGACGACTCCAACGTTGGTTGTATACCCTTCTATTTCCTATCTTGCTTCTAGATTAGGGTTTTCATAATAAATCCAGAAATGTCGGTTGTTGATTTGATCTCGCTGACAATTTCTTCATTGTGATTGGCTATTTTCTCTAGGTTTACAATATTGTTTTTGGATACTTTGATGATGTGGTCGTTGATGTTTTTTCGTTTAACCTATCAACCATTTTCTATTCACCTTTATTTTGTGATGGTGGAGTGAGATTACGAAATATTTATCTGTTTATCTTGATGTGGCAAAATCATGTTACTAAAACTATCTTCACTTTTTTTCATCGTTTTTATTATATATTTACATGTCATTTATACTTAATCTGTATAGGAATAACACTCCATGCATGATACTTTAGCATGGGAACCTTTTATTGTCTCATGCCATAATGAATTATGCCCGAGATAACTGAACTAATGAGTTGTAATATTCCAGGTAGGGATATCGTTCTTGTTGACCATGAGTTTCACATTTTGGATCAGTGACATAGTCTAGCATAATGGCCTGGACTTGAGCGATGACATCCCCAGAATTTTCGTTTGGTACCAATTGATATGTTGGCACCATTGGTTTCTTCCCCTCTATTTCAGCCATCGAATTCTTATCGATTTGACTCTGATACCATGAACAAAAAAATAACTTTGTGGAATTTTCTGATAATCTTATTCCCAAAGCATACAAGAGTTTATATACAACCATTGCCACCTCTAAAACCCTATATTCTCGATCGTAAAGATCTTAACCAGATAAAGAATGTACAAGAGAAATAGATATACACTAGAATCGTGTCATATCTTTGAGAATATTGAGCTAATCTTCATAGTCCAACAAGATTCTTATGGCAAAGACCAAACAAAGACTCAGATGTGTCTAAGCACTTGAATTACATTTATGACTTATTGGACAAATCCTTCCAAGAAGATAACCATTAACCCTAACTGAGAACTTATGAGTGCAAATACAAAACCTTCTAGCACCCGTAGATAATATTCTGCTACTTCAAGACCTCTTATGGTACTTAGGAAAAAAAACACCCATTTGATTGAACTCAAAAGCTTTATTTTTTGCAGTAACTTTTTCTTTGTATTTCAACTTATTGAGAAGCTGCTTTTTGCTAGCAACTGAATCTTTTTCAAATGCATCAAGAAAAAAGTACATAGGATATACGATATTCAAGAAACTCATTAGATTATCATATTGTGAAAAATCTAAAAAAGAGATCCAAAATCCGATATTTTTTTCTCTTCATAATTGTTCATCATCTAAACAGTTGCGATTAATCGAAATCATTCGTTTTCTTTTACATAAAATTTTGATTAAAAATACTTAGATTTGATTTTACATCTGCAAACCTTTCAACTGATCCACTAGTGCATTTGTAGCATTCTTATTCCTCCTCTGAATCTTGAAGGCTTTTATAGCTTTTGTAGCGATTTTTTCTTCTGCTCTTTTGCGATTAATTTTGTTGTGAAGAAGCTTAGGTTTACCTCTCACAAAATCTTCATCTGCAATTTCCAATCGCTCAGAACCAATTTTTCTAAAACCCTAACCACAAAAAAAAAAAATCGCAATTAGATTCCAAAATCCCAAATTAGATTCAGATTCACAACAATAAACGCGAAACCAACTTACGAATCTGTAAAGCATCCTTATAAATAAAGAGAAATCGCGACAGGGTAGTAATTTCCGAAGAAAATCTCTAGCGAATCGTTCCTGATCCCAAACGATGAAACTCTTGCCGTTTTCGCTTATGAGATGATTGAATCTGAGGAAGGATCATTAACTATCTCATAGGTGTCAGCCATTCGAGAACCTGATCTGCATTTCGCTCTAGAATCGTTCGGACGAACCATCGCTAAAAAAACCCTAAAATCTCTAACTCACAACTACGAGAGAAGTCGAGAAAATGAACTTTGACCACGTTCATTCATATATGAAAATGTGATGGGTCTGGTCAATTACAAAACAAGGCCCATTATTTAATGATTGAGAGCTTCTGTCACCATCATATACCTATTTCTAAAATGTTTTTGGCGTCATCTAAAATTTGTAATGTTTTAAAATACTCAATTCTTATTATTTTCCGTTTAACTTGCTAAAATGTTTACAATTGTATGTTTGTGAGACCACTTCATTGTAAATGATCTTGGATCCATTCGTGTCATCTTTGAAGGAGATTCTAAGCGTATGTTAAGATTTGTCAGAATCAGAATTAAGAATCCATATCTAAATTATGTAATGTCCTATACGATTTCATGAGGTTAAATTACGAGGAATAACCAAGTCTTAAATCACCCAATGGAACATCAAACTATCGCACCATGCTTCAAAGAGTTTCAATTTTACCTTCTTTGCATTGTTATCTAAATTTCTGTCCGAGATTATGTTTTCCTTCCTTTTTGTAACTCATAAAATCGTCTCTCGTACGGGGAAGAAGAAATTAAAAAAAAAAAAAAAACATCAAACTATAATAAGAATCAGAATTAAGAATCCATATCAAAATTATGTGTTTCATGGACCATGTATTTGCTACATTGTAAGACGTAAGGAATAATAGTAGTTAACCAAGCTTGGGCAAGTATTATATATATGCTTTCACTCTCAAGACGAATTTTCATCGTATCGTTTTAACTTAGTTTGCAAGTTTTTTTTCCGGCCGGTGTCGACTCCGACGTTGGTTGTACACCCTTCTATTTCCTATTTTGCTTCTAGATTAGGGTTTTCATAATGGAGATGTCGGTTGTTGATTTGATCTCACTGACAATTTCTTCACTGTTATTGGTTATTTTCTCTAGGTTTTCAATATTGTTTTTGTATACTTTAATGATGTGGTCGTTGATGTTTTTCCCTTTAACCTAT
Source organism: Euclidium syriacum (assembly GCA_900116095.1). Taxonomy (NCBI): domain Eukaryota; kingdom Viridiplantae; phylum Streptophyta; class Magnoliopsida; order Brassicales; family Brassicaceae; genus Euclidium; species Euclidium syriacum. Next base: position 1,592,573 of record FPAK01000009.1, read on the forward strand.
CAACCATTTTCTATTCACCTTTATTTGGTGATGGTGGGTGAGATTACGAAATATTTATAATCTGTTTATCTTGATGTGGCAAAATCATGTTACTAAAATTATCTTCACTTTTTTTCATCGTTTTATTTATTTATTTACATGTCATTTATACTTAATCTGTATAATGATAACACTCCATGCATGATACTTTAGCATGATAGGAACCTTTTGTTGTCTCTCATGCCATAGTGAGATAGTTAAGGGTAGTGATGCAATTTTTAGGGAGCATAAAAGAAGTACTTAATGAGTTATGCCCGAGATAACTGAATTAATGAGTTTGTAATCTTCCAGCTATAGAGATATTGTTCTTGTTGACCATGAGTTTAACATTTTGGATCAATCAGTGGGGCATAGTCTAGCATAATGAGCTTCTTTGTACCGAGAGGGTGACCCAAATAACGAATAGGGAACATACCATGCGAGAGGCCAATCTCATTACCTATCTGATGACATAGCTGAAGAGTATACGGAAGATTTGTCGATTCTTATGGCAAAGACCAAACAAAGACGCAGATGTCGAGTTATATATATGTTCTCTTTTACCATCTTATTCGTTCATCCTCTGGGAATTTTATTGTAATGTGCTTTCAAAATGTACCTTCTACGAAGGAAGATTCAAAAGGAAATATATGAGCTTTAAAAAAAAAAGACTCAGATGTCGAGTTATCTCTATTTCTAACATCTTTTTTTGACGTCATCTAAATTTGTAACGTGTTAAAAACTTAAAATACTCATTTCTTTAAACAAAATTTGTAACATGCATGATATTTTTTCGCTGTAACGTCCATATTCACGAACGGTATTTAAACGAAATTTGAATTCAGGAGACTTTTCTTCATAACAGAGTCTCCTTCTTCTTCTCGCAAACACAAACGCTCGTTTCGTAACCGATTTAGCTAAAGACCGACATTATTGTAACGGCTAAATTCAAAAAAAAATCTTAAATTCAGAAACCTTTCTTTAAATTCAAAACACAACGCCTTCTCCTTCCTTCTTCTCACAAAATCAACAAATGAAAATACATCCTCTGTTTTTCATCCTGTCTTCGAGCTTGAGATTGTGGTTACAGTCTTTTCCATATAATTTTCGCACTGCATTGTTATAATGTTTCCTTAGGTTTCTGAGGTTGAAGAAGAAACAAGATGCACGAGCTCAACTCTCTTAAGGCCAAAACCACAAAAGTGAATGAAATTGTAAGATGAAATGAAATACATTTTTAAGTCTGTACGTATCCGAGACTCTCTATGTTTTGTTCATGCTTGTATAATTTTTACAAAAAATTTCTGATTTGCTTTGGTTACACCTTTCAGGTGTCATCGCATCAAGAGATTAAGCGAGGAAGCCATGAAAGACGAAGACGGGAAGAGGCATCTCAAAAAAGGTATATGTATTATTTCATTAATTTAATAATGATAATAAAATTCCCCTTTATTTTTATTTTATAGAAGAAAATAGTTTTTAAAATAATCATATAAATTAAGGAAAAAATAGTTTTCAGATAAAATTCAAAACTATTATAACGTTAACTTTTTTTTAATTAATTTGACAGAAAATTATAAAATATTTTACTTTGGATTTTGTTTTACAAACATATTAGTTTTTAAATAGTCAAATTAGTTAAAGAAACTTGAGTGTTGGATTACAAAAGTAGCATAACGAACATCTTGTCAATGGATCATTAATTGGTATCATATTCTAACTGTTTTCATGTAACAGAAACTCGACACTTAGGTTTTTTAATTAATTTGACAATAATAATAGTAAAATATTTCCCTTTTAAATTTTGTTTTAAATAAAATATATTTTAACGTAAGTTTTTTTAATTAACTTGAAAAATATTTTAACTAAAAGTTTTGTTTTTTTTAATATACTAGTTTTTATATAGTCTAATTAGGTAAAGAAACTTAAGTGTTAGATTACAAAATTAGCAAACGAATTGAAGATGACGTCTTGTCTATGTATCGTTAGTTGGTGTCATATTCTAACTGTTTTCACGTAACGGAAACTCGACATTTAGATTTTTTTTAATTTAACAATAATAATAGTAAAATATTTTTCTCTTAAATTTTGTTTTAAAGAAAATATATTTTTACGTAAGCTTTTTTAATTAACTTGAAAAATATTTTAACTAAAGATTTTGTTTTTTTTAATATACTAGTTTTTATATAGTCTAATTAGGTAACGAAACACTTAAGTTTTTTAATTAATTTGACAATAATAATATTGAAATATTTTCCTCTTAAATTTTGTTTTAAAGAAAATATATTTTTAGCGAAAGCTTTTAAAATTAATTTGATAAACATTTAAACTTTTGGTTTTGTTTTAAAAATATACTAGTTTTTAAATAGTCAAATTAGTTTGAAAAAACTTGAGTATTGGATCACAAAACTATCATAACAATCCGAATTGTTAGTGGTTCTATTCGTTTTCTCGTAAGGAAAACTCAACTCTTAAGTTTTTTTAATTAATTTGACAATAATAATAGTAAAATATTTTCCATATATTGAAAAATTTAGAAAAGAGATTCAATATATTTTCTTCTAAACACCAAAATCATTGTTGTGTTTTTTTACAGAAATTAGTAATTAAAGGACTAATAATTTATTCAAATCTGCAAACACAAAAGATCCGATATTGCATTCGAAGCTTTCTCCAAAATTTCCAACTGATTCTCTATTGCCATTGTAGCTTCCTGCAACTTTTGCAACCGATCCGCTAACAACTGATCCACTTCCAACTCTAATGCATCTTCCAAATTCTTCCTTCTCTGACTCTTAACGATTTTCAAAGCGATTCTTCCTTCAAATCTTTTCCGATTAATTTTGTTGTGAACAAGCTTAGGCTTACCTCTCACAAAATCATCATCCGCAAATTCCCATCGCTCAGAACCAATTTTTCTAAAACCCTAACCACAACAACAACAAAAATCGGAATTAGATTCCAAAATTCCCAAATTAGATTCAGATTCACAACAATAAAAGCTTACGAATCTGTGAAGCATCCTTGTAAACGCTGAGAAATCATCGGAGAGTAGTAATTTGGGAAGATAATCTCTGGCGAATTCTTCTGGTTTCCAAACGATGAAACTTTTACCGTTTTCGCTCCATGAGATGATCGAATCGGAGGAAGGATCGTCAACAATGTCGTATGTATCGGTCAAACGAGAACCGGTTCCGCATTTCGATTCCGGATCTTTGTGAACCATCACTGATTTGATTAGACCCTGAAAGCTTCCAACACACAAATACGAGAACCTTCGACTCTGTAGCGAAAGAATGGAATTTTGGTGGTCTCGTTTCCTTTATTGCAAATTATGATGGGCCTGGTTAACTACAAAGTTAGGCCCGTTTTACTGTATTATAAAGAAGCCCATTTCAACGTGCAATTATATTCTTTTAGTTGGTCTAATATGCAAAGCGAAGCTAATGCACAATCAAGATTTATTTCTTTGCTGATAACCCGTTCTTGCTTGCTATAGGATCTTATATTGATTTGCGGGCGACATAAAAGATCATAAACGCAGCTTACGTAAAATTGATTTCGTCGAACTATAATAATAAGATTTTTTAATGTTCTTGCATCAATCAATCTTACAACACCAAGCTATAAGGCGGAGAGATCTTGGCATCTAAGGGGTTATGGAAATGAGTTCAAAAAAATCTACATAGAACTATCACATGAGATGTAAAAGCAAACTTTCTCTTTGAGTTTCACCAGATCTAACTTTCTCTCCTTCCTTTCTTATCTTTGCAAAGAGATGGTTTGTCGTATGGTTCGAGATAGGTCTCCACAAGTTGATTGTTGTTATGGCGGAGTTCAGCCGGATCTCTGGCCTTGTTAATCTCCCGGAAAACAATCGAGAAGCTGTAATGAATCTCCATGAAGGTCGTTCATCACCCCGAATGTCTCTTTTTCCGCCATTTTCCCGAGATAGATGTTGGTCGGTTTGAGGCGTTGAAGGTGGTGATGAGGCGGCACCGTGGAAGAGGTGTTGGGTGAGAACCGGGAGGCCTTTTTCGCTTCGTCCCCGAGTGGACTTTTCAGAGAATTTCGAGGCGGGAGGCCTCGTCCCCAGGTGAGAATTTTCGCTTCGTCCCCGAGTAGCCATTACAAATGTACAAAATAAGAAATAAATATATCTACATAAATACAAATAAATATAAATAAATCAGAATAAATGTAGAACAAATCAATGGATTGATTGATATCCATTATAGCATTGATTTGTTGATTTTTCTTCAATCTTTGATCCAATAATCTCCATGATATGATTCTCTTAATAAGGTATTGATTATCTGATATTACATCACAGAGGGTGACCGAAGATATTGGTGTTCAAGCCATTTACTCTACTGATTCGAGGTTTGCCAAAAGATTATATGTCAGGTCAATTCTTACAGGTGTTGCCAAGAGAACATGCCAAAATTTGAATGCAATTTATGGCTTTATTGATTGGCCAGAAACTATGGAGGATCTACAGCCTATCTTACTACTCAGCAACTAATTTTCGGCGCCTCTTGTTCTTCTTGTTCCAGTTCAGGTCATCGATCACTTAACTCAATGCATTAATGAAATGCCACTTTTCTCTTACAGGATGGAGAGACCCTACTTGTTCTCACTAACAATACCTCTTCAAAATTGTAAAGAATTGATTATTCTTTCAAAATCTATTAAATTCTTAAATTGAGTAACCCCATTTTAGTATTTTGTGTGTATATATATATTTGTTTAATTAATTATAGTTACTATTATCACTTCGTGTATTACATTTGGTATTACTTTTATTCATAGCATAATTGGGTTGGATTTACTTTTCTGTAATATTACTATTTACTGTATTAGAAGATTTAAGATTTTATATCACGAAATTCATATGGATTACAAAACGATTATGACCGGTTATCGATTTTCACCATATTTATGAGCCGTTTAAACTTTGAAATCATATTTGAATACTTTTTTAGTCATTTACAATTAAATCGAAACAATTGAATATTTAGATTAGATTAATTGCACAACACCGGTTCATAATCCTAATAATATATATTATGTCTGCAAGTGATTAGGAGTTGTTGTTTTGATAAAAGAGATTGGCGAAAAGTATTTGTCTTCCTAGTTCATCATTTAGGGTTCTTTTATTAGCAAAGAAAATGGATCTTTTGATTGATTATTTAAATGAAAACGACGATTTGTAAATTCCCATTAGTATTTTTCAGATTAAAATGTTACAAATTTTGAAGGTTTTGACCAAGTGAAAGTTGGTCAGATTTATGCTTATGAAAAATGAAGATTCGAAGAGATAATTTAAGGAAGTTTGATATGCGTTGACGAATTTGTATTAAAAAAGTTGATACAAGTATTGATAATAACATCAACTTTGTTATCAATGAAATAAACATGATGGTTTTAGCCAACATAAGCAATAAAATTTTGAGGTTTTATATGAAAGATATAGAAGATGGCTGCATCTACTCATGTGTGGAGAGGATCAAAGTGTGATTTACATGTAAAAGAAAAATCATGGAGCAAGATTGATGAAACCCAACCAAAGCTTTGGCCCACCTTAGCAGCCAACTTTGTAAGTCTAATACCTCTAAATTGGTGTATTTCTTTAATTTTTAAAATTTAGAATTTTATAGCTTTTCTTTCAACTGTATGTAATCAAATTTAGTATAATGTCTTGAAGGAAAATTCAAACTTGATTTTTAATTAAACTTTTTGAAAAAATTAATGACTTTTCATTCAAGTTTATGTGGCTAGAAGATAGTTTTTCTTACCCCTTTTGGCAAAGCGCAATCGCATATTAATTAAAAAGATTTTGTATAGGGTAGTTAACTAAAGACAAGATTTCACGAGATTGTTGTTTGACATATTTTGAGTCGAAATGTATTAAAACTAGTTTGGTATATAGATTTTAATTTAAAACCGGTGGTATATCACACGGACGAAATGCTTACGCCCATGTTACGTTTCTTTTTGACAATTAGATTATTTTGGCGAAACAAAAAGAAAAGAAAATTCAAACTCTTAAAAAGAAACTCAAGCGATATTGTCAACACATAAAACAAAACATCACAACATAAAGTAATGAAATATGCTATATTTGTCCAAGTTCTAGAGCTAGCATAGAGCACAGTTAAATTTTTATTAGGGAACCGTGATTAGGTTATTAAATGAAAACTTTTAAATAAACGACTTTGAGGAGTTATTGACAGTAGGTAATTAATTTCAACACAGCAATGTCTAGTAAACAAAAGTCTTTGTCTGCCATAAAACACATGAAATCTTAACTAACTCTTCTATCTTTACGACTTAAGAGTCAAAAAGCCTAAGATCGTAACAAAATCTCGATTTAGTAACGTTAATCACTTTAAATATATTCGTATCATTTTTAAAAAACGTAATTTCTTGCTAATGAAAATGCAAAAATGCTTATGAATCAAATACTTTAAACCTAAGTTGCATGAAATTGAAAACAGATACATGGAAACGAAATATATATATATATATATAATTTGCAAAAACAATGCATCACTATCTATTAATCTTTCTTGTTTTTAAATAGCAATCTATGTTAAAATCAATAACTAAATTAAAACTGAGACGAAATTTTCAAAAATCACTTGTAAAGTCACGTGGGAATGGGATCTTTGTTGAATGTAAATGTAAATAGTGGGAGGTTAGAGAATCTGCATGCGCATTGGAGGAAATTAGTAACCGTCCAAAATCACTTATTTTTAAAGTACAAATTTTAGTTATGGGGCATCATTAGATTCATAATGATAGTAACGAAGACAAAGTCTCTTATTACGTATTGTTTAAGTTTCTCATACTATTATTATTTAATTGAAACTTCAATTTTGATGGACATATTAGTCAAAGTCTCTATTTAAAAGAAACCTTTGTACATCATGTCAATAACAATATTATTAATTTATCAACTCGAAGCAATAACATTATTGGTCTAAGCAGATCGTAAAATATGGGTTACTATAGAGATTCTATGACATAATTATTGTCAATCCAAGAAAAAATTGAGCAGCACATTCATTGGGTCATTCCTTTCGTCTAACTTTCTTTGCTAATAACTCCGTTAAACTGACGACACTTAGTCCTCAATCCAGCTTTCTGACATTATTTTTGTAGACAAAATTCAATCATTCTATGGTGTTACAACAATCAACGATTCATATTCTGTTGTTTGTTTTGTCAGGTAATAACAATCAGCGAAAACAATTCGGTTAGTTTGGTTAATTTAGTTAATTCTATTTGGGTTCATACAATTTGATTTTGGTTCAGTTCGGGATAAATTATTTGGTATAAAAATTTCTATATAATTCAAGTTATGTTTGGATTCAGGTTCGGGAAATTTGGTTTGGGTTTGAAAAATTCGGTTCATTCGAAGATTTTGTTGATCCTTAGTTATGATTACATAAGTTTTTATTTATACTTCTGTCTTATGTTAAAATACAAATTATTTTTGGTGTAATCAATTTTTAAAAAACTGGATCCGCGATCGAATCGGGATAATTTTTAAGTCGTGGGTCAAGTGGTTTGACCAGATTTAATATTTTTTTAAATAGTAATATATTGGTCATATATATGTAATTTTGATATTTATATACAGTTTGAAAATATAAGAATAATAGAAAAAAGAACTTAGTGGTAATATAATCGTCAAATATCTTTAGAAAAGTAAAACTATATGTTTGATATATAAGTATAAAAAGAATAAAAGTAACGACAAAATTTTGCAAAATCTCAAATTTTCATCGATAATATAAATTTTTGATGTATTTTAGTTAAATCCAGGTTAACCGATTTTTTGGGTTCAATAAAAAAAAAATTTATGTCGGTTTGATGTGCTTTTTTATCCGGTCTAATAACCACTTAGTTTTATCATCAATCCAATCCGGATTGCCATCCGGTTTGCGATTTAACCTGGTCAGGGTTTAAAAACATTGGGTGTAATAGCCTAATAAACGCTTTGCATTTTTGATCATTTTTCTTTCATTTTTTTCTTGTACATTTGCCAATGGTCTTTTACTCATTGATTAAATACTACATTACTCTAACTTCAAATTTATCAATGTAATTCGAAAATGTTAATATTAAAGAGATTTACCATATCTTAGAATGATTAGTTACTAAACATGTGATTGAAAGTTTAATCCAACTAATAATAATAAAAATGATTTCCCGTGATCTGTGGCGGCTCATTGTCATTGCAAGGTTGTATTCTAGAGTTAAGACTCTTTCTTTTCTCATGGGAACACAATAAGTCAAAAATATCATTTGATTTATCAATACAAAATTCAACGTATGTTCCAAGTGTAAATAATTCGGGGACATGACATATCAAAAACAAATCTCGAATAAATTGGAAACTATTTTAAATAAAAAAATACTAAGCAATTTTCTCTTTTACAATTTTTTCAACCAAACCATTAATTAAAAATCAAAAAAATAATAAGCAATTTTCTCTTTACAATCTTTTTAACCAAACCAATAATTAAAATCAACTCCACGATTAATCATCTAATCTAGAAAAAAGTAACTCAAAACTTAAAGTTCTGGAAATTCCGGACAATTAGACGTGGAGTATACAAGACTCATCAAATAAGATGGAAATAAGATGGAGATAGTGGAAAAATATTCTTTAAGATATTGTGTCATAGAGAATAGTTTTGCTTAATAGGTGTTGAACAATCCATCCTTCTTCGATGTTCTTCACTACCAAAATTAAAGCTTCTATCTATACGTTCAAAGGTGAGGGGCTCTCGATGCCCTTGGCTCCTAAAAAAATGGTGTGATCATTACCTTCGAAACACAGTTAACCTAAACTTATAGTGGGATCCGATCCCTTCCAAGAACCATTAAACAACACTTTAACACTTGTAAACAAGTGATAGGTTCAAATGATAAATCCAACTATGAGTGAAGTTTGTTAAAAATACTTTAGAAGATTACCTTATTCACCGCAGATGAATATAGCAAAAAGTTAGGAAAAACGTGGCCATCAACAATAAGATGACCATGTTGACATAAACGGGGTTGGGTTTGGTCTCATGGCGTTTCCTTTACCCAAAAGAAGAAGTAAGGAACCCATAAATTATTATCTTCCTCTCCACGATCGTGAATCAACCTTGGCGGTAAAAAAGATAGAGTGAGGGAGTTAAAATTTCTGTACATTTCCAAGTTAATAGAAGTCATTGGCATGGAGAGAATACCCGATTTCATGTGCGATCATGATAATGCACACAATTTTTTGCATGAAATTAAGCCAAAGTTGAGAGAGTAAAAGCTCCATATCAGCAATGAACCTTACAAACAATCTAGGAAGTGGGAAATCAGAGTCCAAAATAAGTGAAGAAGGTGGTGTAGACTCAACAATAGTCGACGTACACCCTCGCATGGCTCTTTATGAGAGTGGGAACGACAAATTCAACCATAATTGGAAAGTTGCAAAAACCTTAGAGATAACCTTAAATTCTTTATAGAACAAGTAGTGGAGTCTCATGTGTTGAATCATTTGATTGGAGAAAAGCTAAAGATTTTTTTCGAAAGGGAATATCTTCTAACATATTAATAAAAATTGGATGTTAGGAAGGATTATACATTAGTCCCCAACTTTTTTACTTAAAATCTATATTGTGAATTTGCGTAGATTTTTGGCATATTTTATCTTCATAATGAGTTAAATCATAAATGTTAGGACTTAGAATGGATAAAACCGCAATAGAGACAAGACAACCAACATATTTGGAAACTGAAAGTGGAAGTAAGATTTAGAATTTGATATGATTTAATCCGAACAATTCTCAATTTGTTTCGTATTAAATGACGTTTTCACTTTTCACCGTTTTTCATTTAATGCCTATATATTGCTAATTATCAATATCAATACAACAATAAAATAGTTAATCATTTATTATAAACTTAAATAGAAAAAAAAAATACTATTGAAAATGTCAAATGCAATTTAATATGAAAACAAATAGTTAATGTATTTTTAAAAAATAATACTGTAGGAGTAGATTAATAATTATATATCGAAATCTTGATAATTACGTTGGTAGTTGGATCCAAATATTTTGAAAAATTTGGAATAGTTCTTATATATTCGATCTTATACCCATACAGCTAAACTAAAATAAAGTGCGTCCATATTTTCGGTTGGTAGTTGAAAATTTGAAGAGGCCTACGTCAATTCCCTCAAGTGACATTTTTCAATTTCTCATAAATGATATAACTATCATAAAGTTTTGCGTACTGTTACATTTTATATTTTTTGGTCTATATGATACGAACAATTTGGGTGTCTTAACATCTGACCGGCACTACTATACGAAATATGCATTAAATGTCACAGAAAACAACAAACTATGGAGTCTACCTATTTAAGCTCTGCAGGTTTGAATTAAATACTTTTTTAGTTTTAATAACAAGGGTTTTCTGGACAAAAAGAAACGAAATAAAAGTTATTTGATTTAAAATCTTATAACTTAATATGATAATAGATTGTAGTATTCAAATCCTGAAAATTAATAATAGTAAATTCTTAGATTCTTTTTAAAGAACTTTTTTTTGTCACTATAATTTTTAAAGAACTTAATATAGCCAAATTTATAGTTTAGTATAATTTTTTTGACAATAGTGATAAAAATATAAATTTCTTACATTTTTTCACGTCATTATTTCTTACAGTTTTGTTAAGAGCCTAGCATAATCAAATATAATGTGTGTATATATATATATATATATATATATATGAAAATAATTTGTTAGATAACCTAATTATGTATCGTATTTTGTTTGGCAAGTTTTTTTTTGGTTAAATAGCTTGATTGGGGGAAGCAAAATATTTGTAAGTTCTTCAAGCTGTCTGGCGAAGAAAGAAAACAAGCAGACCAAAAAATATTTTATCTAAATTAGGAGCTCTAATACAAAAACATAAAAAAAGGTTAAGATGCCATTTTTCTTTTCTTTTATCAAATAGCATGTGTTATTAAATAAACCGATGATTTACATTTCTGTAGCACAACAGTATTTTTTAATTTTGTTGAGACAAAACTATTTCTAATAATTTTGCAGATAAGAAGCCAAATTTAAATTATTTAATTGGTATTATCCTGTAAACAATTTGGCTTTAACCAATTATGGTGGTTCCATTGGCTGTATAACGTTGTATCATTCTTATCACTTTTTTGAAGTATGGAAAAGTTTCACATTACTGATATGACGACCACATGAACTACATGACGCAAGAAACTTAAATGATTTTTGTTTAGAATTTATGAAATATATTGTGGATAAGATCATATTTATACACATTAAGGAAGGAAATAAATACTCAGAATCTAGGGATTATTAAAACATTTAATTTCATAAACTTTTAAATTTACTGAAAAGAAATGTTTCGTTCAAATAATAAAAAAAAGAAATGTTTCGTGTTTTATATCAACTGAAAATCGAGATTACAAGTGTGGACAGATAAAGATTTTTGGGATAATTTTTATATCTACTTAACAAAAGTAATAGTTACTAAATAATTTTTTATAAATCTTGTATTTTTAACATTTTCTAGACTATTACATGATTATGATATTTGATATTATTCTATTATAATGATGATTTACCTACAAAATTCTACGAATGATTCTAATGTGGCGGCTTTGTCCGCAATACATGAATCCACAACACACGGCTAAATTTAACACCACGATAGACAACTTAACCCTTGACTCTCGAGACCAAACAACTTTACATGATGCACGCTAAAACCTCCGATAAATCTTGCGTTAATAATCTGCAAGAAAATGCATTCTTTGAAATTCGAATCCCAGACCTAAACCTCAGGTAGAAACTTTTAAATTTTTGATCAGTAGATTACAAATGCTTCCACTCTTAAAATCTTATACAATTCTATCCCAATTTCCCATCTTTTTATTTGCTAGATAATGTGCTGTTTATAAGGAAAAAAAAACATAGAAATGTATTGGGTGTATTAAATCCATAGTAATGGTCAAATCTCAAATATACATCATGTGATATATAGTTTCTTAAATACATGATCGTTTTATAAAGTAATAATAAAATAGTCAAAATTAAAATCGTCAAAGAGTCCAATCTTCTCTCTCTCGATTTGCCAATAAATTGGAGATAATCGCACACCAAACTTATTCACAAGTCATAACAGTCTCTTTAAAGTTCTGATCTTTTTTTTCTTTGTGAAAATAAGATTCAGTTATGGCGGAGATCTCGGGAAACGGCCATGGCGATGCAGTAATAGTGAATCTCAAAGAAGAAGACAATCATCAACAACAAAAAGAAGCAATTCAAAGCAACAACAACAACAACAACAATAACCAGAAACCATTGAAGAAACAAGACTCTCTCATTTCTTTCTCTGTCCCTTTCTTACAAAAGGTTTTTTTTCACTTCTGTAACTCTCAAATCTCCAAAATCCCTTTTCAATTTCAGAAAAAAATGAAAATATCATATTAATCCATAAATCTCTCTCGTTCGTTTTTGGTTTGAGATTCGAAACGACTCTGTTTCCGAGTTGTTTTGAGAATTGAAGCGGCTCTGTTTTTCAATTGCTCTGTTTCAATATCACAACCGAGTTTCTCACCCAATATCTTCGATTTATCTGCTGAAAAAATCAAATTGACCATAATCTCTATGTTTTTACACTCTCTTTGACTAAATTGCTCGGAGAATTGAAATAGCTCTGTTTTTGAGTTTCTATGTTATTGTCGAAATTCTTCTGAAAATGAAATTGCTCTGTTTTTTCCTGTCAAAATTGCTCTGTTTTTCAGCTGAAAAAGAAGATTCTCACCAATTCTCTTCGTTTAATCCGAAAATTCATATAACTACTTACTATAATCTCTTTTCTGTTTGATGAAATTGCTCTGTTTTGTGTAGTTAATGGCCAAATTGCTCTGTTTGATGAAATTTCTCTGTTCTGTGTAGTTAATGGCCAAATTACTCTGTTTTGTGTAGTTAATGGCGGAGGTTTTGGGAACGTACTTTTTGATATTCGCCGGTTGTGCATCGGTGGCTGTAAACACACAACACGACAAAGTCGTGACTCTTCCCGGAATCGCAATCGTTTGGGGACTCACCGTAACGGTTCTCGTTTACTCTCTCGGTCATATCTCCGGTGCTCATTTCAACCCCGCCGTCACCATCGCCTTTGCTTGTTGCCGACGTTTCCCACTTAAACAGGTCAATACATACACACGTGATACTCTGTAGATATCGTTTTAAATTTTACTTTTTTCTTTTTTTTTGTATGATTTTGAGTTTGATGAACAAACTAAAGAACATTAGTGTATTGTGTTTGATAGGTCAAGTTTAGCTGTCGTCTTAATTGTATTACACGGAACTTTTAGGTTATAAAAAGATTATTACATTTGTCGTCACAAAAACACTAATTTGTCTTTTTCTTATTGGATTCTTTGAAGAAGTTGCATGTCTCAACAAAACTAAACTAAAAAAGAATTTGTTTTTTATATCTTTTCATTGATAGATATGTATTTATTGACGTATATATCTGAAAATCTGTGGATAAATCTGTTTTATCCGACGAGCAAAAAAGATAATTAACTTTATCCAAATATATGTTAACTTTTTTTCAGTTTCCAAATTTAACTTTATTTTTTCTTTTTCTCCACATAAGAAAAACTCAATCATTTTAAAGTCAAATCCAAATTGTGTTATGCGTAAACGTCAAAGTCTTTCACAATCTTCCAAAATTGGGTCCCAATTTAATGTGAGATTATGAATTTAGTTAATTTTGGTGATTAATTTTTTTTGTAAATATTGTTCTAGGTTCCGGCATATGTGATATCACAAGTGATTGGGTCGACGCTCGCGGCGGCGACTTTACGACTTCTGTTCGGACTTGATCAAGACGTTTGCAGTGGAAAACATGACGTGTTCGTCGGAACTTTACCGTCGGGATCGCATTTACAGTCGTTTGTGATCGAATTTATCATCACATTTTATCTAATGTTCGTCATATCCGGCGTCGCTACCGATAATAGAGCGGTTAGTCTTTTTAAAATTTATAGAATTTGAAATTTCGAGTTTAATTGTTTAATCTTTATAATCTAGGACATTAATAGTTTTGAACAATTTTGATAATTTGATATATGATAGAGTAATTTTTTACACGTGATTTCTTTTTAAGAGATCCATCTTATTATATAGTCAATTTTGATGGCATATGTTTCGGATTTTTACTATTTTAAGCATGTTCATTCAACTTTATGTAGTTTAAACAATCTTGCGGAAATAATATAAATTTAAGGTTGTTTTGATGAAAAAGGACTAGATACATTATTTATTGTTTCCTCTTTGATTTTGAATTTTTGACTTCTAAGATAACAAATATTTTATATATATAGTATTATATTTTTTGTGACCAAAGTATTCTTCCTAGTTTTCTGTCTAATTTTGTTATTACTATTACCTCAGCAATATTATAAATGTTTTCTCTGGCCCTTGAATTTATGAGAAATTTAACATTTGGACCAATTGTTGCGATAATCAGATCGGAGAACTTGCCGGATTAGCTGTTGGATCAACGGTGCTGCTTAACGTGATAATAGCCGGGTAATTTCAACTTTCTATAACATTTCTATTTATCATTATTCTTATACAATTCTTCGACTAAAAGTTTAGAAATGATTTATGGTTTATGTTTTTCTTTTTAATATTAGACCGGTATCAGGAGCATCGATGAATCCAGGAAGGAGTTTGGGACCAGCAATGGTGTTCAATTGCTACAAAGGACTTTGGATTTACATAGTTTCTCCGATTCTTGGTGCGGTTTCGGGTGCATTGGTTTATAACACGGTTCGATATACCGATAAACCATTACGAGAAATAACCAAAAGCGGTTCGTTTTTAAAGACCGTTCGAAACGGTAGCTCTCGTTAATTAAGAGAAAAAATAAATAAGAACAACATGGCTATGTTAAAATTAGTCATCGGAGGAGCTGTATCAATTAGAAGTAATGGGAGTATTTTGCAATTAAGTGCTTTTAGTGGCCACTAGCGAAAAAAATGTAAGCATTTATGATTATGTAACGAAAAATATAATTTTAAAATAACAACTTTGACCAGATCTTACGTAGTATATGGTTGCATTAAATTTATCTCTTCTTTCTTTTTAATGCCAAAGAGATTCTATCTTCATTTTTCAGGAAAGATCAAAAGAAAATTTTAACAGAATTTTCGAAAGTAGCATTTGGAGTTATCTAAAAGAAAACTATATATGCATTAGATAATAAAATTTTATCTAACTTTATTTGCAAATATTGATGGGAAGATTATTAATAGATTGATTTATTCATCGCATGTTACTTCAGAAATGATACAAACACCAAAGAAACAATTGTCTAAATAAATTATTTGGAACTCGTCAAAGAACTTAAGCACAAAA
Source organism: Euclidium syriacum (assembly GCA_900116095.1). Taxonomy (NCBI): domain Eukaryota; kingdom Viridiplantae; phylum Streptophyta; class Magnoliopsida; order Brassicales; family Brassicaceae; genus Euclidium; species Euclidium syriacum. Next base: position 1,608,065 of record FPAK01000009.1, read on the forward strand.
ACTGGAGTCGCTAACATTGCCAAGTGTGCAGTAATTTGTCCAAAGCTCAAAAGCCGGCCACGTGTCATCTTGTCCATAAAACGCCAAACTCAAACATCGCTATTATATTCCACGTTACCACTCGCTTATGACGTGTCACACATCCAAATCATAAACGTCACTTTTACCTCATGTAAACATCACTTATAAGACCTAAACAAAACACAAACAAAACAAAAAAACCAAAGCATATATAAGAAGAAAAAAAGGCTATTAAGGAAATTTAAACCATGGCGTCGAGTGATAAAGTTCCGGTAGCGTGTCCGGCAAATAACGGGGACGGTAAGGAGCCAATGGGAGATCCGACGAAGACAACTACGGCAATGTTAGACAAAGGATCGGCTATGTTGCAATCTATGAAACCGATCAAGCAAATGAGCCTCCACGTATGTTCGTTCGCTTGCTATAGCCACGATCCTAGCCGTCACATCGAAGTTCATATTTACGGTCATCGTGTAAATCAAGATTTTCTCCAATGTGCGGTTTACGATTCCAATTCCTCTAATCCTCATCTCATCGGTATATATATTTTGATTGTTCATTTACATTTCGTTGAGAATATCCGCATTGGAACTCTAGATGAACGAAAGAAGTATTAGATAGATATAAATAGTATATAGAGATCAGAAGTCAGTCTATTTATTGTCAATTACTCAACTTAATATGATATTAAAATCCGGACACACGCTTTTCAATTAGAACCTTAATCGATATTTTCTATTGAAAGAACATTTTTTCATTGAAATCGGTTTGGCCCAAGAGGGTCAAATTTGTCTGGCCAATCTAACTTAACTATCGATGATAGGATTTTATAAAAACTAATGGCTAGACAAACTATTATTTTCAGAAGCGTGTGAAAGTATCCACACATCAGAAGTTTAGATGATTTTCTATATTTACATGCATATAGACGTTAATGATATAGGTGCTAGCTAAGAACGTTTTAGTGTTGAAGCTTTTGTTAGAGATTATGACTTATGATAATGTGTTTGTCTATTGTTATTAAATCTCTAGGGATCGAATATATAGTGTCGGAGAAGTTATTCGAAAATCTCTTACCAGAGGAACAAAAGCTTTGGCACTCACATGACTACGAGGTTTCATGATTTTCTTTTTCCCATATATTTTGTGACATGTTTATTTTTACTTTACCGGAGAATGAAATTGATTTGGTATGTTGAGTGTTGTTTTGTAGATCCAAAAGGCACTACTAGTAACTCCAAGAGTCCCGGAGCTCGTTGCAAAGCCGGAGCTTACAAATCTCGCCAAATCATACGGAAAGTTTTGGTGTACATGGCAGATGGATCGTGGTAAATCACTGGTGTTTGTAAATATTAATTAAAATCATACATTCGATATGAGATATAATTTTTAGTTAAAAATATTTTAAACTATAGTCTCATTTTTTGGGTCAAATTTTAAAGCATAGTCTACATAAAGTAAAAAAAAAAACAATAGATCTTTCTTTTTTACCCTAAAATAAAACTTCATATTTTAAAAATATTGGTCCCTTGAATTAATGAAGGTTTTTTGTCTTTGTTTCAGGGGATAAATTACCATTAGGTGTACCATCACTAATGGTGTCGCCACAAGACGTGAATCTCGGGAGGATCAAGCCGGAGATGGTGAAAAAGCGAGATGAAGAACATGGAATCTCGACGGAATCTTTGAAGCCGTCAAGAGATGGAATCTGTGGACCGGAGAAAAAGAACCTTGTTGCTGATTATTGGGTTCGATTTAGGAAAGGCTTTGCGCTTGATGTCGTTGAGACAGAAATGAAGACAACAGCTCCGTTCCCGTGACTTTTTTTTTTGTTTTTTTTGTTTTTAATGAATCTCGAGACATTATAACTTCGTAAGTTTATACTATGGGTATATGATAATGTCATAAGAAATGGATTGCAAGATTGTTTACAAGTTTATTCTCGATATAGAAGCTACGTTTCAAGAGAAAAAGCAAAGTATCTATCTAGGAGTTTTTACAGTCTCTCGAGACCCTTCAGCTCTCTCTCAGACCCTTATATATCCTGGTTTAAAAGAGAACCCATCCAACCCAAATACAAGTAACTGAACCAACTCAATTAGACTCAAACCGAGAACTAACCAAGCTAAGTTAAACCCTTAGTTCGCTAAAAACATTTTCAAATTGTTGACTTTTCCTTCTTTGTTTGACCAGATATCAGACCACATATCAACACTAGGCCAATAACTGAATCTGAAAAAATCTCATATATAGTTGCTTTCAAGTATTGATTATAAAGTTGAGTATTTGAGGAAAAACAAACTCGCTTTAGAGCAGTGTGACAGTATAAACAAACCTATCTGGTTTATTTACTCTAGAGTATAAGGAAGATTTGTAGATTCTTATGGCAAGACCAAACAAAGACTCAGATTTTGCTTTCCATCATTTATGAGCCGTTTAAACTTTGAAATCATATTTAAATACTTTTTTAGTCATTTACAGTTAAATCTAAACAATTGAACTTTTAGATTAGATTAATTGCACAACGCATGGACCGACTCATATATTTTGTCTGCAAGTGTTTAGTAATTGTGGTTTTGATAAAAAAAATTGACGAAAAGTATTTGTCTTCCAAGTTCATCATTTAAGTTCTTTTATTAGCGAAGAAAATATCTAGAATTTGCTAGAGGAGGACCACCAAAACACTCAAGGGAGTTGTTACCGAAAGTATTCTGGTTTGCGATATGTGATTGAAAGAACATTTGGTGTATAAAAAATAAAATGGAGAATTTTGGATCGTAAAATCCAAAGTATGGTTTGAATAAATGGATTAAGTTTGTAACAGCGATAATGACATTATATAATTTCATTCGTGATTCACATCGGGAAGATCGTGATTTTGTATATTGATAAAACACAGAAGAATATCATGCTCATGGTGATGAAGAAGCAGTAGATGAGGATCATGGTGGACATATTCAATATGAACCGACTGGTGATAGAGCTAATGAATATGGTATAGTACGTCAATTAGCTTATTAAATGTTTTAGTTAATGATTTGGTTTATTTTTTATATATTTAATGACTTTGGTTTATTTTATGTAAGACTTGGTGTATTATTTTTATTTTGTTTTTAGCAAAATGTTTTTTTTTTATTTTCTATTTTAAATTAACTTATGTTTTATAAAAAAGTTGTTATAATTATATATTTAACTTAAAAATTAGTACTAAGTAAAAAAATAAATTCTCATATAAAATATAATTTAAATTTTACATTTTGAATTAAAAGAATATAGTTACACAAATTAAAAAAATAAAATATGAACTAAATAAAAAATTGTCTCAACGGCTGCGAAACAAACATTAAAATTGTGTCTGGCGACAGCGTCCAACAACAGCGACTTCAAAACGAACAACAACCCGACGACAGCGATCGGCGACAGCAGCTTTAAAACGAACAATAACCAGTGGCAAACGACTGTCGCAGCTGTCGAACGCTGCCGTTGCCGCCAGCGACTGCGAAACAAATAGACCTTATATAAGATCCTTTGATTTACTAGGAGCCTTTTTAAATACTGCTTGTAGGCACATTATTCTTAAATTTTCACATGACCATGGCATTTTTAGCAAGAAGAAACGACTCACAAGTAAAAGTGTAAAACCAAAGTCTTTTTTTAAGTGATTTTTATAGTCTTTTTTTAGTGTTTTTTTTATAAAGTCTTTTTTTAGTATTAAGGCCAAAAAGCGTCGTTTCGATAAATCCGAAAGTCACCATTGTTAAGGCAAATAATATAGAATCATTTTTTGGGTCAAAAGGCTCACTAGATTTTGCTGATATCATTTGGTTTTGGTTCGGTTTTGATAGAACTGAAAATAGAAAAGTTCACTAGATTTATTGGTTTTTAGGTTCTAGTTGGCTCGGTTTGGTTCTATTAAATTAATCAAAACTGGTTCCGGTTTCAGATTTTTGAACTTACAAATAAATATAGCCAACTTGTAAATTAAATTTTTTGTATTCTGTCCACTTTAACTTTCTATATACTATATTAGCCAGTATCATCGTTATTTATTTTTGGGAACAAGTATAGCGTTTTAGCATCTGGATTCTTCTAGTCAACGATATTCATGGAAGACGAGAAAAGGGACGTGTATTCGGTATGGGCATTACCGGACGAGGAAACGGAGCCACGATTCAGAAAGCTAATGGAAGCTTTGAGATCCGAATTCAATGGCCCAAGATTCGATCCTCACGTCACCGTCGCCGTAGCCGCAAATCTGACGGAAAACGAAGCGAAAAGAATGTTCGACGCAGCTTGCGACGGTCTTAAGACTTATACCGCCACCGTCGATCTCGTCACTTCCGGAACTTTCTTCTATCAATGCGTTTTCTTGCTTCTCCGATCAACTCCAGAGGTAAAAAAAACCATTCCGAGATCTCTGGTTTAATTTGGTTAGTCTTTGGTTCACTTGACTTTTATCTAAACCGAAGCATTTTTACCAAATCCTTTCATGATCCGTCAAAATCGGTTATATGGTTCGGTTTTGTTCTTGATAATAGAGATATGAGATTTTCGATCAAGGCTTTAATGATGTTTAATTATTTTAGTTTGGTTACTCTTTAAACCGATGCAATTTTACCAAATCCTTCATGATCTTGATTTCTCTCTGCGATCTTTGGTTTTTATATCCAATTGATCAATCAAAATCGGTTATTTGGTTCGGTTTTGTTCTTGATAATATTAGTTTTTAAATCTTTTTTTTGAAAATTAGTTTTTAAATCAATGGCTTTAATAATGTTAAATTGTGTTTATTTTTAGGTAATGGAAGTTGGTGAACACTGTAAGAACCATTTCAATATCTCCAACACCACACGTAAGCTCTTTTGACTCTGGTTTCTGAAATTCAAAACTTTATTGTTTATGTTAAAAAGATATTTTATTTTGTCTATTCGTTTATTTTGCAGCTTACATGCCACATTTGAGCTTGCTTTACTCTGAGTTAACAGAAGAGGAGAAGAAGAAAGCTGTGGAGAAAGCTTACATGCTCGATGACAGCCTCGATGGTCTAAGTTTTCGGTTAAACCGACTCATTCTCTGCAAAACCGATACCGAAGACAAGACTCTTGAGTCATGGGAGAGAGTGGCTGTATTCAATCTCAATCTTTAAGAAAGATGAGAAAAGTTTGGTTCTGAATTTGTAATAAAATGGTCTTAATGAAACTTGTTTTAGACCTGAATGTGTATCGATATCACTTGGCGTTTAGATCACAAAGTCAATGATCATATGGCTCTTTTCCCCCAATGCAAAATGTTTCTATGATCAGACTTCTTTTTTTTGCTTTTCTTTGGGTTAACCAACCCACTTTTTAATTTTCTATGTTTGAAAAAAGATCAATCAATATTATAAAATTATTGTATTTTTGTTTGAAAAATGGATTCAATCAATTAACATTAACATTTTATAGAGATGATGTATTACGGGATAGTACACTCCTAGATTATCTTATAACCGTAATAGTGCATTGGTATTATTCGAGAAGACTAGATCGGGCCAATAACTTGTTTAAAGGTGTACAAAATTTTGATGCTAACAATAATGTTCGAAAAATAACAATATCGAATAATTACTCGTACAAAATTTGGCCAGTATTATCAAAAAAATGTGATGTAATCACTTGTAAGAAAAAAAAAATCATAAATTTTGTCTTACATTAAGATTTTAGCTTTTACAATAAAACAAAAGTTTAAGTTTATCAAACAATTCTAATGAAAATTATATGTATTTAGATTTTAGTGAGTCAATTTTATCAAATGTCTTTTGGAAAAAGAAATCACTTTATTACCCAATCAAGATTTTGAATTAATTTGTCACCATTTAAGAAAGAAAAATAGAAAATTTTGTTAAAGACAAATTTTTTATTTATAATGCTCAATTCCTTCCAGATCTATATGAAATTCAAGGATAAGAAAGAAATATATCTTTATTATGATGAAATCTATATGAAATCTTTAATATAGTCAATAATCATCAAGTCGGCTGTGTTTTCCCAAGTAATGTCGTCTGCGCCATGGTAGTAAGAGATACCGAAAATAGCCCTAAGCAACTATGTTGTTGGGTTCCACAATTTTGTTTATATAGAGGTGCAGTGGATCTGGATCAGATCCCAACAACGAGTTTATTTGTATTTTCAAATTAAATGATATTTAATATCAATCTTTAAGTTATTTAACAAATAAATTAGGATCCCAACAACGAGTTTGTTTGTATTTTCAAATTAAATGATATTTAATATCAATCTTTAAGTTATTTAACAAATAAATTAGATTGAACCCAAATTGACGTATCCTTTAATAAGCTTTGTTCAGAACTTCAGACTATAATGGTTTGATTGTATGATAGAGAATCAATCTCTTGGTTTGGTCTCCAAACAAAAACAGAACTTCAAACTATAATGGTTTGATTGTATGATAGAGAATCAATCCCTTGATTTGATCTCCAAGCAAAAACAGAACTTCAAACTATAATGGTTTGATTGTATGATAGAGAATCAATCCCTTGGTTTGGTCTCCAAGCAAAAAAATACTTGACTTCTTTAAGTAAACCCAATTGGTAAATAAAGGACAAATAAGAGGAAAAATCAAAATTGGTCACCGAAGGGAAAGTTCCATGATATTGCCCTCCCTACAACCCTATAAATACATCACTCATTCTCATAATACCCACACACAAAATAAAACTAAACTCCTAAGTTTCAGACTAAACTTACATTTTGATTGTATATCGGATTTATTCCTAGATCGAAAATGTACGGTGTCGGTGGTTTGGGAACAGCGGGTTTGGCTGAGGCATACACGATGAGAAAGATTCATAAAGAAAAGATGAAGAAGGAGAAGCTTGTGGTAACAGAAGAAATAGAGGAAGCAAAGGACAATAATGTTGGAGAGAATATCAAAATCTCGAAAACGAAGAAACTCAAAAAGACCAACGCAAGGGTTTCTTCTGTTGATATTTAAATATATGCTGCCATCCATTAATTTATTTGTAAATGTGTTATTATGGGTTTAATTTATTATTTTATGTACCATTAGAGTATCCCAATACCAGTTTTTAAAACTGGATTGCTTAAGATTTATTATTATTATTTTTTGTGAAGTTCACTTATTTTTATAAAAAAAAAAAAAAAAAACACGAAGCAATTACGTGCCGCCACATGTTAAACACAGTAATAAAATCGTCTCTTAAATAAGAGGTTCTGCATACAGTTTCTATACTATTCCTGTTGGCTCCATAATATTTTAATTTTTTTTAAAAAAGATTGTCGACGACATAATATTTTAATTATAAATATATTAGTCTTTATTTTTCCTTTGTAACTTTTAAATGTTAAATTTATACAAAGTAATAAAAAAAAATTCAAAATGGCTATAATCTATAAATATATGAATTATCGAAACTGTATTGCTTTTTGGTCCAGCCCTACAATTAGGTTTGATTGTTTTTAAAAATTTGAGTGTCAAAACGAATAATAATAAATTGACTAATTACAAAGAGAATATTCCCTTAATAATTTGTCAGACCCGACCTGACTGAAAGCATCTATCACAAATCATTTCTTTGGATCAAATAGCGTTTGCGTTTTGATTCCAATCAACCCGATTCATGGAGGAAGTGAAGAAGGAAGTATACTCTGTTTGGGCATTACCAGATGAAGAAACAGAGCCGCGAATCAGAATACTAATGGAAGCTCTGAGATCCAAATTCGCTGGCCCAAGATTCGATCCTCATGTCACTGTCGTCGGAGCCACAAAATTGACGGCGGAGGAAGCGAAGAAGATGTTCGAAGCAGCTTGTAACGGTCTTAAGGCTTACACCGCCACCGTCGATCGCGTCGCTTCCGGTTCTTTCTTCTATCAATGCGTTTTCTTGCTTCTCAAATCCACCCCTGAGGTAAAATCCAAACAAAATTTCGGAATTTCGCTTCCAAAATTCGATCTTTCTGAGAGGATTTAGAGTCGCGATTCACCTTTGAACAAACCCTAATTTTGAAATTCTTAGATGGCATTTCGTCACATCTCTGTTTTAAGTTGCGAAATGTTAAACCAAAACCCTAATTCATATTTGGGGTCGATTTCATAAGATTTTCATTTGATCACGTTTTAATAAACCCTAGTTTTGATTTCTCTTTTCGAAAAAATTGATCTTTCTGAGAGAATCACAGTGGTAATTCATGAGATTTCCACTTAGGGAGAGTTATTCATCTTTTAAAAAGCCCTAATTTCAGAATGAAACACTATCATGTAAAATGTTAAATAAACCCTAATTTAAGATTTTGGGTTTGGTAATGTATAAAAGATGTGTTTTTGAATTAAGGGTTTTTGGAGTCTAATGTATGTTGTGTTAATTTACAGGTAATGAAAGCTGGTGAACACTGTAAGAACCATTTCAATTGCTCCACTACCACACGTAAGCTCTGTAATTCATCAAAGCTTTAGTTTCAAGTCTTTAAGTATTGAGAACTCTGACCTCTAAAGGTTTAAGTCTATTCACAATGTTTCTTTGAACTTGTTTTAGGGTCTAATATAATCTCTCGTATTTGATTCGATGTTTTTCCATATTGTAATCGTCTCATGTGAAATAATTGCAGCTTATATGCCACATTTGAGCCTTCGTTACGCCGAGTTAACAGAAGACGAGAAAAAGAAAGCTGTGGAGAAAGCTTACACGCTTGATAACAGCCTTGATGGTTTGAGTTTCCGGTTAAACCGACTAGCTCTCTGCAAAACCGATACCGAAGACAAGACTCTAGAGTCATGGGAAAAAGTGGTCGTAATCAACCTCAATCCTTAAGAAAGACAAAAATGAAGTTTGTTTCTGAAATCTGTAATAAAAATAGTCTCAGTAAATCTTGCTTTATTATGAGCCTAAAAAATGGAAAAATACAATCGGTGGACCTTTTGAAGTCTCATGGGCCTATGAAAACGGAGAGGGCTTGGGCCCAATATTAAATAGATAATAAATCGTGTTTTGTCCCACATTCCTAGCTTTTGCGCATACCGTGTATGTTTATATAACAGCAAGAATCAATTGTTCAACGTCAAGCTCAGTAGCTAGAGCTTTTAACCAAGCGGGGACTATAAAAGATGGTGTTTACCTCCAACCGGTTCCACGGGTCGGGTCTGGCAGTGGCAAGATTCTAAACCGACCAATCCAAAGCTTGTGAGTAATCCGTTCTTGGCCGAGTAGACGACTACGGCTCAAGGCGGAGGATAAATGCGTGAGACTGGTCTTACAGAGCCAGCGATGACCTCGTACTCACAGTCAGTGGATGGATCACGGTTTAGTTCCACCCAGATCCACTATGGCCAGCTGGTCGGGTTCGATGGAAGTGGACCCGCCGTTCTTTATTTTTTTCATGTAGACGTCTTAGCTTTTTTAACCGAAATAACCGAAAATAAGTTCGCGCCTAGTGTGCAAAACCGAACCAAAAAATAAAAATCCACAATCCTAGTCTTTTCCACTAAGTTTTTAGTTTATGGCTTTGATTAGTAACACTAAAATGGAGTGGTTGGGGTAAAAAAAATATGATATCTTAATTCGAAATTTAAATTTTTAATTGCCATACAAATATTTCCTTTTCAAAAAAAATATGAATAATCTTTTTACGTATAGAAAAAAACATAAATTTTCTTATAAGTAGGCAAGTCTCAAACTCATAACAAATTTCTATCTTTTTTTTTTTTTTGAACGACAACAAATTTCTATCTTAAACCCTATTTCTAAACAACTTCAGGTGTTGATCATCATGTTCCCTAATATCTTGTCCCGTCGAGGGAGAAATCTTCCGAATACAAGAAAGTGTTACAACAGCTTCAATCTCATCTCAAGCAGATCAAGAACAAGAAACAATCAGTTTCAAGGATTTTACGTGACAACATAACTCAAATCATCGAAAACAACGATTCAGCACGTGCTCTCGTTCGAACCAAAAGAGCTTCTCACCGTTGAAAACTCAATTTCGGTGTACGATCTCATGCTTCAATTCACCGACGTGATTCTTCTCAAATTTGATCACTCCATCAAAAACCAAAGGTTCGGTAAAGAATTGCTTGATGACAAGATTAACGAAGCGGTTTCGAGTCTTGTCTTTTCCTCTACGAGATGTGGTGAAGAGCTATTACAACCTTTGTTATTTAGCATCAGGAAGATATTTGGTCAACGTTACGGCCAACTCTATGTTTCAACCGCTATTGAGCTTCGACATGGAAATTTTGTTAACCTCAAGATCAAAGAGAAACTATCCAAAGAGTCCCGTTAGGAGACCGGTTTACAAGATATGTTGACGGTGGAATATAATTCACATGAAATAGAAAAACATGTGATTTATGTGGAAGAAGAGAGGAGCGAGCTCGAGGAGGAAACATCAATGACCCAAGATGAAAACATAGAGGATGCTCAAAAGGAGGAAGAAGAAGAGGGAAAAAAGAAAAGACCAAAACATGTCCATCCTAAACTCCCTGATTACGATCAAATTGTTGCTAAGTTGATTAGAGCGAAGAATGAAGAAGAAGAGAGAAGAGGAAGACTATTACCAAAACATGTTCATCCTAAACTTCTTGATTGTGACCAAATTTTTTATATGTGTAAATCCCTTAGGACTTAATATTTGTATGCATCTTCAACCATTATTACTTCATACTTTGTATAGAATATTGATATTTTCTTTTGTATAAGATATGAACATATGAGAAAACAGTTTCTTTTGAAATTCACTTGATATCGCATATTTTCGGTTCAATCGGTTGATATCGGATCTTTCACTTTTGTCATTGGGACGGCTATCTGTTTTTGGATTTCGGTTCAATTACATAGTATAGTCAACAACACTTTCTTTAAGAACTGTGGACGTGATTCGAAGTATCTTCGGCTATACGTTGCATCAATTGATTGATAAATATCGGTTTGGTTCGTCAAATAAAGACAACAACTACAAAGTTTTTGTGGAGAGATTTTTGATAAATGTCGGTTAAATTTAAAATAATAGATTTATAATTTTAAGGCGTATCCAACATAAATTTGATTTTGTAACAGACATTACATTGTAATAATGTAATACATTTGAATTAGGCATCGATGTTATTAAGTAGGGTTTCAGTCTTGCACGGCTTTAATTTAAGCATGTGTAGGCGATCGTTAATAGATAATCACTTAATTATTGTTTATTTAGGGATACAATCCTTGGATTATTATTATTTTATAGCTAGGAGGTTCTAATCCTAATCCAAAACATGTACATTCCGTTATTGGATTATTACATTATACATTATCAAAGAAATTTAACCAACTAACAAAAAAAAAATATGAGACATCAATTATTCCCATTCTTCTTCCAATTTCTGCATATTTTCGACTACTAAAACTGAAATAAAAAAAATGAAATAATTGTTTCGACCTAGATCGGTCCGGTTTTGAACTTAAGACTTAGAAAATTAGTGACCCTCGCCTCCTGGACTTGGACCGGAGTGTTTAGCAAACTTAAACGGATCGTTCCGGTTCACAAACTTATGACCCTCGCCTCCTGAACTCGGACCTGAGTTTTTAATCGAACCAAGTAATAAACCGTGGAAGAAACCAGCCACAAGCTTCTTCTCTTCAGTTTTCATTAAACCGAGTAGACGAGACTCAACAAGAACCGAACCGATCAACATGAAGAACAGAATCGAACCTAAAGCAGCTTTGTTCATCATCATATTTGAAGAAAACTTAATGAACTCTTTTATTTCTGGTTAATAAGATTGTGAAATTTGTTGCGAGTGTTTTGTAGATTTGGTAGTTGGTTTATATAGGAGTATGCAAGAAGATGCAAAGTTTGACTTTTTATTCTTGACTTTTTAGTTGAAATTATATGTTGCTTCCTGGGATACCAAACTGGTTTTTCTTGAGCGTACTCTTGTGTATTCATTAAAAATAAATATATTAAAGCCATCAATGAGGAAAAAAATTAAGAAATTGAATATCATGAGTTTGGTTGTTTGATTGTTTGGCGCAGACGGCAGCTACGTTTATAGTTGTAGACCAAAATTAAACTTTGAATTTCAAACTTGTCCATATATATAAAGTCACACATACCACTATACCAGTAGCCGGATCGGTTTTAGTAAATATGCGTCAAACAAAGATTGGTTTTACATTATTTTTTTTGTAATAAAATTGTCAATTTAAAATGCAGGAGAAATAATATATTACAAGCCAAGGCTATAGTTTTGACTTTGAAAATCCCCAAAGTCATAGGGGGAGATTATACTCTATATAAAATTGTGAAGTTTCAGTTCGATCGATTTTTATTTAAGTCCTTGTTTCGACCTTAATTGGGTTAAGTCTTTATTTTGAAAGAAAAGCAATTTTGATATAATGTTTATGAAAATTTGTTTTTTTTTTATAAGTGATATATACAAAGTTAATACACCAAGGATATGTTTATAACAAAATTAATGTACCAAGGATATAAAGATGGCGAAAAAATAGAAGTGCAAATATTTTTCTTCATATAGTAGCCTTCTCTAATATCTGTTACAGAGTTAAATCCATGTTGCTGTCAAATATAAGATATAAGCCTACAAATTTTAATAAATCTATTGTTTTAAAAATTAAGTCTTCGTTTGTAAAGGACTAAAACCAATCAGAAGAATCGCACCATGTTCTTTTAATTAAAACATGTAAAAAAAAAGATGGTGGTGCAGCTGAGAACGAACCAGCAGGCCATAGTGGGTCTGGGTGGCGCCAAACCGTAATCCGTCCACTGCTGTGAGCGGGAGGTGGTCGCTGCTCTGTGAAACCAGCCTCACGCATTACCCTCCAACTTCAGAACCAGCCTGAGCCAGGCCTTCGCTAGACTCAGTTAGATTACTCACAGCTTGGACTGGGCGGCTCGGAATCATGCCACGACCAGACCCGACCCGAGGAACCGAACCAGTGTCCCACCATCTTATGAGGAAAACAACCGATGTGGGACAAAACACTCTTCAGTTTCTTTATTTATTGTTGGGCCAAAGCCCTCTCCGTTTTCATAGGCCCATGAAACTAAATAAAAGGTATCAAATGCTTCGTAATTCATTCTCTCGGTCTAATCCAATTAGATGAAGCTGTTTAAGGCAATGATCTTATAGTGTTATAGTTTCTTTTGGTCAATTTTAAAATGCTAAAAGAAAAAGTCAAAATTTAACGCATAATGCATCATAATATCATATGATTATTAGTGGTCGTGGCTAATAAAGGTCAATTAGTCTATAATTTATTTACAGTTTTCGGTCTTTCTGATCCACTTGGTTTAGTTTGGTTTGATATAATTTTAGTCTGTTTCGGTGTGGTTTTTTTTTTAAAAAAAAAATTCGATTCAGTTTTAAACGCCGGTTTGTAATTTAGTTTGGTTCAGTCACATTAATTAAAATTGGTTTCGGTATGGTCTTTCTTTTATGTTTAAATTCGATGTGTTTGCTATGACCATTATTTCTTATATAGTCATAACTGTACCATTGAGGTGAGAGTCGTGGAGGAAAAGAAAACAATGACGGAAGAAAACGCAACGCCACTGCAACCGCCGCAAACGCAGGATGAGGATGAGAAGAAAGAGATGTACGCGGTCTGGGCGGTTCCGGAGGGTGATGTAGAGGAACGGCTTAAAAGGTTAATGGAAGGGCTAAGTTCGGAGTTTGGTGGTCCGACTTTTGGTCCTCACTTAACTCTCGTCGGACCGCAGTTACTCACGGCCGGGGAGGCGAAACTGATGTTCGAGGCGGCGTGTGAAGGTATTAAGGCGTATCCAGCCACCGTTGACCAAGTCTCCGCCGGAACTTCTTACTTTCAGTGTATCTACGTGTCTCTCCGACACACATTAGAGGTAATTAAATAATGTGTGCCACCTCTTAGTCAGCTTCGACTTATTATTATATTTTCATTTTTTTCTTATACTATATCAAACTATTTATGGATAGAGACAAAATGAAAGAAAATTTCAATCTGGATGAAGTAAGGATGCAGATATTTGCATTTTAGACTTTAGAGGAATTGAAAATAATAATTAAATATTAACGTAACTATGTGAAATTTAGAAAAAAAAAGAGAGGGTAAATTACTCTTTTATTAGTGGATGATTTTTTTCTTATAAAACTAATCCGGTCTATAAATTCTAAATTTGTAAAACTATTAAAATTTACAAACATGTGTTGTTATGTTTACAGGTAATGAATGCTGCCGGACATTTTATGGGCCACTTCAAACCCTTCACCGGAAAACGTATGATCTAATATTCTCTAATCAATCAGATTTTAAGAGTTTATTAGGAAGTAATTCAACTGTTACTATTGACAACAACGTTACAAAATCGTATTATCCTCATTCAAGAAAGAAGTTTTTTGTGTTTACATGTGTATGAAACTGTTGGAATGTATTTTGCAGTTTACGTGCCTCATATGAGCATACTCTACGGCGATCTAACAGACGAGGAGAAGAAGAAAGCTTTAGAGAAAGCAAACGAGCTTGATCCGAGTCTCGACAGTTTGAACTTTCAGATAAACCGAGTCGCATTATGGATCACCGATTCAAATGTTGAGTCTTGGGTGAAAATCGACGAACGTAATCTCATTTCTTAAATGAGATAACGAAAATAAGACGTTACATTATAATGCTATGTGTGTTGTACTTATTAAAGTCCTCTTGTTTGGTTTATTTATCGGTTAAAATCTTGGTCTAGTATTGTGGTATGATCTTCATGGTTTGGTTCCTATTTGTTATCGGTTTGATCTAAATTTATGTTTGCTTTTGGTTTTCTGATAAGATCTTATGACAATATATGAAAATTATTAATATATGCTAGTGCAGACGAGCAAATAAATGGATCTTGTGGGAATATTCCGTTTTTTTCTTCTTCTAGTTAAGTGGTTTGGTCAATATATATCTTGAAGAGGGATGAACTAGTCAAGGATGTGAATTGTTGGATTTTTATCTGTTAGATAATAAGTAATAGCTAAAAATACACAATCAGGAAACAATTTAGAATGTAGTTGACATTTCTTACTAAATATACTTAGAAAAAGTTCCAAAAGTTATAACAAAAGGATAAGAATTATAAGGGTTATGGGTTAAAAAGAAAGGGATAGCTATGAGCCTGTGATTACAAAACTAATCATTAGCTGAAATTGAAAATGTGCAAGTTCCATTCGTTTTACACAAATTCAAATGTTGATGTAAGCATTTTGTTCATGATTATCTAGGACCACTCGAGACTTGGTAAGATTTT
Source organism: Euclidium syriacum (assembly GCA_900116095.1). NCBI lineage: Eukaryota > Viridiplantae > Streptophyta > Magnoliopsida > Brassicales > Brassicaceae > Euclidium > Euclidium syriacum. The sequence continues at coordinate 1,623,358 of FPAK01000009.1, forward strand.
GTAGGTATTCTTAAAAGACTTGTTCCAATCTCTTATATAAAAGTAATTACTATAATAATTATATTTAGTTATGTCATTAAAAATTATTAAATTTTTTTTAACTCATTAGTAGATAAATATATTAGAACTTCAGCATATTCAAAATTTGTAACTCATCTCTTCCCATCTCTTTTTACATATTAAAAATGATTCCCGCTCATCACCGAAATATATTTCCGTTTCTTTTCAAAGTTTTAAACGTACTTGAAACAAAACAAAGATTTTTGAGATTTTCACGAAACGGTATATGCTTTTAAAACAAGTTTCAAAATTTTCTATTCATGATTTTCTTTTTAACATTTATAAAATGTCATATAGTTGGCGACCAAAAAAAAAAAAAAATGTCACATTTTTTTTAACTTATTTGACATAATAAAACTGTAACTGATAGATATCTATATTTATATTGTATAATCTTTTTTCTTAAATTTCAAATTAAAAAAAAAAAATACAACTATGCAATAACATGTTATATGCTAATGAATCATTGTATTTTGCATATAAATATTTTAAGAACGTTTTACTATAAATTAACTATTAGTTTTATACAAAATAATTTAATTTTAATATATTATATAATGATTTTAGGAATATATAATACCCAAGTCGGACTCGAGTTATAATCTAATTTGCTATTATTTGTAACACACTTAATTACATATAATCACGCAGATATTCCCAATTTAATATGCGTAAAAGTACCAACAAATTTGAATTAGTATTGTTTTGTCGTTCAAGTTTAATCTAGAAGAAGAGAGTTTAACTGTTTATGTTTAAAACATCATATGAAAACTCTCTATTTAGAACATCCTATATCTAGGTATCTAATGGATGCACCCTATATCAAAGTATCCATCAGAACAATACATCTTCTAGGTTGTCGAAGACGAAAAAGACCTCATTCACCCTTTTGCAAGGATACACATCAACAAGAGGCACTTGCAGAATCATAGCCTCCAAATCCAAAACTGTTGGAAAATTGTTATAACTATGGATAGATTTCATAAATACATTGTGGCCAAGCTCAAGGCAATGTTGTGTTCGAATCCTTCCATTAATCCTAGTATAATTGACTTAACTAAAGATCTAGAGAATTTTATGAGTTTCACCAGGAAGTGGCATGAACCAGAATGCCTTGATTATAGTCTAAGATAGTTGGGACAATGTATTTCAAATACTATTATTTTCGCCTTTTTGAATTCAACACATTCAGAAATTTCAACTACCATTTTTCGAGGCGAGGCAAGTCTTCTTAACACCTAGAATGACTCGTACCTATCTCCATAACTGGTCTCATGCGATCATATTGATCTATTGGAGAGTTTTGAATCCTATACAAGAGGTCGACATTATGTCTTCAAGCTTTTACCAAATAACAAAGTACACTTCATATTCCTTAGACCTAGCCCAAAATATTATTATCACTTTCCTCCGTTTAACCGACTCTCCATCCAGTCACGTATATCTAATTTTGATTTGATTATTGAACAATCTCCGAAAGAAAAATTTCAATTAGTTCTTCCAAAGGTTGTTTTAATCATGTTATTGTATAGGGATAGAGATCCAAAATCGAGATAAGAAGTGATCCTTCCTCGATGCATCGATTGAAGCCAAAAATAATTCCACTCCCAACCAAATGAGTTTCTCATCCTACGTCTGCCGACAATTCCAAAAATATCGGCATTCTTCACAATCGAAAAAACTCAACCGTCCGAAAAATGCGAAATCCAACCTAAACACATATGTTTAGTTTTCGGAATATCATTGCTAAACCTTATTTCCTTGTAGTGTGGTTTCCATGTTTTTATGTTTTCTTTAGTTTTTTTTTTTTCATTTCATTTTATATCATATGACAAATATTTTGAAAAGCATTTTGTTTTAACTTCTCCCTTTCTTGTTTATCTTGTTACGAACCTTTCTTTGTTGATCAAAAATAAAATGTTTTCAACTTCTAATAATGGGAATCTTAAGCCAAATTTTCAGAAAGAATATAGAGGAATTGAACATTTTCAAGTGTTCTTTAAACAGAGCAAACATTAATTCTCACAAAAAGAAAAAATAAAAACATAGCTAAGGGGTTGCACAAATCTAATGTTTTGTTGACACTTATTGTCTAACTAACTATAAAAACATCAAGTGGCGGTTTCTTTGAGAAATATATCCGACTTTATTATAAGAAGTAAGAACTACGAATGATTATATGTTAATTTAAACCAATACATGTATCTAGTGAGTATATTCTTTTCACTTTATTTAATAAAATTTAAATTTAAATAATATCTCTACACAACTAGGAACAAATTTGGAATGAAGTTGACATTGTTTACTAAATTACTTAGAAGAACTCCAAAAGGTTGGTATCGAAATTAAGTGATAAGAATTATTAGACAACTTGTTCTTAGTTGAGACAAACAAAAATGATTATCTATATGACTATATGCCCATGTCTTGAAATAAGAATGCGAAAATCTTGACCTCACATGTTACATATATTATAAATATACTTATCAAAGTTTAAGAATTATTTCCATATATAAAAAATAGTTCAACCATATATAGGTTGACAAATATTTATAATATAAAATTATAAAAGATGCTAAACCCATACAAATTCACACGTTGTGCTACTTGTGAAGTTCGATAATAATTTTACCAGCTATAATCGTAATATGAAATTGTATTTGTGGGAAAAAAAGGATAAGGATTAAGATGAAATGTCAATCTTTACTTATTCAATGTATACATCAATAGATTGGATCACAATATTCACATACTTTGCATGAAACCTTATCCAATTAGTTTTTTTTCTTTGGACAACTAAAGTGGCCTGTAAATTATATAGTTATAACCAAACAAGTGGAAAATAGATTAGTAATTTGGATATTAAAAGGAAAATAGAAGTCTTTGTCTCCAAGTACTGACTTTATTTCACAAGTCAGGTTGGTTTACAGAACATGCGTCGGCGCAAGTAGAAACGCGGTCGTTTAAATGAATCGAATCCTACACGTGCGGAAAGATCTACACCGTTTATATTTCATACACCTGAAATTGTCTAAATCAACGGCTCAGATCTATTTTCTTTCTTTTCAGCAGAGTGGGGTTAGGGAGCCATTACGACGTTGTCGTATAGACGAATCGAATGCGGCACGTGACTAGTGATTCACACCGTTGATCATCCGTCTAACTCTGTCTAAATCAACGGCTCAGATCAAATTTAGTCAACCAATTCTTACCGTTGCGCTTTTTAAACGCTTCGTTTTTAAACGAAACTGAAACCAACACGTGCCTAGTGATCAACACCGTTTGTTATTAATCTGCCTTTGTTTAAATCAACGGCTCAGATTATTTTTTATTTCTTTCGTCAACGCATTCTTACCGTGGCGCCAGACGTGACGACACCTTTGCAAAGGAACTTTCCTATTCACGCGCTTTAAACTACGTAAAACATACGCGCTCAACAGAAGCTGGTTCTCACCTTTTTCTTCTCCGACGACTTTATTACCGACCATCTTTTCTCTTCTCCATTACGGCATCACCCACCTATAAATCTCGTCACTGAGTTTTAATTCTCTGTTAATCCATATCTTCGCAAACTAAAAATCCGTTTCGATTCTTTTGCCATTTCTTTGTTCAATTTCTTCTCAGATTATTCAAATTCGGGTTTAATTAGGGTTTTAGAATTTCTCAATTGATTTTCATTTTCCGTTCACTATTTACCCAAAAAGCTCGGAGATTTGCTTTGATTTTTCGTTGACCCAGATTCGATTTAGGGTTTTAGGATTATAATTTGGTCTTCGTTGAAAATGGAAGAGGAATATCTACAGCCGCGAATCACGATTGGTCGACAATCGTCGATGGCGCCGGAAAAAATCCCGGAGCCGTCGGTTCACTCAGAAGAAGAGGTATTAGAAGACGGAGATGAGATCGACGGTGGTGTAAGACTTATGTACTTATCAAACGAAGGTGACATTGAAGGAATCAGAGGACTCCTTGATTCAGGAATCGATGCTAATTACAGAGACATTGATGATCGTACTGCTCTCCACGTGGCGGCTTGTCAAGGTTTTAAAGATGTCGTCGATCTTCTTCTTGATCGGAATGCTGAAGTTGATCCTAAAGATCGTTGGGGAAGCACTGTAAGAAAACCAAAACTCATAAAATTTCAAATTTTTCCTTTTTTCGATTTTTGTTTGATTGTATCTTCTTGCAACACAGCCTCTTGCAGATGCGATATTTTACAAGAACATTGATGTAATCAAGATTCTTGAGACACATGGAGCTAAACATCCGGTAAAAATCTTAGCTGAATTTTGTGTTTTTGATTGTATATATATCCAAATTGGAAGATTGGTTTTGTTTATACATTTGTATGTGTGTTTCAGATGGCTCCAATGCACGTTAGGACTCCTCGTGAAGTTCCTGAATATGAAATCAATCCTAACGAGCTTGATTTCACTCAAAGCAAAGATATATCAAAGGTAAAATCGAAAACCGGTTTAAGCACCTTTCATCGATTTATCGGTTCCTTTTGGTCTAATGGTTGTTTATTTCAGGGAACTTATTGTATGGCAATGTGGCGTGGGATTCAAGTTGCGGTTAAAAAACTGGATGATGAAGTTTTAAGCGATGACGATCAAGTGTAAGTTACAAATTTCGATTCTTTTGTTAAAGGGTAATACCGTTTTAGATTCAACTCATAGTTTGTGTTCTTGTATGTTTAGTAGGAGCTTCCATGATGAGCTTGCATTGCTTCAAAGGCTTAGACATCCAAACATTGTACAGTTTCTTGGTGCTGTAACTCAAAGTAATCCAATGATGATTGTGACTGAATATCTTCCCAGGGTATTGACTTTTCCTACCGATAAATTCGATTTTTCGTCTTAGTTTATCGAAAACCATGATCTCATATAATATATCTTTCTTCAGGGAGATTTGCGTGAATTGCTCAAAAGGAAAGGTCAACTAAAATCAGCTACTGCTGTTAGATATGCTCTTGATATTGCAAGGTATGCGATTTTGAATAAAGCGTCTTCGTTTATTAGAGATACGGTTTCGTAACGCTTACACGTTTTCGAATTTTTCGTTTAGGGGAATGAGTTATCTTCATGAGATCAAAGGCGATCCTATAATCCACCGTGATCTTGAACCTTCGTGAGTTTCTAATTCCTTTGCCGTTAACTGCGATTTCATCGTACTTTTTCTGATAATTGTAAATTTTTTGTAGAAACATACTGAGAGATGATACAGGGCATCTTAAAGTTGCAGATTTTGGTGTAAGCAAGCTTGTTACGGTTAAAGAAAACAAACCTTTCACTTGTCAAGACACTTCTTGTAAGTTGCTTCTTTCTCGCAATCGTTTTAGGAAGCTTCAGCCTTTTAAGATTCTTGATTAATGAAAATGGTGTTTAATCAAACATTGTATAGGTCGATATATTGCTCCAGAGGTTTTCACTAGCGAAGAATACGATACAAAAGCTGATGTTTTCTCCTTTGCATTGATTGTTCAAGAGGTAAAGTAAAAAACAGTAAAAAAAAACTTTAACTTTGTTTTTTTCGATTTTTGGTTAATTCTTTGTTTCAATGGCGGATTTGTTTTTTAGATGATCGAAGGACGAAAGCCGTTTGCTGAAAAGGAAGACAGTGAAGTTTCAGGAGCTTATGCTTTGAAAAAACGACCTTCGTTTAAAGCTCCATCTAAACATTACCCGCATGGACTTAAAACGTGAGTCTTTCTTTCTTTTCTCTTCACCACAGTCTTGGTTTGGTTTGGTTCGGTTCATGTCATTTAAACCGGTTTTTGGGTTCGATTTCGATATAGGTTGATAGAAGAATGTTGGTTAGAGAAACCAGCGAAACGACCGACTTTCAGAGAGATAATTAAACGTCTTGAGTCGATTCTTCATCATATGGGTCATAAGAGACAATGGAGGATGAGGCCATTGACATGTTTTCAGAATTTCGAGCACAAGAAGAAACATAATTGGGATTTGAGTAGTCATGATGGTTCATCATCCGGTTCACATTTATGATCCTTTGGTATTCTTTCCGGTTTAGTTTTGGTTTTCTAACCAAAACAATTAACCGAAATTTAAATTTGTAATTTAAAATTTCTGTTCTACATTGAAGAAAGTCTTCGTGTGGGCAAAAAAAATTGCATTTTTTTTTATGTTGTAGCAGAAAAAATTGGTTGCAAGATCTGTGATTTAAATCTCGGTATTTACTGTTGTAATCTAAAAAAATTGGTGTAAAATTTATGGGTTATATAGTCACAATCACTCCCAAATTACCATGATTTGTAGCCTAATGGTTTGTAATTTATCCACACTTGAGAAATTAAAGAACAAATATCGCTGAGTAAAAAAAGTTGGCGCTGCTCCAAACGAGGTTTTGAGAACAAATATGGTTGAATAAAATAAGTAGATGCTGCTCCAAAAGAGGTTTTAAAGACGGTATCGGGTTTTAGTTGTTCGTGGCAACATGGAGGTGAACTCCAGTTCAATGAACTGCAGCATAATGTAAACATTCGGGTTTAGTGTTTGAAATCGGTATTTTTTCGTCCGATAGCTTCTTTGTGCCTTAATGTGTGTGTCTAGTTGATTATTATTGTCTGTTTTTATAATTCTTGTTATAATTTTATCATTTGCTTGTAGTTTTCGGTCTTTTTGTTATCTCCATAACTGTTGTCAAAAATCTTAAAATGGTATAAAATTTAACAAAAAAAATAAAAAATGGTTACAAATAGCAAGAGTAATAAATAAATAATCCATCGTCAAATAAAAAAAAAAAGGTATTTAAGAATACCTTATATTTGTAAATAGTTTTGATTTTTTTTCTTTGTTTTGTTGTGTTCTTGTGAGTTGGGTTTGGTTGCAAGGTGTACTCGTTCGCTTGAGCTTGTGAAGCATAGGCACTAAACCCATGCCTAGTGGGTACCAACAAGCCACCAGCGACGAGTACGCTAACAATCTAACGTTATTGTTATTATCATTACTAGGAATATTACCCACGCGTGCTGCGCGTGAATTTATTTTGAATAAAAAGTTCACCATATAAATAATATGTTAGCTTAAACGTTAAACAACTTTGAAAAACCTACAATTTTTGTAATGACTTATGTAAATACATTTTAGTGGTAAAGAAAATCATGTCAAAATCAAACATAAAATTAGTAGTGATGATTTTTACTCCAATTTAAAATTGGTAGGAAATAATGATAGAGCAACTAAGAACCAAAAAACTAGAGGAAGTAATTTTTATTTTTAGATTAAATTAAATAATTTGATAGGATCCTGTAAGATAGTATATTATTGGTAGAGATATTTCCAAATTTATCTCCACTGGTAATAAGTAAAGTAAGAACAAGTAATCGCCATATCCAAAAACGCTATCGGAACTAAAGACCGAGGTGCCACGTGAGAGAAAATTCGGCCTCATCACTGGATGTCTCTTCGCCGTGCTCTTATGATGTCGATTTGCATGTGCGCTACTTCGGCTCCCAACAGTCGGTTTTCGTGTGATAATTTTTCTTACAAAATCACACCACTTTTTGCCATTTTCTTATTTAAAACCAGAATTTTATCCTCTTGATCATGCATTGAATGCACCTTGGATCGTGTTCTCGTTTCGTGAAGAAACACGATTTTCATGTGCTTGAAGGGTTCTAATCAACTGTGTCACGAATCAAAACCATTATGTTTTCAAACATTTCCAGGAAAGATGAAAATTTTCTGGACAATTTGATAGTCTGCCTTTTCTTCACCATTGATCCTATCAATTAATTTCTTTTGAAAACCATGATATTATCATCTTCATTTATCTTCAAGTTTTCATACCCTCCTTTCAACGATTTCAATTTGATCAATCGAACTTGTCGAGTCCCTTGAAATTCGATACCACGCCTCGTTCGAAGTAGTTGCTCATCCTATGCGGGAGAAGATATGATCTGTCACGACTGTTTGCAGAATTTTCAGAACCATTATATCATGTGTTATTGCTTTCTCCCATTTACTTTTCAATTGCAACACTTCGTGGGAGTCTCCTCCCTTTGTGTTAGTCGGTACGGAACTTCGTTTTCCTCCACTGTCCTCATTTTTTTTGTCTTGAAGATTATTGTCATCTGGATACGCCAAAGATCATATTTATCCCCATCAAACATCATAATCACTTGATACACTGTCGGTTCCATCGTTTCTGATTTTGCTCAAAAATTAACATATTTTTTTCATAATTTTTTCCTTGTTTTTATGATTTAATTTGAATTAATAAAGCTCCCATACCATATCAAATTTTTCTCTTTATGTATTGAAAAGTAAAATATTGGAGGAACAGAGACATCGAATCGAAAATAAAAGAATTACATAGAGTAGACCTGATAACTTGATATGACTCATTACAATAATATCACAAGTGAAAAGTTTAACCTCTTACTTGAAACACTCCGTCCCAGTCATATTTAGACCGCGGTCAAGGCATATACCATTCATCCATAATCTTAATCCGCTCTAATGTTAAACAAGTCACTATACACAATGTACTCACCTTAGCCATATTGCAAAAAAAAATTCGGTGGAATCCGCGACTCTCTCATGGTCGCACTTTTTCATGATCGTACCTTTTCATGGCTGCACCTCTTCGTGGTCACACCTCTTCAAGGTCGCACCTTCTTATGGTCGTACCTTTTCATGGCTGCACCTCTTCGTGGTCACACCTCTTCAAGATCGCACCTTCTTATGGTCGTACCTTTTCATGGTCACACCTCTTCGTGGTCGCGCCTCTTCCTAGTCATCCTTTGTTAAGCTTAACCTGATTCCTCCATTACTTAGTCATACAACCAACCAACCCCGATGATCAAGTATACAAAGAGACTGAGCTTCACCCATTCACGATCACAGTAGGATCTTGATCTATCCGCCACTCCCTCTCGTACCGCTCGAATTCGCTCATTGATCTCGACCACTCGTCGGATCCGGATAAGAATCTACCCGATGGGTTTTGATCCTTTGAGTATCTTTTATGTTTTTCAGAGATTTTCTCTCCCATTTATGACTTGTGTGTTTATGTATTGTGTGTATTTTGTGTGTTAGGCGACGAAATCCCCTTTTATATAGAGGGGTCAAGTGTCACATTTAATCCATTGTAACCCTTCATTTGTCCCCTTTCTTATTCAATCTCCACCACCCATTAAGAGTATATATAATGTTGCATCTTTTGACGAATAAACACCTATTTTCCTCAAATAGACATGTCTTTTCACCAAGAGTCACCTTTCTTCACCCATTTGACATGTCTTTTGGACATCCCAATCGCCTCTAATTGCCTTAATCCACTCAGCTCATGTTCCAGCTAACCAGTCCACCCAGCTTGGTCAATACTCGATCAGCTTATCTAGCTGAGTTGAGCTGTCCACCAACTCTTCCAGCTGGTTCAGCTGGTCACTGAGCTAGTTCAGCTAGTAACTCAGCTTGTTTAGTTCCATGATTTGACCAAAAGAGCTGTTTTGAGCTACCTTGAGATCATAATCTCGATCATTGAGCATTTTCTCAATGATTTGACTAAGTTTCTCAAACCAAACATAATGATTTGATCAATTCTTTGATCTCACCAAATGATAAAATCCGAATTAGAAAGTTACAATTTAGAGACACGACAACAATCACTCACATTTTTGTTCTTGATGAAATCATGGAGACTCACTCTCACAATAAAAATGCCAGAATATTTATTTTTTTTTTGGTAAAATAGTATAATTGATAATCATTGTTGGAATTAAAATTTAGATATCTTACAAAATTAATATTAGGGGGGTGTATTGAACTAAGAATTTTAAGAGATTTTGAGGTTTTCTTAGAATCCCTTGTTATTCAACTAAGGATTTTAAAATGTCTTCCCAAATCCGGTGCTACTGAACATGAGATTTATGTAAAGTCACTTAAAATCATTTGCAATCCGGTGCTAGTGAACGTGGGATTTACTCGAACAAGAATTTGTTAAAATCATATTAAATCCACTGTTATTGAAAATGTTTTAAGTATTGAGATTTTAATGAATGCAGAGGATTTTAGGAGATTTCAAGAGACTTTCTTAGTTAAAAATACAAATATCCAAATCTCATGGTTTTCGGTGAGATTGTAGGGGATTTTAATATAAAATTATAACAACTTCTTAAAAATCAGCTAAAATAATCAAAATCATTTAAAATCTTATTAAAACTCAAATCAATCTAAATACCAAGTTCAATACACCCCCCTTTAAAAATGAATGGATGGTTTATGTTTAGATAAATACATTTGTATAGAGTTGAAAATACAAAATTAACTAAAAATGTGCAATTTAAAAGACACAACCCCGTGTAGCGAAACATTATGACTTAAAGGATGCGTATAAGAGAAGTTACATGTAAAAAGATGCGGATCAAAGAGTTACAATGAAAAGATGCAACCTTTCGAACTTTCGAAGTATTTAAAAATGAATTGATGGTTTATATTTAGATAAAGACATTTGTATAGAGTTGAAAATACAAAATTAATTAAAAAAATACAATTTAAAAGACACAACTCCGTGTAGCGAAAAATAATGACTTAAAGAATGTGTATAAGAGAAGTTACATGTAAAAAGATGCGGATCAAAGAGTTACAATGAAAAGATGCAACTTTTTGAAGTATTTAAAAATGAACTGATGGTTTAGGTTTAGATAAAGACATTTCTATAGAGTTAAAAATACAAAATTAACTAAAAAAATGCAATTTAAAAGACAACTCCGTGTAGTGAAAAATAATGACTTAAAGGATGCGTATAAGAAAAGTTACATCTAAAAAGATGCGGGTCAAAGAGTTACGATGAAAAGATGCAACATTTCAAAGTATTTTTTGGTTTTGCTATTGTATATATGATTTATTACACCTAATCCTCTATATATTAATTGAGAAGACAGTACGCCACGTGTCTCACTGAGAGCAATTTAAATAAAATTAACCAATAAAATCACTCTATTCAGCCATGTCATTAAAAACTATTAAACTCATTAAAAGTTAATAGCCCATTAATAGATAAAATATGTAATACTGCAATCCATTCAGAATTGATGGCACATCTTCTGTCATCTTTATTGCAGACCAAAAATGATTCCCGCTTATCACTCAAATATCTTCACCAAACGGGATAAACTTTTATAACAAGTTTCGAAATTTCGTATTCATGATTTCCTTCTTAAAATTTATAAAATATATCATGTCACATAGTTATTAAATTTATTTTGACATAATGAGATTCTAATTGATACATATCTATATTTATATTGTATATATATTTTTTTTAATTTTAAAGAAACAAAAAATTACAAATATGCAATAACATGTGTTCATAAATCATATAAATATTTTTAAAATGTTATACCATAAATTAATTATTAATTTTTTACAAATAATTTAATTTAAATATATTATAGAATGATTTTATGAATACATTCTAATTATTAACTATAATCTAGTAACTAATTATTCAAAGTACAACTAGAGTTCGAATAAATTTTGTCCTAATTACAAGCATCTTTGTTTCAGCAACTTCGGTTAGAAATTTCGGTTATAATTGCACTTTCAAAACCTGAAAGGTGGATGTGTTTTTGCAATCTTTCCTTTATTGGAGCACTTGAAATTTACAACTTGCTTCAATATCACTCTGAATCTGATGCTCATTTTTTTTCAAAGAAAAACTTTTCTACAGTTTTCTACAATTTATTAAGTATTTCCCATATTATGAATTTTTAATGTTTATTTTTTGCCTTTTTTTTTGTGCTAAAATAGGTATATAATTTGTCGATCTAATCAATTAAATGAAGAATCACAAGACTATGAAATCTGGTTCTTGTCATAGGATTTCATGTGAGTGTTACTTTTCTATCAAAGTCTTACTCTAAAATGTGATTTTTCTATAACCACATGAAATTTCATGTCTATCACAAAAGAATATATACATCAAATTTGAAAACGCACATATCATATGTATACATTTTTAATAGGGGTCCCAAGAACAGGTTCTTGATTTGGAAACTGTATTAATTTTATTTTCAATTATAGCCTCATGGGCCACTTTTCCGTGACCATGCCATTACCATAGGTTATACAATTAATTTCATAATGATTTTTTCTAATTCTTTTAATATGATATCAAAATATTTAAGCTTATCAAATTAAATTATTATGAAGTTGTGATTAAATACCTTGAGTTTTTAATCAAATGTATGTTAAATTACAGTTTCATAATAATTTAATATGTTCTAGTTAAATGTATATGGAAAACTTAATTTTAGAGTTCCATATGGGGAACACAAATTAATTAAAGTTAAACTATATGTGAAGACGAATAGAAAAAGACCGAAGACAAAGATATTTACAATTCACATAAAATATATATTTGAAAAAAACGATGAATTGTATTAATGTTTTGCTTTTATTGATTTTTTATTTAGATTTTTGTTGAGATATCACTTTGTTATAACAGAAAAATGTTGATATGTTATTTTTGAAGAAACTTTAATTAAATTTTATAGGATTGATTAAAAATAACACTGTTCATACAAGTAACTTGATAAAATATCATAAGCATCTGCCTCCTATAGTCCTAAGATAACATTCCCATCCACAAGTTTTTACTAGTGAATATCCTATTCATGTTAGTGTTTCATGATACATTTGCTTTCTAGTAGCATGACTTAAAGTCTTCGAAGAACAGCCATTCATATTCACATAGTTTAAGTTTTATAAATTCTCAACTGTTAGGGGTGGTTTGAGCACACCCCATCAAATCCCAACCCAAATCAAATTCGATTTTTCTGGGTCCAAAAAAACAAGGCTCATCACCAAACCCATATTTAGCAAATTCATGTTTTAAAACCACAATCGATCACGTTTCCAAGTCCCTGCATCCACAAAGAAGCGACAAGACAGTATGGATCCTAACTTGGCTCCTCGCGGTGGCGATCTTGAAAGGCCACGTCATCTAAATGATTACCCTCGAATAAGATGACACGCCAGCATATTATTTATAGACAATCATTGACAAAAACCTCGCCACCAACTCTCTGCCATAGTTCATTGGCAGAGCGAATGATGATTTATGCAGCAACCCTTTGTACCATCTAGTTCGGCGAAGTCAAGAAATAAATAATTATCTTCGACAAAAAACTCGCTTAATATGAGTCTCTCCTCCTATAAGTAGAAGAGAGCCATCAATAAAATCGACACAAATTGGCACATGAAAGAACCCGAGAACAGTATATATATGAGAATATAAAGGAAGCTTAGGTCGATTTTAACATATTAGTCAATAGTTTTTGGATCCCGATCTCTTATTTCGAACTTGTAATCGTGTAATCTCATTAAAATCAAGTTTGATACTCTTGTAATTAATTCCACTTTTCTCAATATAAGAAACTTAGCTCGAAACCTCAAATACGAACACGTCTTCTCAATGTTCTCTCTATTCTTAAAACCTAAACACAATTCCAAAATTTTCCTGCACTGAACTATCTTATCTTGATTCAATACCACCCAAATACTCATTCCACTACATATTAATTGTTATTTTTGAACTTTAATTTATTTTATTAAAAATACCGTTTTATGTTCTCAACAAAGTTTTTTTATAAAAAAAAAAAAATTTCTATGTTTAGTGTATATTGTAAAGTAAAAAACATTATTTTTTTAATATTTCCTCTCTTTCTAATTGTTTTAAAATTTTCACATATATTAATAAAAAAAATAATTTTTAGTTATAATTACATTATTTTTTGTTATTTAACACTTTCTCATAACTCTAAACCAATAGTAATCCAATAAATTTAATTAAATTTTTTAAATTTGTAATTTATCATCATTAATTAGCAAAAAATACATAGAAAACCTAAAACATCTATTTTTTTAAACAAAAAATAAGTCTAAAAATCCTTCTTTTAGAAACAAATCGAGAATATGTTAAAAATGACCCTTATAATAAAACGCAGGAGTTGTGTAGAACTTTAAATCGGAAGGAGTATTCTTTGATTTAGGTTTTAGTTTTATAACCAATTTTTCATTAATTTAATGACGAGTAAGAAAAATTAGGGAACAAATGAATATGCATTAAATTTCATTAGGTAGTTGCATTTAAGTAATCTCTTCTCGTACACAAAATGTATGCTTCCACGTCAAATGTATCGACATATTTATTGGGGGGGGGGGTTTAATTTAAGTTATTAATCCTCATTTCAGAAATACCCCATAAAATAGTTTAGAAGTAACCGTTCGGATACTTAATTGGTTTCAACTCGGATTTAGGTCCATAAATCCCATTCATATATTACTAAAATTCATGTCGGATGTGATTCGATTTTTGCTGGATACGGATCGGTTTGGAATCTAAGATGAAAATCCAAAATCCATGAATATTCGATTTGGATTCGAGTTTGTTACATCCGAAACAAAAGAAAAATTAGAATTATGCATCAAAACAAAGTAGAGAAAATTAAACAACAACAATTTTTTTCAATTAGAATTAAAGACAAGTACATAAGGAAATGATTTTCTTCAAAAAACCCAAAACAAAAGTAAAACTAAAGCATTCAAAAACAAAATTTAACCCACTTTCAATGACTTATAAAATAAAAATTAAAAACGTAGAATATTTGTCTCTACTTCTTCTCTGATCTTGAAATCTTTAAAACACGACCTCTAAACATTTTTCGCCGACATCTATGCGAAACTCTTATACTTAAATTCTAAAATGAAAAGACATGGACAAAGTTAGTATACAAGTTATGCTGAAACACAAATTTTAAAAATGTTATGAAGATTTACCTTTTTCAACCTTGTCCTGCATTTCAACATCATCCAACTCGAAACAAAGGAATTTGGAAAATATTTTTTTTTTAGAGAAAAAATTATTGACCCTTATCTCTTTACTTTTTGATTTAATCGAATATTAGTTTAGGTTTCAGATTAACCCGGATAGAAAATCCAATAAATCTTGATAATAGGTACCAATCGGTTATAACAAAAATCCATACCACATGATCGAATTCGGATTTTTAATTCGGAAATATGTCCATGCCTAAAATATCCCACAAAACCTTCATCATTTATTACCTAAGAATCTATCTTTCTGCGTTTAGTTAGTAAAATTTTCTGTATGAATATTTGTTATTAAAATACTATTAGCAAACTGAATATGATATGAAGAAACTTAAATATACCAAATTGGATGACACGTTTAAAACACCAATGCACCGTTGATTTTATCTACTGGTTACAAGTAATTCAACGAGTTACAGAAACTTTGTTAAGAAAATAAACTTAAAAGTGATTAAAACATGGTAGAAAGCAACCTTCCTTGTGGTCCATCAAGGAAGATACGAGAAGATTTTATGGTTTTTAAATCCCACTTCGACCATGAAAGCTTGACCCAAAGCAATTGAGTTGTTTCTTTTATAAATGACCTAATAAATTCCAATATATTAAAGTGTGTATATATATGTATATATATGTGTCTACATATGATGTCAAGGATATCTAATTATTTTGCTTTTTTTTCTAACTAATGAATATATCTCCATATTAATAAATAGGAACAAGTAAAGTAAAGGCTAAAAGTGTTTGATTTAAATTTTTTAGCCAATCGTTCTAAAATTAATAAAGAAATACACTGTTTTAGGTTTATAGTTTAGGGTTTCCTTTTAGCCTATTTATTTGATTATTTTTTAAAAAAATGGGCCTAATTTGTGAATTTTAGTATAAAATCTGATCTGTGTTGTTAATTTTAGTATAATTCACTTGCTAGAGAAATAGAAATAATGTTTAGTTAAATAGTTTCTTACTAAGTGTACTTTAATTGTTACTAGTAAAATACATTTGGAGAAAGAATTGTACTTAAGTTGGAGGAATTTTACTAATTGCGAAATAAATAAATAAATTTTAAAAGAAATTAGTAAAGCACATTGCAAGTGGGTGTGGTGTGTATATATATATATATATATATATATATATATATATAGTTATTTACAAATAAATACGAAATATGTATTGTATATATAGATTTTCTCAAATCTCTATCACATTACCTTAAATGGGTTTATAAAGATGGAGTTCAAAGACTACACATCACATGCTACTCTGCCTATTCTTTTGGCATAACCTTACTCCATTTATACATTGTACTCCTCAATTATTCAACATATTTTAAAAGTAACTTAATAAACAAAAACCTTTAAAAAATCTACACAAGTTGTTTCTTCCACATAAACAATATTTTCTTTGGTAAAACAAGAAAGATTATTAATCCATTTATGGAAACTCTATATGACATTTTTCGACAATATTTAAAATTTAAACACATTTATTAAAGTATGCATATATAGTTATATACATCAACCGTTAGTCATCTATCACTAGTTTTACTAGAATATAAATCTAATATAACTCATTTTTTGTTCAGTAATTGATTCTAAATTATACATTAAAATTATTGAATCCGAGATTTGTAAATTGTGTTTTAAAGATTTTAAAAGTTACTTTTAATAAACTAATATTTTAATTACTTCATTAAAATCTGTCATTCATACCTAAAATATCTTTTTGGAAATTTTATGGATTGAATCCTTTGAAATGAATTTAAAGGAATTTCCGTGTATAAGTTATAAGAAAACAAAATCTAAGATATAACACAAGCTATTCACACAGATAAATTCTTATATACGTTATTAAAAAATAAATCTTGAGATTATAAAACATAGAAAACTTGTTACTAATCACTGATGATTGAATAAATCAACTAAGTTTAAACAAACAAGTAATTAGATCCTAACTCTACATTTCGATTATGTGTATATTTCCTTCTTTTGTTTCCCAACAAACATTTCCATTTGAATTAACAGAGAACTTAGATATTTTTATGAGGAAAAAAGTCAAAAGAGTAAAGAAAATGTAAAGAGAGGGAGAGATTATAGAGTAGTTGAAGAAGAGAGAAAAAGTCTGGTTACCTTCTAATTGAGTCAGAAGCATTACACTTAAATAACTTACCAAATTAAGCCCTACGTCTTGTCCAGCCCCATAAAATAAAAAGTACACTTTCATCTCCCTATTTTCCCCTATAAACCCTAAAACCCTATTTAATATTTATCTAATTAATAATTTTATCGTTTTTTTTTCCTTTTTCTTTTACATGTCAATATCACAACACAAGTAAACATCATCAAACTCCAAATCTTTACCAAGACATAAATAGCCCGTTGATTTTCTTCACAATCTAAGTAATTTCTCCTTTTTTTTTTTTTTATCTTTGATTTTTATATTCACTAGAATAAAAGAGATAAACATATTTTTTCTCATTAATATTCAGTTTAGCCAAATACACAATTTATTACTATTTACACATTTCCTATAATGAGTAGAAATTGCGACCCATTTAATTACAATATTCTTATCAACATAACCAAGAACGTGTGGTCCAGTGATTTATTCGAAAGGATAGATAGATAATTTGTCACATGGATCAAAATTAAAACAAAATTCTACCATCTACAACATTTTTCGTCTTGTCCACTATAACGTCTTGGGTAGAAAAATAATTTTCAAATATATAATATATAAATACTTCAAAATATATAATATATAAATATTTAGTCTGAAATTTATATATTATATTAGTCTGAAATTTGAGTCTAGTTTAAATTTTAGTCTGAAATTTACACTCAAATTAAAATATATAAATACTTGTCATATGGAATAAAATGAGGGAACGAATTCCACCATCTACAAAATTCGATTTTTTTTTTATTGATCACTGTAGAAATGATCTTAAATAGCAAAATATTTGATCTTTTACAAACCTCCGGGTTTAAACTAAATTTAAACTGGAATCTTCCTCGATTTTAAAATATTTATCAAAATTCAAGTATTTTTTAATGTTTATCTGATGATTACTATTCAAAACCTATTATAATCTTGCAAGATAATATTCTGACTACATCAAATTTAAGATATATACATAACTGTATACAATTTCACATATATACACAATTTCCTTGTTTAGTATAACAAAATTTCCTGCAGAATATCACAAAAACCTTCAACATAAAAGTTAATTTCACAAAAGAAAAGGGAACAGAGCTGATAAATTATCCTCTTGAAAAAAAAACCAACATTTGTGGTAACAAAAAAGAAAAGAAAAATGTACTGAGAGATGAATTTACCCAAGATTTTAGTGCATCAAAGACTTTCACATGAAAAGGAAAGACAAGTAATGGTAAGTAGAGTCTGTTTCTCATGAGTGATTGCCCAACTTGAACCCTCTTTTCATTTAGACCTTTGTGAAAGACTACACAAGAACTATCCACCAATAAATATTAAATCTCAAAATAAATTAAATATAATATATATCAACAGTTTCTCAATTTAGGATGTCCTTAATAAGTATTACATTTATAGAAAAGTCTATACGTATGGTGGATGTTATTTATGGTAATTAACCCTATTTTCTATTAATTATATATTTTTCATGTGATTTCAAAAGGTGAACCTTTAGATTTCTTTATGTCAATCTTCCTTTTTAGTTTCACATGCCTAAATTTACTGAAATTATAATCATAAAATATTAACCACACACGTTTAGTCAATTTTGACTATTAAGATATTTATTTTATTTTTTCTCTTTGTAGTAAAGAAGAAAACAAATGCTTATCTATTAGATTTGATTCATAAAATTATGCTTTAGTGAGTGTGAAAACCAGTAATTAAAAGACAAAATTGACAAGACCAATATGGATGTTTAAAAAAAAAAGTTATGGAAAAAAACAGAGTTTAATTTTAATTTAAAAGAAAAAAAAAAGAAATATTCCATTATAAATGTATATACCCATCTCTTCAGACTTCTCACCAAGCACAAACCTTACCTTCCATTTTCTGCAACTTCTCCAAATCTCATACTTTTCCAGAAAATCATTTTCCCAAGAAAAATAAAACTTTCCTCTTTGTTCAATCCCCAACAAGGTCAGTCTTTGTAATATATTTTTTTCTTGTTCCCCAATCCTTTCAAACATTATCCTTCTTCTTAATATTTCTTTGCTTCACTTCTTTTGGCTCCCTTATATACCAAATCTTTGTTCTACTTCTTCTTTTAGTTCCCCTTTTTTCCATTGTTCTCATATTTGATTCTCTATTATTTCTCCATGCTTTTTTTTTTCTCAATTTAAGAGTAACAAGATTCAAAAAAAAAACTTTTTTCCTCATAGTCTAGATTTCTTGAAAAACCATCTATAATTACTATGAATGTATAAAGATCAGTTTCTTTAGATGTGTGTCGGCAATAGATTAAAACTGAATCTTTTGATCTCAAACCATAATTGAAGATGTCAAATCTTGGAGTCAATTCAAGAAACTATTTGAGTTTTTTTGGATTCTTGTAATCAATTTTGCCCTAATTGATTTTTTGTTTTTGTGTGGAGCAGCAAAAACGGCGTTCCAAGCAGAGCTAGGAGGAGATGTCTCTCCACATGAGAGGAAATCTGGGAGAGGAAAGATCGAAATCAAACGGATCGAAAACACAACGAATCGTCAAGTGACTTTCTGCAAAAGAAGAAATGGTTTGCTCAAGAAAGCTTATGAACTCTCTGTTCTTTGTGATGCTGAAGTCGCACTGATCGTTTTCTCTAGCCGTGGTCGTCTCTATGAGTACTCCAACAACAGGTCTTTTCTTCTTCTTCCTTTTTACTCTCTGTTCTTAATTACTTATCTAATTAATAGATTGATTATTGTGTTAATTAATTAATTAGTCTGGTTTTAGGGTTTCTTTTATATGTTAATGATGGAATCTTTACTTAAGGTTTTTAGATCTTCGATGCTAGATTTGATTCGTTATCCTCTAATTGTGGGTATAATTATTTTTCACTTTTCTTTTCTTGAAATTCCATATTTATATTTTTGAGCATCTTTGTTGGTTTATATGTGTTCATCTTTGGAGATCTAATTAGTAATATATATTTATCTTAATTTTAGTCAATAATTTTCTAGATCTAAGTTTCATTTCCTTTAGACTGAAGTTTTTTCTTTCTTACATAAAAAAGTGAGGAAAAAAAAAAGGAACAAAGTTATGGAGATCTGAGTGAGAGTTATAATAGATAAGAAATGAAAAGAAGAAATAAGAAAAATGTATTTTCTTCTAATGTGGAGTTTAAGATTCAGTTTTGGAGAACTAAGATTCACTTTGTTGTGGTTTTTTTCTTCTTTACTCATTTCAGTTATATAAAAGAAAATCTTACAACTTTCTATTTCCCTTAGTAACAAGTACTTTCAAGATTTAGATATATTTATAGATCTAGTGTTGTAATAGGTATAGTAAAAATTTATATGACTATAAAAGTAAGTTTTTGGGAAAAACAAATTTGAGTAAAGGACTATATGAGGTCATATCTTCATTTTTTCTAATCCATTGTTGTTAATGTCTGTGTCTCTCTTTCTCTTCTCTTCTTTCTCTTACTTTCCTTTTCTTATCTCTTTCTCTTTCATGAATTATATATCTCATATCATATTTTTGATAGAACCACATGTGATGGTAAGTGAGAGTAAAATATGGTGAAATTTATATGTTTTGGATTCTTTTTGTTAGAAAATTTAACTTATGAGTGAAGGAAATAGTGGAAAAGTACTTGTAGGAAAAAATGATTATTTATAGTGGTTTTTTTTTCTTTAGTGAATGTAAAATTCTAGGGTTGTTTTGTAGTTTTGTGAAATTTAGGGTTATTTTGTAATTCTTGAAATATTATATAAATGTATGTGCTAGGATTAGTTAAAAAGTGGTTACAGTCAAAAGAATTTCAAAATTTCAGTTGAATAATAATAAAAACTGCCTAATTGAGAGAATTTATGTCTGGGGTAAATTATTTTCCACAAATTAGGGTTTTGTTTTGTAATCTTTGAATTAAACAGTCAAAGTGTAGAAGGAATAAAGAAGGAAGATTTTCAACATCAACCATAAATTAAAGATTTGAAATTCAACTGGAGTTTGAAGAGATTTTCAATATTTAGGTCAAATTAAACAATGAGATTAATTAAGAATAATAAGCTCATCGGTCACTTTTTCTACCTTAAAATTACTCTTTTTTAAATTATAAAAAATTAAAAACATTTAGAGTTATATGACTCAAACTAGTAATCTCTAATTCGACACGTAATTTCCAATCTTCATTATTTTAATCCCATGTGAAGAATCATAAAACATGTCAAAATCATCAAATGGTGTTTAACTAAAAAATAAATCTTTTTTTTTCCTTAATCGCTTACAGTTGTCCACTCATCATGTCCTGAAACATATATTTTCTTCATGTCCAAAATAAGAAAAAGCTATAACAAACATTTCAAATCAACCAATCATAATCAACATTTGCCTAATTAATAATTTTATTTTAATATCCAGTGGACACTAATTAAAGTTTCGTTTCTTATTTTTCTTTCTTTTTTGTAAATATAAATTGAATTTATTTTTGTTTTTGGAGGTTGGAATTGAGCGCAAGATTAGGTTTTTGGTGTCTATAAGATTTGTTGTCTTCGTTACAGAATCTTTGATTACGTCATCACACAGATATTATTATATTTATTTCTATTTTCTACTTTTACAAAAGTTTTGTTAGTTTCAGTTCTTGACTTCTGACATGAAGGTTTATGTCATAATGAATTTAATTTTGTTCATATTACTACTTTTGACCATTTTATATTAGATCTTACATTTGGTCAATACCCAACATAACTATTGCTCCTCAAATAATAATAAGGAAACTAAAATATTTCATATTTCTAGAAACTAAAAAAGATTAACGATAGATTTGGTATAGAAGTAGAGCATTGGAATTGCTTCAACATCTTTGGTGTTGATACATTTGTGCAATTTCTTTTTCTTAGTTTATAACAATTATTATTATTATTTTAGAGAGATAAAATTAGGGCTTTTTCTCTCCTTTATGGGCAGAGAGTAAAGTGAGATTTTTCTTGTAACCTACACGTATATGTATTTGTATACAGAAAGTAAAAATAGAAAAAAAAATAGCAAGTGGGTGAAATAGTAATTTCCATTTGTATTCCAAATAAGGAAAGTATGAAACGTTGTGATGTTACTCAGACAAGTCTATTTAGTTACATCAACTATTAAATTTTAAAATTAATCCAATGGTTAAAAAGATTATCAGAACAATCAAATGTCTATTAGATTTACCAATGTGTTAATAGGTTTTTGACATGTGTCAAATGTCTGAAAACCCTAAACTTGTTTCAGACCAATCATATCAATCTAATTTCGCCAGCATGGCAGTTACAGCCAATCACTAGCTCGATAGATTTAAGGTTTCAGAGGTTAATATAAAATGATTCTTTATTTGTTACAACTTTAAGGAATATTTTTATTAACAGTTTTTTAAATTATTTTGTTTTTTTTTCATTCACATCATGCGTCACATTATGTTTTCATTTGTTCTGACTCAAAAGAACCGAATCGATGTTTGCTTTTAAGGTTTCGTATTAGAATCACTTATCTTATCTGAGCAAGTGGTCGATTTGACTCTTATAATTATATTTTTATTATTTTTCAAATTAGTGATTCGAGTGTAAAGTGGTAATTAACTCATTAATTACTTTTTAAACAATATCTTAAACAGTGTAAAAGGGACAATCGAGAGGTACAAGAAGGCAATATCGGATAATTCCAACACCGGATCGGTGGCAGAAATTAATGCACAGGTAATTGAAAAATGCATAAATGAATTTAGTTAATGAAATCACTGAATTAAGTTTTGCTATGTGAAATTTATTTATATAAAATAACAATGATTTTCTTTTCTTATATTTTAGTATTATCAACAAGAATCTGCCAAATTGCGTCAACAAATTGTCAGCATACAAAACTCAAACAGGTATCTAAAGTACTTGAAACTTTTTATTAATTTAGGTGTTTTTAATTATTTGATATATATTAATATTTTTGACAAATTAATTAGGCAATTATATTAATATTTTGACAAATTAATTAGGCAATTGATGGGTGAGACGATAGGGTCAATGTCTCCCAAAGAGCTTAGGAATTTGGAAAGCAGATTAGAGAAAGGTATTACCAGAATCCGATCCAAGAAGGTAATTACATTTTTATTCTTTTTACTTTAATATCTAATTAATTTTAATGAAATTATCCATTTCTATTTGTTGTCTTTAGCTAAATTCATAAATTAAGTTGATTTGTTATTCTTACAGAATGAGCTCTTATATGCGGAAATTGACTATATGCAGAAGAGAGTAAGAACTAAATCTAATTTAATTTCCACTTTTAGTGTGTTTTCATAATAAATTTGGTTATGTGTAATGAAAACGTTTGTGCAGGAAGTTGATTTGCATAACGATAACCAACTTCTTCGTCAAAAGGTAACATAAAAAAAATTATGATATTTACCATAAATTATTACTAAAATGACCAAAAGATTTATGATATATTTGTGTAATATATACTTATATAGATAGCTGAAAATGAGAGGAACAATCCAAGTATGAGTCTAATGCCGGGAGGATCTAACTATGACCAGATTATGCCACCGCCTCAAACGCAACCGCAACCGTTTGATTCGCGGAATTATTTCCAAGTCGCGGCGTTGCAACCTAACCATCACCATTACTCGTCCATGGGTCGCCAAGACCAAACCGCTCTTCAGTTAGTGTAAGGACAAGAATTATTTGCTTCGAGTAATCTTTGAATCTTGGTTGATTTTATGAGTTTTTCTACATAATTTTGATATTTTCTTTTATTTCATTTGTTTTTTTCAGGTAATATTGGCTGAAGAAAATGTGGGTACTGAATAAAAAACCAGAGAATTGGGTTGAGCAATATAAAGCTAATGCATGTTATATATATGAATATGTAATATATTTATATATTTATTTCATGAATGTTGTATCGATGCTTGCTATATACTTATTTAAATTTCTTATGTTGATGTGAAATTAATATCTCAAGGACATGTCATTAATGTGCTTAATTTGCTTAAAGACATCTATGTTTAATATCAAGTCTTCAACAATCCTCATACTTTTTCACCTATAAAAATGTCATTCGAGGTAATATCTCCAATTTTGCTCCTATGAGCACCGAAACCATATCTAGAAATGTAGAGAAATATTGTTTAATTGAATTTTGTTTGTCTCTTGTTATTTAAAAACAAGGATCCATCAAGTTTCGTCAAATTCTCCGCAGGTCCTCTTCCATATGATTTGATCGTAATATTCGGGACAAGATTTTGGGTTAGGATTTTGGGTTATCAAGATAGGATAGCATATCAGCATATGTTGTCCTTTTGGCTTGCTTTTTCTTAGCATCCTAATGTCTATGATTTTTTGTCTCCTCTTTATTCTTTTTTAATTTTTTTTGGATTCAAAGTTGGAGTTGTAAAAAATTTTGTTGTAAAGATTTTCTTATGGCAATAAATTTAATTCTTATAAAAAAAAAATTATATATGGACTCGTAAAGATCTTTGACTCTAATGAAATATAATTCAAATTGTTAATCATATTTGTTGTTAATTTCCTAAAAATTTGTGTGAAAGTTTTTTTTTTTGCCCTCTCTTGGTTAAATAATTATTAACATTCAATTTAAAATAGATAAGAATTGATGTGCCGCATGTTTTTATTTGGTGTTTTTTATTGTTTATTATTTTTATTTGATGGATTTAGTGTCATATTTTGAATATATAATTCCTACTGCTTTAATATGAATGACTTACACTAATGAAGAATACGACTTGAAATTTAGTTAAACAAACAAGATACAAAATGAAAATTCAAAGTTTGGTTTTTAAAAAAAATGTTTGTTGTTTATCAAAAAAAAAAAAAAAATGTTTGTTTGAATTGTTTATGTGTCTGACTTTTAACATTATATATAATTAATACTATAATAGAAAATTTGACATAACTTTATGATCTTATATGTAATTTATGTCCGCACAATTTTAGTATAATTTAATTTTATGGAGTATCATTTTGTATATAATGTGTAGAATTTCTGAACTATTAACGGTAAATTATTCGCCAACTTCATAACATCTTTGATTTTGAAAAAAGCGACATCTATCTCGTCCCTCAACTTTCTTTAGGAATCAGAAAAATAATCTATTATATCAGTTTCCACATAGCACAACTTCTTTGTTTTAGTCTCTTGATCTTTCTTTCTAAGTCTTCTATATTCTTCAAAGACTTAAACAAAGCTTCTAAATAATATAATTGATTTCTATGTTTTTAATTTCAATTTGTTTCTTTATGCAAAACATAAATTTATAAAAATGACCGATATATTTTTCAAATATTGTATATAGTAGAGGTAGAGGCATTATGTTGGATGTGGGGACAGCTGACCCTAAAATTATTGTTATTAGTTAATATAAATTAAATTAATTTCATTATATTAACCTTCTTAAATCTTGACACCACAAAATCCAATTTATTTTACTAATTGGCCACGCGGAGACACAAAATACATCTTAATTGGATCATTGGGTTTGAATTATGGATGACTAATCCCATTGTGTCAAAAGCAATGCTTGACTTTTTTAGACTTTCTCTAATAATTTTTTTATTAAATCGTTCTATTTTTTGCTTTTAAAATATTCCTTCTGTGTATCCTATGTTTTAGGTTTTCGTATATATTAAAAAAATTCTTTACAGTTACATTTCTAACCTTATTTTTTATTAATTGATACTTAAATTTTCTCTATAAATAATTAATATGGTAGGGGTAAATTAAAAAAAAATGTATAATAACTACATTTAGAAAATTGAAAATATTAACTTTTAAAATCTAAAACATCTACTAATATAAAAACAGAGTGAGTATATTTTTCTTAAAATCTCGGAAGAAATTGATACATTAATATATATATATATATATATATATATATTTATTTATTTATTAGTTGTTTACTATCTCCTTTTTTCTGAACAAATATTTACTTTTTATTTCATCTGAAAAGAACATTCTTTAAGACTCAAATATTAATTGATATAGATAGGGAACTATAAATTTAACTAAATAAATATATTACAAAGAAAAAATGCCACACCATTGTTCACTGATATTAGAGAAAAAAAATATGAATAATGAAACTCAACTCATTTTGCTTATACAAAAGTTTAAGTTTCTATATTTTCATATATATTTGAAAATTGAAACAATTTATAAGATTACCATATTTTATTCGCTAAAACTAATACTAATAACTTAGAAGTATTAACATAAATTTTAACGAGAAAAATATTTTATATAAACAAAATTAGTGTTATTATATAATTATATATTGATCGCGGTCAAACATATTTCTGGCTCCTAGAAAGAAAATGTTAAAGGAAAGTGATAACATACTTTATCAAATAAAAATGCATTTAACAAAAGCTTAAGCACTAATGAAGAACACAATGTAGAAAAAGAGAGGAGACTTGAAGTTACAAGTGGGGCAATTGAGTTTTCTGTTCAAATTCAAATTCTCCATATAATTCAACTTCAGTTTCTTATAAAAATCTATTTACTAGATATAGGTTTATAAGTTTAACAAAGATTAACATATTGCAATAAGCCAATAATAGAATCAAAGATCCAAAAGAGTTTAGTCATATCATTACATAAAAACAATATAACATTAACTCCACAAAAACAATCTTTTCTCCAACACCAAAAAAAAAAACAACACTCTATAAAAGCAAAGATTCGAACTTTTCACTCTTTCTCTCTCTCTGTTTGTTTGTGTGGAGGAAATTTTCATGAACTAGAGCCTAGCAAGCTGTTCAATATCATAAGGATGAGCATCAGAACCAGATTCTCTTCTAAAAGATCGACTTCCGATTACGACATTCGCTGCTTCTCCTGGATGAAACGCATCCCAAAACACAAACTCGTCTCTGTTTAGACATGGAGGTTGACCTGGAAGACAAGTTATCTGTCCATTGTTCCTCCCAACTCCACAACATCCCGCGTTTGTCACCCTAAACCCTAAAACCATTAAACACAAAACTATCAAGAAAACGTATCAAAGTAAAAATTCGATTTATACTCTGTTTTTCTTAACCCTAAAACCATTAAACACAAAGCTATCAAGAAAACGTATCAAAGTAAAAACTCGATTTTATACTCTGTTTTGGTTTAAGAAGGTGAAATATTATTCTTACCATAGCGAGAAGGATTAGCTACCATTTCTTGAAAGATACCATAAGCATTAATGTAAGTGAATTTGGCGTCTGGTGTCATTCGGTTAAAATAATCAACTATAGTCACAAGCTTGCTGTTAAAGATTCTGTTTGCAGAATTGATCCTTTCGTCGCAAGTTACTCCGTCTCTACTGTTCTGAGCTAGCGAATTGGGACTGCATCCTATTGCACCAATACCAACTAGCGCAAACTTCCTCGCTCCATTAGTATACAATATCTACAGAACAGAGGAAAAAACAGAGACTGAAGAAACAGAGAAGACAAAAACAGAGGATAAAAAACAGAGGATGAAAAACAGAGAATATGAAACGAACGAACGAACCCGAAGTTGCTGGGTGTAACGGTTGATGAGGTCATCGGCATAAGAATCCGGAGAGTACTGGTTTCCGGTGGAGTAATAAAGAGGCATGAAGTAGTTATTAAGATAATCGTTACTGCCTAAACCGATCGAGTAAATACATTTACTTAGGTAATTAGCAGCTTCGTTTTCATCTCCGAGTATGTTCACCACTTCTGATACTGTGCTTAAGTGATTAGCTACTTGCCCTGAAAATGTTATTCTACCTCCCTGAAACCAAAAAAGGAAAGTTAATTATGTTTCCTAATAAAGAAACTTTAAACCGAATCCGGTATTCTGTTTTTAAGGAATAGATTACCAATTGACGACCGGTTTCTTCTCGGATTCCGGCAGCTGCAGAAGCGTAGTTTACTCCTCTCAAGATGTCTTCTCCTCTTGCTTGAGCATAAGGTGTAATGTACTCATCGAAACCAAGAAGCTCGGCTACAAAAAAAGTTACTTGTTTTAGAATCAAACATAAGCAAAGAAGGGCTACATAGTTATTAAGACTAACTTATGACATCGACGGTGGTTTTGCCATTGGAGAATCTTCCGGTTGGACCGTAGGGGAAATCGATACCGTAAGGGAAGTAATTCGATCTTGCTAAAGATGTAAGTTGATTGTTGTTTCCACTATCAACCAAAGAATCACCAAATATGAAGTAACATGGTGCTATAGGTTCACTCATAGCTATGTTCATAGCCATAGCTACTACCATCATCATTATCATAAGCATCTTCATACACACTTTTGCCATGAGAGATTGTGAAGGAAGAGGAGAGAGAGATTGGTTTGAGAGAACGTGAAGAATGTAAATGAGTTTATATAATAAGAGTTAGAAGAATATGGAGAGAATGAGAAAAAGAAATGCTTTGAGCTTTAGATGGTTGAAGAAAGTATTAAATGTCACGAGTATGGATCTAGAGACATACGGAGTGAAGGAGAGTTAATAGTACTCTGCTTTTTTCCTCTGTTTCTAACAGTACTCAGACCAACTTGTATCTCAATAAGATAATTCTGTTATTATGGTTTGCCGAATAAAGTTAAGAAATTTATCTTCAATAAGAAACATAAGTTTGAATGAATTGGATCATTAATGGGTTATTTAAAAGATTCAAGATTCGAAACCAAAATTGAGATGAAGACAACAACAAGAAGTTACTCTTTAATTTTGTTTAGCTTATTTTGCTAGTATGTCAATAGATGAGACAATGGTGTTGGTTTTGTGATAGATGGCAAATTGTAAACTAATCATGGAGATGTGAGGGCCACTTATATTTTCATGATCATGTCTTTGGACTAATAGCAATCGAACGGCTGAGAATCATGTTGAGGTATGGATGTATGTAATAATGGAGTTAGATGGAAGAGACATTAAATGGGGAAGAGGAAGAGACACCAAGTTATCATCATGATTGACATAATGTGGTAGTTGAAATTCATAAATTCTTTGTCTTTGTTTCATGCTTGTAAGAAAATAATCACCTTTGGGACCAAATTGTGAAATATTTGTCTACAAAGATTCAAACTATGTACTTAGTAGCCACCAAAAACCATAAATTAGATTAGGGTTGGTAAGTAATGAGGATAGAGTGGACCAATAATAAAAAAAAGAACTTATAAATGAAATTGTTGTAATAATGTGACTTTGAGGTTTTGAAGTCAGTGAATCATAAATTTGAAAGAAGCATATGATCTTGTGGGGTTTTGTGACAGAACAAATTAGTTAAATTCTTTATCAAAATAAAGTAAATATTTCAAAAAATAATACCAACCACATGCTAAGGATTTATGAGCAACAACAAAGCATGACTATCTCATTGAAACACTGACATTTCATTTGTTTTATCAAGACAAAAAGATAAACTTTATTAAATGGATATATTCTTTCTTTTTTTTCACCTTCTAAATTACAAATCAAGAGTAACAACATATACAATGTGTGTGTGGATTCATGAGAATGAAATCTAACTTTCTTCTTCAGATGAATATCTTTTGACTTTTACTCTTTCACCATTGAAGTAAATGTATTTGTATTCAGAAAGATACCTTCTAAGAATCAATTTCCGATTCTCTTCTTGACCTAGTTCCCTGAAAGCTCGAGCTATTCTTCTCGTTGAATCTTCGTCTGGCTTCACCTTTAACTCCTCCATATCAGCAAACACCTAAAAGGAGACAAAAACCGAAAGACAGTGACTCTAATGTATAGTAAAATGTAAAGAGACAATGATTTACCTCGATAACTTTATCGTGGAGATCATAATGAGCATACAAAGCAATCATCCTCGCGAACAAGCGTCTTGGGATTGATCGTGTATGTGTGTGTAGAATCATGTTCCATAACGATTCTGCTTCATCAGGTCTTTCGTCCATATCAAATGCTAATAAGAGTGTATCATATGTTCCCATTGTAGCACCTTGACCTTTGCTTAACATCCATTTAGCGACTTGAATCACACGATGCCATTGGCTTCGTTTTCGTAAGATTTGTAAAGCTTTAGCTGCAGCGATAATAGGAAACTCGATTTCCCAAGCTACCCATTTGTTTAAAGCTCCATAAACAGCTTCTTTTTCGTTTGGAAGTCCAGAGAGCTGTCGATTCAACATTGGACTAACTTTCATTAACATTTCGTTTAGATTTTGAAAATGACATTTTGATTAGTGTTTTACCATTCGGATGAGATTAAGTGCTTTATGTCCGGATCCAGTAGAGTCATTCTTCTTCCACAAATGTTGCTCTTTTTTCTTACCCACTTTCTTAACTTCTTTCCTACAAAAAATCAACACAAGACAACTTACTGATGAATCATTTGGATTCAATTACTCAAGAGAGATAAGGAAATCTGCAACAAACCTCTTCACAGTGGCTACATAACCTCCGTTGAACTTCTGGATTTGATTATCTAAGAAACCAGCAGAGTCATTCTTCTTCCACAAATATTGCTCTTTCTTCTTCCCCACTCTCTTAACTTCCTTCCTACAAAAATCAACACAAGACATTTACTGATAAAATCATTAAGAGAGATAAGGCAATCAATTACTTTGTAATGCAAACAAACCTCTTCACAGTGGCTCCGTTGAACTTCTGGATTTGATTCTCTGAGAACTTGAAAACAAATTCCACCATTATGACAGTTTTCAGAGGAAATTATATGAACAGATGTTTTAAAGCTAAAGCTTAACCAATACAGATGCCACTACAAAAAGATTTTTACCTTTGCCCTGATGCAAAAACCAAATCTTTTCGTCTTCGATGTCGAGTCACTTCCAAAAATTGGAAATTCAAGCGATAAAAAGCATGCTAATTCCTGGGATTTCTGCAATTTGAAGAAATAATTAAGTGTTCAAAGAACGAATTCTTCTTCTGAAACTGAAACATTTGATGCGAATTCAACAATTGAGCAAGAAAATCGAAGAAACTCACTGATAATCTAAGCAACGGAAATCCTCCGAGGTTTGAATTGAAGTTACAAAGCGCCATTTCTACAACAGTTCTGATATTTCACTTCACTTCAACTAACACAATCTGGGTAGCGAAGAAGAATATTTACGAGAAAATGGACATTATGAAACAATTCGGAAAAGTTTTAAATCGAAAAAGATGGAACTTTTGAAATGATACGATGTAGCGAGCACAAAAACGCATCCTAGGGTTTCATTGAATCGATCGAGTGATAAATTGAGAGTTGAGAAGAAGCGATTTGGGGATTTTTTTAGTAAACCGCGACAAATTGGTTTAAATTAATTACTAAACCGACCAATAACCGAAATAATTTGGTTTTCATTAAGATAACCGAAATTAGACTCTTAACATGATCACAAAATACAGATTGTTTCTCATCAATCACCATAGGTGCTACAAAACATCATCAGCAACAATAACATAATTTAGTTAGAACCTAATTATTTTCTTCATCAAACTTTAGTTATTATTATACCATGGAGACGACACGATCTTCTCAAACTCAAGATCAATATCTTCAATCTCTTGATCAATCATCTCAGCAGTTAATTTCATTTCAACTACCTTCTTCTCCGAAGCTTCCTCTTTCTCTTTCGCAGTAGCTTCAGCCTTCTTCAACATCAGAATCAATCTAGCCATATCCGCTTTTTCTTCTCCAAACTTTCGCTTTGCACTCTCTTCCTCATCAATCATAATCTGAAACCCTTTCTTTTCCTCAGCTTTCTTCACTCGCTTTTCTTTCAAAGACAACATTTTACTTACCTGTGTCTGAAGCGCTTCAACCTCGAAACCATGCTTCTCTAGCTCAGCGAAAGAATCACTTAGGCTTTGTAATCTTTCTATTGAAGCATCATTAGGCTTTAGGTCTTTGACTTCGTCTAGTAAACCATAGAACGTCACCATCATTCCAACAGCTGTCCACTCACGTACATCTTCTTTAGCTTCAGAGAGTGGACTGAAGTGAGGACTTTGTGGTGCTGATTTGAAACTCTTCATTGATTCACAAGACTTCCAAAACGGCGACTTCTTTTCAAACGGCAAATTCATTACATCTTTCGACTGTGTATTCGGCGTCTGAACAGGAGATAACTCTGAAAAAACAGTAAATTTGTTTTTAGCATTTACTAATAACGTCTAAAGAGTTTGCGTTGAAAAGAATTTTCAAACCAGTAGATAAATTTCTTATCCAAGCAGAGAGAGGCTGATCATTGTTGCAGATTTTTTTACTTCTACCATTGATCTCAGTATTTGAAGTATTACAACTCCCATCTACAAATTAGAACCAATGACATGATTAAGAATTTGATAAAGAAACAAAGATATACCAAAACTAATATTGGTTTTTAGACAATTAAAAAAAGAAGAAGACAATACCAGATTCTGAGCTGTTGGGTTCTCTTTTCCTTTTTCGACTCTCATCTTCATTATTCTCCTCCCCCTCAGGTATCTGCATTCAAAACATAAATAAACAACCGTTAAAGCTACAAGATGATAAGAGTTTTGAAACAACAAACTACTTTTTCTTTTACCTTTTGAGTTGAATCAGTTCCCAAACCATTCACTGGGTCAAGTGTCTTCTCGTGAGTTTCAGTCTCTTTTTCTTTCAATGGTGTTGCAGTTATAACTGGTGAAGGAGTTACAGATGAAACAATTTCATTTGCTGTATCATTGATCTCAGCATTTGAAGCATTGCAAGTCTCATCTACAAAATACAAAAAAAAATTAGTTAGACACAAAAGATTACCAAAAACTTATAATAATGTTAATGCAGATTTTTTTAGACAATACCAGTTTCTGGGAGGTTCTGTTCTTCTTCTCTTTTGTCTTGGTTATGCTCTTCCTCCATCATCTGCATACGCAAGATACAATAACAATCATGAAACAAGCAACATATCTACTGACTAGCTCAAGTGTCTCAACTATTTACCTTGTTTTGAGTCGAATCATTCACTGGCTCAAGTGTCTTCTCAGGTGAAGCAAATTCTTTTGTCATTGTATCATTGATCTCAGCATTTGAAGCATTGTTAGTTTCACCTACAGATTACAAAAGATTTGATAAAGACACAAAAGATTACCAAAAGAAACTTATAATATGGCTAATGCAGAGTATTTAGACAAAAATACCAGTTTCAGAGTTGTTGTCTTCTTGTTCTCTTTTCTCTTCGTTATTCTCCTCCTCCTCCATCATCTGCACACAAAACATAAAATAAAAATCAAGAAATAAGCACATATTTAGTGAATAGTAACGAGAATGATCAAAGTTTCAGAAAGACCAACTTTTTTTACCTTGTTCTGAGTCGAATCATTCACTGGTTCAACATCGGTTTCATTCAACGGTGAAGGTGTTACAGATTCTTTTGCTGGACAAAACATTTGACACTCTATAGATTAATGATGCAGATAAGTAAACACTAGAAACTTTATCATTATAAAAGGAGTTTCAGATATATTTACCACTTGATGTTACTTGTGGTGTTTTGCCCCTAAAATCTTTATGGAATAATGAAGCCTTCGTCTTTCCACATTCTTCACTCAGCTATTTTCAGGAAATAGAAATATTTGTAAAATAAACAATATTTGTAAAGACATCAACAAAATTAGCAAAGTGTCTTAACTCACAGTTTCAGATTCTTTTACAGGTGTAACAACATCAGTATCAACCGTTTTCTTCTTTCCATATTCTCCACTCGCCTAAGTTCACGGAATAGTTGAAATTTGTAAGACATCAAAGACATAAAGTAAGCAATCGAAATTAGATAAGTGTCTTTAACTCACAGTTACTACAGTTTCAGGATTTAGGGATCTTCTTATTATAAGTTTTGTTGGCCTTGAAGGAGTTATTGGAGTTATTGGCTTATAAACAACAGAAGAAGATGACAAAGAGCACTTTGGCTTCAGCTTCTTTTTCCCAAAAGGAGTTTCTTTCACCTGAAAGAAGAGCTTCAGATTCATACATACACACCAAATAAACCAAAAAACTTGATCAATCAATATATACCTTTGGTCCATTAAGCCAAACACCATCTTCCCAAGTTTGAAAAGGTCTAATATTTGGATGCTTAAACACAGATTCCTCTTTTGTAGCTTCAAGACTAACCATAAACTTTCCATCAGAAAAAACTCCTCTCACAAGCCCTTGACGCCATCCCAAACCATCACGAAAGACCTCTACACGTTCCATCAGTTTATACTTATGTTCAACTGAAGGTAGAGACGGTGTGGGTCTTACACGACACGAATCAACAGTTGCGTTTGGTCTTGAGTTCTGTCTTTGATTACAATCCTTGACAATGAATCTTTTCTTCTTCTCATCATCAATCTCTTTAACTATCATTGCAGGTAACCACACAACTTCCTCTTTATCTCTCATTGAATTCACTTCCACCATTGTTCCAGGACTAAACTCAGAATTTCTCAATTCCTTTACAAACACACAACACAGAAAAGTTAGCTAAAGAGATTCACAAACACAAAGCTAATAACATGATAAAAGCAACAAAGCTGTGACCTTTGAAGAACAGAGACAAAAAGTTTGCATTTTGCAAAACGAAGCAAAGAAAGTATAAAAGCTCTTAAGATTCACAAAACTCAAACTTTATAGCAAAAGAAAACAACAAAGTTGAGACCTTTTTTAAGCAATCAACAAAATCAAAACAGAGTTTTGCAAAACAAAAGCAACGAAAATCAAAACCCTAGTTACCTGAATTTCGGGTCGGACCCATTTCGAACCGGTCCAATCGAAATGGGGACGAAGTTGATTTCTCTCGAATTGAATAATGTCTGGTGGAGAATCGAAGTAAACCAAGAATTTGTTCTCGTCTTGTGATTTCTTAATCACGACACCAATCCACCATCCGTCTTTATGATCAGCGTCGACCATTGAACCTTCTTCCAAAACGTCGCCGTTTTTGTAAAGTTCCACCGGCGGAACAGGTCGGATTAAGTTATGGTCAAGCATTTCGGTTAACGGAGTCGACCCGTCGTCGTTTAGCAGAGTCGTGTACCGAACTCTAAGCTTTTTCCGTCCTGATTTCGTTGGATTCTCTTCTAGAATCGCTCTGAAATAAGCACCTTTAAATCCTTCTTCTTCAGGAGAGACTTCCACTTCACTATTTTTCACAATCGCTTCCTCCATCATCTCCGGTGAAACAAATTAAACACACAATGTGGTTCTCTGAACAAACAAAAACCCTAAAAACAGAGAGAAAGAAACTCTCGCTTTTCTTTGAACCCTAAAAACCTGCTCTTTCTAGTCTCTTCTTTTTCCACAGAACAAAAACCCTAAAATTTGGAAAACCCAAGAGGTGAAGAACAGCAAAAATTGAAGTTATCAAAGTAGAGACGTCATAATTCTCCTCTCTTTTTTTTTTTTGTTGGCGCTATCAAATTTACGTTTTACTTTTATAAGCTAATTTACTTGTGAATTGTTTACTTGTCAGTAAAACTTAATTATGAAGCCTTTACATTGATATGATATGATAAAGCTCGATATGATGTCTTATTTGTCAGTAAAACTTAATTATGAAACCTTTACATTGAAAACCAAAAAAAAACTTTATTATGAATTGTTTTATTTTTTTTTCTCATTTCTACTTTTTGGCGCGAGGAAGAAATTTACGGAAGAAACAAGTATTTATTGAGCCTAAATTAATGATTTGGAACAGCCTTGTTGTATTGTGTTGTTATCTGCTGGATTAATGTATTAAGCTAAGAATTAAGAATAAAAAATATTATAATTCAATTAACATAGTTAAGATTAAGCTGAGAATCTAGCACATTTCTTTGGTCTTCTCTACACTATATAAATAAATAAATAAGAATTTACGTCTTGTGACATGTACGAGTATGGATTCAGACAAATGTTAATTTGCTTCATTCATCCAATTGAAATCTTATGAGTCACTTGTATGAGTATGACAGTTGATTCACAATTTATTTTTCTCGATTCAGAAAAATAAATATATACATTCCTCGATTTTATATTTAAAGTTAAAAGAACTATCACACGAATGTTAAAATGTGTCATTTTTTCCTTAACTAATGAGTTCGATAGTTATTCCACTTTTAGAGGATATTTTTTTTCTTTTATCAAAAAGAAATCCATGAGAATAGATATGCAAATTAACAAGTACCTTTTTCCATCTCTTTTAAAACTTGTCTATAGATTAATGATGCAGATAATTAAACACTACAAATTGTTACAAAAGGAATTTCAGATTTAAACCTATTGATGTCATAACTTGTTGTGTTATGACCATAAATTAATAGCATTACAGATTAATGAAGCCTTCTTTTTCTTTTCACATTCTCCAATTTTTAAGCTTTGATTTTGTCAAAGCTTGAAAAACAGAGTACTAACAATGACTGTACGATTAAAGGAACAAGATACTTTTATAAGAGTTGGCTCCTCATTACAAACTGAAGTAATAACAACTAAACCGAAAAATAATAAACCAAAGGTTAAATCAAGAATTGATAGTAATGTCCGTTTGGAATTGGGTCTATATAAATAAATTAAAAAGAATTCACGTCTCGTTACATATACAAGTTTGGATTCAGACCAATGTTAATTTGCTTTATCCAATTGGAGGAAATCTTATGTGTCAATACCACATGTGTGTGACAGTTGATTCACAACTAATTTCTCGATCTTGACAAATAAATATGTAGATCCCTCAATTTTATATTTGAACTTAAAAGAGATTTTTTATAATATATTTTAACATATTAAAAAAAACTATCATACTAGTGGTAAAATGTGACTCATGAGTTCGATACTTATCCAGTTTTATAGGACATTTTTTCTTTTATCAAAGAAAAATAAATGAAATCCATATACGAATATGGATATGCAAATTGTTAAGCCATCTCTTTTAAAACTTGTCTACTATTTAGAAGAGAAAATCTCACAAAAAATATCTGATAACTACTATTTTTTTATTATGCTTTCAACATGATTATTAGTTTCTACACAAATGTGAAAATAATCTATACTATGTTTTTTGCTTATGTTTATTACCTCCTATTTAATTTTCATAATGACATATTTATAGGATAATTAGAGCATCTCCAATCCAATGACACTGCAAAACATCAAATATGATATAGGATTTTCTTCAGCCGGAATACATAATCAACACCAAACAAATTTTGTTGTTGTTTTAGAATAGTATTGCACCAAATTTTTATAAAACACCAAAAATTAAAATATTATTTTATTTATGTTTTCCATATAATATTATGAATAAATTGTTATGTATCAATTAAAATTAAATATATCAACAATGTTTTGTATTTATTTCATTTTCAATAATATAAAATTGCCATTACAATTTTTTAAAAATATTAAACTATAAAATAATAAAAAATTTAATTTCAATATGAAACTTTAATTAGAATTAGGATGATATCATTTATTTTTCATCATTTTTAGTTGATCAAAACTAAGAAAATTTTAATTTTTTCAGTTATTTGTAATATATGCATTGAATTAATAATATTTTATTTAAAATTTAGTTATAATTGTAATTAATATTTTACTTTAGTTAAAAATTAGTGACTGATTTTAGTCTTATATTTTATTTGTAATTAGTTATAAGAACAATTAATTTTTATTAAATTTATTTAAAAAATAATAAAATCTTAAATTTAATAATATAATAATAAAAATATTTTTTTAGTGTGAAGTTTAGTGCTGTGGTTGTAGACGAAAAATAAAGTGGAACACCAAAATACCAAAGTTGGTGGTAGGATTGAAGTTGCTCTTATATGCCGGTAACTAAAACATTTTTTTATTTATAAGAATATTTGTTTAGTATATATAAATTGATTTTATATGTTAGTCGAATGACATCTCATCTATTAATATTTTAAAATTTAGACTCATCACCAAACTTGTTATTTCCAACTCAATTATTTTATTTTTTGTTTTTCTTTATATGTTTCACTTTAGTTTTCATAGTAAATCCATTATACCTAAAATTATGAGATATCAACTAAAATATATAATGGCAAATACATTTTTATACGATAGCATTTGTTTGATGAGTATTTTTTATGATTGAAATGGTCTTTAAAGTTTATAAATTACACTATTTTGGATTTTAATTTAAGTTTGTGATTTATATTGTGTTAAATTCAAAGTGTTACTCCATAAAATTGAACTGCACAGAAATTATACATTCTTATGCTTAATTTTCGATATAGTATTAAATGTAAATACATATAAAATGGCTATAACATTTGTAAATTTGTAAATACCAAGAGTGTTGAAAAAGCATTAAAGTTCTTGCTTTGATGATTATCTATTCGTAATAGAAGACATTTAAAAGGTAGTGTGTTGTTTTATGGTTATCTTTTGTCATTTACCACTCACATTATGTCTGATAAAGTTTGACCTCTTGATTTCTTTTGTTTTTAATATGATGAAGTTTACAAAGGTTTACAACACTTGACATCAGTTTTTGAAAGTGTATACGATGTCATATTGTGTGTATTGAGGAGAAAGATAGAGAAATAATAGCCCACTTCAAGTCTAGTCATAACACTGATATTTATGAGTTTGATATATTAAAAGAAAACATTGAATAAATAAGTATGTGGTAATCTTTTACTTTTATACTATGTTTTTTACGAACATAAAATATGCTATGTTCTTAACATAATTGTTAGATAGAAACACAAATGTGAAACATGATATAGAAGACTAAGATCTTTCTTGTCTTTCTAGAGTCAGAAAGAAACAGATGGAAGAGACCTATATTGAAACCAATACCTTGAAGTTGAAGCTGCTTAGAGTGCTAAATCTCAGAAATGTTATCTTTGTTCATAAGGTAAAGATTTAACGCAGTTTACCAGATGTGATTGGAGAGTTGGTACACTTAAAATATTTTGAGATATCTTGGAATCTCTAATGCTTATACCAAGAGTTTACCATCAATTATCTCCAATTTACAATTGCTACAGACACTAGACACATTCTTTAGTATCTTCGAAGGAACCACTGATCTTCGTAGATTGACATCATTAAGGCATGTTTTGGGAAGATTCATAGGTGAATTGCTCATAGGCGAGGCAGTCAACCTCCAAACTTTGAGAAGTATCTCCTCGTACAGCTGGAGCCAATTAGAAAACCGTGAGTTATTCCAAAATCTTTGGGAATTGTAGATCTATTTTCGTTTCAACATTCAACTGAAAATGAAAAATTAAATAATCCTACATAATATAAGAACAAATACATGTGAACTTGAAATTTATAAGAATATGGAGGATTTTTAAAGGATAAATGTGATAAGAATATTGTTTTTCCTTTAGGAAAGCTCAACATAGCCTTTCAATTAATAAACTTAAGTATAATGGCTGTGACTAATCAATCTATAACTCTGAGAGTTCTATAAATGGCTAGAAAATATAAGTGGTCGATCGGATTTGAAAATATAATTTTGCTTATGATTTTTCAAAACATACATTGTTGCTTCAGCTAAATGAATAAAATATTTTCCAAATTTTATTTCTCGCGTAAAGTCCATATTCTTAAAACGTTCGTCTAATAGTGTGCAAGTAATTGTATATTCAGATTGCAAAACATTATGATATTTCTTGAGTAATATGTTTGTAAGGGAAATTTTATAACTCAGTTAATTTATGCCCAATAGATAATTTTTTATCGCGCCAAAAGAAAATGAGAAAGTAATTCATAGAATGAGTTTCTACTGACATTTGACAAGTAAGGCATACCATATGACGTTTCTTGAGTTTGACCACACTCTAAATGAGCTGTGTTCCATTTTCAACTACTTATTTGGATTTTCTGTGGAAGAAAGAAGAAAAGGCGGGATTAGGGTTCAAGAAAGGGCGAGATACTTGTTTTCTTTTAGGGTTTTTAAGTTTTGTTCAGAGAGAAACGAACCACATTGTGTGTTTTGATTTCACCGGAGACAGAGGAAACGATTGTGAAACAATTCTAAGCTTAGAGTTCGGCTAAACGACGACGGGTCAACTCCACTAACCGAAATGCTTGACCAGAGGTTAATCGGACCTGTCCCGCCGGTGGAACTTTACGAAACCGGCGTCGTTTTGGAGGATGAGTCAGTGGTCGACGCTGATCTTAAAGATGGATGGTGGACTGGTGTGTTGATCAAGAAATCGGAACATGAGGATAAATTATTGGTTTACTTCGATTCCCCACCAGACATTGTTCGATGTTGGTTGATACTGATGCTGTGACGACGATGAATGATAAAGCCAACGTTTTCAAGGAGAAGATTGAAGAGGATGATAGCGAATTACGTAAGCTTGAAGAAAAAATCGATGATTTGGAACGCATGAAGAGGGCTGCGAGAGAAGAGAAGGAAGATTTGGAGAAAAATGTGATTGAGATGAAAGCAAATGCGCAAGTGATTGATCAAGAGATTGAAGATATGGAGTTTCAGTTTCTTAATATTGTCTTAGCTCCATGGTAATAAGTAAGTAACTATAAGTTTGAAGAATAAAACTATGAATTAGGTTTTATTGTTGTTGATTATGATGTTTTTAGTTGATGATTATTAGAATCGATATGTATTTTGTGATTGTTATATGAGTCTAAGTCAAGAGTCTTATTGCTTTACATTTCATTTTCTTTTGGTCACTTTAATAGAAAACAGAGCCACAAGCTCAAAAACAGAGAACTTTTATGACAAATCATGTAACCTTTAACTTCACTAGCAAGAAAGCTCATTAATAGGTACGGTTTCACTCTCGTTTGAATCAGATTCTCATGTAGTTCTCTCAATAAGATACAACCGTCTTTTATACCCCCAAGTAATTGCTTTAATCAATTCACCACGGATGTGTCACAGGAAAATTAGTTATAATGTTACTAAACCGACAAATAACCGACAGTTTGAGAATTTTAATTAAACCAAGGGAAATTGGTTCTAATGCTACTAAACCGACCAATAACCGACGGTTTTGTGTTTTTCTTACAGAAAAATCTAGAATGGGCCATTAGACTGACTAAATATGAGTTCTAATTAGACAAATCAAATCCTGGAGAGACGAATTAGCCACCATGATTATCTAATTATCTAATAGTTGTCAAATTGATAACTAAAAAAGTTAACTATTACGGGTTTAGATTAATTGATTAAAGCAAATAATATTTGATTTTTTTTTTTCAAATTCTAAGGTTAGTTATCACCATTTTTTTTTTGAAAAATGGTCTCTTCCAAATTATTTGACTCCTATTTGATGGCGGATGAACTTTATAGAGAAATCAATTTAAGATTAATCTAACTTTTCTTCAAATTATATCTGACTACTCTTCAAATTTGACAATTGATTATCACAAATTCTTTGAAGAATTGTCTCTTCCATATATGATTCACATTATTTAGTCGTATTATTCCAAACATGATCTCTTTCAAATCTGATTCGAAAGTCTGATTACACTAATGAAAAATATGAATGAAAATTTAGTTAAACATAAGATATAAAATTAATGAGCATTCAAAGAATGATATTTGATAGAACTTTTTATGTATTTGATATTAAACATTAGGTAGTTAATAATATATCGAAAATTTAACATAACTCTATAATATCCTCATGTTTGCACTATTTCAGTGCAATCCAATTTTATAGAGTTTCATTTTGGAGACCATGTGTGCCAGAGAATATATTAGAGCAAGTAGAAATAAAAAACCGCTAGGTTTTTATAAATAATGAGAGATATATTAAAGATATGTTTTAAGTATTCAAATTGTTATTGATTCAGAAATGATTTAATCCGAAAAAAATTACTACCAAATTCCAAATTAGTGTATAATTATTAGTATACTATTTGATTCATCAAAATGTTATTACACTAAAACGCGATGTAGGTGATTTAATTAGATTGAAAAGTTTGGACATATTCACAAATTTATAAGCAAAATGTATTTAAACTTTTTGTTGTTTCTAATTGGCAATTGGCAGATAAGATGGGCTAATTGCATGATCTTGATCAATATTGAACCACATATGTAGATGCCTTGGTGGTTAAATCAATTACAGTTGAAATTCTATAAATTAATAATGTTGTGATTGTGATATTTTAATTTATAGAGTTATTAATTTATCGATAAATAGAGAAATCCATATATTATATATATTTTTCTTATATTTTCTAATGTTGATGATAAGACTGAAGATGCTATTGATGTATCTTTAGAAGCAAATTGCACATAAGAAAACGATAATCGCGTTTAAAGCTCTTCATAAATTTTTTATATTGTTCGAGAAGATGACATAAGAAGTATTAATGTTATAAGAAAAATTAGAGATAAATTCCAACGAGATTTGAATTTCAAGACAAAACAAACAACACTAAAGTCATATTGACTTAACTATGTATTTATAAATTTATATACCTAATTATTAATTTATGATGTTATTGGGATCATATATTTACATGAGGATTTTTTAAAAAATGTTATCTTATTATTTTATCGAGTTTTGTCAAATTTTACACCAGCTCAATTCGGGAACGGATAAATTTATTAATTTATCGTATTTATTAATTTATAGAGTTTCTACTGTGTATCGGTTTTTTCTTAATTGGGTGGAAGATAAGCATGAAATATAGTATAATACATTATATTTATCAGAATTACCTAAGAAAAATGGTATTATTTGTTCCTATTTGAAAATCAAACTGAAACCAACCGGCCTCGAATCCGAGCAAGAAAAATTTCAACTTAACCGAACCAAAATAAAATTAGACTTTAAAACACAACGGAAGAAACCGTGTTTCAACACTCTGATCTAAGACGTTTTCAGGTTTGGGAAGATGGTATTTGGCATAACGGAACTAACAAGGCACTGAATTTACCATTTGTGAAGAAGTCTCCGTTTTGGAAGAGTTTTGAGGTTAAGATTGGAGAGGATGATAGCAAAATACGTAAGCTTGAAGAGAAAATCGATGATTTGGAACGCATGAAGAGAGCTGCGAAAGAGGAGAAGGAAGCTTTGGAGAAAAGTATGATTGCAATGAAATCAAATGTGCGAGTGGTTGATCA
The DNA here is from genome assembly GCA_900116095.1 of Euclidium syriacum. Lineage (NCBI taxonomy): Eukaryota > Viridiplantae > Streptophyta > Magnoliopsida > Brassicales > Brassicaceae > Euclidium > Euclidium syriacum. Next base: position 1,666,478 of record FPAK01000009.1, read on the forward strand.
AGAGATTGAAGATATAGAGCTTCAGTTTCTTAATATTGTCTCAGCTCCATGGTGAATAAGTAACTAAAAGTTTGAAGAAGAAAAATATGAATTAGGGTTTCGAGTAGATGTAAGTGAAAATATATGGTTAGATGGTTCTTGTTGTTGATGTTGATGTTTTTAGGTTAACTAATCCTTTTGCTGATGAAGTAAAGTTTCAATCTGTATTTTGTGATTGCTGGTATGAGTCAAGTAAAGAGTCTTATGCTTTACATTTACTTTGATAGAAAACAGAGTCTCAAGCTCAAAAAACAGAGAGTTTTGACACATCATGTAATCTTTAACTTCACTTGCAAAAAACATAGATTCGGTCACAAGAAAACTAAAACTGGACTCTGAATCTAATCCGCTTTCACTCTACTTTTCATCAAGCACTCACTCTCAATATCATGTTTCTCAGCTTTCACTCTCAATATATAAAACTAAGGAGATCCATGAAGAAATCTCCTTCTCTTGTTTCTAAGCTTTCACTCTCAATATCTTGACTATCATCATTTCCTCCAAATGCAAACCAAAATCTCAAGAACATAATCAATTTGCACCCATCCAATACTGTGACATTGATCTCCTATATGTTGATAGCACCATGTATGTGTCAAAGCCTACTCCATTTAACCTCTCATCAAGATTGAGTCTTTGACCTTTCTCTCATCTTATCTTAAGACTTAACGATTTAACATCTTACAAGTCAAAGTAAATCACCAATATGTTTTTGACTTGTATAATGCCTTATAAGTTTTAACCCGTATCCTAGTATTGTTTTTGAATTTGACCAGTGAAACCATTATCAAATCAAAATTAGAGTCTAGAGAAGCAATAATCCGAACTGCCTTAACGAAACAAGAAAAAATCATTCGAACACTTTTATTAATTCTTAAAACTATATCATATTATAATAAATAAATAAGCCAAATGGGTCTATCTATCTATCTATACATGTAAATGAAACACATGCATGACCTCTAGAAACATATAGTTGAATTAGAATCAAAACGTAATCGTAAAAGCAACTAACTAGACTCGATCAAATGGCAAAGATCTGCTCCATCACCTACGTTGGAACAACATAATTTGCAGCAAAAAGTAGTTTGAAATTAAGTATAGAGTGATTTCTATCCCACCAAAACCCTATAGTATCGCCTATCATGAAATTTCTTCGTCTGAGAATGGTACCCCATCGATAAAATTTAAAATTTTCATTTCTATCTTCTTTCATGGTAAGCGTTGTTGTAATTTTAGAATGGTACTCAAAAAAATCCACCAACATCGTCGAGCTTCGTTCTATACGCCACCAAGGAAATACTTTGGCTTCTACTAACTCTCTTGGAAACGTTATCGTACCATCTAAACGTGTGTCAGATGCTGTTAACGTTAGCAGAATGTTCCAATCGCTGGCTGGATTAAACGGTACATCATTTGGCATTTCCAAGAGTTAGCACACACAAAATATATTAGTTATCAAAATGTTCCTTGCTCTGAACTCTTCTAAGTAAGGTTTGTATATAAGAACTTGTTTTGTGTTAATTAAGTATATATAACAACAACTGATTCTTGTGTGTGTGATTGTAATTAAAAACTCGTGATTACAAAAGATATGTTTTTTTTCATGAGTATCATTATAAATTCACTATTAATTGAATACGCATGTTTCTTTTAACCAGAATTGCACTATGTTAAAAAAATCCACAGTATAATGTAACCAGGAAATTTTAGAAACAAAGATAAACTTTTCTTAATTAGAAAATGGCCAAGAGGTGTCTAAAGGAGTACAAAATCAACAATGGCAATGAGAAAAAAAAGAATAATTTCCTCCAAAATTCTCACTTGCATACAAAAACCAAAACCAAAACTCAAAAATCAAACCCTTTCTTTTCTGTTTCTTGTCGTATAAGCACCAAAACTTCATCTCTCACCCAATCCCACACCTGTGGTTTTAGGGAAGCACACCCCAATTTCTCAATAAGCACCCACCTTTCCTCCTAATATACACTTTCTACCATCAAGATATAAATTTCAATTTCTTTTCAACTTCTGAAGGATTGACCCATTAATATTATCATATTTCCTTGGGTGTTGTTGGGTTTATAGATACAGAAACCTCGAGGATGATGATGATAATGATAATGATCATGAAAAAGATGTTGACATCGTCTCTTCCTCATGATTGTCTTATTTTGTTTTGAAAAACCTAAGAGTGAAATAATAAGGTTATAATTTCTTCAATGATTAACACGAAATTTTGTGAAATTCTTCTATTATTAAAATAATGTATTATGAACCGTTAGCTTCAAGATAAGCTTCTCTTTTTACTGTCGCTATATATTTCGGAGATAACTTGTTTATTTTACTAAACTATATATTTTACTTCAAGATTAGTCTAAAATAATAAGCGCTAAATATTTCGGAGACGGACTTTTGATTAACTCAATTATAGCTTCTCTTCTAGTCCTAAATCTAAAGCATGTTTTACTAAAACATTAACAAAAAATCACTTATAGAGTTCTAAATGCTACTATAATTTATCGAAAACTGCCGATTTAAGAGTTTCAGTTTCAACTTCAATAGGATGCGGCAGAGGTTTAATGGATCCAAAACCTTAAATAATTGGATTAAATTATTATTATAAATTAAATCCTATCCGAATCCCACTACTTCATCTCCAGCTTTCCATGAGCAGATGATATCCAGAATTTACGGAGTATTCTTTTGTACTAATGTAAAAGATGGCTTGAACTTAGTTATATTATATGTGAAGGCTGTGAAGCATCCTTATGAAGGATCGCTTTATTGATTTTATTATGGTCCCAAAGAGTGGTCCACGGATAAGTAAGTCTTGCACTTTCATATTAAAATCTAAATCCAATAGGGATGGTTAAGCTGGTCGAGGTGGCTTGGTTGGTAGCCAATTATCAGACCATAAATTAATACTTTATCTTGAAACATAAGTTTTTTTTACCTTGAAGGATGCTTTTCCAGGAATGACTAGAATTCCACTTCAATTTTGCTTGTTGGAGAGAGGTCTTAAGGAAATATTTAGCTTTGTAAACGCTAGTGAATAGCGAATGAGAGTTCTTGACCATTTTTCAACTCTGCTTTGTTAGGAGGGCTAGCTTGTAAGCTCTTAAATATCTCTTATACCTATTCTTCCGCATATTTTGTTTTGAGTGTGACCTTTTCAAATAACAGGACATCTTACTCGCTCACACAGTTAAGTATGTAGTGTTAAAGGCAAAACATTTCTTCTTCGCATATCTAAATAGTATTTTTTTGGTACCAATAAAAATCAATTTTAGTTTATAACTTCACACTAAAACTAATATATTAAATTATATAGTCCCACCCATGATTATTGGTTTATAGAACACTTCACTATATATGATTATAAACGTACGAAGGCGTTGGAGAAAATATATAACAAAAAAAGGATTAATTAAGGGATTGGTTCTCTTATATATATCATATCAAAAGCATATAAAGATACAACATATATATAAGAAAGCTAAAAGATTACAAAACAATCAAAAAACACAAAGTAGGGCATTGAGATCATCGTACATAGACGTTTTTACTTATTATTTATTTTTTGAGGTTCTTGCTTTTACTGCTGCTAAACCATACAACTCCCATTTCACTTGACGCTGCAACAATACAATATATTAAGAGTTTAAGTGACAATGTTAGAAAAAACAATTATAGTCTGTACTTAGATCGTGTAATATAAATAGCCAGGAGAAAAAAAGAAAAATAAATACGATCATAACACAGTTGAAACAAGAAAACAAAACTTACGTGTCGCAGTTGGTGTTCAGGGAAATGGAATACGGAATGTTAACACCGCACTTTCCAGGAAGGGCAGAGGCTAAAGTTTCGTTGAGACCAGGAATCAGTTTTGAATTGGTTTGCATGCATTGACATGCTTGTTGTCTGTCCGGTGTGGTTTGAGCCATGTCGTTCAGGCTTTTGACTCCGTAACAGCACAGAGTCGATACCTCCCCACCATTTCTGAGGTAGTTGAGACAAGGAGCCAACTCAATTGCCACTCTGAAACATGAGATTGATGCATCTACTGATGCAACGACGAACACCGTCAAAACGAGACATGTCAAGAACTTAAGAGCCATTCCCATTTCTATCTTTTTTTTTTGGGTGATTACAAACTTGGATGTTTGGTTGAGTTTTTTTTTCTTCTTCTAAGTTTGTGTTTTGTTGTTGGATCTGAGAAAAAGGGGAAGGGATGATGGGTTTAAATAGGGATTTTAGTTGGACTATATATTGTTAATTAAAGAAAAAATATATATAAGGTAATTATTGGAATTTTGAAAAATAGAAAAGTTGACCCAAATTACTCATAATAATAAAATATAAGGAAACAATATTATTTGAACGTTAGATTAAGCAAGTAAAAAAAGAAATAAATCATTTATATAACGTAAGAAATATTTTAGAGAAGAAATACTAAAAAGAGATTATTAAGTTTTGTGTACTAAAATGGAAAAGATCAATGGAAAAGGAAAGAAGACACGAGTCTGAACGCTAACAATAGTAAAACTAAGCTTTAAAAAGAAGTTGATTCACTGTCATCTTGGTGGCCAAATATATTATGTCGAATTTCCAAAACGATTATTTTCATTGGAAATGTCAACCAGATATCCAGCAGGATCCATCAAAACAGTTCGACAGATGTACCTATGTTCTGTAAAATATATTCTATATTATAATTAATTTAATATTTAAAATTATAAACCAAAATATAGGGACAAAAAAAAAAAAAAAAAACCAAAATATTGGAGAAAGTAATAAACTAACATTAAATTAAAATGTCCTAATTGTACTAAAGCCCAAGAAAAATATAATCAGTGGTTTGGGAGGCGCGCAAGTTCGGGAAATCGCTCGAGGACGTTCTACATTGCTCTGTTATCCACTCGGTTCTCGTATTGTCGGTGGTCTTGCATCTCTCAAACTCTTTGATCATCTTCTCTTTGCCGGTTTTGCACTATATACCACTATACATCTGTAATATTCAGAACATAAGTCATTCATACTCTAATACTCCTTCTCAACCTATGGATTGGATGAAGAGTATATTCACCAAATCCATATTGCCTAAGAGATTGTTGAACTTGGTAGAAGCAGTTTTGTAAGTATATCAACGAGCCCAGCATAGTGCGTATATGTAACAGTTTGATGGTGCCATCATCTATCTTTTCCCTTGTGATATGAAAATATCAATTAATATGTTTTGTTAGCTCGTGAAATATTGGATCGTGTATTATGTGAATAGCTACAGTATTATCACAAAACATGACAGAAGGCTGATCTTAAGTTACATGAAAATCTTTTAGTAGTTACCACAACCATACCAATTCACAGGTTGCATTAGCTAAGTTCATATATACTATGATTCAACAGTAGATCGGAAAAAAACATATGTTTCTTTGATTTCCAGGATATTAATGAATCTCTCAAGAAAATGCAATAGCCACTCTGGTTTGCTTGTATATGGGGAAGAAACCCAATATGCATCCGAAAAACCCTTTAAAACTACATGTGAAGAAGCTAATAAGAAGAGAAGTCTAATGAGCAGAGTTCTCCCTGAGAAACATTACATGGTTAGTTTGGAGTCAAAAACGGAAGAATCCGTGTTTAAACTCGGATTTTAGACCTTTTTATATATGGAAAGATGGTGTTTGGCATAACGGAAAAAGGCACCAAATTTTTTGCAAAGAAGTCTAAGAGACTTATGAACAAATGGAGAGCTTCAAATCAATTCCACATAATCCTCATGCCCCGTTGTATATTTGGAGCTAAAGAAGATCAATGAGAGTTGTCATCGATTGGCATGATGGTGACTATTTATGGTTTACGAGACGAAGTCAGAGATTCAAAGCTCGATGATGCTTTGATGACAGATTGCATAGCCTCCGGGATTCTTTTTCCCAGCTAGAGAAGAATGGTTTCGACGTGGCAAAGCCTCGTTCACGGATAAGAAAAACCTTGTCTCTTAAATAAATGTAAGGGAAGAAAGTAAAAGTAAGGAAACGTTCGAGGAGAAGATTGAAGAGGGAGATAGCGAAATACACAAGCTTGAAGTAAAGATCGAAGATTTGGAATCCATGAAGAAGGCTGCGAAAGAGGAGAGGGAAGCTTTGGAGAAAAATATAATAGAAATGAAATCAAGTGCGCAAGTGATTGTTCAAGAGATTGAAGATCTTTTAACCTGATACGATGTAACTTACATGCATTACATGCAAGGATTCATAAATATGTAGGACATCAAACAAGATTGTATCTTTGAAGGCTGTATCAAGTCAAATCGGTAGAGATGTCAACATATCGTTCGCATATGCCAATCCACCTTGGAACAATATTTCTTTTGCATATTTGGCAAGACTAAGGAAGATTCAATTGTCATGACATTGAGCCTTTATCCCTATAAAATAATGCAAAAGACCCAATTACTTGGTTTAGAATTTACTACGAAAATCACAAATCTAGGATTAAATCAACGCTGTGAGTTTCTTGTAAGTAAGATGTTATTAATATAGATAAGAAGAACCATAGTTTGTTATTCTCGATTAAACGTTTGCACTAGAAATTTTTTTTTAACCTTATTAAACAAATGCTCTTGGTGTTTGTTTAAGCCCATATAAGGCTGTCTGTAAACGGAGAACGTGATAGGGATAGTCAAGATTAACGAAACCATGCATTTGTTCCATATAGACCTCCTCGTGAATTTCACCATGTAAAAACGCATTATTAACCTAGTTGTGTAATAGCCAGGTTTTTAGATGTTGTAACAGCCATAACTATCAGGATAGAAGACGTGCGAACTACCAAACTATAGCTTTCTACCAAATCAACCACTATAGCCAGGTAGAGCTGGATTTACAGGGAATGCTTGTTGTTGTTGTAAAGAATGAGAGAAAGCGTTTATTCTTAACTGTAAAATCAAAATAAAAGTAATTCATTTCTTATTCGCATATCTAAAACAGTATTGTTTTTTTGTACTGGTATCAATTTTAGTTTAAAATTTTACACTTAAACTTCAAGCTTAATATAGTTATATAGTCTCACATGATTATTGGTTTATATAACACTTCACTAAATATAATTGTTACCTATGACGGCGTTGGAGAAAATATATAATAAAAATCCGACTTATTAAGGCTCTCTTATTTCATATCTTAAACATACTAAGATACAACATATATAAGAAAGCAAAAGATTACAAGGCAACAAGACAAACAATGACATATCGAGATCATTGTACGTACATAGACGTTTTTTTTTTATTTAGTATTTTTAGTTTTTTGACGTTCTTTTTTTTTACTTCTGCTAAACCATACACCTCACATTTCACTTGACCCTGCAACAACGAAAAATATTAAGAGTATAAGTTAAAATGTTAGAAAAATAAACTTAGATAGATAGAGTAATTAAAAAAAGAAAAAACAAATCTTACTTAGTGCAGTTGGTTTTCATGGAGATGGGATACCGAATGTTAAGACCGCACTTTTTAGGAAGACCAGCGGCTAGAGTTGCGTTGAGACCAAGAATGAGATGAGAATTGTATTGTAGGCATCGACATGCTTGTTGTCGGTCCGGTGTGGTTTGAGCCATGGCGTTCAGAGTTGTGACTCCGAAACAGCACCGACGCGGTATCTTCCCACCATTTCTAAGGTAGTCGACACACGGAGCCAACCTAAATCCCACGGTGTTACATGAGATTTTTGCATCTACTGATGCAACTATGCACACCGTCAAAACGAGGCATGTGAAGAACCTAAGAGCGAGGGCCATTTGGTTGAGTTTTTTTTTTTTTTTTTTTTTCTAGCTCGTGTCTCGTTGTTCGATCTGAGAGAAATGAGAGGTGATAATGGATTTAAAATAGAGATTTTAGATGGACTATATTTTTTTTTATTTAAAACATTATATGTATTACAGCTAAAAAATACTACATAATTTATCAAAATTTTAATTTGATGTTTGAAAATTAGAAAGTGAATCAAACTAAGAAAACATAATTTTTTGTGTGTAAATGTTAAATATCGATATGTGGTATTAAGATAAACATGTATATTTCACATAATAATTTCTGCTTATAAAAATATATTCTTTTTATACTTTTATTTTTATGTAAATATTCGAAAATAGAAAAGTAGACCAAAATCAAACATGAGAGTAAATAAGGAAACAATATTATCTAAACTTTAGAAAAAATGAAGTAAAAAGAGAAACAAAATATCCATTTATGAAAACAGTAGAAAGATTATAGAAAAAAGTACTATAAAAAGATTATAAATTAAAAAAAAAAAACTAAATTGAAAGATATCAATAGAAAAAGAAAGAATGCAAGGGGCATGAACCTTGGCTAACAAAAATAAAACTAATTTTTTAAAACAAGTCGACTTAGTGCCATCTATCAGTTTTTCTCTTTACGGCATAAGAAAGGAAAAATAGTCGAGAAGATAAAACTACAATATATTTTTTTCCTTTCTATAATGATATATTTTTTATATACTTTGAAATATATTATAAAAAACAAATAAAAATGAACTTAATTAAGTAAATGTTCAAATATTATTACAAGCATAATTATAAACTTACAACAAACACGGTTTACTAGATATATAGTCAATTTTAATTATATTTAGGTTTTTTTTTTAATCCGAGTCTAGTCAGTCTAAACTCGAAAAACCATAAAATCCCAACGAATTTAGACCAAAAAGCCTAGTTTCTTTGGACTTAACATTTTAGCCCTAAACTTAATAAATATATTGGCAACTTAATACTCTACCGGTTTGTGTCGTATATTTCGATGACTCTACCGATTTGTGTCGTATTTCGATGAGACCAAGAAAAACTCTTTCTCGAATGTCATTATGATCGACCTTAATATATTTAAAGCGGTTGTGGAAACCAAGATTCTAAGATATGTCTACAAGAGATAGAAAGTAACACTGAATAAGAGCATGATCGGATTGTGGAATCTGAAGCTCTCTAAAAATAGAATTGACCAAGTCAACTTGGAAGATGTATTTGTTAAGGCCATGTATTCAGTTTCTACTGAAGAATGTGCTACAGCCGACTAACGTTTCAATTTTAATAAAAATGATGTTAAAAAAGTTGATAATAGCATCAATTATGATAATAATAATTTGTATCATTTATTAATAAGTAATTTAAATTAGTATCACTTAATTTTATGATGTTTTTAAATGATGTAATATAACCTTTTTTTTTTTAGTGTACACTACTATTATAAACAGAAAAACACAAAAACTAGTTGCAGATCGTCTAGTGTTTTGGCATCCCGTCCAATCAGTATCACTAAACAAAGTGAGTGATAAGAAGCTATCACGAGAGAAATTCAAACCACACGGTGCAGTCCCACGAATATACAACAATATTCTTTTAAGAAGATTGAAATCATACTGTATTGAGAGTGCATTTATTGACATAAAGTTGATTGCATATTGAATATCGGGACAATTAAGTGTCAACGGTCAAGTATTGTAACTTACATGCAAGGTTTCGAAAATATGTAGAATCATCCAACAATACCAAATTTTTCTTTGAGTGAAACAACCATACTATAATTGTTAAAAAATTTCAAAAAACCCCCCTTATGCCTCTCAAATATGGTGGCGGGCTTATTGATGTAATCTTTCATACGGATCTGAGTTCACCACGGGGTGAATCTGGGCACTCCAATATTGAATCGTTAGAGCTAGGACCAATATGTAAAGGGTGTAAACTCCATACTGCTTCAAGATTCCTCGCGAGATGAAACCAAAACACTTAAAACAGTTATGTTCATGTGTTGTATGTTTTGAATGTCATATTATTGGCCATGTCATGCGCTCTAATTGTAAAAACTCATCAGTCTATCTCATAACGACTAGCTAATCGATATGCGTCTTGCCTCCGGTACACATAAAGTTGGTTGGGTAGACGTATGTCATCAAATAAGACAAAACAATACAATATACCAATTTTTATTTCGTATAATACGAATTTGGTGAAAGATTATCTTCAGATAAAATGTATTTCACGAAATTAAATATCTCATCCACACGTTCCTCGTTCTAATTGTGATCCAACTTTGTGGCCATCGTTCTAGTTACAACAAATAAAGGCTGAATGCTCTCTCTAAAACCATCATATAACATCTACTTAATTGCATCGATCTTAATATATCAAAGAACAGTCAGGACCCTAGATTAGATTCCTTTATCTTACCTCTATCATCAACAATCCACATTTTTTTTTCACGAATCACATCATTTACCATATGAATAGTACATACCTTTTTCATGCATTGCTAGTTTTTCTAACCTATCATCTAATGTATCTTTAACATGATGTTCACAGCTAGTACTACCATAATTTACTCGTGTATCATTTTCCCCGTGCGAATACTAAACCTTGTAACTCGACATTAACCGTCTTACGTACAAGTGCTTCCAAACTATTTTGACGAAGATTAATCTTTGCACAGTTAAGTATGTTTTGTCGAAAAGTATATGAGATAATAAAGTCCATTGTCGAACTCATCCATAAGTAGTTTAGTCACTCAATTTTGACGAGGTTTATCCTTACAAATTTGAAAATATTCATTGGAATTTGAAAATGATATTTCTATGTTTTTTTTTAGTGTGTTTTTTTTCTTTTCAACTGTGTAGATTGTGATTTCAAGACTATTTATGAGAGAACAATCCGACAGATTTTACTATATTTTTCCAGATTTATCTATGATGGTCACTTATTCTCGTCTGAAACTACTTCGCTTTATTGTAGAAGATCAGAAAAAGCGTTTATTCTTGACGTAAAAATTAAGCAAAAGCAAGCATTTCTTCTTTGCATATCTTAATACAATATTGTTTTTGGTACCAATATCAATTTTCGTTTATAATTTCATACCAAAATTTCAAGCTTAATATATTTATATAATCCATATATTGTTTTTTTTTGTTAAAGAAATAATTAACCATAATCCATATATTGTTATTTTATAGAACACTTCACAAAATATACAAATTATGATTATTACCGTACGAAGGTGTTGGAGAATGTAGGGAATTTGTTACAAACCCTATAACTACGGAACAGGTTATTTGAGCAAGTAATTAAAGAACACAGAGATTTAACGAGTTCAGATCATGGTGTGTGATCTTACATCTCGGTCTGGAGCTTTTTCACTATATCAGAGATTACAATAATTTAGGGTTTCTCACAATCTCTCTAAGAACAAGAAAGATCTCTCAAAAGCTCTCAACTTTCTGATTAACTCTCATAACCTAAATCCTACACATGCTTAGCTTTATATAGCTTAAGACAATTACAAAGATAAGAAAGTTTAACATAAACCTAAACCCAATAGGAAACTAAACCCATTCCTTATTTGACTAATACCTAAGTCCCGGACCTTGTTAACACTCAATGATTTTCATCACAAAAGAAAGAGGGCCCAAGCCCAACAAACTCCACCTTGATGACAATCACTTCAGAGTGTAACACCTTCATCTTTGCATCTCATGTGCCACTCCAGACAAACCAGCACCTTAGTGCTCTTTTAAGTTGAGAAAGCTCAAAGCCTTCTCAAACTTATCCATAGGAAGAACCTTCGTCAACATATCAGCCGGATTTCTCTCAGTCGGGATCTTAGACAGCTTCACTTCACCTGAAGCAACAATATCCCTAATAAAATGCATCCTCCTGTTGATATGCTTTTTCCTCTCATGATGAACATTGTTCTTGGCCAGACTCAAAGCACTTTGGAAATCACACCAGATTTCCACTGAGTCTTGTTTGAAACCGAATTCCTCGACCAAACCCCGAAGCCAAATTGCTTCCTTAACTGCCTCGACCAATGCCATATACTTTGCCTCTGTTGTAGACAGCGCGACAACATGTTGAAGACTCGATTTCCAGCTAATAGCCGTTCCACCTGCTGTGAAAACATAACCTGAAATCGACCTGCTTCTATCAAGATTTGACGCAAAATCTGAATCGCAGAAACCTTCAACTCTAAAGTCCTTGTTCCTCCCGAACACAATCTTTCGATCCTGGGAGCTTTTCAAATACCTTAGCACCCACTTTACAGCAGTCCAATGTATCATGCTTGGCTTACTCATGAACCTACTAACCTAGCCAACAGCATATGCAAGATCACACCTAGTTCCCAACATCGCATACATGATACTCCCAATAGCATTTGAATATGGAACATCATCCAAAATTGTCTCTGCCTCATCATCCTTGACAGCTGATAACTTGAAGTGCGACCCAATAGGTGTAGCAACAGATCTAGACTCATCCATATTGAACACCTGCAAGACCTACTTGATATAACCAGATTGACTCAATTTGAGAACTCCACCTACACGATCCCTCGCAATATCCATACCAAGAATCCTCCTTGCTGCTCCTAGATCCTTCATCTCAAACCTACTGCTCAACAGATCTTTAACAATCTGTATCTCCTTCATATCCTTTGATGCAATAAGCATGTCATCAACATATAGGAGAAGGTAGATAAAAACACTTACCCTTGCTCTCCTTTATGTAATCACAGTGATCAAACTCACTTCTCTTAAACCCATGAGTAACCACAAATTGATCAAAGCACTTGTTCCACTGTCTTGGAGCTTGCTTAAGCCCATATAGTGCCTTATGCAACAAGCAAACATGGTCCTCCTTCCCCTTAACAACAAAACCCTCTGGTTGCTCCATATAGATCTCTTCTTCAAGTAGTCCATGAAGAAACGCAGTCTTAACATCAAGTTGCTCCAATTCCAGATCCAAATTAGCATAAACCGAGAGAAGAAACCTGATACTTACATGCTTCACAACCGGAGCAAATACGTCCTGATAATCAATACCCTCATTCTGAGAATATCCCTTAGCTACCAATCTAGCCTTGTATCTCGGTTCTTCAACTCCAGGGATTCCCGACTTTAACCTGAATACCCACTTGCAACCAATCACCTTTCTTCCATGAGGCCTTTTGACTAACCTCCAAGTCTTGTTCTTATCCAGAGAACTCATCTCTTCTCCCATACCTCCATTCCAGAGAATACTATCCTTACTCTCAATAGCCTCCTGATAGTCCCTTGGTTCTTCATAACTTATCTCAATCGCAGCAATCATAGCAAAACTTGCACAATCATAATCATTGAGATATGGAGGAGGTCTTGTAACTCGCCTAGAAGGAGAACGAGTTACTACTGTATCATCCTGAGGTATATCGTCTGCATCACCAACTCCACCTGAAGAAGAACTTTGGTTGTTATCTTCAGAAGTCGGATTTGTCGTTTCCTGTCCTCCTTGTCGATCGACAGAAGGTGGGTGTCGATCGACAGAGGTCTCGTGTCGATCGACCGAAGGGGTCTCGTGTCGATCGACAATACTCTCGCAGATTTTTTCTTTCTCCTGACTCACTTGTCGATCGACAGAGAATGTCCTGTCGATCGACACAGTCGCTGGACTCGGGTTTTCCAGCTCAGAATCAGCATTAGCACCCTGATTCTTCAAGTCTTTGAACACTTTATCTTCCACAAAGACTACATTCCTGCTAACCACACACTTTGATTCATCCAGGAGCCATACCTTGTACCATTTGACTCCTTCGGGATAGCTAGTGAAAATTCCCTTCACCGCTCTTGGTCTTAACTTCCCTTGATCTGCATGGACATAAACCAATGACCCAAATCTTCTCATGTGCTCATAACCAGGCTTTCTTCCCAGCCATAGTTCTTCAGGAATCCTGCCATCTAATGCAGATGAGGGGCTTCTATTAATTTGGTACACAGCTGTGCTCACCGCCTCAGCCCAGAATTCTTCACCCAAGCCACTCTCATCAAGTATACATCGCACTTTCTCCATTATTGTTCTATTCATGCGCTCAGCCACTCCATTCTGCTGTGGAGTGTATAGACACGTCTTGTGCCTCTCTATTCCATGCTGCTTGCAAAACCCATCAAAGTCTTTGTTCACAAACTCCAACCCATTGTCTGTTCTCAGACACTTCACTTTCTTTTTGATTCTATTCTTAACTAGATTCTTCCATTCACAAAACTTTGTGAAAGCTTCACTCTTAACAGACAAGAAGAACACCCACACTTTCCTAGTGTAATCGTCAATGATAGACAGAAAATACTGCTTACCAGAGATGCTTGGAGTAACAGATGGAGACCCCCAAAGATCTGAATGTATATACTTCAGTGCTTCACCTGAATTGTGTTTTCCAATGTTGAAGCTCAATTTCTTGGTCTTCCCCATAACACAACTCTCACAGAATTCCATCTCTCCAATCTTCCTCTTATCAAGGATGCTCCTTTTTGGTAGGATCATCAGATTCTTCATACTCATGTGTCCTAACCTTCTATGCCACAAGACTGTCTCATCATTGCGAGGTTTACTAGAAACACATACATTTGACTGTCCTTTCACAGTCTCTCCATCAAGCAAGTACAAAAAACCGCATAAAGAGTCTTGTAATCCCATCTTCTCATTCATATAGAAACTTGTTTTTCCTTTGCCTCCAGCATGACCAAACCCAAGCCTATTTAACACAATGGCAGTTATCAAATTTATCTTCAGCTTAGGAATGTACCTGACATTTATCAATGTCTTCACCGTGCCACCACATGCTTTTATATTGATGGAACCTATTCCTGCAAATTCAATTGAATAGTAGTCCCATTGTGGCACTTCACCAGAGTTGAGCTCCTTGAATGTATACAACCAGTCTATCCTTGAGGCTATGTGATATGAACTACCCGAATCAATCACCCACCTCTCTTGATGTCAACTTTCCAAGACTGATAATGCATCAACTCCAGCTGATTGTTTGATGACCACCGCTGCACTGGCATCATCATCATCGCCCATGCTCTTCTTCTTAGCACAAAAATCAGCTTCCACATGTCCATCCTTCTTGCAATACCAACAGTTGAGTTTTGTTCCCGATCTCAATCTGCTTCTGCTTCTATATACATAGTTTCTTTGATCCTTATTTGAATGAGTTTCCCGAGCCACATACACATCGAAGATGGCTATCTTCACCTTCGAAAACTTAGAACTCATAGCATCCAATAAACCGAAACTATTATCTCCCTGCAGCTAATGTGTCGATCGACACAGATGGGTGTGTCGGTCGACACAATCTCAAAACGTCGATTCTTCTTTCGAACCCTAGCCGACGTGTCGATCGACAGAAGGAACTGTGTCGATCGATAGAGAGCACCTGCGACGATTCCTAAAACCTAATCCTCTCGCCGTCAACTGCCTTTGTTCCCGGGCTGTTGAACCACCTCGATCTAAAACCTAGATCGCCATCGATGCCTTTTTCCCGGCAATCGAAAAATAAATCTGAAACCCTAAACCGTTGATTGCCTTTAGCCCAGCAACCAACTTCCTTGATCCAAAACCCGGATCACCGCTTTACAGCTTTTACCGTTCTGCTGAAACTGCCGTGTCGATCGACAGAGTGCATGTGTCGATCGTCACAAAAAACTGCAGACGATTCTTCTCTCGCCGCACTGACTATCTTCTCCAACAATCAACACAAAACCTTGATAACCGGCAATAGCTTTTAACCTAGCTATCAACCCTAATCTAAAACCTAGATCTCAGCAGAATTCTTTAACCCTCACTCAGGAAACCTCAAACCTGGCTCTGATACCACTTGTAGGGAATTTGTCACAAACCCTATAACTACAGAACAGGTTATTTGAGCAAGTAATTAAAGAACACAGAGATTTAACGAGTTCAGATCACGGTGTATGATCCTACGTCTCGGTCTGAAGCTTTTCCACTATATCAGAGATTACAACAATTTAGGGTTTCTCACAACCTCTCTAAGAACAAGAAAGATCTCTCAAAAGCTCTCAACTTTCTGATTAACTCTCATAACCTAAATCCTACACATGCTTAGCTTTATATAGCTTAAGACAATTACAAAGATAAGGAAGTTTAACATAAACCTAAACCCAATAGAAAACTAAACCCATTCCCTATTTGACTAATACCTAAGTCGCGGACTTTGTTAACACTCAATGATTTTCATCACCAAAGAAAGAGGGCCCAAGTCCAACAGAGAAAATATATAATAAAAGAAGAAGGTTTCTTAATTATATCATATCTTACACATATGAAGGTACGACATAGAAAAGAGAAAAAAAATTACAAAGCAACAAAAAAAATTAGGGGATGTTGAGATCATTGTACGCACATATACGGTTTTATTTTATTTTATGGAATGTAAATATGACGTTCATTCTTTTACTTCTGCTAAACCATATGCTTAATCCCGTTTCATTTGACGCTGTAACAACACAAAATATTAAGATTGTAAGTTAAAATGTCAGAAAAATAAACATATAGATTGAGTGATTAAAACAAATAATAGAATAAAACTTACGTGGTGCAGTTGGTTTTCATGGAAATGAGATAAGGAATGCTAAGACCGCACTTTGCAGGAAGACCAGCGACTATAGTTGCATTAAGATCAGGAATGAGCTTTGCACTGGATTGTAGACATTGGCATGCTTGTTGTCGGTCCGGTGTGGTTTGAGCCATGCTGTTCAGTTTTGTGACTCCTAAACAGCACAGTCGCGGTACCTCTCCACCGTTTTTAAGGTACTCCACACACGGAGCCACCCTGAATCCCACAGTGATACATGAGTTTGTTGCATCTACTGATGCAACTATGCACACCGTTAAAACGAGACATGTGAAGAACCTAAGAGAGGCTCATTTTTTTTTTTTGGGTGATTACAAAACTTAGAATTTTTTTTTTTCTTTTCTTTTCTAAGTTTGTGTTTTGTTGTTGGATCTGAGAGAGGTGGGAGGTGATAATAAGTTTAAATAGGGATTTTAGATGAACTATATTTTGTTTTTAATTCTTAAAAAAGTATATGTATTACAGCTAAAAAGAAATATTACATGTAGAAAGTGAACCAAACTAAGAAAACATAATATTGATTTGTAAATCTTAAAAATATATATGTGATCTTAAGATAGAATTGTATATTCCACCTAATAATTTCTTCTTTTAAAATATATATTCGTTTTTAAATTTTATTTTTCATGAGAGTAAAGTATATGGAAACAATATTTTCTGAACTTTAGAAAAAAACCAAGTAAAAGGAAAAAACATCTATGAAAACGGTAGAAAGATTATAGAAAAAAAATAGTACTATAAAAAGTTTATAAATTTTTAAAACTAAAATGAGGAAAGGAAAGAAGGCTAGCAATGCAAAACCTTTAAAAAAAAAAAAAAAAAGAAGGCTAGTAAAAATAAAACTAACCTTTTAAAACCTCAGTGCCATCTAATACCTCTCTTTACCGCGTCAGAAAGGGAAACATGTCTAGAATATGTCAAAAATTTCTGACAGCATGATCTCTCGGATAGCATCCATAATATATCTGACACATTGGTTTCGATCAATGTGGGGCACACTAGGTCGAAGCCCAAAATCCATTAGAAAAAAATAAGTGAAGAAAATGTATTTTCATTGCTTTATGTGATCAATTAAAACCTTCGACACAAAAATACGGGACTAAACGTCTTTAGTTTCAACGGTGAAGAAAACTGAAAAAGCACAAATAAGAATGACTATTCTTGAATCTTTAAATCCGAACGAATTAGAATTTGCGAGCAAGCAAACCAGAGAGCTGGATAAATAGAATCTCAAGTTACTTATTGGATATGAAAATGATATTTTCCTTTTTGTTGTCAATATAATTTTGTATATTCCTATTAGATTTAGGTTTATTCTTTCTAGCCGCCCAGCCTCTCATGTTCGTTAAGACAGTCACCTTTGCCACATTTTTGAACATGGCTATTGTGTAGGAGTGTTTAGATAAAAAAAGTTTGATAGGAAATTAGCAACTCTTAAGACGACCAAAAAAATAAGAAGTAAATAAGAAGTCCCATAAAAATTGATAATGAATCAAGGGGGATTTGCTATACACCAAAAAATGAGTTTGATTGTAAAAGTATACTGCCAACTCAAACAAATACAAAACTACATTTAAGGGTATGCTAAATTATGATTATCCTCTTATGACCAAACAAAAATATAGAAATCGCAATTACCATTATAACCTTCGCGCTGTCAAAAATTTCTTGGAATTTTTCTACAAGATACATACGAAAATATTAAAGTAATTAAATCTTAAATTTAAATTTTAGAAATATAGAAAATTATTTTGGTAAATTTGTTTGATACATAAATTATATATTAACAAATTGATGTATGAAAGTTGAAATTTCATAAGAACTAATCAAATTAAACTATGTAAGCTAAAATAGTTTCTATATCCCAAAAATTTTGAAAACTTCTCGAGAAGTCTGTTATGAAAAAAAAATCTTAAAACTTAAATTAAAATTTTTTAAAAAGATATATCATTAAATATTTTTATACATAAATTAAATATAAATAATTGTAAAGTATATGAATTAAAATTTCTTAATAATGAATCAAATTAAACCATATGAGTCAAAATGGAATATAAATCACAAATAGAAAGTTTCTATGGAACATTTACATATATCTTTAGGGGTTAGATTTGAGGTTTTAATATTTTTCAGTTGCAATGTTAAATGTTCATATACAGTATTTGTTATATTTCGACTATATTAAACAATTTTGATGTTTGTTATAAGGTTTACTTCATAATTTTTTCTATTAAATGTTTATTAGTTCATTTAGGGTTTCAAGACTTCCCAAAAAGTTTTAAAACAAAATCGTAAAATTAAATTATAAAATTAGGAAAAAATATTGTATTAAATATTCTTTATATAGAAATCTCCTTTTTCTTATAGACTTCAAAAGAAGTCTGAAAAAGGTAGTTTTGCAATTGACCAAAACTTCAATTTTTTGGAGTGCCTTCTTTTGAGTGTCTTTTATAAAATTACATGGTAGTTTTTCAATTGATAAAGGTTAACTTTTTTACAAAAGACTTCGTGAGAAATCTGAACAGCGAAGACTTTTTGTGAAATCTTAAATGGAGTATTTTTGGAGTTGACTAAAATCTCTATTAAGACTTCTCGTGAAGTCTTCGAATTTAACTAGTTGGTCAATATTTAGAAATCTTGGTCAACTGCAAAAATACCTTGTTTTTTCAATTTCACATTTTTCTTGAAGTCTAAAAAGTCAACATTTTGGTCAATTGCAAAACTATCCTACACTTTTACAACATACTTCAAAAGAAGTCTTCAGAAAAAGTCAATTTTTGGTCAAATGCAAAACTACCCTCATTTTACGGAGACTTCTTGAGAAATCTGGATCATTTTTTTTTGTTTACACATGATAATTTCCATATTGAAAACAAATTTGTTTAACCTGGCTAAGAAAAAAAAAGCCAATTACAAAACTATGTCTTCGTTGACCACAGACTTCATTTGAAGTCTGCTCCGAAATGAGACTTCATGAGAAATCTGAAATCACGAAACATATATCAAATTTGGAAATCATGTGAAAATCACATAAATCGGGTTTTGGGCTCATTTTTTTTGCATTATCAAGTGCCTAAAACTTCTAATTAAACCAATACCCAACAAATATAGTCATGTTTATGCAAGAATAACCGAAATCGCAAGAGATCCAAAAATTTTAATTTTTAAAACGTGAATTATAAAGTTTTTTTTGATGAAATTAGAGAGGAAATGGGAGAATAGGTGGTTGTGAACTCTAATATGGAGTTTTAATGGTTTGAAATTGCCTGTATGAAGCACTAAGAGCTTGAAGTTTGGTAGTTAATGGTGATTGGGATGAATTGGAGAAGATGGTGTTTCAATGTTATTTTGAAAATATGAAGAAGGAGGGTGTAATTTTGAGCTTGATTTCAATTTATGGTGTATTTTAACAAAGAGTCCATGAACTAATCAAGAGAAGGAATACCTTATCTCCATTTTCACCTCTTACCTGATTAAAATGGTTGTCTTTATATCATTTAAACTCGGTTGACATAATCAAGTTGTACTTGATTCATGCATCCAACAATTACTCGATATATTTTATTTGTCAATAATTTACAATATGCAATCTGTTTTGAACCAATAATATTACTAGAGCTCAATAATAGTACTAGATATTTTTTTTTGTCAATAATATTAGCATAACGTAGATGTCTACATGGAGCAGCCAAAAGGTTTTGAACCAAGTACAAATTTTTTATTTATTTTAAAAAGGCTGATACGATCTAGTTGTAACCTTAGAAAGAACCACAAATGCATAGTTATGCAATTGTAGTACTTAGGGGTCAAATCCAGAAGGACTTGGAAAGACACAACAATTTTCAGATTCAGATTAAGCTAAACAATGTAAATTGTAAATAAAACGCAGCAAAACAATGTAAATTAATTGTAACAAATCATATGGGAAAAAGCGTGAAACCTAGGGTATTCCTAAGAAGAATCCAAATTGTGACTAATAGAATTATTAGGGTTTCTATGAAGTGACATCTAGAACTACAAACACAAATATGAGCTCACCAACTTTCGTTGCGCGAGACACCTATATCTAGAGACTAAGGTACTGAGTTTCCTACGCGAACCTTTCGAATATAAATATGCAAAGAACACAATATGATTGGTTCAAAAAATTCCTAAACCGAATTTCCTACGCGTTTAGGCCATCTTGATCTCCTGATAGATCCAACAATTAACAATACTTTTGCATCTATTAATTACCTAAGAGCTTAATTCTAGGTGATCAATCTAGAACAATTAACTAAGAAAAATCAAAGGGGAAGACTTTAAGATAAACCATAACAATTAAAAAGCATCAACAATTCTTCATCAATCTTATATACAATCCCTAGACCTAACAAGCAAACTACTTTAGAATGGTTGAGTTAAACACAAACATGTTTTGAATAAAAAGCATCAAAGATTCAAGAGAATAAATAAAAAGGATTCAAAAATAATTTCTTATTCTCCCTAAAACAATCGCTCTCTAAAAATCTAGACTAAAATAAAGCATAGCATAAACAATGGCTTAAAATATGTATTTATAAGCATATGAGATGTCCTAGATGTTTCCTATTCCAATTGGGATTAAATCTAGGTAAAATATGGCAACTTGGACTCTTAAAACTGAAATTTTCGGGCATGTTGACTTTGTGTCGGTCGACACAAGGGATATGCGTCGATCGACACTGTATTCGCAGATTGGCTCATTTTTCTACTCGCGTCAGATCAGACATGTCTTCACTAAAACATGCATATATGGAGCTACAGACCTTCAAACGACTTGATTGAAATTGGAGATGAAAGCTAACTTCCATATCTTTCTTTCGAAATCGATTTCATCTCCATTGGAAATCGGGAAGACCTTCATCGAATGTCAAACTTCTAAAAGTCATATCCAATACTGCATCTCCCATTTATCAGTTTTGCAACAATTTCTCCAAATCATCCCAAATGCTCCATCATGTTATTTTGTACAGATAATTCTTAAAAAATGAACAAAAACACTACAGAAAACAATAGAAAAAACCCATAAAAACACTTATATATCAAAGGCCTTGTATGGCCTAAGACAAGTACCAAGGGCATAGTAGGATTGAGTGCTACTTTATAAGTAATGTTAGTGCGAACACACTTTTTTTTGTAAAATAAAAAAAATAAGGAGAAAGTACGATTGAGCATTAGCCTTTTTTTAGATAATCTTATTTACACGGTAATTTTGAATCGATGCTTGAGGAATTCAAGGTCTCAATGAAGGAGGATTTATTAATGAAAAACTTTTGAAAGATAAAAGACTTCCTAGATGTCGAGGTGATCCAAGACGAGCAAGAAATATTCATTAGTAAAAAGGAGTATGCGATATATACTTTGAAAAAATTTGGCATGGAATTAATCTGGTTGAAAATGTGACTGGTCCAAGCAATAAGTTGTCCAAGGAAGGAGTTCGACTAGTGGTGGATGCAACAACATCTAAGCAGCTTGTTGGAAGTCTAAGGTATTTGATAGCTACGTAGACCCAACTTAATCTATTCAGTCAATTTGGTGAGTAGATATATGGAAAGTTCAAATTAACAGCAGATGTTGGCTGCAAAGATATGTGCAAGGAACTAGCAGATTTAACATGCTATACAAATCCGGTGGAGAGAATCATTGGTAGGCTATGTGGACGTTGAATATGAAGGAGATGTTGATGATATGCGAAGCACTTAGGGATATTCCAGATCTCAATCAAATCATCCATCACTACAATGTTGACGAGTCCACTTCCTCATCCGTCGGTTTCTTCTCCTTCTTGGACGGCTCAAGTGGCAAAGACAGCTCTGCTATTAAAGTCCATTGTAGAACTCATCCATAAGTAGTTTGGTCATTCAATCTTGATGAGGTTTATCCATTCAAATTCGAAAATACTCATTGGAATTTGAAAATGATGTCTCTATGTTTTTCTTTTGTTTTCTGTTTTTGTTATTCTTTTCAAATGTGTAGATTGTGATTTCAAAACTATTTACAGGGGTACAATCCGACGGATTTCAAACAGATTTATTGTAGAAGATAAGAGAAAGCGCTTCTTCTTGACCTAAAAAATAAAACAAAAGCAAGCATTTCTTCTTCGCATCTAAGTAGTTTATTTTTTCTAGTACCGATATCAATTTTAGCTTACAATTTCATACCAAAATTTCAAGCTTAATATATTTATATACCCCCCCTAATTGGTTTATAGAACACTTCACTATATATGATTCTCAAGAGCATTTTTTAGTGTTGAGTTCTCTATGAAATTTTCATATTTAAAAAATAATAAAAAAATAATATTTTAATAAAATTTTGTGAGAACATGTTCTCATACGAGAACACTTAGAGAATATCTTAAAAACACTAAAATACATATATCATAATATTATAATATTATTTGTTTAGTTTCTTTTAGAAATAAAATTTAGTTAAAAATAATAAAACTAAACATTAGATATTATTATTGTATTAGATGAGAACACTAAATGAGGTTCTCCCCACTAATGATGCTCAAGTATGAAGGCTTTGGAGAAAATATATAATAAAAATCGACTTATTAGGGCTTTCTCATATTATATCTTGAACAGATGAAGATACAACATATATAAGAAAGCAAAAGATTATAAAGAAACAAGACAAACTAGGGCATAACTAGGGCACGTTGAGATCAACGTACATAAACGTTTTTGTTTTTTCTTGGATGTTCTTTCATTTACTTGACTCTATTTCACTTGACGCTGCAACAACACAAAATATTTTTATAAGTTAAAATGTTAGAAAAATAAAGATATAGATTGAATAATTAAAATAAAATACAAAACTTACTCGGTGCAGTTGATTTTCATGGAGATGGGATACGGATTTCTAAAACCGCACTTTGCAGGAAGGCCAGCAAGGCCAGCGACTAAAGTTGCGTTGAATCCAGGAATGAGATTTGCATTGTAATTTAGGCATCGACATGCTTGTTGTCGGTCCAGTGTGGTTTGAACCATGTTGTTGAGAGTTATGACTCCGAAACAGCACAGAAGCGGTACCTCTCCCCCGTTTCTAAGGTACTCCACACATGGAGCCACCCTGAATGCCACGTTGATACATGATATTGTTGCATCTACTGATGCAACTATACACACCGTTAAGACGAGGCAAGTGATGAATCTAAAACAGAGAGCCATTTTCTTTTTGGGTGATTACAAAAATTGGAGATTTTCGTGAGTTTTTCTTTCTTTTGTGCTTGTGTGTCGATGTTGGATCTGAGAGAAGTGGGAGGTGATGATGGGTTTAAATAGGGATTATAGATGGACTATACTTTTTTTTTATATAAAAATATATGTAGTACAGCTAAATATTACATAATTTATCAACATTTTAATTTGATGTTTGAAAATTTAGAAAGTAAACCAAGTAAGAAACATAATATTTTTTGTACATGTTAAATATCTGTGGTATTAAGATAAAATTGTATATTCCACCTAATAATTTCTGCATTTAAGAAATATATCCCTTTTTAGTTTTTTGTTGTTGTAAATATTGGAAAATAGAAAAGTAGACCTAAATTAAACATGAGAGTAATATATAGAAAAATTATTATCTGAACTTTAGAAAAAACCAAGTAAAAAGAGAAAAAAAACCATGAAAATGGTAGAAAGATTATAGAAACAAAGGTACTATTAAGAGATTATAAATTTTGAAAACTAAAATGAAAGAGGAAAGAAGGCAAATGATATGAATTTAGGCTAGCAAAAATAAAACTAACCTAACAAAACTTGTTGACTCAATACCATCTAAGAACATGTACATTAGGGGTTCATGAAGAATTCTTGGACACGGGTTCATAAGTAAACAAAATAAAAAATTAATATATCTAAGAATCCCAACTGGCAAAAGCTCTTAGTTAAAAATTCGGTTCGTCACTGTTGCGCTAACGTGTCATGGTTGGATTGGTTCCTTTTTTCTTTTGCGTTTTGATTTTTTTTCTCCATATGTAAAAGAAAAATTAATAATAAAAAATAGGTAAGAACTCCATAAAGCAATCCGCTGATGTACATGCTCTAATATCTCTCTTTAAGAATGCTTTTTATCAAAAAAAGAAAAAGAAAAAAAAACCTCACTTTAGCGCGTCAGAAAGAAAACACATCTTGAATATGTCAAAAATTTCTAACAGCATGTTTTTTCTGATATCATATATCATTATCTGACGTATTGGTTTCGATCAATGTTTTCAAAAACAGACTGTTCACAGAATCGGAAAATCTTTTGGGTCGCGAGTCAATGTATTATGACCGGTTTCGATTGGGTTTGATCATATGGTAAAAATTGTGATATAGTTGTTCATATGTTTATATATATATGTGATATAGAAATATAAGCCTCGAAATAAAAACTCTTTGAAAAAAATACTCTAATAATCACAATAATGTGTGTGTTTTTTTTAAAGAAAATCGTTGTTATTTATCTAGGTTTAACTAATAAATCAAAGTTTTCTTTTGATGATTTCATATGATTTTAAAATATTCATATATTTTTCAGTATCTTATGAAAAATATATTTGCTTAATTTGTTTTAGTGTGTTGTATTCTTTTTCAAGCCAATCAATAAGAACTTAAGAAGAAAAAAGATAAATATGTACCATTGTATTTTATTTCGACGATTTTGGTTTGCTAAAAACGTGAGAATCTATAAGATATCAATAAAATAGTGTGGATTCCGAGGTCAAAATTGCTAAAGAAAACCCTATATCGATTATTAAGAAAAAGGAAAAATCAATAGGAAAATGGAAAGGTCTCTTAAGACTAATAAAATATTTGAAACTTTGATCTAAACTCACTAAACCTAGGTCAACCGGTTTTATTGGTTCACCGAAATTTGGGTTTTGTCAGTTTAATAGGTGTTTTATCCGGTTCAACTACCACTTGTCTTTGTCGATGGTCGCTTTGTTGAACCAATCGTCGGCATGCTTGCTTCTTTGTTGCTAATCTTCTTTCGTTACCGTCGGCAGAGTTTTCTATTTTTCACGATATTGCTTCATCTTCTTTCCTTGCTCCATCCTAATAACAATTCCTAAGTTAATGCTTCTCCTTTGCTTTTCCAATACTCCATAATCACGTAGAAGTTTTCACAGTGTACTTAATGCTTATGAAAATGCAACCTATAACTTCTAGATGCAAAATTGATAAAAACAAAGCTATTTACAACCTAAAATGGGGATTTAGATCTTTAAAACACTAAATGGAAGGTCTAAAATCCACCAAAATACACTCACATCACCACTCGGGAATGGCGACCGACTCTTCGGACTGCTAATCTAGACATGTTCGTGCCAGCTCTTGAATCACGTGATGTGGCTCCAACGGTCGATAGTGTGGTCGGCGCTTCCTCTGATTCTTCGCTCGCTTATACCTTCCAAACCATAGCTTTGTTTGATGATATGCTTCTTGCTACGGCTTTGTCTTTCCATGACATAGAGTCTGTACACAAGAAACTTGGAAATAGCTCGAACCCTTCTCCCTCATGCCTATATAGACTCCCCTTAGCTATTTTCGGCTCTTTTCACACCTATTTCAAATTGAAATGCACAAATATACAAAAGAAATGCAAAACTATAACTATAAAATCGGGAAAATCCCACGAAAAATCCTCAAAGTGGCAACCACTTCCACTTTAAATCTCAAGACTATTAGGTGATTCAAATAAACTTTCAATGTGACAAAGATGGCAAATTAGACCTTCAATGTGGCTTCCTTCTTTCATTGCCTTAAAACCCTAACGAGTGTTCATTCTGAACAGTAACTCTGTAAAAAAAAAAAAGAAATTATTCAAAAAATTCTTTAACAACTCAAATATTTTTAAAAAATTCTAAAAATCTAAAAAAATCAACAAATTCTTTTCAAAAATTCCGAAATCTCTTTAATTATTCAAAATAATTCAAAACAATCTTTAAAATTCCCAAAAAAAGTTTCAAAAAATCCAAAAAATTCATAAATTGTGAAAAAGCGAAATTATATAAAATAAAATAATACTCTACATCTTTTTAAAAAAAAAAACTCCAAAAGTTTGTCAAAAATTCATAAATTATATAAAATTAAAACTATAAATTAAAAATATGTATATCTTAAAAAAAATTAAAAATGATGATTCTAAGATAAAATACAAATACACGTGTTGTGGACATGACATGATATAAATACACGTGCTGTGGTTGGATCAAGACACATGTTATAATTTTAAGGTATCAAGTAACCAATAAAGACACAAGGAGAGAAACATTATTCGATTGTGACTTGTATACGCGCATAACCACGAGTAAAAAAGGCAACCAAATACCATGATTTTTGGGGTCGGGTTTGGGTCAAAGTAAAAGTGAGGAGAAATCACAATCTCGAACATGTTCTTCTCCCTGTGTCTTTCTTGGTTAACCGATGACTTATAATGCTCACATGTGTCTCGATCCAACCACAACACGTGTATTTATATTTGTCATGTCCATTTTATTCATGTATTTTATTTTAAACATTCAATTTTATTTTTGTAAGGAACATTACATATCTTTTAAATTATAGTTTTAATTTTACATTATTTTAAAAAAGAATTTTGCAAAATTTTATCTAAAATATTATTTTATTTTATATAATCTCGGAATTTTTTTTTATATAATAATTTATGAACTTTTGGGAGTTTTAGAATTATTTTTGTATTTTTGGAAGTTTTAAAGATTTTTCTGAATTAATTTTGAATAATTAAAGAGTTATTTGGAATAATTGATTTTTTTTGAATTTTGTAGATTTGTAATTTTTTTTTTTTGAATTTTTATGAATTTGATATTTTTAGATTTTTTTTTATTTTTTTGAGTTGTTAAATAATATTTTGAAAATATTTTTTTTAATGGAGTTATTGTTCATCGTGAGCAGTTCTGTTAGTGTTTCAAGACAATTGAATTTGGAAGCCAGATTGAAAGTTTAATAAAATCATATAATAATCTGGAGATTTAAAATTGAAATATCTACCACTTTGAGGGTTTTTTTATGAGATTTTCCCTTTTAAAATCTATATTAGTGAAAACTAAATCAAATATGCATATGTACAAGTTGGATTGGTAAAAAACTGATAGCAATGTTTGTTGCAGAAGATGATCCAGATAAGTTTGAAGATGCAATAAAACGACAACTGGAGGAAAGAAATAGAAGTAGAGATCAAATCGATAGAAGGAAAAACAACACTTGGGAAGTGGTTGAGTTACATATCGGAGCCAAAGTAATAGGAGTCAAGTGGGTACTAAAAAACCCAATTCAATGAAGGATGATAAGAAGTCCAACAAGTTTAGATCTTGCTGTGGAGGCACAAAAGGGATGAAGTGTTGTCTAACTAGATGTGTAAAGTGTGTTCTTACGTGGAGAGCCCAATGAAGATGTCTATATGGAGCAGCCAAAAAGTTTTGAAAAAAAAAAGAAGACAGTGGGAAGGTTTACAAGTGAAAAAAGAAAAAGGCCTTGTATGGCCTAAGACAAGCACCAAGGACATTGTACAATAGTATTGAGTGCTACTTTATAAGAGAAAGATTCAAGAAGTGTTAGTGAGAGCACACTTTGTTTGTTAAAAAAAAGAAGAAGGAGAAAACACTATGACCATTAGCCTTTTTGTAGATGATCTTGTCTACACAGGTAACTCTGAATCAATGAAGGAAGATTTATCAATGAAAGCCTTTGGAAAGATGAATTACTTCATAGGTGTCGAAGTGATCCAAGGTGAGCAAGGAATATTCATTAGTAAAGAGAAGTATGCGACGGATACTTTGAAAATATTCGGCATGGAAAGCTTTAATCTGGTTCAAAATCTGACTGGTCCATTCAATAAGTTATCCAACGATGGAGCTCGATCAGAGGTGGATGCAACAACATTCAAGCAGCTTGTTGAAAGTCTAAGATATTTGACAGCTACGTAGACCCGATTTAATCTATTCAGTCAATTTGGTGAGTAGATATATGGAGAGTCCAAATGAACAGCATATGTTGAACACGATAATGGTACACTCAGGCAAGCGGAACCCAAATCCATTAGAAAATAAGTGAAAAAGCCCAAGTCCATTAGAAATAAGTGAAAAAGCCCAAAAATAATTTAGTTTGGCGTTATGTAAGATATGAGTTTCTTCTTATCGACTCTTGTGTTGTTTGTTTTTGGGGGGATTTGAGATTTAGGATGGATGGTTTACGATTATTCGAAGGGGCTGGAAAAATTCTACATCCGTATATATGAGTTTGTTGATAATCCTTCAACGGATTCAATAATCTCATGGAGCAAAAGTAACAAGACCTTCGTTATTTGTAATTCTCGTGCAGTTTATAAATTTGTGTTTTTGTTGTTGTTGTGTTCTACCGTTTCTTGTTGTGTTCGAGAAGCCCTTTTCAATAAAATACTCACTGAATCTACCTCTGGTACATCCCATAATGTATAGACTTTTAACTCTCATCACATTTATGTGCGTTGTTTAGATCTTTGTTTCTCTTTACACATTACGTGATTCTTCCTTACAATGGAATATATGGACTTTAGTTTGCCGATTATTAGAGCTTCTGAGTTAGCACAAGATCATTTTAAAGCCGAGAAGTATGTAAATGCATTTGGCTCTACAACTAGATTCATCTAAGAAGGATTTTTACTACATGTAGCATACATGTCAAAGTTCCTACGAAAAAGTCTTTCTTAATAATCTTTTTAACTACCAAGATACTGCATACCATGAACTGGTTAGGTTTAAAACCTTGTGATTCAATATTCCAGTAAAGATGACTAGGGTTTTAATTCCAGGTTTTTTTTATTGAATAAGTTGATGTAACCGATGTTTAAGATATCCTCTCCTTCCATCAAATTTTGTAACATACTAACATCTATATACCGCGGTGGAGGTGTCAGAGCAATTATTTTAAAGAAAAGATCAAGACAAGTGAATCAAATCTTCATTTGAAAGGAGATTAAAATGCACCTCTTTCATTTCAAATTATCTATACAATTCATAGTCCATCATAAAACTGTAGCCTTTTCCTCTAAAATGACATATCCGTCGAAGAAATCGATGAGTATTATGGAAACTTATCTCTGCTGTGGATGAAATCAGATGATCTTAAAAAAATGAAGGCAGAATTTACGAGACTACCGAGGAGAATCAACTTTTGGGCACTTTACCTGATGTTAATGCTAAATTGACTTACTATCTTGTTTAAAAAATATATTTTTTAGAAAAGGATTTAGTGTATTTTACTTACAGAATTGCAAAGGAAATACATATTTTTTTTTTTGCATACAAAAGAATTAAGATGTTGATTAAAATTGGTGAAGTATTGAATTTGAGTAATTTCTCACCGCGTGGCATTTTCATAGGTCGATACCGTGTAAAAAAAATTAACAAACAAATACATGAGTAAAAAAACATATAAATATTTTTTTGTAAGAAATATGTCATAATTAGGGTTCCAAATCTAGTTATGAAATGGTACATATTTTATAGAAGTATTTTGTAAAATTAATTTGAATAGTTTATGATTTTGGTTTAACAAACATATGATAGATTATCATAACATGAGCAAATAGTTTTCTTTCTTTTTTACATCAGCGATCAATAATTTGCTAATTAATAAATATATTATTTGTAAAATGAAATAGGATCATTGACTAGTCAAAAGATTTTACTTAGTTATACAACAAAATTTTGTCACTTGTGCAAACCAAGTTCAAATAAATTATCAAAAATGATATGAATTTACCTGAGTAACAACATTCATAAATTAGATCTTACAGTTACTATTAACTATCTCAATAAACATATGTCAATAACATATTAAATTATCCAATGAAAATTATATGTATTTGGAGTCTAGACTATACTGTGGATATTTATTCAATGTAGGTTATGAAGTTCAAGAAAATACTGGCATGACGAAAGCAAAAAAGAAGATACTCTATCTAATACCTTAATTTAAAAGATAAAAAATCTAGAAATATTTGATGAAAAAGAAAAGCTAGAGATCAACTCAAACAAAATATAAATGCTAAAAAAACCACTCAATATTAAAATAAATGTTTTAGTTTTTTCGTATAGATATGTAAATATATATATATATATATATTAATTTTTTTCAGTAATAGGACCATAGCTTTACATAAAAGAATTTGAAATTTTATTATCTATCAAAATTTGTTAATTTTTAACTAACTTAAGTTAGGGTTGAATATTTTAAGTTTTCGTGAGTATTTTTAAGTCTCTGTGATCAAAACTTTTCTTTTCCTCTCTTCTCCTTGTTGATTTCTTTTATTGCAAAAACGTACCATAACTTGGAATTTTGGTTAGTAACATATTGGTTAATTAAGAGAAATATAATAATTCTTTATATCATATGTTTTTGTTGTTGTCCTTGTAGAGAACTAGGAGGGATGAGATTAGAGCCACAATTAGATGTATAGGCAAGTGAATGGGGAGTCTAGGCCTATAACAATTAAAGTGGCGGATTGTTTTTGGAGGAAGTAGTGCCACGTCCGGTCATAAATCATGCTTCCACACTCTCCTAAATGATGAGCTAAGGTCTAGAGCTTGTGCGTATCTCAAGTACCTCAATAGTCAAACCTTGGAGTCCTTTGTAAATGTTTTACACCCTCCTCCTAATGTTGGTATTGAAGAGGCTAAAGAAGCCTTCAAGGTCATTTTAGCTTCTATTCAAGAATGTGATGATCTCATCAACCGAGTCATGAATGAAGGATTCGACTGTTGTAGTTCATCGGAAGAAGCTGATGATGAGAGTGAGTGAGATGATGATGAGTAGGAGGGATAAATAAAAATTGTACTAATTAGCAACTTGTTTGTCTAATTAGTCTCTACTTATGTTTTTAATTAGCTACTTTGTTGATTGGAGTATGTTTGTAGACTTTAGGATGTTAAATGTTTGTTTGTTGACTTTATGATGTGCTATAAACCGTAGATATGGCACAATATGGTAAAGCTTAGATTACTCAATTCTATCAAAAACGTAATTGCAGCTACATATGTCCTCTTTAATTAATCAACTGTTTAGGTACAAAATCTTTGATAGAACTGCCCTTTGGTCCATAGCAAATAACAATTAAAGAGTGTGTCTATTGTTAATTTTTCTCACTTACCATTATCAAAATACAAAAAAAAAAAAAAAATATAGAATTAATACTGTTCAGAATAGTTCACTTCCAGTAACACAATCTGAGATGTGATGAACTAAAACTGAAATTTTCAAAGTTGACATTTTGAAAATGAGAAAGAATAAAGTTAAATTAAATTTGCGAAAACGAGCGAACCTTAATAATATAAACTTTAGAGAAATTTGTCATAATACGATGCAGCCAAAACCAAAAAAAAAAAATTCATAGAATCAATTGAATCTCGCGATTTATTAGGTATTTTCTTAAGATTTGCACAAGTGGAACATTGAAATCTATAAAAATATTATATATATTAATTTCAAAAAATCGACAGTTTTATTTTTCAAAACCCAAAATTCATGTAACATACACTTTTTAATAGTCTTAGGTTATTTTTTTCAATTTTTGCACAATGGAATCAACAAAGGGATAAAGCCATGTGTGTAAATTCAATTAAATGAAATTTTAACACATTAACCATGGACCACAACATCCTCGTTGCGTACCAAGACTCTCATCCACATATGACTCCACACTTATTTACGTTTGGTTTACCACTTCTATACCCCAGTTGCAACGTTTATAGGCCTCCACACCCAATCTCAGCCCATGGACCCAACCCTCGTCCAAGAGCTAGTGAGCTACTCCGGAAGACTTGTTAATTTTCCTTGCACACTACGAGATATTTTTTCATATTTTTTCCTCACTCACACGGTACTAAAATGACTTCTCAATAGGTTACATATCTTTAAATCGCTCTAATTGCAAAAAAATGTGTTACAAGATGTATTACAAAAAAGATAAGTTCATTTTGTTGATATATATAGGGAAATAGATTGTTGTAAGTTTTTCTTATACACCACCATCTTCCAAAAATCAATGATATTATAATCACCCCCATTAACAGAGCGCAACATCCTCGTTGCGTATCAAAACCGTTATTCTCGACGATATGAGCTCATATGACTTTCACTCGTCTGTTTGGTTTTAATACCACTTGTAATTTCCAGACAACTACCATTCCCGGTCATAAACTTTGTCTGACAGTTTGTACGCTACACCATAAGTCTTAAAAGACTTGTTGACGGTCCTTGCAAATTACTACGCGATATTATATCGTGTTTTTCCTCACTCATACGGTAATGAAAAAGATTTCTCAATAGGTGTTCGGTTCAAGAACACTTAACTCTAATGTGTTATGAAAATGATAGGTATACCTTTGTGTAATAGACAGCTAAATCAATTTTTTTACTAGACTTGTTCGTTTAGATAGTTTATGCCTCTTTACTAATTTAATAGTGGTGGATCTCGTGTTGTTCCTAGAGCAATCCAGTATGTAGTACTTGCGATAAATTTTGGTTAGTATTGAATGATTCTATGATATAGAAGATGATGTGACATGTTTATGTATTTGTCAATTTGGACCTTTCTTCGTTTACTCGATCTTGTCTATAAGACAATATTTTAGTATTGAATATTCTTTGTATATTTTGTTTACTCTCATATTGTTATCAATAATAATCAATCAGTTCAACAATCTTATATGGTACCAGAGAAACTAAAAGATTACAAAATCCAAAAACAACCCCTAAGGCCACTAGTAGAGCTCTATAAATAGCAAGGGATGTTTCTATTGTTATAGCCAAAATTCCGTAGCTATATTAAAATATCAACGGATAAAGATCCGTTGTTATAAAGTAGTGGCTATATGGGTTGTTGTTATTTGTTGCTATTTAACAACATATTAGCAAAGGATAATCCGTGACTAATCCGTTACTATATATAGCAAGGGTGAATATGAGCTAAACTGCCAATTTCCCCCACTTACAAACTTGTTTACGTGAAATTCCCCTAGTTCTTTCAAAACTATCAAATTCCACCGAATTGATAAATAATATATCGATTTCCACCTAATTTCTTAAATTGTGGTTTATGCGTGAAAACCACATCGTAGACCGTAAGTCTGATTTACTGTTTATGGTTTAGTCTTAATAAACCAGATTTTTAGCCGTTTAAAAATCCTCTAACAGTCAGAAAACCCGAACCTGACTAATTAACCCGACCCTCTTATCAGAACAAAATCCCCAAAGTTGTGACCTAATTCCCAAATCGATTTAACCTCATAACCCTAAATTTCGAGTACAGTCAAGAATTTTCACGAGTTTGAATCAGGGTATTGTCGCAATTTGATTATGTTTCTGTTTCGTCGGGTCTGATATCACAATTTTTTGTTGTAGATGGCGTCGTCGTCTTCTCTGGAGGCTGCATCTTCAAGCCAAAACTCTGTCAAACTTGGAAGAAGCAGGGTAGCTGGGATTCCCAAGAAATGTTGGCGTGGCCAGGGAATCGTGGAGAAGATATCGAGCACGGAGGAGAATCCTTACCATCGCTACTACCGATGCGGTTATGCATACACGAACAGGGTAAGAATCGTTAACTCTCTGTGTTAAAGATGAAGTTGAGATATGATTACTGGAAAAACTCATATGAACAATGTCGTTCGCAGCTGAGAAATGATCCACACGTCTTTAAGTGGGTTGATGCGGCATACCTGGACGAGATTGAGCAGCTTGATTACCAAGTGGGTGTTCTTGAAGAGGGACTGCTACTGTTGAAGTCTGAAGTGAGGGACAGGACTAAAACCGTTGCAAATCCTGAAAATCAGGAAGAAGATCCTCCTCGCTATGTAACTGAGCAAGCAATGAAGAGGATGATGGCCATTGTTTTTGGAGCTTGTTTATTGGTTGTGGTGGTTGGTGTGTTTCTGAAGAACTAGGAGAGCATGATGTGTTGATTGGGGTTGTAATTTAAGCCTATTTAGAACATAATGGCAATTTTCCCATTGGATTTGTAACCTTATTGGTAGGATAAAAAAGTCTTAAAATTTAAATCTTCAATTCGATGAAAATGAGAAACAACAGAGAGTTGAGTTTTAAGCTTCATATGTAAAATTTGAAGCATATAACCGATGAAAATAACAACAAAACATAAAATTCGTAAGTTTCATCCTAAGCTTCATTTGTCCTTCTTCTGTGGTCCTTTTGCTGCCTTCTTCTTTGATCTTTTCCCAGCCTTATGTTATCCTCCTTTACCCTTTCCCTTTGATCCTTTGGCATTTCCCTCCGCTCCATGATCCCCAATTCCTCTTTGCTCTTGTGTTTCTCCTGCGTTTTCCTAAAAGACCAACACTCTAATCAACCACACTGAAAAGAGGAAACAATATAATGATGGGTTGTGAGTTGATAATATGAAGCTTACCTTGTCATGGAACCTCTTATTGTGACCTTGCTTGTGACAAACACTACACTGCATTCTTCTCTTCTCATCTGTTGGTCTCTTTTTTGAAGGAGACTCGTTCTTTCCTTTCTTCCTCTTCTTGTCTTTGCTGCGTATTTTCTCTGAATCGGCAGGATAGCTTAGTCCCGGATGAGACCCTCTTGGCCAAAATGCAGCTCCTCTTGGTGGTATTATACCCTCTGCATAAGTCTGTTTCCAAGTCGCAGTGTGGAACCATTTAGCTACATAATCATCAACTTCAAACTTCCTATGCAATATGACCCCATATCCATGGCTACATGGAATCCCTGTGATCTGCCATTTCCTGAAGGTGCAAGTCCATTGGTTCAAGCTTACTCGATAGATGCAACCACTGAATTTAGCCTCATACAGTCCCCCAGTGCTTGCTTTGACCTTACATTTCTTAGCATCAACTTCCTCAAACGCCACCATCTCTGTTGCATATGGTGTAAGATTTCCCATATGCCTCTCAATTTTCAGGTTCCTCTTGTGAATTCGAGTCATAGCTTGTGACCTGATGAGCTCCAACATGGGCAAAAATGGTTTCTCTCTCGCCTTAGCAACCGTTCTGTTCCAAGACTCAGTGGAATTGTTATCCACATCTTCACAAAATGGGCCTAGACGATAAAAAGCCCTACACCATGACCTTGGGTTTGAATTCATCACCCAATTGTAAACTTCAGTGTCAAACTTCTTCACATCATTCAACCTCGCCTTGTATTCAGCCTCGTTATAACTCCAAGCTAAATCCCAGATAAACTTCATCATAGGATCCCTCTGACCAAGCTTCGCTTTGATGTTGGCATATATATGCCTAACACAATGCCTATGTTCAACTTGAGGTAAAACATCCGATACTGCTCTGATGAGACCTTTTTGGCGATCTGAGACAATGACAAACCCTTCTCCATCACCCAAGCCCAAATCTTCTTTTATCTTCTTCACAAACCAAACCCAACTCTCTGTGTCCTCCTTCTCAACCACACCCCAAGCCACATGATAGATCATGTTGTCACCATCTCTCCCCATTGCCACTAATAGCTGACCTTTTACTTTGCATTTCAGAAAAGCCCCATCAATACCTAACATAGGCCTACATGTTGCCTTCCATGACCTTCTAAGAACGTCAAAGCATACATAAAATCTCCAGAAGACTTCTTCTCCTTCACCATTCATATAAGAATCAACCTGAACAGAGGTACCTGGATTTGAGTGGACAAGCTCAGTCGCATAATCCTTGAGTCTTCTGAACTGGTCATCGTACTCTGCTGCTATCCACTTAAGAGCCTTCAATCTGGCAGCTTGAACTTGGTTGATTGTTACACTCACTCCCCACCTCTCAAAAAGAAGATCTTCAATCCGCATTGGCTTGAAATGATCAGGATATTCTCTGATTTCATCCACAAACATCCGAGCTATTCCTGCGACTTTTAACATCTTCACTTCTCCACTCTTCACACAGGAATGGTCAGCAGACATTTTCCTAACAACCCAATCCGCCTGGCCTTTCTTAACAGAACACACACACCTCGACCTACATCTAAGTCCATCTTTTCCCTTACCCAGACAGGTGAATTCGATCTTTCTCTTGTCATACCTCCACTGACGAATGTTACGCTGGTTCCTCAGAGCGTAATATAGCATCGCTTCTTTGAAAGCTAAACCACATATAAAGATTTGTCCTTCTTCAATAATCCCATCGTATCGAGGCGTGAACATCCTTCTATCATCATCGTCATCATCCTTCCCACTATCATAGTAAATGTCATGTCGCACCTCCGGATCTTCTTCGAACTGAGATGTCAAAAGCGTGATTTCATATTCGTTCCTCTCCACTGGATCTTCACCATCAAAATCAACACATCTAGGTTCCTCTCTCTCCATCTCCTCCTCGAAGTTTCTGTCGTTCATCTCCACCGGTATATCACAGAATCTCGCCTCTTCCCGCCCATCGGATTCGACACCAGTTGCCTCCACATGAACTTCTAACAAGTTCTCATCGCCACCCTCTTTATCCTGCGGCTTATTGACGTCACCGCCTTGATTCCACACTCCAAGGGCGTCATCCATCAGCCGATCAAACCAATCCATCTCTGAATCTTCAGACGAATTCCCCATCGAAGAAGAAGAAGCTCCGTCTGAATAGAATTGGGGATTTTTTAAAAATTAGGGATTTTTTTATTTTTTTGGTTATGTTAATTAGTCGGGTTCGGTTTTTCTGACCGTTAGAGGATTTTTAAACGGCTAAAAATCTGGTTTATTAAGGCTAAACCATAAACAGTAAACCAGACTTACGGTCTACGATGTGGTTTTCACGCATAAACCACGATTTAAGAAATTAGGTGAAAATCGATATATTATTTATCAATTCGGTGGAATTTGATAGTTTTGAAAGAACTAGGAGAATTTCACGTAAACAAGTTTGTAAGTGGGGAAAATTGGCAATTTAGCCGTGAATATGTGGTTATCCACCACTATCCGTCGTATGTAAGTTTTGGCGTTCGATATTTGGGTTATTATAGCTAGATCTTATAGTGTGTCAAATTATTAGGGTTCTTCTTAATGTTTTGTTCAGCATTTCTCGATTTGGGGATTCTAGATTAGGGATGTAGTTCACAATTACCCAAAGGAATTTTAAGAATTTGACATCCAAATATATGAGCTAGTGGATGATCCTCCAACAGATTCAATGATCTCATGGAGAAAAAGCAATAAATCATTTGGAATCTAAAATAGCTAATTCACAAAAGATCCTTTCCAGATTCTATTGCAGAACCGATTTCTCCCGGTTTCTCTCTGAGCTTAACTGTTTTGTAAGTTTTTATCTCTCTCTCCCAGTTTTAATCTTACTATGTTGTTGGTACGGATTTAAAAGATTTAACAAGTCTATTGGGAAATTGGAATTTGGACATGATGAGTATTTTGTGAGAGGCTAGCCTGATATTTTGAAGAAGATGCATAGCAAAACTTGTATAAGGAGGATGCTGAAAAGATTAAGAGCAAGAAAAACTAGACTGGAAGTCGAGAACCGAATGCAAAATCTACAAATTTGATAAACAATCACCATGCTCGCTCCACTTTATGAATAAACTTTTTAACTACAAGTTTGTTTTCTTCTTGTTTCAGTTGATGCTTTCTCCACTAGCAATACTTTAGTGGGTTTTGGGGGGTTTTACTTTAGGAAATGATTTCATGTTTATACTATCATTTATAAACCAGTGGTTTGGAAAATCTGAGATCATCTTTGAAAATTGTTATGAATGTTCTTATTTGTACTAACAATCAAAAGTCTTGTGAATTCTGATCAACTAAGCGATACGCTAGGGTGAGTACACGACCATAGCTAATATGGTTAAGTGATTATTAGATTTTTATCAGTTTTGTGTCTTTGGTTTTAGTTGTTTTATCAAGTGAGGCATTGGTCTCATTTATTTCCCAGAATAATCTTTCTAAAAATGAGCCGAAACTATCTTGTGGCGTATCTTTTTTATGGCAAACATGCAAGACTAATCTTTTTAATCTTTGTTG
This sequence comes from Euclidium syriacum, assembly GCA_900116095.1. Classification (NCBI taxonomy): domain Eukaryota; kingdom Viridiplantae; phylum Streptophyta; class Magnoliopsida; order Brassicales; family Brassicaceae; genus Euclidium; species Euclidium syriacum. Next base: position 1,704,987 of record FPAK01000009.1, read on the forward strand.
AGAAAATGTGAATCAATTAAAACCTTTGACACAAAATACTACGTCTTTAGTTTCAACGGTGAAGAAAATTGAAAAGGAAAGAATGACTCTTATTGAATCTTGTTAAACTCAAACGAAGTCGAATTTGCGAGCAAGCAAACCAGGGAGCGCTTAAAGAAAAACTCACGTTACTTATTTGATAGGAAAAGGATATTTTCCTTATTGTTGTAATTATCTTTTTGTATATTCCTATTAGATTTAAGTTTATTCTTTCTAGCCGCCGAGTGTCTCGTGTTCGTAGATACGGCCACCTTAGCCACATTTTTGAACATGGCTATTGTCTAGGCGTGTTTAGGTGAAAAAAATCTTAATAAAAATTAGCATAAACGTCGATGTAAACATCAATATACAAATTGCATATTGAACTAATCAAGAGAAGGAATACCTTATCTCTATTTTCACCTCTCACCTAATTAAATGTCTCTCTTAATATCATCTAAACTCGGTGTAATCAAGTTGTACTTAATTAGATTCATGCATGCAGCTACTAGATAAATTTTTGGGCAATAATATATAATATGCAATCTGTTTTGCAGCACAACTTTTGCTTGAATCCGGTTGGTGACACAATGATGATACTAATATGAATTATAAGACTACAAATCATGTTTGTCGAGTATTACTATAGACAACTACTCACACTAATGTGACATCTAATTTCCATTTTTATTCGATAAATATAAAAAAAATTTGTTAAAGAAAATATAAGAATGATAAGATAGTTTTATCCTTTCTTTTCAAAAAAATTAAAATTCTAATATATATTAATAGAACGTAAAATGTGACTTACAGAAATTTAGAAGAATTAAAAATACATATATACTATTAAACAAGTGTTACTAAAATATATACATATAAAATACCGATGTTACTAAATTATCTTTTTCAGATATAGATAGTATGAAAACACATACTCATTTATGGTGGATACGTACAATTACAAAAAAATAGTTACTTAATATTATATGCGTACATATAGAGAGAAGGATTGGAAATTATGACTAATTGAGCGCAAAAAATAACAGATATGGAACAAGACATACTTAATTTTCTTTGGAAATTATCGAAGGGACCACTAGGAGTAGGAACCACATTTGTCCAAAGGTACCCAAAAATTTGGCTAAGTCATTGTCTTTAGCACAAGACTATGCATCTATCAATACCCAAACTTATCCATTATTGCCCAATTCATTCGACTCTATCTGTCTACCTCTTTGTCTATTTTCACAATTCCATTTTTTTTTCTCTTCAATTTAATATACGTCTAGTAAAATATGCACGAATTTCAAATTCACCAAATTGTTCCAACATTTAACTAGATCTTAGTTAAGGGTATATGCAAATATGCATTTACCGAGTTTGTTTTATAGTGAACACATGAATAATAATAATAATAATAATACCCTCATTAAGTATGCTGGATCTCTTTTATTTTATTGTAAAAATTACGTCGAGATCTCTTTTATCATATTGTAAAGAGTTAACATCAATAGAGGGTTAATATGTGATAGAGGCTGATGAATGATCATTTTCAATAACCCTTTTTTTGTTATATGTACTCTTCAAGGCATGTCTTGCTCGCCAATAATTATCCCTCAATTAATGAAAAGAGTCCCTTTTGCGACAACTTCACGGATAAAGTTGTTTGTCAAGAAAATACAATTAAATAGCATTAACAACAAATTTGAAATTTCATATTTCAATATAGTTGTTTTCTGTTTCAAGAAACTTCTTCGATGTTCATTTTGTTAGATTTTTGAAAGATTTATCTTCATTTCTCTATTTACTTATTAGTTTTTTTGTTAAAAGGATTTGCGATATGCTTACTTATTAGTTTGTATAACACGATAGGCATCTTAAAACTATTATCATGAATATATAGCTTGTCATCAACTTCAATCGCAATTAAAAAAAAAAAAAAAAGATCGAAGAAAAAAAAGAGAAGACTTTTGAAGCCACATTGATCTTTTTTTCCTTTTTCTTCTCCGAAAGCAACAAAATTATCGGCCGTTAATTAACGCCGCCACGTAATCGCGTTGGAGAACGACTTCAGTTTTGGATAAAATAGACACGTGGCACTTAAACACGCGAGATGGTAGCTTGGTGACGTTAACTTTGGCTGACGTTTAGCTGTTTTCGACACGTGTTAGCGCACGAGTGGGAATTGTCATGTTTTGTGACTTGTGCGGTTTCGTAAGCGGGTAACCGCGTCGCCGCTAAACGCGCGTCAGTAGCGTTCAGAAGCGGTACACCGACTCAACTTCGCAATCATTGAAATTTCGTTGTAACTTGTAAAAGATAATAAATAATTAGATAATGTTGTTGATAAGGCAATAATCCAATGTCAATTTGATCCTAATATAAAGCTAGTTCTGCATAACCTTTATACAAATATAACAATAATAGATTTAATATGTTACCGAATCTATTCGCCGGCCATAGGAAAAAGTGGTATAATTTCATTCATATAAATTAATTTTTCAATGGTTGCTTATATATATTGGATTGAAATTAATTAATATATTAAGTTTAGCATTGAAAATGTATTTTGTCATGAAAATAAAAGATAACCAAATTAAATAATCATCAATATATATAAATATATATTAATCTGTATATAAGCATGCATTCACCATATCTAAGTATTTCCGAGAATAACAAACGCGAATATAAAATATTTAACTTCACCTAAAATCATGAATTTTGTACACTTAAATATTTTATTAATATTCAACATTCATTACACTATAAGTGATAGTAATTGACTATGAATGCTGATTTTTTTTTTCAATTACCTCTACTTTAAAATCTTCCTTTTTGTTCAAAACCTTTATTTAAATCTATAAATCAAAATTTCAAAATTTAAGATAGACTATGTATTTATTATTTATTTCTTATTTGAATTTGCAAATCCTGTTAAAAAAAAACAAGTGATAGACTTAGGTCTACTACACTGCTTTCTAATAATTATGAAAAAATTTCTACATATTTTTTTTTTGTTATATACATAGTTTATTTTGTGTATAGAAAGAACCTTGAATTTATTTTTTATTTTTTTATTTTAGTTCTGGAAAGAGATACTTTCATTACTTCTAATAGAGGGAGTCTACCCACCATTGGAGGTAGTTACATGAAGGTGCATGGTCGTAGACCTTAGAACTGTTTTGGCCAGCATATCAGCAAAATGAATTTATCTTGTTGTGTATAGAAAGAACCTTGAATTAAAATGAATTAATTATGATGATACTACTAATTAGTAATTACGCACCTACACGGTCTCATTATTTGATTTTAAAGCAAAATTATACTTATCTAAGTGTAAATAAAGACTTATACAATTCACGATAATAATCAGTTAATCACATCATTAATGATTAATTAAGTATAAGATATCGAATCCCATGACTTCACTCAAACACTTTCACGATGACGCCATCTGATGTAACACAAAAGATCTTAGTTCATACTTACACGTATACATACACACACACACATATATATATACGTGTTTAACATAAGATTCTCTTTGCCAATTGCGACGTCTCGTTCTATATAAATTCCATTTTTTCCCTCATAGTTTGTGTCTTCTTCTTCTAAGTTTTAACCAAATCGTATATATCCAAAAAAATTTCCCTCTCCTTTCTCGGCAAAAGAAAAAATATTTGGATCTTTCAATGTCAGAAGAGTTTCAAGAATCCGAAGTTATATTTTCCGAAGAATATTTCACGAGCAATAACAACAAGAATGCGACTTGTATCAACAACAAAAGATCAACGTTGGCGGCCACGGAGAAAAAGTCATCTCCGATGAGAATTCCGTCAAAAATTATTTTCCGGTGTACGGACGAGGAAGAGGAAGGCAGAGAAATGATTCCGCCGCATGTCATAATCGGAAAACGAAGAAAGGAATCGCAAATGGCGTTTTCCTTTTGTACCCTTAAAGGAAGAGACTTGAGTCGACACCGTAACTCGGTTCTTAGAATGACGGGTTTTTTGGAAGCTTAATCGTTCTCCAAGATTGATAGAGAACCGGTCCGGTTTAGTTTGATCTATTTTGATTCTTTTTACTTTGTGTTTCTTTCTTTGGATGTATAAATAGCTTTCAAAAATGAACCACAATGTATCACGACTTTTTGGTAAAAAAAATGAATTTATATTGGGTGACTTACTAATTAAGTTTTTGTATTGAATCATTGTTTTTGGTTCTCATGAGAAAAACCAAAAGAATCAAATGTTTATGTCAATTTGAAATTAAGAGGTTTGCTTGTGAAGTAGTAATTGGTTTCTTGGCTTGTAGATTTTGTATTTGGTCCACATTCATGGGATTCTGCAATTTGTTTGCTAACATGAGCCGTGAAAGGTTTTGTTTGCTATTGTCAACTCAACCAAGGGAGAGAGAGATAATACTTTGGTTAAACGTTGATAATTAATCGTTGATAATTGATTATTTTTTTTGTTTGTTTTTCTTTTTCTGGTAAATTTTTATTCATTATTTGTTTAAAGAAAACAAATTGATACCTTAAAAAGTAGTTTGACTTTGGGTTCGATATATGGTCCAAATATATATAAACATTAGTCTAATCAACATGGGAAGCTCATTTTATAATTATGGAATGTTACATGTGATCTACTGAGACACGAGTTAATTTCAAATGAAATTATACTAATTTAGTAACAATTTATTCATTATCACTTATCAGATTACTTAGCACTAGTCTATACTCTATAACGAACATCAATTTTTTTTTTCTTAAACTAATTTTTCCTTTTTGAAATAAATGTTAAATTTATTAAAAATAGAAAACCTAACTGGTAAAATGAAAACTCTAATATTTTTTCTACAAACAGTAGTAATTGGCAAAACTCTTGTAATTTGGGTTTGTGTTTGTTTGATTCGCTGTTTCTATTGCATTTTGATATAGGGCCTTGTCCACTTATCCCGCTATACTTGCGGAGCGGACTTGGATATCAATATTTCTGTCCGCGATTTAGCAGGTTGGTCCGTCATTTTCCAGTTAAAAAAAAAAATATGCGGATTTGTCCACAACGCGGACCGCCCCGCTTAACACCCCTACATAAGGGTGTCGTGCTAGCAATAAAAAGTAATTTCTATTCAGAATTACTTCGGTTTCGAATCAGTATTTTATAACCTCTGATTCAATTCAGAATATTACCTACTTTTATTTTTCTCTACTACGAACTTGGTTTCTTGAGTTAGAGCACCTCCATCAGAGGATTTTATGGAGTTCTTGGCTTAGTTTTTATGTAGAAAAAAAATATTAAAAAAAATGATAGACGCCCGATTGTTTATTTACTGTTCATCCTTACGTGTCAATACCTGATTGTTTTTTTTTTCAGATTTCAAAAAAAATGATAATAATAATAAAATCCTAATAACCTCAAATCAGCGAATCCGCTGATGGAGGTACTCTTAGATTTCTCGGCTTGTGTTCTGTTGTTTCGACTTCCTTGGATTCTGCTTCTATGATTTAAATTTTATTTTTTTGCCAAACCTTTTGAGTAGGGTAATTGAGAATGATGTTCTTTCTCTGATCAGAAGTTACGTAACTACTATACCTATTACCTATATGATATCATTTTTACAGTGATACAGATCTAAAAAAAAACTAACTCAAAGTAAGAAAGAGTAGAGTGACATCGATAGAGAGGCCGTTTGAAAAAGAATGAAACAATACTCCAAAACTCAAAACAATCAAATTTCTACCAAAACCAAAAGTATCATTAAGCCGGATATATAAAGTAAAACAACTCAAATATAAAGAGTAGGAAAAAATCAGATACCTAATCCGTCGTCACGTAAACCCAATCCCATTCTGAAAAAGGTTTCTCAACCTCACCAAATTCCAAATCATCCTCAATCACCTCTTCCTTCACATCCACAAATCCGTGTAACTTGTCTGTCACGTCATCTTCATCTTCATCATCATGACCCATTAGTAGTTGTTCGTTGCTTACATCCAACATTCTATGCTTCAGCAACATCTCAATTGTTTCTTCTGCTTCATCATCCCATGTTTTATCATCCTCTTCGGAAGATGTTTCTTCATTCTTTAACAGCGTATAACCACTTTTACACCTCAAACTCGAAGAACTACTATCTTCTTCCTTATGATGATGGTAGTCTAAAGTCTCGTCTTCGTCTTGGACTTCCTCTTCATCATCACCATCAGCATCATCACCATCATCATAATCATCATCATCATCATCATCATCATCATCATAATCATAATCATAATCACAATCATAATCATAACCATAATCATCATCATTATCACAATCAACATCATCAAAATCATCATCCCCTTGTTCTTTAATCAAGGTCTCTGGAATTTTTGAAGCATACATATCCCCGTGTTGAATATGTTCTTCTTTCACATCAGTAAAACGCAGAGCCAAGTGTTGGATCGGTGTTTCTTTTACATCTGCGACAGAATGTTCTTCATCGGAAATACCATTGTTTGGTTTTCCGGTTAGCTCTTGGGTAGACTGGTCGAGGTCAAGCAAGTCTTTGGTTAAATCTCTCCAGAGTTCAATACCCTTTTGTATCGTTTCATCAGCCTTTGTGAATGCAATTCTGATTTCGTCCATTATCATATCAAACCAGTTGCTATCTTCTACGCCTCCCATCTTCGATTCTTTTGAGCGATTGATTAAACGAGGATGAGAAAAGGAAATAATCAGAAAATAAGATTTATTGCTTGTTTGATCTAAGAGATTGCGTACTTATAGCCGAGGGTTCTAAACCTAATTCTTATAGGCAACGCGTTTCTTAAATACTGTAAAAAAAGAGAGGAAAACTAGTGTGTTTCTAGTTTGACCAAAACACAAGGTAAATTTCCGAATTGCATAATAGTCCTCTTCTTATTTTTGTCGAGCATATCTCCTCCACGTTTTTTAATCCACCACGTGACTCTTCTTCTTGTTTTCGTACAATTTTCCTTTTTTTTTGTCCCTGTTAAAAAGTTCATATAATTAAATATAATTAATGAGATCTTTACAAATAGCTTTGGTTTGGAGTTAAGATAATTTTTTAGTAAAAGGAATTTTTAATGTAATATTGAAACTGAGAGTGAAACTTTGAAGGAAGACCTCATAGTTGAGGTTGGATCATCAAAGTATTTGACCAAGAGAGATAGAAGAGATGGATTCGTCTGAAGTTGCGTCTAGGTTATCGCTAAGAGTCTTGCTTTGATCTGAATTATGATGTCTAGATAGATTGAGTGAGGGGAGCGCGGGATGAAAAATGGAACTTGGAGTTTCTCTTTTCTCAAATGTTGTAAATCACAGTTTGCCAAATAATATGAAAGATTAGCTTGATAACAAGCTGATGAAAACTTGCTTTGAAGAAGTTGATTGAATCGTCAAAGGTTGATGGGGTTGAGATTTTCGGTAAGATCAGGGAACCAACAGCTTACTTAGTTTCACAATATAACTTGAGTGGTCTTTCGATTCTTTATAGAATCTGCATCCTAGTTACAAAATTTCTAAGCCAAATTCCCTGATAGGATGCCTCACGGGTTGCTACAAATTTATTTGCCATATCGGAGAAAGCAACAAGTGATTATTACACAGTACACCAAAAAATAGCTCTACCAACCAGTGGAAAAACAAATTCAGATGTAGAATTTCTATTATCCTTACATCTAACAAAAATAGATTCATAATATTTAATGATCTCCATATTAATGATCTTTGTTAGGTGACCATGTAGTCTTTTGCTCTCTGTAAGTAGCTCACAACCCCTTTTTATTGTTTCCTATTGGTCCAAACCAAGATTTCTTAAGTGTTTCGATTAAAAAAAAACGTCAAACCTACCACGTCCTCCAGGATCTTGGGTTTCCCACTTGTTAATGAGTTGTTGGTTGGGCTTTCCTTCTGAAGAACTGGACCAAGATGTTTGGTAATGGTCCAAACCGCTTATGAACTCTCAGTGAGGTGAGCTATGGGGTTAAGGTTTTCAATAGCCAATGTCTTCTTGCATTGAAATTGGGTCGTGCTGGAGTATTCCTAAGAGCGATGTTCGTTCCACCTTAGAGCAAATTTCATGCCAAAACATTAACCGCATAAAGTCTCCAAGAAAACACGATGTAATTGTGTTTCCTAAAAATTCTTTGATGCTTAAGTTAGAAAAAAAAAAATGAGAGAGGAATCACAAGAAAAAGGTCGTGAACCAGAAAGAAAAATTTGGGGAAAAGAAAATGTTTACATGGGGCCGAAAAGATAGGATGGTCCACATAGTACTCTATCTGTTTGGTGAAAAAGAAGAAAAAAAAACAGTTTATGGGTGGAGCTTGGGTAAGAGTCACCAAAAATGTCTATGTCGATCTCAGAGAAGTAAAGGAAGTTCCTCCGAAGAAACGAAGGGAAATGGTGCTCTTGCATGGAAATTTTCTTTAAATCCTAGTATTTTATATAAAGATCAAATCTTTAAAAGGTTTTTTTATTAAAATATGCAAGTTTTGTGGGGAAAAAAAACCTTGCCTTTGATGCAAAGATATCAACTTTGGCAAAAAAAAGGTTAACTTTTGATGAAAAGGCCTTATCTTTATTGGTAAAGAGGTTAACTTTTGATGAAAATTAAGGCCTAATCTTCTATTTATCCTCTCCTTGGGGTTCACATGTTAGAGAGGCAACCATGGCAAACCCAGTAAATAGTATATATTCGGTAAGGATGCTTTGTTAAATTATGAACATCGAGTAGACAAGTGATGGAGCATTGGAAATTAAGTGACTACAATACATGGAAATATGTAATGGAATCTCTCGATCTTAGAGAGAGTATTAACGACAAACAAAATGTTGGTAGCTAAGGTTAGCTAATACTACATATATTACAATTTTTGCTTATGTATATAAAATATTTCTGACATGATCCTTGATCCCGCTCATTTTTTATAATTTCATGTATGTCACCGATGCATTATCATATATGGATTACACTTAAGTTCAAGTTAACCGATTTAGACTTTGTAAATTCATGAAATTGTTTTGACAGTTGAATATGTTAGTTGTTAAATTTATGTTTCGACGACATGGATCATAATAACTTTGTGAAGTATCTTAAACCATAATCTATTTAAGAAACAAAGTCTTCATTTTTCAAATCTTTGTTAAGATTAAATATATGATTATCATTATGGAATACAAGTTGAACGTAGTCACATTTGAATTTTTGCATTTCGGTTTCTGTTAAAAGAAAAAAGAAACAGGGGAGGAGAAACGTAAATACAATTTTGATTCCCATAAATTTGATTGATGAAAGACATGTGAAAAGGTTTTAAGAAAATAATGAGTTACACACCAATCAAACATAACTAAATTACATCACGGTAATGATATTTTCATGTCTTTATCATGTTTAATAGATGATTAAATAGTATGAATTTTGCACCACCTAAGTTGTAGCAATCAAAATTAAGGTGCAGGGGCACAAACATATCCAACAAGCCACCATCGAACATGTTTCATCTTAAGTTGTGAACCGATAGGGTACATCAAAAGAAAAAGTTGTGAACTGATGTGTTTATATCTGAAAACATGTATCTTCGTTCCATTTTTGGCATAATTTGTTGTGTTTACTTGAATATGACATTAATAGTGGTGTATAAGTTCTTATAATCTTGGAATGATGTGGAAAAAGATACCCATATAGATAGAACTTAAAATGACACAAAATCTTATTTTATCTTCTTTTATTTTCACGTCTACTTCCACTCATCACTCATCACCAATTTTAAACTTTATTTACTTTTTGAATAATTTTCAGTTGAAGAATTGTAAATTGTGTTATATGCATTTAAATTTTACAATATGGTTACAAATTCAGTATTTTCCGGATTTATAGTCAAGAAAACAATATCAAATAAATTTAAAATACATAAACTAGTGCGTATAATCAGTTAATAGAATTTTAAAGTTCATTTTTTTTTAATATGGCAAGTATTGGATCATAAAGCTCGAACTTTATGTAAAAATGCACAATAATAACAATCACAACAAGAAGTACTATACATCTAACCAAATATATACAATATTTGTATCCAACCAAATAACTACAAATATAGCGTTATATAGCGCTAATATATAGTTATCTGAATATTTCAAAGTATGGTAACTATTAGAAGTTCAAAAATGTGACTAAAAGAAATTTACCCACTACACACGACTCGAATTTTATTTATAATGATAAATACTAACTACAATAAGAAGTATAATACATTTAACAACAAAATATAAGATACTATATAAATATTTATAGCAAATATATACAACACATAAATCTTGGCATAGCACATACATTTATTTAGTAAAAGTAAAAGTTAACCGACAAAGTGACAATTTTTTCCAAATCCTTTTTTTTTTTTTTTTCTCGAAAACTGACTTAATTATGCTATTTTAATTTTAGAAAATTCAATTGATATGTATAGTTTCTGTCACTTGATAAATTTTTTTAAAAATATTTTAATAATAGATGTTGAAATTTTATTCCCCCAAACGTTTTGAGAGTGATATAACTAAGAGTGATAGATATTTTTATCAGAAGTTGCGTAGCTATTTTATATAAACTCAAAGGTGATTGAGTGACATAGAGGCCATTTGAGAAAATGAATGAAACACTCCAAAACCCAGACAATCTAGTTCATCAAGGGCGGATATATAAAAGTAAAAAAAAAACTCAACTTAAAATCATATAAAAGAAGAGAAAATCGGAAAACCAATCACTTTCTGGGGGAAGTTTCTTGACCTTAGCAATTTCCGAATAATCCTCAATCTCCTCTTTCTTCACAACTACAAACCCGTGTAACTTGTCCGTCACGTTATCTTCATCATCATGACCCACTTCTTCTGATTCATGGTAAAACTCCTCAACTTCATCATCCTTATTTTTCAACAGTTCATCATCATCACCATCATCAAAGTTCTCATCATCCCGTGTAACACTCGAACCACTATTTTCATCATCATCATCATCATCAAAGTCCTCATTCTCTTGTTCTTGAATCAAGGTCTCTGGAATTTTTGAAGCATACATAGCCCAATGTTGAATCGGTTCTTCTTTCACATCAGCAACACGCAGAGCCCAGTGTTGGATCGGTGTTTCTTCATCGACAACGACAAACAATTCATTCGCAAACTCTTTGAAGAGTTCAATACCCTTGTGTATCGTTTCATCAGCCTTTGTGAATGCAACTCCGATTTCATCTATTATCATATCAAACCAGTTGCTATCTTCTACGCCTCCCATCTTCGTCTTCTTCAGTTGAGCGATCGATTAAACGAGGAAGAGAAAAGAAAATAATCAGAAAGTAAGGTTTATTGCTTGTTTGATTATTTAGCAACGAACTTACGTATTTATAGCTGAAGGGTTGGTTCTTCTAGGAAACGTTTCTTAAAAAATGTAGAAAAGGTAAATTAGTGTATTGCCAATTTAGCATAAATATAATGGTAAATTTCCTAATTGTATAACAGTCATCTTCTTATTTTTGTCGTGACATGTTTTGACGTCTCTTCTTTTTTGTCTCCTTCAATTTCCTTTTTTTTCCTGTTTAATTAAATTAAATAAAATGAGCTGCTTTCCAAATAGCTTTGGTTTTCGAAGTAACACGATAATTTTCTGTAAGATGAAACAATTTAGTAATATTGAACCTAAAATTGAAAGTGAGAGTGGACGCTGATGAATATCCTCATATAGTTTACGTTTGGGAGATTGGATCATGGATGTATTTAACAAATCATAAGCAATATATGTCAATTTTAATTATGAAAACAGAAGCGAAAAACGTAATCAATAGTTTAGAGTACAAACTTTTTTTCACAGTGCAAACTTAAATTTCAAGGAAACAAATATTTATCTTTTTTTCTTTATGAATAAGACAGAAAGCTTAACAAAATGAAAAAAAAACACACGCACACAATTATAGAATCTAGAAAAAAAAACTAAATAAGAAATCACTATTTCTACATATTGGCGGGCCTTAATTCTAACTAATTATTTAATTTAATCCTATTGATCAGCCGATACAACCGGCGTGGACCGATTCTTCCGCCGTCTCCGCCGTGCTCTATGCACCTTAGTATGACTACCACCAAACTTTAACCGTCCCGTATCTTTAAACCGCTCTTTCTCTGCCGTCACGATCACGCATTCCGGCGGAGGCACGGCGTATCTCACGGTGTCATAACAATACGAATAATACATATAACGTTCACGAAACCGTCTCATTGCAGCTCCTTGTTTAGGACTAATAGTCGAGTAGTCGCTAGTCGTAAGAGTTTGGTCGGAAACAGAACAATTGATGATGTTTTTGTTGTCGTCTTTGGTTAAGGTTGGAATTGAGTCGGTGACATTACAGCCGTCGAGAGCTATGTCTTTGAATTCGGATACGAAAGGAGAAAATGCGTAATCGACGGCGAATTTTCCGCCGGAAGTAGCCCAACTTGAAGCGTCCCAAATGGTTGCGTAGAGAGACATTGGTTTTTGTGGATAGTCTCCTTTCATTTCTTCCTTTCTTATAATTTCTCTTATTGGTACATCGTCTACCCAAAATCTGCAAATTACAAATTAACCAATATTTTGAAGATTAATCACATTAATGTTAAATGTTACTGTATTCATGTTTTCTTATGTAAGGAAGTTCATACTAGTAATATAATATTATTATATATATGACCCTGGTCAAAAATATCCTGGTTACTGTATATTACTATATACTTATATTAATGTTTAAGAGTCATAACGACACGACTCTTTTTTCTATAGTTTTGTTAAAACTGAACTGAACCGAAAAAGAAACGGTATATTTTGATTAGAATAAAATAACCCAACAAATGATCTATATACATATGTTTTTGTAGAAAAAAACAAATGTGAATACAAAAAGCCAAATTAATTACAAACCTTGTCGCGTCAATTTTTGCGTTTATTAAATGTTTTAGTTAACTAAACAACAACTTGGTGTATAAATGTGTATTTCATGCACACACTATCAAATCAATTCAAAACCACATACAAATTTTCTCTTAATCGAAAAGTCCTTTCTAGCTCACCTAACTAATTAAGCGTTATTTTTGACAAACAGAACAAATACCATATTACTCTCAACATCTTAAAAAGACTTTTATGTAACAACTTTTGAAAACAATGACACATAAATAAAAATGAACTTAAAAGAAAGAAAGAAAGAAAGAAAAATAAAAGAGAGAAAGAGGAAACTAACATTATTTTGGTTGGGTTCCAAAGGATGCTATAACGGTGAAACTCCTTGGAAGGATCAAACCAAAGGCGGTAGCGTTCTTCACGGCCGCGGTTTGTGCTGCCGTTTCCGTACATATTCGTCTGAAACCGCCATGGCTTTCCTTCAACGTTCCCTAAGAACTCTATGTCTAATTCGTCATGGTTCTTCACAAACACATCGCCGTTTGATGTCTGCATTAATCTCATAATTTTTAAAAATTGCACACATTAATTCGATAAACTTTTAATGGTTTTAAAGCATATTTTATCTAAAAAGAAACAAATTGAGAAAAAAAAATGAATGGCCTACATAGAAGGCGACGCAAATACCGGCGGTGTAAGCTGCCGGCAACTTTATAAGCGAACTGAAAAATCCATGTTGATACATGCTTGAAGAGATAAATCCTGACCCTAATCAAATTCAGTTTAAGAATAGTTTTGTATCAAAAATTATATTAAAAACCAACGATTTTGATTGGTGACACTACAAAGATAAAAGAACCGGAGAAAATGTAATATCTTATGAAACTGAAAATTAGTGGAATGAAGAAATTTCAATATCCATTTTATCACTAAGCTTACATAATGAATTAATGATTGAATCTAAACAAGATTTGCAAGATTTTGCAAAGATTCATGTTTGGTAATCTTACGGTGGATTCTCCTCCTCAATAAAAGGTAATTAATCGCATAATCATGTTACCATTACTATGCCCATTTTCATGTTCATGCAATTCACAAAATAAAAAATACAAACTATTATCATCATCACAAACCTAAAATTTGAGTCTCTTATTTTAAAGACAAGAAAGCAAAAATAAGGCTGAATATTTTACCGGTGTATTTGTCAAGGAGTAATCGGACGCTACGATCATCAGGAGATCGGATGAGATTAGCTTCACCGAATAAATGAGAAAGACCTTCATCGAAGAATATCGGATTTTTGTTCTCTAATCCCAAAACACATCTCCATGATACGATCATCATCATCATCGTTATTGTTACCTTTAATCGATTATCAATCCATAAAAAGTATATTGATGAATCTCTCATAATTTGTTTTTTTTTTTCTCTTTTCAAAGAGAAAGAAAATATTGGTTTGTTTTCTCTTTCTTTGTCTGGTCTAGGATCTTTGTTGTTATTGTTGTTTTTATTAATCTTTTCTTGTGATGCGTCAAAGTGGGAGAGAAGACCATGGAATGGTCTAAATTTTGATTCTCTCCTTAGTGGGTATTGTTAAAAAGCCATTCTTTTTCTTTGTTATCTACGGAATTGCCATCAACTTTTTAGATTTAACGAGATATTTTGACAAATTTTCCTCAAGTAGAGCATGCGCGAAAGTTTTTATTTAAAAAGAGCTTATAGTTTTTTTGTCGGCAAATCTAAATATAATCAAAAGTTTTGACCTGCCAAATGGATTAGAAATATATAATAATGACGTCATATTTATTTTGTAGGGTAAATCATTTCGGTAAAATTCTCTGGTATGGAAGAATTTGGACCTCGGGTCCAATTGTTAGGGATAAATTTATGCAGAAAATTAACAAAAGCATGATAGTCCGAAAATATTTTATAGAGAGTTTTTCGATTTCAGATCAGTAAAACAAATAAAAAACTGCAAATTAAACTGAAATGACAGAAACGGAAAATGGTAAACAATACGAGGAAATGGTGGAGTGACAACCGATCTAGAGAAAGAAGAGATCAATGGTGTAGTATGTTTGGTGAAGAAGGTAATTTTTGAGGTGAAATCACAAAAAATAATCAGAAAAGAGGATATCATTGAGTTGAGACCATGCAACGATAAATAAAAGAGAGTGTGAGTCCTCAAACTAATTACTGTAGGGAAATATCTATAAGGAACATATTATGGATAATTAGATCCCTATCTCATTTAGAGAATAACTTTACCTATATGTACTGGCCCAGAGTAGTACCGGGTATGGAGGAGGTCTCAATCTAGTACTATCTTATCCATACATAGACTGCAAACAATAAAGAAAATAGAGGGCGAGTGATCAAATTAGTTACTGTAGGAAAATATCTCTAAGGATCAGTTCGTCGATAATTGGATCCCTTTTTCATGAAGAGAAATACTTTACTTATAGATACTATTTGACCTATAATAGTATCAGTATGGCGGAGGTTTATTGGGTTAGGAAAAGCGTTGTCGGCCCTGTACGAATACTTACAACATTTTTAGTGGGGTGTATTTATTTAGATATTTTTATAATAAAAAATTAAAAAATAATAAAATAATATTTTTTTAAAACAATTGATAAGAATATGTTTTCATTTGAAAACTCTTTAAAATACTCTAACAACACTAAATAACATTTGTCATTGTATCATTTGATTAATTATTTTTTAAAACTAAAATTTAATTAAATAACAAAGCTAAAATTTAAATATTATTATTATATTAGATGAAAACACTAAGAAAAGTTATCGTCTACTTATTTTTTTTCTGTATTTTCAGAAAAGTTAATTGATGCAATATCAAATCATCAAGGCATTCTTGAGAAAATCAGATCATGAAGATTATTAGATCAAAGATTGAAAAAGAAATAAAAAGAAGAAAAATCAACAAATCAATGATATAATGGATATCAACCAATCCATTGATTTGTTCTACATTTATTTTAATTTATTTGTTTTTATGTAGATATATTTGTTTTCTATTTTGTACATTTGTAATGGCTATAAAGCCTCTCTTGTTTCATTGTAAAAAAAAAAGTTTCCACTCAATAAAAGTCTAGAGAATTTCTCTTTATTTTCAAGAATGAGTTCTTGATAATTTTTGGATCTTTGTCTCTTGGTGCAATGCACTGAGACAATGATTTGTATTCTAAGCTTTCCTTGTGAGTGACATCAAGGCGATTTTAGAACCAGACTTATCACAAGTTCATCATCACTTGTGTGGCGTCATCTGATTCACCTTCTATCCGTCTCCATTCGACCGTTTAATCAGAGAGTGCCCCTCCGGCCAGCTGGTTAGATCC
Organism: Euclidium syriacum; assembly: GCA_900116095.1. Lineage (NCBI taxonomy): Eukaryota > Viridiplantae > Streptophyta > Magnoliopsida > Brassicales > Brassicaceae > Euclidium > Euclidium syriacum. The sequence continues at coordinate 1,721,282 of FPAK01000009.1, forward strand.
ATCCACCATCATTTCGACCATATTCTGATCCGGTGAAGAGTGTCCCTCTGGCCAGTCACTGGATTTCGCGTCTATCCTTGTGAGGTCGGTCTCGATCTTACATCATTAATCATGAGGCACGCAAGGATAACAAAACTGGTGATATTGTACTATCTATGAGTGGCTCGGTGTCATTGTGTTGCAGGGCTCGAAGAGTCTTTCCCATACTTTTTTACCTTCACAAAGCATGCATGACATGTTTCTTGATTTTATCTTTTCTTAGTATATATGGGAAAATAATGCTAGCTTCAAGTTGTAAATCTGACAAGCGTGGTAGACCAAAACTTCGATTTCTAAATATAATATAAGTTTTTTAGGGAAAATTTCTCTTGAGAGTATATAGTTATACCTAGCCCGAGGCATGATACTAGATTGGGCTATCATAGTTGTTGTCCAGGTTTCTCAATCATTATACTATTTAGTTTTAGTTTTGCTTATACTCGGTAACACGACCAAGTTACCAAGTAGTAAGAGGGCCATATGACCCCCTTGCTAAGTCATATTCCAGCCATTATATCCAACTACTTGGTCCTTAATCGTCCATGTTGGGTAATGTGATGTGATACCAAATACCAATATATTGAAGATTGGATGATTCGACCTGCTTAATTTATTCTGGCTATCATAGGATCATACCAAAATATTCAAAAATCATATACAATAAGTAAAGGTACTAAAATATACTCCTAATCTAATAACATGTAGGGGAAAGAGTTCTCCTAAGTAAGGTAATGAATTTAGCCTTAATAATTTGACATTTACTCCATGACATTCTCGTGGAGTGGATGACGTCATTTCTTGAACCACTTTTCATTCCATTTAACAAGTAAATTTAACAGCAATTTGAATTGTTAACACATCTCATGACACTTTTCTAAAATAGAAAGCGTTGGTTTGATCGGCCATGAAAGCATGAAGGTGCAGGAACTTTTGAAGGTGGAAACTTGAATGTAGAAGTCTGAGGGTGCTAGAAGCTTTGAAAGCGGGGTACTAGGCGTGAGAGCTTGAGGATTCAAGAACCTTTGGAATTTGGTGCCTAGGCATGAGAGCATGAGGGTGTTAGAACCTATAAGACTAGAACCTAAATGTGGCAGTATGAGGGTGACACCCTTGGATACTCGAGTTTGAGAGAAAATAACTATGGAGATTGGAATCTGGACGTGAAAGTTTGGGGTAAAAATCCATGAAAGTCAAAATCTGAGTCTAAAGGTTTACCCCTAAAGATCCACAAACTGGAGATGGAACTACGAAAAAATTGTTATTAAGCGGAATCTGTCCCGAAAAATTCACAAACATAAATCGCTGTCAATTTATACATTCTTCATTTCTCTTGTTCATTAGAAATAAATGTTTTGAAAAAAAACTTCTTTGAAATTTCTAAAAACTATGTTAGAAGTTATAATGTGTGGTATTTAAGTCCAAAAATAAATAAAAAAACTGATATCTATTTTATTTTGTTGGTTACAAAACTAGTCTTCATATTAGAAATAAAAAAAGGGATTAGTTTTTGTATTTTCCCTAAATTTTTTAATAAAAATAATTAGAAATTTAAAACTAAACAAATTACCGTTCAAAATTTTAAAATATTGAAATCTATAGCAAATGTCCAAAATTAAAATCCAAAAAGCTAAAAACCCAATTAAAAAGTACTGCAATTCGAAAATTTCAAAAAAAAAAAAAATTTGGTTTTCAATTCCAAAACAATTAATTGAAAATAAATAGATTTCCATGATGTAGAAAAAACTCTCTCTTTCTCCTAAATTTTTTTCTCAACAGCATTAAAAGATTTCTTCTAGAACAGTTACATTTATTATTGTTAGTTACTCAACAATTACAATATTATAAAACAAAATTAAAATCTGTATCTGAGGCTAAAAACTTAGTGTAAATTTCCTTTTATTTCCCTTTATTTCCTTTTTTATGACGGTGATCAGTAAACACAATGCGATTGCTTGGACTTCACGAAGCTAACTAGTATATATATATAAACAATGCCCAACAATAAGCCGATTTGTTCTTGATCAAACATTCTTCAAACTCAACAAGACAGATATCTAACAAAGACGACGGCAATACAAGTAAAGATGAGTCAAGAAGAAAACAGGTAATGCTTTCATCTTCTTCTCCTTCTTCCTCTGTTTTTTTACAGAATCTAGGGTTTATACATAAGAAACAGTTCCGTTTCTTAGATTATCGATGTCAGAAACCCTAATCTCAATTTCTGTAGATTCCGTTTCCTGTAATTGCAACTATAACGCTGAGAATTAGGGTTTTGATCAAAAAAACGGAAACTTTTGAGTTTGATGAATCAATACATCACGATTTCTAGGGTTTTAATGTTTTTTTTTTGGTATTCGCAGGACGCAATCGTTAAGTTCTTATTCCGATGAAGAAGAAGTTCTCAAGGACTTTGCAGATAGCGAGAAACCGAATTCTCAAAGGAGACGATTGAATAAAAACTGGATTTCTTCTCCTGAATTAGTATACGAAGACGAACAAGAAGAAGAAAATCTCGATGATTTAATGGATCCAGAATCTACGAGTAATTATGATGATGACAAAGTAGGCAAGAAGAGACAGAGGAAGAACAGAGACGAGACGAACAAGAAGAAAAAGAAAGACTCTGTTTCTGATAATTTGGACAATTCTGCAGAGATTAACGAGATGTGGGATTCAATCACGAACACCTCCAAGGTTTGTTTTCTTGCTAATCTCTGTTTTCTTGTTCTGTTGATTTATAAATTAGATTCTTTTGTTTACAGGATGGTGATAATAATACAGAAATGAATTGTTCAAAAAAGAAAATCAACGATGAAGATGACGACGATGAGTTAATAAAAAAGTTCAAGAATGCGAAAAGGAAGAAGAAACAAGAGAAAACCGCAGCAGAAATTGCTTTACAAGTAGAAGAAATAATGGCGAATCTCGAAATCGCTGTTGAAGACGATGTAGAACTTAACAAACAAGGCAAACCCGCCATTAATAAACTCATGAAGTTACCTTTTCTCAATGAAGCTCTCTCAAAGAAACAACTTCAAAACGAGTTCTTAGATCATGGAGTTCTTAACCTTCTCAAGAACTGGCTTGAACCACTTCCTGATGGTAGTTTACCAAACATAACTATCCGTGGAGCTATCTTGAAGATTCTCAACGATGTATGTTAACTCTTTTTCTCTCTTTCTCTTTTCTCCTTCAAGATCTCTCAACTTTTTGTGTTTTTTTCTATTTTTGCAGTTACCTATCGATCTAGATCAAGAAAACAGAAGACAACAGATGATCAAGAGCGGTCTTGGGACAGTTGTGAAGTTCTTGTCGGAATCTAATGAAGAAACTACACCTAATAAGAGACTCGCTAATGAATTAGTCAACAAATGGGGACGTATGATATATAAGAAGAGTACAAGATATGAGAACATGTTGAGCGAAGAAGAAATTGAAGAACAAAGACAAATGTTGTTAAGAAGAGAGATGGTTAAGACAACTCCTAAGACAAAAGTTAGAGACTTTGATGTTGATATTGACTTATCTAAGAAACCAAAATCCAAGAAAGGAAGAAGAGTAGTGGAAAGAGCAAGAGTACCAAAAGCAATATCAATGGACTTTACGATCCGTCCTGGACCGAAAGTGGACAAAGCACTTGAAAGACGTGTCAGGATGCAATTGGATGATAACGGCGCCCATGAAAATGTAAGTTTCGTTTCCTCTGCATTATAAACAGATAGATAAATCATGATCACTTGAATTTGGATCTAACTATGTTTTTTTTTCATTTGATATATACAGATAATATGGAAATTGAAGCAGTCTAAGATGCGAAGGAAGATGAGCTTGCAAGCATTTAAGCCTAGTGCAGAGGGTCGAACAATGCTTAAGTACTTGTAGACATTATCATTAACTACATATTCTTTGTGTTTAGTGTTAAGAACACTTAAAGTTTGATTTAGATAATGAATATTAATAAAAACAAGAAAAAGTTTGTTTCTTTGGTTCTTACAAGATTTTGTCTTCCAAACGAAAATTGTTATTTTCGTCAAACCAAGAACAAAACTAGCGAATGAGAGAAACGTTTCTCTTGAAAACATAAGAAGAAGCTTTGAAATGACCATACTTAATTACGAAAGGTCATAAAGGAAACAGAGTCCATAAATGTTATTTGCAGATATGCTATTTCGAAGTAGCTTTTACACGATTTCAAGGTAACGAATCCGAAGAATAATCTAGAAATTGAACATCTAATCGTCAAGAACCCTAGCCACTAGAAACCTAAACACACAGAAACAAGAAAATCAAAAATATATTGAAATTTATTCATAATTTCCCAAAGAAAGACAGCTATTTCAGAGTTCACATGTTTTTGGTTCTTTATGGGTTTCTTGGGTTAAACACATGCTGATAAGGGATCGTGTTTTCTGGGATATACCGTCTACTTCCTCGGGTAGCTGGTTATGGCGGAAGCTTCTCAAATTGCGTCTTTTGGCAATAGAGTTTCTCATTTGTCAAGTCAGCTCAGAGACTTCGGCTCTCTTTTGGCACGATAACTGGACAGGATTAGGGCCACAGGTTCATGGGCCTTACCTCGACGAAGACATCCAAAAGTGGTGATGCTTAGAAAAGCCTTGCCTCTTTTACCACAACTCAACCACTTGCAGCCTGATAATTACATGTGGAAGCTTAACTCAAAACGACCCACTAATACGTGTAAAGTTTTACCTAGAAAACCTCAAGTACAGGGTTAATGCAATTTTAGTATCGAGGGACCAAATCCACATAGACTAGGAAAGACACAACAATTTCTTGATTCAGATTAAGCTAAGCACGGTAAAAGATTAATTAAAAACTAAATCGCAAGAAACAATATTGAAAATCGGTTGTAAGCTATCAAGGCAAAGAGACTTAAGAAAACTCGTATGAAATTCGAATTATAAACTCGTATGAAACTCGTAAGAGACAAATCTCTCTATAAAAATCCTAGAAAATCAACTATGATCTAATGGCCTAAAATATGTATTTATAAGAGTTTAGGATGGGTTGATAAAGTCTTGTCGAATTAAGAATCTCCAAACTCGATCGGATAAGATAAAAAAAAATCATTTTTCTTCATCGCCTATATCGATCGACACAATCGACACAAGTGAGTTTGACAGATCAGTGCCCGAAAATCAAAAACTTTGACTTTTTAAAAATTTCTTCCAATTTCCTGCTTATTTTTCCTAGGTTTATTTTTCCTAGGTTGCTTCCTTTGTCCTTTTAGTCCATTTATTACCTAAGAACCTTTTAAAAACAATTAAAAAAAAAACTAAAGAAAACAATGCGAAATCCCATAAAAACGGTCATATATCACCCACTATCAATATTCTCTGCATCAAAGACAAGACGTACTTTACATCCTGTCCTCCTAGTGGTCCCATGGCATAAGACCGTTTGTTTCTTTATCGTGTATCCCTAAGCACTCATTTGTTTTCTTGTTGCTACTTAGAGAAATATTTAATACGAGAAACCGTTTGCTGAGTTAAGGAATGCAGGTACCTAGTTCATGTCTCATTTGTGCCATTGTGGATGAATCCAAGGAGCACCTCTTCATTTAATTTCAATTCCTAAGTCAGGTTTTGTCCTCTTTCTTTGGCCATCATCTGTTGAATCCGCCACAAACCTTACAGCAAATTGTTGAATGAGTTAAAGTCTCCATCAAAAGTCACCTTAAGCAGTAATTTACGAATTATGGTTTCAAATGAATGCCCGTCTTCACCTATCCGATACAACACTTACACCGACTCAAACGGTACGGAAAATTCAGCAGATTATTCGCAGTAAGCTCGCGAGTTTGAATCACTTACTGTTTATGTTTCAATCTCACCTGCGTGTGGTGTAACATACTGTTTAAGTCACTTATTTTTGGGCTCTGCTCTAAACTCTAAATATGTAGTTCGTAACGCTTCTCTTTAAGGGAGAAGCAACACGAAATAAAACGTAACTTAAAAAAAAGGGGAAAAAAAAGCTATTAACCTACGCTCTTAATAGTAACCACAATTAGGGAAAGGAATAAGAACATTATGTTCTCCTTCATTCCTATTTTTTTTTTTTACCATTTGCAAATAATATTTGTTACATATAATTCATTTTTATTTTTTACTATTTAAAATAAATTAATAAACAAATATATTCCTTATCAAATTAGTCAAGGAACAAAGAAATTTTTTCTATTCTTTTTCTACGTTTATTCCCTATATTTTTTCCATATCATTCTTTTTCCTCATCATTCCTATTATTCCTAAAGTGATCACCAGTCGGAACCTTAGTCTCATCGGTTTCCTTTCTTTTTCCAGGTTTTTTTTTAGTTTATTAATACTTGTATTTTGGATAGTTTAGGTAGTTTTGTACATAGTTTTTTTCGAGTAACATGGACTTCCGTATTCATTAGGATATTTTTGGGAAGAGATTTTTTGGTACTTTGTGTAATTTCGAGTATTTTTGGTTAAAAATATTTGAATCGAACCGTATTTTCATATAAAAATATTTGAATCGAATCTATATCTGAAGGTTTTTTGGATATAGACCAGATCTCATACCAACTATCCAAAAACCCAAGCTCAAGAAGAACCGAATCAAACCCTGCTGACTCAAAATTTAAATATATTTGAATGTATCCTAGGTATAGGTATTCAAGTATTCGGTTCGGTTTCGGGTAGGACTCGCTCGGTTAAAGGTATTTCGAGAATGAGTTTAGGACCTATTCGTGTATTTTAGAGCTTGAGTTTGGTTCGGTTCCGAATACCAGAAATACAAGAAATAAAAAACAAAAAGAACATGTTGACAAATATAACTAAAAACTTTCAGGTATTTCTATTATTTTGGATATTTCAGTTATTTTATCTTAAAATAATCGATATTTTTAAATTTCTAGTTGTAATTTTGGATAACTTTAGGTTATATCAACTCAAAATAAAATTCATTTTTGAGTAAATTTATAGTATTTCGGATACTCATTTGGTTATCGGTTCGGTTCTGGAATACTCGGGATTCGTTAAAACCCACCCAAACTCCTAAATGTTAGTTATGATTTATGATTCTTGTAACGACACCGTTCTTATTTGTGGGCCTTTTTTTTTAAAGCCCATGCCTTCCTCGGTTCTATCGTGAATTCGTGATATATATGAAGAAAACCCTAAACTTAATAGAACGGTGCCTTCATTCAGCTTCATCACCGTGAGTGTTAGAGAGAGAAAAGAGAGAACGAAGTAGCTTCGTCGCCGTCGTTCTTCCTCTCCACCTTCGTCACCTCTTCATCTCATTCTTCTTCTTCCCAAAGCAAAAGGTTAGGACATTTTTGTGTTTCAATCCCATTCGATTGCTTCTTCAACCTATAGATTGAATCTAGGGTTAGTGTTATCACTAAGTACGTGCGTGCTAGATTATATGGATATAACGTTTGGGTCCAATTGATTGAATCTAGGTCAGTGTTATCACTAAGTACGTCCGTGTTCGATTAGATGGATATATATAAATGCAACTTTTCTTCATCTCATTCTTCGTCTACGCAAAGCAAAATGTGAGGACGTTTTTGTGTTTCAATCCCATTCGATTGCTTCTTCGACCGATTGATTGAATCTAGGGTTAGTGTTATCACTAAGTACGTTCGTGTTAGATTATATGAATAGAACGTTTGGGTCTTATTGATTGAATCTAGGTTATTGTTATCACTAAGTACGTCCGTGTTAGATTAGATGGATATAACGTTTGGGTGTTGGATATATTGTTTTGTTATATATAAATGCAAATTTTCTTTTATAACTCATTTTTTTCTGTGCACATAAATAATAATAGTAATCTATAAATGATACAATATATATATATATATATATATATATATATTTTTAAATCTGTTTTAATGCCGCAGGTTAGAGGAATTGACTAAACCGTTCGGCGATTTTCTTGCAAGAGTGGTGAGAACATATAATGTAGATGTAGTCAAAGATTGGAGTTGGCGGATATGTTTCTATTGATTCAAAGAGAGAAGATGACACCTTTTCATTTTTTTAAAATAGAAGCGACATAACTCGTCATCTTGGTAAGATTCATCATTTTTTTTTCTAAGAAAATCATTAAACTGGTATGATCTACATCTTTATTAATTATAGTCGCTAATATCTCCAACTGACAAAAAAATTGAACAAATGATATTTTTGTATTTATTTTACTTAATATAAATTTATTAAGTAGCATATTGAATAGCTAATAGTTTAATTAATAACTAAAAAAGTGTGTGATATTAATACGATTGGATCATATTTAGCATTCTAGCTCATAAATGATTTTGAATGTTTACCAAACCAGAAAAAAAAACTTAATCTTTATTAGCTATATCTATATATCAGATTTCTTATTTTAAATATAAAATACTTAGTAATTGGGGATTGTAATGTGTTGATAGAAACATAATTATTATTGTTTTGTAATGTGAAGAATGACGATGAAAGAGCTTATAACATCCAAAGTGTATGAAAACTCTGAGAGGATATTTATTCCGTTTCGGCGCATAAACTTATAGGAAGATGTGGAGAAGTGAAATATATAAATGTTGTGATTCTGATTGCATCCCCACGCAGGTAACATCTCTATGACATTCGGATTTCACAAGACAATGGATTTAATCAAATATAATTTTTGGGAATTGTAAAACAAAGGGTAGGTCAAACTTCAGCCTTTATAGTTTGCAAATATTGAAATATATAGAGCTTAAATAAATAATTCGCAGAACATATTCAAATTATATAAAATAACTAGGTTAGGATCCGAGTATACGAGTATAGAACTCAATATATAATAGAATATATGATTAAAAACCTGAAAACAAAAAAAAAAAAAAAATTAAACTACCTATGAAATAAAATAAAATAGAATGAGATACATTTAATTTTGAGAAAATAATGAATTGGGCAATTCAATTCAGATTCTGGTTTGGATTTGAATGTTAGACAATCATCTTATTAGAACCATTGATAAGTCTGGATCATATTCAGTGACTAAATTTGATACTATATAATCTTTGTTTTGTAAGATGAATCCAGAATACTATATAATCTATGGGTGGAAAAGTGATTGAATATGAATTCAGAATTCTCTAAGAGTTTTCGATCATTGTCCAATCTTTTAAATCCAAACACGAATTTGGATTGTATTGTCCACTTATTATATGCTCAAAATTGAATTTATTCGTGGAACTTTAGTTACACCCTTGTCTTATATACAGAATAAGAAATTTTTCAATTGAAAGAATTTGAGGAAATTCTTCAAGCCTGTTATGACTTTTTTGCTGGTAAGTAGTGCAATTGTGTTGAATAAGCTGAAGTTGTTTATTAAAATTGATATACAGTATTAACCAATTATCCCCATTAGTTAGCCTAAACCCGGTCCGGTAAAATAATCAATAGAAAAACTAGCGACTTGGACAAGTATGCAAATCTAATAATCTAATATAAAAGTAGTAGAAAGAGCGAAAGTCGGCAAAAGAACTCATAAGATGTGTCAAGATGCAAATGGATGATTGCAACGTCCATGAAAATGTAAGTTTCCTCTGCATTAAAAAAAGAAAGAATGATAAATCATCATCGTCATCATCACTTGCATCGAATCTAATTTTTGTTTTCTCATTTGTCATACACAGATAATATGGTGAAGCAGTCTAAGATGCGAAGGAAGATGAGTCTGCAAGTATTTAAGTCTAGTGCAGAGGGTCGAACAATGCTCAAGTACTTGTAGACATATCATTATATTTATTCCGTTTCGGCGCTTAACTTATAGGATGTGGAGAAGGTGAAGTATATAAATGTTTTGATTCCGATTGCATCCCCATGCAGGTAACATCTCTATATGACATTTCGAATTTCACATTCTAAATTAATGTATTAAAAACACAAGACAATGGATTTAATCAAATCGAATTTTTGGAAATTGTAAAACAAAGGGGAGGTCAAACTTCTGTTTTTATAGTTGGCAAATTTTTATATATAATCCACATCATCACCAATAAATTAATGACCTCAAACTTTTCAATTGCTCACTATCACCCTTATTCTAATTTTCTCTTTTTACATATTTGCCCCATTCAAATTTTTTTTAACAAAAACGTAATATTAAAAAATAAAAAAATAAAAATTTGCTCCAATAATATCGAATTTTAATATTATCATATTTTTTATATTATTTTATCTAATAATTATAATCATATAAAAAAAAATTTGCTATGAAAATATTAAAAAAATAAATAAAAAGAAACTTTTACGAAAATAATCTTAATATATCTTCCATATATTATTTCAAGTTTATCTTTATTTATATAATTAAAACATATCAAGATTTTAATATGTATTAATAACATAAACAAATATAAACTCGAAATAATATAAGGAAGATAATATTAAGACTTGATATTTTCGAAACAAATTACGTTTTTATTTGTTTTTTGATATTTTGGGAGACAAATTTTTTTATATATATGATGATAACTATTGGATAAAATAATATAAAGAAGATAATAATATTAAGACTCGATATTTTTGGAGCAAATTTTGTTTTTCTTTATTTTTCGATATTACTTCTTTTAAAAAATAATCTAAATGGGGCAAATATGCATAATAGATGATAATGAAAATATATAAAGATTCTTTTTTCGATATTTATATTGACGAATTTAATGAAAAAAATATAATCTATACATAAAGCTATATATATATATCTTTATCTATCAATAAATTTTTAAGATAATTGATTTTGTTATTTGGGACAATGAGACAATGATATCGGAATTTCGATTATCTTTATACACATAATCCTCGCATGTGTTATCTGGGACAATGATATCGGAATTGGATTTTGTTTAAATTGATTTCAATGTGTCGTGAATGAGAAAAAGGTGGAGAGGAGAGCTTCCACGTATCTGGATTAGTGAAGATTTGGAATCAAAGACAAAAGCAATTAATTTCTAGTTTGGTATATTAGTCACTGGTAGATGAATTTTTCTGATTCAGAAAAAGAGGTAGCCTCTATTCATTGTGAATATTTTTGTGAGTATACAAACATAGATCAGAGTTTTAAGCCCATCTAATGAAGCTTTAGAGAGTAGAACCACATCTATTGATTGAAGTTGTGAATCTCTCATGAAACAATAATGAAAATTCTTTCCATACATATCATTTAGTGTTTGGAAGGCAAAATTTCTTTTCAAAAGAAGATATATTGACTCAAATTTCCAAAAATGTGAAGCAGAGATGTTGACAGAAAATTTGCGATGAAATTGATGAATCAAAATTTCATTGAGTTTATAAAAATCGTCGTCCTAGTAGTTACGCTTTGCTGGGTCGCTCTGCTGGTTTGGATGGTATGGTTATCGTAAGCTCGCTTCAAACCAAAAATTTCTTTTGTTAGCATTGGTAGGATTATGTCATTTTTGATGAACTTTCATTTTTTAATAGGTACACGGGATGATCCTCATGTTTTGAATGATTATAGTGATAGTGAACAATGCGAGGAGTTCTGCGTCCGTGACTGTCTTACTTCTTGAAGTAATAATGATGGTGGATATTATGTTATAAGCGATGTCGGTGCTGATAGTGATTATAGTTTCGATGGAGAATCCGATTAAGCCTTCGACAGTGGTTATGGTTCCACCGATTCCTCTTATGACTCAAATGATATTGTGTATACTATTGCTGGTGACGGTTGTGTTGGAGCTCTTAACTCTTTGGATGGTGTCCACGTGGATTTGCCTACAGATAAAATTGGTGGCTTGGTGATACAGATTCGTGTCTAACCACACGTTTTGGACGACGGATCTATGGTATTTTGTGTCTCTACTTCTCTGTTAGTTTTAATATTTAACACAACTTAGTGTTTATTGTCAGTTTAGAATGTTAATGTGTTTGGTGTTGATCGTATGTTTACAGAAAGTTCTTTACAAGACGGAGGTGGCGATCATGATGATTGCGCTTTCGATACATGATAGTAGTGATGGCGACAGCGGTAGTGACGGTAATAGCGATGTTGATTATTTACCGCCAATCAAGAGACACGCAAGAATTAGACTAGTTTTCGTAATCGTTCTTTGTTTACATTTTTGTTTTGGTTTTTGCTTTTTTCGATTTTGTGTTTTATCATATCCATTTTATTGATATTGATTTTGCACGCAGTCATATTATATATTGGTTGATTATTTTCGTTGTTGTTTAATTAAATACACGCACTTCCACTTCCAATATTTGGTTATATTTGGTTATATTAGGTACAAAGAATAGAGACTCCGTAATGTTTTAAAATATTTAAGAGGATACATAATCAAGTTTAATATTGGCCGCGAAAGGTATCATTGAGAATTTTTGGAAGAAAATTCTTATTGTCTTTTCTCGTTCAATAAATCTTTGTGAGCCTTAATCAAATTTAATTTTGGTCGTACAAATGATCATGGTGTCATTGAGAATTTATAGGAGAAATTTTTAATTGTCTCTTCTCATTCAAGAAATCTTCATGAAATTTCTATGAAATTTGGCACGTAATTCTACTTCCAGTTTTTGTTAGATTTCGTAGTATTTAGTATATTTCAAAGTGCATAGGAGATAATTATGTATCCCGCTAACAAAGATAACTTTCATTTGGAACGAAAACCACGAAATAAAGATTTTACAACACAATACAATAACTCAAAATCTTACAATATCACAAATGCCTATACTACCTAGGCTTTTATTTAACTCAGAATTAAGAAATAAAAATCGATGATATACTCAATACAAAATCCATTTTAAGAGGATGGAGAATTTCCTTAATCTTCTTCACGTAGCATTAACTTAAAACTAAAATTCTTAATTAATTTTATTTTAGTTTTAAAACTAAATACTTGTACATAAATGGCATCTTGATTCTTGAGCCTTTGTGTCTTTCTAATCTTGAAAACTTTAACTATTTAATTCGAAAACAAATCCTTCGGATGATTATATCGTTGAGTTTGATTTTTCTCAATGATTAAAATTTTCCTTTGACATTGTCGCTATAATCCGACTAACAAGACGGATACTCAATGGGAAAGAGATAGTTATATTTTGGAATATTGCAAAACTTCTCTCACAACACTTTCCTAAATCAGGTTTCTACTATACAGATACATTAATCATATGACTTTGTAAAGTATTGTGAGAGAAATTTGGTTATTTTTTCGAAAACAACTTTTTTCAGAAAGTAAACATCCACGCAGCTATCTTGAAGATTCTCAACTATGTATGGATTTTTTTTCTTTCCACAAAACCCATAATAAAGCTCCTCACTCAAGATCTCACCTTAGTGTTTCTGATGTGTTACATTATCTATCAATCTAGATAATGGTTGTAAAAGAGAACAGTTGCTCAAGGGCAGTATCATTTATATTAAATCAAAACCCAAATCTTATAATTGTGTCGTATGAGCTGAAGTTTATTATAATTGATATCTTAACAAATTATTCCCATTAGTTAGCCTAGCCAGTCCGGTAAATAATCAATTAGCAGACTTGGACAAATATACAAACTTAATATTTTATTTTTATTTTTGGGTTAATAAATGGTATAGTCAAGTCAACAAAACAACAGAAAAATATTTGAGAAAATATCCAAACGAATTCCAAAAACAAACAAGAAAAGGGTCCCACATGTAGAAGCGCGTCGTGAGTCAGACTGAAATCCAGAAACCCGAACCGTGGACGAACCGCCCTCTCAAACGTGTCACACCTCCCGAGCCAAAAAGCGCAGTTACGAACCAACTGTCCAAACCGTGTTCTCGTGACGTCAACTTGAAGCTTTCTTTTTATTCTAAATAAAGATTCTTTTGTCTTTTTCCTCGAACATAAAGATATTTATATCAAACTGAGCACTATCTCAAGTACACAGACTGAGTTTATTATTCAACGGACACTTGTCAGTCACAAACCGTGGACAGTTGTCATTACGAGAAATACCGTGTTCCCCTTTTTCCATCTTTATAAAAACACCACAAACACTTTGTTCTCTTTCTGTAATTAAATCCAAAAAGTTCCCACCTGAACAAAAAAAAAGACAAAAGAAAGAGAAATTAACATCTTATCCTTAAAATTCATGAATCCTTTTTATTCCGATGTCTCTGGTTCCGACGGTAACGGTGAGTGCTCTCCGAAGTTAGCTTCAAGTTATCCGAAGAAACGAGCAGGGAGGAAGAAGTTTCGTGAGACACGTCATCCGATTTACAGAGGAGTTCGTCAAAGAAACTCAGGGAAATGGGTATGTGAAGTGAGAGAGCCCAATAAGAAATCGAGGATTTGGCTTGGGACTTTTCCGACCGTCGAGATGGCAGCTCGAGCTCACGACGTTGCCGCCATTGCCCTCCGTGGTCGCTCCGCTTGTCTCAACTTCGCAGATTCTGCGTGGCGGCTTCGTATCCCTGAATCGAATTGCGCTAAAGAAATCCAGAAAGCTGCGACTGAAGCTGCCATGGCGTTTCAGAACGAGACGGTGAAAGCGGCTGAAGCTGCGATTGCGTTTCAGAACGAGATGGTGAAAGCGGCTGAGGAGGAGCCAGTTGGTATGTTTTATATGGACGAAGAGACGGTTTTGGGAATGCCGAGATTTCTGGAGAATATGGCTGAAGGTATGCTCTTGCCGCCGCCGGAAGTAAGCTGGTATCATCATCATCATCATAACGACTTTGAGGGAGTTGCTGACGTGTCACTCTGGAGTTTTAGCATTTAATTTTTTATATATATATATATATATATAAATGTTTGGAGTTGTAGTTTTAGGATTGGTCTCTCTAGTTCCGTACATTGGTTTTTCTTTTGGTAGTACGGAAAGAGAACATAGAGAATAGCAAAATGATGAGTCTGATATATTGTATTGTTAAATATTGTAACTTAATTTGATTAAAGTTAAGAATTGAAAGATTTTATTTCTGATTTTATAAATTCTCAAAAAGTGTTATGATTATAGAATGAAATGGTTATTAAAATCACAAGAAAATTTGTTTCTTTTTGGTTTCACAAGATAACAGAAATAATTTTACAAAAGATAACTTTTTTTTTCAGACAGAGAACTTGACGCCTTCATCATCAGCTGATGATCCTTTGAACAAAGCAAGCTTGCCTTTGTTTTCTAAAAGCTTCAAAGCTCTCATTAGAATCGTTCGATCTATTCCTTGAAGCTCTGAAACATCCATCAAAAGAGAAATATTTTAACATTTACATTATGACAACACAAACAAAACTAAGATTTGAGATTTAAATACCTGTTCCAAGTGATTCAGTTCCTGAACGTATTTCTTCAACAGTCATAACACTGTCTTCTAATCCATTATCTCTAACCTGATATACAAGAAATCGATTATAGACCGGTGCAGAAATCGAAAACCGATCTTTGTTCTGTTGATTGTTTCAAATTTGACTTACAAATTGGAGAATAAGGTCTGACCAATCTTGAATCCGGTGCCATAGAACCAGACATTTCCTATGTCCTTTATCTAACCACTCAGCACGTCCTGTCAATAGATTAAAGAATGAGTAAACACATCAAAGAGAACAAACTAGCCGCTATGTCTTGGAATCTAACCTTCTCCAACAATGGCTGATAAGAAAGCTTCTCTTGCTTCATTGCTTAGGGTTCCTATAAAAACCAAATGAGACTTAATAAAACACTTGAAATAAGCCCACAAAGATTAAACGGTGAAGCCTGAGGATTCATACTATCAATGGCAGAGTTTGAGAAGAGAGGAAAATCTTCTTCGACACTAATCAAGAAAATCTTTTGGGATTTACAGTAATCCAAAATAAGCTCTTTCCAGAGCTGAATTTGCTTCTCACGAGTGTCCCTTACTGGCTGCAAACTGCCAAAAAAAGAAACAATTTCTCTTTCAATCGATAATCTTCAGGAGATTAAAACGTAAAGGAGGAAAAAGGAAGAGATTGATTACGTGAAGTATGGAGGATAATTGAAGAATTGAGGAAGCTTGAGATCACCCAGTTTCTGCATCTCTTTTTGCTCTAAAATCTATTCACAAATCATTAACCACAATTACTATGAAAGTTTACAAACAAAAAAAAAGAGTCCAGAGCTGCTATTGTGAATATGCTTAATTCGAATAAAATCAAAGAGCCATAAGGTAATCCCCAAACAGCTTTACCCGATTTTAAGTTACGAATCCGAAGAATAATCTAGAAATTGAACATTCAATCGTCAAAAACCCCAGCACTAGAAACCTAAACACCCAGAAACAACAAAATCGAAATCTATGGGATTATATTCTTAGAGCCGTTCCTAAAATCTATTCCCCAGAAGATAAAGGAAAGCAAGCTTACCAATCAGATGGTAGAACTGAGTTTTGGGACTATGAAGCACGGAAGCTTCGGAATCGGAAGCGCGATTCCGAAATTAACAGACTTTGGAAGCTTAATGATCCCGATTTGAAAACGCGATTTTCGTTTTGAACGAGCAATTTTTCTGGTGTCTTAATAGTTCGGTTGTTCGGTCTCAGAATCTCAAAAATCAGATTTGGGGTTAATATGTTTTGACCATTTTACCCCCGAGACTCTCCTGACCTTGTGAGGCTTTTGAAAAGGTTTTGGACCGTGCTGGGCAAAAAGACCCGGAACCCACCAAAATTTTCGGTTCGGTTCCGGTTCCGGCTAAAATACCCGATGGGTTCTAATGTTGGGGAACCATGGGTATCGATTCTGTTCCGGTTCTTACCCGAAAATCATGGGTAGGAACCGAATACCCGAACATATATATACATTTACCCATATAGTATTAGGGTTATCGATATTTCGGGTAGTTTTTTGGTATTTCAGATATTTTATTGACATTTTGGGTAATTTATTGACATTTTAGACATTGGTTCTAAGTATTTTTTGTCATTTCGGATTTTTTATTTGCATTTCGGGTAATTCATTGACATTTCGGGTTTGGATTTTGGATATTTTTAGTGTTATTTTAGGTATTTTTTTAAATTCGGATACAATTTTTCACTATTTCGGTTTCGAGTACCCGAAACCATTTAAGAACCGAATTTTTCGGGTATGTTATGGTTCCTCAAATACTATACCCGGAACCGACATAAACCGAACCGCAACCGAACCAAAAATTTGTAAGTACCCGATGGATCCTAAATTTCTAGAATCGAAATACCCAGAACCGAACCGAATACCCGAATGGCCAAGCCTAGTTTTGGATTCCACTTGATGAGATTTTGACACTAACAACATTACGATACCACCTTTTGATTTGATTTCCTTATCAAATAAATAGATATAAGTGAGAATCAGATTTTGTAGAGAAGTGATTTTTTCCCCGTTTCTACTCTATTTTAACATGTACCTAATACGATGCTAATCAGTATTTTGAAACATATTTTAAAATACCATAAAATTGAAGTACTTAAATCATAAAATGAGACCTCCTCCTAGGCTCCTAGTCACCACATGTGGCTTAACAAAAGATAATGATAAAACATGGAGATGATACATTCATGATGTTCGTTGAGAACAAAGCTCAAACAGTAACTGTTAAAAACTCCTAAAAACTGAAACAAAACATAACCGCAGAGAACGTTACAATCTGTAGCTTAAAAAGACAGAAAGAAAGAAAGGATTTTTTAAGCTGCAACAAGATCAGGTGTCTCAGCTTCAACAGATAACAAAGTAGTGTGAACCTTATCAACCCAACCGTTTAACTGATCCCTCAACGACTTGATCTGTGGTATCCCAAGCACCCTCGGTTGCGCCCACGACACATACACCGTTCCATCCACCTGATCTATTATCCCCTCAATCAAATGCACCTACATTCACAAATCCAATACATCAACATTCAAATCTATATCTTGCCAAATCTTATCTAGTACTTACCGATAAACTCTTCATGAGAAGGTGTTCAACATCTTCGATCGATAGCTTAGTACGTTCAGCAATCACACTCAATGGTATAGTCCTATCTTCAGCAGGTCGACTGTAATAACATATCAATAAAACAAATTAAGATCTTTTTCATATGAATTACACGTGTCAATGATGTTTTCTGACCTGAAGATGATCTCAATAAGGCAGAGGATATTGATCTTCTCTAAGAGCTTCTTCTCGTTCTCTACTAATGCTGGTTGAGCGCTCAAGGATGCGTTGTGCACTTGACAAAGTTCTTGATACCGAACTAAATCACCGTGGTTGAATGCTTGAAGAATGTGGTAAAGCCATTCCACATTTGTTCCAATCAAACTTTTCAACTGTTCATAACAGAAAAAACATAACAACATATCAAAACATTGTTGCAAATTTGTCAATGAAACGAATCAAGGTTGAAACTTACGACTGGATGAGCTAACAGTTCACCAAAGTTGTAGATATTCTCTCCAAGTAAAGCTGAAAGCGACAGATCAAAAGCCAAATCCTGAAAATACACAACACATAAGTATCCAATAGTTTGATTCGGTGAATACAAAAGTAAGTTTCTTCAGAACGTACCAGCTTAAACGATTCAGAGAGTGACTCCACAGAGGTATAAGCAAGGTAAAGAAGAGCGTTTTTGTAGAAATCGGAAAACTCTTGACGAGATTTATGGTATTGAGAAGAAACCCAAAAGAAGTTGGCATAAACCGACGGATCGATATCAGTCATACTATCAAGAGATGTTTTAACATCATCTAGTATCTTCTTGGATTCCTTTTGATCACCTTGTTCAAGCTTGAACAAAGCTATCTGTGTTTCTATATAGCTGATAGGTTCGTTGATACGTGACTCTTTAGTAGCTTTAAGCTTTTCGATAACTCCTTCGAGATAACTAACCGCAGCTTCTTTCTCAGGGTATTGTCGTGAGACTACAACCGCGAAATGGGCAAGCTTTAGAAGATTGATCTTTGTCTCGAAATCGGTTATGAAATTGTTGTAAAGCTCAATTAAAGCATCTCCAGCCTGAAATTGATTATGAATCGAATTAATTTCATCATTACAAAGCTTTTCAGCGAATCTGGTAAATACCCAATTCATAAAATCCCTAATTTCCGCTAAATTGTTCGAGATCTATGAACCCTAAATTCCCAGAAAAACTAACAGATGATGAAATTATTCAAATAGGTTAAGGAAAGAACCAATACGGAGGAGAAGTAAGTGAATGACCTGAAAGACAGAGAGTGTGATGAATTGCTCGAGCTTAAGAGTGAGCTGGTGCCATAGCTTCTTCTGGTATAGATCTGCGAGGGAATTGTACCACTCGCCGAGCTCTGGATGCGCATTTTTCTGCGATTCGAGGTACTGTAGAGCAGCCATGGCTGATTTTTTTTACTCGGTGGAAGAAGAAACAGAAGTGAAAGCTTCGACGATCTTTATCGGGAAAACTCTGCCTTTTAGTAAACTAATTTTTCTTGTGCTCAAAGACAAGTATCGAGCATTAGATGCAATTACGAAAGAATAAAAGGCCTTTTATGTAACGTAAAATACAATTGCGATTTTACAATTTAGGGGTTCTAAACGAATTTTGTTTGCAATTTTATTGTTTATTCAAACATTGTCAAGAATAAAGAAAAAAATTCAATCCGAATTTCGGATCGGTTTCAGTTTTTTTTTTTTACTTTTAGTTTCAATATAAAGTTGAACCTAATCTATGTTGG
This sequence comes from Euclidium syriacum, assembly GCA_900116095.1. Classification (NCBI taxonomy): domain Eukaryota; kingdom Viridiplantae; phylum Streptophyta; class Magnoliopsida; order Brassicales; family Brassicaceae; genus Euclidium; species Euclidium syriacum. Next base: position 1,740,959 of record FPAK01000009.1, read on the forward strand.
ATGGTTTTAGTTTGATTTGTATTGGGTTTGGTTATTCAGATATAAGTTTGATTCGGACTAACTCAAACATTTGGATGGTTTGGTTTTATTCTAAAACCTCTCTTTTGGTTTGAATCAGACCGGTTTATCTAGGTTAATACTTCTATTGTAACATAATTTTTCCTCTTTTTTATTCAACAACATTTTAAATTAAATGTAAATGGAGAAACATTTTTTCGTTTATCTCAAGACTCTAGACAAAACATCGAGAAAAAGATGTTTATAACAGTCTCGTTAGTGTTGAAGAAAAAATCAGAATGATTTATCATTAGCAATGGGCCTCCCAAAATAACTCTTAATGTTGAAGAAGAAATCAAAAGGATTTATCAGTAGCAATGGGCCTCTCAAGGTAACTTATCATTTTTCCTCTAAAGGTGACGAGGAGAAAGATATTACTTGGTGCAAAGTAATCAAACTCGGTGCAACCCGACGCTTTCCTCGCCACGAAGGAGATGAGTTCCAAAACACATCTTCTTTCGATAAATAAGATAACCAAGTCATTAGATCTCATGAGCACAAAATCAGCACATGAAATTTGTAATGTTAACAAAAATCAATGCAGAACATATCTCATTATTTTTTAAAACTAATACATGGATAACAAATCTAAAACTTATAAGCATAATTCAATCTAAAAAATAAATTACAAATAGTATGACTGATGATATTGTTAAGAACGAAGAGATCATCTCACTGAGAGTAACTTGTCTTTGAAAAACCTTGAATCCTTGCACTGTCACCTTACCTGCAAGGACTTCAGAAAGAGAAGGTAAATTTCACATTCTCTCAATCAAAAGGCGAAAGTTTGAAGCCCCATGCAACAAAGACGCAATTGATTCCGGTTTGAATTACAACAAAGGAGATGAAGGAGCTTCGGGAGGTTGCGAAGGCAAAAGTTTTGTTTCCGGTTCATTACAATGCAAACAATTTCTAACAACAACTAAAATTGATAGTTATTATTTTTGTCCACTACCATATTTTTCTATCATTTTCTCGGTTCTCAACATAAAACTATCAACATAAAACCTTCATATTGAATCGCTTGAAATTTTATAAGATTTTGATCAGAATCTCATCATTTTTATGAAGTTTGTGGATTTGTAATTGATGCAATGCAATTTCGGGTTTTTCAGAAACTATGTTATGTTTTGTTAACCTCTAAATGACATGTTTGGCCTATCATTGCAGTTCTTGGTTTGTTCATCTCCAAGTGGAACTAAATACGCATATAAATTTTTGTTATGATTGTTCCATCAAAGGCCAGGTGTGTATAATTTGTATTGGATAAGTTTCGAACAGAACTATAAGTTATCCAATTCTATAGAAAAGAGGATTGTTGGGATACTAATAATGTCCCATATTGGAAGTTTAGAAGTTTAGACATAAACTTTTTAGTATATAAGTCATGTCCAATTCCAACCAGTTTGAAGTTTTTTGTGAATAAATCCAAAAACAAATTCGTGAAAGCAAGTGGCCTAAAGCGGATCATATCATACTAATGGAAAGTTGGACATGGATTTAAAAAAACCCAATAGTTTGGTAGGTTTGTTCTGATTTCATTTTGAAGTCTCAAATACACAGAAAATGCTCTAACTTTTTAGTTACAAAATGAATGATTCTATAAAAGATTGATATGTTGGTGTCTTAAAATTTGTTTTCCGCTAACTATTTGCGGTGGCAGCTGAAGCTATAGCATCCAGTGTGAATTCCCCCAAATAGACTTTTTCGGCTGTGCTACCTTTTTTTTGTAAATTATACCTCAGATATGGTGAAGAGGTTTGTGGTCATGCATGAAACGAATATTATGCGGTGTGGAGTGAAATAAAAAAAAATTTCAACACCTACCAAAGTGCCCTTTGACCTACACAAATGTATGCATACTATTGCATAGTTGACGCCTTGACGAAACGACTTTCCATGATTTTACGACTGTTTCAATTCAATGGCTAAACATTTGTTTATAATTCCGTTGAAAGAAAAGTATAATATGTAAATATATAAATACCAACGTCACTCTAAGCATCTTCAAACTGATTTATTCATGGTGCCAAGAGCTTAAGCCTCTTGAACTCCCTTTCTCTTCTCCCACACTACTCTCTGTCAATTGTTATCAATATCGATGGAGATGATGGCGTTGGTTCTGGTTGTTTCCTTCTTCTGCGGCGTTGCTCCTGTGATATCCAACGCCTCCAATCACCGTTACGAGGCCGGTGACGATGTTCCGTTTTATGCCAACAAAGTCGGTCCGTTTCACAACCCAAGGTGTGCTTCCAAATCAGATCTCAGCTTTAGTGTTTCAATCATTTCCTTCTTTTTTTTCTTGAGCTTTCGAAGGTATGGTATGTACAAGTAAAATATGGTTGTTGCAGTGAAACGTACCGATACTTTGATCTCCCTTATTGTTCATCTGGTACGTAACCAAGTTGCTAAACACCTTTCTTCGTATTTGAACTTGAGATAGCTGACTGAGTGAGGGATTATCTATTGCAGCTCCTATTAAGGAAAAAAAGGAAGCTCTTGGAGAAGTTCTCAATGGAGATCGGTTAGTCAGCGCACCCTACAAACTGGAGTTTTTGAGTAACAAGGACTATGTAGTTGCATGCCGGAAGAGGTTGAGTAGAGAAGAAGTTTCCATATTTCGAGATGCCATCTTGAAAGACTACTTCTTTCAAATGTATTATGATGATTTGCCCATATGGGGATTCTTGGGAAAGGTCGACATGGAGAACAAAGATGACCCATCTGAATATAGATATTATCTTTACAATCATCTAATGTTTAAAGTTTCTTACAACAAGAACCAGGTTATCGAAATTAAGGTGAGAACTGACCAAAAACTCCTTGTGGATGTGACCGAGGACAAGGAATTAGAAATAGATTTCATGTACAAAGTTGAATGGAAGGAAACAGAAGTTCCATTTGAAAAGAGGAGGGAAAAGTACACATGGGATTCTAGGATTCATGATAGGTTGTATAGCGAAAATTGGTTCACGACCATAAATTCATGTGTCATAGTTCTTCTCTTGACTGGTTTACTTGTAACTTTTTCCGTTCGAGTCTTGAAGAATGACTTTGTCAAGTAAGACATTTAACTAAAGCTTTGCATTTTTCTTTTCCCTCTATCTGACTAGCTTTTATTTTTAATAGGTACACTCTAGATGAAGAGATAGCTGATGAACAAGAAGAGACTGGATGGAAATTAATCCATGAAGATGTATTTAGGATCCCAAAACACAAATCCTTACTAGCTGCCGCTCTCGGTTGTGGCACTCAACTCTTTTCCATGTACGTTTCTGTATTTGGACTAGCTCATGACCTTGCTTTATTGTCAACTAACATAACAATGCCTACTATTTTTTTTTGCAGAACTGTTTTCATCTTTGTGCTTGGTTTAGTTGGTGTCTTTTATCCGTACAGCCGGGGCATCATGTTAACTTCACTAGTTGTCATATATGCACTCACTTCCGGAACTGCAGGATATACTTCCGCTTCTTTCTATTGCCACCTAGAAGGAACCAAATGGGTATGTATGGATGGAGATATTAGGGCAAAAGGCACCGAATAAAAATTGAGATATACCCTAAAAGCCCACAGTTTTAAGCTTTACTTCCAAACATATATATACCATCTATAATTTTTCCTCTCCAATAATACCACAAATTATCGTATAAAAAAACTTTTTACCCAAAATAAATTATAAACAAAATTCAAATATTATCTTTTGGATTCACTATTTCCAAAGTTAGGGTTTAGAATTTTTTTTTTTTTTTAATAACCGGTGTGATCATATGCCGAAACCCAGACTAATCACCGGAGCTACTTAGGGTTTAGATTTCTTCTACTAGAAAAGAGTTTTGAATCATTTTGCTACCGAATTTATGGTATTATTTGAAAAAAAAAAACTTATGAGGTATGTTTGAAACAAAAAACTTAGAAGTGTGTTAATATTATCTCAATATGGTCACTAGATCGATTAAAGAAAATATGAGAATTGTTTTTTATCTTTACAGGTTAAGAATATGTTATTGACTGGAAGTCTCTTCTTTGGACCACTTTGTCTCACTTTCTGCTTCCTAAACACTGTTGCAACTGTTTATCAAGCGACTGCTGCATTGCCATTTGGAACAATCGTCGTTGTTTTCCTCATTTGGGCATTAGTTTCAACACCTCTGCTAATACTGGGAACTATCGTTGGCAAGAAGAATAACAATCTCGAGTTTCAAGCTACAAAACAACCAAGGGAAATCCCAAAACGGTCTTGGTATCGAACAACACTTCCTCAAATGGCTATAGCTGGTTTACTTCCCTTCACTGCCATCTACAACGAGCTTTCGTACGTCTTCGCTAGTATTTGGGGTCACAGACTATACACAACGTACAACATTCTCTTCATCGTCTTCATCATTCTCGTCATTGCCACTGCTCTCGTCACAGTTGCATTGACATACTTCCAGATTGCGACGGAAGACCATGAATGGTGGTGGAGGTAATGTTTTTTTCTTCTTCTATATATTGGTAGTTTTTTTTAATGGTCATGCATTTGCATTTTGTAGATCGTTCCTGTGTGGTGGATCAACGGGATTGCTAATGTACACGTATTGCTTCTACTACTACTATGAAGTGAGTGACATGTCAGGGTTAATGCAAGTTTCATTCTTTTTCGGCTACATGACTTGTATCTCATATGGTTTCTTCCTCATGCTTGGAACTATTGGATTTGGTGTTTCTTTTCTCTTTGTTCGACACATTTACAGCTCCATCAAATGCGACTAGCCAAAATGGTCATCTTCACTTTCACACTACACGTTTTCCAACATTTGTGTTTTATTTGCTTCATTCCTAATTGAAAAAATTGATATGATTGCATTTTATTTTGTTACATGTATATATTATTTGAAATTTTGTTATGTTTGTATGATGTCAAAAAGAAAGATTATGTATGTATAATAACAAATTAATATTACTTAAAAAAGTTAGATGCAGTTTTTGTTAAAATTGGACAGGTTATAAAGTTAGAACCATTGCTTAATTAGGAGAGATAAATGATAACGAAATTAGACCATCTCCAAATAGAATTACTCCAAATATAGAGTAATTAAATTCATCTCTATTTTTTAACTGATGACTATTTTTTACTCTAAAATAGAGTAGGATTAGAATATAACTCAACTTCATTTTGGAGTGACTCTACTTTGAAGTAAAAATTGGAATAATATATTGGAGATGTTCTTATAACATTTCATATGATTTGCGTAGAAGACGGTTTTATTAGAGAGATAGAGAAAGGAAATTACTAATTAGGATTCAGAACGAATTCTTGTTTCAACAACACTACTTGCTTATTCACCTAGAATCAAAGAAACAGAACCAAAAAAAGTTTTATGTATGCTTACAGAACCAATAAAGAATCGAATTCAATGGTTATATTAGTGTGGTATCTCTCTGTTTGATAATATTATTACCAAAAAAAAAAAATATGGATATAAAGAATTAGGAAGAATCATGTCTCATAATCTTGAAGAATTTGCAAGAGTTCTCTTTAGTTCCTTTCTTAAAATCTTCCCTGCTGGTGATTTTGGTATATAACTAACCATCATCACTTTCCTCACCTTCCTATACGGCGCAACCTAGCAACCCAAAATAACTCAAATCAGTGTAAAAGTTTCCAAAATTGGAAAGCCTTTTGATATTAGTAGAAACCTAACCTGTGCAGCTACATAGCTTATTACATCTTGTTCCGAAAGTGTTACTCCTTGTCTCCGTACAACAAACGCTACGGGAATCTCTCCACATTCTTCATTTGGACAACTGAAAAAATTAAACACAATTCACAAATTTGGATACTTCTCTTCACAATAACAGACTATGCTCAAGATTTGCTTTTGTTTTACTTACGCTGTTACTGCAGCGTCGATAATCAAAGGATGTGAAACAAGAACAGCTTCCAAATCCGCTGGTGCAATCTACAAAAACCATAAATTGCAAAGAATCAAAACATTTCCGATTTTGGATTTGGATTTGATTTGGTTCTGTTTTACCTGAAACCCTTTGTACTTAATAATCTCCTTAATACGATCAACAATAAACAAGTAACCATCATCATCAAAATAAGCAATATCTCCAGTTCGTAGCCAACTATCTTCAACCATTGTCATCCGAGTCGCTTCTGGATTATTCAAATATCCTAAACACACAAATTAACAGTCTTCAGATTCTCTAAGGCCATTTCTCTCAACCAAATGAGCTAAGAGAAGAATCTATATACCTTTCATAACACCAGGACCTTGAATCCAAAGCTCTCCTCTGTTTCCAGGTGGAAGAAAAGAACCAGAACTCCAATCTACAACCTTAGCTTGCATATTAGGAGCTAATAATCCAACAGAAGAATACCTCCGAAGCTTCTCCGAGTTGTATCCACGTGTTCCAACAGCAGTAGATTCCGTCATTCCATATCCCTACAACAACAAAAAATGCAAAAGTTTAAAACCAAATGTTAAAATCATCATCATAAGCCTCAGAATCATAATAGAGAAACCTGAATCAAGTCAACATGAGGAAGAGTCTGAAGAAAATCATCAATAAACTTCCTACTTAACGGAGCAGCTCCAGAAGAAACTTGCTTTAAGCTTTTAAACCGTTTCACACAAACTCCTTTTGCTTTCTTTGTCAATGCCATTAACATAGGAGGAACCACAGGGAAATGAGTGATCTTGAACTTTTCGATTACGTTACTAACCTCAGAAACATCGTATCTTCTCATCACAACAATGGTTGATCCAAGAGATAACAATCCTAATACGAAGAGTGATAAACCATAGATATGGCATAATGGTAAAGCTGCTAGATAAACATTACTAGATCCTGAATATTCGTATTGTGAAGCTTCGAATCTCACGAAAAGCTCCATTGTTGCTATAAGATTCTTATGAGTTAACAAAACTCCTTTACTAGCTCCTGTTGTTCCAGATGAATACATAATCGCAGCTACATCGTCTTGTTTAATCAACGGTTTTGGAAAATTTCCGAAATCTCGTTTGAGAATTGCATAGAACTTCGGATTTTCGATTCGGATTGAATCGAAATCGTAACTCTCTGGTACTGTAATCACCATGATCCCTAACGAGCTTAATTTCTCGACGTTTTCGGAAGAAGTAAACGCTAAAGTGACATTACAGTCGTTTACTTGCTTTTTGATTTCTCCTAAACTACTTGAAGGATTCATGGTGGTAACAATAGCGCCAAGAGAAATCAACGAGAGGAAAATCAATGGGAAATAGATGGAATTAGGTAACACGATCGAAACGACGTCACCTTGGTGAATACCGAAATCGTGATAAATCCCAGCCGCCATTGATTTGACTATAATTTGAAGCTCGATGTGAGAAATCGAAAATCCGGTTAAGGAATCGACGAGCGCTGCATCGCCGTCGTGTCTGTGAGAGAAGAGAGCGGAGACGGCGTCGAGATTTGGATTGACGGGGAGGTTTAGCGACGGGAATTTGCTGGTGTAGATTCCTGTTTCGGGAAAGAACCAGAGAGGAGGGTTTGGGGTTTTAGTATTTGGGGATATGTGAAGATGAGTCGCCGCCGCCATAAGAGATGAGTATCACGCCGGAGCTGGCGGCGGAGAAGAGAGACAGAGAGAGCGAGCCAATGGCGATAAATCTTAGTAAAATTTAGTTCTGATCAGGAAATGGGACCAACGACGGCATTGACGCAGTTCCATACAAATAATTCTCGAAAAATATTTTCTTTTTCATCTGAAATTTTTTTATTAGTCCATCATACAAATTAGGTGTTTGAAATTATAAACCGAACCGATCTAAACCGAAATAGATCAATATGAATATGAATAGATGTTTGTTATACCAATGAAACCGTATAAATATCAATTTATGAAAACCGATGAAGCATATGGTTTATGTTTTAGTCGATTAAACCTAAACCGATACTCATGTAGATAGAATAAAATAACAATTACATGTACACTCTAGTGTAACTATGTGAAATTATTGTTAATCAGTGTTTTAAAACACGGTGTAGAATAGTATATACGTCATATATACGCTATATATTGTACTGTTTTTATGCTATACAGTAGATTTATATGGTCACTACAAAAATACATGCGAATTACGGCTACACCATAATCACAAAACAGTTGTAAAATTGGTTTTTATGATTATATTACGACCAAAAGTAGGTGTCAAAAACTTTTTGTCGTTAAAATATTTAGTCGTAAAATCACTACTAATTTACGACTATTTAACGTCTTCGCGTTTAACGACTAAAATGTATCGTACTTCAATTGTAAGAGTTATTACTATTTTACGTCTGCTTTTCCGACTATTTTCCGACTACTTAACAAATTAGTATTTCACATGAAATGTAATTATAAATCAGTCGTTAAAGTTACGACAATTTCGCGTCTATTTTCACTAGATAACTTGGGGATTTCCATTGTTGACCGTATATACAGCATATTTACAATTTATATACGATACCGTATATATATCGTATTAAAAAAAAAATTTCGTAATTTTGACAAAAATTAACTTTAAAAAGTAATTATAAAAGACTTACCATCTTTTAAAATTTCTTATGAAAATGACATCATCGAATTTATTATATTGATTGTGTATCTGATGACAACTACATTCTAAAGATATATGGTCTAACTAAAATTTTTTATACTAACAACATAAGATTTTACGAGATTCATGTTTTTATTTGTTTGTTTTTTGTTGTTAAATACATTTTCATAAGTATGTCTTATGTATTGATACTCTATTTGACTCTTTTGATGTGTTGTAAATGACTCTTTACGAAGACATTAACACAAAACCATATACTTATTTTATGTTGCTAACTAAACACAAAACCGTAGAATACATAAATATGGAATCAAGTATACTACAATATAAATATACTACACAAACATTAAAGAAAATTAAGAAGAGTAATCAACTCGTTTTATCTTTTTGCCGGTTCCAAAAAAGTTGATCCATCAATGGCTTTGCAGGTGCGACAATTCTCAACACGCTTTTGATTATATCGAACGGTTTTCTAAATTGCTTTTTAATTTTCTTTTAATGTTTGAAAAATAGATCATACTATAGCCATCATTTACGAAGTTAATTGGAAAGTTCCAAAATCTAGTTCCAACTTCCAATGTAGAACCATAATCAATAACCAAAATCTTAATTTATAAAAAAAAATTAACGGGTACATATAGAACCTAATGCTGTTTCTTCTTCCCCAAACAATTGAGTAAAACTCACTTCTTTCTCTAAAACTCGCAGCAAGTTCGTCTCTCTGGAACAAGAGGTTATGGAGCATAAACTAACCGCCGAGCAGCAAGTTTCGTCTCTTTCCTACTTTTGCTGTTGTTTTTTAATTCATTTACGTTTTGGAGTTGAATTATACCAAATACTTACTACTAGTGTTTTTTTTTTGGGTTTTGATCACTGTTGCTTATTGCTAAAGGTTCAGCGATGCCGAGCCAATCATCTTTTAATCGAAAAGTTCAAGCAGGAATCTTCAGTTAGAGACACTCCTGAACAGGTTCTGTTGGAACTCAAATAATAAAAAATAAAAAAAATTATCGTATAAGTTTGATAGAAATATACTTATAAAAGTGAGCTTTTTAAATGTACAGAGTCTAGTTCGATTGACTGTTGAGCATCCAGAATACTCAGGACACTTTTCATTCCAGCCATACTCCAAGGTTTGCTTCCTCTGTTGACCAATGATCTTTTGCTGTTTAGAATTATGATTTGGAAAACACCATTTTAGGTTTAGGGTTTAGATTTATAAGCCTCCATACCATTATGATAATATGAAACTGTTATGTTTCATTTTGTCAAGGATATATAACGTACCATTTGGCCCGTAACATTCTAAAGCTCACTAGAGAAAGAACATTATTGTATCAAAGTTTCCTGTTTTTATGAGGTAGTTTAATTAATACCTTTTGGAATTGCAAATTAAGCAGGACTGGTTTGTATCTGATGTTGGAATGAACATGTCGTCGAATATGATGAATTCAAGTAAAATGATGATTGCGGTTGATTGTGAGATGGTTCTTTGTGAAGATGGGACTGAGGGATTGGTTAAATTTGGTGTTGTGGACCGTGATTTAAAGGTATATATAGTTTAGCTTCCTTAAGAGTAAAGAGTTTTTTATGTTCAAATATTTATTTCTCAGCTGACATGCATGTTGGTGTCTTGTTCATGCATGGCCTTAGGTTATTCTTGACGAATTTGTGAAGCCGGACAAACTCATTGTTGATTATAGGACACATGTTACTGGAGTTACTGCTGAGAATGAACGAAAAGCCACTCTCTCTGTGGCGGATATACAGGTATAATAACATGTAGATTCTTTTAATTGCTTTTTCTTATTTCATATTTCAACACATATAGATATAGTGGTAATTTTGTTTGATTTTGTGAAATTGTGCAGAAAAAATTGCAGCCTTTTTTTTCTATGGGTGCTATTTGGTAGGTCACAGTTTGAACAGAGATTTGTCAGGTAATTAGTAAAAAAGTCATTGTTCAATTTTTATGAAGTTTATTGATATATTTAGCTAATATCAATGAGTATATTCTGATGATCAGTGTTGAAGATAGATCATCCTCTAGTAATCGATACGTCACTCGTGTTTAAGTTTTCCAATGCACGAAATGGCGGGAAACCTTCACTTAATAACCTTTGCCTGGTATATACATTTATAAAATGTTTCTTTTAAGAAAATTTTTTTTTTCTTTTTTTGATATTGTGTTTGTTTTCCTTTAAATAAAAAATACTTTTTTTTTTTATTTTTCCTGTCTATTTTGGGCTACGGAATCCAAAAGGTTGGTGTTCCTCATGATTCTTTGCACGACGCTGAAGCTGCGATGAAACTTGTACTTGCTTTTCTAGAGACAAGATTTGACACAACAATATCACCATCTCAAGAGGTAAACGACAAAAATTAAATTTCTCAACTTATAATATAGTTTTCATTATTAACACTCTTTCTACATTTATAGATGTTTGAGGCTGAGAAATCAAGACTCTTTCTACATAGAATCCCTCAGTATGTGTCATCTGAGCAGCTGAACCAAGTTCTTTCGGGGAACTTTACAATAGAAGTTAAGGTTGAAAACTCAGACCTATTTTTTTATACCTTATGGATGCATAACAAAACTAATGTTTTCACTGACCTTTTTTTTTTTTTTTTTGTTTCTTTTGATAGCCAGCAAAAAGGCAGGGTGGTTACTATTGTGCAGTTGCTGTTTTCAATAGTTCAAAAGAAGCAGAGCAATCATTTAAAAATGCTTCTGGAAACCGAGAAACGGTATTGTTTAGAATCTCCTGCTTTTTTTCGAAGATCAAAATAAACGCCCTAATTGATAGTTATGTACCAATATCTGCGTTTATGTTTTTCTTTTCAGGATCCATATGGGTTTCCACAAAAACTGGTTGGCTTTCAGCTAAGTTCAGGATTAAGTTCTTCTCTCTATGTCCGTAAAATGGTTAAAGATGGATGATGCCTTAGGATTGGGTTAAATATATTTTATTTTTCTCATTATGTAATCCCGTTATTCGGGAACAAACATCTTTTTAGGATTTTTTTTTAAGGTCGGTTGTAGTATGGATTTTAGGATTTTGAATCCTCTCCGTACATTGAAGGACAAATCTAAGACGAGTTTTTTCGGGTGTTTCTTTGTTCTTCAAGTTTTAATACTCCTTTGCTCAATAAACCTTTGCTTAGATAATACTCAACTAGGAAAATGTCATTCTGTATGATTACGGCGTAGTCGTATGGACAAACAAAAGGCACAATGGTCAATTGTTACTATAAGCCACGAAGCTTTGGGTGAAAACGAAGCGATTTACAGTGTCAACGAGAAGAAGCAGCTTCACAGTGTCTTTGGCTTGGTACGCACGGTTCTCTACTCCACTAGGGCTTCACGTTTCTACGAAGTAGAGAAATAGCCTAGTTATTATTCAAAGAAGTGGTTTCATTAAAACGGAAGATCTATGTTCGTAAGTTCTTGAAGAAAGTTTAACAAGATGTTCACGATGTTTGGTGGTAACCTTTGTATTCGTAATGGTAGTTTAAGTGCTTACGTAGATAAATTATGAAAAGGTTCTACAAGATGAATCTTTTAATGTGAAAGTGATTAAAGATAAGCAATCAAAAACAATGTATTATTAGATCGCCCGATCTAATTTCAAAACAAAAGAAGAGAAAAGAAAGAAATGCACTTAATCCAGAATTATTAAATAGAAACAAACCATATAATAACTGACTAGTTGTTGAAAAGGAAAAATCACCAAAACGTAATTCATTTGACTACCCCTCCTCATTTGTTTCGTCTCTTTTGCCGTTGTGTGTTTTCTTCTGAATCTGAACCAAACTTGGCACATAACTGACAAGAAGCGGACAAATTAATCCCTTTTTAGTCTCTTTATAAAGTTCTTTATGAATATCCTCTCCAACAATGTAGATCTTTTGTTCATCGTACATCGTATACTGGACCATTTTATTCTCCTCGTCGACCAAGAAACTCATCACACTCGACATCGATGGTAACTTAAATATCCCCAAATCCACTACAAAGAATTTGCTCCAAGAGACCTCTTTGGCCTCGTCATCAATCTTATTGGTCACCCATATCTTCATCTCATCTGAAGTTTCAAAATCCTGATGTAACACCGAGAGCTGTTCGTCTCTAACAACTGATAGAAGAACCGAGGTATCTTCAGGATCATAACTCTGATACGGAAGAGAGAGACATCCAAATCTCTCTGTTGCAAAATCAAATTTAAGCATGAAATAGCCTGTTTCGTTACCGAAAGCAATCCCGTAAACATTTCCTTTCAAAGTCACACCAAGAGAGCATATGTACCAGTTATGAGGGGCGACATCAAGAACCCTCCATGTATCAGAACTAAAATCATAAATTTCATACTCAGCAACGTGGAGGTCGAGAGCACCGTTGTAAACACCGTAAAACATCAAGATCGTGTAGCTATGGGAAGAAGAGTCGTTGTTTTCGTAACCTAAAAAATATCTATCGTCAGGTTTGTAACTAGTTCTGGGTTTGATCCACTTGGTTTCACCAGTACAAGGGTTCCAAACCACGAGTCTAGTGTTTAATATCGTGGAGCATAACATTAAACCATCGCAGTGAGAGATATTAGATATTTTGATATCTTGTGGACAGTTAAGTTTACCTCTAAACTCCACCACAGATGGATCAACGGTATTGTGAATACCATGGAGATTGAGGATAATTGAAGAAACCCTAGAATTCATCAATAAGATCACTTCCCTTGCTGCTTTACCCAAGGTCATGTTCTTCTTGACGAATTCCGGATCTTTGAATAAAGCATACCATCGTTTGCAAGTAGACAGCAATTGACTTAGAGATGTGGCTGGAACCCTAGAGAGTATTTCCGTTTCCAGATCGTGGGGAAGATCGGGAATCATTTCTGACTTCTCGTGATTTAATCGCTCGAATAAAAGAACCGTATATAGGAAAAAATAACATTGGTGCTTATTGGGCTTTAATTTATTATCCCATTCATGGTTTTCTTGGTCACGGCCCATTCCTAGTTTTTGTATGGTTTTAGTTTTTGTGTGATAATCCTTCGAGGACGTTTGAAGAAAATTCGAAAAGGATTCGGATTTGAATTTGTCGTAGTAATAATTCTGAAAACGTTTGGTTCATGTTACAAAAAAGAAATGGTAAAACTAAAAACGAACGGATATAAATAAAAGGGGAATAATATTTTGAACCGTTTATAAATAAAAGGATGGATATCGGTTCAGGATATAATTCTTAAACCGTTTAGGATATTGTTTAATAACATGAGAAACTCATCCTAGTCTTTAAATTGTTGATCTTTTCTAAACAAACAAACAAAACTGTTTACATGATTTTTACAAGAATTATGTGAAATAGTGTTAATTACTTAGTCAATTAAAACTTTTGTATACCACTAAAAAGCATGCTTTTAAGAAATACATCTTCTCTACTTTTATTTTACTATATGTACTTTTACATTTTTTTTAAATATCACAACCCGTATCATGTATAAATTGCTTGTCGATTCATCATTCTTATCTATCTATTCCCTAACCTTATCCTTTTAACCCACATTCCCATGAGACTTGGTTTGAGAATCACATTTCCAAACACCTTTTTTGGTTTCTTTTGGGAAAAATGAAAATAAATGTTATGTACCAATCAAATATCACAAATTCAATCAATAAAACATCAATAATTAAAATTTATCTGTTAATTTTTCATCCATTAGTGAACAAAAGGGGAATGATATTTTGAACGGTGAGCATAAGTGGTAAGCGATTACAAAATAGTGCAAAGTAACAAGAAGAAGCAGTAAGAGAAAACAGTAACAAAAAAAAACCTGAAAATAACAATTTTTACTATAGTTCTTGGTGTCGTTTTTGTGATCGGTAACAAGAAAAGAGTTACATCGATCAAACCCAATATTTTGTCTATATATTAGATATTAGCTGGCAATTATTTTATCAATTATCTTTGTAATTTGAGGTATATACAATGCCTTCTCTACAAATATTATTTTAACATATCATCTTGTCTATGCGTGGACCAGAGTCTTACATGGAAGTGAGCTACTGATCAAAGGGATGATAGGGAATGAGAAGGATATTAGGGTATGATTGGACCCGTGATTACATCATGAGGAAAGCATAGCTCCCTGGAGGAAGCAATCAATCTTTAATCTCTGGCTAAAAGTCAGTGATTTAATAGACCATATAACAAAAAGATATAAAAGAGAGTTGCTTCAAGAGTGTTTTCTACCTGAGGACCTGAAAAAGATTTGAAAGATATGTCCTCTGGCGCATTCAAGTGATTTATGGGCATGGAAACACACTCCAAGTGTAAATTATTCTATGAAAACATGTCATGAATTGGCCTTCAATCTGAAAGTTGTTGAGGAGCTCACCTAAGCTAAAATTCAGCCTTCATTGGAAGGCCTCTTGTCCCAAGTCTGGAAGCTTAACACAACACCCAAGATCAAAACCTTATGGTGGAAGATCCTTACAGGGGTTGTTTCAGTGGCTCATGCTTTCAAATTAAGAGGAATGCGGGGCGGAGAACGAATGTTTTGTATGTGGAATTGAAGAGGAGTTTGTTAATCATGCGCGCCATATTCTAATGCTCTTTCTCCAGGCAGGTTTTGGTGATGGATAACATTTCTTTTCCGTAAGGTGGCTTCCAGAATGGGTCTATTTTCTCTAATGTGGACCATATGTTCAAGTTTTTAAAATCACAATCCTACCATGAAGAGACTAGGAAGAATATTCCATGGACTGTTTGGTGGATATGAAAGGAGAGGAATAATTTGTTGTTTGAAGGCACCCACATCAATGCATAAGAGACGGTAAAGAATATGTTGGATGATGCAGAAAGTTGGTACCAAGCTCAAGAAGGAGTTAACAAAGAGGACCTGGTCCAAATCCCGAGCCAAGGACCGCCTATTTGGGAGCCTCCACCGGAGTGTGTGAAATAAAATTGGTTCTTACTGGTCAAAAGCAGTGGTGGGGTAGCTGGAAAAGCTTGGGTTTTGAGGGATGAGAGTGGCTGAGTTATATGTCACAATAGAAGAAGGTTTTCGAATATAAAAGACTCGAAAGAAACAAGGTTTATGAGTCTGATAAGGGTAGAAAATTGTATGAGAAGCCATCACGTGAATAGGGTCATCTTTGCATCTCAAAGTAGTGAGCTAGTCAACACGATTCAAAGACCAAAGGCATGGCCATCGTATAGAAGTGAAGCATCATAATTTCCTTTGGCGGTTGGAGGTATTGAGAATTGACAAGTATCAGTGAAATGACCGAGTGAAAATAGAGGAGCTCACTTGATTGATTTAAGCGCTATAAGACCTCACCTGAGTCAATCATATGTAGCCACATCATAGCCTCAGTGGTTAAAGAAACTCTTCACTGCAGAAAGTTCCTCCTCTATTTGTTAACTTCCAGTTATGGCTTTTTTTGTTATAAAATTAGGAAAGAGTGGATAATGCTTTACCCTTAATTTTGTATAGGGAGGCAAAATAGTGGTGGTTCTACCACCTTTGTAACGGTTTCCAGCTAATATATTTAACCAGATGACAAAAGAAACAAATCATGTTGTCTATATCAATCACCTTTTATATACAGAGGCGTGCTTACCTTATAAAAAAAAAACATTCGTTTTGGGCCCTGAAATTTTAAGAATTTTAGGAGCCCTAAATCTTTGAAAATCTAGTCTAGTATATAGTAGTTATATAAAATAAAATTAGTCTAAGAGCATGGGTTTGAAACCCAATTTTATCAGAATACTACGAAAGATCCATTGAAATGTTATATTTCTTAAAAAGTATGGTAGGTTGCTATCCAAACTCGTGGATTGCTTATCGAATATTGTTGACAATGCCATTTTAGTCACTTCTGTTAGAAGAAGATTTTCTAAGTTGAAGGTAACAAATTCTTATTTGCGATCAACTATATCTTAAAAAGATTAAGTGGTTTGACTATCTTATCCATTAAAAGAGAGTTCATAAAAAAACTCGATTACGAGAGTTTAGTGAAAAAGGTTTATAAGAAAGAAAGAACGAAAAATTATGGTTTAAGATTTTTGTAATAGTGTTTCTTTTGTTTAACTTATTTTTTTGCTTTTCATATCATTTTGAAATAATAGTATTGTTATTACGTTAGAAAAAAATAGGAGCTATTTTTCTAAGTTCGCCTTAGATTCTTGTAACTCTAGACACAGTTTTGTTTATATGATAGATAAATTTATAATTATTAACCCAGTAAACAATTCTTACTGCTTCAATTTTTTTTGGTTTTGAAACTTTTTACTATTTGGTTGGATTTTTCAAGGCTTGTAACTAAAATTATATGATTTTAAACTCATTTTAACCCAACAATTGAAAGTTTTTGTTTAATTTGGTCAAAATCGAATAACTTTAGAAACTTTGATTAAATTCTTGTTGATTTGATTAATTCATGTTGGTTTGGCTAATTCATGATATTTGAAATAATCCAGTTTAAAAAATTAATAATTTTTTTAAAAAATAAGCTAAATATTTGATAGGTTCAGGTTTGCTGAACTATACCTAACCTAAAACAAAATGCACATAAATAACCCAAATTTTTTGTTCGGCATTATCGGATAGGTTTTAAATCTCAGATCTTACTTTCATTTGATGAAACATAAAAAAAAAACTTAACATTAGAAACAGAAAGACAAAAATATGGTAGAAAAACAATTAAAACGGTGCCGGTCGGCGAATAATATGTAAGAGTGAGACAGACAGCCAACCATGGTCCAGCTAGCATCAAGCTCCCACTCACGAGCTTCACCTTAATTCAGTACTTACAGTTTGATGACGTGGAAGCGCGTGACTTCACGTGCGAACAATATTGTCAGTGAATGCTCTCCCTATGGATTAGGTAATGCCAGCTGGACACTCTTCCCATAGCTCTCAACCCACTTTCATATTTTCAAAACCTGATTATTTAAATTTAATTATAAGTTTCCAGTCTGTCCAAAAGTAAAAATCTCCGAAGTTTCACATTTTCTTTAGCTTCCACGCGCTTACTAAAGGGTAATTTCGTCATTTTCGTCTGTAACCAAGCTGTATATTCCGCGTCACGCTTTATCGATAAGGTCAATTTCGATTCGTTTTCAAAATTTTCAACAACTTGTCTGTATATATACATTAAAACCTTTATTAATCTTTTTTACATAGTCTATTAAATGAAAAAAGCTGTGGGCACAATGGATCATTCCTTAGCTGGCGACAGTACAACGGTTTATTACTCTTTCAAACTTAATTTAAAATCTAATTTCACTTTTGTATATAAGACGATCTCTTATAGACATATATATATACCTCATTACACTCTCCCATTTCTCACAAACCAATCCAACAACAAAAGCAAACATTTGTTCACAATCTTTACTCTCTTTAAGACAAGCAAAAGAAAAACAAAAATGTCTTCGTTAGTCTTTAAACTCTTTTTGATTTTGTCTCTGTTCCAAATCTCTGTTTCTGGTCGGAAAGTAGCTGAAGAAGCGAACCAGTTTCAGTTGTTGAAGTATCACAAAGGAGCTCTTCTCTCCGGGAAGATAACCGTAAACCTAATCTGGTACGGGAAGTTTAAACCTTCTCAGAGAACAATCATCTCCGATTTCATCACCTCACTCTCGCATTCCTCTTCCAAGTCTCTCAACCAACCATCAGTCGCCACGTGGTGGAAAACCACCGAGAAATACTACAAGCTCGCAGCTGGCGATCGCTCACTGACTCTCACACTCGGTAAACAGATCCTCGATGAGTCATGCTCTCTCGGAAAATCTCTATCCGACAGGGAGATTCGTAAGTTGGCTTACAAAGGAGACCAACACGACGCAGTCAATGTCGTTTTGACTTCCGCTGACGTGACGGTGCAGGGATTCGGTATGAGCCGATGTGGGACTCACGGGTTCGCTCGGGGTGTAGGGAAGCGTGGATCCAAATTCGCGTACATCTGGGTTGGTAACTCTGAGACGCAGTGTCCTGGTCAATGCGCGTGGCCGTTTCACGCGCCGATTTACGGTCCACAGAGTCCGCCGTTAGTTGCACCGAACAATGACGTTGGACTCGACGGGATGGTTATCAACTTAGCTAGTCTCTTGGCTGGAACCGCCACGAACCCGTTCGGTAATGGGTATTACCAGGGTCCACAAACCGCACCGCTCGAAGCTGCGTCTGCTTGTCCCGGCGTTTACGGGAAAGGAGCTTATCCTGGCTACGCCGGAAATCTACTGGTGGATACTACGACGGGAGGTAGTTTCAACGCGTACGGAGTAAACGGCAGGAAGTTCTTGCTCCCTGCTCTATACGACCCTACCTCGTCGACTTGTTCCACTTTGGTCTGAAAAACAAAATCTATACTGTTGTGCTTTGGTCGGTGATAGAAAAATTATATTCTAGTGTAATTCTTTAATTCATTAATATTAATTAATTCTCATTTTTCACTATATGGCATCTCGTTTTAGGCTTCTAATATATTTTGAGGTTATTACCAGTTACTCCATAAAAAAGTTTAAATCTAACACATAATTTCTTTTTGGATAAATTATGTAAAATTAAATCAAAAAAAGTCTTTTTTACATCCTACATCATAATTTTTTTGCTAACACATAATTGGATTGGGAATATACAGACAAACTAATAATGGAACCTGAAGTTGTAAAAAATGAACAAAAATTAATTTTTAAAAATGAACAAGAAAAGGCATGGTGTGGATTGCCCAACGTTTAGATGTGTGATGGTCACGTGATCATCATGGGTGTGCATCGGTTAGTGATCGGTCGGGATGTTTGGTAACGTACGCGGTTTTGGTGTTATGCCGAATGTTTTTTCAATTTCTCGGTATCAAAATCTTTGTCCCAGTCCCACCACTCATTGTTTCCTTCGTAATGTAAAAGGTAGTGTTGTGCACTGCCATCGCGATACCTATGCATGCTTTGACTTTGTTAAAACATGATTTGGTGGGTCTATATAGCATTTCTAAATGTGACAGATATTATATACAACAAAATGTTTCTAAAAATTGTATCACTTCGTCCTTATTCTTCGGTTCATATCATTTTTTAGTTTTTACTAATAAATCTTTCCTAATGTTTTTGAATCGCAAGTCTTCACTTCAAATAGTTGTCGAGTTGCGTCCTTTTACTATTATTTAAAAACGCTATTTCTTTTTACTACGGTGTATATTTACTTGCATCAATTTGTAATTGATTACTTCCAATTACCAACGATTATTGTAAATTATTTTCAAACATACAATAATTATCTGATGAATCGACTATATTTGCATTCTAGTCAAGAAGTGGTCGCACTAGTTAGATAAGGTATTGTTCCAATTCGTCATTTTGAGAGAGAATTGAAAAAAGATAGTGTGATTGTCATAGAATGTTTTAGATTTTGTATGAGATAAAGTGAGCATATTGGAGATGAGATGAATCACACTCCCCAAAAAAAAAAAACTAAAAGACTTTAAAAGCAAAATAGAAAAAGAGGTAATTTAAATTACCTCGTTTTAAAGCATACCACAAAGGTATTGAGATGATGATGAAGAAGAAGAAGTTGCAACCACGAGTGTCGCTCGGGATATATGAATGGGTAAGGCAACATATTTTGTTAATCTGCCCAATTTTGTAGCAGCAGAGAATCGAACCTTGGTGGGAAAAACATAGTCTCAACCACTTGGAACAAGTTCGCACTGGTTATCGAAGGCCCAATTAAATTTTGGTTAAACATTTGCATCAATTTAAACCGAAAGTCTATCGGTTCAATTTGGTTTGTTTATTATTTGAGGTAAAATAACAATTTTATATATTTGTTACTGTAGGTTCAACTCATTCGTGTTCTTAATTTAATATTTTCATGTCCAATATCTAACTTAAAATTAAATTTGACGGACACGAGATTAACTAGGAAATGAGTGTCTACATTTTCGAATTATTCAATAATATTCAGAATTTTTTTTGAAATGTTGTGAAATTGATGGATTCACCAAAATCAAGGGTGACGTTATTTAACTATCCTTGATAATTTCATTATATATTTGACTGTTCTTTTGAGTTTTAATTGTTTAACTATTATCTCAAGAAAACGATGTTTATCATAGATGACTTTTTTCCTTTTCTAAAAAATGGATTTTATCCTAAGTATTCCCAAAAAAAAAAGGAGGATTGGGTTTCAGAGCTTTAGAAGAGTTCAATGTTGCTCTATTAACAAAACAGGCATGAATTATAAAGGATTATGTAGAGTCCGGAGAGTATTATGGTTGCAAGAATTTTAAAAAAGCAAGGTACTTTTCTGAAGTGGATATGCTGAATGCAAAAAAGGATATAAATTATGTGTACGCTTGGAAGTATTTATTAGTAGGAATAGATCTGTTAAGAAAAGACTGAGATTCATTGATGGTAATGGAGATGGTATAAATATTTGGAATGACCCATGGATCCCGGATCATTTACCAAGAGCGCCACGGCCACAAGAGCAAATGGATGATATAAGAATGGCCAATCAACTTCTGAATCAAAATAAAACAACTTGGAATGTAGATTTGGTTCGCCAAAATGCAGAAGATGTCCGTAAAGTATTATCATTAAGAGTTTGTAAAAGTGAAGCAACAGATTTGTAGATTTGTTGGGATGGCATTATAACGATGATGGTATCTATATTATACGATCAGGCTACTGGTTAGCCACTCACCTCCCAAACCAAGAAAGAGTGGATTTACCGCCGAAAAATATTATTTTGAAATGTAAAATCTGGAAAGTTAGATCGTCACAGAAGGTAAAACATTTTGTCTATAAACTGTTAACATGTATTTTAGCAACATGAGAAATTTTGAGAAGAAGGTATATGTTGCGAAACACGATTTGTAATAAGTGCTCTAAAGAAGAGAAAAATAGTAACCGACTATGCGAAAGCATTATGGTGTTCATCAGGTATATCAACATAACATTCTATGATAACAATGCTCCTGTTGAAAGAAAAATTGAGATCATCATGGATTGCAAAATATTGATAAATTTGTCGTATCATAGTCAACTTCCACTATGAATTCTTTGGAGAATTTGAAAAAGCAAAATTATTTTAGTGTACTAAAACAAGACATATCTTGGGAGAGAAGTCTGGTTGAAAAAAAAAAAAGGATTTTATGCAAACATGGTCTAGAATTCTTGCACCATGATCCACAAGGTTTTTGCATGGAAAGAAAATATGATGCAAGACCATATTACCAAAAAAAAAGAAAAATATCAGGCAAGAGCTATGGTTTTTTCCAAAATTGGAACTGTTTTGGTAAAATTCATATTCTTAATATAGACGTATAGATAGGGCCGACCCTAAAGTATAGGATGCCTAAAACCTAATAAATTTTTACTCCCCTAAAAAAAAAAAAATTTTGGATTGTTTTAAAGAAGAAAATAAAGGTTAAATATCAATGGTGTGGGCTCGAACCTCGTTGCATGTGTTAATCATCAACATCTTATACCACTACACCAATGTACAAATCTATGATTTAATGCTCATAAAAATTTATATAAATTGTGATGTCTAAAGCATAGGTTTGTTGAACTTTATCTCAGGATCGACCCTGCGTATAAAACTCAGGCAAATATTTTAGAAGTATGTGTAATTTAGTTTAGACGATAACGTGTAACTTAAACTAGGAAAACCTCTTAATGCCAAGTATAATTTAGATTAAGTAAATCTCTTAGTTCCATGAACCATCATTCTTGAAGAACTTAGTATTTCTTATGTATCCCCCATTTTTCTATAATTGGGACTACGAAGACCCTTATGTCGCAAACCATTGTAACGCGGCTACACATTTGGAACTGAGAATGTGGGGAAAAGTGGTGATGTAGAAGAAAGCCTTATGTCACCAATCCCCGTGGCGCGGCTACACATTTCCAACTGAAAATGTGAGGGAAAATATGGTGATGTAGAAAGCTTACTCACCCCAAGCGCACCTTGAAGATAGTTGGAACTAACTGAAGCGGTAGAAATCCAAATCCCGAAGACAACGCCCCTTCGAGCCCATCTCAAAATCTCGGAGCCCACTTTTGGTGGATGTGGTCCGCGAAAATCTTTACCCAAAACAAGAGTCGAGCCTCGGTGGGAGACGTTGATTGACGAACACTTTGAACATAATTGAATTGGTGATGTATGCTCTTTTTTATTTGAAGCTAAAGCCTTTCGAATTAAACCGACCTTTTCTCAGTTTTGAATGATTCACTTATTATTTGAGGAAAAATGGTTTATGCAGTCTCGACTTTCCTTAGCCAAATCTCATAGTTTTTCGAGCATGCTTGAAATAGCATCTTTTTTTTTATAATAGCTTTCATATACTTTTTCGTAAATTTATATTCATTACAATTTTCTCTTACAATAATTTTTTTTTTTGAATAGTTTAATTTTTTTAAATAGATACGGGAAAGATGGGACGTGTATCCAAATAATACTCAAACTCTTTTTACGTTAAATTTTCTCAGAGTCAAGAAAATAAGACTTCTTTTTTTTTAAAATCACAACCCTAAAAATCACAGTACTATAGAATGATCAAAAATAAATATTTTGTTGCTGTTTTATTAAAAAGTAATCTACACCTTTAACCATATTCTCCGTTTACAGAAATTTTTTTAAAATTAAAAGCTATTAAAAATTGAAGTCTCATCAAAATAAGGTAATTTAGATTACCTCAAATCCTACTACAGAGAGGATGATCTGCTGAGTCACAACCATTTTGGCTGCGTTCGAATTGGTGACCAAACTTCTTTATTAAATATTTAAACAAAAAAAACTTAAGTTACGGAGCAATTTATGGATTCGTATCTAAGAGAAGACGAGATCATCGAAAGCTTGTTGTTTCCGGCGTCGTGTGAAAGATCAAGATTAGGTTTACGGCAAAAATTGCGACTGAAGAAGCCATTTGTTTAGTGTGCGTATATATAGGCATAAGGGCTATAATAATAAAATCAATTTACCACAAAAGAGAGGTAATTTAGATTACCTCATATCACAATCTGTGTGATTGTGTGATTTTAGTCATTGTCGATATCAAAATCCATTCCTATAATATGCCAAATCCATACAAACTTTCATTCGCGTGTAAAGCGACGTGAGGAAGTCTTCTTTTTCATTTTTCCTTTCGGGTACCAATGGTATTGGTTCGAACCCTGGTTCGACTCTCATTGCATCCTGAGTCGTTACCATTTCGGGTGAGCTCGAATTGGTGACCAAATTTCTTTTCATTAAATATTTAAAACCAAAAAAACGTAAGTTACGGAGCAATTAAATGGATTTTCGTATTTAAAAGATTACGAGATATTATAAAGATTCTCAAAGTAAATATCCACTTTAAACGGACGATTAGGTTATTCTGTTTCTTGTATTTACATGGGTCGGACTAATAATCCCACTACGATTACAGTCATATCACAAAACTGCACAGCCTACTTGTCATTCTTTTCAGAGCTTGCCTATCGTTTCTTCCGCATATGTCATACTCTCTGAAGATGAAGACAACGCGGGGCGATTTTAATCATGCCATATCCTACGATTCTTATCGTCATTCAACCGTCACATGATAATGCAAAGTAATTGTTTTGAGTTAAGGAAATAAATCATCAATGTTCTTGTTCATCATATCATTTCCTTTGCGATATTAATGTATTTATACTCCATTTATGTTCTTTACAGTTATTGAGATTGTATAGTTTGTGTAAATTAAGATCTTAGCCTTGACTCAAAAACAATTTATTGTTTTATTGCACTAACGATTCTGAAATTTGTAAAACCAATTATAAAAAATCTCGCAACAAATTCTCTGTTTGTTTTCTGAAATTTTATACATTTGTTTGTGGAAAAATATAATTTCAGCAGATTTAATTGGTCTAAATAAGCGATATTTATTGTTAATAAATTAATGTAAAATTTATTCACCTCAAAAAACATTTTTATAATTTCAGCAGATTTAATTGGTCTAAACTTTTTTTTTAAATAAAAATAATTCTAACTAGTTTTTTTCAAATCAATTTAGTTTTAAATGTCTCTTCAATCTACCATCAACATATTACCTTGAAATTATAAAAACAACACATGTAACGTGCCTTTGATCACAAACAATACGTATACATTCGAAAGAGATTACTAGGCGGAGCTCAAATCGAAGTCTTTATTCACTAGATCAACATATATAATATTACACCACCACATATTTTATTAGATTATCAAAAAGCACTCATATTTATATCATCGAGTACTTATGATCATTATCGATACTAGTAGTCTAGAACCATGAGTTTATTCCCAACGACTAATAATTAGTAACGGCGTTAACCTATAGAATCACGGAGGTGGCGGCGTGAGAAACGGCAGGGGAGGAAACCTAAAGCCAGGGAAACCGGGAAGAGATACCGGAGGTGATGACGGTGACTGTGGTGACGTAAACGGTAAACGTGGAACGTTTCCAGGGAACGGTGAAGGTACAAACGGGAACGGAGGAAAAAGTGACGGTAACGGAGGAACACCGCTAAAGGGCAAGCCCGGTGGAAAAATATTTTTGACTTCGTCAGTCGGTTCCTGATCGTTGAGACGGCGAGCTGCGGTTGTTTCCGGCGTTAAATGAAAGATCAAGATTAAAGTTACGGCAAATATTGTGACTGAAGAAGCCATGTGTTTGTGTTCTTTCTGCTTTGGTTGCAATGGCAGATGTTTTAGTGTGAGTATATATAGGCCTTAATAAAATTAATTTACTTTTTTTCACACAGAAACGCAATTAATTGTTGCCAATATTCATGTAACATCGAATGTACTAATTTCGTAAATAGGTGGACTGATTTAACAACTACAAATGCATGTGTATCGCATGTTGGCTGTTGCATAATTTCCAATAACAATAAAGATAAAGATAAGTTTAACATGAAATTTAGTTGAGAAAAAAGAGAAACATGACAATTGACTAATTAACTGATGAGTAGAGGCATGCACATGAACATGTGTCTCTCATGCAGTTTGGTTAGAGCTCATTGAATTCTTCTAATTATATCAAAACCGCGTATGTTTTCATATTATTCTTAATATTCACATTTCGCTATCTTATTTATTGTAAACAATTTTATATGACTTTTTTTCCTGACTTTCTTACAAAGTTAGTCACGGCCAGCCGGCAGACAATTAGGTTGGGATACATATACTTATATAGAACTTATATTTTGCCTAATTACCAAGAATGCAACAAAAAAAAAAGAAGATATAAAAAACGGCTAGTTTAAAAGATAATAAAAAAAATGACCTTCTTTTGTGTCGGTTTCATTCTGCGATAGCGAGTTCATATGTAAACCTCCATGGCGTTGAGTAGAGGAGGCAGTGTGGAATTCGCGGTCTTCTGAAGCGAAAATGTGCACTGTCCATTTGCATTCGGACCGAGTTCCTCTGGTGTCATTGGGATTGACCTCTTGGATCTCAGAAAAGTGGATGAAGACGTAGAACCGTGATGTATGATCCACTCCGGTTAGTGTAATGTTCATTTGAGCGTCCGGGTCTGTTGGAACAGACTTTTAACCTGTTAATGGTCAATTTATGAATCATCTCGAAGGTTTTAGCTTCGTTCTCCTTGGCAGTTGAAACTGTTGCCCATTTGTTTGGTCCCAGGTGGAGCTCGAACTTAGTGGAAGGTCTTTTGTCATAACCACCATGGAAGTAAGTGGTCCTGATCAGATACTTATCGCCTGTGGTTAGGTTTACGGTATAGCAGCTTCTAGAGTTCTCTAAGAAACTCCGGAGGTACCTTGCGGAAGAAGTAAAACAATTAGTTATCTATACCAAGTTTAAGCTAACATTCTTTTATCTTAACAAGGTTGTCTATACTCTATACCATGTTTGTTGCTCTGATTTGCTCTGGTAAGATGACTTTATGCTCCTGCCAATGCCGGTATCGATGTAAAGCGCATCAGAGTTGTATGTAATTTTGGTTGCTTTGTCCTGGAAGCTAGTTCCCATCGGAGCACCACAAGATAAACAGGTGAATCATGTGAGAAGAAAAACCAAGAAAAAAAATAAGAAGAAAGTTTTTTAAGAACTAAACCGACTTAGTTTGGAGATCTATTTTAGATTTAAAATGAAGAAAATGAAAGTAGTTTTTTTTTCAGGCCAAAGAAAACTTGCGGAAGAAGGAAAAGAAGATGCAAGGAAAACCCCATCCTTTCTCTTAAGGAAAAACAAAACTGATGAATAGAAACCAGGGATTGAAATGAACACATGTTTGGTTTATATTACAGTTATTATTGCGATCGAGCTCAAAGTCAAATTTATTGTGGGTGTGATCAATTTCGATTGACTTATTTGTCTACTGTCGTGTGTTGTTTTATGGATGCATGGAGACTATAATGTACAAGTGGTTGAGGACCTGTTGTTTCTAAAAGCTAGTAAATTTAAGTTAGATAAGAAACAATCATAAATGTTAGAAGAGTGACATGAAAATGTTTCAAAATTCATTAATAGGAATATACTAGTACAAACCAAGCTTGCATCGTGAATTTTGTTCAACTCCCATAAACCAAGAGAAGTAGAAAAATGTGGTTCTCCATTGATTCCTGGTTCGAATTGAACAAAGTTGATGTTTGCAACATTTAACGAAAATTGTTGAACAAAGTTGATGTGGTTCTCCATTGATTCCAGAAAATGATGATGTTTCAAACCTTTATCTACTTAGTGAACCAGAAAATAAAATGAAAAAACCCTTTAATGTGAAGAGTGGCCAACGCGTGTAACTTCTAAAGAGGAAACTTGGAACATGTCGAAAGAAAAGACTTGCCATCAAAATTTTTGAATTATTAAATAGATTAAAGTAATGAAAGAACTCTTCATATACTTTTGTAAAAGGGTTTCTTGGGATTTCATTTCTCCTCTTGTAATCCGTTTGATGGGTGTGAACTCGTAAAACTCGCATGATCTCTGTTCTTTCCTCTGCTTCTTTACACACACAATCTCTCTTAGCTATGTTTTTCTTCTTCGTTCATCACAAACACTCAAAAGGTCTCAACTTTTATTGTTTGGTTTGGATAAGAGCTCAAAGGTCTGATGTTTTTGGGCATCTGATTCCTAACAGAGACAACCCACTTCTCAGTTTCTGCTTCTTTATGCAATCATCAAGCTTGCTTTAGTTACATTTGATAGACTCTAAACAATTATTCTGTTTGATTTACAGGTTTAAGACTCTCTCTTTGGCTCAGAGGTTTCTCTACACTAAACTCTTTCTTCATGACATTTCAACCCGGTAGTGGTGTTGTGGTTAATACACACAAACACGTACATTCATGTTAAGTTGGGAATATAGAATAATTAAACAAGCACATGCCTTTTCAAACTTCATTCGGATTATAAACATATTTTTAATTAAATTTTATATGTAATAGAAATATTACCACCATAAACGTGGCATCTTGAGACTTGAGAGAAGACGATTTAAAGTTAAACGATGTTTTAATGGACCATTTCAAACTTCAAATTCAGACATTGTCGCATTTTGTGGATTTGCAAGTGTATACATATATGTATATTATATATATGGATTTCGACTTAAATATATCTAACTAAGTTGATACAGTCGTGGCTTGTTACTTAAGGAACAATCATACCAAACAAATTATCCACATTGACATTTGTTCAAATCAACTCAACAGAACGTGCGATTGAATTATCATCCAAACAAACACGTATACATTCATGTCAAGTTGACAAAATAGAATCAGCAAAAAGAGAACTTGTCATTCCAAACTTCAAGTGTCTATTTTTGAAAAAAATTATATTTTATATGTTATGGGCAATAGAAATATGACCACCATAAACATATAGGGCATTAACAATTGAGAGAAGACGATTCAAACAATGTTTTAATAAACCATTTCAAACTTCTTTTTCAGACGACCTTGTCGCATTTTTGGATTTTTAGTGTATATCCATATGTGTATATATATTGACTGGTTCAGCACCTAAGATCATCTATAAATTGAGCTCTATATCTCATAGGTTTCTTACTTCTCCATTAAAACCGTATTCAAGAAACCATAAACACTTCTTTTCATAGAAAGATGAAGAGTCTCTCATTTCTTGCAGTTATATCTTTCTTGGCTTTAGCACTTTCATTAGTCATTGCTTCTGACCCAAGCCCCGTTCAAGACTTTTGCGTCGGAGTCAACACCCCAGCTGATGGTGGTATGTACCTCGTAATCGTTTTAAGCTTCTTCTTTTTTTTAATGGTGGTTTCTTTTGTATAATCTCAAGTACAAAAAAAAAAAAGATAAACTTTGTAAAAGTAAGAGAGAAAACAAATTGAAGTGAATGTCTAGATTTATTTTTTTTCATTATTATGTGAATGAATAACTACGAATCCTAAATATCTCTTTGTTTAAGCCACATGCGCCATACAAATAAGAATAATGTAAATTATCATTCCTTTATAAATAGAGTAGCAGATTCTAAATTCTTATATTTTTTCTAATTTGGTTATTGTGTCCACCAGTATTTGTGAATGGAAAGTTCTGCAAAGACCCAAAACTCGCCACAGCGGATGACTTCTTTTTCTCAGGGCTTCACAATGCAAGACCTGTAGCTAATCCAGTTGGGTCAAATGTGACAGCCGTTAATGTTAACAACCTTCCAGGATTAAACACTCTTGGAATCTCACTTGTCCGTATAGACTATGGAGTGAACGGACAGAACCCGCCTCATACCCACCCACGTGCCACCGAGGTCTTGGTTGTCCACCAAGGAACACTTCTTGTAGGGTTTGTAACATCAAACGGAGACGGAAATCGTCTTTTCACAAAAACACTAAACATGGGTGATGTATTTGTGTTTCCAGAAGGACTCATTCATTTCCAATTCAATGTGGGAAAATCTCCAGCTGTTGCTTTCGCTGCCCTAAGCAGCCAAAACCCAGGCGTTGTCACTATTGCTAACACCGTGTTTGGATCTAACCCACCGATCGAACCGAAAGTACTTTCAAGGGCGTTTCAATTAGATCCTAGGGTGATCATGGATCTACAGATGAGATTCTGATGAAGAATTCATGTAATGTAATATGCTCTGAATTGCATTTGCTGTCTTTACCAATAAGGATCATGTATTATGTTGATCAATAACGTGGCATGATGTTCGTTATTGACTTTCCCTTTTCAACTTTCTCAATGAATTACATTGTATTGGCAAATGAACTATAACAATTAGTCGTTACAAAGCTATTTTGACAATCCACTGCACGCAACTGGATTAACTATCAAAATATGTTGTGTATGAGGTACTCTATTATTCCATGTAGTATAACTAATGTATGGTGTATGATGCCTTTTTTTATATATTTTTTTATTGTATTGTTAATTTTGCGAACTAGAATTGTTTAAAACAAAATGAAAAAAAACCTGAATTTTTTTTCATTCTGTCATTTTCACGAATGAAAAATTCAAAAAGAATAGAGAGAAAAACAAGAGAGAAACCAAAGCGAATATTCCAAGAAGTAAAAAAATCAGAGATCCATGAATCACATACGGTATCTCCCCATGACCTTTCGCCTCTGAAAACGCACATGTGGAGGCTTTTCGAAACCCATCGCGACCCAGTCTATGTGACTTGATGGAGCGATTTTATGTCACGAGGTGTCATAAACCGATTCTATCAAATCCAAACTTGAAGATGAGTGTTCTAGACCGTAGCCATCAGTCTAGTTCATCTTCTCTCATTGTTTCTCTTATTTTAGATTGCTTGACTCGTTTTCAATATTATTCTACCCCATTTTGATGATTAACTTAGAGTAACTTGGGTGATTGTTTAAGATTCTCTCTTTGGCTCAGAGGTTTCAGTATACACTAAACTCCTTTTTGTTTCTTCGTGGCATTTCAACCCGGGAGTAGGTTGTGGCTAATACACACAAGCACGTACATTCATGTCAAGTTAAGAAAATAAAATCATTAAACAAGCACATACCCTTTCAAACATCAACTGTAACATTCAGATTATAAACACATTTTTAATTAAATTTTATTTTTTCTCGGCAATAGAAATATTACCAATTTACAACCATGAACATGGGATCTTGAGACGTGCGAGAAGACGATTTAAACAATGTTTAATTTAACCATTTCAAACTTCTGGTTCAGACATTATCGCATTGTTTTTGGATTTGCAAGTGGATTTTGACTTGACATATCTGAGTTGATACAGTCGTGGCTTGTTACTTAAGGAACAATCATACCAAACAAATTATCCACATTGACATTTGTTCGTACATGACTCAACAGTACGTGCGACTGAACTATCATCCAAACAAACACGTATACATTATGTCAAATTGAGAAAGAGTAAATCATCAAAAAAAGAAAATGCCATGTCATGTTGAGAAAATAGAATCATCAAGTGTATATTTTCTATAAAAAAATTATATTCTATATGTTATGGGCAATAGAAATATTACCACCAACCATAAACATATAGGGTGTTGAGAATTGAAAGAAGACAATTTACGCGATGTTTTTATAAACCATTTCAAACTTCTGGTTAAGACCTTGTCTCATTTTTGGATTTCTAATTAGTGTATATATATTGACTGGTTCAGCGCCTAAAATCATGTATAAATTGAGCTCTATATCTCATAGGTTTCTTACCTTTCCATTAAAATCATATTCAAGAAACAAAAAACACTTGCTTTCATAGAAACATGAAGAGTCTCTCATTTCTTGCAGTTCTATCTTTCTTGGCCCTAGCTCTTCCATTAGCCATTGCTTCTGACCCAAGCCCCCTTCAAGACTTTTGTGTCGGAGTGAACACCCCAGCAGATGGTGGTATGTACTTCCTAATCGTTTTACGCTATCTTTTTTTTCTTTCTATTGTATATTTTCGAATCAAGAGATGAAATTCGTAAAAGTGAAAAACGTAAAAAAAGAAAACAAATTGAGGTAAAACCTATTGTCTAGATTTTGTTTTCATTGAATAATTAAATAACTACAAACCCTATACCAATCAGAATAGGTAAATTATCATTTAAGAAGGATTCATTTACTTTACAATACATTATCAAATTTAAGTCATGTACAAATATAAGAAGATAACAAATTCTCAATTCTTATTTTATTTGGTTATTGTGTTGACCAGTTTTTGTGAACGGAAAGTTCTGCAAAGACCCAAAGCTCGCCACAGCGGATGACTTCTTTTTCGCAGGGCTTCAGAATGCAAGACCCGTAGCTAATGCAGTTGGATCGAATGTGACAGCCGTTAATGTTAACAACCTTCCAGGGTTAAACACTTTAGGAATCTCACTTGTTCGTATAGACTATGGAGTGAACGGACAAAACCCGCCTCATACCCACCCACGTGCCACCGAGATCTTGGTTGTCCAACAAGGAACACTTCTTGTAGGGTTTGTCACATCAAACGGTGATGGAAATCGTCTTTTCACAAAAACATTAAACACGGGTGATGCATTTGTGTTTCCAGAAGGACTCATTCATTTCCAGTTTAATGTGGGAAAATCTCCAGCGATTGCATTCGCTGCCCTAAGCAGCCAAAACCCTGGCGTTGTCACTATTGCTAACACCGTGTTTGGATCTAACCCACCGATCGAGCCGAAAGTGCTTTCTAGGGCGTTTCAACTTGATCCTAGGGTGATCATGGATCTACAGATGAAATTCTGATCATGAATTCATGTAATGTATTTGTTTTCTTTACCAATAAGGATCATGTATTATGTTGATCAATAACGTGGCATGGTGTTCGTAATTGACTTTCCCTTTTCAACTTTTTCAATGAATTAAATTGTATTGGCACTATAAAGGATTAACTCGATTTACTATCAAAATATCTTTTGCAAAAAACAAGAAGTGATCTCGATTTATTTTAGCAAGCAACTATAGTAAAACATCTTTCTTTGCAATGTGAATTTAATCACCATAAACTCATAATTAACAAAAAGAAAAAAATAATCACCATACTTTTTACTTCTTTTTTATTGTATCGTCAATTTTACAAACTAGAATTGTTCAAATCAAGACATTGTATTTTCATTGTAAAGACGTTATGGCGTTTTGCTTACTTCGGAATTGGGTCAAAACAATTTATGTGGAATTTGTCGGTTATTTTCAAAGTCAAAATTCAGAATAGTTTAAACCGGACATCCAGCTGGTTAGGCTAGACCGGAAGCAAGCAGTCGCTCGGGGATTATATAGTTAAAATTTAAAATCATTATCCTTCTCCATCTTTTCTCGCTCTGTTTCTCCTCGATCTGAAACCCTAGTTCTTGAGAGTCCGATATGGATTCCGTCGACTTTGACAATTCCAACCCTAATTCGCATGCCGTACATCAACTTCCTCCTTCCTCAGAATCCCTAGATTTCTCCAACGGAGACACTGCTTCCCTCGCTTCGGATCACCCAAATCTGCAGACATCGCCATCGGAAGCTTTAAACGGTTCTTTTGCAAATCCTGAATTCATGCGCCCTTTGCTATCGGAGAATGGCGTTAGCGCGACAGTGAGTGGCGCCGAGAAGGATCAGCCCGGTGGAGAAGAGGAAATCACAAGCCGGAGGAGGCGTCGGAGCCGGTGGGACCTTCCTTCTTCTGAGTCGATTGATAAACCGAGGAAGCGCAAGTCCAGATGGGCAGATGATGAGCCGAAGCTACCCGATTTCATGAAAGATTTCATGGGAGGTTTTGAGTTTGATCCCGAGATTCAAGTTTTGAATAGTAGGTTACTTGAAATCAGTAGGATATTACAGTCTGGTTTAGCTTTAGATGATAGACCGGAAGGACAGAGGTCTCCTTCCCCAGAACCAATCTATGATAACAAGGGAATGAGGATAAACACTAGGGAGTACAGAGCAAAGGAGAAATTGAATAGAGAAAGACAAGAAATTATCTCTCAGATGATCAAGAAGAATCCTGCGTTTAAACCACCGGCGGATTATAGACCACCGAAGCTCCATAAGAAGCTTTTCATCCCGGAAAAGGAATATCCCGGTTACGGCTTTATTGGTCTTATCATTGGCCCTAGGGGAAATACTCACAAGAGAATGGAGAAGGAAACAGGTGCTAAAATCTCAATTCGTGGTAAAGGATCTGCTAAAGAAGGTAAGCAACAGCAAAAGAAAGATTTCAAATACGACTCTTCAGAAAACGAGGATTTGCATGTTTTAATCGAGGCTGAGACTCAAGAAGCTCTTGAAGCTGCTGCTGGTATGGTTGAGAAGCTTCTGCAACCTGTTGATGAAGTGACGAACGAACACAAGAAGCAACAGCTTAGGGAACTTGCTACCTTGAATGGAACTATAAGGGATGAACAATTCTGTAGAACGTGTGGTGAGCCAGGACATAGACAGTTTGAGTGTCCTTCTCGTTTAACGACTTTTAAGAGTGATGTTCTTTGCAAGATTTGTGGTGATGGTGGACACCCTACTGTTGATTGTCCGGTGAAGGCTACTACTGGTAAGAAAATGGATGATGAATATCAGAATTTCTTAGCAGAGTTAGGAGGAACTGTCCCTGACTCTTCTCTCAAACAGAGTACCTTGACTGAGAGTGAGGCAAGTGCACTTTCATCGAAAGAGTATGACGAAACAAATCTGTACATTGGATTCTTACCTCCAATGCTTGAGGACGATGGTTTGATTAATCATTTTTCACCCTTTGGTGAAATTGTGAAGGCAAAGGTAATTAAAGACCACGGTTCTGGTATGAGCAAAGGCTATGGTTTTGTGAAGTATGCTGATGTCCAGATGGCTAATGCTGCTATACAGTCAATGAATGGCTATAGGTTAGAAGGCAAAACACTCGTTGTCAGGATTGCAGGTAAAATTCCATCGCCTACTGCTCCTCTAGCCTCTCAACCTCCAGCTTATCCTTCTCAACAGTATTGGCAACTGCCAAATCCTGCTCCTGTAGGCTATTATTCAACAGCTCCAGTTCCTTGGGGTCCTCATGTTCCTTCCTATTCTCCATATACTCCTCCTCCTCCTCCTCCTCCTCCTGGTACTTACCATCCTGTCCCTGGTCAACATATGTCTCCGTATGGAATGCACTACCCACCACCACCACCTCCTCCACCTGGCTATACACAGAGCATGGGGAACGTGCCTTGGGCTCAAAACCCTCCATTACAGCCACTTGCAGAGAAGCCATTCCTTGCTGTAGATTCTGAGTATGAGAAGTTCATGGCGGAGATGAATGAAGAGAATCTCCATAGAGGAGAGGTAAGTTGTCCTCAAATTCTCACCCTATAGGTTTAACATTTGAATCATGTTATTTTAATTTTATATTGCTTACTAACACAGAACCTTTGTTTTGTTTTTGTTTGATATTGTTAATATATTTTCAGGAGTGATGTTTACTTACACGGAGCTCTTTGTAACCTGACCTGATTTGTTTTACATGTTTCTTATTGGAAGTTTGGGGACTCGCATCATTAACCCTTTTGTTATGCAGAGATTCAAGCTGGAAGCTCTTGAGAAAGGCCATAAGATTATTTAATTTCATGTTATTACTGATAATTATTGCTGCTGTTTTGTAGGACTATTTTATGTCTCGGGGCTGTTCTTTGTTCTTTACTCATTTACTCACAATTTCTTCTCTACGGTTTCAATTTCTCTCTGATATTATATATTTTTCGAGCTTCCATGTGGCAGGTGTGATATCTAGCTAGTCGGAGCACAGCCAAAACGTAATTTTAAAGGCGTTTCAGTTGGTTATTACAGATATACAGACCAAATTTTGATCATGAAATGTTGTTCTTTACCTTTGTCTGAATAAGGATCATGTATGAACGTGACATGATGTTCTGTCATTACCTTTCCCTTTTCAATTTTTTTTAATGATTTGAGTTTTTCAACTAGGGATTATGGTTTACAAAGTTATTTTTGGCAATCCAGTACAAAAAAGAAAAACCAAAGATTTGAGAACCACTGAAGACAAAAAAATTTGCAATTCTAAAGATTATCATGAACGAGAAGATAATGTACAAGGAGACGAAAAAATTCTATTGATGGAATTTGTTAATCATTGATTCTCGAGACAGATAAGAACCTGAAAGCAGAGAGAGAAACAATTCTTTGAATCACCAAAACTGCCAGAGAACATAGAAAGAGATTCAGATATTGGAATCAAATGAAAACCTCAATTATTGTGTTTTATCGAAAAAGATGATCATAGGTTAAGTTTAGAATACCAAATATACTTGTTTACATGTATAGAATACCAATTTCCAGTTTAGTTTAATTTACTGGTTAATGCTTCTTTTAACAAATTATTTCTCATTAACTCTGTAAACATTCCATACTATTTACATTCCATACTATTTCAAACTATTTCTCATTAACTCTGTAAACATTCCATAATATTTCAAATTATTTCTCATTTAACTCTGTAAACATTCCATACTATTTACTTTTTTTTTATAGATGCCCTCAAAAATGAATGGTCGAGTAATTGTTAAAAGCAAGGGACTTTCTTCTTCACGCGAGTTCGTATCTAGATTTCATATCGCTAATAAGTATTTGATAAGGGATACTAGTGATTCAATATGATAAGTGCAATAACAAAATCCCATAACCCAAGAATCATAACTCTTACGTACAAAAACCTAAATCACAATTTAAACAGTCACATAAGCTTCAAGTTCTCTACATGGTTTAGAAAGACGTGAACTCTCTTATTCTCAAAAGCTTCCATTCCTCGGATTTGAAGCCTTGTGATTGTCTCTCTCTTGATATTGTAATAGAGAACGTAGAAAGGCACGCTTTGACCACATGTCGCCAACAAAATTTCATTCGTCCGAGTCATTCCAATAAACCCTAAATAAGGGGTGTCGTTTCCAACCATATTCTTCCACAATGTGGGCAATACGTATGTATGCTTCGACCATTCATTTTTTAGATCATTTTCTAAAATAATCAACTCAATACTTTTACTACTTCCATTAGCCCAACTTGACACTCCAAACCCAAGTAAACCTAATTTACCATTGTAGTTTATCAGTGTACTATTACTGTATCTATTGAAAGTTTGTGTGACTTGAATAAATCTGAACTTTTCAGAACTAACATCAAAGCATACGACTATGAGATCTTCTGAAGAGATTTTCTCCAAAGCTGTGTAATACAAAACACCATCGATGCATATCCCTTCATGCCAAGGATAATAGGGTTTGCAACATTTTATCATTCTCCAAGAATGGTTTTCACTTCCCAATGTTAAAACTTGATGCTCCTCATGCACATTGTCTACATAGCCTCCTGACCGTGTCATGGCCAATAACTTGAATTGTTTATCAATCGGATCATACCCTAACAAGCTAAACACGTGAGCCCCAACCCATCTTGTTTTCAATTTTGGTAAAAGTAAAGATTGTCCCGTGCTAGGGTTATATATCAACGGCGTTTCCTCTTTTGCCTTCGAGATTTGCATAAGACAGACCAAGCCATGGACAGGACGATAAGTTCGAAAGTAGCAAACATCAGAGAAGTTCATATGAGAATTGGCAACTATATGAGGCGAGTTCTCATCAATATTTTGAGGCTGAGGTGAGGAGAAAAAGTGCAACTCACCATAAGCTTGGCCGATGAATAAAAGCTGTGGGCAAGCCAAAGATCTTGTCAAGAAAAGCTCCGTGAAATCTGAACCGCGAAGTATGGATGCCCATGGCTTCGATACGCAACGGCATCTTCCTATAGATTTAGGTGGTAGTCTTGAGAATATCTCCATAAAGAGATCAACTGGGATCGATAATGAGTTTTCTCTTCTTTCATTCTCTATGGTTTTCTTCGATCGCTTATTGCGTTGGGTAATGGTAAGAAGACGATCCTCCGAAACGTTTCTTCTTTCATTCTCGACGTGTTTTCATGGAGGTTAATAAAACCCTAGCAAGAGAAACCCTTGTAAAAGAATTCGGCTCTAAGAAGGAAAGGGACTTTATGACGCGTTTTATTTGACTCAGAACTAATCGAACTTTTATCCTTTTATACGTGGAATTTGTCGTACTTTTCAAAATCAAAATTCAGAATAGTTTAACCGGCTTTTTAGCTGGTTAGGTGATAATACCGAAAATGACAACGGTATAGCAGTTTAAGTGTGTTTTTATTTTCCGGTGAAGCTTCCACGTGGAAGGTGTGGTTTTTGGCTAGTGTGTTTCCACAAGGTGTCGGATCTAATCCACGATTCGTTTTCTTTACCTTAGTATTAGTAAGGATCTTGTATTATCTGTTCATCAATAACGTGAACATAATTTGATATTCGTCATGGAACCTTTTAAATTGGTTTTGTTCTCATCTTCTCAAAAAGCCCTATTTGACAACTGAGATTTCAGCTAATCATACCCGGTTTCAATAACTGACCGGTTCACTCTGTTTTCTGAGATTATATATTTTAGTCACTAATAATCCATAATACAAGAAAAAGTCAAGGATGCTTGGAAAAGAATTAACGGCCACACTCATCGCCAATGAAACGAAATTCCACTTTAGCAAATATTAAAAGAAAACCAATATAAACCAATTTGGTTCATCAGAACTGAACCGAAACAAGAAATCACACATTCCTTGACAAACATAATGAAATTCAGTGAAGGATGCAACTAAAGCTCATTTATGTACAATGATTTACATATGGGAACATCACTGAAAGAAACACACACAAAGAAAAACCAAAGAACTTAGTGAACAAAAGATTTTATTCTATAGACTATCATGAACAAGAAGGCAATGTAAGTCACAACACCATCAGCATTCAGTTCAGTGGACTCGTTAATTATACACAGTGATCAAATTAAGCAATCTCGCTAATAAATGAACATATGAACCCAAAAAAACGCTTAACCTGGATTCAATATGTGATTCTATGATCAAGCCCTAAGGTCACCTAGTCATTGATTCCCTTTAATCCACTTCATGAGATAAAAGACATGATCCACTTACGAATCTTCAAGAAGGATGTTTAAATC
Organism: Euclidium syriacum; assembly: GCA_900116095.1. Classification (NCBI taxonomy): domain Eukaryota; kingdom Viridiplantae; phylum Streptophyta; class Magnoliopsida; order Brassicales; family Brassicaceae; genus Euclidium; species Euclidium syriacum. The sequence continues at coordinate 1,779,571 of FPAK01000009.1, forward strand.
AACTCTTGTTTGCAAACCTAAGAGGGGAAAATAACAAAACAACAGTTATCAATCATGTTCATGAAAGCTCAACACACAAGAAGCAACATAAAAGTCAAATGAAAACACAAGAACTGCGTTGAGTAGTAGCCTCTATTTTCCCTTCCTCCATCTTCTTGAGTAGACTTAAAGCCAAACTTTTACATCTGCTCGCCTATAGAGATTACAACATCATACTTGTTCATCTAAAACCCAATTTACCCAACTCGATAAACTTTGACCATTTCCATAGAAGAAATTAAAAGCATCAGATGAAGAAGTGTGATGTTGTGATCTTCTAGGCAACAAAGTATCCTCCGCATGTGCAAAAAAGAACAGGATTCAATAGATAGAAAGATATAACATGTATTTCCATTATTATAACAAAATCAGCTTCATATTATAAGAAAAAAAATCAAAATCAAGCACCATAACAAGAGAACAAGTTCCTTTGAAATTACATGAGCATTAATATAAGGAGAGTTTCTGGTAAGTACTAAAGACTAACCTTGAAGCCTGAAGACTGTCGTCTTTGAATATATGTTAAGATAGATATTTATATGAATCTAAGAGATAGAAAACCCTACTTATATGGGCTTAAGGCTTTTCATAAGACACAATCTTGGGCTTCTTTGATAGATTGGGGTTATATCTCTCTTACACAAATCTACTGACATAAAGAATTAATGGGAAAGGACGAGACTGTACCATTTCACTAACAAACCAATTGCATCATCTAACTTAATACTGTTTAGTGCTCCTTTTCTAAATTTCTCTCTGTAATAACTCGCACCAGAAAAATCCAAATATCCATTTTTTTCCCACAAGTTAACTGAAAAGGTAAAATCTGTGGTAAAATCTGTACCCTTAAAAGCTCGTTTGGTTTCTTTTGAATACCATCAAGTCTGTAATCATCGAATTTGCCCACGGTCAAGGATTTCATTAAAGCCAAACTCGAGACTTCTTTCTGAAACTTCATGAAGGATGTTTGAATCAACTCTTGTTTGCAAACCTAACAGGGAAAATAACAACTAACAGTTATCAGTCATGTTCATGAAGCTCAACACACAACAAGCAGCTGAATAGTCAAATGAAAAAACATAAGAACTGCGTTGAGAAGTAATTCACTAGAAAAAGCAACATTAAAAGCTGATTCCTCCACGAAAAAGCTTTCCTTATTTCACAAATGCATCGATCGATGCTTTCAAAGTGATTGTGTTAGCCTCTATTTTCCCTTCCTCCATCTTCTTGAGCAGACATAAAGACAAACATTTTCATCTGCTCGCCTACAGAGATTACAACATCCCCACAACAATTTACCAAAATCGATGATATAAGGATAAGACGAGAGTTGCCCATTCCACAGAAGAAATCAAGCGCATCAGATGAAGAAGTATGATGCTGTGATCTTTCTAGGGAACAAAGCATCCTCCATATGTGCACAGGGTCTAACATAGAAATATATAACCTGTATTTTCATTAAAATCTTACTCAGCCACTGTTATTGACAAGGAGAGAGCAAAAAAAGAATGGAAACTGCAATCTACAATGGCAGTATCATACTCAGAATTCAATACATAGAAATATATAACCTGTATTTCCATTAATATCAAAAATCAGCTTCATATTATAAGAAAAAAAAAATCAGAATCAAGCACCATAACAAGAAAAACCTCAAGAGAACAAGTTCCTTTTGAAATTACATGAGCATTTATATACTACTTCATCTTAGCAATTCCACTCAACAATCTACTGAAATCAAAATTGGAAAGGAAAGAACGAGACTGTATCATTTCACAGAACAAACCAATTGCATCATCTAACTTAATTGTATTGTGTAGTACTCCATTTCTAAATTTCTCTATGTAACCACACGCATCAGAAAAATCACGTATCCAGCAACAAAAACCGTAACGATTACCATTGTCGAGATGATTCCGGTGAACGAATCTATTCGCCGTTGACGAAATCACAAACGACATCCTCATCTTCTCAACTTCGCATCAGCTGATTGGGTCTGAAAATTTCGATAAGCCATAACTTCGGATGAACCTTTGCGAGAGAGGAAAAGCAAGCGGAGAGAGTGACTGCTTCACGATTTAGCCTGAAGATGGATTTTCCGCAGATGTGATTTTTGGTGTTGAAGAAGATGAATTTCGCTTTATCAGCGCCGTTTAGATTTTATTAGGTTTTTTGACTGCCCAAAATTTATTCGTATTAATTTCAATTTCAGTTAACCGAACGGTTTAGTCAGTGTTCTCTGGTACGGTTCGTTTTTGAAAATTTTAGTATCATTGAAAAAAACTGAGGATACGATTTCGTTTCCTTTTCCACTTAAATGAATAATCTACAAAACAAAAACAAAAGGTAGTATCATCTAATTGTTGAATTTCTTAGAAACACTTCCAAAAAGTTCAATAATATAATATGCTTATATAAATCTCATCATCTCCGTAGTCTAGCATCAATAGAAAAATACCAAAACAGGATCATGCATGACGTATGCATAATTCGTAATTTCTTATCAAAGGCACGTGTATGCATGCATATACCAAACTATCAGGTTGATTGAACATCTCACGTTTCAAAGTCCAGAAAAGTAATGAAATTAACGTTGATAATTCGGCATAATATAACGTTGATAATTTCTTTAACAAAAAAAAAAAGAAACGTTGATAACTCGGCGTATGATAATTTTCCTCTTTTCACAAAACAAAATGTTCGGCGGGTGATTTATCTGACTACGTCAACATTCATTACTGTATTAACATAGTATATTTAACATATTAATTATCTATAATTAGTTCAACATTTTGTAGACGTAAACCGACGAGCATGCTAAATTTGGTGTTTATGCAATCTAGAAACAGGACTGGACTAGTCCAATCCAACTTCTCTCCGGTTTTTACTTTAAATGAAAAAATGTTTTTTTTTTTTTGTTAATACGGAGAAACCTAAATAATCTATCCCAATTTTTTGACTAAATTTATGTGGCCACAAACGAGTCAAACCATGATTTTTTTACTGACCTATCTATAAGAAATTTATTTATTGTTTGAATGCATATCTGTTGTTTGATGAAATTCGACAAGCCAATCAATGACGAATGTCATTTTATATTAGAAGACGCCATAAATGTCACATTGGATGATTCTAATGCATGTATATAGAAAAATTAGATATTCTTGTTATTTTAAAACATTTTAGGGAATAAACACTTTTGACGGTTAGTTGATTTGATATTTTTATGATAAAATTTATGATTAAAGAAATACTTATTACGTAATTTGGAAATCTCTAGCCATTGACTAGTTTTTATTTGACTAACTTTAAATTCTATTACGTAATCTTTCCTTTTCTTTTTATTATCCTTGTAGTTCACAAAACTGAATTCCTCTACGTCTCTCATATGTTTATATACGAATGGTATTATCACCAAACGAGTATCTCTCACCACAAGATTTACCCTAAAAAATGGATTCATCACTTCACATCATCGACGTAGCACGAGTCACCTCTTCGATATCTGACTCGTCCGAGTCACTCACTCTCCCACTCACCTTCTTCGATCTTCTCTGGCTCAAACTCCACCCCGTCCAACGAATCATCTTCTACCAACTCCCCGACGCAACTCGCCCATTCTTCGACTCAGTCATCGTCCCGAATCTCAAATCTTCCCTCTCCGAATCCCTCTCGCACTACCTCCCACTCGCCGGCCAACTCGTCTGGGACTCACTCGCTGAAAAGCCTAGCGTCGTCTACGCCGCAAACGACGCTGTCTCATTCACCGTCGCTGATTCTAACGCCGATTTCTCTCGATTATCCAGCAACGAACGAATCTCCTCCACCGAGTTGTACCCGTTAGCACCCGAGTTACGAAACTCCGATGACTCTGCCGCCGTCGTGTCGTTTCAAGTCACGCTTTTTCCTAACCAAGGGTTTTGCATCGGCGTAACCGCACACCATGCCGTTTTAGATGGAAAAACGACAACCAACTTTCTCAAATCCTGGGCATACGCATGTAAACAGCGACAAGAACCAGAGCAAAAAATCTCAAACCCTTCCCTACCGCAGGATCTAATCCCGAATTACGATCGTACGGTTATAAAAGGTCCCTCGGATATGGACGCTAAGGTCTTAAACGCTTGGCATTCTCTAGCCAAAGCTTTCGCCGGTGGTAAAGAACCGGAGAATCCAAAGAGTCTGAAACTTCTTCCGTCGCACCAGGTCGGTCCCGACGTCGTCCGATACACACTCGGTCTCACTCGAGAAGATATCCAAACGCTTAGAGAGCGACTCAAGCGAGAATCGTCCTCGAAAGAGCTTCGATTGTCGACGTTTGTGGTTACCTACTCGTACGCTTTAACGTGTTTAATCAACGCACGAGGCGGAGATCCTAACAGACCCGTCGGGTATGGATTCGCGGTGGATTGTCGAAACCTCATAGATCCGCCGATTCCGTCGAATTATTTCGGGAATTGCGTCTCTGCTACGTTTGATACGCAGTTAAAGGCGGAGAAGTTTCTCGGTGAAGAAGGGTTTTTAACTGCTGCGAGATTCGTCAGTGATTCTGTTGAGAAATTGGATTCGAATGTGGCGTTGAGAATCCCGGAGCTTTTGTCAGGATTCCAGAAGCTAAAACCAGGAACACAGCTGTTGTCTGTTGCCGGGTCGACCCGATTTGGAGTATACGGGTTAGATTTCGGGTGGGGAAGACCTGATAGAGTGACGATTGTGTCGATTGATGAAGGCGAAGCGATTTCCATGACGGAGAGTAGAGACGGAAGTGGGGGTGTGGAGATTGGCTTCTCGCTCAAGAAACATGAAATGGACGTTTTGATAGATTTGCTCCATCGTGGATTAAAGAACTAATTACTTGAAAAGAATAAAATATTAAGAGAACTCGAATTGTTTAAGTGTCTTTTTTGTGGATTATGGGAACGTGTAGCTTCGGATCTTCATAAAAGTTATATTTTGTTTTTGTCAAACCATTATAACTTTAACAAATATTGTATTAATATTACACCTACTTCTGTTTCCTTCTCAAGTTTTTTTATAAATATATCTTAAATCTCTTATTTGCATTAGATTCATTATTAACCTTGTCATATAAATATTTTATTTTCTTTTGGAAACTCAAATTTGTGAATTGTTTGTTTCAACAGGTAAATCGTTACATATTGTATATAGTTTAATTCATTTTCATTGTATTTCTTATTTTGAGGGTGGTGTTTTTATATGGTTTATATAGCTCAAGGATGTCAATGGAGAATATACCACAAAATCGGGTTACAATACATTCGAAGCAGAGAAACATACAGCTGTAGCAGCCACACAAGACCCTTCTTTTAACTGGTATAAATAAATTTGGAACGTGAGAGCATCTCCAAAGACAAAGTTACTCATGTGGAAAATTCTCCAAGGGGTTTTAGCACTCAGTGAAAATCTGGCCAAGAGGTCGATGTATGCAGGAGCTTACTGTTGTAGATGCGGTGAAATTGAAACTTCTACACACCTTTTCCTCCAATGCTCCTTTGCTGCACATGTATGGAAAGAGCTCCCAACAATAACAGCTTTTAACTCTGCCAGTTTTGTTACGTTTCGAGAAGCTCTGAAGACAGGAAAAACTTTGGTGGGACTTCTACCCACGGGTACCGGAAATACAAACCTATTTTTCTGGGTTTGTAGTAGTCTGTGGACAACAAGAAATAATCTACTCTTTGAGAACAAAAGAATATCGACTACGGAGACGGTTAATCACGCAATCAAGATGGCTAGAGAATGGCATCTAGCCCAAATAAATTCAGAACCGTCTCAACTTGGCAATAGTATCAAGTAACAGAGCATCGCGGGCTGATGCAGGTTGGATGGGACACTCGGATGCGGCCTGGAGTGAAACATCGAGTAAAGCAGGACTTGGATGGACTCTATCGGACCATTCTCGACAGACAACGAGAATTTTTGGGAAACCAGCTCAACATGTAGGCTCTCCTATCGTGGCGGAAACTATGACATTGCTTGAAGCAATCAAGATGTTTCGAAATGAAGGAATCACTAGTATAACCATGTACTTTGATTCACAACAGCTGATTAAAGCTATTAGCGAAGAAAAAGGTAACAAGGAAATCCATAGGCTCCTCCATGATATCATCTTTGAGACCTCATTCTTCACCTTTATCTAGTTTTATTATATTCCTAGGAAAGAAAACTCTCTAACAGATTCTATTGCAAAGGATGTGTTGAACAATAATGTAGCTTCACATACTCTATTGTACTTTGTTTTTGCTGTTAAAAAAAACAAAAGAGGTGGTGTTTTTATTCCTACTAGTGAAATTTGGAATAATTTATCTTTTGATATTTTATAAAATTAATGAAATTTGTTTTGTTGGAAAAAAAATATATATATATATCTTAATCTCTTATCAAGCTGGCGACAAAAAAAAAAAAAAAAAAAAATCTCTTATCAAGCTATCTTGTATAGCATCGAAAACAAAACCTACATGGTCGTACTATATTATTCAACCTACATGGTTGTACTATATTATTCAATTATTTCACCGACACATATCTATACAAAACCGGTCCAATAATCTCAATATGTTTCACGGACCCAACTGAAAACGAATTCCACACATGCAGGGTCTAAAGTAAAATTATAGATATTGTTGCATTATGCATGATGTAAAGCATCTCCATCCGCGGATTTTTCCGTGAAAATTCTTGAAATATTTTTAATATTTTTTTTAAGATGAGAAAAAAAAAAACCAATCATGGTACGCTACGTGTTAAGAATCGATCTTTATATAAAGATTTTAAGGATCGGTTTTTAATTTTTGGTGGAATCCTCAATTTTTTAATAATTTTTTTTTGATTTCTACGCTAAGAATCCGTTAAAAATTCTTAATGCAAATGCTATAATGTATTATAAATTGTTTCGTAAGTAATTTTTTATTGAAGGCACGTGTATATTTGCAAAAAAATTAAAAAGATGGGTATATTTACATATTGGTTTACATATACTATACCAAACTTTCATTTGCCATTTTACACGTGATTGAACATCTCTCGTTTCGAAGTTCAAGAAGTTAATGAGACGTTGATAGTTCGGCAAATAATTTTCTCTTTTCATATAAAGTTCGGTGGACTCAACACGTTCATTAATTTGCTCAGAAAATAAAAAAGAAAAGTCCCATTACATTGCATCATGCATGATGTAACAACAGCTTAGGTTGTGTTTGGTAGTATTATTAGAGGAATAATACTAGAGGAAATGAGAGTAATTGTTTTCAGTAAAATTTAAGGATGAAAAGTATTCCTCTGGAAAAAGAAGAAAACCTTTGATAAAAAACATTTTATGTGTGAGATATTAAATTCAATATACATGATTTTTGTTGTATTTAAATGTAGGAAAGAGAAAATTTTGTCCGCACTGAATTATCTTTTCAATCCCTATGTCTATATGCGTGTAAAAATAGGTATAATGATACAATTATTTTTGTCCACACATGATAATACATCGATACTTGTTAAAATATCTCCAACATTGTTTTTTTTTTAAATCTCCAACATTATTTTTGACGGTACGAACTAAAGAGATTTCATTTTGTTTTACAAAAATCCAAATTGATTTTCATCGTCTCTTCAAAACCGATTTTCTTCTCATCCAAATGAATCTTGTAGACTCAGATCTTTGTCTTATATGTATATTCCGAGGTTCAGCGGCAGAGACGATAACATCGACGTCGGCGGAGACGATAACATCGACGGCGACAGAGACGATAACATCGACGGCGACAGAGACGATAACATCGCCGGATCGGAAGACGGTGACGATAACATCGACGGCGTTAAGTTTCTTGTGGAGAGATTTGTCGAACCAAGAGAGAAGAGAGTTCGAAGTTTTTTTGGTACTAAAGAGAGAAGAAACAAGTTTAATAGAATAAATATACTCCCCACAACTGTTTTGAATCAAACTTATTAAATCATGATGAAATAGAGAGATTTTTTTATCTATTATAAGATTTGGGTATTGTCGAAAGATTTCGAATCGTTCCGGAATTGTTTCCAATTTGAGTAGATTTTAATTTTTTTTTTTTTTTTAGAGGAGGATTAATAGAGTTGTCCATATAAAATATAAATTATCTTACTATAAACTAAATTATCTAAATAAAGTATCATTTATCTCGTATATGAGTTAGACCTTGTGGTACATTGTGGTCAAAATAAAACATGTTTGCCACTCACACAAAATTTCTCTTTTGAACATGACGAATTGTCTGATAATATTTAATTTATTTAGACTATTATCATTTTTATCTCGATTTATCCAATTTTATATGGACATAATGTTATTTAGGTAGATAAATATTTAATTACTTACTTTATTGAGTATTTAAACATCACCCTGATGAAAGTTGTACGTGTGATATATTGTACGGAAGTCCCAAGAGTTTACTACACCCAAATTAGGGTATAGTTTTGTTGTGATCAGAGGACCCAAACTATTCTGTAAACTGAATGACTGATACACTGTACGGAAATCTCAAGGGTTTACTACACCCAAATTAGAGTATAGTTTTGTTGTGAGATGACACATACTATTCCACACACTTAATGATTGATACACTGTACGAAAGTCCTAAGGGTTTACTACACCCAAATTAGGATATAGTGTTGTTTTGAGAGGAAACAGACTATTCCGGAATCTGAATGATTGATACATTGTACGGAAGTTCCAAGGGTTTACTACACCCAAATTATGGTATAGTTTTGTTCTGAGAGGAAACAAACTATTCCCCAAACTTAATGATTAATATATTGTACATAAGTCCCAAGGGTTTACCATATCCAAATTAGGATAAAGTTTTGTTGTAAGAAGAAACAAATTATTCTGCAAACTGAATGATTGAGTTCATATGATGTAAGGTTCATATATTCTTGTTAGTAGTTAAAGTAACATGAGATGATAAGATGATGGTCAGTAAAAAGGAATGCGTCAATTATACGGTTCAAATATTCTTGTTAGTGTTTGGGATTAGGGTTTCAGGTTACGGGTTTAGGGTATAGGGATTACGGATAAATAGCTATATTTATATGTGTTGAATTGTACTTTTATCTGAATATAATTTATTAAACCCGCATATTTTGTATTATATCTGCACTTACATTTCAGCCTACTACTAGGAACTCCATTTCAATAAAATAAAAGTCTAACGTGAAGTTTGGATGGTAATGTGAAGTTCCAGTGGTAACGAGAAGCTTTGGTGGTAAGGTAAAATCCGGTGAAGTTCTGGTGACAACGGGATGCTTCGGTTCGGTGGATTTTTTATCCGAGTATAATTTTTTAAACTCTCTTATTCTATATTGTATCCGCATATTTCAGTTTATTAATGAAAAATATTTCAAAGTGAGAACAACTGAATAAAAATCAACTAAATCATATGAGATAAAAGTAAATATATCAATATAATTACACAAATACCTGAAAACATATATATATATATATATATCCATCTTTCTTTCCTAGATATATAAAGAAAATATAATATGTTCTGACATTAAATAGTGGCAGTGGAAGAGATATTATCCAAACTTGTGCAATTATTATTTATATATGTGCAATTATTATTTATATATAATAAAGGTAAGTAGATTTTGTAAGTTCCTCAAATCAAACACTTGTCCGCCACGATTACACGCCTCAGGGTCATAAGAGGAAGGAGAATTCTTACCGCCATTCCTTCACCTAATTAAAAAAATTTTGTAGTCATTTACTTAATAAAAAATGAAACGATGGATATACATTTAAATCATCCTTTATGTGTGCCTAGTTATATTCAGAAGAAATAATTCCTCTCATTTCCTATAATTTTATTCCCCAACAATGCTATCAATCACAGCCTTAGTTTAAATCATGTTTGTATTTGTGGAATTCGTTTTCAGTTGGGTTCTTGAATGATATTGTGTTATCAGTTATCACTTATCAATACAAATTTATCGGTTGACAAACACTACCACAACATTAATATATCGCGTTTTTATTTTTGACGTCTAAAAATATATATTGATAATGAAATTTAAGTCCTTACGAAGAATTTCACAAGATGACCATTGCCATAAGACTGATTAACTAGTCCTATACAAAATTTGGGAACCAATAATATTACCACAAAGGCTTTAACTGAATTTCTACAAAGGTTTGAACCCTCTTATTATTGAACACATAAAACATCCATTATAAAGCCAAACCAATAACTATAAAGCCAAACCAATAACGTGAGATTAATCTCGACCAATAACGTGGGATTAATCTCCTTTCGTAGCTCATTGTTCGCATTAAGATAAACACCTTTGTTAATCTTTTTCGATACTAATTATATTCTTCATTCTTTTATTTTTTCATTGCAAAAAATATATCCGCCACAAAACCATCAAAAATAAGTCAAGATTTTGGTCTTAACATTGAGTCCACCAAAATTTGGTTCAGTCGAACAAAGATAATCTTATGAATTCCTTATGAAGTTTGTGAAAACTCATGTTTTCTATAACTTATATTTTCAAATTTTATTTTTTAGTTATTTTTGAAACATGTAATAAAAATTGATACTTTTATTTATCACTTAAAAGAGTTAATTATCAACCATAACTTTTGGTTTGAGATAAAAATCTTTAACTTTTAACGATCTTGATATTAAATTATTTGAATATTTAAGATAGAATTTATTAAAAATAGAAAAGAAATACTAGTTGTTACTCCAACTTTGTTTTTTTCTCCTCATTTCCTCCCACTTATTCTAAAATAAAACCATTCATATCATATACCCTATAACTAGCTTTGAATTCGTTTACGTCATCTATTATGACGAAAATATGTTTAGATAGATATGGCTCATTTTTGTTTATCTTTTTCTATTTATTATTAGAGTTTTCATTGTTTACACAAAATCGAAATTGTTTACGTCTATCTCGCTTCTCGCATATATACAAGATGTTATCATCACCAAAATGAATATCTATCAGTGATAGACTATCACCACAAGATGGATTAAAAAAAAAAAAAAAAAATGGATTCATCACTTCACATCATCGACGTGGCACAAGTCACTCCTTCAATCTCTGACTCGTCCGAGTCACTCACTCTCCCGCTCACCTTCTACGATCTCATCTGGCTCAAACTCCACCCCGTCCAACGAGTCATCTTCTACCGACTCCCTGACGCAACTCGCCCATTCTTCGACTCAGTCATCGTCCCGAATCTCAAATCTTCCCTCTCCTCATCCCTCTCGCACTTCCTCCCACTCGCCGGCAAACTCGTCTGGAACTCACTCGATCAAAAGCCTAGCATTGTCTACACCCCAAATGATGCTGTCTCGTTCACCGTCGCTGAGTCTAACGCTGATATCTCCCGATTATCAAGCAACGAACGAATCTCCTCCACCGAGTTGTACCCGTTAGTACCCGAGTTACGAAACTCCGATGACTCTGCCGCCGTCGTGTCGTTTCAAGTCACGCTTTTTCCTAACCAAGGGTTTTGCATCGGCGTAACTGCACACCATGCCGTTTTAGATGGAAAAACGACAACCACGTTTTTCAAAGCATGGGCATACGTATGTAAACAACAAGAGCAAAATGTAAATCCTTCCTTCCCGCAAGATCTAATCCCGATTTACGATCGTACGGTCATAAAAGGTCCGCCGGATGTCGACTCGAAGGTCATAAACGCTTGGCAATCTCTAGCCAAAGTGTTCGCCGGCGATAAAGAACTGGAGAATCCGAAGAGTCTCAAACTTTTGCCGTCGCAGGAGATCGGTCCCGAAGTGGTCCGATTCACCCTAGATCTCACTCGAGAAGATATCCAAACGCTTCGAGAGCGACTCAAACGAGAATCATCTTTATCTTCGTCCTCGAAGGAGCTTCGATTGTCGACGTTTGTGGTTACCTACTCGTACGCTTTAACGTGTATAATCAGAGCACGAGGCGGAGATCCAAATAGACTCGTCGGGTACGGATTCGCGGTGGATTGTCGAAGCCTCACAGATCCGCCGATTCCGTCTAACTATTTCGGTAATTGCGTCTCCGCTTCGACTAACATGGAGTTAACGGCGGAGCCATTTATGGGTGAAGAAGGTTTTTTAACAGCTGCGAGATTCGTCAGCGATTCAGTTGAGGAATTGGATTCGAATGTGGCGTGGAAGATCCCGGAGCTTTTGTCAGCGTTCGAGAAAGTTAAACCAGGAACACAGATTACGTCTGTTGCTGGGTCGACCCGATTTGGAGTATACGGGTTAGATTTCGGGTGGGGGAGACCTGAGAAAGTGGTGGTTGTGTCGATTGATCAAGGCGCAGCGATTTCCATGGCGGAGAGTAAAGACGGAAGTGGCGGTATGGAGATTGGCTTCTCGCTCAAGAAACATGAAATGGACGTTTTGATAGATTTGCTCCACCGTGGATTAAAGAATTAATTTCTTGAAAAGAATAAAATATCAAAAGCTTCAGATGATACAACTACGTTAATTTGCTTCTTTTTTTTTTTCTTTGTTTTTGTTTTCACCGGCCAAGTGGTTTTCTCCGTCACCGTCGAGCACCTCTCATCTTTCTATCAAACGTTTTTCTACTGAGTTTCTCCATTTGCCTCTTGATTTCTTAGCACTCTTGTTCTAACGTTGAGATTGTATTTTTCCAACATCTTTCTCTACGTTTTCAACAGCTACCTTCATTTTTCTATGGCATTTTCTTTCCAAGAATTCTAGGACTGTGAAGTGATACCAAGTTTGCTTATGAACTAAGAAAGACAGATGAAAGTGGGAGAAACTTAATCGCAGTGACTTTTCACTGCTAGAAAAGAATTTGAGCCGTGAGACCCCTCCTATATTGAGGTCTAAGAAAAACAATTGGGATAGGGTGTAACACTAGTTAGGTATGCGCGTTCAGATACCTGTTCGGTCCGATTTTCTCGGGTTTCAGTACTAGGCTCAGAAAAAATGAACAAATCTATTGAAATCTGTTAAAAAATAGAAGAACAACTAAATCGGATTAAGAGTCTCCACTGACATAGAAAAAGATTGGAAAAAAACTCTGGAAGCTGCACTAGCCACTGCAACAATAAGAATTGAAAATACTATCTTGTTATCTTAGACTCAAGCGGCCCATGTTAATGCAATACTGAAACTTTTTGAATTTTTTTATGTATGTTATACTTCTCCTCTTAGAAACTTTTTGAACAAATTCGTATGTCTGTGTTACTTCTATAAACGGTACGAAACGCTTTCCGCCTTTTCTTACAGGCAAACACCTTAAAACTATTATATATTTCAGCTGCCGAAAACAACCATGAAAGTGGGTAAAACGTGTTAGAGTTCGTCGTACCAATCCAAGCCGCTTCTCCACGTGATCATCATTTCGAGCTGATCTACTATTTTAGGTCATGTACTTTATATAATATACATATCTTCAAAAATTCTCTTAAGATTTTAAATGATTTTCACTCTCTTTTCCACCAGTTTTTTCACAAAGATCACATCTTCATCCTAAAAGTCTAGACTTTATATAGAAGTCCACATAGTTTCTCGTTAAAACTCATAAAGTCAGATTTTTACATAAAAGGCTTACACATAATGCTACGCTAATCACTAAAACTAAGATTACGAAAAATGAATAGAACAATTTTATTTAATTAACAAATATGATTATTGATTAACCAGCATTGTTACATTTCACTTACTTAGTAGAACTACTTCATATATTCAATGTTTATGTAATGAATTGTAATTTTAGTAGCTTCTTCCTTAAACACCTTTTGAAGAATTTGCAGAAAAAATAATATAATGTTAAATTTTGTTTTAAAATTTGGACGTAATTGTTATTCTTAACTTTGAAGTGAAAATTTAAGTTAACTAGGCCTAATTATTTTTCTTAATTTTGAAGTGGAAATTTATGTTGACTAGACGTAATTATTTTTCTTAATTTCGAAGTGGAAATTTTAGTTGACTGAGATATAAAGTTTCCTTATTCTTTGTTGACAAAATTTAATTGCGTTGAATTCAAATGTGAAAGTTTGAATAAATGAAAAGAAGACTCCACACATGAAAGCTTTAAAATAAATCGTTAGCATATATTTTCAAAGGCAATTCACTGTCAAGGTTCAATTGTTGAACCGCAATAACAAACTTCTTGTATCAAACAACACAAAGTACATGACTCATCACCATCTTCTTCGCTCCCATCGCTATCTTCCTCTATTCTGTCACTTTCATCCATTTCAAGACCGATCTCAAGTAACTTAAATCCATTTGTATCGGCATCTTCCTCTTCTCTTCATTACCACCGTCATTATTTCTTGATGATGCTTGGAGCGAGATGAGATTCAGAAGGGGGAAGTAGTTGGCGAGGATGATCTATTTTGTGTGTGTATGAGTTAATATTCTTCTTCAAAATGGGTTGCCATATATTTTGAAGCTCATTGAGACCAACAAGCTTGACCATATAAGCGATGTAGAGATGCCAAATACAAATGACTTTAAGTTGCTTTGAAATTGGTCTTGAAATAGATGATTGTTGCACAGATGAGGAAGATGGTGATAGGAGTGAACAAGAAGCGATGAGTCATGTACTCTGAAGAAGTCTCGTGTTGTTTGGTCACAAGAACTCCATCAAAAGCTGTTCCGAATAAATGAGAGTTTGTAATATTCTTTTTGTTTTCTTTCATAGATGATAGTCTCCTTTTAGCTTTTCTATTTATTAAAATTTGGGCTAAAAAAGTGAATTTTATCCAACACATTGTTTTTTTTATAAAATCTAAACCACATAAAAGAATACTTTTTTCGATAAATATAAAGATATTTTAGAAGATCTATATATATATATGTATTCGTTTAAGGGTATAAAATAATTAGCTACATCAGTTTTTACCTGAGAACTCTAATCCAACAATTCACTGCTCTAGTGTTTATTATTCTTATTTTTTTTTTGCATTTTTATTTAGTGAATGTGAAGTGTGAGCCTGTTTATCTGTTCTCCACCATGGACCACCTCACATCGATGACTGCTTACTAGAGGACGAGATTGGTTAATGCCAGATGTTAGATTATGTATTAAATTTTCTCTTCTTTTCTTGTAAAGTTGAACGATGAGGAAGAAAATAGACTTATTTTCTCTTATTTTATTTCTTTTGTCATCGACGAAAAGGGTCATATTCTTTTGTCATCGTAATTAACTCCTCCTTATGGATATGCTCTAACTAATTTTGAAATTCTTGAGCATAAATACCCATAACATTAAGATGATGCTAACGAACCTACCTCCTCATGAAACATAAAAGAACAAAAAAAAAAAACACAGTTCGTAAAGAGAGAGAAACGGTGTCAATTTCAAGAAAGCCAATCTGTTCCTTAAAGAGTTAATCAAGAATGGCTAATGCATGGAAATTGAAGTTGCTTCTTCATCTTCTTCTGCTTCAGCTGTTCTTGAATCAACAGACTGCTGATTCAGCTTCTGTGGTTAGCTATCTTCCAGGTTACGAAGGTCCTCTTCCTTTCCACCTTGAGACTGGGTCTGTTTCCTCTCTTCTTTTTCCTCTATTTTTTTTTAAATATTTAATAACACAACACAAATGAACTAAATCTTTGTATGTATCGATATTTTTTTAATTTTTTTTTATCAAAAGCTACATTGGTGTTGGTGAGGAAGAGAAAGTCCAGCTTTTCTACTACTTCATCAAATCAGAGAACAATCCTAGAGAAGACCCTCTTCTTATTTGGTTAACCGGAGGACCTGGTTGCTCTGCTTTCTCTGCTCTTGCTTTCGAGATCGGTAATTTCAAAGAAAGAAAAGCTAAAAAAAAGATTTTGGCCTTTTATTGATTTTCTAAATCTACTTTTTTTTTTAGGGCCTTTGACTTTCAAGACTGATAGTTACAATGAAAGCTTGCCTTCTCTTGTCTCCACTTCATATTCTTGGACAAAGGTGACTCCATCAAAATCCTATAACTAGGTTTGTGTCCTTTTCGGTTTGATCGGTTATGTTTGATTTGATGATTATTCTCAGGTCGCTAGTATAATATTCTTGGATCAACCTGTTGGAACTGGCTTCTCTTACTCAACAACTTCTCTTGCTGATAAGCCTAGTGACACAGGAGAAGCAAAACAAATATATGAGTTTATTCAAAAGGTTCTTATATTGCCTCAACATGCATGTGCTTCTTGAGTCTTTGTATAACATTTATAATCTTTTCAATTGTTGTTGTTTCAGTGGCTAGTGCAACATCCAGAGTTTGTTTCCAATCCTTTCTACGTCGCTGGAGATTCTTACTCCGGTATAATTGTTCCAGCCATTGTTCAACATATTTCAATAGGTTCGTTTGTTTTTTTGCCTCTGTCATTAAGTCTCCATTCCAAAAATATCACCACTAGTTTTCTTTTTCAACAATACCACAAATTTAGCAACAAAATAAAATATTTTTCTAATGAGGGAAATCTAAACTCTAAATTTAAAATAACATGATATTTTAGTTTTGCATGTAATTTATTTTGGTTAAAAACGAAGTGTCTTTACAAAATAATATAATGTTATTTTGGGGGAAAAAACTAGTGATGGTATTCTTTTGAATAAAACTTTAAAGTGGTATTTTAGGATAAAATCCCACTACCATATTACCGTTAAACTCTTACACAACCGTTATGCAGGAAATGAAGATGGCTACAAACCTCTAATCAATCTTAAGGTTTATCAATATCTTACATTCATTTGTTTATCATGGATTTTATATAAGACTTGTTTGAAAGCTTCATTTATGTCAACAGGGTTATGTTCTTGGCAACCCGACAACAGACTATGATCGCGATTGTAACTATAGGATCCCATTTGCTCATGGAAAGGGACTGATCTCAGATGAACTCTTTGAGGTATATATTGAAGTGTTATCTGATCCCTTCTACACCACAATGTAAGTATTGAAATATAGTCTCTGACTCGAAACTCTTGTTCTCATGCAGTCGCTTAAGATAAGATGCGAAGGAAATTATGTAAACGTTGATCCTACTAATACACAATGCTTGAAATTGGTGGAAGACTACAATAAGGTAAAACACAAGTTTAAAATTATTATGATAGAAGGAAACTAGACTAGTATTGAGATTTTGTGGTTGTTGATTGGTAATTGATGACAGAGTGTTTCAAGGATAAATATCGCATTAGTTGTGACACCATTATGCGATTTACCATCTCCAAACCCTTCACGAGAGCATATTGGAAGAAGAGATCTTAGGAGACTTATGGACACAAATCTTTCAGTTCCAACTTCTCATTGCTATGTAAGCAATATAATAAAACCCCATTGAATTGATCTTGCAAATTTATCTATAAAAATGGAAAATTTTTGACATGAAATATGCAGACGTATCGGTTTCTCCTAGCTACGAATTGGGCTAATAATGAAGATGTACGTAGAGCACTTCATGTTGTCAAAGTATGTCAATATTACATAAGTAAATAATTACATATACATAGATACAATGTCTAAATGTAAAAAAAATTGTGCAGGGAAGTATAGGACAATGGGTGAGGTGTCATCGGGATTTACCATATGATAAAGACATAAAGAGCAGCGTACCGTATCATCGAAACAATAGTATCAAAGGGGTTTATAGGTCATTGATCTATAGTGGTGATCATGATATGTTGATTCCTTTTGTTGGAACTCAAGCTTGGATCACATCTCTAAACTATTCAATCATTGATCAATGGAGGCCATGGTTTGTTAATAATCAAGTTATTGGATACACCAAGACTTATGCTAACAATATGACATTTGCCACAATCAAAGCAAGTCCATTCGTTTTTTTTTTATTATTTCTTTGGGTTCTCAACAATTTACAATTAAAGAAGTTTTTTTTTTTTGGGTGCAATTTGTTAGGGAGGAGGACACACCGCAGAGTATAAACCAGAGGAAAGCTTCATGATGTTTCAAAGGTGGATACGTGGTCAATCATTGTAACGCAATTGAGTTTGTAGTTTCCACGAATCCAACATCATAGTTTTTTTTTTCTATAAAAAATCGAATAATAAAGACACCGCAAAGGTTGCACCAAACTGCTATCTCAATGGTTTAAATATGACTAGTTCTGTTATGTAACAAAGCTCATTAATCAAACTCTAGTTACCGTAGGCTTTTAATCTTTTTTGGGCCAAAGAAACTCAATGCCTTCTGGGATTTGAAATTAATTTTCATGTACCTTCTGGTTAAATAGTTGAGATTTTATCATAAAACTAGTGAGGACTTGACACTTATTTATCATTTTGACATGTTTTGCTCTTTTTCTGAGAATAATGTCTAAACGCACTAAGTTTTAAGAAGTCATGCCATTCAGTTTTTTTGTGTGTGTTAGTATTGTTATTTAGAAACCTCTTTACCATGTTAAAGTGTTGAAGAAACTTATTTATCATTTTAACATATTACATTCATTTTATGGGAATAATGTCAAAACTCTAAGTTTTCGGAAGTCTTAGGCAAACCCCTATGAAAGAGACTTGTCGAACAAGAATGCCCAGCGTGAATGTTCGAAAATCGTCTAACTCGTGCTACATCAACAATGCTTCCTCTAGCTTCCCATTACTACAAAGTCCATTGAGTAAAACATTGTACTTCTTTAGAGCAAGAGGTATACCGTCAGAAACCATCAGTTGGAAAGCATGTTAGGCACTCTCATAATATCCAACTTGAAAAACCCCTTGGATAATAGTGGTGTAAGTGACTCTGTTGCCAATCAGTCCTCTTCGAGACATCTCGCGGAAGAGTTCCATACCATCTTCGACTTGCAAAATCCTTTTATAAGAGTATTACAAGTCACTACGCTTGGAAAACAATCTTGTCTATCCATCAAATCAAACATATGATTGGCCTCATCTAGGCGTCCCTGCATGCAAAACCCGTTGATATATACACCTTTGGATCATGACTTTGTACAATTTCAATTTCCCACTTTTAAACAGTGTTGAAATTGTCACTATATATTACAAAGCTATAATTTGTTTTTTAAAGAAAACTTGACATGGTATTCAAAAGCATCCAAATATCCCGGATCTCCTAAAAGATAAACAAGAAGATGAGTATATTTTTCTTGACACATATAATCCAAAAATAATATATATTTATTGAGAGACATCAATAAACAAAAATCAGAAATGCTTGGGATAGATAGGAACAGTGATGAAGCTTTCCTCAACAGAACATATAATATAGTAGATGATCCTGCCACGGATTCGATTGCCTCATGGAGCCACAATGGCAAGACTTTCATCGTTTGGTAAGTGATGAAGTTTATTTTTACGGCTGTAAAATTTAAAACCATATACTTTATATAAATTTTGATGTGGGAACATAACAATCGATCGATTAGTGTTTGAATCTTCCTACATTTTTTCTTTTTTCGTTTTGCAGGAGTTTAGAAAAGTTGGATCTGAGATGAACAATGAATATGCAAATAATAATTTTGTACGAGGTCAACCTCAGCTTATGAAAATCATTCCGAGGCAAAACTTCTTCATCACAAAAGAGGATATGTTGACTAAAATTAAGATACTCACCAAGGAGAAAGAAGAGTTGATTGCAAAGTTAGAGAACCAAGATCTGCAAATAAAAGAACTTAACTATTGTTTGCAATACATAGGAATATGCAGATTATGACCAAGTTCAATATTCTTTACTTTTGCGCACCGATAGAAGAGAAAATAGTTAAGAATATATATTTGAGAAGTGGTATGCTAAAACTTGTAAGTGGCTTTTGACAAAACTTCTCTAACATAAAGAAAATAGTATACGTTAAAAGTATAGAACTTTGGGACGAGATCGAGTGTTCAAACTCCAAAACGACTTGAGAAAACCAGTTGCGTGTAAGTAGTAAATAATTCTATAAGTTGGAAATCAAGAGTACTACAACATATAGTAGCATTATCAACCATATGCAGTAATCAGAATACATATCTTTCACATAAGCAATCAAGGGAACAATATGGTTTAGAGGTATTTGTGGTGAATTGGGTTTAACTAACTCAAATACTGAAGTTGCTAAAGTTTCTTGTGATTATCAGAATGCAATTTGTTTAGCCAAAAAAATGGTGTTTTTCATAAAAGAATTTAATATATTGTTGTGAAGTTGCATTTTATCAGAGACATTGTTGATAAAGATCCACATATTGCTTTGTCTAGCAGACCTAATAACAAAGACCTTATCTAGAGGTCGGTTTGAGGAAGGCTGCTACAGCCTACAGCTCCGAGTGAAATAGGACTCAAAGTAGAGTCTTTAGGAACTTCGGTACTTCTCAAGCGTGAGATGGCTCATTCAGCGAGCATATATATTATAAGAAGCGAAGTTTCTGAAACCGTAGAGACAATGAGAATGAAACCTAGCTTTTATTCCGGTACTGACGATTCACTGGAGAATGTTATTCAACTTCATATTCATATAGTAGATTACCACTACGATATTAGTCTTTAAGAAACATTGTTTTTGCATTTGCATTGGTATATAAAAATCTTAGTATTTATGAGAAGCAATCCGCTATTGAGGGTGATCTAAGAGAGCTGACCACAATCAGCTATAACCACCGGCTTTGACAGCTTCCCAGAAGATGATCCAACTTTTTCGATCTCTTTCACAACATCCAAACCTTTAACAACCTGACCGAATACCACATACTTCCCATCAAGTCTAGGAAATTCCACCGTACATATGAAAAACTGAGATCCGTGCGCGTAACCATCATCAGTAATATTCGCGGTGTCTTATCTGTATATAACTCCATCACTATCCTTCCGGCCGCTTGACCACCAATTGTTACGTCTAAGAAAACCTTAGGAAACGTCATTGTTGTTAGATCTGTAGCGTAATTGAAAAAAGAAAAAAAAAAGAATGAGACTTAGAGATATTTCTATTCGATCTAAATTCATATGTACTACATAGCCTTACTCTTCACTATCTCCAAAGTAAGATTTGGATGATTGACAAGGAAAACCTTGAACTCAGCAGAATATTTAATCGTGTCAATATAGGTTTTAATAGCAGTTAACGCAGCATCATTGAGGAGTTTATCAAAAGGGATTTGGGCGAACTCAAGTAGGTTAAGAGCATTCGAGGCATTAAGAGAAGCTATAAGCTCGGTTCTGCATAAGTCATGTAGATGAGGAATCTCATATTTGTGTGCTGCTAGATAAAGTGACCTAACATATTGCTTTGCTTCCGTAGAAAGTATAGAGCCGTCGCTGTAGATGAAATCAACTAAAGCCTCTAACTCTTTGTGTTTCAGTTCCGAGAGAGTGATTGTCTCCACGTTATTTGAAGTTTTGCACACGTCATCCGATTCCAACATCTTCTTAAATACCTCAGATCTTGCACACTATAAACAATATTCACATAAAAATTTAAACAATGGAAAACTATTCAAGTCAATTATAGGGAGAAGAAGTAAGAGACCAAAACAAGTTTATGGGCAGAAACAGCTTCTGCACCCCTACGACCACCACTCCCTGCCTTTAGCCGTACATCGACTTGAAATTCTTCTTTCAAAATATTCGCAAATCCAAACACGAAGAGCTCTTTGTTCGTTTGTGTTGCCATAGCGTTAGCCTTTAGCACATTGATTTGGTTCACGATTGTGGATTATTATAGATATATATGCCAGGTTTTCTCGGAAATTAGAGACACCTATCATCAATCGCTTCTCCTTATTTATTTTGTCAAATAATATTATATTTACTTAATAATGATTTTGTCAGGAAAATATTTCCTTACTTTTTGGCATTAAGAGATGCCAAAACGAAGCAGGCATTAGGGTTCACAAACATACAACTATTATTGTCTATCAAAGCAGAGAAGAGAGAGCATTGATATTATTCACATATGTTTATCAATTCATAATGACACTCAGAAATTCTCAAAATTTCTTCAACTGGAATCAAATCAACTCAAAGCTCGTTAACATTTTAGTTGATATTATTGACACACTCAACTCAAATCAAATTCAAAACACTTAAACACTAATTAAGTCAGCACACCCATTATCTCACCAAATCAAAGAAAGCAAAAAGTATCAATAATAGACCCTTTGAGCTTGAACTTGCATTAACGAGTGTTTGGATCTATTCATGTTTCCAACCTAGCAGAAAAATAACAAAGAAGAGTCTCGGTCATGTTCATGGAACTCAGACACAACATCAATATATATCCACGTGTAACAAGAGAACACAATGACTGCGTTTGACAAGTAATCATAAGGATTTACCGCAATGATGTCTTCAAGAAACCATCTCCAGAGAACCCGAAACTCCTCATTTCTTTGATGAGTTCTGCTGACGCAGCTTTGTCACCATCTCTAAGGTGTGCCCTAATCAACGTACTATATACGTACGTTCATCTGGAGGAATCCCATCTTCTTTCATTAAGCTGAACAAAGCATCCGCTTCTTGCATTAGACCTTTTCCACAAAATCCTGAGATCATTGTAGTGTAAGTTACAACATCAGGTTTCACTCCTTTGAGGCTACAAAACAAATCCCACGCACCATCCATCTCACCAGCCTTGCACATCCTCTGAATCATGATATTATACGTGAAAATATCGAGTTTCATTTCACTCTTTTGCATATCCTTGAATATGAACAATGCTTCCTCTAGCTTCCCATTACTACAAAGTCCATCTAACAAAACGTTGTACGTCGTAAGAGCAGGAGGCACACCATTAGAAACCATCAGTTTGAAAACTTGTTGAGCACTCTCACAATCTCCAACTTGGAACAACGCTTCGATAAGAGTAGTGTAAGTGACTCTGTTTCCAGTCATTCCTCTTCCAGACATCTCGCTGAAGAGTTTCATACCATCTTCTACCCTCTTCAACTTGCAAAATCCATTAATAAGAGCATTAGAAGTCGCTACGCTTGGAAGACAATCCTTTCTAACCATCAAATCATACATATACTTGGCTTCATCAACACGTCCATGCATGCAAAACCCGTTGATCAATGAATCGTAAGTGATTTTATCAGGATCTATGAACATTTGGATCATGACCTTTATACAAATTTTCAGCCTCTAAAAGCTTCCCATCTTTCACAAACGCATCAATCAATGCATTTATGACCACGCCGTAAGTATATACACTCGGTTGATAACCTTCCCTCACCATTCGCTCAACTAAAGCCACTGCATCTGAAGGTTTTTTTGTTGAGAAAAAACCCATGGCTCAGAGTTGTAAATAATAATATCCCACTACTAGGCTCATAAGTTTCTTCATCTTGCCAAGAAGAGCTAAAGCATGAGAGAGTTGAAAGCAACGTCAAAAGCAGTTAATCAAAATATTGAATGTATACGGATCATGTGTAATTCCTAACTTTTGCATCTTATCGCCCATAGAGATCAGAAGACGATAACCTTTTTTTTTATCAATGTCTACGAGAACCTAACAGTTTTCCAAATTCATTGTCTCATCTCATTTAACTAAAAATAATGTGAATGCCGGCAGAAACAAAATAAATATGTAAATAATTTGTTTGTAATTATTTCAATACTCTTCGTGATTTTGGTTTGGCTTTTCAGCTCAAAAGAACTATAACCAAAGCAAAATTGAATCTAATATGGATATGTAACAGAGTCTGAGTTTTTACACAACAAATATATAAAGAAACTTTTTTGTTGTTAACTTGTTATGGACTTAAAACCTTATTATATATAGAAAGAGTTGTTCAAATATCATGGAAGCATGAATGCTCCGGGATAAATATAAACCAATGAAAGAAAAAAAAAATGAAAAAGAAAAGAAAAACCCTAAACACTAAACCCGATCGTCACTTGTCTCTGATAATTCCTCTAGACCTCAGGTCATCATATCTCGCATTCAGAGATTTCTCTTGCTGTTCTATCCAAGCAAATTGCTTTCCTGCTGAATGTAAATATAACCCGCCGCACTTCTCCTTTTATACAACCAATAAACAATAACATTTTCCAGGTTTGTGCCGACTTAAAAGATTAGTTATTTTTGGGCCACAAGCCCATGGACTTCAAACTGTTATATAAATTTTTGTCAATTATAGAGTAGAATTTTGAATTTTTGAGTAAAAATAAAAACCATTGGCCGGGGAATTTGAGAATGTGGTATACGAAAAATAGCTTTTGTTTTCACAAAATTTCTCTAAAATAAACCACTTGAAGTAGTCATCTAAGTCTTTAAATGATTGCTCCGAATTTGATCAGACCAATCATACTAGTACGAAGTTAGTCTACTAATATTTTATAGTGGACCAAAAATAAATGTATACTAGATAATTAATTTGTATTTTTATCTGTATTTAGTTTACACTTGGTATGTATTTGATATGAACTGCGTACTAATTATTTCTTTTTTGACATGCACTTGGTACGAAACAAATCGGATCAAAGTGTAAATGATTGTAAATGTATATACTAATCCGAATTTGGTATAATCCGGAGCATATGGAACAACCATTCACAACTTAAGTGGCTTGTGGTTAAGCATGAGACTGTGGACAAGATCGTGGGGAGTAGTCGTGGTCCAAACTACAAATCGACTTGAAAACCAGTGGCGGTAAAGCTGAGATAGTCGAAATCCAGGATGGAAAACCCAATATTGCCCTCATACAATCTGTAATAGTTCTTAACTAATGAGGTGGGCAAAACTGTAATTTCAAGGTCATCGACAACTAAACAAGAATACCAGCGGTTTAGAGGCACCTGGTATTTCAATTGAGCTTTGAAATTGCGGCAGTTTTGTCTGTTTCTGATCTCTTATATTAATCCCGTCGAATTCCCATATTATTTCATCGACAAATTCACAAACTTGAAAGCTAAAAACATTAAATCAAACACACAGAAGAAACAATCAATCGATTTTGAGATGAGTTCTACAAGCAAGGCATGGTCAGTGGCTGCGAGCATCGGTGTGGTGGAGGCATTGAAAGACCAGTTAGGTGTTTGCCGGTGGAACTACGTTATCCGTTCCATGAATCAGCATCTCCGGAATAACGCCAGATCCATTTCTCAGACCCAAAAATTATCCTCCTCCGCCGCAAACGCCGCAAGTTCCGGAAAATCGAAGCAGGCAGAGGAATCGCTCCGGACAGTCATGTACTTAAGTTGTTGGGGTCCTAATTGATTTTCTTACGCAAAATCTAAATTTAATCGAGAAATTTGGAATTTGGACTCTGCATATGGCTTGACCGGTTCCTATAAGAAGACTCGCCAAGAGAAGAGGCAAATGAGAGGTTCTTGAAATCTCATGTTTTGATCCAAAAACATCGACGATAAGGTTAAAAGGACAAGATTTGGATCAATGGGTTTCAATTTAGGAGTCATGTATTAGTAATGTTACCTATTTTGTAAGCTTAACCGAAGAAATAAAGCATTTGGTAATTAAAATGTTTTGTTTATTCAACATCTTATCTTGGATCCTAAAGAAGGTAATTTGATATGTTCAAAAACAACTCTTGGATCATGAAATATTGGAATTGTGTAGAATTGATCAGATTCAACATGTAGAATCTTCAAAACACTTAATCAAACCTTTGTGTATTTTTTTGTATGAAATAAAATTGGATACTTTACAATGTGTAAAGCTGTAATAGTCCTATAACCATAAACAATCTTTACCAATGTGAGTGGGATTTTGTCTCATCTCTTTCTCTTGGCACCAGAACCTCTTCCTGTAGCTTCTCATTGGCTTCTGCTTTGTCTTGGCCTCTGCCTCTACCAACTGCCTTTCTTGAACCTGAGCTTCTTTCACTTCCTTTCAAATCCACTTGAAACCCTTTAGCACTCAGATTTTTAAGATTGACTCCATATTATCTTTATTTCTTGCTTCTTCTTCTGAGTCATCTTCATCATCTTCATCATCTTCGTCTTCCTTTTCCCCATCTTCATTTACTAAAGCTGGTTCAAGCATTGCAGCTATTCTCTTCTTCATCGGCGCCTTTTTCACTCCCAGACGTTGCGCCATGTCTACAGCACGTACCATTCTGTTTTTACTTGTCTCCTTATATTTTTTAGTCAAAGCTGCTCTAACTTCAGGTGCAACACCGTTCATTGGATTTGCAACTCCCTTAAACTTTGTCAACTCCAAAATAGTATCAAAGTCCTCTTGGCTTATACAGTACGAGTTCATGAACTCAACAACTTCTGTCACAGCTTTCTCAACAACTTCTGTCAAAGCTTTCTCAACAACTTCTGAAAAAGCTTCTTCCTGGGCAAAATATTTTGAAATAGATAATAAGATCACACGTAACAAGTAACATATATTAAACTCGTTCACAAACAAGAAACATATTAAAACCAAAAAAAGAAAGAAAAGAAACAGATATTATTAGTAAGACAAAACCTTAGGCAGTGTCTGAAGTGGACTTGTCAAGCGATTCAAGAGAAGGGGAAGATAATCAACACGAAGAGTCTCCCTGTGTCAATCAATTTTTTGATGTAAGTCACAAAGTTCTGGAATAAGAAAATCTATCAAACAACATTAACTCATAAAGCTAATTTGTATTTAGGTGTAAAACAACCTTGTACATATAGATTCATGGGAAGCAAGGACATGGACATGGAGATCCTCCAGCAACCTTGTATTTTTCCCTGTAGTAGAATTTTTGCCAAGCCAGCCACCGAATCGATTGTAGTTACGCTCTCCCTGTATTCATTAATTGCACGTGTTTCATAATGGTGAACTAAGCTAATACCAGAAACAGTAAATATGTTCAACCTAAAAGAACTGACTCTTGTGAAACCCTATCTGTCAATATATGAGTTTGTGTATTGCAGACTCAAAAACATAATGAATGATAACAAAGTTTCTTGATCTCACAGAAAGACAGAGACCATTACCTTCTCAAAGATCTCCCTTGATCCATGCATCAATGAAGCTCTATTCAAATAAAAAAACAAGTACACGTCAGATTCTCAAGTATTAAGACACAACACATATGAACATACACGTCAGCATATTCCATATGGAAGCAACTTACGGGAGAATAGAAGATGAAAAACAGTAAGGCTCAAGGAGTTGCCATCGGCTGCTATATCCACGAATCTGACTGTTGATAATATCTCCATCCGAAATGGATTCAGCAGCACGGGCAAGTGACTCAAACCGTTTCGTGTCATCATATTTGTCAATGGCACTTGGCTTATAATTGATATAGTTTTCCTGTCCCACAAGGAAAGAAACTAAAATGAAGTTCAAACTTTCAATGCTCTATGCATTATTATGTGGGAGAATCTACACGTTCTATCTCTAGTGTCAAAGGTAGCAAGAAATTATTTTCCTTTCCAAAAGATATAATAACAAAATAAAACACTTTACAAAGATCCAAAATACAGACCTGTACAATGAGGGGAATCAAATCAGAATTACTCTTGCTTAGGTCAATCCGTTCATCCATACTCAGATTCCCACCATTATAACTGAACAACCTGAAAGTAAAGTCATCAACAGTTAAAACTATTACGTGCACCAATGAGAATAAACAAACGACTTGAGACATTACTTGTCAACAGCTGCGAAAGGGGAAATAGCTTCATCTTTCGAACTGCTCAGCAAGCGTTGCTTGATATCATCGTACTTGATAACTGACATGGACAGGTTCATATACTGAAGCTGCTTTAACGCCAACCGCATATCTCCATTCACTCTCGTAGCGAGTTCCTCTAGAGCAATCTGACAAAAAAAGGTTAGATATATAACGTGCATCATGCATCAACCTTTTAGCCATCTGACAAATCCTGCGTCCATAACACCATCAAACATAGGATTTTAAATTCTTACTTGATTAACTTCAAGGCCTTCTGCTTTAGCAACATGCATCAACCTTTTAGCCATCTGTAATGAAAAAAAAGTTGGTACCATAAGAGAAAACAGAAGAGCTTATAGACATTTGCAAAATCATCAAAACCTAACCTGCTGTTTCGTGAGCTTCACGTAATTGAGGGGTAGACAATAGTTTACTAAACTCTTCAGTTTTTGACTATATCGATCATTGCAAATACAAATGATAGGAATCATTGATATTTTAATACTAGCAACAAGATCAGCAACACCTCCTCTATCTCCTGCAGACATCCCATCTACTTCATCCATGATTAGAACAGTCTTCGGACGATTTGACCTAAATGTCAAATCTTCCATGGCTTGGTTATTCACAAGTTCTTTTACAGTATTTGCATTACTACCACCAATTCCTTTAGCAATATTAGAGTCAGCCTTTCCTTGACTGTCACTAGCATTAACCTCAACTACGTGGAAGCCAAGCAACTGAGTAACCAACTTTGCTGATGTTGTTTTTCCAATACCAGGTGGTCCACTCAAAAGTACAGCCTTCTTGACACCAACATCATTCCAATGAGTCAGCCAGTTTTTAAGTTTAGTAACCTACAGTTGATTTGATCAAATATTCCAGCATTTCATGTTATTGAACAAAAAAAAGTAACATACAGTAATTTCGACTTTCGATAACATACGATACTCTGATTCCCAACAATCTCATTTGGTGTCTTCGGTCTGTATTTTTCCGTCCAGGGCAAGGAAGACTCCGCGGGCGAAGAGAGTAGGGGAAACTTGTCTGGAAACAAGTTGGTAAACTTAAGACACAAGTAAACAAAGTGTATGCTATACAATAAGTACACTTCATACCTCTTGTCTCTTCTTTCTGAGGACTTATCTTCGGCGGTGCAATGACTTTTTCAGTTCCTTTGTTTGTCTTTTCAGGTAGAGACTCGGTTTTAGAGGAACGGATCATGTCAAATAAGCCATCCTCTGTAAGGAACTTTGTGCTGAAGAAAAAATTACAAGTCAGGACTCAAAACTTTACTGTAACTATTCAATACAATCAATGTGCACAAACCCAAGCTCTTTGGCTTTCTCTGATTTCTTTCCACCGATGTCTTCATCACACAAAAGGTAAGTCTGCAAATGAACTTTAATGCCATTACATTCAATCCAACCAAAATAAAATAAGATAAAAGGTATAAAGAGAGACCGTTTTCTTGCTAACAGAGCCTGTAACACGACCACCATGTCGCTTTATCAAATCTTCTGCTTCTTCCCTTTCTAAACTGAAAAAATGTCAAAGAGTGTACAAGAAACTGTAACACTAATAAGTTGGGAAAAGGCAAGAAGTGTGTAACAAAAGGAAATAAATACCTATCAAGTGTTCCACTAATTACAAATGTCAATTCAGCTAAGCAATCAGGCTTGCCTTCAGGAACTTCCTGAGATAGGTCAGTAATACATTAGTCAAGTTAAGCTAAAACCTTCGGTTAAGTTAAGTACAGACCTTTTCTCCTTTATGTGGTGGACCTTTCCTTTCACCATACCACCTCTCCCTCCACCTCTTCCGGCTGATCTTATAGGAGTATTCTTTTCTTGGGCATCTTCAACAATATCAAGTGTTTTACTTGTGATTCCTCTACCTGAACCAGACTTTAGTTTTTTGCTGGAAGTGTTATCATCATGAGTCTTCCTTGAACTAGGTACCACAAAATCATCATCATCATCAACTTTGACAATCTTTCTTGGACAGGGCTTGCCTAAATCATCAGGATCAGTCTTAAGTTTCCTCTTGGCAGGAATCTCTTTCTCATCTTTAGCTTTTGTAATTGCTTTAACAAATTTTGTAGGTTTTGGAGCATTATCATGTGCTTTTATTAACCACTTTCTAATATCCGACTGCAAATTCAAGTATAATAGATGCTTTCTTTATCAGCTCATAGCTTAACCAACTTTCTCTCAATTTCTGGAGAATCAAACAAAATAATGGAAGGAAAAAACTGAAATTTCAACATACCATTTGCCCGTTTCGTGACTTCGACTACTAAATAGCACAGTGCTGTAGAAAACCACAAATTATAAGAATATTTACAAGTTTGAATAAACGAAATTCGTGATCGGGTAAGCTGGAAGTATTTGCATAAGCACTAGTAACTGTGAAAATCAACATAATCCAGCAATACTTTTTCCTCGAGGCAGAGGATTTGAAATTAGGGTTATGCTCATCTTACAAAAGATAAAAGAAGGAGGAGATAAGAGAAACGAAAACGAACCCTAGCTTTTTCCACCGGCGAATTCTCCGGCTACGAGTGATTTAGGAGAAGCTAAAGAAGAAGAGACGGTTAACGTGAAAGAGAGGAATACTTTCTCTGAAGTTTATATTGAATCTCTCGTTTTCCCGAAACGTATGATAGAAGCTGTGTGAAGCTTAGATATAACTTATAAGCCGGGATCCCACCGGTTGAACCGATATAAACCGTGCTCCAGAGTTCTGACCTGCTTTGGATTTAATCTAAAACGATTTTCACCATCGAACCAAATCAGGAACTTGTGAAATAAATATTGTACCTGAAAACTTGTTTCTCAAAACGATTGTCCGGCGACGGAATTAACCGGAGAAATCAGACAAGGAAACGAAAAACAAGATGAAGAAGGGGAAATTTTCAAGATCCCTAAATTTTACTTAAATGTTTTATGTATATAAATATACAAACCGTAACTTAACATCATTGGAAAAAAGAAATTTAACATATACAAGTCTTTATAGTTATAAAGGAGTTGGAGAACAAGACTGATCCTGGTCAGATCTCCAGATTCCATATCCGTCGCATGGGGTGAGAGCAACTCTTGGACATTCATAGTTCTCAAGAAATCTCAGATTTGGGAAGTAGGTTTCCGTCAGGTCTATCCAATCAACTCTTAGCTTGGGGAGTGACGTGAGACGCAAGATTTCAACAGCACATTCCGTTGCCTTGTCCGGAAAGTCACCGAAACCCTTGAGTTTTCTTGCTCCGCCAATGTGGAGTTTTTTCAAGTGAATCAGATTCCGTGGATGAAGCCAAGTGGGAAGTTCTTTGTGTGGAAAATGCTGCAAGACCAGCTTCTTCAGCTGATGAGGAAGACTTGTGTCGTCACGTCTAGGATAGACAAATAATAAATCCCTTCTCCATGTCACCTTCAAGCTTGTCAATGCCTCGAGCCTAACAAGATCTTCCATGACTTGTTCTACACCAAGATCATCTCTGTTTATTTCGATACTGAGCTTCCTTAGCTTTTTCAATCTCCGCAAATAACTTAGTTTGCACGCAACACTCTCATAGAATTCGTCACAAACCACAAAGCCCTTGAGAACCTCTAAGTTGTTCAACAAAGCTAGCCTTACGGGAATCCATTCTAACATATAGCAACCAGTCATATCCAAATAGACTAGATTCTCAAGTGAATCTATTTTTTCTGGAAGTCTAATCAGGTCATAGCATTCCCTTAGGTCTAAGACGATCAGCTTGCGTAGATTATAAACCGACCGGTTTAGGCTTTGAATGGATGAGATCCCTTGAAAACTTAGAATCCTTAGATTCTTTAAATGGTTTAAATATTGCATTAGCTGAGGATCAAGTACCTTGATGTGTCGTTTCCTACTTCTTTCCCATCTCCCTAAATACAAGACCTTGAGTGACTTGAACCAAGTTGTTGTTGTTGATAGCTTGAATTTTCTGTTTGATGGATTCTTCGAAAACCAATTGAATATGAAATCTGGGAAACTCTCAGAAACATTGAACACGGTTTCGATACGTTCTCGTGATGGCGGGATTGCCCCTAGCGGGTTTGATGACCCTTCCACAAGGCACACCTTTCCCTTTTTCGAATTGTTCATCGTTGGCTTCTTCCCTTCACCATAAATATCGAAAAGTCCAATCTCCTTGGAGAGAAGCACAACTGAAGAATGCACAAAAGGAGTCATCTTATAGCTTCTTGGAGCCACTTTACGTCTCTCTTCCACGACTTGGATCAACTTTTTCTCAGTGAGTTCCTTAATAACTTCCTCCACAGCTTCTTCAGCTCCTTTCACAGGAAGAATCTCTTCTCCTATCCACCAATACATGAGCATTGTTCTATGAACCTCTCGGTTCTCAGGAAACACAGAGAAACTCAAAAGACACATCTTTTTTTGGAAGTCAAGCTCCTTAAACTTGTCCTTCACGTATCTGAAAGCCTCTCCTTTGACGAGATCTTCAGCATTTGTATATATGCCGGGAAGATAAAAATGAGATCTTCCTTGAATAAACTCATCTCGAACATTATATTCTGCTGCTCTCTGTTTTTCTGGTTTTTCAGATAACAATGGGACTTGATACAACAAGTCAGAGATCTCTGTCGCCAAGCCTTCTAGATCAGGCCTGATCCGATACGAGGAATCCATACTTGTAACCACTGACTGAACGGTAACAAGATGTCTATCAAGCTCTTCTCCCAGAGTTGTTTGAAGTTGCTCCAGTTTTCCCACCTTCAATCTGAGCCGCTGGAGATGATGTTCTAGCCTCCTAATCAGTTTACCATCAGAGTCAACAAGAGCCAAATCAGGAGGAGCACTTTGGCTCCTTTTTAAACTACTGCTCTCACTAATCCTTTCTTCCTTTAGAGAAGACAAGACTCTCTTCACCTTCGGTAATCTCTCCAAGATCTTATCCACTTTCTTCTCTAAACTATCTCTTGATCTTTTGTTATTGGAAGCCATGACTTTATTTCTCCTCTAACGTTGATGGTAAAATTAACCCTTTTCTTCCCCAACTCTCAGACCAATCCACTGCCTGTAAATCTTACCCCAAGGAAAACACCAAATGCAATATAAGAAAAAGAAAAAGAAAAAATGCGATGAAGTTTCCATTATATATCAGTCTAAAATTATATAAGAACCAAAAATAATATGAAATAATACCTTATATGTTGAGTCCCCCAATGCCTTGTAGACCCTCCTCTTTCCACACCAAAACAAAATGAGAGAGAGAGAATGGAAGCTTTTTCCTTTACAAATATATACGAACAGAACATAAGAAGCAATGAGGCAAATCGGTATGATGCTTTTCTCATTATTTTTTATCAGAATCCGCTACCTTTCCTAGTCTCTGGTTTAGCATTTTGTGTATCTTGGAATTAACAAAAGACAACAAATATTCCCATGATAGACAAAATCAAAAGTTCACACAAAATGCTAACCAGAGACCATAGTTATCAAAAGTTCACACAAAATTCTAAACACAAAAGTTCAGACCTTTCCCACTCTGGTAATCAGAACCCGGATCGCCCAGTTCGCTCATAGACCGGATGGTCCAACGGTCGAGGTTCCAGATCGACATAGAAATGCTCTTCCCTGCATCCGAGCCTTAGAAGTCCCTGAAAATTAAAAAATTTGTGACAAGCTGGCGAAAGTTGTTTGAAAAACAAGTCCAACGTTATTCTGCAGTGTTCTTTTATTCGTTGGCTCCT
The DNA here is from genome assembly GCA_900116095.1 of Euclidium syriacum. Lineage (NCBI taxonomy): Eukaryota > Viridiplantae > Streptophyta > Magnoliopsida > Brassicales > Brassicaceae > Euclidium > Euclidium syriacum. The sequence goes on from FPAK01000009.1 coordinate 1,812,882, forward strand.
TTGGTTTGTGTTACTGTTATGAAGTTTCTACGTGCATCACAATCTTTTGCAATAACGCAAGGAGGATCAGGTTATGCAGTGGGTCATGCTCTCTATTGTTTTATGATTCTAAACTTGGTAGAAGACCAGTGCTTTATTTGTAGAAAAGAAAAAGATCACAAACCCCCAAAATAAGAAAGAAAGGAATTCCACAGAGCGTCAAACCCAAGTTACCTAGAAAAAAAACTTAACCTCAAAGAAAAGGTGGTTTTAGAAGCAAGATCTGATAGGAGGAAAAATGGTGGAAGTGATACCTAAAGAAATCAAAGATGTTTGGGATAGCTGGAATATCAGGGGAATGATAATCCTGAGTCTCTCTCTTCAGACAACTCTCGTTTTCTTTTCCCCTTCCAGGAAACGAACGTCCAACAAGTTCATGATCTTGCTCGTGTGGTCCTCATATCTCTTGGCAGATTTGTCCGCCAACTTTGCAGTCTCATTGATTGCCAAGAACCAAGGTAAAGATCCTAAACGCGATGATGATGATCACCTTCAAGACAAGAAGCTTGTCGCCTTGTGGGCACCTTTCTTGCTCTTACACCTTGGTGGACCAGACACCATCACCGCGTTTTCTCTCGAGGACAATGCTCTCTGGACCAGACATTTCCTTGGGCTTGTCTTTCAGGCGCTTGCAGGTGTCTATGTGGTTGTCCAGTCTCTACCCAATGAGCTTTGGGTGATAATATTCTTGGTGTTCATTGCTGGGACTTTTAAGTATCTAGAAAGGACAATTGCGTTGTACTACGCGACGTGGTACCTCGGGAGCGGCGGGATGTTATACTGGTCGCCTTCAGAGGTTGACTACACCGAGCAAACAAAGAACCTAGATACAGACTCAAGACTTGCTTCTGAGATGTATATGAAAGAGCATCGCGGGAAGCCGAAACCTTTGCAGCTAATACATCCACAGAGAGAGTTGACACACCTTGAAATTCTTCAATATGCTTTCTACTTCTTCAATAAATTCATGAGCCTTATGGTCAATAACATCTTCAGCTTAGAGGTGCGAGATAATATCAAAGCATTCTTTAGCTCATCAAGAATGCAAGAGGAAGAAGCTCTGAGGATTATAGAGGCCGAGCTCGGTTTTATCTACGAAAGCCTCTACACAAAAAGTGTGGTTCTTCATAGTTTGGTTGGACTTGTGTCAAGGCTTATATCCTTGGGATCTCTTCTTTCAGCCTTTGGCATCTTCCACTATAGAAAAAATAAGATCCAAGAATTCCACAAAACCGACATCGTGATCACCTACACCTTGTTCTTAGTTGGCTTAGCTCTCGATGTTATATCCATCCTCATGTTGATGGTTTCAGACTGGACAGCAGCCATTTTCACTAACCCCGACGAGATGGTTTCAAGCAAAGAGCGAATTTTCAATTGGATCCTTGGTCTCAAGAGGCCAAAGTGGAAGACGCATCAGCAGGAGGTGCTTAACACACCATTTCTACTCAGAAGATGGAATGGAAGCATCAAAATGTTCAACTTCATCACATTCTCCATGAATACAGCAGATACAGAAAATGGGAGTAGAACGTGCTGGCGTTTATGGAAGACCGTCTTCATTTCCGTTATCTCCATCATAGCCACATGGTATCATGATCTTCACCAGTATGTTATCCACCAAGTGATCACTCTATCGCCAGGAGAAACGCTGGTGGCTCGTTCGATTATCACCATCTTCAAGAATTTTATTGAAACTTTGTTCCATGTACCTTACGTTGCCGTGTTTCTTGGCGCCTGCTTCATCAACTTCCTCGGCATCAAGAACCTCCTCCATGAGATAAAACTGGTGAGATCTGTACACAACGAACCCTTGACGAAAAAGCTATGGTCTTTCATATTTTCTGAGCTGCAAATCAAATCCGAGATTCAAGACAGCCTGGAAAAAAACAAAACAAAAGCCTCGGTCAGGAGAGGTTGGGCATCATCAAGTGACACTCAGATTCACATAGCAGATCATAAAATGCTGTTGCGTTACATAACAGATGTTGACTATGACCATAGTCTTTTGATTTGGCACATTGCCACCGAGCTATGTTACCAAGACGAAGCTGAGAATTGCAATAACCGTGAGATCAGCAAAATCCTCTCAGACTACATGATGTATCTCTTGATCATGCAGCCGAAGCTCATGTCAGAGGTAGCTGGCATAGGAAAGATCAGATTCAGAGACACGTTGGCTGAAGCTGAAAGGTTTTTCAACAAGATGGGCATCAGGAGTGTGAAATTAGCCAGGGAGAAACTTCTTTCAGTCGACACCAGCATCGAACCAAGAGATGTCAAAGGAAATTATAGCAAATCAGTTTTGTTTGAGGCAAGTGCACTGGCCAAAGAACTTGAGAGACAATTTGGAAAAGACAAATGGGAGAGACTTAGCAAGGTTTGGTTGGAGTTCCTCTTCCATGCAGCATCACACTGTGATGGTACTGCACGTATGGAGCTTCTTAGCAAAGGTGGGGAGTTCATCAACTTCGTTTGGCTACTTATGGCTCACTTTGGCCTCGGTGATTGATTTTCTCAGATCAACAACAGTGCCAAAACTTGCGGTGTGTCAAATTTACATGTGTTTTCGTGTTTCCAATGTTCAATAAGCGAAAAACTTAACATCGAAGCAAATCGCATTTGTACGATTAACACTATCCCAGTTCAATAGAACGCGAAAGAGGAAGTTCCATACCTAATTCGTAGTTGCATTGTCGTAACCCATAACGATTTTGAACAACCTTCGCCATAACTGGAAAACAAAACACGAAATTACAAAATCTTCGAATCAATAAACATCGAAAGTTTCCTGTTAATCGGTTACAAATGGAAAATTATCTCACCACTATAGATCTATTCCTCGCTCTTCCGATCGGCGAACTATCCTTTGATTTTTCTCCCAACGACAAGAGCGTAAACGAGAACCTTTTTTTTTTTTTTTTTTTGGTCTTGGCGTAAACGAGAACCACTCGTTGATTTTCGTCTTATTCAAAAATTAAAAATTAATATTAAGAAAATAATCGAACCGATAGAAATGGATGCATACTGGACCGGACCGTACCGGTATAGTTAAAAAATTAATGAGACTAAATAAAGATGGAGACTTTGTTTATTGATGATAGTAACGGATTTGTAAACAACACAAAACAGAGTCACATACAGAAACAGAGGATTTTAGTAGTTGAGAAAACACTTAGACAGAAACATAAGCATCGAAACAAGGAGAAGAACATAAGTAAATAGTATCATCATCAGTACTAGTTGTCGTACTGGTAGACATCAAGAGCAAAGGCTCGTTGCAATCATTGTGACAATGGCTGCAAAGCATTACTGAAGTCCAGTTATTGAGAATCACCTCGTACTTGTTGTGTCCACGTGGCGTGATGAAACTAAACCCTGGTCTCATGTTTCTGAAACTTCCAACGGCACAATCGGTGTGAAGAACCGGACCACAATGAGAACAATGGTAGTGAAGACGATGCTTTTTCCCCTCGATTTTGTTTTCGCATACGTCACACCAGTCTGGATTTGTGGAACCATCTTCTTCACTGATGGCGGGGAAGAGAAAATGGTCATCGTACTTGTAGATTGCATTATTAGGTAAGGTTGCACATGCGAAGCAGAGCCTGAAATCCTCGCATTCGGTACAACTTAGCACACGTCCAGGCCTCTGATGATCGCATACACTGCAGAACTTGACCTCTTCTCTCTTTTTTTTGGCTTCCTCGTTCTCACTATTTGGAAGTTTGAACAAAAAAAGATGAGGGTGAAGATGGGATTGAAATGGTTCAGAAACTGAAGAACATCTAACATCGAATTCAACGTCGCACTTGAAACAACGGTAGCTAAACCCATTGAAATGTAAGTCACAAGCATTGCATCGAGAAAGGCCATTAGGACCACCTGACCTTTCACCTTCCGTGCAAAGAGTAAGTTTGTGTACATGTAGAAACGTAGACATCCTCCGAGGAAGTTTAGCGCATTCTTCGTGAAGAAAGAACCCGCATTCAAGACACGAGTAATAGGGACTTGAAATGATGGGAAAAGAACATCCAGAGCAAACAACATCTCTGATGATATCTTGGAGTCTTAGAACATGTTGATGAAGAAAGTGAACAATTATCTTGCGATCAACTACCTTAAAACTCATAGCATCTTCATATACTTCTTCGGGGATCCCCTCGAGCTCCACCCCATCCCACACGTCTCCCCTCAATGCACATCTTAAATGGACAGCGTACCGACAGCCTTTGGTACAATTATAAGCACCGTATCTCCCGTTAATATCACGGAGACAAACTCCGCAATTCCATTTCCCGGGGCCACGAAACCAAGTATGAGAAAGGCGGTGTTGGTGACGCGAGATTTTCATAACGCCTGGAAAGTCGATGCAGTCTCCATCTATCATGAAACAACACTTGAGGCATACATACGGATATTTATAGCCAGAGAGCCCACAAGCATCACAAGTGAAGTCCACATCGTCTCTCTGTAAACGAGTGAGCGTATGCTCATGGATCTTTCTCTTCTCGATCACTAGCGGTGGTGGATTCTCTGCACAATCAAGATGAGCTGTGAATTTACATTGTGAACATTCATAAGCAGATTCATTAGTTACCTCTTTCCCACATAAACTACACACTCGACTTTTTGATAACTCTCTACGGTTTAACGGATGTCGGTGAATCTCAAGTTTCACTGCATCCATGGTAGATGAGAGGATTTATGTTTGTGATCTGAGTAGCCAATTCTTGCGAAACATGCTTAATATATAACATTTAAGAATTCTATAATAATATAGTAAATTCAAAAAGTTTACATAAACTATACTTTGTTTCTAAGAGAAGAAAAAGAATCATTTGGGATGCTAAAGTAAAAGCATGAGCTGATTGGTTAAGAAACTTGAAATGCTCAAGTAAAAGCACGAAACACATGTTTTTTAAAGAAGAAACTGAGGAAGCAAAAGAGATACATACCTCAACGAGGAACACATGTTGGAGGGGGGGCCACAACGTCTTGAGTTTTCACTAGTACGACACAAAAAGAATTTAAGTCAAGAGAAATTTATTTCCACTTCGATGCAATTTAATAATACTAAAACCCAAAATTAGAAAACGAAATTCTCCAAGAAGGCAGGAACTAGTTGGAGATCAACAAAGATGGTGGACGCAATCCCAAAGCCAGTGAAAGATGTATGGGACAAATGGAACATCCGTGGCCTTGTGATATTCAGTCTCCTCCTTCAGACAATACTTGTTCTTCTCTCACCAAATCGAAAACGAACAACGAGGAGACTTTTCCGGCTTCTCCTCTGGTCGGCTTACCTTTTAGCCAACTGGGCAGCCGACTACGCCGTGGGACAGATCTCAGATAGCTCAGGAGACAAGCCTGAACCGAACGAGTCCCCCAAGACCAACGAGCTTTTAGCGTTCTGGGCAACATTCCTTCTCTTGCACCTTGGTGGTCCTGACACAATCACAGCCCTTGCTCTGGAGGATAATGAGCTCTGGCTCAGGAATTTGTTTGGTCTTCTGTGCCAATTCATTGTTACTCTCTACGTGTTCTTGCTAGCGATACCCACCAGTCTCTTGGTACCAACATCCCTTGTTCTTGCGGCTGGAGTCATCAAGTATGCTGAGAGGATACAAGCAATGCGTAGAGCTAGTCTCGAAAGGTTCAAGGATTCGATGCTTGGGGAGCCTGAACCTGGAATCGACTACGCGAGGTTCATGGAAGAATACAAGATTAGGAAGATTTCAAAAGAGCGTAGCCAGTTAGTTAGAGTGGAGGAGCCTGAGAAAGAGCAAGGATTTAGGGTACCTGAAAAGCCAGAGGTAATGACTCATCTCAAGGTTGTACAGTATGCTTATAAGTACTTCAAGATCTACAAAGGTCTTGTGGTGAATTTCATCTATGAATCTCATCATTGGTTAGAGAGCAAGCAGTTTTTTCAGTCATTGTCGGCTGAAGAAGCTTTGAGGATTCTAGAGGTAGAGCTCAGCTTCATCTACGGAATTTTATTCACCAAAGTTGACATCTTGCACACCTGGATCGGAGCCGCTTTCCGCTGTATAGCTTTGGGGTGCTTATTTGCATCCCTCTACATCTTCAAAACATCGAGTAAAGATGGATATGGTGGTTTCGATGTTGGCCTTACCTACGCTTTGATCATTGGTGGTATAACACTCGATTTCATTTCCATCCTCATCTTCTTTGTATCCGACTGGACATTTGCTAGGTTGAGGAAGCCTAAGGAGGAGGTGGACAAGAAAGATACCTGGTTTGACACATTTCCCAATTGGCTCCTCGGTTTCAGGGAGCTCAAATGGAAGAAGTGCACGTGTCACGAGCAAGAAGATCGCTGTCACATGGTGATTGATAGATTCTTTATATTTCGGAGATGGTCTGAGTTCATATATGCATACAACCTGATCGACTCCTCCCTGAAGATAAAACCAAAGAGAATCCACCACACCAAAGGTTACATACACCGTTCCTTTGATTCCATCATTCATTGCTTGTACATAGACCTCACCGTTGATATCATCATCCAAGAAATCGTCTTAGTTTCTACAACCTTGAATAAAATCCGCAGGAAGATAGACCTATTCATGATTTCTTTGTTCATCAGAGATCGGGTCAAGTATCATGCTCTTTACCCTGTCAGGCTTTTCCTTAGATTCTGGTTTGGAATTCCTTTGATCAACTACCTCTTGGAGTTCTTGGGCATCTTTGATCAGCTAAACGAGATGAAATTCACCTCCCGTACCCGCCTCACCAAAGAGCTTTGGGAATTCATATTTGAGGAGGTTAAGCATAGATCCCTCTTAGTCACTGGCCTGGAAAGTGCTAGCCATTTATACTCAGCAAGAGGTGACTGGACTCTGCGCTATATGAAAATCGAGGATTATTACGAGAAGCTTCTGCCATATGTCACCCAAGTGGATTACGATCAAAGCATTCTAGTGTGGCACATTGCCACTGAGCTCTTACACCAAACAGACGAAAACAAAGAAAGAGATGACAGATTCAGAGAGTTGAGCAAAACCCTTTCAGACTACATGATGTACCTTCTAATCGTGCAGCCGTCTCTCATGTCGACGGTTGCTGGAATTGATAAAGTAAGATTCAGAGGGGCAATAGCTGAAGCCAAAAAATTTCAAGAGGGTAAAGTGTTGTTCCAGAGGACAGGTGTTTGGGGGTTAGGAGATGCAAAGATGGCCTGTGAAGCAATTCTGGATTCCTATAACGAAGTTGAGCAGAGAAAAGACAAAGCTAAAGGGTACCGAAGCAAGTCCGTGCTGTTCCAAGCGAGCAAGCTAGCGAAGGAGCTTCAGCGGATACAACAAATTCAAGTAAGCAATAAACTCATGTGGGAAGTAGTGAGCAAAGTGTGGGTGGAGATGCTTTGCTATGCAGCAATTCACTGTGATTCAAAACAACATGCAGCACAACTCAACAAAGGTGGTGAATTGATCAACTTTGTTTGGCTTTTGATGGCTCATTTTGGACTTGGAGATCAGTTTCGGACCACCAAGGAAGATTCTACAGCCAGACTGGTTCTGGAAAAAGCCACCTCCTCTTCTCTTGTGTAACTCTTACAATTCTGCTGCTAACCCCTAATTTCCTCCATGTAACCTAAAACCAGTTCAACTTTCTGTTTCTTTCGTTCTCAAATCTCTGCAACTCTGTTTCATTCTCTGTTTGATTCTAAATTTGTTCTCTGTACAAGAGAAACGTTTGTATAAGAGTCAAATTTCCAACAGTTCGCCGGATATTTCACACACATAAAGCACAAAAGACAAAATATAAGATAAGTATAATTATATATTTTGGTTTGGTAAACCGGGTCGAATTCGAATTGTACCGTTATGTCTGGCCGGTACAGTTGTTTTTTCCTATCCAGGCGTAAAACGACGAGTGGTTCTCGTCTACTATGTGTTCTTCTGAGGAGGAAACGAATGAATGAAGAAGAGTGTGTTTTGGCAATCGCGGATCAAATTAAGATGAAAACAAAGAAAGAAACGAAGAACGAAATAAGCGAGAGAAATTTGAAAATGTAATCCATTAATTGTAAATTTCATATATCTTGTTCTATTTCTTAGGTTTATCCCAGTTATTTCGAAGGTTTTAGCAACTGGAATTGCTTTTTTTATTTGTGATCCTGAGAAGATTCGCTTTCTTTGGATTCCTCGAGAGAATCGATGGGAAAGAAGAGAGCTTTTATGTTTTATGATACTGTTAGGTTTTTCTAATTTTCTATTGATATAGCTTATTGACACAGGACCAAAAAAAAAAAAAAAAAAAGCTTATTGACTCAATGTGCATTGGATTTGATTTTTTTTTGTAACCTCACATTATATCTTCTGATTCAAATATTTCCTAAAATTGCAGGGCGTGATGATTCAAATATTTTTTTGTAACCTGAGGTCACTGGTTAATACTTGTTGGTCTCTAAATATGTGAATGTGAAATATTTAGCACTAGTCAGAAAATGGTTCCTGTCTTGTCTATGAACCAAACCTGAAATTACAGAAAGGTTTGGGATAGAATTCATAGACAGTTGAGGTTAGTAAACGTGTTTCACAACCACAGGTTTATGCTTTGCCCTCTAATCGAATGATATCTTTTTCTATTTCCTTTTACTTTACTGCTTTATTCCTTACTTCTGGATCTTTACGCTTTTACATAGTTACATGTATCTGTGTCAGAACCCCAAATGTGAAACTTATGAGAAACTTTTTTAGGTTTTTTCTTAGAAACACACAATTAGAAGAGCTTATGGATAAAGGAAAGAAGTCTATATCTGAAATTGATGAGACGCTCGCTGCAATTGTGTCTTCCTTTAATGAAGAATATGTGAACTTGTTTTCTGAAAAACCCTATAAGCATGGAAACCTGTCTACATATGGCGATTCATCACCAACTCGAGACAGTGGCATCAGTAAAGCAGAGCGGCCTAAGGCGAACCGCGAGGAGACAAAGTCTGAGCTCCCGGATCATACCATTCACGGTCTTACAAACGAGACCTTGTTCTTGAAGCACTTCTTGCTGAAGCGAAAAGAATCCGGAGAGTTTAAGACTCTAGCGGTTGTTGGGAACTACGGAGTTGGGAAAACAACCTTGTCTCAGGTTGTGTTTAACGACGAAGAAGTGAGAAACGCTTATCTCCCGAGGATATGGGTGTCTATGTACAGCGACGAAACAAAAGAGGACGAAGATCCAAAGGTAGATGTTGTGAAGAGGATCTTGAGATTACTTGGAGTGGAAGATGAGATGCTTGAACATATCAAAGCAGGAGTAGTAGAAGAGAAGAGAGCCAAAGAGGAAGCTGGGGTAAAAGAGGAAGAGACGGTTAAGGAGAAGGAGCTCTCCATATTATTGTATGCTCTTCACTTGAATCTGATTGGGAAGAAGTATCTTATTGTGTTGGACGATGTTTGGGAAGACGACAAGTGGAATCAAAGGCTCGATGATGAGAATAATCGACAAGAAAAATCGCATCTTTCTTGTGGGTTTCCTAAAGGGTTGTTTGGTGGGAGAGTGATTGTGACAAGCAGAGACGAGAGATTGGCTAAGAAGATAGTCGGAGAAGAAGAGAATCTGCTGCGTTTGTTTCCGAGATCCAATGCAGAGAGTGTGTGGAAGATTTACAAAGATGCAGCAATGGGAACTGAAGTGAAACCGAGGTATCCAGGGAGATTCAAACAAGAGCTTATGGATAAGTCTTGTGGTGTTCCTTTGGCTGCTCGAATGCTGGCAATGATAGAGCCTGTGAAAAAGAACGAAACTGAGAAAATGGATGAACATAGTGGAGACATGGAAAAAAAGAAAAGCTTGTAAAGAAATATTTGAAGACTATAATATTATTCTAGAGACCGTTATTGCGAGTGTAAACCTCTTGCATTTGAAAATTATAGTAACCGGTTTCAATACAAACATCAGTTAAAATTCTAAGATAATGGTTTTTTATAAGAGGGTTCGTTTCGGATATCTGAACAGGGAATAACGTGAAAGAGTCATGATTGGTTTAATTCGGGTGATGAAAAAAATTACCTGAGATGTTTTTGTTAAAGAAATGAGATAGAAAATTCAAGTAACAACTTTGAAAATTTTGGTAGCTAAAATTATAATCCAAAAAAAAATTAGAATCCAAACTCTCAAATTAAGGTCAATTTCAAAACAAATATTTTGGTAAAATATTTGAATATATTGCGAATTTTGGATAGTTTTAGATGATTTTCATTAATTTTTTAAAAATTAACTCCTAAAGAGATAATTCAGATAGTCCATCACATATCATTTCTCTCTTCTCATACTTATTTTATTTGTATTAAATAAATAGTCTCAAACGGATAATTAATTAAATGAGATGAAAAATGTGACAAAAACTAAAACGGTAAAAGACATAACGAGAAATCCATGCTAAAAGTGATACCTAATTTTTTTTCAGATATCTATATAATTAATTGTGAAGCATAATAGTCTCTATAGCTGTTCACGTTATCGTCCATCAATTGATGGCTTTTAACTTCTGTTTTGATCTAAAAAACCCATAATGAATTGTTGGATATTTACAAATTAGTCCCTTCCTATTTAAATTGCAAACCAAATTTTAACAAAATATTAAGGAATACTATTAAACTTTAAGGAAAAAAAAAACAAAATTCCCCAAAAAATGATAATTAATATATTTTTTTAAAAGGAAAAATAATTTCATATGAAAAAATGATTTCAAGTCACAAATGCAGAGAATGGACTAACAAAAAAATACATATGCAAGCATTATAGAGACAACATCTTAACACCCCGGAATGAAACAATTAATGAGATTAATACATACATGTTATCAAAACTGTCAGAAAAATAAGAGAAATATCTCAGTTCAGAACATATAAGAAAATGTGACACAATATCAAAGACGCTATATACGGTTGAGTATCTAAACTCTCTAGAGTTCGCATGATTATCAAAACATAAGCTATCTTTAAAAGTGGGGATGCCATGTTGCTTCATAACATTAATAAAAGAAGGACTATGCAATGGTGCACGATTGATAGTAGATCAAGGGTGAGATAATCACGGAAACAAAGGTGGGTAATAAAGTTATCCTCCCAAGAATAATCTTATCTCCAACTGACTCAAAGCATCCTTTCACATTACGAAGAAGACAATTCCCAATAAAAGTATGCTATTCAATGACGATTAATAAAAGCTAGGGACAAAACTTGAAATTGGTTCTCCTATACTTGCCTCAACCCGTTTTCAGTCATAACCAACTGTACGTGACTCTATCACGTCTAACATCTCCTAAAGGTCTACTCATTCTTAACTCGATGGTGATGCAGAGAGTACATTCAAACATATTGTTATACATAAATATATAGAGGATTAGATTCAGAAGAATACCATATCCAAGAAACAATGTAATAAACATGGGCTTATATCATTATCATTGTATAGTTTCTCATTAATCATATATAGGACCGGATTATATTTAACCAATAGCGGTTCTTTTCTTTATTCTATTATGCCCCTCAAGATGGCATGTAAAGAGATTGTAATGATATCTTACCTATCAATACATGAAATTGACTAGACAAAAAAGCTTTTGTAAACACATCTGTAATATGAGAATTTGTGGTGATATGCAACGTTATAATCAAACCACTTTCAACTCTATCTCTTACATCATAGCACAAAAATAAAGAGTAACAACAATAAACAACATTATAATAAAAATAGCCCACCGCATAAAAAATTCAAATATGATGATATTAATGGAAAAAAAAAACTTATGAAAAAATATTAAAAACTAATAAATTTTATTTTCTAAATATATTTCAAAAAATGAAGATAAAGAAATTTAAAATTGAAAAAAAGATGACAAATAAAATAGTAATAATAAAAAAGTATATTAAATGACATCATATTGTTCAATAAAAATATATTCCGTCCACATAGATTTAAAACAACCAGTAATATTGTTCCACATCAACGTTTTAAAATAAGGAAATTAGAGTTTAGAAAATAAAGAAATTGTATATTGTTTCCACCAGTAATATTGTTCCACATCACCAGTTAAAAATAAAATAGAAAACTAATTAAAAATAAATCAAAGTTTAAGAAATAAGGAAGAAATAAGAAAATTATATAATATTTTCTTAATTAAAAAGAAAACTAGAGTTTAAAAAAAAGGAAACTGTATATAGTTTGTTCCACACCACTAAATAAAAATAAAATAAAAAACTAATTAAGAAAATAAAATCATAGTTTAAGAAATAAAAAAATTATATCAAAGATTCCTTAAAAAACTTTTATGATAGTTTATATATGATTTTAAAAAACCAAAAATAATATTCCAACAAAATTTAATATCAAATATCTCAAATTCAAGCCCCACTATATTAATTTTATATTTTTTTTTATTGTTTTAAAATGAATTTAAATCTATATAATTTTTTAAATTTATATCATTATCTAAATTTAATTTTTTTACTGTTTAAAAACGGATATTAAATCAATATGAATTTTGAATTATTATCTAAATTTAAATATATATATATATATATATATATTATATATATTAATACTATTTTGTAAGACCCATTTTTTTTAATTAAAAAGTAGCCTCCCTTAATTTGAAACGCCGATGAGAGAAAGAGAGGAAAAGACGACGGTCATGGCGTAAAACGTACACGAGAGAAATTGAGTAACGAGTCGCAAGGTATATCTCGGTTCAATTTCTTTTTGCATTCTTTTTGGATTTGATGGGATTGAGAGATTATGATTTCTTCATGAACTTTTTTGGGGAATGGATCTGTTTCAGACTCAATCTGCTGCACATCTGCTTGAACGACAAGCCTGGAGCTTCTTCTGGGTTCTCTGAATTTCTCATGCTTAGGTATAATTTCAACTATTACACGATCTCTTATTCTTAAGCATCCTCTTCGGCCTCTGTTGCTATTTGATTGACTGTGTGCTTAATTTTGTGTTGATTTGTTTTGATTTTCTCTAATTGCGTGCACTCTTACAATTCCCTTTTTCATTTCATTAGGTGAGAAGACTGTAGTGATAATCGTTCATTAGGTTTTTGAATGAGAAAATTTGATTTTTTTTTCTTTCTCAAATCTTTTCAAATCACATTCGACTTTTTTTTCTTTCTCAAATCTCCTAATCCAACTTTTTTTTTTTCTTTTTTTTTTCGAGGTTCTAATTCTGTTGATGTTATCTAAATCTCAAATCAGGTTCTCTATCGAATTTCTCTCTTTTCCCTTATTTAATCTTCACTCATTCTACATCTGAATGTGATTTGGGGTTTATGTAGTTGATAGGTTGGGTTTGGTAGTAGTAACTAATTTATGTGATTTCTTCGTTAGTCAAGTACAACGTCTACTTTCGAAGCCTTGATCTGTTGAAATTTTCTATTCCTCAAAAAAGAGAAGAGTATTATAATGATGTGTCCTATCTTTTGAAAAATAAGCAATGCCAAGTTTATAGACCTGTAAAAAGTTGATTACAAGTTGGGTGTTTAAGATGAACGAACGCAATTTCTTCTTAGATTCAAGAACTGGAAACGATATGCTACAGAAAGCCGCTGATGAAAAAGTAAAAGAATCTTAACTTTCTCTCCTTAGACCCTTTTTGTTTCATACCAAATTTCTTGAATTTCAGTTCATGAGTTTCAATTTTGTGAATTCAATTCGTCAATTTTAATGAAAAGATAAGGCATTAAACTCTCTCTATTAGCAGTTTTGTATGATTGTGTTCTAAGTCCATGGATTGGATTTGTTTTTATTGAAACACTCTGATTTTAGAGTCTTATTGAGTTGTTTGTGCTTCAAAGAATCAATTAGTTTTTTTGATCTCTTGAAACTCTATACCTTTTTTTTTTGTGTGGAACAGGAAGAGCTTTCTCTCCTCTAAAACATCTTCAGGGCGTTTTCATTTGGATCAGCAATTGTAGAATTCCAATTCGATTCATGGTTCAAATGAAACTCATGAGACACGACAACAACAGGCTGGTAACTTACTTACACTTCTCTAATCCTTCTTATGATTAAGACATTGCCTGAAGTGCCAATGTGAAGTAGGAGATGAAAAGTTGGTAGCCGTTTTAGATGAGAAGTTGATGCCCGTGGATTGATCACCAGCTTTCAATTCTTATAAGTAAGCGTCTCCTCTCTCTCTCCCTCTGAACAATGTAATTCATAATAGAAGGCCCTTTTCCTTATCTATGTTTATTGGCTTCTGAATGCTTATGAATGTTAGGAATGAGACAGTTAAAGCAGAGAAGAAGTTAAAAGGTGAAAGAGCACGTGCTTAGAGAAGAGACAATATAGAGGTGTGTATGCGTGTGTAGGTAATCAGATGGTGCGTTTAAAAAAGAAGTCGTTTGATGACAGAGAAATGTATTTGTATTGGAAAGAGTGATCGTGTGTGGAGAGACAGAATGCACAAGAAAACATTTCATGTATTTGTATTTGTATGTGGATCTAATACAAGCTTTTCTATCCATTGCATCATCACCTTCGTCCATTTTTCTTCTATTTTTGTTAGAAATCCAAACTCAACTCTTAACAGGGACAATATACGAAGCTTATATTTTAGATGACTGAATATGGATCATGGCTGAAAGCAGGCCCCGTTGCATTGGAACCTCAATCCGATTCAAATCCCGTTTTGGCACATGTATCATTACTATCCTTAGCTTCCGTGAAAAGAAAAAAGCAATGGTGTTGGAACTTCATCCGGCAACATTCATGTTTTTGACGAAGAAGAAATGTTTTTTCAAGCATTTAACGTACGTTTGATCTTAACATTCAAAGGTTAGTTTTTCTAACAAATCATTCGTTGCAGAGTTTATAATTTTAGTGGGTCATAAAGCAGAAAAATCTCTACCCAATTCATCTCTTAACCAAGAAAACATAAGAAGGTCAGATTATTATTAGGGCCTCTTATTATTATATCCATTCGCTTTCCATTATTATGGTAAACATAAGAAGGTCAGATTATTAAAACCCAAATGAATTCTTGTTACATTAGTTGTAGTTTTCTAACCAAGTTTATAGATTTTTCATGATTTTCTTTTACTTCCAAGGTTTTCAATAAATGAAACATAGAAGATATGTGTTATCAGACGATAATGAATCTAATAGTTTCCCATCAATTTTTGATTTATATGTTATTTTCTTAAAGTATTTGGAAACTTATTGAATATCTCCATTACAAAACAGCATTCATCCGGAATTCATTCATCCGGAATTCAGGTTAGTTTAGAATATATTATTGGTTGTTTAAAATCCTATGTGGATGGCTTAACAATACTATACCTTTAATTTTTATTAAACTAATTTTTCAATTAAAATATAAAATATGACTTTTTTGGAAATTCCTCAAAAAGAAAAAGAAATGCTGGTCTTTAAAAATACTTCACTTTTGAAGGAAGTAATGAATAAAATAGTGATAGAACATTAAATTTTTAAGTTAAGCATATATACGTACCCTTACTTTTGTAAACGTGTATCACCAGATATGGCAATAAATGTGTTTAGCATGTTACTTTTTTATAATAAGAAAAGAAAAGCGTTGCTTGTGTAGTAGACAATTCCAAAAGTCATTGTTATATTATCTACACACTCCAAAGTTGTTACTCTGTAATAGTATGGGTGAAAAATTGTAGGAATCGGTTAATCAAAAAAAAAAAAAAAAAATTGTAGGATCCTTTTTCTTGGGTCAATTTGTTGGAAGAATCTAATATTTATACTTGGCGTAAAAAGGAAATATATATATATATATATATATAGCTTGATGTGCACGTCATCGTAGATGGAGTTGTATAAATACGTGAATCAATCAACAAAAGCATAACAAAACAAAACAAAAAACAAAGAAAAAATATAAGCTGAGAAAACAAACTTGATCAGTCACTCGAAGAAGAAAACAATTAAGTTTCTAATCATTTTTCTATACTTAATGTTTATCGTCTTATTTAAGATTTTGGGGTTAGAGTTATGTATTGGCAGTATTGCAGTTGAAAAAATTAGATGTTTCAAACAATCACGTGTTCATCATAGTCACGAATTGTCATTGATCTAATTTAGCTCCCATTTTTTGCTATTTACCAAATGAACTTATTTTTCCAGAAATGGAGAAGCACGAGAAGAAAGATCAGATGGACCGAGAAGAGATCCTCAAGAAGATAACAGAATCATTGCGATATGCTTCAAGAACTGTCCTCGTTGGTGAAGCTGGTATAGGGAAGACATGGCTTGCAAAAGAAGTCAGCAAGCGTTTAGCGCAAGAAACCTCTTGGTGTGTCCTCTGGTTACATCTGAACAAAAAATTTGGAGAAGAGAAGTCACTTTACGAGAACCTAGCTGCTCAGTTGACACTCTTATCGGAGTTCGAAGAAGGCGAAGAACTTAATGATAATGAGATTGATGATTTATTGGAAAGCTTGAAGAAGAAGATAACAAGAAAGATCATCAAGAAGAAACAAGAGAATCTTCTATTGATTTTGGATGATGAAGGAAGTATGACTTGTGGGAACTATGTTATGAAAGACCTAAAGCTCCAAGAGTTTCTTGAGGCACACTCAGCTCTTAAAACTCTAGTCATAAGAAGAGATGAAAGAAAAGATGAAGGCTCCACGACATTGATCAAAGTCGGTCCGCTTACAGAAGACGAGTCATTGAAATTACTCAGCGATTCACAGAAGTTACTTGAGACGCTTACCGTTGAAGATTGGCCGGATTTGCTAAAGAGCCTTTGGGACAATGGAGAGATCAAAGAACCTAATTTGATTTCTTGCATTGCAAGCAAGAGCAAGGGCTTACCAGCTGCAATCGTAGTCTTAACCAAGTCCTTAGACAACATCAAATCGTTATCTCCAAAACAGAGGAAGATCTTCAAAGAGCTGATTTTGTCTCCCAAGTCATTAAACAAAGCAGCTGCTTCGAAGAACGCTATAGATGGCGGCCGTTACAATCCTCTCTTGAGCTTAAGTTACGAGCTTTTGAAACCCGAAGAGACAGTTAAAAGTCCGGTCATTGCTTGCTTTTGGCATGTCCTGGACTTCTACAAGCATTGTGGATGTGCTTATTACCGTGACCTAATCGTGCATTGGATGCTTGAAGGGTATTTTGATCCGGTTAAGTCGGTTGAGAAAGCTTATCAAAAAGGACATTCCTTATTAATGGAGTTCATCAAAAGAGGAATTTTGAAGATACAAGATGACAACATGGTCGTTCCCGAGATGTCTATGAGCAATCTACTAGATCTTCAAGATTGTGGATTATTTGGAAGATCATTTCTTGGATTTACCCGAGTTTACCGTGGAGACAAGACAAAAGGGCTTGGGAGAATCATCGTAATCGATGACATGATCCAGACAATTCAGTCGAAGAAGAAGAGGATCAAGACGATTATCGTTAGTGGAAATCGTATGCGCAAAGAGATTCCAGAGTTCTTTGAGAAACCAGAGATGAAAGATCTTGAAGTTGTTGTCCTATTTGAGCCAACGTTTAAAGATCTTGTTATGTCATTATCTAAGTTAAAGAAACTTCGGGTACTCGTGATCAGAGACTGTGATCTAATCACAAAAATCGATGAGCTCAAAGATCTTAAAGGCCTACATGTTCTTGAAGTGTCTGGTGCAAGTTATTTGACTAAAATTCATGATGATTTCTTCAAGAACATGACTCAGCTTCAAAGCCTTAACCTTTCGGGGCTTGCAATCAAATCTGCGCCTTCCACAATCGAAAATCTAAGCGAGCTTCGTTGTTTCATCCTAAGAGACTGCTATGAGTTACAAGATCTTCCTAATTTTAAAGTCGAAACAAAAAATCTAGAAGTTATCGACATTCGTGGAGCTCGGAAACTTCAATCTTACTTCGATAGAGTTAAAGAATGGAAAGACTATAAAGGCAAGAACAAGAACTTCGCTCATCTCCAGCGTCTCGAGCACTTGGACTTCTCAGAGTCTCGAATCATTCGCCTACCGATATTTCATCTTAAAGACTTAAGTAAAGATTACAACACTATGCCTACCTTGACTCGCCTCTTGGTGCGAAACTGTACAAGGCTTAAGAGATTGCCACAACTTAGGCCCTTGACTAATCTTCGGATTCTTGATACTTCTGGTGCTAAAAGTTTAGTGGGGATGCTTGGAGTTTGTTTAGAGGAGAAGAAAAAGCTTAGAATCCTTAACATTTCAGAGACAAATCTTCCCGAGTTAGCGAAGACGATCGCTGATGTCACTAATCTCAATCAGTTTCTCATAAGGAACTGCACCAAGATTCAAGAGCTTCCAAACATTGAGAATCTAACACACCTTGAGGTTTTCGATGTTTCGGGTTGCGAATTGTTGGGAAAGATTGATGGATCCTTTGGGAAGATGTCTTACCTCCACGAAGTGAATCTGTCAGGAACTAAACTCGTTGAGTTACCCAACAAGATCTCAGAGCTACCTAACCTCAGAAAACTCATCATAAGAAACTGCACCAAGCTAAAGGCTCTTCCAAATCTTGAGAAGCTGATACATCTTGAGATCTTCGATGTTTCGGGCTGCAATGATTTGGAGAAAATCGAAGGATCATTCGAGAATATGTCTTACCTCTGCGAGGTGAATCTCTCGAGGACTAAACTCGAAAGGTTCCCAGAGCTGCCAAAACAGAGCATCCTCTGTTCCTCAAAACGCATTATTCTCACGGATTCGAGGTGTTTAGAGCGAGAAGATTGGAGCCATATAAAGGAGTGTTTAGCAATGAAATCAGAAGAGTCTACCTTCGCTGATATAGCAGACAATACCCGCGAAAAGATTGAGAAACTTGTTCATCACGGCAATAGATACAAAGCTCTGGATCCTGAAGTTCCATTGAATATCGAAATCATTGAGATAAATGAATCTTTGGATCTTGGAACAGAGGTTATATCCAAAGTAGAGTTCGTCTCTATTGCAGAGAATGAATCCAAAAACGTATCTTCGATCTTTGACAAGTTTGAGATGAGATCATTGAAAGGTTGTTGGGTAGAAAGGTGCAAGAACATGAAGAATCTTTTCGAATCAAACGAAAAACAAGAGAAAGAGAAACCATCATTACCATTGGAGACTCTTTGGATCTCAAATCTTCCATTGTTGGAAAACTTATACAATATTAATGGAGGATTCGTCTTCAAGAACCTTAAGAAGGTAGGCATAGATTGTTGCCCACGCATCAAATTTCTTTTTTGGGGAACTTCTCAAATTCCTGATAACCTTGAGATTCTCCGTGTGAAGTTCTGTGATCGACTAGAGAAATTGTTTGAAGAAGAAGTAGGAGGTTTATCAAACCTTCGGAAGCTTTACCTTCTTGATTTGCCTGTTTTATCAACCATTGGAGCTCATTTCCCGAATATGGAGAAATGTACAATTGTGAAATGTCCAAAAATGAAAGTTACAGAATATGAACTTAAGCTAGGAGGTGGAAAGATGGAAGAAATTATATAGAAGCTCAGTTTCACAAGTAAGTTAAGAACTAAACAAATTTCAAACCTTTTTCTTTGGGGAGCTTCTCGACTTCATGATAACTTTGAGATTTTTTGTGTGACATTCTGTGATCAGCTTGGACATAGAAGTAGGAAAATTGTAAGACCTTTGAAAGCTTTACACTTTTGATTTGTCAATTCTACCGGCAGATAGGGAATCTCAATTGAAAAATTACAATAGATAAACTTTCTTTTTTTTTTGGGGGGGGGGGGGGTTACCATAAGATGAATAATCGAAATTTTGACTAATTTTATGATTTCTCATTATGTCTTCAATTTTGAGAAAGCATATTATACAAATATTTTGAAATGTTAACTTTGTGTTGTGTTATGTAAAATCAGAAACAAATAAATAACGTGTCAACTAGCTTAATATACACGTCCCACATTTTAATTAAGAATTAGCACCAAAGCAAGGCAGCAGCGCACGCAGAAACCTTGAAGCAGCCGAAACCTTGAAGCCTTAGATCGCCAAAATCGCCCTAGGAACAAAACTTGTTAGACACCGAAAGTATTTAATGTTTTCTGTTTTGATTTCTTTAGACATTTATGTTCTACTTATACATACACAATTCAACCAAAAAGATATACACAGTTATCTAAGATATCTAAATATATGCAAGAGAATATATCATTTGTGATATGTAAACTATAGTTTATCCTAATATCCTCCTCAAGTCAGAGCATGAAGATTCCAGATGCCTGATATGAGAAGAAATGAATCAAAGTTTCGTTTTCAAAGTGCCTTGGTCCTAAAGTCTGTGAGCTAAACATCAGTCAAAACCTGTCTTGCTTAGAAGGATGAAGTCGCAGGCTGTCACCAATGAAATATGGAGGCAGAGGAATAATCTTATCCACAACAATGTCATAGTGCCACCACTGCAAGTATTCAAAGAAAAAGACAGGAAAATTATTAACACAATTATCGCAAGAAGAACTCAAAAGGAATTTTGAAATCTCATGTGCAAACCAATCTGCGTTCGTCCAAGTGGTAAATGAGTCTCAGCTGGGACCACCGCCACCTGGGCTCGATTCAGGTTGGCCACCAGAATTTTCACATGGTTCTCTGGCCCCAAAATTAGTCGGCTAACCTTGACCCTCGGTGCCGGTGTCCGAAAAGGACCCAGTTGAGTTGTGTCATAGGTCCCTCGGAATTCAGATTACCTGAGTTATAAAAAAAAAAATCTCATGTGCCATTGGTTGTATTGATCTAGGATTTCTTGAGAAAAGTTTGCTTCCTTGTTTTTATTCTTTTTGACAAGGGACCAAATGTATAGGTTAACTTCATGTAAACCAAATTTTATGTTTATATGATATTCAAAATTTAGCAAAAAAAAAAACATGTCTTGTAGGGATAGTATCATCATTAACTCAATTCCCAATGAAGTGATAATCAACTTCAATATGCTTTGCTCTCTCATGAAACATATGATTAGCGGTAAGGTTTATAACTATCGTACTGGCTCTACGAAATCACACGTCAAGTCATGTTCAATAGCATAGATATGTGCATTCCAGAGAAAATATTGGAAAATTTGGATAGTAAACAGTTTCGGTCCTTGCCACTTGTTTCACCTACACTTGATAATTTCTAAGAAGGTCTTCTCTGTTTTTTTTTTAAATGAAAAGTGAAAAGTTGTAATATTTTGGTGATGTAAAACGCTTCTCCTAAACAGGAGAAATCAACTTATATTTTGTACACTTAGGAAGAGTTGAGGACTTCACATAATCACACTAAAAACAAATACAGTAGAAACTCTATAAACTAATAATGTTGGGACCGCGATATTTTATTAATTTATAGATTTATTAATTTATCAATTTAAAGACATAAATCTATATTTCGAGTTCAGAGTTTAGAATAAATTATGTTCACAATCGTTAATGTTGATGATAGAGACTAAATATGATATTATAATATATTTAGAAACATTTACATGCATAAGGAAACACTAATCACGTCTAGAGCTTTTCACAATTCTTTTATGCGGTTCAAGAAAACGACACCAAATTTTTGATGCAATAAAAAAAACTAGAGATGAACTCCAACAAGATTTCAGTTTCAAGACAAAACATACAACACTAGAATCATATGTTACTAAACTCACTTAAGGTATTCATAAATGTATATACCTAATAATTAATTTATGATATTATTGGAACATATATTTACATGGTTTTCTGAAAAATTATTATCTTATTATCTTATCGAATTTTGTAAAATTTTACACTGGTCCAACTCGGGACCGAAAAATTTATTAATTTATCGTGTTTATTAATTTTTCGAGTATTAATTTATAGAGTTTGTAGTGTATATAGTAATAGTTAACAAAAACACTAATAATGTGTGACAAAAAAAAAACACTCATAATGTGAAGTCCTCAACATATCAACATTGCATATCTTCTACCATTCACAAAAATCATGCATCCATCTAATTGTGGATCCACTTCAAGGAAAGATCTGCTTTCACGGGCTTATGATCGGAACCATTAACTTGGTCCATGGAGTCATAAGAGTGAAGAGTTGTTATAATGTTTTCGGTATCTTGGATCTTGTACAAGATCCTATCCGTCCAAGCCGGAACCCTCACTTTATGGCTTGTATCGTAGTCGCTACTTCCTACATTGTATTTGTAAGTCGGTTTAAACCCTAAAGTTCCTTCAGAGTAACCTTTAAATATTTCGCCTCTTTCAGCTTCTTGCAAGAGCTGATCTTTACTCACAAGATCCTGCATATATAGACTCATAATGTCAAACGATACAGATTATTTGCATATTATGGAGTTGGAGAAGAAGAAGAAAGGACTTACAGATTGAAGATGGTTATGGATAAGGGATCGAACAGGATTGTTAGAGACATCTTGTATCCTGTAATTGAGATCTCCAAGCCAAACAGTGAGGTCACGTGTCTTTTTGTCTCTTGATAATAGTGAATTTGATATGTGTCTCAACTCTTCATTTCGTTGATCTACTTTATTTGCATGAGCTGCATAAATCCAATATTGTAATTATATTAGTATATCTAATTGTAAAACTAGCATAAATAAAAAGAGAAGAAATACAAGTAGGTAGTAGGGTTATGTACCAGAGAGATGACAAGATATGAAAACCATTTCGATATCATCGTAGTTAATGCGAATAGCCACGGCTCCTTTCTTTCTCCCAATTAAACCTCCAAATCCTCCAACCGAATGTCTCTCTGCCTTTAATTCTGCGGGTTAATTGTACACCAATCAATTTTTTTTTTTGAGATATACCCTAAAATATCATTTAGAGAAAAACTTTTTTTTTGTGTTTAATTTGAAAGTTTATATACATCTTGAGTTTTTTTATAACAAAAACGACGATACGTACGTGTGTACTTATCTAGTGTCCAAAATTCAATAAATGCTAATCAGATGTTTGGGGAAGGTCTAGTTAGATAATCTGAGTATTATTGTAATTTTTAATATTTAATAAATGTAGTATGTAAAGTATTATTGTTTTCATCATAAAAAAAAACGTATTATTGTTTTCATACTTTTATTTTTATAAGGATAAATTTGTCGGCTGTCTAGAGCGAACATCTTTGCCAAAAATAAATGATAAATTTTCATTAAACGAGTATTTCTTCATCAATGTAGGCAAAATCAAAAGAAAAGGTACAGGTTATTTTGGCCGCTAAGCGACCAGTTTTTACATCTAGGCTGTAACTGAATGCTTACTTTTTTTTGAATAAAATTGACTGCAAATATTTCATACAATACCAGTTATGATCAAAGTTTTTGTCCACGTATTCCGTTGGGATAAATGAAAAAATTAACAAAATTTATTAAATTATTCATATTTTGTTAAAAATAAAATTAACAATACATATGTTGTAAATCATTCCACCTCCCAAAGGAAAAATAATGAGAGGAATGGTATGGAATATAAAAAAACAAAGAAAAACAAATATCGTTCATATCATCCATGTTATGATATTATTATCTTACTCATTTTCATACATCATAATCATTGTATCCTTACAAAACTAGTTATAGATGAATATATACCTTTTACTAACTTTTGTGAACTCTTTGGCCCAAACAAATATAGCTGGATCGATTGCAATTTCGCCTTCCCAAGAAGCCTGCATTTCATTTCGATATTAAACTTTCAAATGTTAAAGGTACACATGTAACAGAAGAGAAAACACATTTTTTGGTAAATCTTTAGTAATATTGGATATAAATAGAAAGAAAGAGTATACGTAGAATACTTACACGTGAGTTGGAGATGAAGCTGTCTGCAAAAATTGAGAAACATTGGTTTTGGGAGCCTCTTGCAAGCCAACAACAAGCAAATCGAAGTTCCTGTCTTTACCAACAAGCTCAACCAAATCCTCATACGACACCTTCACACGTATTAGTAAGAATTAATGATAATTAAATCGTAGTTGAATCTAACAAAGTTAAGGAAGAAGATCTGTACGTACCTTTCCATTCATGTTCCATGTGATTATACGGATGCAAAGATCTGATTTTCTAGATAAGCTGTAACTCGTATTATCAGCTTCAACTGTTCTAATGCCATCCTGATCAGATGATTTGTTGCCAGCCAAACCTATAGGAGTTTTCTTGTAGTTGGGAAACCTATAATACACAACAACACATCATTAACTCATCCATAAACCGGAAATAAGATTCCTGGGGGGTCAGATAATTAATAAATATGTTTTTCTCTTCTCAAGAGATTTCGAGATGAAGCCAAAATTAGGCAAAACATACGAATAGTTTGAAACAGTTCCCGACTCATTCCTTCTACGTTACATGTCTATATTACCGTTTGTTTTTGGTCACGACATGTCCATATTACTTTGTTTTTCAAATATTAAGTATATAGAATGCAGCAATTTTTACCTTTTACGCCCACACATCGAATCATTCGTATTGCCCATTGTTTTTGCATGCACTTTTTTTCTCCGTAATAAAGGGAAGAGTTTAAAGGTTTTTAGAGAGAGAGAGAGAGAGAGAGAGAGAGAGAGAGAGAGAGAGAGATATGATATGATAAGAGTCTATAGATATTTCAAAAAGTCATCTTCACTTATATATCATCTATGAACTGATTGGGGTTGTGTATAAGAGAAATGAAGGCACATGCAATAAAACATTGGATTTATAGGAAGTTAGGTGCTTGTTGTTTGACTAATATGACCATAAAGACGTGTGCGTGTCCAAATGGACGGTCGAATTTGATAATGACTTCGCTTGTTTTTTCCTCATTATAGGAAGTCTATATAGTGGAAAAAATAATAGTACAGTAGAAATTATATGATTTGAAAATAATAGTAAATAAGAAATTAAATGAATATATTTTAGTAAATATATATGCGAATGAGAAATCCAAAATATGTATATGCGGATGAGAAATCCAAAATGTTTATGCGGACGATCGATACTCTTGTTCACTATACATCCTCACGTGTGAGTGGGTAGGGAATTTTTGTCATTAGCTTTCGATACATTCAATTAGTACTGTTGACTTTTTCAATTAATGTGAAATGTGATATCAGCTAGACTAGATTATTACTCATACAAACGTAGTTTTTAGTTATTTATAACATATTCTTTGTTTGTTTTTAGTTAGAAATTAATAAACGACATAATATTAAAAAAATTGTTGATGGTGAGTTTGAGGATTATTACGTTTTGTTGATTATGTGGTGAGTACAACAACACAAACTTTTTGGTGTTCGAGGATATATACATAAATTGAGTCCTATTTATTTCTATTTACTCGGTTATACTGTGTGGTCCAACTATATCATTATAGTGGGTCTGAGATTTAAGTTCATCGGATCAGGTCGGTGTACTTTTCTTGGGTTTTGAGTTTGGTTTTCAAATTTCACCGAAACTAACCGATTTTTCCTGGTTCAGTTCAGTTTTCGGGTTTCTCGGGCCTTTAGTAACCGATATTTTTGGTTAGAATCGGATACGTCGTGTAAACTGTGATCTTTGGAAAAATTCTGGTTGTTTTGGTTCGGTTAATTCGTGATTTTTGAAACAATCCGATTTAAATTACTTGGAAAAAAAAAAAAAATGATCGAAATACCCAATCCGTTTGGACGTGCTCAACCGAACCATGCCTATAACCAAAGAAAAAAAAGAAGCAAAATACGCTGAAATAACCAAACCTATTGGAACCAAATGAAAAAAAAACATAAAATCTCTGTTTGGTTAGGTTTGGCATTAGCGGGTCGGTTATAATTCCCATGACTAATATATACACGTACGTACATATTGATTTGTTGCAGTAGGATTGTTACTTTGTTGTCCTTCACCAAAAGCTTGACCGACATGCATACTTTTACTATAAATAAAATAATATTTAGATTCAACTAGTTTTTAGATTCTTAAAACAAGTAATAATATCTTATTTATATCTACTTTAATTTGACTAGTGGGGGTATTATGAACTGTCACTACGTACGCATCCAAGTTTGAGTTTTGTTCCTGAAATATCTGTATTTATTCTTTTACAGAGCTAGAGTAAGTATCTGCACCATACGCACAAATAATTTTAAGATACAATATTTAGTTTTTATTTTATTATTAAAATTGGATAATATACAGAAATATATGTAGTTTATTTTAGATGTTATTTATAGGTAAAAATTTGTAGAGTTATAGTTTGTATAAATTTTTTTCTCATTACATAATTGTAAAAATTCAATAGTAACTTTCGATATATCAAGCGATTAACTTTTTGGTCAAAAAATTATTGACTTTTCCATACAAATTTTCGAAATAGACAAAAAAAATTGATTTGACGGAAAGCAAACTTGAATGCAAAGATAAAAAATAGTTTAAGATAACTAATTTTACAAATTTTCTCTCCCATTACTTTTTTAACATAAGATATATTTTTTATCTTTAGCGTTTATGAATTTAATTTTTTGGGTCAAAGGTCAAAACTAATGTAGGCAGGATTTTTGTGAACTGAACACGACATTCGAATCTGAAACAGTTAGATTATAGATTACTACATGTTTTAAAGGAGTATTAAAGTAAAATAAAGATAAAAAGACAATTGCGCATTAGAACTTAGAAGAAGTTTTCGTGGAAAGTTACACAGTAGTTTTACCAAAAGAAGTAACACAGTACGAAGGGATTCAGAAAAATAGAAAATATGAACTTTCAATGTAGTCGAGAGGGAAAAGAGTTGGACAAGACTTAAGAGGCGGCCCAATGATGTCAATAAATGGAGAAATGGACACGTATTGGCACAAATCAAAGGCATCACCAGAGTCTTTCGTCGTCTCAACTAGATGATTTTCCGCGTCATGTGCGGATGAATTATTAAAACTAATCAAAAATATTTTGAAATATTATTGTTTTGTTATATGACCTCTTCCCTTTGTTCTTACTTTTTTTTGTTTACAGTTTCTTCTTCATTAATTCGTTTTGTCTTCCTGTCAAATTGAGCTTAATCATGTGTTTATTCACAAGGCAAGACTGCTATATTTATACATACATAAGGCGGTTTAACCTAACCTCTTAAGAAAAGGAAATTTACATTAACATTAACACAACCACAAATATGTAATTATTACAAAACATTTCCAAATACTTCCCATTAAGTTGGAGCATGAATGAGATAGCATGTTATTGTTCAAGAGGGGCAGTGCATGCACATCTTTTAAGAAACGGTTAACCTCACTCACTCTCTCTTGAATTTGTGAAATGTTCTCGCTGTTTGGTAATTCAAGTTTCTCTTAGTAGTCTTTAGCTTCCAAACACGGATTGGTTAAGTCAAAAGCTTAGCTTTCGGCCTGATTCCATGCTTCATCAACCACAAGTAGAATTTAGGGTGTTTGGTTAGGTAGTTGTAAAAGATGAATGTTATGCATGGTTCCTTACTTTAGTAGCCGGAATGATAGGTTAATTAGGCATGGGCTATATGATCATAAACCTCAGAGGCTTGGAAGGAAGCTTCACTGTGAAAGTGGAGTGAAATCATGTTGGAGTTGACTAGCATCTTGTTTAGTTTCTGAGCAACATAGGCACGAGGTTTCTTTTTGCTCAAGATATAGAATATGCCTTGAAATCTCAGACCAAACATCCCCATTTGTAGAAGGCAATCCCTGAATTCACTCATCTGATAGTTTATGATTTTTACTGCAGGTAATGACTGCTCTACTTGATGAAAGATTTTGTTAAATATTTATCAATTATCCAAGGTCAAACATGTAGAGAAAGAAAGTTGGTGGGACGCTTAGCAGTTAACATAAACTTTGCTTAAATATATTAGATTATTATTTTTATGAAACTAAAAAAAAAATTTATACTTACGTTTAATTTGATAATTTTATTTCAAATTGCTTACAGTTTTACTAATCACATAAATTAATAAAATTGACTACATTTTATAAACTACTGATTATGATTCTTATGCTATTTAATTACTGAAGCTGCTGAAAGATATACCCCATCAGACTCTACGTAGGTTTAGGATGTACGAGATAGAGTTTGAGTTGGCAATCATGTCTTGAAGTTTGTGAAAAGAGTATTTGAAACTTTATGGTCTGATTTTTGCTGTTTTTTCCTGAAAAAAGTTTCAGATTTAAGTTTATCAAGCGAACTCTGTCTTAATTAATCTACTTACGTTCTTTGGTATTATGTTTATCAGGTCTCAGATGCTATAAATGCATCAAAATAGATACATGATCTTGAGCCTATTAGCCCTAGCAGACCAAATAGAACTTGACAAAAAAAAACACACACTCACAAAAAAAACATTGTACCAAATTATAATGAAGTAATCAATCAAAAACAGCGAATTATTTTTTCACTTAATTATCTCTTTTCTCAAGCAATTCCATGTGCTTCCTTTTCAAAGCTGGTAAAATCCTTCGTATCTCAAGTTTCGGATTTTTCATTAAATCTTGTGGTATTCGCCTACGAAGTTGTCTATAAAACCGCCTGATGGCTTCATAAACAGCTACTGGCGGCTTTTCATTATCCTCTGCTGCCTCGAACTTAATGGCTGATTCTATACCTTTAATGTACATGTCATCTTCGTCTAACTCGTCCTCTTCCTTATCCGTAATCTCCTCTCGTTTAATCTCATAACCGTAGCCGAGTAGGATCATCCTAAACTCCTCTTTTAGAGAAGGGTAATTTCGGAAAATCTGATCAATTTCATTCTTGAGAATCTGTGCATCTTGATGTTCCTTATGTCTATCGAAAGCCTCTATAAACTCTCCTCGTAACTCCTTGCAGTCCCTGCTCACAGCCTTCACGAATTCTAAGAATCGTTTATATTTTGACGCATCATCAGCAACATCATCATGAGCATCTTGATGAGAATACGAACTGTAATCCTTCAAAAGCTGATTAAAATCAACGAGCAAAGTCTCGCAATCACGGAAAATAATCGCGATTATGCTTTTGAGGTCGGACACATTGAAAGTTCCAGATTTATAAAGTTTCATTGCAGTGATGTATTGCTTGAAGATTCCTCTGTGGTTTATATCTTCATCAAACACTTTTATTTTCGTTACGAACTCGCAAGCTCGTCTATCTTCCTCCTCCGACCAATCAGTGGCAAGGTTTTTAGACTCCATTGGGGAATCTAACTAATTGACAATTTCCTCGTCTAACTAGTTTTTGTATTTTTTTGCTTTCTGTATTAAAAAGGTAAGCTTACCTCCAGATATAAAGTGTTTTCAACTCCTAATCCACAATAAATTAGGACTATATAGAAAAAGGAAATATCTAATACATGTTATGTTGAAGAGGAAGCTTTTCCTGCACGTAACAACATGATTGGTTTCGATCTGACAGCCCTAAAGAGAGAGAAAAAAAAGAAAAAATAGAAACAAACGGAAAAAAAGAAAAAAATGGATTGGAGGTTTAATTTTTCTTTTGGTTATATTTTGTTGTTTAAGAAAAAATTCAAAGGTAAAACCTATGATTAACTATCCATTATCAAAAAAGAGAGAAGAAAAAAAAAAAAAGAACTTCTGATTTGAGATGGTTAGGGTCACTTTAACCTTGATCATAAAAACATGCATGGGATGAGACGAAATTAATCTTCCTCAATCACCTTTTTCACGAAACTCAATTGCCACCCAGCTAAAGAATAATATTTCTAGTTCCTCTCATAAAAGCTTAGGAACACTTCAAAGAGTATCTCATGACGTAACCTCATCATGGATTTGCTAAAATTCATTGGGTGGACATATTCTACAAACGTGTAGAAGTTAGTTTCAGGAACCTCTTGAACGCATCAAATGCTAGAAACTTCACCATAAATTCAACTGAAAAAGCCAGAATGTTGATTGACAACTTAGCATCAAACAACATCACTAATTAACATGAGTATAAAGAAAAGAAAAAAAACAAAGAGAATTCAATGTGTTGAATCTCAACGTTTTGAAGACTTAATGCAAAATTTGATCTGGTGTTGAAGTATCATAAAAAAAACTGTCAACCAAGAGGATGAACTAGTTTGACCGGGATCCAAACCATATACATAGCCACTGATTTTTGTCACGGATGCAAGCTGAAGCGAATGTTGCTATGGAGTGTTACCATTTTGCCACGAAAATAAAAAATACAAAATTTGTAGCTATTTAGTAGATAAATGTGGGTCTTTTGACAAATAAAGGAGAAGCAGAGGTAAACTACATTGGAAATAATAACCATAACAGAAAGTTCAAAGATAATACCGGAACTACTTAAACTTCTCCTGGACAGTGTAGAGAATCCACAAGACCAAGCTTACTCTCAACAAGCTAATCCATTGATTCCAAACCAAGGTGGATTAATTAATCAAGAAAATTTCGGCCAAGGAGCTTCATATGGAGGAATTGATGACCTAGACCACGATGTCTCTATGTAAACTTTAACCAAGGATCAATGCAACCGCAAAACCAAATCTCGAATTTTCACAACCAAGCAACAATCATATATCTTCCTGCACAACATAAACCTCAGGAGGACATGCTAGAATTGATGATCAAGCAGCTACTTAAAGACACAAGAGAGATGCTCACTCGAGATTGATAGCATACACAGTTATTTAAATAATAAATTCAAGTCATTGACTACTCATGTAAGACATCGAATTACCTAAATGGTCCAAATTGTTCCAGCTTATAAAACACCTCCGAGTATTAATATATTTATCCTCTTTTTTTCCAATAAAAACACACTTGTTTAATGTTCTGTTGAAAACATAAATTAGACAACTAAATAGCACGAGTCATAAATCTTATGAAAAACATAAAAAGATTTGATGTAGCTGGTCGATAAACCCAACCCCACCCTGATTTTTGGATTTTAAGAAGAGAATAGTTGACTGCTAGGTTTTAGATAGAGATTGTGTTGAGATTTGGTATTGAATTGGAAGTTTTTTTTTGTCAATATATTCATTAAAACTGAAAAAGAAAGATTTCAGACATCGTGATTTAGATATAGTGACTAGGCCAAAACATTTCCTTCCCTAATTATAAAGAAGAAACTCCAAGAAAAAGGATGCTTCATGCTTGAAGTCGTGTATCATCTGTAAATCTCCTGGATTGGTTGATTTGATCAATGCCTCGACCATTAATGGACTCTGAGCTTATGAGTTTCGCCCGATCATTTTTTTTCTCTCTGTTCTAGGCTGCATACGAAACTATTAATATTTTTTACACCAGAAAAAACTATTTCTAGGATCGCCACTGCTCTCAACTATGGTTCATGGTGCTATGGAAGTTTGGACATCCACAGTTCATATTCATTATTTGCAACATTGATCACATGCATGGTTCCTAACCTCAGCTCATGGTCTCAACCAAACGCTGAAGAAGCTGTTTGTCCACATGAGTATATACTACATTTGGAGAGAAAAAAATGCAAGGAAAATTTAATAGCATAGACATGTGCATTCAAGACAAAATATTGGCAAATCTGGATATTAAACAGTTCCGGTTCTTGCCACTTTGTTCACCTAACTCCTAAGAAGGCCTTCTTAGTTTTTCAAAACTTCGATTTTCATCTTTTATTTAAAACGCTTCTCCAAGAAAGGGCAATCAATTAACATATTTTTTTAAAACTAGCCCTTATAGTTGAGGACTTCACATTGAAAACTAAAATATAATAATAGTTAACAAAAACATTCACAATTAGTATGGCCTACTATTTGCTCTCAAGATAGCAGCAAAACCGGCATTGCATATCTTCTAACCCTTCACGAATTTTATGCATCCATCTAACTGTGGATCCACTTGAAGCAAAGATCTGCTTTCACGGGCTTATGATCGGAACCACTGACTTGGTCCATGGAGTCATAAGTGTGAAGAGTTGTTTTAATGTTTTTTGTATCTTGGATCTTGTATAAGATCCTATCTGTCCAAGCTGGAACCCTTACTTTATGGCTTGTATCATAGTCGCTGCTTCCTACATTGTATTTGTAAGTCGGTTTAAACCCTAAAGTTCCTTCAGAGTAACCTTTAAATATTTCGCCTCTTTCAGCCTCTTGCAAGAGCTGATCTTTACTCACAAGATCCTGTATATACAAAGTCATAATGTCAATATCATTGCATTTTATGAAGTTGGACAAGAAGATAGGACTTACAGAATGGAGATGGTTATGGATAAGGGATCGAACAGGATGGTTAGAGATATCTTGGATCCTGTAATTGAGATCTCCAAGCCAAACAGTGAGGTCACGTGTTTTTTTGTCTTTTAATAATAGTGAATTTGATATGTGTCTCAACTCTTCGTTTCGTTTGCCTACTTTATTTGTGTGAGCTGTATGCATCCAATATTATTGTAATTATATTAGTATTTCTAATCGTAAATTAGCATAAACAAAAAGAGAAGAAAATAAGGTTAAAGTAAGGTTAGAACCCACCAGAGAGATGACAAGAGATGAAAACCATTTTGATATCATTGTAGTTAATGCGAATAGCCACTGCTCCTTTCTTTCTTCCAACTAAACCTCCAAATCCTCCAACCGAATGTCTCTCCGCTTTTAATTCTGCGGTTAATCATACACCAATCAAAAAAAAAAAAAAAAAATCTATTTATTTTGAAATTTTATTGGCTTCCTAAACCGATTAACCGGACATCTAGGCAAAAAAATGTTAACTTTTCATTGACCGAACTTTTTCTTCATCAAATTCAAAAGGTCCTCTTGACTTAGGCCGCCTAAGGTGATTTTAGGCAACCGGTTTTTAGACAGAGTACACATCTAGCGAAATCTTTGTTCAAAATTTCGTTAAGCGCTAGACGGGCCGTCGGGGTACGTTTAGTGAAAAATCAGTGATTAATCGAGGAAATGAGACCTAGTTTTTGACTATCTAATGTCTTATAAACATGTCATGTATTCAATTGTATAAAACAAAGCACATGAAAACGAATTTTAAGGCTAGTACAATATGGGATAGGCTGCCTAATCGGAAATTGTTCGGACTTAATTAGACGGCCGCCTTTTAGAATGAGTAGACATACCTTTTACTAATGTTTGTGAATTCTTTGGCCCAAACAAATATAGCTGGATCGATTGCAATTTCGCCTTCCCAAGAAGCCTGCATTTACGGAAGTTTACAATGTTAAAGTTAGATGGAACAGAAGAAGAACGTTTTTGGTAAATCAATATAATTGGATATAAAAGAAAGAAACAATACTATATATAAAGTACTAACACGTGAGTTGGAGATGAAGCTGTCTGCAAAAACTGAGCAACATTGGCTTTAGGAGCCTCTTGCAAGCCAACGACAAGCAAATCGAACTTCCTGTCTTTTCCAACAAGCTCAACCAAATCATCAGACGAAACCTTCACATGTATATTAGTAAGAATTAATGATATTTAGCCAAATGGTTAAGGAACGAAGAATTTATATACACGATAATTAGTGAATATATGTGCATCTCATGTACCTTTCCATTCATGTTCCATGTGATTATACGGATGCAAAGATCGGGTTTTCTTGAAAAGCTGCAACTCTTATTATCAGCTTTTACTGTTCTAATACCATCTTGAGATAACTTGTTGTTGCCAACCAAATCTATCGGAGTTTTCTTGTTGTTGGTAAACCTATATTACACATCAGTAACTCATAGCATAAACCGGCATAAGATACATGGCCTAAAAACAATTACGGTCTGAGAACCAGAACATCTATACATATATTTTTATTTTCTCCTTTAGAGATTTCGAGATGAAGGAAGACACTACAAGAAAACATGGGTTTTACCAACTACAAAATCCGTTGAAAAATAGTTGGTATAGAGGGATTTCCAACGGAAAGTTAATTGTTGGTATTTGGGCGTTGGAAATCAATTTCCAACAGATTTCCAACTAACTTGATCCGTTGTTGGAAATTTCCAACGGAAATTCCGTTGATATTCCGTTGGAAATTTCCAACGGATTCTCAACGGATTTTTCCTATTAACTTTTATTAATTCGAATTTTATTAATTCGAATTTTTACTAATTGTTGTAAATTCAATTTTTTAAATTTTTTTTATTAGTTCAAACTTTTTTAATTTTAATTAATTCGGAAACCGACGTCGGTTTCTCGGTTCGACGTCGAAGATTCTCGTCGGAGTTTAGAAAAGAGGAGAGAGCTTATGCAAATGATGATGCAATTGAGAGAAATTTTTGGATTTTTTATATAGGGAGAATTTTCAACGGATGTCCGTTGAAAATAGGACCCGTTGGAAATCGCCTGTTGGTATTTCGTCGGAAATCTGTTGGAAATTTTTAACTGACATATTCGTTGGAATTCCGTCAGAAACATATCCGTTGAAAATTTCCAACGGAATTCCAACAAAATTTAGTTATATGGGTAATCCGTTGAAAATCCGTTGAAAAATTTTTCAACGAATTTTTCAGTTGGAAATTGATTTGTTGAAACAGCCATATTTTTTTTAGTGAGATTTGGAAAGAACTTACAAATAGAACAGTCTCGGACTTATTCACTCTACGCTAATTACATGTCTATATTACTTCGAATTTTTAAGTATTAAATATAAAGAATGACGGTAAACGTTACCTTTTACGCCCACACATCGAATAATTCGTATTGCCCATTGCCTTTGCATGCACTTTTTTCTCCGTAAAAGGCAAGATTTTAAAGGTTTCTATATAAAGAGGAGAGAGAGAGAAAGAATTGATATGATAAGAGCGTATAGAAATTTCACAAAATCATCCTCACTTATATGTCCTTTATGAATTGCTAGGGGTTGCATATAAGAGAAATAAGGCACATGCAATGTTACAGTGGTTTTATAGGTGAATGTTGTTTGACTAATAAGATCATAAAGACGTGTATGTGTCCAAGTGGACGGTCGAATTTGAATTGATAATGACTTTGCTGGTTTATTCCTTCATTTGGAAGTCTCGATAGTGGAGAAAATAATAGTACAGTAGAAATTAAATGATTTGAAAAAGAAAAAAACTAAATTAGAAAGTAAATGATTTATTTTTAGTAAATATATGCGGATGAAAAAACCCAAAATATGTGTATGCGGACGATACTTCTATTCAAATCTACATCCTCACATGTTAGTGGGTGTGGACTTTTGTCGTTGGCTTGATATATTCGATTAGTTCAGTTGTCTTTATTTTTTCAATTAAAGTGAAATGATTTAGAGTGAAAACGATGATACAGTGGAATTGTGGTGGAATTGCGGTGGAACTGGTGGAATTTTTCGCTAAAATATCTTATAAATTTTGTTAGATTCAAATTAAAAATTAATTTTTTTTGTTATATTCATAATTTAGTTAGATTTAACCGACATTCAACTTATATCATTTAAACTCTTACATTAGTTAAAATTGAAAATAATTTTATTTTGTCTAAAAATAATTGATTTTGTTAGATTTCATCAGTTTCAGCCTGTTTTAGAATTTTCATATGACAAAATGTAATTGAAAATGTAAGTCGATTATATTTTACCATTCATCAAATATTTATATTTTGAAAACATGATTATGATATATAGAACTAGAGTGTGAAAAATACAATTTGAAAAAATAAAACGTGATTAATCTACTAAAATTAATTTTTCAGTATTTCATAATTTTTCTAAAAAAATATGATTCACCTCATTTTGTTCTGTTAACAATATTCCAAGTATTATGTTATTTTTCATATGGACAACTCGATCTATATGAAAATATCAGTTTAGTTAAATTAATTTTTTCAATATAGTTTGTTGAATTTTGGTTAGGATCAGATTAAGTTTGTATTAACTCGGGTCTATGAATAAATTCAGGTTAGTTCGGTTTGGTTAATTCATGGTTTTTAAAATAGTCTGATTTAAATTGGTTAGAAAAAATAAAAATAAAAACCTAAATATCCAATTGATTCGGGTTTGTTTAAACCGTGCCTATATATAACCAGGAAAAATAAAATACGCCGAAATAACCGAACATGTGAACCGAATCAAATCGGAAACAAAAAATTTATGTTTGATTAGGTTTGACATTAATTATCGAGTCGGTTTTAAATCTCCATGACATACGTACATGTTAGATTTGTTGTGGTAGGATTGTTACTTTTATTGTGATGCAGAGAAAAATTTTATGAAGGGTAAAACTGAAAAATTATAAAAATAAAGGGGCAAAACTGAAAAATTGTAAAGATTAATATGAATTTTCAAAATTTTAATTTTATATGGTGCACTTGCACCGCCCTTCTTGAATGTGGCTCCGCCACTAGTTGTCTTTCACTCAAAGCTTGACCGACATGCATTACCTTACCATAAAGACAATAATATTTAGATTCAACAAGTTTTTAGATTCTTAAAAGTTAATAATTAATATCTTATTTATATCTACTTTAATTTGAACAACTAGTGTGTGTGTGTGTGGGGGGGGGGGGGGGGGGGGGGGGGCGGGGGGTATTGGACTGTCACTAGGAATCCAATTTGAGTTTTGTTCTTGAAATCTCTGTATTTATTGTTTTACAACACCAGGTGTGTATCTACGTATACACACAAATAATTTAAAGATACAATTTTTAATTTTTATTTTTACAATTGGTTTAACTTGACATATATATATATATAATAATTAACCGTGATTCATTGATCATACATAAAATAGTTTAAACTCTCACCGTATAGAATAAGAATACACATTCATTGTATAATAAGATTCTCATATTTAAAATTATTGAACAATTATTATTATTCTAATCCTAGATTTTAATTTAGTTATAAATAAAATAATTTGAATTTCTACCGTATAGAACAACAAACTCGATACATGCATTCATCACATAATAAGATTCTCATGTTTAAAATCACTGATTATTCAATATTATTATTCTAATCCTAGGTTTTAGTCCAAATAGATCTAATAAAAATTTATGATTACTTATTTTTCTCTCATCTTACAATAAATTAATGATCTTATGCATTATTGTTTGCTAAATTTTTTTATAATTTTTTTCCATAGATGCGAAGAAAAAAAAATGAAATATGAGAATTCAGTATAACAACCAAAAGACTAATATTTATTTAGAAAGTAAGTTACATTAAAATAAAACAATTTTTAAAAAAGAACAAATATATATACAAACAGTTTTTTACTTCTTTTTCGGGTGTTTTATATCGGCATTATCAATTTTATTTAATATTATTTAACGGGTGATTTAATTTATTTTCCACTTATATGTTTTCGGGTGTTTAATCATAAGTTATAAAAGATAAACTATAAATCGGTATATCACGCGAGTTCTAATCTAGTCTTAGATTAAATTAATAGTTAAGTTATGGTATAACGTTTCTAGAATATCTACAGAATTTATTAACATATAACATGTTATTGCGTAGTTGTAATTTTTTATTTAATTTGGAAATTAACAAAAAATAAATATGCAATATAATCTTAGATATATATATATATATATAATTATAGATATGTATTTATTAGAGTAACATTATGTCAAATAAATTTAATAACTATGTGACATGATATATTTTTTAAATGAAGAGGAAAATCATGAATATGAATTTTTGAAACTTGTTCGAAAAACATCATGTTTCGTGATAATCTCAAAATATTTTTTTCTGCAAGTACGTTTAAAACTTTGAAAAGAATCGGAAAGATATTTCGATGATGAGCGGAATCATTTTTAGTTTGAAAAAAAGATAGGAGGAGATGAGAAAGAATATCTCTTTTAATATATTCTCAATTAATATATAAGGAATTTTAATAAAAAACTTTTGGTTGAGTTTTATTTTTTTGAAACTATATATCATTGCAATGAATGTAGGCAGAATTTGAACTCCAAATCCGAAACTGAAACGGTTAGATTAGGAGGCCGATTGGTAAAAAAACTTTGAGGACTTTAGGAGTCTTTAAAATTGTTTAACGTTTTTAAAGCCAAAAATTATACCAATCACACTTTTACTCTCCTAAAATTTTTCCAAGTCCTTAAAATTCTTCAAAATCTAACTTCTACTATTTTATTCTTTCACGTGTATTTTTTTAAAGCCAGAAATTAGAGACTTTCATTTTTTTTTTTAAAATCACAACCATAATTTAAAAACGAAAGTCATAGTCTTTTTTTCTAAAACCAGTTTAAAAACAAAAGTCATAGTCTTTTTCTCTAAAACCAATTTTGTTTTCAACAACCTAAAATGTCTTTTTTAAAAAATCAATTTTGTTTTCAACAACCTAAAGTAAAAGTTTCTAGCAATCATGTTTTAAAAAGAGTAATTAATAAACGTGCAAGACAAAGTGAAATAAAGATAAAAAAGACAATTGCGCAATAGAACTTAAAAGAAGTCTTCGTGGAAAAGTAACAGTAGTTTTATACTTCTTACCAAAACAAGTAACACAGTAGAAGAAGGGATTTAGCAAAATAGAAACTACGACCGAAAAGGGATGAAGTAGTCGAGAGGGAAAAGAGTTAGACAAGACTCAAGAGGCGGCCCAATGATGTCAAGTAAGTGGAGAAATGGACACGTATTGGCACAAATCAAAGGCATTACCAGAGTCTTTTTTTGTCATCTCAATTAGATGATTTCCCGCGTCATGTGCGAATGAATTATTATAAATTAATCAAAATATTATTGTTTTGTTATATGACATCTTCCCCTTCTTACTTTTTTGTTTTCAGTTTCTTCTCCATTAATTCTTTTTGTCTTACTGTCAAATTTAGCTTAATCATGTGTTCATACATAGGAGGCAAATCTAACCTCGTAAGAAAGGGAAATTTACGTTAACACAACCACAAATATGTAATTATTACAAAATATTTCCAAATACTGCGTTCCTAATGTCCAAGTTGCGAAGAAGAAACTCAAACTATGTCCAACCCAAAGGTTTGGTGTGAAGATCGGCAGGATGTTTATGGGTACGAATGTTAAGCGGAGCAATGAGACCATCATGAACGGCATTACAAACAAAATGGTAATCTATTTTTTGATATGATTGGTGCATTGATGAAGAACATGATTGACAGCAAGATGAAATTCATTATGGCTATCGGAATGAAGAGGGATACCGGACTGCTCAGGCTCGACGTCCTTTGGTTCTGAAAGATTTTTCTTGCAGAGGAAGGAAGAGTTCCAAATCGGTTGTGAAGGCTGAACACCATAAATTGGAAATTCCAGCAATAATTGTGTTGTTCAGCACCAATCGTCTAGCAAAATACAAGGATATTGCTCACGGGGTTGTGATTTTCTCTTTCAAACGTTGGATTGGGGGGATCACACTTAACCTTAATTTGTGTGTGCACGTTAGGGAGGCTGCAATGTGAGAGCCATGTAGTGGATAATAAGGTGTTTAGCTCTTCTTGAGAAAGGGCAGCAGTGAAGAAGGAGTTTTGGGAATACTAACTGCAAGACTAGATAAGCTTTAAAACTCATTATAAGACATGGATAACTCCCTTGACTAATTTCAATGATCCATCAACAAATATATAAGAAGGTCATTTGCAAAACACAAGTGTATTAGCTTGGTTTCCTCACATCTGTGGTGGTAGTAGAACTCTTTATTCTCACCAGCTTCAATTAATTACTATGACAAAAAGGTAGGAAATAAGGGATTTCCTTGCCTAAGTCATATTTTTCCTTTGAATACCCTTGGACAATACCATTATGGCCAAACTTAGGAGTGTATATGCATGCTTGTATCACCTTAAGTAAAATTTTGGTAGTCCTAACCCTTTTAGGCAATTGATAAGAAAGTCCCAACCAAGAGTGTTAAAAGCTTTGGCGATATCTACCTTTATTGCTATATGTTTAGGTTATTTGCATTTTCGGTAACCACTCACAAAACTTTGGAGCAAGAAAGTTCTTTTTCTAGTATCACCCTCTTCTTTAGAAATTCAGTTTAGGTATGATCATATAAGGGACTCAGGGCTCGATGAGTCTTGACACCAGGAATTGAAAGACTAGTTTGTATATGGTGTTTAAGCAGGATCTAGTCTGTATATGGTATTTAATTAGGATCTAGTCTGTATATGGTGTTTAAGCAGGATTAATCCTGATTAATGAAGCTCTTGGTTTTTTTTAGGGAACGGTGTTAGGATCGTGGGGTTAGTACAGCCTTGCATGAACCCTAAGACAAATAACTCGTTCATTGCACTTAACAATTCCTTCCCAAAAATTCCCAATGAAGCCCTTAAGGTTAATGAGGGTTTAGTCTGAAGATGAGGTTTTTTCATTTATGTAGGGGAAGGCACAGTGAGCATGGAAACTTTATGAGTACAGCATGTGAACGATTAGAGTGATTAAATCCAAGAAAAAGATGCATGAGATAGTAAGAGTGCCTCTAGAGCCATAATGGATTTGAAAAAGCTTACAACATGAAGACTCATAGCCACATAGTCAATAATTGTATCGCCAGACTCAAGAGTGAAGAATTTTATAGCATTGAAGCCCTCTTCTAGACTGAGCGATACGGTGGAAGCTCTATTTAATATGAAAATATTTTTCTTGCTGATAAACTTTAATCTGAAATTTTTTTCAGAAAAACAGCAAAGATCAGACCATAAAGTTAAATGTTTATCAGGTCTCAAATGCTATAAATGCATCAAAATAGATACATGATCTTGAAACCAATTAGCCCTAACATACCAAATAGAATTTGACAAAAAAACACACACACACACTCACAAAAAAAACACATTGTACCAAATTACAATGAACTAATCAATCAAAATCAAATAATTATTCTTTCACTTAATTATCTCTTTTCTCAAGCAATTCCATGTGCTTCCTTTTCAAAGCTGGTAAAATCCTTTGTATCGCAAGTTTCAGATTTTTCATTGAATCTTGTGGTATTGGCCTACGACATTGTTCATAAAACCGCCTGATGGCTCCATAAACAGCTACTGGCGGCTTCTCGTTATCCTCTGCTGCCTCGAACCTAATGGCTGATTCTATACATTTAATGTACATGTCATCATCGTACAGCTCGTCCTCTTCCTTATCCGTAATCTCCTCTCCTTTAATCTCATAACCGTAGCCGAGTAGGATCATCCTAAACTCCTCTTTTAGAGAAGGGTAATTTTGGAAAATCTGATCAATTTCATTCCTGAGAATCTGCGCATCTTGATGTTCCTTATGTCTATCGAAAGCCTCTATAAACTCTCCTCGTAACTCCTTGCAGTCCCTGCTCACCGTCTTCACGAATTCTAAGAATCGTTTATAATTTGACGCATCATCAGCAACATCATCATGAGCATTTTTATGAGCGAAATCCTTCAAAAGCTGATTAAAATCAACAAGCAAAGTCTGGCAGTCACGGAAAATAATTGCGATTATGTTTTTGAGATCGACCACATTGTAAGTTCCAGATTTATAAAGTTTCATTGCAGTTGTGTATTGCTTGAAGATTCCTCTATGGTTTATATCTTCATCAAACACTTTTATTTTCGTTACGAACTCGCAAGCTCGTCTATCTTCCTCCTCCGACCAATCAGTCGCAAGGTTGTCAGACTCCATTGGGGATTCTAACTGATTGACAATTTCGCGTTTTGTATTAAAAAGGTAAGCTTACGTCCATGTATATATATAGATATAGTGTTTCTAACTCCTAATCCACAATTAATTAGGACTATATATAAAAAAATATATCTAATACATGTTATGTCGAAGAGGAAGCTTTTCTTGCACGTAACAACATGATTGGTTTCGATTTGATAGCCCAAAAGAGAAAAAAAAAAAAAAAGGAAAAAACAGACACAAAATGAGAAAAAAAATAAAAGAAAATGGATTGTAGGTTTTATACTTCTTTTGGTTATATTTTTGTCGTTTAAGAAAATATTCTAAGGGAAAACCTATGATTAACTATCCATTATCAAAAAAGAGAAGAATAAAAAAAACATGGGATGAGGCGAAATTAACCTTCCTCAGTCACTTTTCTCACGAAACTCAATAACCACCCACCTAAAGAATAATATTTCTAGTTTTGTTCAAAGACCTCTCATAAAAGTTTTTATGAAGCTTATAAATACTTCAAAGAGTACCTCATGAAGTGAGTACTTCATGAAGTAACCTCATCATGGATTTGCTAAAGTCCATTTGGTGGACATATTCTACAAACGTGTGGAACCTCTTGAACGCATTAAATGCCAAAAACTTCACCATAAATTCAACTGAAAATTAAAGTCATAATGTTGATTGACAAGCATCAAACAACATCACTAATTGACATGAGTAAAAAAAAAATGAAGAGAATTCGATGTGTTGAATCTCAACGTTTTGAAGACTTAATGCAAAACATGATGTAGTGTTGAAGTATCATAAAATAAACTGTTAACCAAGTGGATGAACTAGTTTGACCGGGATCCAAACCATACTTAAATGACGATTTTGACAAATAAAGAAGAAGCAGAGTTAACTACATTGGGAATAACCATAACAGAAAGTTCAACGGTAACTACAAGACCAAGCTTACTCTCAACAAAGCTAATCCATTCATTCCAAACCAAGGTGGATTTAATCAAGGAATTTTTGGCCAAGGAGATTCATATGGAGAAATTGATGACCTAGACCACGATGTCTCCATGTAAACTTTAATCGAGGATCAATTCAACCGCAAAACCAAATCTCGAATTTTCACAACCAAGCAACAATCAGATATCTTCCTGCACAACATAACCTGAAGAGGACATGCTAGATTATGCTGAAGCAGCTACATAAAGACACGAGAAAGATGCTCAGCCGAGATTGATAGCATTCACAGTTATTTAAATAATAAATTCAAGTCATTGACTACTCATGTAAACCATTGAATACCTAAATGACCCAAATTAAGCACCTCCGAATATTCATATATTTGTTATACATTTTTTCAATAAAAACACACTTGTTTAATGTTCTGTTGAAAACATAAATTAAACAACTAAATAGCACGAGTCATAATTCTTATGAAAAACATAAAAAGTTTTGATGTAGCTGGTCGATAAACCCAACCCCACCCTGATTTTTGGATTTTAAGAAGAGAAAAGTTGACTGCTAGGTTTTCGATAGAGATTGTGTTAAGATTTGATATTGAATTGAAAGTTTTTTTTTTTTGTCAACATATTCATTAAGACAGGAAAAATGAGAGATTTCAGACATCGTGGTTCTCAAGATAACTTTAGCTAGTGACTAGGTCAAAACATTGCCTTCCCTATTTATAAAGAAGAAACTTTTGAGAAAAAGGATGCTTCATGATTGATGTCGTGTATCATTTGTAAATCTCCTTGATTGGTTAATTTTATCAATGGCTCGACCATTACTGGAGAGCTTATAGAATCCAAGGTTTTTGCGCTAGTGTGTTATCTAGCCAGATTATGAACTTATGAGTTCCAACCCGGTCATATGTCTGACTTTTTTTTTTCTCTCAGTTCTAGGCTGCATTCGAAAGGCAGATGATCGTGTCATCTGTGGATAAAATCGATTTAATGCTCTGGTTAAAATTGGTTAATACTATATACATCATTAGCGAGTTCTGGCAACAACCTGAATTTTTTTTATTTAGTACCAGTCTTTAGCCTCGATGAAAATAAATCAGCTATTTTAAGGTTTGATGATTCCTTTGTTAATTTAGATCTCTGCCCATCAGAATTCCTCTCCATACATGTGATGAGTTTGATGGGGTCTAGCATAGGAGAAAATTTTGAAAATTCTGATTCCTTCCGTATTTTCTCAAGATAACTTTTGCTAACAAAACAGTTTGAATTCTTAATTAACCTCAAACTCATTTTAGTGAGGAACGCATCCTTAAACCTTTTGATTTCTCGAAAACCCATCCCCACCCTGATTGTTCCATGATTTATTAATATTAATAATCATGTATTTTTCGCACATGCCTGGAGCAAGTAAAACTAAGTCAACTTCACTATAAAACTCAAATGTTTCATACAAACCCGACGTGACTGCCCCGTGCTTGAGCCAATATAATAGCCTATAGTATGTAAAGTCAATAAATAAAAACCTTTCTCGACGAGAAGGACTCAATATTTGTCCAAATATCCAACTCCTTTCTCATCTCTCTACAGTTTATTTCCCTATCGGCTTCGTGATTTCCTTTAAAATGCACTGACTTTCTTCTTCTTCCACCAAAAATAGTTTACTTAAATGACAAAATACATCGCAAATCTCTTTCTTTTTTTTTGGTTTTAAAAAGTCTCTTTTCTTGGCCGGAGCCAAAACTCACTTTTTCTTTCAGTTTTAGATTGTTTCTGGTTTTGGATATGAGTTGTTTTACTGACTTAAGTGTTGGACCAACAAAAAAAAAAAGGATTCTTCCGACATCTACGTGTTTGTTACTTCTTGCACAAGATCTATCATATATTAATGACTAGACAACACAAACAATTTTTTTCCGAAACATTAATATTTAAATATATTGAAGTTAGCTATAATCCTTTTCGAGTACCCGTTAGGCGCTAGTCGGGCGGTGAGTTTAGACCTAGCGCCTAGTAGAAAAATCGGAGATTACGCGAGGATTAATCGGGACCTAGTTTTA
The DNA here is from genome assembly GCA_900116095.1 of Euclidium syriacum. Classification (NCBI taxonomy): domain Eukaryota; kingdom Viridiplantae; phylum Streptophyta; class Magnoliopsida; order Brassicales; family Brassicaceae; genus Euclidium; species Euclidium syriacum. Next base: position 1,857,367 of record FPAK01000009.1, read on the forward strand.
GGATTATTATATATTTATATATATAAATATTATACATTTTAAAGAATTGTAAAATATTTCGTAATAGCATAGTGGTTAGCACGCTCTTAGATGATCCTAGTTAGGGCTGGATAAATTACCCGAGATCCGAGATTCAATCCGATCCGATCCAAAAATTCGGGTATCCGAGGTGCTCGGATCCGGATCCGGGTAACAAAATTAACAGATCCGCGGATCCGGATCCGGATCCGGGTAATACTTTTATTCTAACACGGGTATCCGGATCCGACTCTTTTTATAAAGTATATATATATAGTTGTTTAATTGATTATTTATAACTTATAATTAGTTCCCAAATTAAGTTATGGACTACATGAATATATTATATTTCACACGAAAAAATAAATTTGCCTATATACATTAAATATGTGGTTCATATACTATTTGATCCATACATAAAACGAAAAAAGAAAGAAAAAAGAAATAACCTATGTCAAAGACTATTGTGACCCATAGTTTTTGATTGTCTTTTTGGTATACAAAATGATATATTTTGAAATTTTTAAACTGTTTAGATTAAGAAGTTTGATAAAAAAAACACTATAATAATAATTTATGGATCCGTACGGGTATCCGCGGATATCCGAATTTTTTCCGGATACCCGTATGTCGGATATCCGAGGTGCTCGGATCCAGATCCGGGTAGCAAAATGACGGATCCGAGGGGTTCGGATCCGGATCCGGGTATCTGAATTTCCCGGGTATCCGACCCGTGGCCCCCCTAGTCCTAGTGCCCCCGAGTTCGACTCTAGGTAGAGTCATTTTTTGTTGTTTTAACTTAAAACATTCACTAAGGGCAAAATAGACAATTCCGATTCATCTTCTTCCTCATGTCTGCGATGTAAGCCCTAAACATGGCGGCCGCTGCTTTTTTTTCATCCGTTTTCTTCACTTTTTCTTCTGTTTTTCTCTGTATTTATGCCCAAAATCGATGGATCTACTTAATAAAACTCGATTTATGAGCTAAAATGAATGAAAACTTGAGTTTTTTCAGAGTCACCGAATTTTTAACCAAACAAGGCCAAATCGCGGCGGCCAAGGTCCGACGAGCGATTTTCCGGCGACTAGTCGGCCCTCGGCGCCGCGTTTTAGAACAAGGGCTATAACCTAAACCAAAATTATTCAATTATTATGGAAATGAAATCAAAGAAAAATTAAAAGTTGGCCACACATTTAATGCGTTAACGTCCAAAAATATCTCGCTACACATTTTGTTATTATTTTTAAGAACCGTTAAACTTTTTGGCTAAAAAACATGGTTTTTATTTTATTTTTTATTATTAGTTGCCTATATATATATTTACCCAACATACATATTTCTTTACGCACCATCAATGAGTTTTGTGTTATAAAATGATTTTTATTCAGTTATCAATCATTTTATCTAAACTATTTTACAAAATTAAACCCTAATAAGAAAAATGGAACTTTTGGATACTTATATAATTCCAATTTTGTTCTTAATTATCGTTTAATTTATCTATCTTACTTAACAAAACTAAACCCTAATCGGAAAAATGGAACCCTTAATACTTATATGATTTGAATTATTTTTTCATTCATCCCATATATATATATATATATATATATATTTACCCCATAAAAAGGTCTCTTTATACACTATAAAGGGTTTTATGTTATAGACTGACATTTATTGAGTCATCAATTAATTTATCTTCACTATTTTACAAAACTATACCCTAATCGGAAAAAGGGTATCTTTGGGTACTTATATAGTTTGTTCACTTATGTACTTTTCCTTGGTACTTATATAATATAGATTAGCGGGAAAGAAACTCTTGGATACTTCTATAGTTTGGATTTTTTTTTCGAGTTATCGTTGAATTTTTCCATATTATTTTTTCAATACTATACTCTAGTCAGAATAAGAGAATCCTTGGGATCTGGGAATAATTCAAATTTTTCCACTTATCGTTGAATTTTTCCAGATTATTTTAACAAAACTAAACCTTAATAAGGGAAATGGAAACCCCTGGGTAGTTATAGTAATATCACGGATATGTTTATTTTTATGTGGTACATATTTTTTATACGGATAAACTGATTTTTAAATAGATATTGAGAAATTTATCCGACCTAATAAGAAAAACTTTACCCCTAATAGGGAAAGGAGAACCCCTTAGTATTTATAATTAGATCACAAATATGTTTATTTTTATGTTGTATATCGTATAAATTGATTTTTAAATATAAATTGAAAAATTTATCCGAGCTAATATTCAAAACTAAAACCTAATTAGGAAAAGACAAACCCCAATATATTTATACTAATATCATGTATATATACATATATATATATATATATATATTATTTGGAATGTATTCTTTTATATGGATAAACTGAATTTTAAACATATATTAAAAAATGTATTCAACCTAAATAGATAAATTAATTTTTATTTTGCATATGTTTTTGTCATTTTCATTAAGTAAAAGAAAAAAGTACATAAGTGACCTAAACAAACTAATGGACTAGATAATATTTACATCAAAACAGTCCAAGTGTAAATTAAGGGGTGAATGAAGTGTATATACATAGTTTCTATTTTAATTAAGTGAAATTTTTTTAATTAGGTGGATTACATTTTTTATGTCGATAATACCCTTATTATAAAATTAAATATATTATATTGTCCCCTACATTGCACGTGGACATAAGTCGTCCTTTCTTTTATCAGTTTTGTGACTAGTAATTATGTTATATAGATAATGTGTAACTTATACAGTTTTTTATGTTTGTATCCGACTAATTCTTATATTAAACTTTATGATGTCTAATTCTAAACCCTAACCACAAATGAGGGAACCACTGGGTAATCATCTAACGTAATGTTTTTATCTCGACATTTTTTAATTTATCCGAATATCTTATTTTTTACCTTGTATCTTGTGTATATACAACAAATAAATATTTATTAATCTACATAATAATCTTATTACACATGTAAACATAAATTTATACGGACTAACTTAGGTGGTGTTATCATCTCTTTAGAGGTTACCGACTCCACCACTTCCGTCAAAATCACTCCGGTTTATGGTCCACCGCGAACCATATCTCTTTCTCAGATTTGGCTCGAATCCCTATCGTCGTCGTTAAACGCCGTCGAATCCATCAACCTCGCCAAGATCGCCGCCTATAACTCGCTCCGCCTCGTCTCCCCGTAAAAGATTTACGTTTCATCTATACATGATCTATTTTTTTAATCACGAACCACTCCTATTTGCGGCAGGGTATTGTCTTCGCCGTGAAATTTGTTCCGACGACGATGAATCCACCGCATCGGTGGCTATTGATTCAACCCGTTTGGCCGTTTCACTTCTTCATTATTTTTTTTTAAAACAAAAATTTTTAACTGGATTTAGACTTATAATAGAGATGTGAAAAAGTAGGAGCAAGATGGACTTTTTATGTCAATGAATAGTGATCGTCTACCGTACTGATTGTCAGCAACTTAATTTACAAACAAACCATATATATAGAATTTAATATCCCTAAACTAAGATACAATACATACAAGGACATGTGGCTGCAAATATAACCACTCATCAATCTTTTCACCACTTCTTTTCTCACATGCTTTATATTTCACCTTTTTCTTTCTTTATTGAAGAGGTAGTTAAATGAGTGGGAGATAAGAGTATGAGTATTGTTTTTTCTATTTCACGCGCAGAGAGTTAAGGGAAAAAAAGAGTTTTTATTGCCGACCAAACATTATCTCTCATAAACTTAATTTCATCCAAAACCACTGTGAAAATGAAATAAAAGAAAAATTAAAAGCTAGCCACGCATTTAATGCGTTGACGTTCGAAATATTTCGTCACACATTTTGTTATTATTTTTAAGAGCTGTTAAGTTTCTTGGCTAAGAAACATGGTTTTGTTTTTTTTTTTTCCGTTGCCTATATATATATATACCAACATAAAAGTTTCTTTACACACCATAAATGGGTTTTGTGTTATAAACTGATTTTTATTTAGTTATAAATTATTTTATCTAAACTATTTTACAAAATTAAACCCTAATCAGGAAAATAGAACCCTTAGTATTTATATAATTCCAGTTTTGTTCTTAATTATCATTTAATTTATCTATATTATTTAACAAAACTAAACCATAATCAATGGAACCCTTGGTACTTATATGATTCAAATTTTTTCATTCATCTCCTATATATATTTACCCAAAAAAAAAAAAAAGTCTCTTTATACATTATAAAGAGTTTTATGTTAGAGTGATATTTATTCAGTTATCAAATGATATTTATCTTCACTATTTTATAAAACTATATCCTAATCGGCAAAGGGTACCATTGGGTATGTATATAGTTTGGATTTGTTTTTTCCAGTTATCATTGAATTTATTCAGATTATTTTTTCAAAATTATACCCTAATCGGGAAAAGGGAACCCTTGGGTATTTATATAATTCGGATTTTTTCGAGTTATCGTTGAATTTATCCAAATTATTTAACAAAACTAAATCCTAATCGGGAAAAAAAAATCCTTGGATACTTATATAGTTTAGATTAGCGGGAAAAGAACCCTTGGATACTTCTATAGTTTGGATTTTTTTCTAGTTATCATTAAATTTTTCCATATTATTTTTTCAATACTATACCCTAGTCGGGAAAAAGAAACCCTTGGGTATTGGGAATAATTCTATTTTTTTCACTTATTGTTGAATTTATCCAGATTATTTAACAAAACTAAACCCTAATCAAGGAAATGGAAACCCCTGCGTATATATAGTAATATCATGGATATGTTTATTTTTATGTGGTATATGTTTTTCTTATATGGATAAACTGGTTTTAAAACAAATATTGAGAAATTTATCCGACCTAATCAGCAAAAACTAAACTCTCTAATAAGGGAAGGAGAACCCTTGAGTATTTATAATAATATCATAGATATATTTATTTTTATGTGGTATATCGTATAAATTGATTTTAGATAGAAATTGGAAAATTTATCCGAGCTAATATTCAAAACTAAAACCTAATTAGGGAAAGACGAACCCCAATGTATTTATACTAATATCATGTATTTTTTTTATTTGGCATATATTTTCTTATATAGATAAACTGAATTTTAAACATATATTAAGAAATGTATTCAACCTCAATTGATAAAATAATTTTTATTTGACATATGTTTTTGTCATTTTCATTTAGTCAAAAAAAAAGTACATAACTGATGGATTAGATAATATTTACATCAAAACATCTAAGTCCAAGTGTAAATTAAGATACAATACATCTAATGACACGTGGTTGCAAATATAACCGCTCATCAATCTTTTCACCACCCCATTTTCTCACATGTTTTATATTTCACTTTTTATTTGTTTTTATATCTTTATTGAAGAAGTAATTAAATGTATAACAGATAAAAATATGAATACCGTATTCTCCATTTCACACACATAAATTTAAGAGTAAAATAACATTTTCATCGACCAAACATTCTCTCTCATAAACTTAATTCTACCCAAAAATATACAACTTAATATCTCTTTAATTGACATAGTAATTATTAATTTTATAGTATGTAGTTTTTTGATTTGTTGATTTTTCAGACAACTTTAAAATACTTACTTTCAAATAGATGGAAAACTACTTTAATTGTTAAAAAGAAAATATGAAAGAAACGTCATCACGTGACAGTCAAAAGAAAAAGATTTAATAGAAAAGTCAAAAAATCTCATCACACTCACTTATTTCTTCTTCCTTTTTCAGTTTTTTTTCCCCCATTGGCCATTTTGGATCCGTTTTGTCTCTCTCTACCTTACCTTCTCCGATGTTATCGCCGGCGAACTGTGAGCCAAAAGAGGCCACAGCTTGATTGGATCTCCATTCTTCTTCTAGATCCGAGCCGGAACGCGTCTCCCTTTGTCCTCTCGTTATCGGATTCCACCGGTTCCAAAGCTCAGTCGTCTAGTAGAGAAGCCATGAAGCTCTCAAACGGAGAGATGACTACGAGGAGATCCACGAGTCACGATCGTGATTCGCCTAAAGAGAACGGAGGGGAAGGTAGTGTTTCAAAGAGTAAGTCCCGTGGTAAGCAGCTGCTGAAGCTGACGAACAGTGATCAGGTTCGGAAATCGCCGAGGTTTACGCCGGCAGATGAAAAAATCGACAATGTATGTTCGGTTCCGGTGACCGGAAAGTTTGGGTCAAGGAAGAGAAAGTGTAGCAGCGATCCTATTAAGGTTAGTAAGATACGCAATATAATGCAGCTCACTTAGAGGCTAAAAACGCATAATCTTCGTCTTCGATTCATTGCCAAATATGATTATTTTGTTCATTGACATATTTGAAAAAATATCTGATTCTTTCTACCTGAAAATTTAATTTTATGAATTTTCCTTTTACGGATGCGTCCACAGACTTTAATTTTCCGGTTTTGTTTGATAAATTGATACAGAAGGAAAGCTTAGATTCTGTGGGATTGACATTTGAGTAAGTAAAAGCCTCAGAGCATTTGTTATCCATTAGAGAAAAATTTCATAAACATCATTAAGCGTTGATTTTTCTTGGGAATTTTTTGCAGTGACATAGCTGCGATTGCCAAGAGCTTGGAGATGGAAATCATTTCCGAGTGCCAAGATAAGAACGACGACGCTGAAGGTACACCGGGGTTGCAAATTCCGGCCATGGAAATCATCTCCGAGTGCCAAGATAAGAACAACGACGTTGAAGGTTCACCAGGATCGCATATTCCGGCAAAGAGGAAAGTCAGTTCAACCATCAAGCGTTCTAACCAGAGTCTCAGCAATAAAGTAACGAGGAGATCTCCAAGATTGATTAATGGATTAGAGAATGAAGGAGAAGAGAATCTAGGCAAGTCTAAAGAACAAGAGAAGCCTGTGGCATCTCAGAACCCATCTTTAATATCTTCGAAGCTATCTGGAGTTGTTGAGAATGGCCATGGAGAAAAGGTAAACACAATACAAACTTCTGGCTCCGCATTAGCGAAACAGAGGCTCAAGCGTTCTAACCAGAGCCTCAGTAGCAATAAAGTAACGAAGAGATCTCCAAGATTAATTAATGGACCAGAGAATGAGGGAGAAGAGAATCTAGGTAAGTCTAAAGAACAAGAGAAGCCTGTGGCATCTCGGAACCCATCTTTAAGATCTACAAGGCTATCTGGAGTTGTTGAGAATGGCCATGGAGAAACTTTAAACACAGTAACAACATCTGGTCAAGCATTACGTGGTGCGAAACAGGTGAGAAGAACTGAGAAGCTGGTGCAAATTAGTAAGCAAGAGCTATTAAATATTCCTTCAGGCTGCACCAAGTCAACTGTAAATGGTGGTAAGGACAAGACGTTAAGAAAACACAGATCTTCTGAGCTAAATGATATTCACACTAGCTCTATGGAAATTAGGGAAAATGGTAAGAGTAATGGATTTACTATGACGACTGCGTCCGTGGAACAAGTGTCAATGGAGTGTACACTTCAGGGTAAAGCTAGTGATTGTGGTATTGCTGATAAGGGTATGACTGTAGAACTACATGCAAGTTCCTCTGAGATCTACCTCTCTGACATCGAACAGCCGGCAAAGAAGTTAAAAAATTCGGTTGAATATTCGTGTATGAAAAGTTCAGATGAAGATATTTCAACAGAAGCTGCAAGTGGATCTACCTTATCGTCAGAGGGAAATGAGAAACTCACACCATTGGATTTAAATAGTACAACTAAATCAACCAAGAGAAAGGTTGAGCGGTTGACCCGGACTGCTGTCCATGAAAAGCATGAACAAAGTAGTTGTTTTTTCATTGGAGAGCCAATTCCTTGCGAGGAGGCTCAAGAAAGATGGCGCTGGAGATATGATCTTAAGGTAGTTGGTTAATTGCTTTGCACTTGACTACTTAGTTTTTATTTGATCAATAAAGATTTTATAGTCCAATGGTATGTAGATAATAAACCAGTCTTTTCTTTGTCAGTCCCATTAGATAGTATCCCTTTGTTACATCCAACATAACGGAAGCCTCATTTCTTCCTTTTCACTTTTGAAGTATCAGCTTCATTTCTGATTGTGAATTTCATTTATTTTCAGGAACGCAAATCTAAGAGAGGAGGCCAACACTCAGAGTAAGTACTAGATGATTATCAACTTGCTTTTTTTCCAAACATATTGTTACTTCTTATCTCGTTAGTTCTACTATACATTCATTATTCTGAACGTTTCTTTTGAAGAGATGACGAAGACAAGATTATTGCAAATGTCGAATACCATTATGCGCAAGCAAATGTCGACAATCAGACCTTTAGCCTTGGAGACTTTGTCTACATAAAGGTAAAACTTGCTTATCATGAATGTCTTGCCTTTGTAAATAGAAAACAAATAGCTGTGAAAATCTTCAATCTCCAAAATGGTGCCTGAATCATTATAAGAATTCTACAGGGTGAAGAAGAAGAGGACCATGTTGGCAAGATAGTAGAGTTTTTTAAGACAACAGACGAAGAAAGCTACTTCCGAGTTCAATGGTTTTACAGAGCACCGGATACAGTATGTATACAAGCTCTTTTCTGTTTTGCTTATTTAGTTATTCGCGCTGCAACAACTAGTTACTCGTTTGTTTAATGTTTGTAGGTAATGAAACAGGAGGCTACTAATCATGACAAAAGACGTCTCTTTTATTCTACTGTAATGAATGACAATCCAATAGATTGTATTGTTTCTAAAGTTACTGTTTTACAAGTTTCACCTAGGGTATGCTGAGTCAAACTCTTTCTTTTTCTTTCTTTTTTTCATTTTTCAATTTGTTACAATGTGCATTTGAAATTTTCTTGGTTTTACAGGCAGGATTAAAGCCCAAGTCTATAAAATCTGACTTCTATTTTGATATGGAGTATTGTGTGGACTATTCAACATTTCGAACCTTGAAAAATCGTAAGTGCTCATGCTGGTTAAGCAATATATACAAATCAGCTTATGAAGAGATGCCATAGTTTATGAGCAGTTTATACACAGTATCTTTATCTAGCATCTAGGCACAAACCTTGAGCAATCCTGTTTCTTCTTTCTTTTGGTCTCAGTTAAATCTTCCGAAAACAAGCTTGAGTGCAGCGCTGATAAGGTACCTATGGAGTCCACTGAATCTCTATTTGAAGACAAAATATTTGGCAAAGAGCTTCCTGTGCTTGATCTTTACAGTGGTTGTGGTGGAATGTCAACTGGGTTGAATCTTGGAGCCAAGATTTCTGGTGTTGATGTCGTGACGGTACTTGCTTTAAGTAATTAATCTGTATCTCTTTAGTTTACTATGCATAACTCCTTTGCTCTTGGTTCATTTAACATCTGAATTCCATTTTCTTTTTCAGAAATGGTCTGTTGATATGAATTTGGCTGCCTGTAATAGTTTAAAACTGAACCATCCACACACACAGGTCAGAATAGTTTTGGTACCAATTGCTAGATCATATTACTGTAGAATTATACCAAATCTAATGGTGTTGTTTTTGTTTACAGGTTAGGAATGATTCTGCTGGAGACTTCCTCTTACTTTTGAAAGAGTGGGAAAAATTATGCAAGCGCTATGTTTTAAATAATGATAAGACAACTGATACATTAAAACCTGAAAATTCAACAAAAGAAATCAGTGAAAGTAGCTCATCTAGTGACGATGATTCAGAATCTGAAGAGTTCGAAGTTGAAAATCTGGTTGATATATGCTATGGTGATCCTGAAAAAACCGGAGAACCTGGCCTAAAATATAAGGTATGGCAAGAGACTCTCTATGTTGCAATTTTGTTGTTGATCAATCTTTACTCTTCACCATCTCTACTGAAGTTGTAGTTTTTTTAAGATGAATTTATACTCATGGTGATTTCATTAGGTGCGCTGGAAAGGATACAGCAGCAAAGAAGATACTTGGGAGCCAGCAGAGGAATTGTGGTATATGCTTTGATTGAAAAATAATGTTAAAAAAGTTGTTATCTGTATCTAATTAAAACTGTTTGAAATTTTAGCAATTGTGAAGATGCCATTAGGGAGTTTGTAACTAATGGATACAAGTCCAAGATATTGCCACTTCCTGTAAGATTCTTTTTCTTGCCTCGGATTCAATGCTTGATCTTTCGAAAGTTATGCACTGAGAATATATAAAAACTTCTTGTAAATGATTGTTGATCCAGGGTGGTGTTGGTGTGATATGTGGAGGACCACCATGCCAAGGAATTAGTGGCTACAACCGCTTCAGGCATGTTGATACTCCATTGAACGATGAAAGGAATCAACAAATTATAGTATTCATGGACATAGTACAGTACCTGAAACCCGCATACGTGTTAATGGAAAATGTTTGTGATATTCTGCGTTTGGACAAAGGTTCTCTTGGAAGATACGCTTTGAGCCGTCTTGTGAATATGAGATACCAAGCAAGGTTAGGTATCATGACAGCTGGTTGCTATGGTCTTTCTCAATTCCGTTCACGAGTTTTCATGTGGGGAGCTGATCCAAACAGAGTGAGTTTTTATAACTAACTTCCTCAAACTGATCGTTTCATAAACTTAAAATTTGATTATTTGGTAATTCATTTTCAGAACCTACCTCCGTTTCCACTTCCTACTCATGATGTTATTGTCAGATATGGATATCCACTGGAGTTCGAGGTAATAATATTGGTCACAACTTCATACTCTTTGTCTTATGTCTCTGTTTGTTCTTTGCAACTTAACTTTTCATGTTTTCAGAGGAATGTGGTAGCTTATGATGAAGGCCAACCCAGAGACCTTGAAAAAGCCCTTGTTCTAAAAGACGCTATATCAGATCTTCCTAATGTATGTTCTCGTATTTATTTATCATGGTTTAAACCAATGAACGTACGTAAAATATAATTGTTTCATATGCTGTATAGGTCACAAATGATGAAAACAGGGAAAAAATGACTTATGAAACTCCACCAGAAACAGATTTCCAGAGATACATTAGATCAACCAAACAAGGTAAAGTTTCACCATTTGAGTTTTATGTACTTACGACCTCTGGAGTGTAACAGAGTACTTAACTGCATGTATTTTCATATTTAGATATGACAGGCTTTGTAAATGATAAACATACAAAAGGGACAACGCTACTGCTTGATCACAGGCCGTTCCATTTATATGAAGATGATTATCTCCGAGTTTGCCAAATCCCAAAGAGGAAGGTAAGATATAACAAATTTCTTTCTATCCTTCCTCTCTATCCGAAAGATTCTCATGTAGAGAGAGTAAATGTGTTGCAGGGAGCTAATTTCAGAGATCTTCCGGGAATAATTATCAAAAACGACAATTCAGTCTGCCGTGACCCATCAATGAAACCGGTTTTGCTTCCATCAGGAAGGTTTTTGGTAAAGACTCTTAATATGAACTAATAACAAATGAAACTACGTTATATTATTTTCTGTATTGAATCAGCTTTTACTTGTTGCTCTTTTTTAGGTACCTGAGTACACATTTACTTTTCAGCAAGGGAAATCTAAAAGGTATATATATTATTTTTGAACTGTTTCCATCTGAAATCTATTCACTTGTTCTTAAAATTCTTTCTGGATTTCTAATTTTCGCAGACCCTTTGCTCGTCTTTGGTGGGATGAAACAGTTCCAACTGTTTTAACAGTCCCGAGTTGCCACAATCAGGTCACTCCTTAAAAGCCATTTCTCTGCAATTTTTTGTCACATTAATTTATCTTTTTCTTTTGTAAATGTTCTTTTGCTATTTTACAGACGATATTGCATCCGGAGCAAGATCGAATGCTAACTATAAGAGAATCCGCAAGGCTTCAAGGTTTCCCTGATTACTTCCAGTTTTGCGGTACCATTAAAGAAAGGTACTTTACTTTATAAGTAAAAAAAAAAAAAAACAAACCCTAAAAACCAAAGAGACAATAAGTTTCAAAATCTCACTCTCTAATTTCTCTACAGGTATTGTCAGATTGGAAACGCAGTAGCAGTGTCAGTTTCTCGAGCGTTAGGTTATTCACTCGGTATGGCTTTTGGCCGTGAAGCTTGCGACGAGCATTTGATAAAACTTCCTAAGAAATTTTCTCATTCGACTTACCTTGAGCTGCAAGAAACCATTCCTAATTAAAAAAAGGATTATAGTATAAGACTTGGGAAAGTCAGTAGCAGCAGCAAGAAGAATTTGGAGAAGGTTTTTTGTTAGTTCGGTGTACCATTTGTGTTTTTTTTTTTTTTTATATCATTTATTGCCTCTCCATGAGGCTTTATTTAAAATACGGCATTATAAACCTCAGCAATAAGTCAGCATAATCGAACGTTCTCTTTTCTTTTTTTTACATGTTTATGAATTGTGTGAAGTTTCTTGTTTGATATCTTGTAATATCTTGCTCTTAATGAGTTTTTGTTTGTTATCCTTTTGTTGTTCTTGTTTTTGTTTTAACTTTTAAGCATCTTCGTCATTTTCTTCTTAGAATCAAAGAAAACTATGCTGTTAATTGGATAAACAAAATAACTCAGATAATAGATTTACAAAAGTATACAAGACTATAAAGTATTTTTAATGGTAAAACTAATACAAGTCGATCTCAAACTTAATATCTTTATAACAATAGTTTCGAATTACAGACACATAATTTTGCAAAAATCAAAAATTCAACTAAATATGGGGAAAACAAATCACAAATTTAACTATACATAAGAAGAAATATATCATCTCACCAATGTTCAAACTTACATATTAAGTAAGAAAATCATTCTATGTGATAATTCTATATGGAAATAAAAGGATGTATTAAAAAAATCTTTGACCAAGAAAATATTTTGTTAATATATATAAATAAAAACTTATAAAAAAAGTTAAGAGAATATCTTAAAATAACTATTATAATGAAGAGTTTAATCGTGTTTGTTTTCACTGTCTTCATCATCATGTCTTCTGTTCATTGTCGTACTATATCTGCTAGTACTTCAAAAAATAGTTAACTTTTACACTCTCATATTTTAGTTATGGTACATGATTTTTTTTCTTCTTTTTAATGAATATATGTATTGGTTTGATTAATGAGTTTTATTCATAAATATATAGGTTATCAGCCAAAGGACTTTGAAATATTGTGCTTCAAACCAGATCAGTGTATTAACAGAGGACAGCAAGGTTGCAAAGATTTTTGCAAAAACTATGGTTTTCATTTAGGTTATTGTACTATAAACAAATGTTGTTGTGATGTATACGTATCCGGTATCCCCCCCAAAATGAAATAATCTAGGTATATGCTTGATGATAAACAACATTAGTAGTTTTTGTGTGTATTAAATATATATACAGAGATTTAAAGCGGAACAAAAAAAAATTTACCAAACCGATCGAAGCTAGTTTGGTTCAATTCCTTTATTTAAATTTTTTTTTGAAGGAATTTTAAATTAAATCGAAATACGACCCAATAAATATTGAATTAACAAATTAATAAGAATTCGATTCAAAATGTTTTCTCATGCGCTATTTGTGGTACATTTGGCAAATGTGTTGTATAGTGGGAAGAAAATCTGCGGATATCATGTCAAACACCATCTGTGTATCTAAAAATTAAAAACATTTCAAAATAATAAAAGAAAATAGTAAAACCTCTTTAAGAAAATAAATAATATAATTTGTAAATAATACTTTTGAAAATCGAATATGAAACATTATAAAAGACTTTAAATTTATTCGATATGTGTTTTTATTTACAAAATCACATAATATGTAAATAACAGATCCTTAACTCCTACCTAACCCATAAAGAACTATGATATATCTTGATCTAAATCCAGTAACAGCGAATTCAAGATTTCACTACCCAAGTATGGATCTAGACACCCTCTTCCCCGAGAAGTTTTTTTATTTATGAACGTATCTTAATGGAATTTGGATAAAATAGTTGAATTTGATACTAAAATATTTGATGATAGAAAAAAAAACTAAATTTTGGATATCCAGTTCAACAGATAATTGATACAACGAGGTTGAATTAATATTATAAAGAAAAAACATGGTCATAATCAATTTACTTTTCGAATGATTTTTCTTTAATTGCTATTTTTTGAATGATTATGTAACATATTTTTAAAAAGTCGTACTTGTAGATGTAAATACAAACCTATAATGAGGATTGTGACGATAGCCATAACTAAGATAGGGAGTTGAAAAGTTTTATTCATCTGAGAAATTACTAAGAAACTAATAATGTTTTACACAAAAGAAGAACAAAACTACAAAGAAAGACATCTCAATGTGTTATATATATAGAGGAAATTAGAAAAAAAAAAAAAACGATGAATTTTGTAAAAATAAAAAAGAGAAGTAGATATACCCAATTTTGTGCAAATGGATAATATATAGGATATAAACTTATATATAGGATAATATATAATAAAACAGATAAAATATAGAGTTTCAGGTAACAATACTTTTATTTATACAAATGGAATTACAAGATTTGAATAGAAATTTATTAGATGTACATAGTTTAATTATGGAAAACAATAAATTTTAATGAAATATTTGTTTTTCGTTGACTATAACTCTATTTGGAAATAAAAGGAAGTATGAAAAAAGCTTTGAGCAAGAAAATATTTTGTTTTACGTATGCTTGAGGTATTATATATATAATCAGTAAATAGAAACTCATAAGTACAGTTAAGAAGATATCTTAAAATGGCTGTCACAAAAAAGGTTTTAAAAGTGTTTGTTTTCGCTGTTCTCTTCATCATGTCTTATGTTCATTGTCGTACTACATCTGTTAGTACTCTGAGTAATGATTTTAGTTATGGTGCGTGATTTTTTCCTTTAATGAATATCTATCTATTGGTTTAATGATTTTTATTCATAAATATATAGATTACAAGACAAAGAATCCGGCCGTATTGTGCTTCCCCTCCGATCCTTGTATTGAAGGTGGGGAGAAAGGTTGTGATGATTTCTGCAAAGACTATGGTTTTTATTTAGGTTACTGTACTAATAACCCTCCAAGATGTTCTTGTGATACGTATAAGCCCCCAAGATGAGATATATATGTATGAGTATTTGCTTGATAATTGATAAATAACATCATTAGCTTTTATGCGTTCTACATATCTATATATAAGATTTAGAGCGGAGTAAAAACTTACCAAACCGAAACTAATTTGATTATATTCAATTGATTTTTTTATAAAAAAAAAAAAAATTGAAGGCTATCTAAAACTTAATTGAAATACAAAACAACTCAATGAATATTGAAATAAGAAATCGGTTGAAAGCGTTTTTCTTTCATGTGCTATTCGCGGTACATTGATAGATGTGTTGTATATTTCAATATGATGGAAATAAATCAAAGGAAGAAAATATGAGGTTACAAATTAATAGTAGTATAATTTAATTTAATAAGATGAATCTACTTCACAGTTGATTTAGATAATTTATTCAATTGAATACTTAACTATTGGGTTGTCACTTATCAACTTCTTAAACTTTCTCTATCAATAAAAAAATAAAAGCCTTGATTTTTTGGGTTTTATGCATTTAGCAATTTATCAATGACCACCAGATTTCTCATTAATTTTCCTGACCTATGACACTATCTTCGTCTTTGCCATAGTTCTTTCCTCGCCTCTTTGGTTTTCTTGACATTTCCACTTTTTGGGTATTATATTCGTCAAATCGCTTCCTCAAATCGTTTTCCCTTGTTGTGGGATCGCCGCAGATTCTCATCAACCAAGACACTCGCATTCCCGCTACAGTTATCAACACGACTATACCAGACTTATATTTAAAGCTCGTGTTTTGATTTAATGTTCTGAAACCGTATGTAAAAAGTATATTTTTTCTTTGATATAATTTAACATTACATTAACAAAAAAAAAGACTTATATTCAGAGGACCATTGAGTGTTACCATCGGCTAGATCTGATGAATTTGTGAATGTTCAAGCTTTTTTCGGCACCATTTCCCTGACAAATGAAGAAGATTAATATGAATGGAAAATAAATAGTTGTGTCTCAGATAAGTTTTGAACGTGTGGATCAACGATGCAATTTTGGTTGTCATAAATTTCTATCATCTCAACCGCCCTCCGTTTACGACAATAACTATGATCTTTACTCTTCACAACAACTACGCTCTACTATCCGAAGATCCCAAAATTCGATCTCGACATATGATACATCTTTGTTTTCATTAACTAAAACTTTTTTGGGCTGTAGTAATATTTGGGCAAAAAAGCTTTCCTATTGGGTTGTATCTTTTTCTTTCATGCTTTTAATAGAAAAAAATTTATCAAAAAAATTAATTTAATTGGATCTCAAACTTAATATGTTTATACAAATAATTTCGAATTAAAGTCACATAATTTTGCAAATTTGATTTCAAAAATCAACTAAATATGAGGAAATAAATCAAAAATTTAATTATTATAAGAAAAAATATATCATCTCATCAATGTCAACACGTGCATATTAGGTTAGAAAAATATTCTATGTGTTTTTCGTGGACTATATGGACACAAAAGGAAGTATCAAAAAAGCTTTGACCAAGAAAATATTTCGCTTAACGTATGTTGTGCTATTATATAAATAATCAGTGCAAGTAAATAAAAACTCATAAAAAATTAAGAGGATATCTTAAAATGGCTATCACAACGAAGAGTTTAATCGCGTTTGTTTTCACTGTTCTCTTCATCATGTCTTTTGTTCATAGTCATACGACATCTGCTAGTACTTCGAGAAATGATTAACTTTTATACTCTCATTTTTTAGTTATTGGTGCATGATTTTTTATTTTTTCCTTTTAATGAATATATCTATTAATTTAATGATTATTATTCATAAATATATAGGTTATCAGAGAAAGAACCTGGAGATATTATGCTTCAACAAAAATCCATGTGAATACCGGAGGCATAAAGGTTGCGATGAATTTTGCAAAAACCTTGGTTATTATTTAGGTTTCTGTAAAAAATGGGGCCAATGTTGTTGTGATACATATAAGACCCCACCCACCAACATGAACTAATCTAATCATATGTATTGGTATGTGCTTGATAAATAACATCAGTAGCTTTTACGCGTTTTAAATTATATATACAACAAATTTAGAGCGGAGCAAACAAAAATTACTAGTGAAACTAGTTTGATTATATTCAATTGATTTTTATAAAAATATTGAAGGGTATCTAAAACTAAATCAAAATACAAAACAACTCAATAAATATTGAATAATTCTATTTTTTTCCACTTATCGTTGAATTTATCCAGATTATTTAACAAAACTAAACCCTAATCAAGGAAATGGAAACCCCTACGTATATATAGTAATATCATGGATATGTTTATTTTTATGTGGTATATGTTTTTCTTATACGGATAAACTGGTTTTAAAACAAATATTGAGAAATTTATCCGACCTTATCAGCAAAAACTAAACTCTAATAAGGGATTGAGAACCCCTGAATATTTATAATGATATCACAGATATGTTTATTTTTATGTGGCAAATCGTATAAATTAATTTTTAGATAGAAATTGGAAAATTTATCCGAACTAATATTCAAAACTAAAACCTAATTAGGGAAAGACGAACCCCAATGTATTTATATTAATATCATGTATATATATTTTTTTTATTTGGTATATATTTTCTTATAGGGATAAATTAAATTTTAAACATATATTAAGAAATGTATTCAACCTAAATTGATAAAATAATTTTTATTTGACATATGTTTTTGTCATTTTCATTAAGTAAAAAGAAAAGTATATAACTGACCTAAACAAACTAATGGATTATATAATATTTACATCAAAAAATCTAAGTCCAAGTGTAAATTAAGATATAAGGATACGTGGCTGCAAATATAACCACTCATCAATCTTTTCACCACCCCATTTTTTCACATGCTTTATATTTCACTTTTTATTTATTTTTATTTCTTTATTGAAGAAATAATTAAATGTGTAGAAAATAAAAGTATGAGTACTCTATTCTCCATTTCACACGCATAAATTTAAGGGTAAAAAAAAGTTTTCATCGACCAAACATTCTCTCTCATAAACTTAATTCTACCCAAAAATATACAACTTAATATTTCTTTAATTGACATAGTAATTATTAATTTTATAGTATGTAGTTTTTTTATTTGTTGATTTTTCAGACAACTTTAAAATACTTAAGGGGGGTGTATTTAACTGTTGTTTTTAAAAGGTTTTGGGTTTTCTTAAAATACCATGTTATTCAACTAAGGATTTTAAAATATCTTCTCAAATCCGGTGTTATTGAAAATAAGATCTATGTAAAGTCATTTAAAATCATTTACAATCCTCTGTTATTCAAACAAGACTTTTTAAAAATCATATCAAATCCATTGTTATTAAAAATGTTTTAAGTATTGGGATTTTAATGACTGCAGAAGATTTTAGAGAATTTTAGGAGATTTTCTTAATTAAAAATATAAAGATCCAAATCTCATGGTTTTAGGTGGAATTGTAGGGGATTTTAATACCAAATCATATGAACTTCTTTAAAATCATCTAAAACCATCAACATCATCTAAAATCTTATTAAAACTCAAATAACTCTAAATGCCAAATTCAATATATCTCCTTATTTTCAAATAGATGAAAAAGTACTTTAATTGTTAAAAAGAAAATATGCAAGAAACGCCATCACGTGACAGTCAAAAGAAAAAGATTTAATAGAAAAGTCAAAAAATCTCACCACACTCACTTGATACTTCCTTTTTCAGTTTTTTTTCTTCCATTGGCCATTTTGGATCCTTTCGTCTCTCTCTACATAATTTTGCAAATTTGATTTCAAAAATCAACTAAATATGAGGAAATAAATCAAAAATTTAATTATTATAAGAAAAAATATATCATCTCATCAATGTCCACACATACATATTAGATTAGAAAAATATTCTATATGTTTTTAGTAGACTATATGAACATAAAAGGAAGTATCAAAAAAGTTTTGACCAAGAAAATATTTTACTTAACTTATGCTTGTGCTATTATATATATAATCAGTGCAAGTAAATAAAAACTTATAAAAAATTAAGAGAATATCATAAAATAGCTATTACAACTTATGCTTGTGCTATTATATATATAATCAATCAGTGCAAGTAAATAAAAACTTATAAAAAATTAAGAGAATATCATAAAATAGCTATTACAACGAAGAGTTTAATCGCGTTTGTTTTCACTGTTCTCTTCATCATGTTTTCTGTTCATAGTCATACAACATTTGCTAGTACTTCGAGAAATGGTTAAATTTTATACTCTCATTTGTTAGTTACGGTGCATGATTTTTTATTTTTTCCTTTTAATGAATATATCTATTAACTTAATGATTATTGTTCATAAATATATAGGTTATCAGAGAAAGAACCTGGAGATATTATGCTTCAATAGAAATCTGTGTGAATACCGGGAGCATAAAGGTTGCGATGAATTTTGCAAAAACCTTGGTTACTATTTAGGTTTTTGTAAAAAAATGGGGCCAATGTTGTTGTCATACATATAAGACTCCACCCACCAACATGAACTAATTTAATCATATGTATTAGTATGTGCTTGATAAATAACATTAATAGCTTTTATGCGTTTTAAATTATCTATACAACAGATTTATAGCGGAACAAACAAAATTACCAGTGAAACTAGTTTGATTATATTCAATTGATTTTTATAAAAATATTGAAGGTTATCTAAAACTAAATCAAAATACAAAAAATAACTCAATAAATATTGAAATAAAAAAAATTAATTAGAAATTGGTCCAAAACCTTTTTTTGGACATTTCTCACGTGTCTATTCGTGATACATTGGTAAATATGTTGTATTTCAATTTAGTGGAAAAAATCGAAAAGCAAATTTGAAGATACAAATTATAGTATAATTTAACTTAAACAAAGCTGGTAAAATGAATTTACTTCATAATTGATTTAGATAATTTATATTTGGAATTCGATTAAAAAAAGCCTCAACTATTCACGATTTATCAAAAGAAAACTTGAATTTTTGGACTGATCAAAATATCCTGAATTTTTTTTGACTTGCCAATTTATTAGCAAAGTTTCACGTAAATTTTGCTAATAAATTGACAAGTAAAAAGAGTTCAGGATTTTTTTAGTCAATCCGAAAATTCATGTTTTTTTTTTTATGATTCGTGAAAATTCGAGGTTTTTTCTAAATGGGATACTTGACCATTGGGATGGTCACAGCTTCTTAAACTCTGTCTATAAATAAATCTATAAAAATTCAAAACCCTCGATTTTAAGGTTTTTAAGCATTTAGCAATGTCAATGGCCACCAAATTCCTCATTTCGCGACCTAGAAGAACACTATCTTCGTCTTTGTCATTGCTTTCTCCTCGCCTCTTTGGTTTACTCGAAAGCTTCACTTTCCGAAAATCAGATTAGTTGAAGCGTTTCCTCAAATCGTTTTCCTCTGTTGTGCCTAGCTCCGGGATTGATCAAGATGTCGCCGCAGCTTCTCTTAACCAAGACACTCGCATTCTGGCTACAGTTATCACGGGATTTCTTGGTTCCGGAAAGGTATTGGAATCGAATTACATTATTTAGGGTTTATCTATCAAAAAATTTGTCTTCCTTCTGCTGATTTCTGATTTGTTTGTTCGTATCTTCAGACAACTCTTTTGAATCATATTTTGACTTCAAATCATGGGAAGCGTATAACAGTCATAGAAAATGAGGTTTGATTTGTATCACACAATTTATTTAGTAAACACAATATTAAGAGCTTAACGATAGCAAAGATAAAAGCAGAGGCACCTACGGAGAGAATCGCAACCACCTTTCCCATCTTTTCTTTTGAGTGCACAGATAATGGTACATGTGCCGGGTTCACACTTTGTTGGTAATGCTATAACCTCACTTCACCTTACTGGTTGTCGAAGATGCTGTCCGACTATAACTCCTGTTACAACTCCGAGTAAATATGATGATGAAAAAAATGTTAGTGAAAATGTGTAAAAAAATGTTTCTTTACAATTCTACAATATCTCGATCCATGTTAAAATTATTCGGATTCGAATCCGTGGCTTTTATATATCATGTTCTCGGATATTTGTTCAAAGTAGATAGATATGAATTCAAAAAAAAAAAAATTAATTGAAAATATTAAAAACTATTTTAAAATATAAATTTTAATTTTTAGATAATACATGTGAAAATAAATTTAAAAGATCACAAAAAAAACTAAACTGTATTTTTTTTATAGAAAATCACAAAGGAATAACGTTTTTTCACAATCAATTTGTTTTTGAATGATTACTTATGATGTATATTCAAACGGTTGCAAAAGTAAATGCAAACCTATCAGGAGGATTGTGAAGATAGTTATGACATTGACGGAGAGTTGAAAGGATTTCTTCATCTGATTTTTACCAAAAAACTGTATTTTGCAAATTATAAGAGAAGATGAATAAAAAAAGACATCTACGGTATATGATTTTTTGAATAAAAGGAATTTTTCATATCTAATTTTGACTTCTTTTGGTTCACAATTACATATCTAATTTGGAATACAAAATGGCAACGTAATCGAAAGGCAAAGTAGGAAAATGATATTATACTAACATTAGTTTTTTTATACCAATGGATGTATAGAATTTGAAAAAAAAATACTATTTAATATTATTATTTAGTCATTGACTGGAATAGATTTTAATCCAAATATTCGTTTGCTATTCAATGCATGGTCAACTAATTTATACATATAGTCAAGATTTGCTTGTTTTATAACTGTACTCCTACACCCTCTAGGACCACGACGAATTCAAGGAGAAGAAATGACTTGAGAGAGAGTGAGGGTGACTATTTTTTAAAGCAAATTATAGCACTTTTTAAAAAAAAATTAAATACGTAAAATATTAACTTTTAGAAGTGTTATTTTCCTACTTTTAAGTGGAATCACAGAATTCAATATCATCTGATGATTCACAACAACAAGTAATCCACAGACACACACATATGACATCGAAGCCTTATTTATTAACATACTTCGGTCACACAAGGAACTAACCTTGCTTCCGTTTGGGACCGGCTTTGGTTTTCTCCATTTATGAGTTTATCAGACCGTGCTACGACGACACTGAAACCTCTCTCCTTCAAACTTTCACAAACCTCCCGCAACTTGGAGGCTTCTACAAAGCTGTGGCTCTGACCATCTAAGAGTATCACAATATCTGTTCTTGCGTCAGCATAGGTCGATGCCACGACAAGTATCGTCAGTAAAAGAAAGTTACACCCCTCACCTGGAATAGTATATCAGATGTAAATAACAGACATGTATTTGTTAAAAATAAAAATAAAAACAGACAAAACGGTTAAAGTAAAAGAATCCACCTTTGATCTGTCTATCGAAACGAAATCCGTGAATCAAATAATCATCTCTCAGAGCATCTGATAACGTATCACTATCCAAAACGAGACCATTGATTTCCAAAGACCCAGTATAACCTTTCGCCCAAAGAGAAATTCTTAGACGCCGTAGCATTTCACAAGGTTCGGTTTGTTCAAGGATTAAGCCATCCTCCATGAGCCAAAAGACACAACAATTGTGAGAATCTGCGAGAGGTTTAACAAAGAAATAAATCACATGGTGAGTACAAGAAATTACATTCATAAAAAACTATCTCGAGCAAAGGGGTAGATCTTACAGCGGTCGCTCATGGGAACATCTCCGGTCAAGGTTTCAAAGGATTCATCGAGAGGTCTCATGGATGACAGAAACAATAGCCTCCTCCAATCCTCCTCTATCCTTGTCCTTGTGCCTCTTCTCCGTTTCAAAAACTTGTTTGTCAAGAACCTGACCGCGCTTTCTCTAGGAAGCTCCCACTGCTCTTCAGTGAAAACGCCAACATATCTAGCATATAAACATTCTAGAAGGAAGACGAGGTCTTTTGGGAACTGCTTTGAGAGAACAACCAAATTTACTGTCTTAGACCTTCTTATTACCCACGCGTGAATGTCCACTAACATCGACCAAGTCCTCTCTTCTCTCCCTAACATGGAAATATCATGAATTGTGATTTCTGCTTCCTCAAATTTACGCACCAAATCATCCGATAACAAATACTTCCCAGCGTAAGCATAGATTGACACCTTCCCACAATAGAAATCCTCAAGAGCTTTTTTGATTTCCTTTAAAAAGGATTCAGGATCGGCCTCATCAGGGATTGGGTAATCTTGCACGTCCCAAAAGACAGCCGCATCAGCACCTTGTATATTACGGGCGGGAAATACAAGTCGCGATCAAGCTCTTTTTCGTCGGACATGGTTTTCGGATGAGAAAAACTGCGGATGCGAGACTTTTGTGAATTTTAGGGTTAGATCTGTGTGCTGTGTCTCTTCTGCCTCTATCTATCTCTTTATTTAAAGGTCAGAGAGTATCTTATTGGGCTGGGTTTGGCATTAAGGAGTTTTCGTTTTGAAGATAAATTTAGAAAGAAATTAAATTTTAATCCCTTTATTAAATAAATATTTAGTGTAAAACTATTAAACTTAGATCTTGAAATTTTATTTTTTATCTAGAGTGGTACTTTCATTAAAAAAACAATTAAACTAAACTTCTATTACACTGACTTCAATTTCATTTTTCTTTTGCGAACTGACATGTTGAAAACCACATCCAAATAAATCATAGATTTTACAAAGAGGTCGGCCAATATAAAACAAGAAACATTATTAATCCTTCATAGGTTGTAGGGGCTCGATACCACATTTCCATTTCTCTTTGTATAGTTTTGTTTTCTAGTTTGTAGGATCGTTTAATGATCCAATTGGTTTCTCTTTTGTATATGTAGAAACCTTTAGTGGCCAGATAATGACGCTAATTTTATTTTTCTTTAAAAATAGGTTTACAAGGACACATGAACCACCATTTACACCCAATGTATTTTTTTTTTATACCATTTAACTTATATTTTAGGATCATAGCTTACTCTTCTCAGTCTAGACTTCACATATTATAAATAAGCAAATTTCCTAGATAATGTGAAATGCATTCTAGTACATTAATCACACAAACATTGAGTCCAACTCAGATTTGTACCATGTAAAAACCTAAACCGAACCTATAGAACAAAGAGACATTTAATACGTCTGAGGTTAACATCCTCAAGCACAAACCCACGTATATGAAGCTGTCTTACTCCAGGGAAGAGATTGCATGTCTTTTAAACCATCCTTGAAAAAACATTATAAAAGGTTTAGAACTTTCATATCGGATATGCATAAGCATGAAAAGACGTTAGGTAAGGGGGTGGACGAATACAAATCATATTTGTCTTCTGATATTGGCTCATGTATTAAATCTGTACATAAAACACTCAAACTTATTTCCAACTTCCAACGATCCAACCTTACACAAATGAATATAGTGAGCTACTCCAAAATATTTGGAACTCAATAGGCCTATTCTAAAACTAACTCATTAAAAAGCCCATTAAAGATAAAGCGTTTTCAGCCATATCAGTATCGGGTCATGTCGGGTTGGACCCTAAAGAAATAAATATATTTCTTCTTCCACCAAAACCCTAATACATGTCCAATTAATCCCAACCGCATCTAACCTGAACCGCATCCGATCCGAATTTTCGTAATATTCGAATGGGACCTATGAGTCTAACTCAAAAACTCGAATAATCCGAACCGAATCCGATTGGATACCCGGACACTAGACCCGGCTCGAGGCATAAACAGGGTAAACCAGTGCTTATGTTCCAAAATTTTAAAGCCCGAATTTTTAAAAGTCAATACAATATTTTAACTTTTAATATGGACTAAAAGAGAACCGAGTTGTAGGGATATTTATTACTAGACCAATTAAAGCCCATTAAAGTATGAATCAGCATAGGTATAATTTGTTTTTTCTGGTCTCATGGATAAATATTTTATGTTTGCAATTGATAGATAAGTTATTTTACTGTAGTCATGGTAATTTTAAAATCAGTACAATGCTACCCAATTAAATATGTCTATATATGTGTTCTAATTCAAATTTTCTTATTTGTTTATTCAATTGTATGTTTTGTAAAACTATGGTTATTTAACAATTAGTATTATTTTATCACGTTTGTGTAGTTGAGTTTCGTCTCTCGTTTTTTTTTATATTTTCTTTCATTGGAAATGTCGAATTTTTCTTTTATAACTCTGTTTTTTTTTCTCTGTCTCGTATTATGTTTTTTTGGTTTTCAATTTAGAAAATGCATACTTTTTAATCTTGCTTACGATATTTGGTACGGTTGGAACGGCCCTAGTTAAAACCCCCATAATTTGCTCTGTTATCTCAAAACCCAGCAACGAACTTGTTCTCCTATCAAATATCAAACTTTTTCCATGAATTCCAGATTTAGATTTTCAAACCCTAAATTACATTCTTGTATATCATTTACAAGTTTCCGATAAATTGATTCAATCTCTGTTTTTCTCAAAGCAATATATGAAAAATAGCAAATGCAAAGGCATGAGTTAATAGCTGCTTCTCATGTAGAGAAAAGTCTGTTGCTGGAGAGAGAAGAGAGAATCTCAATTTTTGTTTGTTGTTATTGTGTGATTTTAGTTAAAGTAAAAAAAACAGAATAAATTTGCAATTTTTATTTGGAAAAAGATGTCCATAACCCTAAATAGTTTATTTGGACCTATATATCCCACACAGAGTTTTTTTATCCATATAATGTATACTATAGTTTTGTGTACTATATAAATGGTAACTCTAAACAGAATATAGTTTTTGTCCATAACCCTAATTATGCAAAAGTAGATTCCTTCTCAGAGATTTCATCATGAAATCTCAACAGTTTTTTTTTTAAAGGATAGTTAGAGACTTTCAGATGAAGTCTCAGGAGAATAAAGTCAATTGCAATACTAGACCTTAGTTGACTAGAAAGACTTCATTATGAAATCTGTTTTTGCGAAATCGTGAAAAAACCACAAAACTTTACCTAGTTTCGGTTTGAATTCGTCTTAAGCTTCGTTGACGGCCAAGAGCTGCTCACACCATCGGTACCAAAGAAACCCAGTTGTTATTATGCACAAATCTTGGTAAATGCGTTAGATCAAAGGTGGACGAATTTGAAAAACAAGAAATTGAAAATTTGTTGGAATAAATTGTAGAAGAAATCGACGATAACGAAACTATTAGTTCACATTTGATCATTAATATTATGTTAAAATAAAAAAGAAGTAACATATACCAATTTTGTGCAAATGGATAATATATAGGATATAAATCTATATATAGGATAATATATAATAAAATAGATAAAACATAGAGTTTTAGGTAACAATATTTTTATTTATACAATGGAAGTACAAGATTTGAATAGAAATTTATTAGATGTACATAGTTTAATTATGGAAAACAATAAATTTTAATGCACTATTTGTTTTTCGTTGGCTATAACTTTATCAGGAAATAATAGGAAGTATTAAAAACTCTTTGACCAAGAAAATATTTTGTTTCATGTATGCTTGTGCTATTATATATACAACCAATAAATAGAAACTCATAAATAAAGTTAAAAAGATATCTTAAAATGGCTATCGCAAAGAAGACTTTAATCGTTTTTGTTTTTGTTGATCTCTTCATTATGTCTTATGTTCATTGTCGTACTACATCGGCTAATAATGGTTTATATGCTCTCACTTTTTATGGTGCATGATTTTTTTTCCTTTTAATGAATATATATATATATATATATATTTATCTATTGGTTTAATGATTTTTATTCATAAATATATAGGTTACAAGACAAAAAACCTAGCCGTATTGTGCTTTCCCTCAGATCCCTGTATTGAAGGTGGAGAGAAAGGTTGCGATGATTTCTGCAAAGACTATGGTTTTTATTTAGGCTACTGTATTAATAAACCCCCAAGATGTTGTTGTGATACGTATAAGCCCCCAAGATGAGGTATCATATATATTGGTATATGCTTGATAATTGATAAATAAATTCATTACCTTTTATGTGTTCTAAATAACTATATATAAGATTTAGAGCATAACAAAAAACTTACCAAACCGAAGCTAGATTGATTTATAAAAAAAATTGAAGGCTATCTGAAACTAAATCGAAACACAAAACAACTCAATGAATTTTGAAATAAGAAATCGGTCGAAAGCATTTTTTTCATGTGCTATTCGCGGTACATTGGTAAATGTGTTGTATATTTCAATATGATGGAAATAAATCAAAGGAAGAAAATCTGAGGTTACAAATTAATAGTAGTATAATTTAACTTCACAATTGATTTAGATAATTTATTCGAATTGAATATTTAACTATTAGGTTGTCACTTGTCAACTTCTTAAACTCTGTCTATCAATAAAAAAAATTAAAAGTCTTGATTTTTAGGGTTTTACGTTTTTAACAATTTGTCAATGCCCACCAGATTTCTCATTAATTTTGCAACCTATAACACTATCTTCGTCTTTGACATTGCTCTCTCCTCGCCTCTTTGGTTTACTCGACAGTTTCACTTTCTGGGTATTAGATTCGTCAAATCGCTTCCTCAAATCGTTTTCCTCTGTTGTGGGATCGCCACAGCTTCTCTTTAACCAAGACACTCGCATTCCTGTTACAGTTATAAACACGACTATAACAGACTTATATTTAAAGCTCGTGTATAAAATTATTTTTTTTTTCTTTGAGTATAATTTAACATTATATTAAAAAAAAAAAAAAAGAGATTTATATTCATAGGACCATTGGATGCTACCATTGGCTAGGTCTGATGAACTTGTGAAATATGATCAATAAATATGATCCTTACTCTCCACAACGACTACGCTCTACTATCCGGAGATCCCAAAATTCGATCTCGACATTTTATTCATCTTTGTTTTCATTAACTCAAACTTTTTTGGGCTATAATAATATTTGGACTTTAATTTCTCTGATTAGGAACTTCCCCAAAAAAAGCTTCTCTATTGGGTTGTATCTTTTTCTTACATGCTTCCATTAGAAAAAAGTTTATCAAAAAAATTAAAACAATTGGATCTCAAACTTAATATCTTTATACAAATAATTTCGAATTAAAGTCACATAATTTTGCAAATTTGATTTCAAAAATCAACTAAAGATGGGAAACAAATCACAAATTTAATTATTGTAAGAAGAAATATATTATCTCATCAATGTCCAAACGTACACATTAGGTTAGAAAAGCATTCTATGTGTTTTTCGTGGACTATAATTCTACATGGACATAAAAGGAAGTATCAAAAAAGCTTTGACTAAGAATTTTTTTTTTTTAACGTATGCTTATGCTATTATATATATAATCAGTGCAAGTAAACAAAAACTCATAAAAACGTTAAGAAAATATCTTAAAATGGCTATCACAATGAAGACTTTAATCGCGTTGGTTTTCACTGTTCTCTTCATTATGTCATCTGTTCATATGGTTAATTTTTATACTCTCATTTTTTAGTTATGGTGCATGATTCTTTTTTTTCCTATTAATAAATATATTTATTAATTTAATGATTATTATTTATAAATATATAGGTTATCAGAGAAAGAACGTGAAGATATTATACTTCAATAAAAATCCGTGTAAATACCGGGGCATAAAGGTTGCGATGAATTTTGCAAAAACCTTGGTTATTATTTAGGTTTTTGTAAAAAATTGGGCCAATTTTGTTGTGATACGTATAAGTTCCCACCCTCCAACATGAAATAATCTACTCATATGTATTGGAATGTGTTTGATAAATAAAGCTTTTATATGTTTTAAATATCGTTACAACATATTTAGAGCGGAACAAACAAAAATTTCCAATCTAAAGCTAGTTTGATTATATTCAATTTATTTTCTTAAAAAAATTGAAAGTTATCTAAAACTAAATCGAAATACAAAACAACTCAATAAATATTGAAATAAGAAAATTAATTAGAAATCGGTCCAAAATCTTTTTTTTTACATTTTTCACGTGCCAATTCGCCATACATTAATAAATGTGTTGTATTTTAATTTAATGGAAAAAATCAAAAAGAAAATATGAATATACAAATTATAGTATAATTTAACTTAAACAAAGTTGGTAAAATGAATTTAATTCACAATTGATTTAGATACTTTATATTCGAAAAATCAGTTAAAAAAGTTTTAACTATTCACGAATCATAAAAAACACGAATTTTTGGATTGACCAAAATATCCTAATTTTTTTTTATTTGCCAATTTTTTAGCAAAGTTTCAAGTAAATTTTGCCAATTGCCAATTCAGGTTTTTTAAGTGAAAATTCGTGTTTTTTTTACTATTTTTTCTGAATTGATTATTTGACCATCGGGGTTGTCACAGCTTCTTAAACTCTGTCTATAAATAAATCTATAAAAATTCAAAACCCTCGATTTTAAGGTTTTTACGCATTTAGCAATTTGTCAATGGCGACCAGATTCTTCATTTCACGACCTAGAACACTATCTTCGTCATTGCTCTCTCTTCGCCTCTTTGGTTTGCTCGAAAATTTCACTTTCCGGGAATCAAATTCGTTGAAACGCTTCTTCAAATCGTTTTCCTCTGTTGTGCCGAGCTCCGGGATCGCGCAAGATGTCGCCGCAGCTTCTCTTAACCCAGACACTCGCATTCCGGCTACAGTTATCACCGGATTTCTTGGTTCCGGAAAGGTATCGGAATCGAATTACATTATTTAGGGTTTATCTATCGGGAAATTTGTCTTCCTGCTGCTGATTTCTGATTTGTTTGTTCGTATCTGCAGACAACTCTTTTGAATCATATTTTGACTTCAAATCATGGGAAGCGTATAGCAGTCATAGAAAATGAGGTTTGATTTGAATCACACAATTTATTTTCCCCAATTTATGTTGCCTGCAGATAATTAGATTAACATTTTGGATTTGTGGATATGAACAGTTTGGGGAGGTTGATATCGATGGATCTCTAGTTGCAAGTCACTCTTCTTCCTCTGATGATATATTAATGGTGAATAATGGTTGTTTATGCTGTACTGTTCGTGGAGATTTAGTCAAAATGCTTCTTGAGTTGGTTACGAAGAAAGGAGACAGATTTGACCATATTGTCATTGAAACCACCGGTATGTGAAAACCTTAGTTGAGAGTTATGCGAGGCTAAAAGTTTGGCTTTTGTTAATTTTTGAGTCTGTTGTTGAGATTGAGTTCTTCTTTATCTTCTTAGGACTTGCGAAACCTGGTCCTGTCATTGAGACATTTTGTAGTGATGAATTGCTTCCAAGGTATATCAAATTAGATGGTGTTGTTACACTTGTTGACTCCAAGCATGCAATGCAGCATTTGAATGAAGTGAAACCAAGATTCGTTGTGAACGAGGCTGTTGAACAAATTGCTTATGCTGATCGTATAGTTTTGAATAAGGTTTGTTATAATGACATCCTTGCTTCAGATGAATCAACTTGAAGGATAGAAATAGTATAGTCTCTTATACTTTCACATATTTCTCTGGCAGATTGATTTGGTTACCGAGCCTGAGATTAAGCACTTAACTAAGAGAATCAAGGTAAGAGACTTCTTAGCTCATGAAAACTGTGTCTTTGATGAAAATGTATGTTGAATTGACACTTGTTCTTTTATTTGTGGTACCAAATAGCAAATTAACTCTATGGCACCTATCAAACACACCAAATTCGGAGATGTTGATATGGATTTTGTCTTAGGAGTCGGAGGTTATGATCTCGAGAGGTACGTTTCTCTTCCTTAGAACTGTCTGTGTTCTCCCTCTTCCTTTTAAGTATCCTAAAACACACATACTTTTTCAAGAATTGATTCAGAGGTCAATGCAAACGACTTAAGTTGTACAGAGAATCATGATCATCATCACCATCAATGTGGCCATGGTATCTATCTTCAAACCGAAACGAGTTTACGATTAGTATCTTCAGTTTTGACTTTTCTCATTATGCGTGGGTGATAATAATAATACAGGAAAGCACAAAGAACATCAACATGACCATGTCCATGACTCTGCTGTCACAAGTGTTAGCATCGTTTCCGAAGGAAAACTTGATCTTGATGAGGTAAGAAGTTACTTTACTCCATCTCTTAGCTGATTCTTGATTCCATCATGCATCTTCCTTGACCCTTACTAATAGCTAAACCTGTATAGGTTGATGATTGGTTAGAAAGATTAATCGAAGAAAAAGGCGATGATTTATACAGAATGAAAGGTGTTCTCTCCATTGAGAGCTCTGATCAACGTTATATTTTCCAGGTTCTTGATACACGTATTCACTTAATTTAAAGAATCTTGTATAGTTTCTTCAAATCTGTGAGTCTGAGAAATGAAGAATTTGGAAATTCGTTGCAGGGAGTTCATTCGATGTTAGATGGATCCTCGGGAAAATCATGGGGACCGGAAGAGAAGCGGATAAACAAACTTGTGTTCATCGGAAGAAATTTAGATGAGACTATTCTCAAGAAAGGTTTCAGAGGTTGTCTTGTGTAAGAACTTAGAAACAGGGTAGTCATGTTGTGATTCTAGCTTAGGTTGGTTTAGACTTTAGAATTTAGATGTAATTTAAACCGGGATAAACCGAGTTTATCTCTTATGTTCACAACTTACCGGGTTTCAAATAGAAATGGGAAAATGTATTTTAGCGATAGCTGAGCCATTTGTCCTATGTGGATTTCACAGAATGACGTGGCAGTCCAGGTGTTCAACGCTGGCATCTACGTGGCAGGTGGTTCTTTGAAATTGACTTGAATTATAATAATAATAGAAGTCATTACTTATTATCCGTTTGGATTCATGCCTTAATACGAAAATGTTAGTAGGTTTATTGGTTTGTGTATTTTAATGGATTTGAAATCCAAATCAAATTTAGTGTTATTAGTTCTATCATTCTAAAATACATGTTTAAATCTAGTGTTATTGGTTCTATGATTTATAAATATTAATTTAAATTATGTGTTATTCAATCATACGGATTTACTTATAGATTTGATTTTACAATAGATTTTAATGGATTTGGAAGGATTTCTTTGTTAAAAATACAAAGACTCAAATTCGAGGGAAAACCTCCGGATTTGCAAATACTAATTAAAATCAATGAACGAATAATTGAAATCTATTCAATCATGCGCTATAAGTTTGTTTAATTTGGATATTATAAATTATGAAATTGACTAAATATTTTAGATTTTATCATCTTCATCTTTTTGCTTTCGAGTATTGGGTTTAAACTGAGAATATTAAATCGCAAATCTTTGGTCTATCTAACGAAAAAATAACTGTTAATGCTATAAGTAATTTCTTACTTTGTTAGAAGATTGTTCATTTTGTTCAGATTATATAAATATATATAATGGATCCTAATTTGTAAATACAATATTAAGAGTTTAGCAATAGCAATGATTAAAGCAGAGGCATCTATGGAGATAATTGCAAACCACCTTTCCAATATTTTCTTTTGGGTTCACATTTTGGTAGTGGTATAACCTCATTGCACCTTGCTGGTTCTCGAAAATACTGTCCGACTACAACTCTTGTTACAACTCCGAATATATATATGATGATTATTAAAAACAATGTTAGCGAAAATGTGTTAAAATGTTTCTTTACAATTCTACAATATCTTGATCCATGCTAAAATAATTCGGATTAAGATCCGTGATTATCATATATCATGTTTGCGGATATCCATCCAAATTATATCTAGATATGAATTCAAAAAAAAAAATCAGAAAATTAAATGAAAGTATTTAAAACTATTTAAAACTATAAATTTTTTTAATTTCTAGATAATGCATTTTTTTAAAAAAATTAAAAGATCACAAAAAGAATTAAAATGTATATTTTATGGAAAATCATATAAAGAATCTAAGTTTATTGGATTTAACATTTGTAAAAATTATTCCAAATTTAAGGTTATTAGATTAATGATTTGTACCAATCATTCAAATCATACCTTATTGGAAAAATGAGATTTCATGAATAAATTATATCAAAATTGATTTGAGATTATTTGAGGGATAATTGATAGTTAAAAATTAGTGATTTTAAATACTATACCAATTGATGTTATTTGGTAAAATCTCTTTAAAATATCTACGATTAAGTTTTCTCAAAATAATATCTAATTCATGTTCCACCTTATTCGAAAATATGGATTTTTCATTAATAAATTATATTAAATTAATTTGAGATTATTTGAGAGACAATTGATTGTTAAAAATCATTAATTTTGAATACTACCTCAATTGATTAAAAATCATTAATTTTGAATACCACCTCAATTGATGGTACTTAATAAAATTTTCTATGATTAGATTTCTCAAAATAATTTCTAATTCATATTCCTTTCAATATGATTTAACTTACTTCTCTTATATGCTTTCTCTTCAATGAGCATTTTCTCAACTATGACATTTATTTACTTTTAAATATAAGTTATTTAGTGGCAATTTATGTTTATCTCAAATTACTTACGATCGACTATATTAGAATAAATAATGATTGGTTTGGCTATATTATCAATTGATAGAGATATGGTTAAAAACACTCGATTATCAAAGTTTGATGAATAATTTTGTACGGAAAATGCAAGAAAAACAATTTTTTTTTTAATCGATAACTTAATTATCAATTTTAGATTTTTTTATTTTATCATTTTTCAGATTTCTTTTGGATATTTAAAATCATTTGAATAATAATTTTTTTGTCTTTAGAGACTCCGTTTGTTTTTTTCGTCGGTATTTGAACACCAATGAATCTCCGACGTGATATGTTAATGATATATATGTATGGTCTGCTGCTTGCAAAGTCTATCCACGGAAATATCCTACTTTATAAATTGTTGTTGAAAATAAACCATGAAAAATCATGAAGAGTTTATCAATACGAGAACTGAAAGATTTTAGGTTGGATGAATGTGTAAAATGTGAGAAAAAATACTAGTTTTTTACTCTCTTTATATAGGGTAGGGCTTACGAGAGCTAATCCTACCGTATTAAGATCCGGTTATCTAATTTCTTTTTTTCAATATCAATCCATTTAATTATTTTTTAAAAATTATATATATTTTTCCAAACATTTGAAGAATGGGCCGAGATTCTTACCAACAGTCAGTTTCAGCTGCAAGTCAGTCTAGGAAGAGCAAAACAATATGGTTCTCTACGTTTTGGTTATACCATGGAAATAGTCAAATTTTTGGCTATAAGTTGAATAAACACTGCAAAATGTCTTTTTGATGCGTGCAAAAGAGATATATAACAAACTATTCTTCACTATAAATTCACACTACAAAACAAACAAAAAATGATGTACCGAAACAAAGAGAAGAAAAAACGGCGACGAGATCAAGAATTGAAGCAGTAAATATTTCAAAGAACCACCAAACATTTTTAAGTAACAGAATAAATATTCAGCTTATGATGGTAATTTTCTGAAGAGTCTTGTTGTATATTCAATCTGAATCCAGATTCGGGACTATAGCTGAAGAGAGCTCTATATGCGAAACCCGAACCGCACCGATAAGTCGCTCCGGCAATTCTTCCGGTGTATTTGCCTATGCAAAACCAAACCAAAGTTGTAACCTAACCTGCTTGTAGCAAAAACCTAATATTCTGTGTCTTGTCTATAAATAGAATTACCTGTACAAGAAAAGCCATTTCGACAACCAACGACGTGATTACGCCAATGACAAGGCCGAGAACTCCATTCGCAACGGTCGATGAACCAATATCCACGTCAATCTGTACATCAACACGATAAAATCAATCGTTTGAGTAACTAAGAAAGCTTAAAATTATACATCTTTACTCACTTCTAAGTATGTCGGGCCACGAATGTAGTTGCAATCCACTGCTTTCCCAAGAAGACATGGAGTGCTTCCCACGCTTTGCCTTACTATCCATGAGCCCTAGCATAGATTTTTTTCGGTTTATATATTAAACAACAAACTTTCTATATGATATCTTTATTATATACTTGAAAAGAGAGATTTTAACTTACTTTGGGTACT
Organism: Euclidium syriacum; assembly: GCA_900116095.1. Taxonomy (NCBI): domain Eukaryota; kingdom Viridiplantae; phylum Streptophyta; class Magnoliopsida; order Brassicales; family Brassicaceae; genus Euclidium; species Euclidium syriacum. The sequence continues at coordinate 1,892,382 of FPAK01000009.1, forward strand.
AAAGGTATAAGCTTCAGTCTACTATTCCGAAATTCATCATCACCATCGACAAATCGTTGCAAGAGAGACCCAGGTACGAGTTCTTTCATTACGAAATAAAACACCATACTATAGTGTGTTGATCCAGGAACCTAACGAGAAAAGGACCGGTTTAAATGTGAACATACCGTACGTTCTGAATATTAATAATAGTTTGATGGGCAAGAAACTTACCTGAACATTTACCACCATAGAGAATAGACCTTTTTCTGCAGCAACCTGAAACAAACATCTCAAGGGTAAATAAGCTGTCCTTTAAGTAAGTAAACAAGGGTCAAGGTACTTGTATGTCTTACTTGTGCTGCACAGCCCTTACGTCTAGCGACATGATCTATTCTTTTACTGTCTTTGAACCAATCAACGGCAACAAGATCCATGAGATGCTTCCCAGCAGGAATCTTCAGTATATTATTAAATGGACAGGAACAGTTAGCGGGGATGGATGAACCTAACCGTTACAAGTCAACAAGAGAAAAGTTTTACTGACCTTTCTTTTATCGTTACAAAAACTCTTGCCACGAACTTTGAAGTTGTTCCCGTCAGAAGTCCTCCAGCAGTTACGGGCGTTTTCACTTTCGTTGCGCTTTAGGTTACCCGAGAAGCATGAAAAATCAATGTTGAGAGCAGGTTCTTCTTCTGAAGTTTCAAATCACACGAGAAGTCATCATCAGTATTAGATTATCCTAATTGGCTTGAGTAGGATTTTCATACTTAATAATATAGGGTGCTCACCTGGTCGCTTCACATCGGTCTCTGTTTTACTCGTTTCAGGCTGAAATGACATAAGTACACAAGAATGAAGATTCAATTCCAGATGCTGCTTCACATTATAAAATTCAAAATGCTCAAATATTCAAACCTCTTGCTCTGATTCAGCTAACTGAAATTCGTCGTCATCATCTGAGTCTTCATCCATAAGCACTGAGTTTCTATTGACAGAATTTGATTGATCAAGAGAAAAGGCAGACTGCTGCAGAGATCTTCCACTCTTACTCAAGCTTAAGGAAGAAGACGCCATATTAACCATGACAGGGATCCGTGTATGATGAACACCTCTCTCATCCGTCTGTGAAAACCATTCCCGCAAACCTGTGATGACCACAGCACCATGAATTAAGAAGACCGATGATATTAAATAGCATTTGAAGAAACCAGTGCAAAGGAAGCACGAGAGAACCTACCAGCAACACTATTCAGCATTTGAAGAAGACAATGTTGTTGAAATGCTGGAAGATAGCCTGCACCCCAACCTTTCAGATCAATTTGTACTAAATGTTGCACTTGTGTTCTAGGTCTCCCATTTCGAGGCTTCAGTGGGGCAATATTATATCCTCCACCTAAGAGAAAAAAAATATAGCCCAGGTTAGTTAGTAGTACATCAAATATTAGAATAGTTTATTAAGCACTGGTTAGTTTCCTAAACTTACTCTCGAGATGAGCCCGAACACATCCAGGTTGTGGACCACAATTCTCATGCTCCCTAGAACGGAACAACACAACTTCACAGAAAGAGCGATATAAATAACTAACAAGTTATATAAAACTACCTTTCCAGATTCTAGCATGAGTAAAGAGGAACGTAAAATACCATAACTCCCATCATCATTACGGCGCCAATAGCGGACATAACAGAGGTCACGAGGCCACACAACCCTGAAGCCATTTGATATAATAATTAGGATAAAACAGAGCTTATGGAAACACCGATTTCGACTGGAAACAGGAAGATCTCAAATGACAACAATAACAATAATCCTGAACTGTTTTGTAAGCAGTTTTTTTCAGCATGGTGTCATGGTAGAAAAAATCAAAGAAACCTCTGCATACAACCTAGGGCAAGTGAGTTTATTTATGATATGGCAATAAGATCTAATTCGATTGAAATCAAATATCACTTGTCATCCATTTATTAAAAGATTTAGTGCATAAAGTGTGAATGCAACTGGACGATAATTTTTCAGGTGCAACATTACATGGGAAACCAGTCGAGCAAAAGTCTGTGATAGAGCACTGCTGTGTGACCATCCACCTCTTCCACTAAGCTACCAAATTGAAAGCTGCAATCCCATCTGCATCAAACAGGAGAAAAGGGGAACGCAGATAACTTCAGATACGGACCAGAACACTTATGGATGCACAACGATAAATAGAAATTTTGGGCAAGCGAAATATATAGACCCAACACTAGTAACACAATCCAACCCAGCACAAGGAAATGTCTAATGAAATTTCCACAATAGTCTCTAAAATGCAATGAAATCAAGAAATATGAAACACCGTACATACCATCTCCTACAAATGGAAAACAGAAGGATGAAGAAACACCTACTCATAACGAGTGCCATCCATGCTCATCACAAGTTCGAATACTTCCTCACACGTTGCCTCAACTACACCAACAGCTTTCATTGCCCTGCTGCAGCTTCGTGGCTGCACGTGTAACACTGTAAATGATGGTTCTTGTCTACATAACATGACTGTGTAATCAAACGGTAATCACACTTTAAGAGTGACAAGCAATTAGAAACTTCCATACAAGGTAATCAACTTCAAGAAGCTCCTCAAAAATCCGAAGACCTGTCCAATATATAGAAAAACAAAAACAAAAGAAAATTGAGTTCACATTCTAGTATACTATGTTGCATTGCAGAAGTAGCAGCATTTTCTACACTGTGAACCACTAACCATTCTGGCACTGAAGGAGACGCCAGTGTTTTCTCGAAAAAGCTTGGTTGTCGGAATTTTGGTTCGCCAACTCGGCATCAAACTCCTTAGTCCAGTCAAGTACAGCTTCTGGAGGACCTGCAAATTTTTTTGAGGTGATCAGATAAGACTGCAGCTGACAAGATTAGCTCGTTAAGAAATGAATTAGAAAATAACCATTTCCAATAGTTGTCCTCCTCATTAAACTACGCCGAGAGGGCTCTTCATCCTCTGGTGCACTGAACCTGAAGAATATCGCAAATACGTTTTGCATAACTATATGCATATTAAAGTCAAAAAGATAAATAAAAAAGTGACAAACATCGAAAGGAGTGATATCTGAAACAATATCGGGCACTCCCAAATGCAGCATTTTGTTAGCCTTTTCTGGCAATTTGTAACATACTTATAATGACTCAAAACCTAGGCAGCCGATGTGGAAAAAAGTTATACGCAGATTTTTAGCTTCCTAAATTTGTTATGTAATAGGATAACAGTTTTCCAAGTTTATTTTATATGATCACCACAAACCACCTATTTGGAACAATATGGATGGTCATCTATCAAGCAGGCCAATTTATGAACGAAGAGAGTAATCAAAGCATTATTCCATGACGAAAACATATGATTCAGGTAAAAAAATCCTATGAACCGGTGAGTTGTTGGAAAACTGAATCAACTTGCCAACAGAGATAGAGAAATAATGTCAAATAGGCACTCACTGGCTCTCATGGTCTGAAGATGAAGCAGTCCTTCCAGTATCCATTCCAGATTTATATTCAAAGGAGGCATACTGCTGACCATTTGGAACTTGGGATTCTTGATGCTGCACCAGTGCAAAACATAGTTAGGCAATCAGATAAAGTATTTATCTAGAAATTTTAAACAGTGAAAACCAAATAAATACCAAAAAAGAGGAATAAGTTTTCATGACAAACCTGGTCTATAACAGACTCAATTTTTTCCTTCCACATAAGTGCTTCCTGGATGTTGAATGCTGCCATCTAGCAAGAACATAGTCCAAATCAACAAACCAGAAGCGTGAAATTGCCAAATAACAAGGAAAAGCTCTCCTTGGAGATAATAACAACATACCGTAATTCTATGACTCTTTTCTTTCTTGTTATAGACAGACAACACGTAAACCATCTGCAAATCGGAGCCAAGAAGCCCAAAAAGAGATTGTAAAGGAGTAAGCTATATAAGAGTTAAGGATATGATAGTAGCAAATTAACATGTCATGGGAAACCATCAACTGGATCACAACAAATATGATCAAGTTTCTTTCTCTTACAAATAGAGATTAGAACAGATGTGGGAAACAGCCTTTAAGCAAACCTTCAGATGATCCTTCTAATAAATAAGCCAAACCCTGGAGTCTCCATATCATACATATATGTAACATATGAACATCAGTGACTTGGAGCAGATCTGCTAACCAAATCTCGTTGACTCAACTATTCTACTCATTTACTCAGCCAATAAAATTAATCCTCACAACTAACAATAACTAGCAGCTACTCCTCCTTCCTAGAAAGTTCTCTTGTCCTACTCATCACCTCTACTACCCCGCTTTCGAAAATTCAAATATTCGCCAGGGAAGAAAGAATATAAGCTTAATAACTTCCTCCAAGCAAGGAAAACAAGATTTAATAAGGGTATATGTTTATAGAAAATCTAGCTGAGATACATCACGTCAAGAAGAGTGTTCGAAGTTCACAAAGCCATGTATTACCCCCAAGACATATACGTTTATAAGCACTTCAAGTGACAACATGGTAACAGAAAAAGGTAAAACAAGACTCACATGTCCATGATGTGTTTTCAATCCTCGATCCTCAACTCTGCAGTTTCCATCAATTAACATCGTCTTGATAGGAACCTATTTTAACATGTAAAAAATCATCTTTCAGCTAAGCCTCTCACAATTCAAGAAGAAAAAACCACAAAACTCATACGGTATCTCCAGCACATAACAAAGAAAATACAAACTGCAGCATACAGAACCAAAACCGCAAAAGCAGAAACCTCTTTCTCCTCTCACTTGAGACCTAACAGTTCAGTCTACTACCTCACAAACATACCCAGGATTTTGAAATTCCATTAGCCCAGTTTAAGTCTACTCCAACACATTTAAGAAGTCACAGCTTTCTAATACTGATTTCAAATCATAAACGCAAAGAGAAAGAACAAAAATGAAATTCGATGGAAGTCTACTCATAAGATAAACAAAGTGAACGATAAAACAGATAAAGGGTTGGAACAAACTCGTTCGATTTCATGAAATTTCACCTGATAATCCTGTGGTTTTTTCTTGTAATACGCCAAAAGACGATGTTCCAACACGAAATACCTCATATGAATATACGATCGTCCGATCTTCCTCCTTCCATACCTAACCATCCACCCTTCGTACACAACCTTAGACATTGTCGTCGCTTCCCAGACTCCGTCCCCGGAACAAAAATTCCCCACGACGGGGACGAATAATCAAGCACGGAGTACAAATTCCCCACGGAAATCGAAACCTTAAAAGATCGAAATCGAATCTATGTATTTCCGCGGGAGATCATCAAATAAACTAAATGACCTGATTGTTCATCGCACCGGCGCCGGAATCTGGGTTTAGATTCCTTTGCGATAGCGAGCGAAGATTTATGAGCTCTCAGAGGTTTCAAAGTTCCCGAAAAATCAAAATTTCCACACGGCGAAAAAACAAGAGAAAGAGATTCAACTTTGACAGAAAAAGAAAATCGAACACTAAAAAAAACAATAGAGAGAGAAATATCTTTACAGAAAATAAATAAATAAATTAATTAAAAAACTAATCACGCCAAAGACGTAAGTTAGTCTGTTGAACAAACAAAACATAATGAATACTATTAATTAAATTGAGTTGTCAAATTGTCATTAATTTAAAATTAATTAGTTTGAGTTAAATTAAATTACTTAAATTTAGTCATGCCAAATCAGTTCAAGACTCACATTTTCTATTTTGTCGTCACGTTACAAGCTGACGAAGAAATCCATTCAAGGAAGATCGCTGAGCTGACGGCGAGCTTCTTCCGTTAGGCAGATAAGAAAACGACGACGTCTGTACAAAATAGCTGACGTGTGAAGTGCTCACACGTGGTTCACAATTATTGGCTGACGTTAGATTCTGCTCTCTCTATTTTAAGTAAGACAACAGCTTGTTTTGAAAATTACACAACTCAATGACATTATGGAAAACATTCACAAAGGTTGTCAAATTGTCATTACTCTAAAATAATAACAATATTTTTATTTCAATTACGTAAGTAATTGTGAATTTTTGTTTGTAACTTTGAATTAAGTGTTACCGTATTTCTCTAAATAACATACTATATGACCAAATGAAGACTAACTTGCATCAATAAGATAACATGTTTAAAGTAGTAGTAACGTGTTCACCACTGTGATTTGAGATATTTTAGAACTAAAAATATTATAGTCATTTGACTAAACCTAATTTAATAAAAAAATCATGACTATTTAGTACCAAATTAAGAATATTGTTTTCCTTTTATAAGAAAATAACCCTAAGCTAAAACTTCAACTAGTTTCAAAATTACAAGTCTTCAATTCATATCGATTTATACAGTGACTAAATATAATATCCACCAAAATAAATCCAAGATTTTACAAAAGAGAACAGTTGAAAGATTTTTACAGTTAGGGTTAAAAGTTAAAACTTATTACCATGAATTTCTCTCAAAGAAAAAAAGTCTTTTGTATTGGGCAGAAGATTTGGCGTTTTGGCTTCTAGTAAGGAACAATGATAGATTCTATGAGCTCTTGAAGAGGAGCAAGTTCTTTCTTATCAATGAGAACAAACTCCTGCAAAATCCAAACCAAAACAATAAGAAGAAGCAAAATCAACAATTATAAATGAGTTAAAAGAGGAGTTTATAAGAATAAATACATGAGTGAAGAGGATGAAGTGTTTGAAGCAAGTATTGAGATGAGCTTCTTCTTTAAGACTAACGATTTTCTGGAAATGTGAATGGTAAATATGTCCGTACACTCGAAACAATCGTTTAAAGATTGTCTTCACTACTTCCTTGAAGTTTGGAGGAAACGCTGCGCCTGATAACAAAATTATACCCCCTTTAAGACCAATCTCTTTGATCCATAATCACCAAACATATATGCCAATGTAATAAGTTTATATTTACCAAGCCTTTGAGGAAATATGGACTCATCATCGAGTTGTGTCTCGATCCAATCCATTAAGTATTCGACGTATTTGGGAGCTGAAACTTCGATAGGCTTCTTGATCTGTACACCATCTGCCCATCTGTATTCATACCTGAAACATTGCAATTCCCAAAACCAAAGCATGGGCTGAAATTGCAATAAGATTGTATATGAAGAAAATCACAATGTACATAGTTATAACTACAAGGTAACACATTTTAGTTTATATAACCATGAAGAGAAGAATATACATTATATAACCAGAAGGTCAAGAATTTTGTATTCAAGAGTAAGCAGTGATCAAGATTCATTAGCACCAAGATTACTTATAACATAATATAGCCATGAAGAGAATAATAAATATACATCCTCATATGGTCGAGCAATTTCGAGGTTTTTGTATTCAAGAGTAAGTAACCAGTGATCAAGAATCATTACTAATTCAATCATTAGCACCAAGATTACTTAATCAAATGAAGAAGGGATTAAAAAAAGCTACATACTTGGGACCAGCAGTCATTGTCGAACAATTATCCGGGGTGCAAAACTCGGTGAGTGTACCAAACAACAGATTCACCTGATTGAAGAAATCCACAGCTGAAGAAAACAATAAGAAACTTATTAATTATTAGATATAGATCTCAAGATCCATAGGGAAAACATGAGATTAAGCTCACTCACTGTTAACTGCATGCCATTCGTTTAAGTCCTCTCCTGGAGGAAGTTTTACAGCTTCTCTTAGATTCCCACTACCTAAAGTTGCGTCTATATGCTTTCGAAGCTGTGCTCCCTAAATTCACAATCAAACCAAGAAGCAACACAAATTCTAAGGCTTCAATAATTATACTAAATCAAGGTTTGAAAAATCAAATTAGAAAAACAAAATCACAAACCTTTGTTCCTGATGGTGCGCTTTTTTTCGGACGGAAAGTCTTTTGATTTCTAATCAATGACACATAATAAACAAAGGAAGAGAAAGCTAATGTATCAGTTAAATTCATAGAACAAGATTTTAATAAGAACCATGAAACATGAACAATCAATCTTTCAATTGGTTCCAAATAAATTTCAGAAGAAGACGAATTTAGGACTTTTTAAATTGGTCTATAATCATAGAACCCTAATCATATTTATATGTCAAAAAAAAAATCCAGAATCCACAATTCGTATAATGATTCGAAACGCCCATGTGACAGTGAAACACAATCTTTACTCAGAAAATCCACAACAATCAAAACCTAATGCACAAAATTTGGAATTCTTACAAATTGTGAAATGGATTGATTGATTCCGAAAATGACAAAGACACAAAAATATGGTTTGGGTAACAGATTAACGATTAATATCCGAAAGATCTGAGATAACAAACAATGGCGAAACTACCCAAAATCTTTCAGAAAATTTACAAAGTGGAATCAGTAATTTCACCTCCCTAGCCCGAATAGACTCATTGCTTGATCTGAGAGAGACGCGAACTCGAATCGCTTTGACAAAATTTGAGGGGGAAAAGAAGATATAAGAAGAGAAATGAGATTGTAAAGGTGACTCTTTTTATTATACTCTCTGCGTAACTTTTACGATCGCAGAACAAAAAAAACATTAAAGAAATGTATAAATAACATTAATTTTTTAATTCTTTAGTGTTTTTTTTGGAGATTTTACAGAACACAACACAAACTTAACCTTATTTCAAATTTAGTACTCCCTCTGTTTCAATTTATTAGATGTTTTGCATGAATGTACATATATTAAGAAAAAGTTAGTTTTCACCTTATTAATTATAAACAACATTAAATAAAATGTTTTTTATTTTTTGTTCACCTTATTATCTTTGTCTTTACACCTTTTTATGCATTGCAATACTAAATTTTATATTAAAAAAAATGAAAATATCAAACAATTTGAAACAAAGTAAAACTTCTAAAACATCAAATAAATTGAAACAGAGGGAATATAACATGCTTTCCTCAAAGTTGAAGATTTTGAAGATTATTTTAGGGCATAGATGATAATGATAGGACTTCTGATTTAGTGTTAAATTGGGCCTATTGTGGGCTGAGTAGGAGTTTGGATTACTCGTGGTCCAAAAACTCGTGAGTGTACCAAATAGCATCTTTACGATTCAGCTTGGGACATTTCTCAATGATGCATTTCTCCATACCCCAAAAAATCCAATCCGAAGAATCACCTAAAACTCTTGATAAAACAGGCAAATCAAGAAGGTAGAGCTTGCGAAGCTTATCCGAGAATATGTTTTGTTTGTCTCCTTGGAACAGTTCCTCAAGATTATCACAGAACTTCACACAGAGAACCTCGAGACGAATTGAAACATCCTTTGGGAAAAGAAATGTGATACTTGGACAACAATCTATGCTTAGCTTCGTAAGGTGGTTGAAGACGGAGAAACCTTCACTCTTAATGTGTAAGCTTTTTATCAATGGAAGATTTGAGATCCAAAGTGTCTCCAATGATATTGATGGTGGTGGTGATGATTTCTCTTTCTCTTGTTTCTCATTGTATTCGAAGAGATTCTCCATGTTCTTGCACCTTTCTACCCAACAACCTTTCACTGATCTCATCTCAAACTTTTCGAAGATTGAAGATACGTTTTTGGATTCATTCTCTGCAATGGAGACATATTCTGCTTTGGATATAACCTCTGTTCCAAGATCCAACGGTTCTTTGATATCAATGATTTTGATATTTGATGGAACGTCAGGATCAAGAACTTTGTATCTATTGCCGTGATGAACAAGTTTCCCTTTTTTTTCGCAGGTTTTGTCCGCTACATCGGCCAACGTAGAGCCTTCTGATTTCTTTGCTAAACACTCCTTTATTTGGCTCCAATCTTCTCGCTCTAAACACCTCGAATCCATGAGAACAATGCGTTTTGAAGAAGAGATGATGTTCTTTTTTGGCAACTCTGGGAAGTTTTCGAGTTTAGTCCCTGAGAGATTCACCTCGCAGAGGTAAAACATATTCTCGAATGATCCCTCAATTTTCTCCAACTCGGTGCAGCCCGAAACATCGAAGATCTCAAGATATATCAACTTCTCAAGATTCGGAAGAGCCTTTAACTCGGAGCAGTTTCTCATGATGAGCTTTTTGAGGTTAGGTAGCTCTGAGATATTGTTAGGTAACTCTCCGAGTTTAGTTCCTGAAAGATTCACTTCGTGGAGGTAAGACATCTTCCCAAAAGAACCATCGATCTTCCCCAACTTATCGCAACCAGAAACATCGAAAACCTCAAGGCGTGTTAGTTTCTCGATGTTTGGAAGCTCTTGAATCTTGGAGCAGTTCTTTATCAGAAGCCGACTGAGATTGATAACACCAGCGATCGTGTCCGCTAACTCAGGAAGACTTGTGTCTGAAATGTTAAGGATTCTAAGCTCTTTCTTCTCCTCTAAACACACTTCAAGCATCTCCACTAAACTTGTAGCGCCAGAGGTATCAAGAATCTGAAGTTTAGTCAAGGGCTTAAGTTGCGGTAATCTCTTAAGCCTTGTACAGTTTTTCACCAAGAGGCGAGTCAAGGAAGGCATAGTTTTCAAGTCTTTAAGATGAAATATCGGTAGGCGAATGATTCGAGACTCTGAGAAGTCCAAGTGCTCGAGAGACTGAAGATGAGCGAAGTTCTTATTCTTGCCTTTATAGTCTTTCCATTCTTTAACTCTATCGAAGTAAGATTCAAGTTTCCGAGCTCCACGAATGTCGATAACTTCTAGCTTCTTTGTTTCGACATTAAAATTAGGGAGATCTTGTAACTCAGAGCAGTGTCTTAGGATGAAACATCGAAGCTCCCTTAGATTTTCGATTGTGGAAGGCGAAGATTTGATTGCAAGTCCCGAAAAGTTAAGGCTTTGAAGCTGAGTCATGTTCTGGAAGAGATCGTCATGAATTTCTGTCAAAAAACATGCACCAGAGACTTCAAGAACATGTAGGCCTTTAAGATCCTTGAGCTCGTCAATTTTTGTGATTAAATCGCAGTCTCTGATCACGAGTACTCGGAGTTTCTTTAATTTAGATAAAGAAGAAACAAGACCTTCAAACGTTGGGTCGAAGAGGACAACAACTTCAAGATCTTCCATCTCTTTCTTCTCAAAGAACTTCTTATGAACTTCTCTGCGTAGACGATTCCCGCTAACGATGATTGTCGTGATCTTTTTTTCCTTCTGAGGTTGAATTGGTGTGATATTCTTCTTCTTCGTATAGTGAACTGTTTGAATCATATCATCGATAACAATGATTCTCCCAAGTCCTTTTTTCTTGTCTCCACCGTAAACTCTGTTGAATCCAAGACATGATCTTCCAAAGAATCCACAATCTTGAAGATCTAATAGATTGTTCATGGACATCTCTGGAACCATGATGTTGTCTTCTTGTATCTTCAAGATTCCTCTGTTCATAAACTCCATGAAAATGGTATGTCCTTCTTGATAAGCTTTCTCAACCGAATTAACCGGATCAAAATACCCTTCAAGCATCCAATGCACGATTAGGTCGCGGTAATAAGCACATCCACAGTGCTTGTAGAAGTCCAAGACATGCCAAAAGCAAGCAATGATTGGACTTTTGACCGTCTCTTGGGGTTTCAGAAGCTCGTAGCTTAAGCTCAAGACAGGATTGTAGCTGCTGCGATCTATAGCGTTCTTGGAAGCAGCTGCTTCTTCTAATGACTTGGGAGATAAAATCAACTCTTTGAAGATCTTCCTTTGTTTTGGAGATAGCGATTTCAGGCTTTTTAAGGATTTGGTTAAGACAACGATTGCAGCTGGTAAGCCCTTGCTCTTGCTTGCAATGCAAGAAATTAAATTAGGTTCTTCGATCTCTTTGTTTTCGCAAAGACTCTTCAGCAAATCCGGCCAGTCTTCAACGGTAAGCGACTCAAGTAGGTCCCGCGAATCGCTGAGTAGTTTCAGTGACTCATCTTTTGTAAGCGGACCGACTTTGATCTCTTCTTTCTCTTTTTCATCTCTTCTTCTTATGACAAGAGTCTTAAGAGTTGAGTGTTGCTCAAGAAACTCTTGGAGCTTTAGATCTTTCATGACAAAGTTTTCACTAGTCATACTTCCTTCATCATCCAAAATCAACAGAATATTCATCTTCGCCTCCTTGTTGATGTTGTTTTTGTTGAACAAGTCTGTTATCTTCTTCTTCAAGCTCTCCGATGTTTCTTCAATCTCATTGTCGTTATGTTCTTCGCCTTCTTCGAACTCGGAAAACAGCGATAACTGAGAAGCTAGATTCTCGTAAAGTGACTTTTCGTCTCCAATCTTTTTGTTTAGATGTAACCAGAGGACACGCCAAGAGGTTTCTCGTGGTACACGCTTGATGGCTTCGTTTGCAAGCCATGTCTTCCCTATACCAGCTTCACCAACGAGGACGGTTCTTGAAGCGACACCATCTTGTCCCAATGAGTCTGTTATCTTCTTGAGAATCTCTTCTCGGTTTATCTTGCCCATTTCTAGAAAAGAAAATGAGATCTTAAAAGAAGTTAAGATAATTTGTGAAATGGCAAGAAATTTATATTAAAAAAAATTGTTAAATGACAAATTATGGACGGCTAATTAGAAAATTTGTGATGAATGGAAAGTTATTTCGTAATTCCGATTTTTATCATATATTCAATTTTACAGGATGTGTTTACGTAACTTTGTATTTATTTATCCTTTTAACATGAAATTCTCTTTTTTTTTGTTGAAAGGTTTTGCTCGTAACATGAAATCCTAAAACATTGTTACGATGGTAAATTTATGTTGGAAAAACTAATTTATCTTACAATTTTTTTTCCGGCCGGATCGATTTAATTTGGATCATTTTATTGGCATATATATGTATTCAGAGAGGACCACACAATTTATGAAAAATATCAAAAACAAATTTTTTAAAAATATCAAATATATAACGATATAAAGTATTTCTTAAAAAGTAAAAATAAGAAAATTGCATTCAAGAAATTTAAATTAAATAAAAGTAAAACAGAGAAAAATGATAAGAACCTTTTGTTGGTTTAGAGTGAATGATCAGATTAGTTTTCTCAACTGATAGTTTTTTTTTCTTTTCTTTGCGTTTTGTTTTGTTAGTTAATTGATTGATTCACGTATTTATAAACTTCCTTATGCGAGCGATGACGTGTATGTCAAGGTAATTAATTATATATATAATAATAGTACATGTATTTCTTTCCTTTCACAATTTAGATCATATTCTGGCGAAACAAAAACGGCAAGTATAAGTATTAATTAGATTCTTCCTACTATTTCAGAGTAACAATTTTCTTTAGTGTGCATTTGTATATCATAAACTTTTGGAATTTTCTACTTAACAAGCAAAGCTTTTTATTCTTATTCGAAAAAAAAGTTGCATATAATTTAATACACGTTTACAAAAGGTAAGGGTATACACGTTTACAGAATTGGGGAGAATCCGCAACTTCTCTTAAGCTAAGAGGAAATTAATATTCTATAATTGATTCATTGCTTCCTTCAAAAGTGAAGCATTTTAAGTATCTGCTGTAATTTTTGTTTTTGATTTCTTTTTCCAATATTTTTTCACCAAGATTACCTCTAAAATCTTAAATATCGGGAAGTGCTAAAAACTTAATTATGTGAAGGATTATTAAAAGTCATGGTCTAATTTGTACTAATTTCAAAAGATATTAGGGGATTTTAGAATTGCTGCAAAAATAGGTAATAATTCTACATTTACATATGAAAATGAAATAGAAAAACAACAATGTTGTGGGTGGAGATCACCTGAACAACTAAAATCGTTTGTTATTTAAAATAAGAAGAATGTGAAACAACAACAAACATCATGGTACATATAATTTAGGATGTGTGTTCTATGTCGTGTTAAACTCTAGTGTCCATCCTTATAATTTCTATAATTGGAACAACAATTTTAGTCAAACAACATGTTAACCGAATCCAAAAGTTCTTGAAGCATCCGACATCATGATATTGTTTTCACTCTTTGAACATCCAGCCGTTTCAATGATTTCATTATTTGATTTGATTTTATTATTTTATTTTATTTCAAATAAAATACTTATTTCGTTTACTAATGTCTAAGATAAACTAGTTTTAATCAATAGATAAATAGTGTGGTATCTTAATTTTGTTATAAGTATTTCAATACTCATAAATAAAGTTTTGTATGATCCATCATATACGTAAACATATGAGAATTAAACCATTATCACTTTGAGACCAAAATAACTTATAGTCTACTTCTACTCATTGAAAAACCATTTTATTTTAACGTACTTCTGATATAAAATTAAGATTGTGATTGATTTGTGGTAGAACATATTTGATTATTAAATTAATTTAATGAACAAAAATAGTGCAGTGATTATCTCGATTTGTTGCAAAGAATTCAACCATCCCTACACAAATATTCATAGGTTATAATGTCGGTTTAGGATTTCTTAAGGGATATTCACTCGGTTCATCTTGTTAAGTAATAATTATTTACTTGTCATACTTTTACATATATAATGGATCATACAAATTAGTTGGTATACATTTGTATGAAAAATTTGAAGTCTAACATATTTTGATTGTTTGAGTTTGATTTTGATCCCGGTCGACCTTTCTTTATTAAAAACAAAATCAAATTTTGATATCTGCAAAATTTGATGTTTGTTTATGTTGATTGATGGACATGATTTGATTAACATAGTTTACGATATCTCAATACAATAACATAATAACAAATTTGGTAAGATAAACATTCATTTTAAGTATATAAAATAGTTAGCCACTACAAAAAAATAAGTAGATGATTAATCATTATTGTAAATTTAAGATTATATCGGTATAAATATTCATTTAGTAGTAAAAATGAAATATATGGATCATACAAATTAGTTGGTATAAATATGTAAGAAAAATTTAAACTATAACATATTTTGATTGTTTGATTTTGATTTTGATACGGACCTACCTTCTTTTTCTTCAAAAACAAAATCAAATTTTGATATATGCAAAATTTGATGTTTGGTTATATCAATTGAAGAACATAATTACTATATCTCTTGTTTAATTATTGTTGTAAATTTAAGATTATATCGATAAAAATATTCATTTAGTAGTAAAAATTAAAGATATGGATCATACAAATTAGTTGGTATAAATAAAAATTTGAAGTCTAACATATTTTGATTGTTTGATTTTGATTTTGATCCGACTTACCTTTCTTTTTCTTCAAAAACAAAATAAAATTTTGATACCTACAAATTTGATGTTTGATTATGTTCGATTGAAGAACACAGATTAACATAGTTTACAATATCTCAATACAATAACATAACAACCAATTTGGATAGATATAGATCTATTATCTTAATACTATTAAAAATAAAGTACAATTAGAAAAATGTCACTACTTTTACAACTAAAATTACATACTGGTATGTTTTTAAAGAAGGTTAGTAGGGGCTAAAATCGTATTAAAATATAACCTTAAAACAAAATTTTCGTCCAAAACTAAAGAAACCGGGTCATATCCACTGGGTGCAGAAAAAATACGCGGATCCCACTTATTTTTAATCGTGACCTTTGATTCGTTGACGTAATAATCTGGATCGTTTATGTTAACTAAAGTATTGGTCCCAGCTTTGACCCGACTTTTTCTATAAACGTGAATTAAAATGGGCCTTTTTAACTCTAATGGCATGTTCGTTTTAGACCGAAATATTGATGACATCACTAAAAGACATTAACTTTAAGGTTTTGGCCCTTTGCTTTTAAAATCTTGAGACCTTTGCTTTTTAAATGTTATAATATGGGCTGTTCCTTTTTAGTATTTCTTTTAACAGATTTTTTTCCTTTTTTGTGATATTTTAGGAAACAGTTTAATAAATGTACAAGATTTTAGGAATAATAATACTAGATTTTAGGAAAGATATTATTATTTGTTTGCAAGATCATCGCCTCATGCCCACGCTTTATGATAACAAATAATTGAATTTCCTTTTAAAACAATTTTACATATGTTTAGCAAATCAAAAAGTTAATTTAAAGCTCTAACTACCACAGATCTATATAAGCCGTTGGCCACGTTTCTTCGCCTTTCACTACAAACCAACCTCTAAAGCTTCAGATGTTTATCTCATAAGCAAGCTAAGCTCTATCTGATTTAGTTATACATTTCGATTTAACGAATATTCTTTGATTCGCTTTACTAACTTTGCGTAGCATTCCTTAGCAAATATATGTTCAATAAATTTTCTTTCATTTCTATTATTAAAAATCAAATTTTCGTCCTTTATATGTAGGTATGGAGTCTATCCAACCAACAAACCACTCTCTCACAGATTTGTCAAGCGAAAGAGGTTTATCTATTTACCATTCTATATTTCTCTTCTAGTTTATAGTGTATTCTTTTCTACTACATCGATATCTTGTTTTTGTAATATTTTTATTTATAATGTGTTCTTTTAAACGTAGGGTTGACTGGCATTACACATGCTCTCTAACATGTTTGAGAAAACTTTGGCGACTTCCAAACACATTTTCCTGCGTCAAAACTTTATAAACGTTTCATATTTTACAAATTATTTCATGTCTGTATGTGGAAGATAGCACCCCTGTGGCAGATTTTGTAATTTTCGATATCGTTGGTACTCCGTTGTTGGATGAAACTGTCGATGATCTTTTGGACCATATACAGTAAAAAGGTTTTACTTATGCGTATTAGTATCTTTTTAATAATTTGCTTTGACGAATATGCTTGCAGATAAAATTTTATACACAAATTTAAAATTTACCCGCTAATCTTAATATCGATGAATCGCTTATCGAAATTTTAAATTTGTGTATCAATTATAAACATTAGATGTTTTGTGTTTGATATGTAATTAACGTATCACGAGATTTACCTCTATCAAAATCAAATGTTAGTTATTAGCAGACATATAAGCACATGCATCAGCAAGCAATTTCTTTGTGTGGACTACAATGGCTAATTGTGGTGGAAGCTCCGGTTTTTCGGTTTTTGGGGGAAATGTATACTCCAACAGAATATAAACAAATAAGTAACTCAATACTAATATACTTGA
This sequence comes from Euclidium syriacum, assembly GCA_900116095.1. Lineage (NCBI taxonomy): Eukaryota > Viridiplantae > Streptophyta > Magnoliopsida > Brassicales > Brassicaceae > Euclidium > Euclidium syriacum. The sequence continues at coordinate 1,909,408 of FPAK01000009.1, forward strand.
TCCTGAACAAAATGTTCATATATTGTAACATAATGCTTTCTAATTCATCCTTGAATACGAAAATATAGTTTTAACAGTATTATATAGTTTTAAGAGTATTATACATTACTTTTTTTAACTGTTTCTTTTGATTTGTGTCTTTTTTTAAAGCTTTTTCCTTTCAGTTTAATTTCTTACTTTAATATTATTGTTGTCCCAACATATGAAATCCCGATCTTTTACATTTTGTAAGAATTTTTTATGGTTTTCTTTGATTCAAAAATATTTGGTACTATGTTTTGAAGTTTTCTTATGATTTTAGTCGAAAAAAATGCATTATTTGGTAACCCAAGTCAATGTAACTCGGTGGCCATTGATATCACTAAAAGCATCACGAGGTTGCACAAATACCAGTCCTATGTTGTCAAGGGTGGTCCCCATTAGCTTCATCAAACCTTAAGACATGAATCCAATGGTCCATAAAACATAGCAGAGTGTCTCTTTTACGAAGATGTCTTCTCCTATTTTTGTATTTATCACCTATCCTTAAGGGTATTAATGGCTCAATGTTTGATTGTATTTTGGCATTTGACCAACTCAAAATTTTCAGTGTTAAAAAAACAAAAAATGAAACAAGTTCGGTTGAATATTAGTAACTATAGATTAGTTGGTTCAATGTTGAATTTGTATTAGTTCATTTAAAAAACTTATCAAGTCGAACAAAAAGTTGATTGATACATAACGAATTAAAGGGTGAAATTATTTGGTAACCAAAACATCGATTTGCATCGCACTAAGCAAATTGGTTTTCGATTGTCCAAACTAATAAATTCACAAACCAACTAAATCCTACCTATCAAAATAAAATTACTAAAAAAATCCCGTACGTCACCGCACCGCACAGCCAAAATCTAATAACTATATAAAATAGTTAACCACTCCAAAGAAATAAGTAGATGATTAATCATTGTTGTAAATTTAAGATTATATCGGTAAAAATATTCTAGTAAAAATCAAAGATATGGAGATACAACACTATCATCTTCTACTTCTACATATATATTACAAAACAAATTTAGAAAACAAAATCCACAAAAATAGAAAACAAAATCCCTTGGTAAAATTTCATAGAATCCATATCCCAATAACACTAAAATTTAAAAGAACTACAAAATCAATGAAAACAAAACCTTTTCAATAACGAAATTTAAAATTCATCAAACCAATAACACAAATTTGATTGAGAATTTAAGAATCTATAAACCAATAACCACGAAATCTTAAAATTTTAGGAATCCATTAAAACCCAATTCCCACTAACACCCACAAAATAACTGAGAAAAAAAAAGGTTTTATCAGAGACAAATATATTACAGTTTGTTTTTCACTAATCATTGTTATTGACTCAATTGGCCAAATATGAGTGTTAGATTAACCAATTTCCATAGCTAAACATCATCTTAGAATTCCATTATTCTTTATTTTCAAATGCTATAGGTCTACACACTCCCATTAGTTACAACTACAAGCGTTTTTAGAATAATAAAACAATTTGAAAATTCTTCAAATGTTTTTTTTTGTTGAGATTTTAGAGTAAATACGATAGAAATTATTGCTTTACAAGCTTTTCTTCTTCTCCACATCTCCACTAGGTTCCTCCATTTTCACAGGTTCCTCCATTTTCACAGGTTCATCAACTTTTTCAGTTTCATCCGTTTTCACAGGCGCAATCTTTCCGAGCATTCGAGCAAACAAAGGAACACCACAAGACTTATCCATAAGCTCTTGTTTGAATCTCCCTGGATACCTCGGTTTCACTTCAATCTCCGTTTTCGTTTCTGCTTTTACAGCATCTTTGTAAATCTCCAACACGCTCTCTGCATCGGTTCTCGGGAATAGACGAATCAGATTCTCTTCGTCTTCTCCGACTAGCTTCTTCGCCAAACTCTCGTCTCTGCTTGTCACAATCACTCTCCCACCAAACAATTCTTTAGGAAACCCACAAGAAAGATGAGATCTTTCATGTAGATTCTTCTCATCGTCGAGTCTCTGATTCCACTCGTTATCTTCCCAAACATCGTCCAACACAATCAGATACTTCTTCCCAACCAGATTCAAGTGAAGAGCATCCAGTAATCTAGAGAGCTTCTTCTCTTCGAACCACTCTTCTCTTTCGATGTGTTTAATTTTCTCATCTTCAACTCCAAGTGATCTCAAGATCCTCTTCACAACAGCTATCTTTGGATCGTTGTCTTCTTTTAGTCCGTCCCTGTACATAGACACCCATATCCTCGGGAGATAAGCTTTCCTCACTTCCTCGTCGTTAAACACAACTTGACACAAGGTCGTTTTGCCAACTCCGTATTTCCCAACAACCGCTAGAGTCTTGAACTCTTGGAATCCCTTTCGCTTCAGCAAAAATTTCTTCAAGAACAAGATTTCGTTTGTAAAACCGTGAATGGTATGATCCGGAAGTTGAGATCTTGTCTCCACTCGGTTCTCCTTAGGCCGCTCTGCGTTACTGACGCCGCTGTCTTGAGTGGCTGATGAATCGCCATATGAAGACTGGTTTCCATGCTTAGAGGAAGATTCACTCTGTTTTTCAGGAAACCGTCTTCCGTATTCTAACTTGAAAGAATACTTGATTGCACGGAGCTTCTGATCTATTGAAACTTTATCCATAAGCTCTTCTTGTGTTTCAGAGAAAATAAACTATAATGGGAGATTTCAGATTTTGATATAAAAGAGTATATATCCAGTCGAATTTTCTTTCTCTGTTATCAACCGGAAGTAAGGAATAAAGCAAATGGGAATTTAAAAAAGACAAGAGAAGATATGATTAGAGAGCAAAGTATAAAGCCTGTGGTGTAACACAAACTACACTTTTATACCAGAAACAAGAAAGACCATTATAACTTAGAGTCTACTCATTGAAAAAACATTTTATTTTAACGTACTTCTTATATGAAATTAAGCTTGTGATTGATTTGTCTTAGAGCATATTTGATTATTAAATTATTTTAATGAACAAAAATAAAGCAGTGATTATCTCGATTTTGTTACAAAGAATTCAACCATCCATAAACAAATATTTATAGGGTATAATGACGATTTAGGATTTCTTAAGCGATAATTATTTAAATAATAATTATTTAATTGTTATATTTTTACATCTATGATGGATCATACAAATTAGTGTTACGAGAGACAGAGGAGAGAATATAGCTTCTCTTATTCTGGTTCTTAACTACGCAATACATCAATACACATATGAGGCTTGGAGAGTAAGTGAAGAAAACTTGGAAAGAAAACTTGTATAGCTTGGGGAGAAAGATTGAGAAACTTGGGGACTACTAGACAATCATATTTCATAACAGTTATTCTTTATTTTCAAATGCTATAGGTCTGCACACTCCCATTAGTTACAACTACAAAGAGTTTCTAGAATAATAAAACAAAATGAAAATAGTAATCTTCAAATGTTTATTTTCCTCGAGATTATAGAGTAAATAGTATAGAAATTATTGTTTTACAAGCTTTTCTTCTTCTCCGTTTTCACAGGCGCAATCTTTCCGAGCATTCGAGCAACCAAAGGAACACCACAAGACTTATACTACACTTGTGGTATGTCTTTTGTGAAACAAATTAACTAACCTGAACTGTCTATGAAATCCCCAAACCTCTTAGAAGAATCTCTGTAACTGTAACATCGGACTCACACATGTTTTAGGTTTGGTTCATAGTGTTTCTCCAAATTCTGATTTCGTGCTGAATATTTCATACTCACATATGCCAATGAAAGTAACCATTGAGCAAAGGCTAATCTCGAAAACGAGTGTCTCAGATGCTTAAGATCCTCGTGGTCTCTGGCGTTTACATATCTGATGTATCTCCACGAGTCTTGTCGTCCAAACCTGCAAAGGAAACGCTAAATTCAACTGTTCTACAGCACAGAATATATTGATCGCTTTATTCAATGAATAACAGAAACATGTCCATATAAGTGAAAATGTTCAATTTTAGAAGCCATGATTCTAGCGTCTGTTTTATTAGCACAAGGAATTACTACGACAACATATCTTTTATATGACAAGAATACAGATAGAGAACAACTTTGAACATTGAACATTGATTAATGTAAAATACCTTTGTGCCAATGGAGAAGATGACTCCCAAATCTTCCACATTCATGTGGAATGAACAAAGGTAAACTTTTGATGTCAATGGCATTATATGAGAGAGGCTTCTTGTTAAAACCAGAGCACATTTCACTGACTTGTCTCTGTAACCTCGCAATTTGAGGCATAACATTAATTGATAGGTTTTTACCAAACAACTCGAAAGCACCCTTTCTCGTTGCTTCCACAGCTGAAGACATAAAAATATCAAAAACCAAATTACAGCAGAAGAACACACATGTTAATGAAGAAGAAATGTGTGTGTGTGAGGGAGAGAGTATATACAGTTATAAGGAGCTGCAAGAAGAAAATTTGTTGGAAGACCAATGCCGAAACCAGCAAGAGTTATACCAACGTTGAAACCAATGCCACAGCCTGCACCAACATAGCCAATGACCTCAGGACCGAAACCAGGTCCCCATCCAACGCCACAGCCAATCCCAATCCCCATTCCCCAAAATGCTCCATAAGTTGGATGAACTGGATTCCATTTCTCGTATCTCCTAAATATACCCTTAATAATCATCAAGACCTGCAATTGAATAAAAAGAAATGAAACCGAAGATATAACTGTGAGGTGACATTGACCCACCAAATCATCCAAAAAATCAAATCCAATGCTTATTGAATCAATAAGCTAAATCAATAGATAATCAGAAAACCTAACAATACCACCAGCAAAACGTAAAGCTCGAAGAATTAACCCATAGAATTCGAATCTTCGAAATAAGTATTAATCAATAAAGCAACTCCAGTTGATGAAAATCTTCAAAATAACTGGGATAAACCTAGGAAATAGAACAAAATATCTGAAAATTTACCATTAATGGATTATAGTTTCAATTTTCTTCTCGCCTGTTTCGATCTTCGTTTCCTCGTTCTTTAGGTTTCAGCTTAATTCGTTTGCGAAACACTCTTCTTCGTTCGTTTTCTCAGACGAAGAAAGATATGACGAGAACCACTCGTCGTTTTGCGCCTGGATAAAATAAAATACCGGACCGGCCAAATAAAACCGGTACAATTTAATCCGGTTTACGAAATCAAACCACGGCAAAATCGTAAATAACCGTTCTCGCTTCTCACTATTGTTTTATTTTCTTCTCGTGTTTTGTACTTTTTGTTTTTGTGTGACATCTCCGGCGTCCTCCGGCGACCGGCTTGCGGTATTCACCTTCCGTAATTGAGTCGACGGAGCTGATGAATCTATTTAAACTCTCTCCATCTCACTCTCCTTCCCCACACGCAGCGAGAACCCAAAAAAACTAGGAAGAGAACAAAATGTCGGAAGCAGCGAAAAGTCACATTGATCAAATTTGGAGGACTAAGTTTTCAATCGGCGGAGCCGATAATCCGTTGACGGAGGATCTTCATCAGGCCGTATTCAATCTCGCTAGTGAGATCTACAGCAAGGATGTTCACTTCCTCATGGAGCTTATCCAAGTAATTTTACTTTCCTCTTTCTCTGTTCTGTTTTTCACTTTCCGATTTTGCTCAGCTTTTTCCTGAGATCATCTGAAAAAATCGAATATGAAATTTTATTTTTCCCGCACTAATTTCCTCTTATGCTTGTTTGTGTATGCTCTGTGTACGAAAGTCTATTTTCGAGAATACTCTGCATGAAATCGAAGGAATTATGTCACATGGTCTTGAATCCAAACAAAAACCGGATCTGAATCGTTCATACGCTGCCTTTTTTCCTTTATTGAAGCGTATTCATAACTTCATATGTAGACTTAGCCTAGTTTTCTTGTATACAATCTGAATCGTGTTTGCTCTTTGCATGGATTTGCTATGAAATCGAGATGTCTATTGTCTTGGAAACAGAAAACATGTTTGTATTTTTTGGCTAAGCATGTTATATTTATCAGAGATCATTATTAGTTGTGGAACCTTCTTATGAAGAATTGGTTTTCCATTTGTTTAACAGAACGCTGAAGATAATGAGTACCCACAAGGTGTGGATCCTTCTCTTGAATTCATCATCACGTCCGAGGACATCACAGCCACTGGTGCTCCGGCTACTCTAATTATCTGCAACAATGAGAAAGGTTTCTCTGAGAAGAACATCGAGTCCATTTGCAGTGTTGGTAGATCCACCAAGAAAGGCAATCGAAAACGCGGTTACATCGGAGAGAAAGGTATGTCTTTGCCTTCTTCTACTATATCTTCAAGAAAAACTCAAATTTCAATAAGAGTTATTGTTCTTACATGGTTGTTTTGTTTCAATCTTGGCAGGAATTGGGTTCAAGAGTGTCTTCTTGATAACAACTCAGCCTTACATTTTCAGTAATGGCTATCAGATAAGATTCAACAAGGAACCTTGCAGCCACTGTAACCTTGGCTACATTGTACCGGAGTGGGTTGAGCAACATCCTTCTCTTGTTGACTTACAAAGGATTTACGGTTCGGGTTCTGCTCTTCCGACAACTACAATTATTCTTCCTTTGATAAGTGACAAAGTAAAGCCGGTGAAGAAACAGCTCTCTAACGTTCATCCGGAGATTCTATTGTTTCTTTCAAAGGTCAAACGCCTCTCTATCAGAGAACACTGCCAAGATCCTGCCCTCAGTACGGTCAACTCAATCGGGATTGTAAGCGAGACGAATTTCGTGACGAGGAAGAGCATTGATGCTGAGTCTTACACAATCCATCTCTCAGCTCTTGAAAGTGGAGTTAGATCTGGAAATGAATGTATTTACTACATGTGGAAGCAAAAGTTTCCGGTGAAACAAGAGAACCGTGTGGATAGGAGAAGTGAAGTTGACGACTGGGTGATAACTTTGGCGTTTCCATATGGAGAGCGTCTTGGCCGTGGAAATAGCTCTCCTGGTATCTATGCGTTTCTTCCAACCGAGATGGTAACTAACTTCCCGTTCATCATTCAGGCAGACTTCATACTTGCTTCCTCTAGAGAAACTATTCTACTTCACGATAGATGGAACGAAGGGATTCTCAGCTGTGTTCCGCAAGCTTTTGTGAATGCATTCACCTCCTTAGTGAAAAAAACTGATGCTCCGGTGTCTAGCTTTGCCTGCTTTTAGGTTCTTGCCTGTAAAGCAATCTATTTACCCACAGTTGAATGTTGTCCAAGAATCAATAAAGGCAAAGGTTTCTGCAGAGGAGATTGTGCCAAGCATACCACATTTGGGACAGAAGTTCTTCCACAGGCCGTCTGAAGTGGGTCGTCTCATTCCTTCTTTCTGGGATACTTTGGAGAAAGCGAGAAGTGAAGGTGCGAGCTTGGAGAATATATCTTCACATGGGGTCTACATTCTTGATTCCTCGTTTGACAGAGCCGAAAACGATGAGTTTTTGAACTTCTTGGGTTTGAAGAACGTGACCAACGAATGGTACGCAAAATGTATTCAAGGTTGTGATCTCGTGACAAGTGTGTCAGAGAATACGTATGTGGAGGTTTTACTTATCATTGCTGAGAATTGGCAGTCCAGATTTCAGAGTACAAACATGGTCAAAGTTCCACTGATCAAGTTTGTAGTGCGAAAAGGAGTGACTTCTCTTAGCAGTTTGGCAGATTTCAAACCTCGGACGTTATGCTTCTCTACTGATAAGAACCAGGCATGGCTACTTGATTGCAACGATGAGTTCAGATGCATGTCTAAGTTTGTTTTCATGCCACAGAAAACACGGACTGCGTTGAGAGCTTCCTCTAAGAAGGAAACGATACTGAATTGGCTCAAAGAGAAGGTTACTGTCGCCAATCTTAGTGTTTTAGACTACGCAAAACGTCTCCAGGAGAATTTTGGTGGAGATAAGAGGCTTGTGGTTGCGTATGCACACTTTCTATATCACTCACTCTCGAAGGATGTTTTATCAGAAGCTGATGTTGTCAAATGCGCCAAAGACATTCCGCTTGTGGAAAATTATGGGAATGTCAACACAAGTAGGAATGGTGTTCTTGTTCCTGCTAGTGTTGGCAAATGGGTAAGCTTAATCGGTGCAAACCCGTGGAGACAAAACGGCTATATTGAACTTGGGGACGAGTACTTGGTGGCTTGCATTTTCGCTGGTATGAGGTCTAATCAGAGAGAGCTTCTCGGTTTTTTGAAATCTTATGCTGAGGCTTCGGATTTACCTGATATTGAACCTCCAAATGCTGTTGTACCTGCGTTGTCGGGAGCTCTTAAAAAAGAGAATGTGTTCTTGCTTTTAGAATGGATCAGGAATAATAAATATCATCTCCCTTCGAAGTTTTTGGATTCTGTTAAAAATGGAAGTTGGTTGAGAACAAAGATGAATGGATCCTCTGATTATCGGCCGCCTTCTCAGTCATTCTACGATAGTTCATCATGGGGAAGTATTCTGCAGAACAGTTCAATTCTTGTGGATATTCCACTGATTGATCGAAGCTTTTACGGGAGGGAGATTGAAAAATACAAAGAAGAGCTCAAAACTGTTGGAGTTATGTTTGAGTTCAGTCAAGCATGTACATTTGTTGGCGACCACCTTATGTGTTTAGCTTCTACTTCATCACTGTCAAGAGAGAACGTTTTCTCCATTCTTAAATTCATTAGGTATTTGAGAGAGAAGCTCCTCGCGCCAGATGATTTCATCAGAGCCGTTAAAAATTGTTCTTGGCTGAGAACAACTTGCGGTGATAGATCTCCGGATGCTGCTGTTTTGTTCAGTCAAGAGTGGAAAGCTGCTTCACTTATCAGTGATATCGCGTTCGTCGACAGAGATTTCTATGGTGAAGTAACTCTCAATGGCTTTAAGAAAGAGCTTGAGTTGCTTGGTGTTGTGGTGCAGTTTCCAGGTAACCAAAGCCTCATTGTCTCTCATTTGAATCCTGCAAAGTTGAGCTATTTGACATCTGATGCTATGCTCCTGGTACTTGACTGCATGCGTCATCTGAGTCCACAAAAGCTGATTAGTGCCTTAAGAAAATCTCAATGCTTCAAGACCAAAAGCGGCTATAAAACCCCTGAAGAATGTTTCATACCAGATCCGGAATGGAGTTGTCTCCTCTCTGTCTTCGAGTGCTTCCCTTTGATCGATGATGCTTTCTATGGTAGCAAAATCTTTTCTTACAAAGAGGAGTTAAAGCAGATTGGTGTTGTAGTTCAGCTTGAAGAAGCTGTGAAAGGGTTTGTGAGCATATTCAAGAAGAAAACGACTTCCTCTGGCTTAACCCGAAATACCGCCTCTTCTCTTCTGTCCTGTTACAGGAAATTGATGGGAAGTAGTCGTAAGTTTCCTGAAGATCTGATGAAAACGTTCAAAGAGTATCAATGGCTGCACACCAAACTCGGCGATTTCCGTGCACCAAGAGACTGTATTCTCTTTGAACAAGACTGGGAACCTCTCCGCCTCATAGCGAATCTCCCTTTCATCGATGACAGTTCAAACTGGTATGGAAAAAGCATCCACGAGTACAAGAACGAACTCAAGAGCTTGGGAGTTACAGTTGAGCTGAGACAAGGAATGAGCCATGTGGTTAGCTCCCTAAGTCTACCTGATCCATCTCGTATCACTCCTTCAAGCGCATTGTCTCTTCTTAATTGCATCAGGTTCTTGCTTGAAGATAGATTTCAGCCACTAACTAAAGAGTTTCTGGATAAGGTTTCTGTCAAATGGTTGAAGACACACACTGGTTACCGCGCTCCTGAAGAGTCACTCTTGTTTGATAAAAGCTGGAACTTAGAGCCATGTGATGGCCCATTCATCGACCAAGAGTATTATGGAGCAGAGATTGGTTCGTACACAAAAGAGCTTACTGCGATTGGAGTTAGTCAAAATTCAGCCAAAGCTTGCCATTTGCTAGCAAGTCACGTTTATACACTCTCTGATTCTGATGCCATCTCCCGGATATACAGATTTCTCAGTAAATCTGATTGGAAACCAGAGAAAGGTGCAAGTCGGATTTGGATCCCAAGCGATGCGAAATGGGTAGATGTTTCTAGCTGTGTGCTCTATGACAAAGACAAACTCTTTGGCTCGCAGCTCAACGTTATGGAGAACCATTACGATAGTGATAAGGATCGTGGCCTTTTTGCCTTCTTTTCATCTGCATTTGGCGTGAGAACCAATCCTTCGATTGAAGATTATTGTTCTTTGTGGAAAGATTGGGAGAGAACTAAAGAAAGATTGTCGAACGATGAGTGCTGTGCGTTTTGGAGATTTGTTGCGCAACACAGTTACACAGTCAAAGCTGAGAAACTCCTCTCTGAATCGTTTTCACGTTTGCCTGTGGATAGCAGCAACAATGGAGATGGAATTTTGTTATCTGATATAATCGACGTGTTCATAGCTGATGACTTGCTCTTGAAAGATCTGTTTAAAGATTCCTCTGTTTTCGTCTGGTACCCAACTCCAAGCATTCCGACGTTGTCGCAAACGAAGCTTATGGAACTTTACAGGAAAATTGGTGTGAAAGATATTTCCAAATGCGTCGAGATCGCAGAAGCAGAGTTGATCGACGGAGTCAAATTCGAGCCGCAAGGGAGTAATAATCTCATCGGAAAGGGGCTAGTGAGGCTTATTCTAGGGTTCCTCTCTGATCCATCTCTCAAGATAGAAGCTGAGGAACGATGTAGAATTACACAGAGTCTTCTTAGCCTCAACGTTGTTGAAACTACAGAGACGATCTCGACGGAATATACTCTGAAGTTACCGTCAAAGGGAGAGAAGTTGATAGAAAAGGCTAAGAGGATGATACGGTGGGAAAGAGAGAAAGGAGTGGTTTATGCGGAGAAGATGGAGAAAGCTTGTGGGAAAAGAAAGGTTTTGGAGTACGCTACGTATTTCGCTGAGGTGATTGCGAAAGGAGTGATGTGGGAGAGAGAGGATCTGATCGGACGGTTATCTGAGCTTCTGAAGATGGCGTATTTGGTGGAGTTCGATGAAGATGCTGTAGAGTTTCTTATGAAGTCTAAGAATCTTCAGATGCCTTCAATCTTAAGTAACTAAAGGTACGTAATTTCTCGTTTTATGACATGGTATTTTGCTCTGTAAATGTTCTATAAGCAGAATTTTCATTTTCATTTTGGTTTTCTTGCAGATGTCCTTTTATCTCAAGTAACTCAAGTGACCTCAAAGTCCAAGCTAGTTTATTTGCTATGTTGGTTTTTAGTTATTTACTCTGCTTTTGTTATCTTAAGACTCTTTTGAAGTTACTATTAATTAAAAGTAATATTTGAGTTCTTTCTACCAGAATTTCACTGAAATTCCACTTAACTCTTTATTGTGCTTTACATTCAAATGCTAGAATAATAAGACAAATTGAAGATAGTAATCTTCAAATGTTTCCTTGCATTAGAGAGCAAATACATAGAAATTATTGCTTTTCATCTTCTCCATGTCTCCACCAGACTTCTCCATTTTCACAGGCGCAATTTGCCAGCATTATGAAAATCGCAAAGCCTCTTAAAAAGAATCTCTGTAACAGTAACAAGTGCTTTCAGGTTTTGGCTCATAGAATTTCTCCAAACTAGACATTGAACCAGATTCTGAAATTTTGCTGAAAGTTTCGTAGTTACTTATACCAATCAAAGAAACCATCCAGCAAAGCCAAATCTCGAAATGAGTGTCTCAGATGGTTTTAAGCCAAATTTCTGCGATTCTTGTCATCTAAACCTGCAATAAAAATTTGATATCTCTCAATATTTGATCAAAAGAATATATCAAATTGAATAACAGTAACATATCCGTACACTAGCAGACACTGAAATGTGTTGAATGCAATTTAGTCATATGTATCAGGACAATGGAATATCAAGACAGCATATCTCATAGGTGACACGAAAATATGATAAAGAAGATGATAGATATGGCGAAATACCAAGATACCATGTGTCTGAAACCAAGATTAATGGAATGTACCTTTGCGCAGATGAAGAAGATGACTCCCAAACTTTCCACATTCATGTGGAATGAACAAAGGTAAACTTTTGATGGCAATGGCATTATCTGAGAGAGGTTTCTTGTTTAAACTAGAGCACATTTATCTGACTTGTCTCTGCAACCTCACAATTTGAGGCACAAAATCGGTTGAGTGGTTTTTACCAAACAACTCGAAACCACCCTTTCTCGTTGCCTCCACAGCTGAACATAAAAAGATATCAAAACCATAAATCAGCAGACAAAAGATTTGTTCTAAACTTGCATGGCCAGTGCATTGAGAACACATATATGTATGAAAAAATGTGTGTGTAAATACAGTTATAAGGAGCTGCAAGAAGAAAATTTGTGGGGAGACCAATGCCGAGACCAGCAAGTGTTATACCAACGCCACAGCCTGCACCGACATAGCCGATGACCTCAGGACCAAAACCAGGTCCCCACCCAATACACAATCGCCATTCCCCAAAATGCTCCATAAGTAGGATGAACTAGATTCCATTTCTCATATCTCCTAAATATATAGACCCTTTATAATCATCAATACCTGCAAATGAATAAATATTCGAAACAGAAGATATAACTGTGAGGTGACGTTGACCCACCAGATAACCAAAAAAAAATCAAATCCAATGGACATTGTACCAATAAGCTAAGCATTAAGCCAGTTTTTGGGTTACATAAAGAAAATTGGGATTTAGCAGAATTGATAAGAGTTGCAGCAGCTAGATATGTGGAAAAGAAAAGAGCAGAAACCAATATTTTACACAAGAAAAGAGGTAGTGGCTTTTTCCAAAATCAATCTGGCTCTAGAATCTTCCTTGGTGGTCCGGAATTGATCTCCAAGTCCGAAATGAGCCATCAAAAGCCAAACAAAGTTGATCAGTTCACCACCTTTGTTGAGTTGAGCTGCATGTTGTTTAGAGTCACAGTGAGTTGCTGCATAGCAAAGCATCTCCACCCACACTTTGCTCAACATACTCCACATTTCATCATTGCCCACTTCAATATGTATCCGCTGAATCTCATTCGCCAGCCTGCTCGCTTGGAACAGCACAGACTTGCTTTTATACCCTTTGGTGTTCTGATTTCTTTGCTCAACTTCCTTATAGGAAGCCAGAATTAACTCGCAGGCCTTTTTTGCATCTTTTGAATCCTCAAGATGCGTCCTCTGAAACAGCTTTTTAGCCTCTTGAAGGTTTTTGGCTTCTGCGATTGCCCCTCTGAATCTTACTTTATCAATTCCCGCAACTGTCGACATCAGAGAGGGCTGCACTATTAGAAGGTACATCATATAGTCTGAAAGGGTTTTGCTGAACTCTTTCCATTTGATATTTCTTTCGGCACAGGCTACTTCTGTTTGGTATAAGAGCTCAGTAGCAATGTGCCACACCAGAATGCTCTGATCGTAATCCACTTCAGTAACATACGGCAGCAGCTTCTCGCAATCAATCTCGATGTTCATTTGGCGCAGAATCCAGGCACCTCTAGCCGCATATATATGGCTGTCACTTTCCATGCCAACAACAAAGACGGATCTCTTCTTAACCTCCTCAAAGATAAATCCCCAAAGCTCTTCTGTGAGGCGTTCACGTGCTGTAAATGCTATCTCGTTTAGCTGATCTGGTATGCCGAAGAATTCCAGGAGATATTTGATCAAAGGAATTCCAAACCAGAGTCTCAGAAAAAGCCTGACGGGGTAAAGAGCATAATATTTCACCCGATTCTTGATGAACAGAGAAATGATGTATAAGTCTATCTCCTTGCGGATGCGATTCAAGGCAGTGGAAATTGAAACTATTCCTCGGATGATGATACCAATGGCACGATCTATGTGCGAGCTTTGAATGATAAAATCAAAGGAACGGTGTATGCTACCTTTGGTGTGGTGGATTCTCTTTGGTTTTATCTTCAGGGAGGACCCAATCAGGTTGTATGCATATATGTACTCAGACCATCTCCGAAATATAAAGAGTCTATCAAGTACCATGTGGCAGAGTTGTTCTTGCTCGTGACACTTGCACTTCTTCCACTTCAGTTCCCTGAAACCGAGGAGCCAATTGAGAAATCTGTCAAACCTAGTATCTTTCTTATCCAGCTCTTCCTTCGGCTTCCTCAATCTAGCAAACGTCCAGTCAGATACACAGAATATGAAGATGGAAATGAGATCAAGTGCTATTCCACCAATGATCAATACATAAGTAAGACCAACATCGAAACCATCGTATCCATCTTTCCTTGATGTTTTGACGATGTAAAGAGATGCAAATAGGCATCCCAAGGCTATACAGCGGAAAAAAGCTCCACTCCAAGTGTGCAGGATGTCAACTTTGGTGAATAAAGTTCCATAGATGAAGCCGAGCTCTACCTCGAGAATCCTCAAAGCCTCTTCGGACGAAAGTAACAGAAAAAATTGCTTGCTCTCTATCCACTGATGAGAGCTATAGATGAAATCTACCACAAGACCTTTGTAGATATTGAAGTACTTATATGCACAATGAACAACCTGGAGATGGGTCATAACCTTTGGCCTTTCTGTTACCCCAACTATTTGACCTTTTTCAGGCTCCTTGACCCTAACTAACCGGCTACGCTCTTTCGAAATCCTCCTAGCTTTGTATTCCTCCATGAACCTCGTGTAGTCAATTCCAGGTTCGGGCTCCCCAAGCATTAAATCCTTGAACCTTTCAAGACTTGCTCCACGCATTGCGTGTATCCTCTCAGCATACTTGATGACTCCAGCCACAAGCATAAGGGATGTTGGTACCAAGAGACTGTTGGGTATTGATAACAAGAACACGTAGAGAGTAGCAATGAATTGGCACACAAGACCAAACAAACTCCTTAGCCAAAGCTCATTATCCTCCAAAGCAAGAGCTGTGATTGTGTCAGGACCGCCAAGGTGCAAGAGAAGGAATGTTGCCCAGAACGCTAAGAGCTCGTTGGTCTTGGGGGACTCGTTGGGTTCAGGCTTGTCTCCTGAGCTATCTGAGATCTGTCCCACGGCGTAGTCAGCTGCCCAGTTGGCTAAAAGGTAAGCCGACCAGATGAGAAGTCGAAAAAGTCTCTTTGGTGTTCGTTTCCGGTTTGGTGAGAGAAGTACAAGGATTGCCTGAAGGACAAGACTGAATATCACAAGGCCACGGATGTTCCATTTGTCCCACACATCTTTCACTGCTTTGGGTATTGCCTCCGCCATTTTCTTGTTTCTGTTCCTAAATTCTGTTAAAAAAACTAGAACTTTGGTTTAATTGGTTTGGTTCTTTAATGCAAATACCCTAGAAACAGCTCCATCTCGATTTTTAAGATAGCTTTTATAATTTTGTTTTTGTTTTTGTCTTTAATATCGGGACCCAGTTTCACGTTTGATGCCATCGAATACTCCCTCCGTTACTTAAAACTGTCAATTCTACCATTTTCACATATTTTAAGAAATAGTACATAACAATATTAAATTTCTCCTTTTTTTAATATTATTATTTTAAAACATTTTAACATCCTTCTCTATATTAATAGGATCTCCATTAAGAGTTTTTATGGAGTTTTTTAATAAAAAAATAATTAAATAATAAATAGATCCCACAGCAAAGTTAAGAATTGTCTCTAAAAGTCTCTTATCTAAAAGACGGTTCTTTATTGTTCACGGGTATGTGAAGGTACGCGATTGGTTGACTTTTTTTTTTTTTTTTCTACTTAAAAAAAAAAAGTTCAATTGTTTTTTTTTTAAGAACCCCAAAAAAAGTTCTTTGATGGAGATGCTCTAATTATAGAAAAACAAAAGAATAGTTGCTGTGAAACAATAGAAATAAGAGTGACTAAAAAATTAGTGAAAGGAATATTGTATTGATTGGCCTTTGATAATTTAAATATAAAATTTATATTTTTGTGAAACAAATTTTTTTCAAAACATACATGGAAAGGTATCGTGGACCTATGGTGTTTCTGATGCGATTCTAAGTATGTATTATAATCGACAAGTATTATTTAACTTTTTTTTAGATTCGAGAAGAAATTCGATTTGGTTTCAAAGTTTTTGTTGGATTTGGATTTCAAATTTTTAAGGAGAAGACATTTTATTGATTATAATTTGAATTCTAAAAGGAACTTTCATCAAATTGGACTTGGGTATGAATTGGGTTTTCGTTTTCGTTTTCAAATCGTGGGAACTTGAATGTGGGTCTCTGTGAAAGCTCGAATTGAGTTTAGTGTGTATGCAAATAAGATTTTTCATAGTATTGGTGTTTTAAAGTCTCTGATTTTTCTGTTGATCCTTGTTTCTTTGGCAGTGAGTCAATAAAGTTTAAGTTTCATTACGGTGGCATATGCAGTTATGAGGATGATTGTCTCAAGTATATCGAAGGTTTTGTAAAGAAATGGATGGTGGCTGATCCTAACTATATGACGTGGTCCCTTTTCGATGATTGCTGCAAGGAGAGTGGAGTCGATGGTGTGGTGAAACAAATTTGGTACAAGCTCCCAACTGATGATATGGATCTGTGAAATCTATTAAGATAGGGATGGTGGACGAAGAGATAAAACAGATGTGCGATGATTGTATGAGGGCAGGTGAACTTGATGTGTTCATCGAACAAGGAGTACCAATACCTAAAAATTCTGATGAAGAAGCTGAGAATGATGGTAAAGGAGGTGAAAATGATGGTGGACAATCTGATGAGGAGGGTGAAGAATCAGAGCCAAACCTGATGATAACAACGATAATAATGACAAGGACCATCAAGAAGAAGAAATAGTAGAGGAAGTAGAACCTGATTCTAGGTTTGAAGATTTATTTAATGAAGTGAGGAGAGATTAGAATGATGGTCTAGGTTAGGTTGATGATACTACTATTCTTCAACTTGAATATGCTTGGAATGATCACGAGGAGCCTGATGTAGATGACACTGAATTTGAAAGGCGGTGTAAAGATGATGAACATCCAGAGCCTACAGTAGATACGGATGATGAACGAGAAGAATTCAACAGAACTGAGGCTCATAAATCGAAGAGAGCATACCAGAAGGACAAGCCTCCCTACTTGTGGCTGCTTCAAACTTTCAATAGTGGAGAGGAGTTTAAGGATCAGTTGTTGAGGTATGTGTTAAAAACACAATATGATGTGAAATTCTGTAGGTGGGAAGCAAATAAGTTGGCTGGGGTTTGCACAAGGCCAAATTGTAAGTGGAGAATCTACTGTTCAGTAGAGAAGATGATAAAGAAATGGATGGTGAAGGTTTACCAAGGACTTCATGGCCACGCGAAAACTAGAACAACTAAGATGTTGAAAGAAGGGGTCTTTGCTAAGTTATTTAAGGATAAAGCAAGAAGGAGGCCTAATTTGAGATGGACAGACATAAAGAATGAGCTTATGATTAGGTACAAAGTATCCGTTTCTAAGTGAATTTGCATCAAACCGAGAAGGAGAGCGTTGGACATGGTCTTAGAAACACATAGGAAACATTTTGCAAAACTATGGGATTATGAGGTTGAGATCAAGCGGTCTATTCCTCGTGATCATGGTGTACTAGTGTTTGATAAGTTCTACGTCTGTTTTGAAGCTCTAAGAACCAGTTGGAAAGAATGTTACAGACCAATAATAGGTCTTGATGGTGCTTTTCTGAAATGAGAATTGAAGGGTGAGATTTTGGCGGCTGTAGGGAGAGACGCTGATAACAGGATTTATCTGATTGCTTGGGCGGTTGTTAGAGTTGAAGACACTAATTCTTGGACTTGGTTTGTTGAGAAGCTAAGGAATGATTTGAAGTTGGAATTGGGAGGGGGCTTCACCATTATGTCTGATAAGCAAAATGGTTGGTGAATGCAGTTGGAAATCTGCTTCCCAATGCAGAGCATCGGCTTTGTGCTAGACATAAGTTCGCCAATTGGAAGAAAATCTACTCATCAAGTGAGTATGAATGATACTTTGGGAAGTGAAAAAAAATTTCTCGTTAGATGATTACAATTACAACATGGAGGTCTTTAGGAAGTTTGATCAACAGGCATACGATGATTTGTTGAAGACAGAACCAAAGTCTTGGTGTCGAGCTCATTTCTCAAACAATGCTAGGTCTGAAGATGTTTGCAACAACCTGTCAGAGAGTTTCAATAGGACAATCAAAGAAACTCGTAAGCTTCCAATCATTAAGCTTCTAGAGGAGGTTAGCAATGAGGCGGAATACAAAGATGTTGGCAGAAACAATCAAGTGTCTCACTGAGTTACCACCAAACGTAATGGATCTGCTTGAGATTAGTAGAGTAGAGGGAGTTGAATGCAAGGTTGAACAAAGCAGTCACAACGTCTTTGAAGTTATAGAAGGTGAATGCAGCTATGAGGTTGATATTAGGCTACATTATTGTGCTTGTAACATGTGGGATCTGACTGGTATCCCATGCCGCCATGCTATCTATGTCATTAATGATTTTAGACGTGAATCAACTGCGTGAGTACATTATTTTCTTAGTTTTTTTCAGGTTTCATGTCTAGTACCTAAACTAACTCCTCCTACCATGTTCTTGTTTCAGGTTTGTAGATAGGTTTTACACTATAACCATGTGGCAAGACACTTACAGGAACAACATAAATCCTGTTAACGGTGAGCGATTATAGGTCAAGACTTGTAAGACTCCTATTGAGATTCCTGAGAAGAGGAACAGGCGTGGCCGTCCCAAAAAATTTAATAGGATAAAGGAACCACATGAGTCCACAAAAAATCCTTCAAAAGCTACACGAGAAGGTAGAGTTATGAAATGTGGTAATTGTAGGAAACTTGGTCATAATCAGACCAAGTGTAAGGAGCCTCGTATGCCCAAGCCTCCTGGTAAACATGGAAGACCTAAAAAAAAAACACTTTACGGTAACCTAAATCATGTTTACCTCTTTGATTTATTTTACTTGTGTGCCTCTGGATTTTGTTTGTTTACATTATTGGGTTATCTTGTAGGATGATGATCCATGAAGCATTCAAAATGCACCTAAGAAACACAAGACTTCATCGAGCCAAGCTACACCAACTACCATTGCTGAATTACGACAACATTCAAGTGGTCCAACACCTTCAACTAGTTCATCTGGACGTGGAAGCGGGCGTGGCCGTGAGAGCAGTAGAAGGCGTAGCCTGGGCCGTGGTAGAGGTGAACTAGTTGCTCGAGACCATGCTGTTTTTATGTTCTTGTGGACTGGACAGGTCTTTGATGAATTTGGAGCAAAGACACAACGTAAATCCTAAGGAATTGAATCTTTTTGTTTTGGTTTACATTACTTTTTTAAACTCTGATGTTTTGTTGTTTTGATTTCAGAATGATATGTGACAATGATGTTTCTCTTTTGTGGCATAACTTTGAAATTGAAATTAATGCTTTTGGTTTATGTTGGGTGCTCACTGATAGAAAACTAACACAAATGGTGGTATTTGCTATTTTAAACCAACCGTTACAACGACTCTTAAACTACGAAACAAGATCCAAAGTCAAACAACAATCAAAGCAAACAGACAAGACAAATCAACTAAGAAATAAAGCAACTAGTTCTTCATCATGTTTAGAATCAGAGCAGTAACAACAATGAATCCTCCCCATGAAAGAAAAATAAATTGGCGCAACAATTTCTCCTTCTCTCTCGACGCCATTGCTTCAATCTCAACTGTTCTCTTCTCTTCTTCACATCTCTTCAGTATCTCTTTCAATCCACTTGTTGAATCCACTGTACCCACCTCAATTTCTCGATTATGTGCTTTAGCCATCTTCAATTCAGCTTTAAGTACCTTGATTTCTTCTTTTTGCGAATTTGGTCCCGAGCCTCAATCAGACTCACCTTCTGCCACCCATGTGACTTTTCCTCATCAACCCATCACTAGAAATCACATGACTTGTTCAATCCATTCAACTTACATGCACATTTACAAAAGCGTCTCCCATGATTATCATCGGTCCAAGCTTTCAAGAAGGTCGTCGGCCTGTTACAGTGACACTGAAACTACGACACCTGGAAACTGTGACTTCGTTGGAATCCCGAGTTCGCATCTGAGCCGGAACTAGCTTGGCCCCATTCCATCTTTCTCATTTTTATGGTTTCGAATCTCCTTAATCGATTTCGTAGTCGAATCCTCAAACTCAATTTTCTTCTCTGAGTTTTTAGGGTTTTTGTTCCCAAATCGATTTGGGGAAAATGGAAAATGAGGTTTCTGTTAACGTACGTTTTTAACTTAAGTAATCCCGTCATAATGCACTGTAACGTCCCGTTAAACGACGTTAAATCGGTGTTGTAAATATCGAATCAAATCTCAATCTGTGTATTAATCGACCAATTTAATCTACTTGGTATATTTATCTGGTAATTAAAAAAGTTCATGTATTAATCCAGAAAAAGGTTCAGTTTGGGTATTTTTTTGAAATTTTCCTTTTTTTTTAATTGATTTCGCGTCTCCCTACTACTGGTAGAATGTACCCATTATTTAAACCTTGCTGATATTACAACTACCATAATTTCACGTATTCAAATGTTACCGAACTTTGTATAGTATAAAATACGTCAGACATAGTGACGAGGCGAGTCAAAAAAAAATAAAAAATTCTTTAATATTTGCACAGATTTTATATTATTATACTATTGAGATTTGTGCAGTTATTATTATTGAATTTGAACTCCAAATCTTTAATCTTTAATTATACACGACGTTTAATTTTTGTCTGTCGTCCTCTTTTTGTTTTTCATAAATTGTTGTGATTCATTTTAGTGTAGTAGTAGAACTATAACGACCCAAAGATGGAAATTTTTGTTTATTGATAGATACTTGGACTTAATATTACCGCCGATCAAAAAAAAAATAAAAGACATAATATTACCAAGAAATAAAAAAAGGTTAAAACAAACAGGGAGAAATTTAGACGGGACTAAGCTAGACCGAAACAAAAGTTGTGAAACAAGGAGAAGAATACAAGTAAATAGTAACACCAGAAGTAGTAGTGGGAGATGACGACGACATCAAGAGCAATGGTTCGTGGCAATCCTTGGAACAGTGGCAGCAAGGGTATCGTAATGTCCGGTCATTGAGAACCACTTAGTATTCCTTTTCATATGATGTGAAACTCAGTCCTGGTCTCATGTTTCTGAGACTTCCAAAGGCACAATCGGTGTGAAGAACTGGACCACAATCAGAACACTCGTAGCGATGCCTCTTTCTATAGATTTTTTTTTTCCGCATATGTCGCACCAATATGGATTCGCGGCAACATCTTCACTGATGGCATGGGAGAGCAAATGCTCATCGTACTTGTAGATTGCTTTATCAGATAAGGTTGCACACGCGAAACACAGCTTGAACTCGCATTCAATACAGCTTAACACATATTTAGGACCAGGGGTGGATCCAGGAAGTTTTTTTACCTGGGGCAAAAATAAAATTTTAATATAAGTAAAATTATAAGAAAAACAATAATAATTTTTCTACTTATTATATTAACATTTTGATTAGGTAAAAC
Source organism: Euclidium syriacum (assembly GCA_900116095.1). NCBI lineage: Eukaryota > Viridiplantae > Streptophyta > Magnoliopsida > Brassicales > Brassicaceae > Euclidium > Euclidium syriacum. The sequence goes on from FPAK01000009.1 coordinate 1,930,896, forward strand.
ACTAAAATTTATTATCTTTGATGAAAAAAAACATTTACATATTGTTTTATATATAAGAAAATATAGTTCTATGTATCACACAAACTAAAGATTATATAAATTGAAACAAAACAATATAATCTACTGTTGCTCAAAAAAAAAAAAAACAATGTAATCTACTAAATTCACAAAGTATGATTTTTTTTTGTCATCAAAGATTCATTAATGAAAGAAACAAGCCACAAAAAGAAAAATATTAAAAAAGGCAGCCAACTATAGCCACAAAAAGAAGAAATTTGTGTGAAATATAAAAAACAAAAAGAAAATGAAAAAGCAAAAGAAGGGGGTGAAGCGTCGATCTTGTCATCCTAGACATATATAAGAACAATTGACTAAACAAATTTTGATATAAGCATATATCAAATTTCGACTGAATTTTTTAAAAAACTTGCATGGGGCACGTGCCCCATCCTACACCACTGTAGATCCGCCCCTGTTTAGGACCGTGATGATTGCATATATTGCAGATCTTGTCCTTCCCGTTCTCATTGATTGCAAGTTTGAAGAATGAAGAATGGGGGTGAAGATGGTAGTCAAATGGTTCAGGAATTGACAAATACCAAGTATCGAATATGATGTTTTTGTCTTCGCAATCCGGATGCAAACAACGGTATCTAAACCCGTTGAAGTGCAAGTCACAAGCATCACAGCGAGGAAGGCCATTAGGATATGAGCTTTCATCGTCCGTACAAAGGCTAAGCAGGTGTGGTGTCTATGTAAAAAACGTAGTTTTCTTCCGAGGGAGATTAGCACATCGTTCATGAAGAAAGAAATTGCACAGATCATCACACTTGTAAAAGGTCTCATATGCGATTGGAAGAGCACATCCGGAGCAAACAACATCTATATCTTCGTCTTCGAGTCTGTTCATGTAGGACCTGAATTTCTAAAACAGAGCAACTGATAATTTGTAATAAAGGTTAAGAACGAAATATGATACCACGGAAATAAAACGAGGAATCGCAGAGTCGAGACTAATTTCTTTCCTTAATTCTTTAGACGTCCCGTAGTGTGACAGTTTCACAGCGATAAGATTCCCAGGATAAAACTGCGTTGTTTCCGTCTTCCAACACCGAAGAACGGAACCTATCGAACCATGAATCTGTGTGTACTCTCAACTTAAAACATGTGAAGGATTGTATTTTTCCTTTGTCTCAAAACTCTCATTAGAATAAGGAGACATGGCTTGATTATATAGCCAAAACTTGTAACATTAGAAAATCAATTTAATGACAAAAATTATGAGAATTGATTCTCACAATTAATGGGTTTTGACGTTCCAAGTTTTAACGAGGGAGAAATATTTGCTGACTAAATCAACAACATATTCAAAGCCATAAAAACCAATCTTATATTTCCTTTAATCTCCAAAGTGTTAGTTTTAATTCCTTTTTCAAGCTACCCACTTTGGACCTCCATTTCTCATTCAACCGAATTTCGTTTTGACATTTTAATACACCACCACGTAATGCTCATGACAACGTTTACAACGTGCCCAAGAACAGGTCATTCCGAATGAACGTCTTCACCGGAAACCTCACCGGAAAGTGGCCGAAAACCACTTCCGTCAAAACGAGTTCCAACAATCCCCACATGAATAGAAATGACTCTAAACATATGACGACTCGATAAAATTGAAAAACTATACTAGACATTGACTAGACTAGACACTGACTCAACTAGACAAACTTTCGAGAATACAAGCGAGAAATTCATTGTATCTAAGTTGGTAGCATTTTTCAGCTTTGAACCACTCATTTTCATAACTGTCAGATTTACTCATCCAGATGGTGAACATGATGTCTTGAACCATCCAAATTTTGATGTAAACCAAGACAACAACTATTGCACAGCTTCATTTTCTCACAGAACTAGGTTCTCTATTGTGTTCATTTTGGCCTTGAACATTCCTGGTTTCATGAGAAAACTTAGAGAATATAGCCTTACATATTCTCCTAAAACGTCCTCATTTCACACTCATTAGGTGATATGCCTTAGCCTTTATTTCAGAAGTATCTCACGTACTCCAAAAGCTAAGGAATCATTAAAAACTAACGCTTAACTTCATCACACGCATGTAGCACTGTTTATCATCCTAGAAACTGGGTATATATCATAGTGCTTAAACCCGAATCAGCTTGACTTAGTTATCCCTTTGAACCTAGATCTTGGGATCTCCATTCACATAGGTGGGGTTTCCATCAAACGTCATCTTTAGTTGTAGGCTTTAAACCCATTCCTCTTGATGTTTTTACAATTTATACGAAATACTATATCTCTTCAAAGCTCATATGACTTCTCACCAATGACTTTATGTGGTAAACAAAGTTTCCCCTACATTTCTAAGATAACTTAAAATCATGCAATTTTGCATTCATCTTTACAAAGATGTATAAATTGTAGTAAACAATTAAGTTCAAATTTTCAAAACTAAAATTATGAAATTCACAACTTAATTCTAATACAAATTCCATTGTATCAAAATCCAAGAAGTTCCAATAATTACAACCAAATTGCATCCCATACAATTTGAAGTAATATTCAGACAACTTCCAATACACTTTTGTCAATGACAATAAATTGTATAATAGTTGAGATCGAATTATTTAAATAAGCAATAATTCGATTCTACTTGATTTGGTGCAAAGGCAATAGAAAATTCTAAGCCTTTCGACAAAGAAAGATTATCGTCTTTGAACACGATAATTTTATTTTCTTTCTTGCTTTCCTTTTAAACCGATTGAAAGAAAACAATCGGACCAAACCAAACTGAGTGTTCGATATAAATTCAGAACAACTCTTAGCATCGATATAGATTTTAAATCGCAATTTCAAAACCCGCTATCGAATCAATTAGAACCACAAGCGTGCGTTCTATACTTGAACCGCAAACGCGCGTTCTAATCAGAACCTCCGTAGAGAATTCGCCAAACGGTTTCTCAAAACACGTTTGATAAGCGTTAATCGAAGAACGCTTTTTCACAATTTAAAGCGATCACAAGACACGCGGTAAAGTGTTCGTAAATCCTTTAAACTAAAGCAATCGCACAGATCGGAAACGAAGGCGTTGCAAAACGTTAAGAAACGATCGCACAGCCAAATGTTCTTCTTCGAAGAATAATGCCAAAGAATTATTTCCTCTTGTTATCAACCATTTACTAACAACTCCTTCTGCACTAAATAATTAATAATATTGCAGACCAAACGATAATACAATTTTCAATCAGAATAAATAGAATTAACCAGCTATCACCAAAAGCTTCTTGAACTATCTATTGTAAAGATTTAAGAATGTAGGACCTGAATTTCTAAAACAGAGCAACTGATAATTTGTAATAGAGGTTAAAAACGATATATGATACCACGAAAATAAAACGAGGAATCGCAGAGTCGAGACTAATCTCTTTCCTTAAATCTTTAGACGCCCCGTAGTGTGACGGTTTCACAGCGATAAGATTCCCAGGATAAAACTGCGTTGTTTCCGTCTTCCAACACCGAAGAACGGAACCTATCGAACCATGAATCTGTGTGTACTCTCAACTTAAAACATGTGAAAGATTGTATTTTTCCTTTGTCTCAAAACTCTCATTAGAATAAGGAGACATGGCTTGATTATATAGCCAAAACTTGTAACATTAGAAAATCAATTTAATGACAAAAATTATGAGAATTAATTCTCATAATTAATGGGTTTTGACGTTCCAAGTTTTAATGAGGGAGAAATATTTTTTGACTAAATCAACAACATATTCAAAGCCATAAAGACCAAACTTATATCTCCTTTAATCTCCAAAGTGCTTGCTTTAATTTCTTTTTCAAGCTATCCATTTTGGACCTCCATTTCTCATTCAACCGAACTTCGTTTTGACATTTTAATACACCACCACGTAGTGCTCATGACAACGTTTACAACGTGCCCAAGAACCGGTCATTCCAAATGAACGTCTTCACCGGAAACCTCACCGGAAAGTGGCCGAAAACCACTTTCGTCAAAACGAGTTCCAACAGTTCATGACCGAAATAACGAATTAACTTCTCATCAATTACGGAGAATGGGTCAACATCCTCCAACTCATAGTCTTCTTCAGGCACATCCACGAGTTCCTTACCGTCCCACACAGTCCCACAAGTCTCTCCGTATTGCACATCTTGAATGGACAGTATAATCTGGACAATGGCAACAAAGATAAGCACCATAGTTCCCGTCAATCTTCTGACGACAAACTCTGCATTTCCAGTTCCCGGGGCCAGGAAACGATGTATAAGAAAGTCGGTGGTGGTGTCTGTTTATATGTTCAACGCGAGGAGAGTCTATGCACTCGCTGTCTCAGTGTACCACGAAAGAACACTTGAGACATATATACGGAAAGATCTATCACCAGAGAATCCACAAACATTACAAGTGAAGGAGACACGTCTCGATAAAAGAGTGAGGGTATGCTCATGATCATGGTTCACTTTTCTTTAAAAACGAAAATTTAATTATATAATCAAATTGTATTAAAATACTAATATTTTTATTTTTGGAGTGCATTTGATTTTCTATCAATTTAAGGGCATCGTCATTGTCGGAACCAAAGGACGGACTCGATGCTGCACATGTTCTTGGTAAGCCCCTTTCAAATATTACATGGCATGATTGTTACAATGTAGGTGAGTTCAGTACGGGATTCCAGAATTAGCTTTAGTCACATTTGTCAATCATTTGAAGTCTTTTATCTTTGTTATGTGTACGAGCTTATGGTCGTCTCTAACTAGAAATCCTTGTGGTTTATAGAACATCCTTGGATTAAAAACGAAGCTTCAGATCAGCCAATTGATAATGTTGTCTTGTCACGTATGAAGCAATTCCAAGCTATGAATAAGTTTAAGAAGCTAGCTCTTAAGGTAAAAACAAGTAGCTACGAAATAATAATAAGAAGTAAAGAAGCTAGCCTATTTTGTCTCAGCCATTTTGTGATTTTTTGTATTTGGTTTGCAGGTTATTGTGGAGAGTCTATCAGAAGAGGAAATCCCAGGTCTCAAAACAATGTTTGACAACATGGATACCGACAAAAGCGGTACAATTAATGATCCAAAACAAGTATGTTCTTCTTTTTCTGATTTTGGCTTGAGAATGGTTAGGCAATTGATCAAATGAAAATGACAGTAGTTTCTGGCTTGTAATGATAATTTAAAATGATAGTGTTAGATTCAGTAGTGTTTGTGTGGCTTGAATGATATTGTTTGATGTAGAATGAGATAGAGTGGCTTGGACTAGTGATTCTTTGATTGTTTTGATATAGTCGAGGTACAATTTAGGAGGAATATGATATGGTTAAGCAATTTGTATCGTCACATGTTTCGAGAATCTGTTATGGTTCTGTTTTCATCTTACATGTTTAGAGAATGGCTTAGAGAATGGAAATTGATCAAATGAAAATGACTTGGTAGATTCAGTAGTTTTATGTGATCTGATCGTATAGTCTTGTTTATGAATTTGTCTTAAGTGCTTGGAATGATTTGATCTTGTTCATGTTCTGTTTCTCATCTTGTTTAGGTTCTTTGGAATGGCTTAGAGAAGGAGTTGCGGTATAAATGGTTTAGAGAAGGAGTTCAGGTTCAGTTTCTGTTTCGGAATAGTATAATCTTGTTTTTGTTTCAGAATGGTCTTGTTTGTTTAGAGAAGAACAATGATTATTATAAGAATCTTATTGTATTTGTTCTTGAAACAATCAAGATTAATTATAAAATTCATTTTATTACTAAATCAAGATTATAAATTTTATTTTAACATCATTTTCTATTGTTGAATTGTATCATAGTATAAATGATGTTAAAAATAGGAAAAAATAATGTTAAAAGATATAAAAATTGATGTTAAAAGATAGGAAAATTTAAGGAAATTGATGCTAAACTAAGCATTACTTTCTCAAGTGGTGTTAATAACTTTAACATCATTAGGTCAGGCATTACTTAGAAAAATAATGCTAACATCTTAACATCATTTTTAAGTAATGCTAATTATTTAAAAAAAGTAATGCCAAATCCCTTGTTTTTTGTAGTGTGAGTTTCACTTTCTCAAAATCTCTAAAAAAAAAAGACTATTTTCCACCTTTCTCTTTTTTATTTCTTTTTTTTTATTTCTTTGTAAGAAATTCAATTCGATATTCTTATTGAAGATGTTCTTAGAACATCAACATCGCTTTAGAAACTAATATTATATGATTTTTTGTAAAATAATTTAATCATCTGATTAAATATTAATTTGAATAATAAATCTAACTTATTCTTAAAGAAACAAATGTCTTGAGAGTATTTAAGAGTTTGTTAGAATATCTCGTTTGAAGACCTGTGTTTCTTGTTTAAGAACTCCAATTCATTCTTTTTTTTTTTTTAATTATTTTAATTTTAGGAACCCCTAAAAATTAACGATGGAAGTGCACTGAAATTTGAATTTGTCGTGCCTGCATGTTACTGTACACTTTTACTCAAGTATTTATGATAAATCAGAAAGCTACAAACTTCTTTTAAGAAAAAGCCATTATGAGTTGTCGTTAATATCAAGATTATTAAAAAATCAAATGTATTAGCTGTAGCACATGATAGTTCCGTTGTATCACAAATTAACATCTTGATCTCGAATTAACTACCTGATATAAATTTTAGACCCTAAGGATTTATTGAATCCGGAATTGATCGAATTTCTAAATAGACTCAATGGAATGAAGATGGATCATATGCACCACACTAGTTATGGATATACTAGTGATACTTGTTCTAATCCAAGAACAAGAATAATAAAGGCAAGTTTTATGCAAAAATAATTACTTTATTAAGAAAAAATAAAAACTTAAAGATGTTTGTAAAATCAAAGGTGTCTGAAACAAATGAAGGGATATAGCTTATAAAGGTTCTAGACAACGTTCATAAGCTAAAATAAGGAAATAAAATAACTAGAATCAAGTCTTTTGGCCGTTGGCCATTTATTCAGAATCTTCACTTATAAAAACTTCTTCAATCAATGATTCTTCTTAGTAATCCAATACAGCCACGAGTTAGTGAAACACTTTGGCTCCTTTGGAGTCTTCTAATCATGTAGGGTCATCCAAACAAAGGTAAGAAAGTGTAACTTGCCATAATGGGCTCGGTTTTGGATTAAAGTGGTCCAAAAGGCTTTTAACCCAAAATATTGAGACTTGGCCCTTCTCCTCTTGATTGTAAGGTTCTTGAGTCCTAAATATGTCTCTTGGATGGCCATTGATAGCTGGCCTTGAGTTGATTAAGATTTGTCCAAAGGTTTCCGCCAAATGCTCCTCGATGGCCTTGTGGTGGCTGCTACGGTCTTCGTCTTCTATAAGGTGTCTTGGGTCTTCATCTTCTGGTAGAATGTGTCTATGCGAGTCTATTTTTAGGTCCAATAGGTGGCCTGAGCTTTTGGTATGATTTTGAAGGTGCTTGAATGCCTTTGGTCGCCATATGGTCTTTATCGGGTAAGTTGTTGGCTAACGGTTTAAGTGCTTGGCCAACTGAGTCTTGGGTGTGTTATAGGTGCTCCATCTGCTCCAGATGCTCCATGATGCTCGTTATGAGTGTGTTGAACTTCTTATGCACGCTCCTTCCTGTTTACATCGTCACTGGCTTGTTGGGAACAAATGGTACATGTAGTGCTCCTTGGTTCGGTTCTTCCTCTTCTTGGTCCGGTTCAGTTTGGATGTCCTCATCATTCCCTTCCTCTTGAGAAGGTTTTGACCTCAAAACTGTAGGACATGCATCAAAATTGGCCAAGTCAGTAACATTGAAAGTATTAGACACTTGGAATTTACCGGGTAGATCAATCTTGTAGGCATTGTCATTGATGCGTTCTAGGACTTTGAATGGATCGTCTCCTCTTGATGAAAGCTTGGAAGTCCTACGGTAATCTTATGTTTTCAATATCTATGTTCTGATTTTTTGATATTTAGGTGGAAAAATATAGAGCTGTTTTAATAACCCTTGGTCATTGGTTAATAAACCTTGCAGGTTTTGTATACAACATGGCCTGAGCTTAATTCTTCTATCCAAGCAAGATATTTCTTCTCATATTTTGTTTTTGAATTAAGGAGATAAGAAATCTGAAGTAGTGTGTGCAAAGAAAAATTAAGATTCATTGGTTTTGTTCAGCGGTGGAAAAGGGTTAGTTGTTGTTGCGATTAAGGAGAGATAGAAATGAAAATGGATCTCTATGAGTTTAAGTCTAGAAGATATGCTTGAGAGTCATTTCTCTGTAGTTGGTGAAGCTATACTTCAATAACTATATGACTGCCACTTTTATTCCTGTAAAGTGTTTAAGTTTGTCTTTTTTCTTTTTCTTATTAAAAATATGAGACTTATGATTCTTGTGATTTTAATGTCTATTTTTTAAAAACTTTTTTAATTGTCTGTTGTGTGTATAATGTTGTACTAAAGATTTCTCTTTTAGTGATATATCGCGAGTACTAACGTATGTGGAGAAGAAGAGAGTTTGAGGTCCTAAGAGAAAGAAAAGAGAAAACAATGAAGAAGAAGATGCTTAAACGATGAGGTAGAGAATAAAGAATAAGATAAATAATAGGAAGAGAAAACAAAGAGAAAATATTGATGTAAAATTATTGAGGTTGATTATATAACAAGTAAGCTTTTGAGGAGTAACGTCGATGAAAAACATTTGAGGTTTGTTTTATTTTGAAGGGTTGATCATTAGTTTGTATATGTTTTAAGAGCTGTCATGGTTGTTTCTAAAATTGTTTATATATAAACAAAGTTTGGAGGAACAAATTCTAAATATATTTTGTAATTAATATATATTCCAACAAAGTTTGGATGTATTTTTTAATAAAGATATTTGTAAGATTTTTGACAATGTTTTGGGTGTTTTAGTAACAAACTTTTTTATAAAATGATATAGTTTTAGATTTGTTTAAAGCATCAAAAAACATTGGATCGACATTGGTGACAACAATCAAGCGGTCAAAACTGTAATACTATTTTTAATCAGGGTAAAACAAACAGTTTTGAGGTGTTTCTTTTTAGATCGTTTCTGTCTAAACTATGATTTTTTCACGTATTAATCTATTATATGATTTCTTATGTTTCTCCCTTATCTCTTCCTACAAAGTAGCAGGATCAAAAGTGTTGAAAAATGACATCAAACTTAAATTAATTTTTGTCACATGAGAATGACATATTGATATTGTCATATTATGCATCATTTAGGCTTACATTAGAGTAGGATTTCATTTCATATTTGACATGTTTTGCTACATTTATCATTGATTTCATTGCACTTAGGGTCTAGGTGTTGCATTAGGTCTAAGAGAGTCTTTTGGTGCATTTTGGTTTATCCTTAGGTACAAAAGTAAGAAGAGGAGCTAAGAGATGACCATTGGATTGAGTGGAGCACAATTGGAGCTAAGGAAGAGCTGAAGAGTATTGCAGCGGTTGGTGGCAGCGGTCAAGGAGTGACCGCTGCAGAAGATCACAACGGACTGAAGCCGCAGTGGTCAAGGAGCAACCGATGCCAACTTCTGGAGCGTTCACAGCGGTCTTGCAGCGGTTAAGGAGTGACCGCTGTGTAGTCAACCACAGCGGTCACCAAGCACAGCGGTCAAGGCAAGACCGCTGCCATCTTCTGGAGTGTTCACAGCGGTCTTGCAGCGGTCACTCGCAGACCGCTGCGGATTGGTCTGGACAAAAATAAATCGGGTCGAAACCCGGTTTATCCCGGGTCGACCCGATCCGACCCAGAATCATTAAAAACCCCATTTTCACACTTATTTGCTTATGCTTTAATTTCCTAAGGTTTCTTTAACTTGTTCTTGATTGTTCTCAAACCCTAGTTTCATCTTTTAATACAGTTTGCATTTCCTTTAAGAAATCTTTCCCTTTTACATTTTATCATCAACCCATCTTGTTATCCATCATGATTTATTCTCTAATCAAGCTTGGTTTTGGGAGAATCATCATGGGTCTTGAGTAGTTTCATTAGGGTTCAAGGATGGGTTAGATGAGGGTGATCTAAGCATGGATTAGGGTAGTTTAAGGTTTAAATCAAACATTTCATCCATCTCTAAGCGTCCTTAATGCTTCTTCTTGCATGGAATGAGGAAGATGATATGAGGCATTTTATGAACACCAAGTGTTTAATAAAATGTACAAGAGAACTTAGAGATGGAATTATGATCCTTAGCCCAAGGGATTGGTGCTAAAGGATGCAATTAGGTTGATCTAGTAATTTGGAATTGAATTCATTAGTTATCATCAACTCAAATGGAAATTTGCTAATGATGATATAATTAGTGACATGATTAATTGCATGGAAATGAATTAGTCAATTAAATGGATCATTAACCTAGGGAATAGCTAATTAGTGTAAGTTAGACATCCTAAACCATGTTTAGTGACCCCAAATCACAAATAACCCATCTAAGGACCCTTCTTTTATCATTGCATAAACTTAATCACTGCATTACTTGCATTTAGTTTAATTAATCAATTTTAAGCAAACAACAAACTCAATTAGCTTAAATTAAGTAATTCCTTGCATTTTAGGTGTCAATCATAGCGAGTTTGGATTCAATTCCTCTTAAACTACAACGGTTTAGAGGTATTGATACCCTCAAAAGGATTGCAAAATCCTAGTATCACATATATACCACAATATCAAAATCGGAGTATATACATTTTTTACGTGATATTATTCTCATTGGACTCAATTATATCTATAAAAGGGTATATTTAAAAAATTTGTTTGATAACAAGTATTTTTAAAAAACCAATGGTAATTGAGAGGTTAGAGGAGAAACTCGAAAGAAATTTGAATTTCCAACTACTATTCAAAAGAAAGTTCGAACGGGATTTGAAGATCCACCTACTATTCAAGAGAAAATTCGCGGCGAAACTCGAGAGGATGTTGAAGACGGTTCTCGAAAGGAACCTACTATTAAACAAGAAACTTGAAAAGAAGTTAAAGAGAATCTCAAAATAATAGTTGAAGGAGAATCTTGAAAAGAATTTGAAGATCCACCTACTACTCAAGAAAATGTTCAACGGGAAGCTCGAAATGTATCTGAAAATTCACCTCCTACTTAAGAGGAGGTTCGAGGTGATGCCCGGGGGATGTGCATGAAAGTTCTAGAAAGAAATATGTTACTGAATAGGAAACTGTAGAGAAATTTAAAGAAAATAGTCGAAAGAGATATGAAGATCCACATACCACTCTAGAGTAGGTTTGCGAGGAAGTTCGAGGGGATGTTAAAGAAAATTCTCGAAAAGCAGCGATTACTGAAGAAGAAACTCCAAAGGAAGCTAAAGGAAAGAATAAAAGTGATCTACATATCCACATGTTACTGATGAAGAAATTAAAGGGGAAACTCGAAAGAGATTTGGAGATCCACCTACTACTTAAGAGGAGGTACGAGGGGATGTTAAAGAAGATTCTCAAAAAGCACCAATTACTGAAGAGGAAAATCCAAAGGAAGCTAAAGGGAAGCTCGAAAGTTATCTACATATCCACATACTATTCAAGAGGGAGTTTAAGGAGAATCTCGCAGGGATGTTAAAGATAGTTCTCGAAAGGGATGTATGTAAATAAGTGTTGATAGTAAACGATGTATGTAAATAAGTAAATGAGTAATCGTAGTAGATATCCGATCAGATGACATATGTCGATAATATAAAAAAAAAAACGTAATTACGATAAACGTGAAAATAACCAAATATAATTTATTACAAAAATTACGAAAGATGACGAATTCATCTCCGCGCGGACGATACATGATATGAATGTAAGTCGACTTTACTTTATACGATTGAGAAAGAAATATAAAAATATCTGTAAAACTTTAACTACATAAAGATGGAAATGTTTGTTTATTGATACTAAGGGGTCTGTAGACAAAATAATAGCAAGAAACCAAAATAATACAAAACACAAAACAGAGAGAAATTTAGACGAAACTTAGCTAGACCCGAACATAACCTGTGAAACAAGGGGAAGAACACAAGTAAATAGTAACATCACTAGAAGACGACGAGGACATCAAGAGCAATGGTTCGTTGCAATCATTGAGACACTGGCTACAACGGTATCGTAGTGTCCGGTCATTGAGAACCACTTGGTATTCCTTTTCATGTGAAGTAAAACTCACCCATGGTCTCATCTTTCTGAAACTTCCAAGGACACATTCCGTGTGAAGAACCGGACCACAATCAGAACACTTGTAGTGATGCCTCTGTCCATCCATTTTTTTTTCGCATATGTCGCACCAATTTGGATTGATAACATCTTTGCTCATGGTGTGGGATAGAAAATGCTCATCGTATTTGTAGATTACTTCATCCGGTAAGGTTGCACACGCCAAGCACAAATTGAAATCGCATTTAATACAACTTAGCATATATTTAGGCCCGTGATGATTGCATAAATTGCAGAACTTGGCCTCCTCGTTCTCATTGGTAAAGAGTTTGAAGACTAAAGGATGATGGGTATGAAGATGGTATTGAATTTTTTCAGGAGGAATTGAAGAACATCTAACATCGAATTCAACGTCGCACTTGAAACAACGGTAGCTAAACCCATTGAAATGTAAGTCACAAGCATTGCATCGAGAAAGGCGATTAGGACCAACTGACCTTTCATCGTACGTGCAAAGAGTAAGTTTGTGTACATGTAGAAACGTAGTCATCCTCAGAGGAAGTTTAGCGCATTCTTCGTGAAGAAAGAAATCGCATTCCTGACACCTGTAAAAAGGATCAGAAGTGAAGGGAAAAGAACATCCATAGCAAACAACATCTCTGATATCTTCTTCCTTTACGAGTCTTAGAAGATGTTGTCGATGACTAATGTGTTGAATTATTTCATCACCCACAAAACCCCCAATCTCGTCTTCTTCTTTGGGCTCCCCACTGAGCTCTTCCCCGTCCCAAACGTCCCTACTCATTGCACATCTCAAATGGACAAAGTACGAATCACATTTGTTACAACTATAAGCACCATATTTCCAGTCAATCTTTCGGCGACAAACTCCGCAATTCCATTCCCCGGGCAGAAGAGACCAAGTATAAGAAATGCGGTGATGGTGACACGATATTCTTATAACGCGTGGAAAGTTGGTGCAGTCTCCATGTACCATGAAACAACACTTGAGACATACATACGGAGATTTATCGCCAGGGTCTCCACAAGCATTACAAGTGAAGGAGACCTGTCTCGGTAAAAGAGTGAGCGTATGCTTATGGATCTTGCTCTTCTCGATCACTAGCGATGGTGGATTCTCTGCACAATCAAGATGCGCTGTGAAATTACACCGTGAACATCCATAAGCAGATCCATTAGTTACCTCCTGTCCACATAAACCACATACTCGTCTTTCTTCTTCTTCTTTTTTCTCATAACCTTGGGTGATCTGGACTCCCATACCAACTGGAGAGACGTCTTCATCTTCATCTTCTTCTTTCTCACGCAATAACTCTATCCGGTATAAAGGGTGTCGGTGACTGGGAAATTCCATTGTATTCATGGTGAATGAGAGAACTTTTTCTCTTTCTTTTTCACGCATTAACCTTTCTTTTTTTCTCCCACAAGTTGAAAAAGATCCTCCCAACTTGCATAGCCTATTGCTATCTTCTAACTTAACATATATTAATGATGAGTAATATATAATTATACTTACAGTTAATTCACAAAACGTCCTAAGTCGTCATTCTCAAAAGATAGTACTAAACTCCAACTTAAATTAATATAGTAGACTGAAATTTGAATTAGTCGTGCCTGGATACTAGATACTTTTTAATCGAGGAATAATGATAAATAAGAAACCTAATATTATACAGACTTTTAACAACAACAAAAAAAATATTATACAGACTTTCTTTTAAGAAAAGTCACTACGAAGTACGAGTTGTCTTTAAAATAAAGATTAAGAAAAAGCCACTATGAGTTGTCTTACTAAAATACAAAATGTATTAGCTCTAGGCAGCAACATCTTGATCGGGAATTAAAAACAAAACAGTATGAGTTGTTTTTTAAATCAACTAAGTGATTGTTTACACCCAGTGCCAATATAAATTCGTCTAACCAATAAAATATAAATATCAAAAATTTTAAAACTCAATATTATAGTAACTAATAAAATGCAGAAAAAGAAGGAGCAAAATAACGAAACCTCAAAAGAAAATAATGAGATTTATATAGAATCATTTGGGTCGGATGACACTTATTCAAGAATTATTAGGCCTTCATGACATTTTCTAGTTTACACTAAAGTTTATAACATTTATTTTGATTCAATTACCATATGGTTTTGTGATTACTTTTTCGTCAGGAAAGAGACAGTCGTCACGGGTCCACGTGGACTTTATTTTTTGCATCTTCTCCTTTCTCCTCCCCTTTCTGCCTGTGAGATCGTCTTCTTCTTTCTCTCTCTCCTGCTTCTCCTCTCTCTCTCTCTCCCTCTTTTCTCTCTTCTTCTCTCTCTCTTCTTCTCTCTCTCTTTCTCTCTCTCGAATGATGATTATAGAAAAAACCGCTCTTAGAATACAACAAAACTGTCTTTAGATCTATGATTTTTACAAGCTTTAATCTAAAATCTATTAAAGATATTTCTACAACAGAATAAACCGTACAGCGATTATAATGCGTTGTACACGAAGCAACTATACAACTTCCCAAGACATTTGTACAAGTAAGAGTTGATGGTTCATAGCAGTGATTAGGTACCTGTACATGTAACTATATGAAGCGTTATACACAAAGCAACTATATAACTTCTATAGACATATGTACATGTAGGAATTGAAAGCTTCATAGCAGTATTAGGTCTGTATATGTAATTATATGAGGTCTTTTACACGAAGCAACTATACAGCCTCTATAGATAACTGTACAGTCATCAAATACAAATGTACAAATTAAAGTAAATGAGGGTTATATAAAGAGGATATAAATGAGTAGTTATATAAGACACTTTACACGAAACAACTATACAGTCTCTAATGATATTTGTACACGTTGCCGATATACAAGGAACTGGGGTATATTGGACGTACATACTACTGTACTGGGTGTATGGACTAGTGTACTGGGTGTACGGACTAGTGTACTGGGCATACACACTGAGCGTATAGACTACTGTACTGGGTGTACAGACTGAACGTAAAGACTACTGTACTGAGTATCCAGACTGAGTGTACAAATTGGTTTATTGGGCGTACAGACTGGTGTACGGGTCTACAAACTGGGCGTTGTGGGACCCACACATGTCACTTCACATGACACATCTCTGTACACCTCTGACACAAACCAGTGGCAAACCTATAAATACAGCCAAACTGGAGGGAAGGTTATGTAGTGAACAGTATCAAAATGTGTTATATCCTTTGTGTTAAAATATAAGTGTTATGGCACCCTATTAAATTAGGAATTGTGCTATGACTACTAATTAACTCATTTATATAAGTGAACTATAACTAATAAATCACAAGTAACCCAAAAAAATGATAGTTCGTATCTTGAACATTTCAATAGATTTTACCTCACCTTTCATTTGATTCGGACGTTCAATTATCAATAAACTTTTGAAGAACTATCCGTCCTATAAAATCTTTTTAATAAAAAAAATATTATCAACAAAGAGTATTTGAATATAACACAACTAAAACATTGAAAACAATAAGGTTAAAACTAAGCAATCTTATCGACAAAAAAATTTGGATCATACAGTACATAACGTAGCCCAAATTTAGCAAAACTAAATTAACTATTCACATTCACAGTGGGGACAACAATAAAAATGGTGGTGATCCTCCAAAAAAAAATACCTAAACAAATATGCCAAGGGATACATAGTAACACACAAGAGCTAAAGATAGTTCAGTATAAAACCTTCCTTATACTAGATGTTTGATAGTTTAATGTAAAACCATACCACTATCTCGTGAATCCAAAGAAAAAATCGTAATACATAGAAGGTAAAACAAATTTCATATACGTAGGCGTTTTGATGATTTAATCTAAAATCCTACCTTTATATGGTGAATCCAAGAGGAAAATCGTAACGCAAATAAGCTAAAATGCATTCCTTATACTTCGGCGTTTTTATGATTTAATTTAGAATCCTACCATTATTTGTTGAGCCTAATAGAAAAATCGTAAGGCACAATAGCTAAAATACATTACTTATACTTAGGCTTTTGATGATTTCATCTAAATCCCTACCACTATCTAGTGAACCTACGGGGAATATTGTAACACACGTGAGCTAAAAAGTCTTCCTTATATGTAGACGTCATGATAGTTTAATCTAAAACCGTGACGTCTTCCTTTTATGTAAACATTCTGAAGATTTAATTTAAAACCCTACCACTATTTGGTTAATTCAAAGAGTAAATCGTAGCATGAATACGTTAAAAATCATTCCTTATACTTAGACATTCTTATGATTTAGTCTAAAACTCCACCACTATCTGGTGAACCCAAAGAGAAATTTTCATGCACATGAGCCAAAAACCCTCCTTATACGTAGATGTTCTCATATTTTAATCTAATAACCCACCACTATTATTATAATGAACCACAACTAGGATCATGCAGGTAGCACTCATAGAATCATATGTCTATTCTACCTCTTATATGTAGACATTCTAATGGTTTAACATAAAACTCTACCACTATCTGATGAACCCAACGGAGAAATTGCAACACACGTTAGGTAAAAAACATTCGTTATGCTTAGGTGTTTTGATGATTTAATGTAAAACTCTAACACTATATGGTGAACCCAAGAGGAACATCGTAACACACGATAGCTAAAAAGTCTTCCTTCTACGCAAAATTTTCTGAAAGTTTAATCCTAAACCCTACCACTATCTGGTGAACCCAAGTGAAAAATTGTAACGCAAATGACTTCTTTATACCTAGGAATTTTGATGACATATTCTAAAACCCAACTACTATCTGGTGAACCCAAGGGGAACATCATAATACGAGTTAAAAAACATTCCTTATATTTAGGTGTTTAGATGATTTAATCTAAAACCCTACCATTATCTACTGAACCCAAAAGAAAAATTGTAATGCACAAGAGCAAAAAATCATTTGTTATACTTAGGCAATTTGATGGTTTAATATAAAAAACCCGACCAATATCTGGTGAACCCAGGGAGAACATCGTAACACACAGGAGGTAAAAAGTCTTCCTTATATGTAGGCTTTTTTATGGTTTAATCTAAAACCCGACCACTATATGGTGAACCCAGTGAGAACATCGTAACACACTGGAGGTAAAAACTCTTCCGTATATGTAGACTTTTTGACCCTTTAATCTAAAATCCTACCACTATATGGTGAATCCAAGAAAAAATATTAAAGGGGCTAAAATGCATTTCTTACACTTAGATGTTTTATCTAAAACCTACTACTATTTGGTGAACCAAATGAGTATATCGTAATGCACACAAGTTAAAAATGTACTCCTTATACTTAGGCAATTTGATGGTTTAATTATGAAACCCTACTATTATCTGGTGACCCAAGGAGAACATCGTAAAAACGAAATTTCGTTTAGGATATTTGTCGAATACTTGGTAGGCGTATTTTGAAAACGTGAGAAATGGAGAATTTTGGAGATTTTAGCAAAGAAACAAAAGAGAATCAAAGGGAGAATAGAAGAATCAAGTTCATTGTCTTGATACCATGTTAAATTTTTAAAGATTAGTGCCAAAATGATGAAAAAAATAAGAGGTAGAGTAGAGAGAATAGAGAATAGAGAGAATAATTCTACAAAATATATTTTCTCATGTATATATTACAACACTTTTATAGAGGCAAAGAAAGAAATAATAAAATAAGGTAAAATATCTACTAGAGCAATATGAAATTTGAACTTTTGAACTTTCCTAACGGTCATAGACATGCTGACATGGCAGATTTGAGCCTTCATTTCTCGCAAACTTGTTACTCTGTTTCTGACAGGCTTGAACTTCATTTCTGACAGACTTTACCTATCTTAACGATCACAAAGATGCTGCATGACATACTTGTTCCCTTATTTCTGGCAGATTTGCTATCTTCAATCCTGACAGATTTGTACTGATTAATAAAGACATCTAAATTACCCTAATTAGTATTTAAGGTCTCCTTAATTAATACATGTGGGGTCAGATCAGCTCTGACAATCCACTAAATGATCTCAAGGTTTTACAACTCAAGAACTCAGCAAGAACAACTCGAAACAAGCTCACAAATCTCGACATAAAAGAGTAAAGTTGCCTTAGGCAGTATTATAAGGGTTTGAATAAAAGCCTCTGAACGCTCTAGAGTCTTCAATCTCCTGCATCTTTACCAAAACTCTGCCTTTCACTTAAGGCACCATATCCCTTAATAACCAACCTTAACCACCGCTCAATATTAATCGACATTAAACCAAAGCCCTGTTTGAATCTTGAAGCACAACGGCTAAAAGACCCCAACAGAAATAGGTAAAATATTTCAAGACAAGCTCCTGCTCAACAAACAACAATAACTCAACAAGAAAAATGGAAAATACTTAGCCCTCAATAAAACCGAAATCGGAAAACAAAAACATTTAAAACAAAAAATGAATGAATATGAATCACTCAACCAAATCATTGCAGAATATCTATCAGATTACACTGGTTAAATGCGGTATTGTGGAACATAGCATCAGTCTTGGTCAGATCTCCAGATTCCATTTCCATCGCATGGAGTGAGACAAACTCTTGGACACTCGTACTTCTCAAGAAAAATCAGATTTGGGAAATAGATTTGTTTCAGCTCTATCCAATCAACTCTTAGCTTGGGGAGTGACGTGAGACGTAAGACCTCGACAGCACATTCTGTTCCCTGCTCCGAGAAGTTACCAAAACCCTTGAGTTTTCTTCCTCCTCCTATGTGGAGCTTTTTCAAGTGACGCAGATTGTGGGGTTGAAGCCAACGGGGAAGTTCTTTGTCTGGAAAACGCTGCAGGTTCAGCTTCTTTAACTGATAAGGGAGATCACGCAGACGACGGACAGGGGCAGGAACAGAGCCCAGTCCTGTGATAGTACGGATAAATTCTTTCGCAGTGCTGTCAGTGGGGATGAGACGGGAAAACTCAAGATCCCTCCTCCATGTAACTTTCAAACTTGTCAATGCTCTGATCTCTACAAGAACCGCCATCAATTGTTCTAGACTGAGACCATCATGGTTTATTTCAATGCCGAGCTTTCTCAGCTTCGGCAAGTGCTTCAAGTAAATCAACTTGCACGCGACACTCTCGTAGAGGGCATCGCTAACAACAAAGCCCTTGAGGACCTCTAAGTTCTTCAACAAAGCCAACCTTAAGGGAATATATTCCAACATATAGCATCCAGTCATATCCAAGTAGACCAGATTCTGGAGTGAATCAATCTTCTCTGGAAGTTCTGTCAGGTCATAGCACTCCCTGAGGTCTAAGACGATTAGCTGGTGAAGCTTACAAACCGAATTGTTTAGGCTTCTAATGGTCGAGATCCCTTGTAAACTTAGCAGTTTTACTTTCGGCACATGTTTTAAACATTTCATAAGCTCATGATTCTGTACCTGGATGTGACGTTTCTGGCTTCTTTCCCATCTTCCCAAATAAAAGACATTGAGTGACTTGAACCAAGCTTTTGATGAACTGATCGTGAATCTTCTATATGTAGGTGGATTCTTCGAGAGCCACTTCAATGTGGAATCCGGGAATATCTCAGAAACATTGAACACAGTTTTGATATCCAGTGATGAGGGAATTTTCCACTGGGCAGCCTCTGTCGGTGACACCTTCATAAGGCACACCTTTCCCAGCTCTGACTTGCTCGTTCTTGGCTTCTTATCATCTCTACCGTAAATATCAAAAAGTCCAAGCTCTTTTGAGAGATGAATAACTGAAGAATGCACAAAAGGGGTCATCTTATAACTACTTGGAGCCACTTTACGCCTCTCTTGCACCGGTTCGACCAACTGTTTCTCAGTTAATTCGTTAAGAACGTCCCTTACAGCTTCTTCAGCTCCTTGGACGGGTATAATCCCCTCTCCTATCCACCAATACATCAGCACTGTTCTATGAACCTCCCTGTTCTCCGGGAACACAGCGAAACTCAAAAGGCAGATCTTCCGGTCAATCCCAAGCTCTATAAACTTCTGTTTCACTTGTCTGAAAACCTCGCAGTTGATGAGATCTTCCACGTTTGTATGTATGCCCGGAAGGTGGTAATAGGCCTTGTCTTGATGAACCTCGTCTTCATCATCCTGATGACCATATGTTGCTGCTTTCTGTTTTTCTTGCTTGCTAGACAATAAGGGGACTTGGCACAAGATGTCAGAGATCTTCTTCTCAATGCCTTCCAAGTCAGGCTTGATCCAATACGTAGTTTGAGAAGAAACCCTGGAGGAATCCAAATCTGCAATCACTGAATGAAGGGTAGCAAGATGTTTATCCATCTCTACTCCAACATTTTTTTGAAATTGCTCCAGCTTTCCCAGCTTCAATTTGAGGTGCCGGAAATGATATTGTAGCCTAATAATCAGTTTGCCATCAAATGCAACACGAGTCAAAGCAGGAGGAGCACTTAGGCTTTTTGCTAACTTTTCTTTTCCGTTATTTCTTTCAGTAATTCCTTCTTCCTCCTCGCTTCTTTCTATTAGAGAACACAGTAGTTTGTTCAATTCTGGAAAGGTCTCCAAGATCTTATTGACTTTATCCTCTGTGGTGTGATGCGCCTGTGAGTTGTTCTTGGAAGCCATGAGATGGAGACAATAATGGTAACACCCTACTCCTCAGCACTCAAAGCAAACACACCGAACCCATTTTGCCTGCAAAATCTTGAAAGCAATCGAGAATTACCGCAGGGAATCAACCAAATTTTGAAAGGAAAAGAAAAGCAATGAAATTTCCATTACCCACCAATCTGAAATCATGTTCGGAAAACAAAAAAAATAAATTGATATGCATACCTTACAGCGTCTCTTGTAGATCCTCCTCCAGCTCCTCAGCAGCCACACCGAGAGAGAGACCTTCGACCTTGAATAAGCTGTTTTTCTTTTTTTACTGATATCAATAAATGTCGAAAGTCATTCTTTTGTACCCTAAACCCTAAGTATATTTAGGGAGCCTGCAAGGGAGAGAGAGAAAAAGCAAAAGGTCGACTTGATACGATAACATCTTATCAAACGACGAAGAATAAAACGCAAGCAAAGCTCTGATGGCGGAGATTCTCAGGGGTACTCGCTTTTCCTCTCCTTTCTACATTTTCTGATTTTCTACATAACCTATGAGTATCTGACTAGCATTTTCGATTTGATTGATAAATCTGCGCTTTTACCTATATCATGCGTTTCCCAATTTAATTATCCTTATGGCCTAACATTGGAACTAGGGAACCTTTCAGAAATTTTATAAAATGACGCTCTTAATTTTCTTCAAAGGATACAGCTCTATAATGCATTCTTGTATCATAAAATTCCAGATATGAATTATGCTCAATTACACCAAGTCGAGAAGGAGGAATATTTGTGTAAGGAGATAGTGACAACAATGGATGGTGATGGTCCGAGAAGAGTTGTGCTCACTGGGAAATCTGGAATCGGTAAGACGCGGCTGGCGAAGATGGTAGGTGAGCGTGCAACTAGGAGAGAAGGTTTGTGCTACCTCACCATCTGTTTACACCTCAACAACAAGTTTGAAGATGAACTGTCACTTTATGAGAACATAGCTTTCCAAATAGGAGCGTATAATAGAGATGAGAAGCAGGAGAAGAAACCGGAGGACTTGTTAAAGGATTTGAAGGAGAAGATAAGTGCAAAGCTCAAGAAAAAGTATACATCAGCTGTTGAAAAAAGGAAGATGGAGAAGAAACACACTTCATCTGCTTTCAAGATGCTGCTGTATCTTCTGTTGATACTTGATGACGAAGGAATTACAAGTGAAGATAAGGTGATGAATGATTTCGGCCTCGAGGAATTTCTCATAGAAAATTTTCCGGGAGATCATTTTCCCAGGTATTACTTACCTCTAAAACTTCTTATTACGAGAAGAGAAGGAGATGAAAACGCTTATAACGAAACAGAGTACCATGCCACAGACGAGTCACAGAGTACAAAGCGTGATGGGGAAACTGAGTCCAATGACATCATGGTCGAGCCACAGGATACAAGGAGTGAGGAGCAAATTGAGTCTCATACAACATCCGAGATACGTGTCGATACAAACAGTGAGGGTAAAATTGAGTTCCATACAACGGATATGTCGCTGGCTTTACTCGACACCCTTACTGAGCTTAATTTGCGGGTTTTATTTCACTCCATTGTCAAGGATAAGACAATGGATTTGCTTAAGTCCCTTGATGAACTTTGGATATCTTCTGTGGTGCGCAAAAACAGTAGTTTGCCTGCTGCAACCGTTGTGCTAGCCAAGTCCTTAAACTGTATTACTCATCGAAACACTTTCAAGAGTCTTTCTCCAAAACAAGAGAAGGTTACAAAGGAATTATTATCCCCCTGTGAGCCAGCCTATTCAGTTTCTGCAGATAACCATGTTCTGCAACTTGCTTATCAGCTGTTAGAAACCGATGACACATTGAAGAATGCCATTGTTGATTGTTTTTGGCATAGCTTGGACCTTTTTAAGCACTGCGGGAGTGTTCATTACAGTGAACTGATCACGATATGGATACTTGAAGGCTACTTTGATCCAGTTCGATCTGTTAAGAAGGCCTATAATGATGCTCATGCTATCTTGGTGGAGCTTATAAACCGAGGTATTCTGAAGATACAGGAAGGTGGTGATATGGTTGTACCAGAGATGGCAATGAACAATCTATTCGATCTTCGGCATCATGGGCTCTTAGGCAGATCTCGGCTCCAATTTGCTAGGGTTTATGGTGGTGACAAGAGCAAAGGTCTAGGGAAAATCATCCAGATAGATGATATGATCAAGACAGTAGAAGCAAGAAAACGAGACAATGTTTCTACAATTCTGGTAAGTGGAAACCGTCTGCGTCGTGAAACTCCTAAGGAGTTCTTTGAGCAGATGGCGAGTCTTGAAGTAGTTGGCTTTTTTGATCCAACGTTGGAATGTTTAACCGAGTATTTACGAGATCTAAAGGAACTCCGAGTACTTGTGATCAGGAACTGTGATTTACTGTCAGATATCGAGGAGCTTAGGTGTCTACAAGGGCTAAACGTTCTTGAAGTTTCTGGGGCTAGCTCTTTGGAAACTATCTCTGATGACTTCTTTGCCTCAATGCCCGGACTTCAAACTCTCAACCTCTCTGGACTCCTGATCAAACATTCACCTTCCAGCATTTCCCATCTGGAGTTTCTCCAGAGTCTCATCCTTAGGGACTGTCCTCTATTGGAAGATCTGCCAGACATACAGGAACTATTGAAGCTTGAGGTTATTGACGTCCGTGGTGCATACAACCTTAAAAATTGCTACGATAAAAGATTTGACAAAGGCAGTAACCAAAATTTCCGTCATCTTACACGGCTTCAGCTAATTGACTTTTCAGAGAGCAAAGTAAAACGGCTTCCAATGTTTCAAGATGCTGCGGTGGCTACTAAGCTTCACTCCTTGACGCGGCTCTTATTGCAAAACTGTAGCAATTTGATGAAGTTGCCCAATCTCAAACCTTTATCGGGTCTCCAGATTCTCGATCTTTCTGGTACCACCGGCTTAGTGGAAATTTCCGCAGTATGGTTCGAGGATAAAAACGAACTCAAGATTCTTAATCTGTCAGGCACAAAGGTAAGCCAGTTACCTTTAACCATCTTTGAGCTATCCAACCTCAATCAGCTCCTCCTAAGGGACAGCGCCAACCTAGAAGCCCTCCCAAACATTGAGGGACTCTCAAGCCTCGAGGTATTTGATGTTTCTGGATGCACTAAATTGCATACAATAGAGGGATCCTTTAAGGACATGTCTTACCTGCGTGAAGTTAATCTCTCAGGCACCAGAATGGAAACCATACCAGAGTTTCCAGAGAAGAGCAATATATGTTGTTCAAAGCTAGTTGTTCTGCCAGATTCAAGAAGATTGGTACATGATAGTTGGAGCCGAGTAAAGGAAGCCATAACAGATGGGATGTCTGGGAGTCAAAGCGCTTCTAATATGGTCGATAGAATCCAAGAAGTCTCGAGGAAGGAGATAGGAAAAGTGCGTGAGCTTTGGGCCTTTAATTCTCCTGAAAAGGAAGGTCGCGGCAGGGTGCATTTTCAACAAGGTCATATATACAAGGATGTCTATTTGAACACAATACCATTTGTTGATAACAAAAGTTGTCAAGAAGTTCTAGAGATCCAAGGATCTAACGGCGTAGATCAAGATAAGGAAACCTTAGCTAAAGCTGAGTTTGTGGCTTTTGTGGACACTACAGCTGCAAGTCTTTCATCTATCTTCAATGACTTGAAATCAATGAAAGGTTGTTGGGTGGAGAAGTGTGGGGACATAGAATTCCTTTTCTCTGGTGTAGATAAGGAACGTCTCGGAAACCTGGAGACTTTGTCAATCACGAATCTTGGACGGTTGGAGATTGTATGCAGCAGCAGCTTCAAGAATCTGAAGAAACTAAGCCTAGATTGTTGCCCGCGTATTAAAACGCTATTCCTTGCATCCGATTTTCCCACCAGCCTAGAAGTCCTGAAAATAAAGTTTTGTGATAAGCTGGAGAAGGTGTTTGAACAAGAAGTCGAAGTGCCGAGTCTGCACACACTTTGCCTTTTCAAGTTGCCTCTGCTATGTGCTATCAATGCTATGCTGCCTAATCTGAAGACATACAAAATAGACAAGTGCCCAGGGCTTATAACTTCAATGGAAGATCTTTGTGGTCCCGTGAGTCTAGCGCTATGCCTATCACTACTCTGCAATGTGTTTTAATCTCTCTGGTTCCTCCTGTTTGTGTTACTGTTGTGAAGTTTCTAAGTACATAACAATATTTCACTAAATATTCTGGTTGTTTTATTTGCAGGTCTTGGAAAGGGTCTAGTGCAATGAGGATAATATGAGAAACCACAGCGGCAGTCAAAGCAGGATGGAGCTACCGAGTATTGTGTCCCCTAGATCCCTTCCCTAATCATTTACTGTGTATGTGTCTCGTTAGACACCCAAAGGAATTGTGAAGAAAATACAAGTCTTTCTTTTTTTTGGCACAAATGGTACAAGTTATTTCAAATTATGTTACGCTTTGTTCTTCTGGTGGTGCTTAAAGATATGGAAAGCCAAACAGATACACTTAATTAATAATGCGGAGGGCTGTGTTCTCTGTCGTTTACTGGTTTTTAAACTTAAAATAAGACCCGAGTTTTATTTAAGGAAAAGGTTCACGAAACCCAAAAAATAAACAAAGACCACCATAGTCCGCACTTCCCGAGCAAGCTTTGGGTAACAAATCAATGGCAGAAGCTAAATCGCATTACGTAAAGCAAACGAGTTTTTTTTTCCAGAAACCGATCTGATCAGAGCCGTTTCTTGTTGGAGGAGAAATGGTGGAAGTGATTCCCAAACACATCAAAGATGTATGGGATAGCTGGAATATCAGGGGAATGATAATCCTCAGCCTCGCGCTTCAGACCCTCCTCATTTTCTTTTCCCCCTCCAGGAAACGTACGCCCAACAGGTTCCTTATCTTGGTATTGTGGTGTTCCTATCTCTTGGCAGATTTGTCTGCGAATTTTGCAGTCGCATTGATTGCCAAGAACCAAGGTAAAGACCCTAAACCCGATGATCCTCCTAAAGACAAGAAGCTTGTCGCCTTGTGGGCACCTTTTTTGCTCTTACACCTTGGTGGACCAGACACCATCACTGCGTTTTCCCTTCAAGACGATGCTCTCTGGAACAGACATTTCCTTGGGCTTATCTTTCAGGCACTTGCAGGTATCTATGTGGTTGTCCAGTCTCTACCCAATGTGCTTTGGGTGATAATAACGTTGCTGTTCATTGCTGGGACCTCTAAGTATCTGGAAAGGACAATTGCGTTGTACCTCGCGAGTTCAGACAAGTTCAGAGGCTCTATGCTGCAGGTGTCTAATTCAGTGTTTGACTACATCAAGGAGCCAAACAACTTAGATATGGACTCAATACCTGTTTCTGAGATGTACATGAAGGAGCATCGCGGACAGCTCAAACCTCCGAAGCTCATGCTTCCCAATAGAGAGTTGACCCACTTTGAGATTCTTCAATATGCTTTCTTCTTCTTCAACAACTTCAAAAGTCTTATGGTCAATAACATATTCACCTTGGCGCTACGCAATGAGAGCAAGGCGTTCTTTAGAGCATCAAAACTACAAGAAGAAGAAGCTCTGAGGATTATAGAAGCCGAGCTCGATTTTATCTATGAAGGCCTCTACACAAAAGCTGCGGTTCTTCATAGTTTGGTTGGACTTGTGTCAAGGCTTATATCATTGGGATCTCTTCTGTCAGCCTTTGGCATCTACCATTACAGACACAATAAGATCCAAGAGTTTCACAAAGCCGACATTGTAATCACCTACGCGTTGTTCTTAGTTGGAATAGCTCTGGATGTTATATCCTTGCTCAAGCTTGTTGTTTCCGACTGGACAGCAGCCAGCCTCTCAACGCTAAAGGATGACCCCGACGTGATATATTCACGGAAAGACCGAATACTCAATTGGATCCTTGGTCTCCAGAGGCCAAAGTGGAAGACGCAAGCATGTCGTGAGGGACATCAGCAGGAGGTGCTGAACACACCGTTTCTACTCAGAAGATGGACTGGAAGCATCACTATGTTCAACTTCATCGCTTACTCCATGAATGCAGATACAGAAAGGATCCACGACCCCAGGAGTAGAACGTATAAGCTTTTATGGAAGATCGCATCTTGCCCTTTCAGTTATGTTTTATCCATCATCCAGACTTGGTCTGGTAACATCGCCAAATGGTTTTGTGATCTTCACCGCTATATTATCCACCATGTGATCATTCTACCGCCAGGAGACAATCAGGTCACTCGTTTTATTATCTTCCTTTTCAAGACTTTTGTTGAGTTTTGTTTCAACGTACCTTACTATCTGGCTCTTCTTGTCACTTGCATCATCAACTTCCTAGGCATCAAGGATCTGTTCCATGAGATAAGACTGAAAAGATCTGTACACAGCGAACCACTGACAAAAGAGCTATGGTCTTTCATATTTTCTCAGCTGCAAATCAAATCCGAGATTCTAGACAGCCTGGAGAATACCACAACAAGATCCTCGGCTAGAAGAGATTGGGCGTCAAGCCACGCCCAGGTTCAAATAGCAGATCATGAATTGCTATTACGTTACATAACAGATGTTGATTATGAACACAGTCTTTTGATTTGGCACATTGCCACCGAGCTCTGTTACCAAAAAGAAGATTCCGCCAAAGAGAACTGCGATTATCACACTAACCGTAAGATGAGCAAAATCCTCTCAGACTATATGATGTATCTCTTGATCATGCAGCCTAAGCTAATGTCAGAGATAGCTGGCATAGGAAAGATCAGATTCAGAGACACATTGGCCGAGGCTGCTAGGTTCTTCATCAAGAAGGGTATCAGCAACTCTAGAAATGTGAAATTAGCCTGCGAGGTCATTCTTTCAGTCGATTGCAGCATCGAACCAAGAGAGGTCAAAGGAAACCAAAGCAAATCAGTGTTGTTTGAGGCAAGCTCACTGGCGAAAGAACTTGAGAGGCTGGAGAAGGAATTTGGAGAAGACAAATGGAAGACAATTAGCAAAGTGTGGTTGGAATTCCTCTTCCACGCAGCATCACATTGCGACGGTACATCACGTATGGAGCTGCTTAGCAAAGGTGGGGAGTTCATCAACTTTGTTTGGCTACTTATGGCTCACTTTGGCCTAGGGGATTGATTAGCTCAGATCAAGAATGGCGAGTCAAAGCCAAATCTCAAGTTTATTTGTGTTTTGATACTTTGTATGTTTCAATTTTCAGATAAGAAGTAAGCTTCATAGCCTTATCTATCTGATATGGATTCTCATGAGCATCTTAGGTACAGGACGAGAAACACTATCCCAATTCAATAGAAGTTACTACTCAGATCAAAAAGGCATTCGAGTTCGGTACCTGATTCGTAATTGCATTGTTGTACCCCAGAACGATTGATCAGCTTTTGCCATAACTCTTTAGATCTCTCCGTCATCTTCCTCGCTCTTCCGATCAGCGAACTCTCCTCTTCCTTTGTTCGTCTTGTTCAAAATTGAATTGAAATTAAGAAAATAATCGTACCGGGTGAAACAGATGAATGCCGGACCGGGGTAAACCGGTATTGGAGGATTTGCTTTACATAAAATAAAATAAAAGAGAGATTCGTATGGCGAAGAACCTTATCCATTTCTCCCGTTTCTCCACACTCGAAACAGAACAGCGAGAGAACTTAAAAATCTGATGCTTCTCTCTGACTAAATCAGAATCTCGTTTTGGATTTCGTTTCTTGGTCCATGTCTGGTCTGATTCAATGGCTTCTGTACCATGTTCCTTCAAGCTCTCTGCTCATCCCAGATCTTCTTCCAAGGTTACCCTCTCTCTCTCCCAATCTGTTTCTCTGTGTAGTTTATTAACGCTGAATAAACTCGTTCCTTCTCCTCTTTCTATCGATCAATCCGGTCATTATTGATGAGTCAACTCGTTCCTTCCATTTTCTTGCAATTTCTTTCGGATTACTGCAGTCTAAATGGCGTCAATGTTTTGTATTCAATCTTGTTACTTGGGTTGGTCTAGAACATTGCGACTTATTCTTTATCAAATTCCTTCCATTTACGCAGCGTAATGGAAACTGCAAAACGTATAGTTTAGTAGAAAGACGGAGAGAGACAAAAAGTCAAGTTCTACAGTCTTTTATTTGCATCAACCGTTTAGAGATATCGCGTATGGCGCCATTACAGGCCACGATGAACAGCCCCAGAGGTTTTGGACCTCCACCTAAGAAAATCAAGAAGACAAAAAAGTCCAAACCAGGAAACCAAAATGAAGAAAAGGACGATGAAGAGGATGAAGACGATGATGATGAAGATGAACGTGAGAGAGGTGTGATTCCAGAGATAGTGACGAACAGAATGATAAGTAGAATGGGAATCACAGTGGGAATACCACTCTTCATCGGTTTATTGTTCTTCCCATTCTTTTACTACCTCAAAGTGGGATTGAAGATTGATGTGCCGACATGGGTTCCGTTTATTGTTTCGTTTGTCTTCTTCGGTACGGCTTTAGCTGGTGTGAGCTATGGGATCGTGTCGTCAAGTTGGGATCCGTTAAGAGAAGGATCGTTATTAGGCTGGAACGAAGCTAAGAAGAATTGGCCTGTCTTTTGGCAGTCCTTTTGGAAATCCTCAAACAAGAAATAGAAAAAAAGGAAAAGCTTTTGTCTTCGTCCAAAATGTGAAGTAAATTTTGCTGAAAATGTGTTCGTTGTGGATTTTCTTTCAAAGTGATATTGAATATTTCTCTACGGTTCAAAGAAATATCAAAATGGATTGGGAAGTATATAAGAAAGGAAACAAATAGTCCCAAGTCGAACTTTATTGCAAACCATAAAGTTAAAATATGTCACGTATAAAACAAACCATCACACGACTGAAATAAAGCAAAAGCAAAAAAAAACCAAAACCATAGACAAACGGTAAGAGAAAAGGAGTGTATATTTCTTTTTTTCATGAAACGACGACTCAGGGACACAAACCAGAGTATATAATATAGTGAACTTTATTGCTCGGAGGAGGCTTTTGAGTGAGAGACGTTTTGGAGTCAACCAGCGACTTTCCTAGAGGGTTGTGTTGGTCTAAGAAACATGTCACGTGTTTCTCCTACCCAACCTGCTTTCATTGTCGGTGGTTTCAGTTGTTGTCGGTGTTCCATTATAGACACAGAGTGTCTTCGAGATCCAGTTCCTCCGATGGACACGTTTGCGAGTTTATCAGCAGTCTCGGATACACCTCGAGCTACACGGCTCTTGCTGCTCAACGAAGCTGCTGCATAATCTCCAGTTTTGAACAAAATAATTTTATTAGATGAAGTAGAGAAACACAAACCATTTTTATGTGTTTTGGTTTTTACTTACGAGGACTCTTTCTTCCGGGTGGTCTGTATTTGGAGTCTCTGACAGTGCTTCTTGCGGCTCTGTTGTTTCTCGTCCCGTCTTGATTAGCCATATCGAGTTTCCTCTGGACGCCACTTCCAAACGCAGCATTCGACTTTGGAGTACCATGGCTGTTGAATGGCTTAGCATTTGCAAGAGACACCGTGTTCCTTTTAACTGATTGGTGCTCAAATGATCCTCTTGGTCCGACTATAATCAAATCATATAGAAACTTAGTTTGAGAAAATTTCAAAATAGACATACATAAGCAATCAAAAGACTAAGAAATTTACCAGGCGGAGGTGTTCTTGCAACAGCCTTGGGACGGAGAGATGGTGGGACATAAAAGCAACTCTGCCACATGAGAACACAATTAAGATCACACTTAGCTATAACAGTGATTGCATACAGTCACATAAAAAATTCTCTAGTGTAACGTTACCTGAAAGAACGGGTGCTGGAGAGCTTCTGCAGCAGTTGGCCTGTTGCTTGGATCCCACGCGCAAAGCCGCTGAATGATCATGAAAGGCATAGAGATTAGTGCATGCGAATAAGAAACATGTCTAAAGCTATAAGGGAATTTCCCTTTAAGTGTTGGTTAAATACCGCAATAAGATTAACTGCATCTTCACTAGCAGATGGCATCAAGCTTGAAAGAGGTACACCAGAAATCTACAAGATGACAACTGTTATTGCCTAATACAAATAATATAACCAGTGAGGCTCAAGAAAAAAATTTCAGGCTCGAGAAAGTTACCTGAGGGAATTGATAGTTTATGGTGTTAGCAAGATTAAGTCCTTCCAACCAGGTCTCTTCAGTTGGGTTGCCTATGACACTGCATATTTTGTAGATTTCATCTGCTTCACTGCAAGGATGATACGACAACAAATTCTCTTATTTATAAGTAATTGATTTTGCAACGTTTTTAAATCAGCACGATACTAATTGAACACTGGAAAGTTACCTAGCCCCGGGAAAAATAGGGCGGAGAGACAACAGCTCAGCCATAATAGCACCCATTGCCCACATATCTGGAGAAGAAAAAAAAACAACTGCTCAGCACTGGATTAAAGCATTGAGGATAAAATACAAGTCTATCATATTACAGTATGGGTACTAACCAACTTTTGATGTGTATACATATGACTGTAGGAGTACTTCAGGTGCCCTGTACCTGTTAAAACAAAGACCTTTGGGTCAGTAACGCAGCGATGGTGTAGATAGCATCTAATAAAAAATATGGGACACTGAAGTATAAATGGAAGATATTGATATTTCTGAATGACTCACGACAACAACAAAAACGGAAACGGATCTTACCAGCGTGTAGAAACATACTCGGTAAAAGGTGGACTCGAATTAACCTCCCGTGCTAGACCAAAATCAGCAATCTTAATGATATCTTTAGAGACTAGTAGATTTTCTGCAACAACCAAGACAATATAAATATATATATTCAATGGCAAAGGATTAGAACAATGATAGATTCAAAGACAGTGATCAAGTCAAAACTGTAAATCTTAATAGAAAATGTTTGAATTTTTGTATCAACTAACACCTCAAGGCTATCAATTTACCTGGCTTAAGATCACGGTGGAAGTAACCACGCTGATGCATGTAAGCAAGGCCTTGGAAGACTTGAAAGCACCAATTTCTGATATCAGCTTCCGCAAAATGCTTTTGTCTATCCTTCATCAGCTGGTAAAGATTGCACTCCTGACAAAATTAAGAACGGCATACGCAGAATCAATACAATGAATCAGAGTGCTATAAGATATCAAAATAAAAGGAGGAAAAAGTGTACCATGTACTCAAACACAAAGTATAGGATATCATGTTCCCGGATGACTTCCTTCAGTTTCACGATGTTTGGATGATTCATTCTCCTGAGTGACTGATAAGGGGAAACGAATGAATTAGAAACACATACAATAAACAAGACAGAAAAAAAATATCTCAAGGAAGGCAGTTTAGTACCTTCACTTCTCTCAGATTTATACATTCTTCCCATGAGTAGTATTTCTTTTTCATTTTCTTAATAGCAACCTGTCATTTATAACTTCAGTTGGTTAGAAATAAATCACAAAACATTCTGTAGGCATAGATAGCTCTCAATAGAAAGTAACTTACGACTTCACCAGTCTGCTTATTGATAGCTCGCCAAACAGTTCCAAAAGTCCCATCACCAACCTCTTTGATTAACTTGTACCTATTATTTCATAAGGCATTGAGAAGCAAACTCATAAGCAATAATTCAAGGAGCCGCATGCCAAAGGAGGTTAAGAGAAGTCTAAGCTACCTGTCCATTTTCTTTCCGGTAAAGCAAAGTAGCCTCTTTATTTTATGTATGTAAAGAACTTATGAAAGATTTATATAGCATTAATCTTCCAGTCGCTCGTAGCAAGGACTGGACACCAACGCAGTAAAATCAATGATTCTCCAGCTGGGTAGACTGACCGTTATTTACTTTGAACATCAATGGGTTGACCATTAAGGCAAAAGAAAGAGAGCAAGAAAAGAGGAAAAAACATACTGAGAACTCAAAGACGCAAAGGAACCAAGAAGAAAGAATATGCTGGCTAGGAAGACCCTATCCTCACAACATCTCACTCAGGGGTTCAAACTCAAGGAAAAGACATTTGTAAAATTTAAAAAGAAAGTGGTTTATCCTCCTTTCAACCAGCGCCCATAAGAACAAGATTTGGAATAGCGAGCCAACAAATCTTTGTCAGAAGGGAGAAGATTTAGAGGTTTCTCTAGGACTATGCAAAGGAAGAACTTGCAGAATTAAGCCCTGCAAAAAAACAAAGAGGCCAGAAATACAGTGATAAGTCCTCTAGAAGCGGGAAAAATGGATGTGAGCAAAAGATATCTTTGGAGTGTGTTGTATATCTGTTTTCATCATGTTAAATTTTTCCTTAAAAGTTTTTCCATTTTTATACCAGTTTTTAAACAAAAATCAACTTTCCTTATTCTGAATTCACACTACTAAAAAGTGAAATATAAAAGAACCTCCAATTGGGATAATATACAAGGAATTATGCTTCTACCGAATATGCATAGCATTCCAATAACAGATACCATCTATGAAGAGAAGCATGTGTAAAATAAAATAAAAGTCTCAACAGCTTCAATTGATAGGCATACCTCTCTTAGAAATTTTCCTTACGCCTTTCCCTAAAGATCATAAACGAGGGTTTGACCACTAAGTGCAGTTAACGAAAGAGCCCACAAGGAAATCTGAACGAACAAGAAACCGCCAGTCGAGCGCTTCTTGGAATGAGAAAAGCCGGTAATGGTAGCAGCTTGGCCAGACGAAAACTTGCTCCATATCTCAGAAGAAACAAATCCACTTAAAAAGAAGCCTGATAGAACCTGTAGAAATGAAGCAGCCAAAACGAAAAGCATAAGTAACCCAAGCTAAACAAGAGAAATACGAAAGCTATGCAAACACATTCAAGAGATTGATCAAATATAGTTCTACCCACATTACAAAAGGACTCAACTTACATTAGACTCCAGTAAAAGTTATCATGGTTCACGAAAAACCCAAACACCTAGCAGAAATAATGAAAATGCAAATGAAATTACAAATCACAATATCTGAGAAAAAAATGGTTAAGTCTTTATTGCAGACTTTCATCAATAAATGCAAAAGTTCATAAAAATAAACCCAAAAAATACCCAACAGTATTAATTAAAATGCAGATGATATCCTGACAAAAGTTAGGCACGTCTAAATCACAGATCTGAAAAAGCTGAAAGAAAATATCCAATTCGAGGATATATCAATAACCGGAAATGGATCTACGTAACCCTGACATTCAATCAAAAAAATCAGAGCATATAAAAATCCGACTAAGCTAGATCACGGAAACCGAAAATCTGATCCAATCAAATTCAATCAAACGCGAAAAAACAAGAGAACGGCAAATCAAAGAGACGATCAAAATCGTATTAACAAAAATCACAAGAGACGGAGATCTGCGATTACCTCAGAGCCAACCGGCATAACCTCCGTCGCCGACGACGGGCAGAGACGGAATCCAGAGCTTCTACCTCTTTACCTTCAAATATTCGATCCCGATCCACAAATAAACAATTTTCTTTCCCTCCACCGCTTTCTCTCTCTCTACCAAATATCTCTCCCTTTCTGTGTGCGGTTCTCTCGTAATCACCAAAAAAAAACCCTACGATTTATATTCCCCAGCTAGAAAGAGAATATTTTCTCCTTTGGTTCGTTCTTTGTCATTGATGATATTGTGGTCGTGTCGCGTTGGAAAACTGCTACGATCCTCTGTATCACACTGTTACTAATTTACGGTGTTCTTTCGTTCTACCGTCGGATTATCACGTGGTGATGTCATTCCTTTATATGGACCGTTCGATTATAAAAAGGATTTTTCACCGTATCTTTACGTGGCCGCCTTCTCTAGTCTTTTCTTTATTCTTGCGTTCCACGATGTAACTGATATAAATATTTAATCTTGACTTTTCTAGTGATAAGTTTATATTAAGCATGATTCATGGAAAATTAGTCAATTACCAAAAATAAAATGAAAATAGATTACCTCAATTGGTATTTGTAACTTTTATTGAATTAATGTTTATGTTATTCAAAAACCCAAAAAAAAATGTTTATGTTATTTATCTATTTTTCCGCCCAAATAAAAAAGTTATTTAGTAAAATATTCTTTTTTTGTATGAAAACTTTATAATTTTTTTTTAATTATAAAACATAATTGGATTGTATATTTTTAATAAATATTTATATTCTTGTTGAAATGATAAATACCCTTTTTGAGATTTTTTTTTTTTTGTTAAAGAAGAAATATAGATTTACTTCACAGTAAAGTTGGATTTTTTTTTTTTTTTTTTTTTTGTCACTTAGTTGGATTTTTTTTTCTCACGTAAATATTGTAGTAAAAACATATGGATCTTAAATATATTTCTCTCTAAATCTAGCTGATTAATTCATAAAACAAAAAGAATGTGTAAGATGTGAGAGACAGTAAATTGTGATGACATTTATTATTTACATGCATGCATAAACATTTTAACTTTAACTCGCGTTAATATATTAATTAATAGACTTGTGAATCTAAAATAAAACCATCAAGATCACATCTTCTAATTCTGATTGGATTTATACTTTTTAGAGGGAAAGAAATTCAAGTTTTTTTCCCTCCATAGAGATTTAACTTGTTGCAAGTGCATAATGCTAGAATATGCGACTTTATAATAAATT
This sequence comes from Euclidium syriacum, assembly GCA_900116095.1. Taxonomy (NCBI): domain Eukaryota; kingdom Viridiplantae; phylum Streptophyta; class Magnoliopsida; order Brassicales; family Brassicaceae; genus Euclidium; species Euclidium syriacum. The sequence continues at coordinate 1,966,271 of FPAK01000009.1, forward strand.
AAAGGAGACTGATTACTTTTAATCTTGTTACCGGATTTCATGGATTAAATATAGTTTCATATTTGTATTGTATCTAAATATGTTTAACCATATCTAATTCGTTCCTTCAATCAGATTTTAAAAATATTTTATCATTTTCAATTACGAATCTTCCACCTAACCAACACGACCAGATTTACTTTAATAATTTTATCATTCATTATATCTTATACTTTTCTTACAATATTGAAAAATACTAACCAAATTATCAATCAAAATAATATACCGGTATGGATGTTTGCTCTTAATTTCACCTATAAAATTAATTGTTAAAAAGTTGAAAAACACACTAATATTCTCTTTAGCCAAATATTATCGGTGATACGGTCTCATCGATTGCTAAAGGACTGAGATGGAGTTGCCGTAAGGAAAAAAACAGAGAATGAATCACAAAGTGTGAAGATTTTGATATGCCATAAGATACTTTGGTATTCATCTAATGCAACTTCAAAAACAACAGAAATGATAAATAAATGAAAGGACAAATCTAAAGCTTAAGCAAATAGGCATTAAACTTTAGTTTTGTCCGGGTGTTTCATGAAAACCAAGTTACAACAACCATAAGGGGTTCTTTATCTTGCTTCAAAGCCAAGAATTTTACATTTTTAAAAAAAGCTGCCAATTCATTTTTATCATCGCAGCATATTTATTAACTTTCAGTCTTTTTTTTTTATAATATATGCTTGATGAGGATTACATTATTTTTTTTGTTGAAATTGTAATTTGCAAATTTTACTTTTTCTGACATGATATAAACTATTCCCACTCGTTTGCAAGAATAACTAATAAGAGAAAGGAAGAACATATAATACATGATATTTGTTCACGCGCAGTTCGTCTTTAAAATGAAAGCTACGACCCTGGGGCCAAACTCAGTCCAGCAAAACCACTAAATATAAAACAATGGTCTCTCAAACTGAAACAACGGAGAATCGAATACAGAGAGTTGTTGCTACCAAGTGATACCCACTTACTCCGCTCTCACTCTCACCACCTAAAACCCTAATTTCCAGCCCAAAGCTCTCCATCATCCAGAGAAACATACCTCATTCAGTGCATGGAGTTTGACTTTTATGTCGTATGGGAAATGTGTCATCAATTATGATGTAAGTGTCTGATTTTATATATAATTTTTTCTTAAAAGCTATCACACATGACATGTTTGTAATGTGTAGGATTTCCACAACTTTCGTAAGAAGAATGTTAATGCTAGTCGGAAATCTTCATTGGATCTGTATTTGGAAGAACCACGGTAGACATGATGATGTTTGCAAGTCTAAATGTGTTGGATCATTGGAAGGAAAACTCTTATCTCTTTGGGGAGTTATCTAGGATGGCTTCTGATCTTCAAAGTATCCATATAACAACGGTAGCCTCAAAGACTTCCTTTAGCATTTTATCACAAGTCTTAAATAAGTATAAAACATGTCTTCTCCCACGAAATATGCAAGCCTTGATATACGCGTAATTGGCTTCGAGGTTTAGAACTTTTTGATGATGATAGCATAATTTATGATATTTCAATTAAAAATTAATGTTCTAGTTCTACTAATTTTAATGCTTTGTTGGATTGGATAGAAACAGAGATTACCGAGTCCAATGATGACTTGCCTACATTGGAGTCGTTTGCTTCAACTTCATAGGTAATATTTATTGTTTTTGCTAGAAAAATTTATATAGTTCTTATTTGTGAAATTACCTTTGTATTTTTACTTACAGGTGAAGTGAGAATAAGGGTAAAAATTTGCACCAATAATACAGGGAGATAAATCGTTTGTAACTCTTTGTAATTTGCACTTTTTCAGTTTGATTTCTTTTTGGAGAGAAACATTTTATCTTTTGTTGTAACTTATGTTTTCTTGTGCTTTAACTTTTGTTTAAAATTTTATAAGTTTCTGTTTTAACAGATTTATTATTATTATTTGGTGGGTTATCCATTATTGATGCAGAGTGGGTATCCATTATTGAATCGGGAGGTTATACGAGTCTTATTTTTAGCGGGTAAAATTAACTCGAACCCATGATAGGACGGGTCAAGCGGATCCGACCCGCATGACATGCCAATATTCTTGTTTACGAGGGTCAATTGTCTCACTTTATGCTTTGGCATGCAATATGAGCATTCAAGACTTAAGAATGATTGGGGTTGTAATACTTGGTCTTCAGTTTGTCTTGACATCACAAATGGTTAAACAAGCAAGCGTGATTATTGAAGCAATACAACTAGATTCTTTTTAATAAACAAAGTTGGGGAGATGCAATTGTAGAGATTCACATGGATGGACATTTCATGGAGCTTTTTTATGACTTTGGAAAGTTACTCGCAGACCATCTTTCTCTTGTTACCAAATGGCCATATGCTAGGTAGTATATGCACTCTTTGAACTGATTGCTGTCAGTGGGTTGCTAATTAATTTTTGTGTTTTTTCTTATGCAAACATTGATATTGAAGCTAAAATAGCAAAACTGATCCAGATGTTGGTAAGGTTAGGCATTGAAGATAGTATTCAAATGCCTAAGATGAATATCTCAATTTGGGTTCAACCAGGCCTCAAATTCGATATCATGGTTCAAGATACCATAGTTTTTTGTTATGTTATTCCACTTTATAATAGTAGACATATGAAGAATGTTTTTAACATTAGGTGGTGTTTTCTTCAGTTAATACGTACTTTTCAGGCTACTAAGCTTAAGTTACGCTATGCATACGTTGGTTAGTCGCCTATTGTTCGATCAACAAAAAATGAATGCTTTGTTGAGTGTGGTGCCTCCACCTTATTCATTTTTCGGCGAGAATTTGCTTCATTTTTCAATAGTGAAACAAGTTAGATTGATAATTTGGTTTGTGTGATTTTATAATATTATAGCAAAAAAGATATAATAAATGAAATAATAATTCTAAAATGTAAATATGGTCGTGTTAACTTAGTAAAAGTTTGGTGGTGATCATGATAATTAGTGATATGGAGTCTATTTTTTCCGCGTTCACAAAAAAAAATGACTCACCTTTTTAAACTGTAAGCTCATTGAAGTTTATAAATTTTAGAAATGTCGACCAACATACGACGGTAACATATTGAATCTAGTACTTCATACACTGTATACTGTAACAAACTCTAATTGTCATCACTAGTTTTTTATTAATCTATCTTTGTTGTGATTAAGTTTTTATGAGAATGTAACAAACTCTAATTGTCGTCATGTCGACTTGTACAAGATGTTTTGTTGTCTATTGTACGAAAATTGAGATATGTGCTTGTTTTTCGAATTTTGTAATGTCATAGAACTCCTATCTTTTCATTAGTCTCAAGCTTTGGGCCTAATCATCATCTTTATTTTTTAATGTTTGAGACTAATGAAGAAAACAGGCCCTTAATAAATAGATAAGCAAACAGGCCCAATAAACTCCACCTTTGGTTCATTTCTCTTTATCGAGGTCGATGCGTTTCATATACAGACACATCCCGATCTGTGTGCATAAAAACAAAGCCGACGAGAATTGCTTCAACTCCGGTAAGAGCTTCTGCAACCGCCGGCGTAACCACAATCGTCTTCCTCCGACTAACCAAAAATTTCACCTGATTCAGCTTCAACATCTCTTCCCCCGATGGCGAGGATCTTCTTCCGTTAACGACACACACAACTCCACATCTTCAGGTTTATACAGCTTTCGGCGTTTGATTAGATTCGATGAGATTTCGGTTTTTATTATGCGTGGAATTGCATGTTTGAGATCTAGCTGAGTCGGATTTTGACGTGTTCTACTTTATACAATTGATGACTATTTCAGCTGAATCGTGTTGGGATCTTGTCTAAAATTGAGGGTATTTAGGTTGGATTGTAATTAGAAAAAGTCTGTATTAATGGAATCTTATGTGAGATCAAAGCTCTGAAATCAAGATAGTGTCAGGTCAACGCATGCAAGAATAAATCTGTGTATTGTAACTATTCATGGTCAACATAAAAATGCATCTTTCTTGGCTTTGTATATTTCTCTGCTTTGACAAGAGTTTTTACTGTTATCGCATTTCACAGGAACAAAAGATCAAACAAGAAACCTGAGAATATGGAAGGAGATGTATTGTCAGGAATTGGAGAAAGACACAATGTGGATGGGAAATTGCTGCAGAATTTCCAGAAGAGCTTTGTGGATGTTCAAGACATATTAGATCAAAACCGGTTACTAATCAACGAGATCAATCAGAATCACGAGTCGAAACAACCGGATAATTTGGGTCGAAACGTGGGTTTGATTAGAGAGCTCAACAACAATATCAGAAGAGTAGCTAGTCTTTACGGTGATCTCTCTCATTCTTTTGTAAGAAGATCAGTGGATGCTTCATCAGAAGGTGAATCTAGTGGAATCAAATCTGATGGGAAAGTTAACCAGAAGAGATTTAGATCCGGTTAGTATATAACCAAGAGTCAAACCAAACTTTGTTTTCGATATATCAGAGATTCAGAGCTAATTGATTGAGAAGAAAGGAAGGAGAGAGTTTTACTAATGTAATTATCTCTTTTGAAAATGATAGCTACCTACATACGGTGAAATTTCACCATGTTGATTTTCAGATTTTAAAAAGCGTTCTTAATTTATTTGTTTGGTTTACATTGAAGAAACTTGTTGTAACTGTAAAGTTTACACATTTGTGTTTATGATTCTTCTGTTTTCTCCCTTTGGTCTCTCCTATGATTCAGTTTCAAAACCATGCGAGATGTATATGGGTGTAGTTTTCTCGACTTCAAAAACGACACAAAATCCACATCTGGAAGTGTAAGACGGCACGTTGTTGTGGTGCACGAGAGTAGGGACAGGATATTTTCGTTTAGTTTTGCTGACGTAAGCAATATAAAGATTATTGTTTTTTTAAGAAAACTATATAATAATAATAATTTATCGTATAGACGACACGACAACGTTTTCGGGTTGAACAATATCGAGATATCTAACTAACAAATTACAAAGCACAGAGTCCCTTGGAGTTGGCAAAGTAGTGTTTGCGACGGATGAGTTCCGGTTTTCTAGGACCGGTCAAAAGAAGACCGGTTAATAGAGACGGAGGACCGGTGAATTTAGTTTGCACCATTTCCCTCACTTTCATATACCCATCCAGTATCATCAATTCCAAAAGCTTTCTACAACTCTGAGATTGAACAAAGAAAAACAGAATACAGAATAATCAGTTTCAGTGAATAATCAGTTTCAGTATATGAGACCATAGGTTTTTAGGGTTTATGGTATATTATTACCTGAGGATTTAGTACGTCCATTAGGTTTATAATCTCGTCCTGCCACAAAATGAAATGCGTCGTTAGGTAATTTTTTTACAGAGAGCTCAAGAAACTGATTTGTGTCAGATGCTATTTACCTCTGGTATACCAGGATTTTGCATTACAGTGCCAAGAACACGACGAACAAGTCCATCGAAGACGACTTTATTTATCGAACCATCTGCGTTTACCCATGGAAATATAGACACAGAAGTCTTCGTTTCCTTTCTTTCACTCATTCCAATACAAGAAACAGATGGAGCTTCTTCTACAGATGTTGTTTGAGCCACTTCAGGTAGGTTAAGAATTGTAACCTTGTGAACACTATTCCCAATAACATGCTCTCGCTTCTCCATTGAAGAAGAAGTACTACATTCCATATCGTTTGACCTTTGTTCCCCTAAAGCTCTCTCTAAGTAATTCACTGGTAAAGACTGATGAAGACCTTTTTGAGAAGCTACACCTTCTTCTAATGTCAAGAAATACTTCGAGCGGTAGAAAGAGTGGACAACACGGAAACTATTGTAGCAAGAAACCTTCAAAGCTACGCCAAATGTTTGAAGCACATCTACAATGCAATCACAAGTTTCCTTACTTGGAATGTCAATAAGACGGTGGACTTCTTCAATGCTCAGACCTTGGTCACCGGCTTTCTGGAGGGCATCGGACACGGTTTCGAAAACCACCGGACTGAATAAACCGCCTTGCTCAACTGAAGAGTCAGAGATAATACAACTAGCAAAACTAGCCATCGCTTCCCAAGGAGAATCGCCTGCTATTACAGTAGCTTTCGTAGAGTTTAAAAGTGCATTCGTATCATCAGAAGAATCACAGTTACTATTAGTTTCTCTCGAATCGAAACGAAGTTCACCAGTCCGAGATTCATCATCTTTAAACAACTCTATTGCTTTAGCTGTTGGTAGAGTCACACGACGAACAGATACCGTTATTCCAGGGAAACCTTTCTCTTTACGGAAGTTAATTTCACCTTCGCCAAGTAACTTTAATTTCTTAGCATTTTCAGTTTCTGAATCTTCTATGTCATCAGCTTTACGTTTTAAACCTCTTCGATCTCCAGGCTCTCCAACACCTTCTTCTGGTAATGATACAGAGATAGAGAGTTCACCAGAAGAAACTAATGAAAAGAATTTCAAAACATCTCCACATTGCAAATCTGAAGTAAGAGCGATTCCTCCAGCCATAAGGTCTCTTTCATGTTCAAGAAGCCAATTAGAGAACTTGGCTGCTCTTGTCCCAGTGTTAACCGGAAATGGAGACTTTGAAATACTATGCAAGAAGTTTTGAGATAGCACAAATGGCTGTCCACCACTTCCACCAACCTATAAGGTTTTCATGAAAAACAATTTTCAATTTTCTTTACAAATACAATAATTAAATTCATCCAAACAAATAGTTACCAGGAATTTTTTGTCTCGAAGGTAGCTATAGGCGGTAAAGAGATCTCGTTCTGAATATCGTCGTAAAGTATCTTCTAGCAAATTTGGCATACCAGGTGCAGTAGGCATGCTCAGGAATACAAGCTTTAACAGTTCTACAGCAGTAGAAACCGCGAGAGATTTTTTAACTTGTATGTTGCTGCTACTGTCTTTTTCATCTAAAGGCTTAGAATTTTGATGAAGACGATAATGTCCAGATTTTCGTGATGTATCTTTAACTTGATCCACATGAACATTTTGGATGTCTTCTGAGTGATTCTCAGGCGGAACCTTGTCACTCTCCTGCAAAGTTCCACAATTTTAGTTTATAATAAATTTCCAAAAACGAAGAACCATTGAAATTAAGAATGTACCTCACTAACTAGGTCTCTATTGGACCATTCCCGAGAACTAGGCCTGGTCCGTTTAGGGGCCACGAGTTTAGCCATCTTCTTTATCTTAAGAACATCACTAAAGGCTTCGTTTATACTCTTTTCGTTGAAGTCATCCCATTTCTCTCCATCAAAACTAATACCTTTACCAGGCTCAACAAAACTTGAATCTTTTCTAACAGTTTCCTTGGATACACATCTAACAAGAACATGTGAACTCCTGCTATCAGGCAAAACCTTCTGTTTCGTCTCTAGATGTTTTGCATAACGCTCACTGAGCAGATTGCAAAGTCTCATGACGGCTTTCCGGAATGTATCATTCTTCATCAATATTTGAATCCGTCTTTTGCAAGCTTTAGGAGACGCAGGCAGTTCTGGAACTGAAGCCCAGTTTACTCCATGAAATTTTGCTCCAAGAGCCGCGCGATGTCTAACATATTGACTCAACAATTTCCTGACCAGAGAATAATTTGTGTCAGGGGTGTAAATTAATCAGATACACATAATATACTACTGAAATTTCATTGGTTGTGTCAAGCTTACCTGTCTGCCTCATCTGTCCAGGAAAATCTTTGTGAAGGAGTCGATGCGGTCTTTGAACTTGCATACTGGTTGATGATAGAAGAACACTGGCCTTCATCTTCAGTTATATCTCTTATCTCTTCATTTTCCTTTTGGTTGTGTTGTTGATGATCCTCTTGTAATGAAGATATACAATTCTCATTATTGGAGTCATCAATGGCATCAGAATTTAGAACCGTCTGTTCATCTACTAATATGGATTTGACACCATCTCCTGTAGTCTTTACAGGAGTTGCTCTTTTTCTTTTCTTGGAAGATGAAGAAGGGCTACTACTCTCTACAGCATAACTTTTCTTTTTCGATTTTGGTTTCCCGAGTTTTCCACGCTTTGTATGATAGACATGCATAACCTGGAGCGTTGCAACCAATAGAGTATAAGATGATAAAAAATAAATAAAAGCCAGGTCAGTCTCTGTATCGCCTATAAGAACACATAAGTTTTCATGGGATATGTGAGTGTTTTCATACTGAAACTATCACCAGGTCTCAAATAATCAGGCAGGTGACTACAATGTTAACAATACAAAGCCCTAAAAAAAGCATATCTTATACCTGCTCTAAGGTCAGGTTCAGATCCTTAGCAATCTTCTCACATTCTCTGAATGAGAGTTTCTCCTTCTCATCGACTGCTATTCGCTGTAAGAGTGTGGCACGCTGTTCTGCTGTCATGACTCGTTCTGAGGCCCATGAGCGGAAACGAAAAACCTAGAAGAAGTAACAGTTAGAAGCCGTATTTTATATCTAACATAGCAGAGAGCTGAAAATTATTATCAGCTCAAGGAGAAAATAGCAGACAATGATCTCAATTTGTGTGTATATATTATAAGCCAATATATAAAAGATCCAGCTAATACCTCTTGAACAACGGAGCCCGGGAAAGCTTGCTTAGCAGCTCTGTGATCAGCAGCAGCATAGCAATATTCTAAAGTTAGCCAGTATTCATCAACAGCTTCTCTATTTGATAGAATAAAATCATGCCGAATACGCGGACGAAAATCAAGAGACATGACATTGGATGTAGCAGCAACAAAGACAGGTTCCTCTATATAAGGTTTAAACTCCATTGTATGTGTCAAATTAGCATACTTCTCCTCACTTTCTTCACGTCCAAATCTTCTGCTTACCATCTGAATCAACTACAAACATACAAATAGACACAATGCAATATAATTATTCACTTTTCATGAAACATGTAAAGGAATTTGATACTAGAGGTGCTAATTCATTATTAATATTACCTTCAACCGGCGTAAAATATCAATAAGCATCGATAATCTCCCAGTCGCGAGAGTATCCATTAGAAGCTTATACTCTTCGTTAGGAAGCTCAGAGAGACGCACAATCTGTTTGCATTTCTTCATCATATCATCAGCTTTCTGAATAGATCCAACAACTTGTAAAAATAGTTCGAGTGGCATGGCTCTAAAAGCATCTTCAAGTGCGAACAAATTGTCAGATTTATGATCATCTGTAGAAGTGAAGGCATTGTCCCAGCCAGGCAAAGAACTGAAATAGTCCCAAAGGTAACAGTGTAGGAGCTTCACACGAACCATCTTTGCAAGCACAAACCCATTGGCTCGCATGGCTCCTGATTTGCTAGCTCGAGAATCTAGATCCACGTTAGATTGACCTCTCTGAACGTCATTCAAAACCGGAATTGGCTCGTTGCTTTTCCTCTTCGATACGTTCTGACCACGGAGTGCTAATTCAAAAGCCCTAATCTTATCATGAATTTCACCAACTATGTCTGGTGTCAATCCTTGAATAGAAGGATGCAAGACTATCGTAGAGCTACGATTACGACCACAATTAGTTACGTTTGGGACACTAACTAATTTGCATTTGCAGAGTCCTTCTTCTTGAAGCCTGTTTAGAATTCGGTCAATGGTTTTCCTATCCACCTTGGAGCTCCTGTCCGTCTCAAGACTGAGAAGCCATTTATGTAGCTCGGCTCTCAAAACAAACTTCTCCTCCTTTAGGCGCTCAAGTATTCTCCGCTCTCTTCGAACATTTTCAACAGTAATTGGCGGAGGTTGATGTACTTTTTGTTTAGCCGGCTTGGGTTGAACGAGTTGGTTCATTTCTGACAAAGCCAAATCAGGGGACTCCGTTGCAGCGTCAACAACCATATCACCGATCTCATGGAATGATTCTTGTAAGTTACGACGTGTAGCAGAGTGGACAACTCCTGAATTGCTTTCGTCATCAATTAACCTTGGAGGTGTAGCAAAGTCAGCATCAACAACTGCAAGACTGTTTTCAATGGAGGTCTGAGCTAATCCACCAGTACGATTAGGTGTGCTGAAATCATCATTAATCGGTATACTATTTTCTCTGCTAAGATTTTCAGCTTTATCAGGAAACCGATCAGAAGATTCGGATCCAGCATTGCGAGAAGTCCAAACTCGAAATACTCTAGTCTTCTTGTGGCTTTCTGCTTGTAAATGCATCCCGACTCTTAAACATATACTATAAAGCCTAGAATAGCTCTTCTTCTTATCAATTCCAAGTCTTTCGCATACCTCCATCACAGCCAAACCTTTAGATCCTTCAGCATCAACCATATCATAAATTTGATTATCTATTGGAAGCTCCAAAGTTTGTTCTGTTTTTTGAATACTCCTTCCGAATTTCAGGAGTTGCTTTTTTCCAGTGTCTTTAAAATCATTTGCTGAAAACTTTTTTAACAAACGAAGGCATCGTTCAACCTGCAAATAGACAATCGACGTGAAGAACAGTTTTATATCCAGACAGAACAGAGCAAAAAGGCAATTGTAGTGAAATTTCTTTGAATGATGACATGAGATACCTTATTGTTCACCACAGCATCAAACTCTTCTACTACGAGAGAATCTGTCAATCGGCGACAAACCTGAGGTTATCCCAAAACAAGATTCACTCAAGATTTATCTAATTGGAAAAGGTGTGAAAGCAAGAAGACAGGAAAAAATATATTACACTTCTCCAAGCTCTATGCCTTGAATGTGACCCGAGATAACCAAGGTCTTGCTTAATATCAGAGACAACGAGAACCTGCATTACAAGAATATGAGCATAGGCCTATGAAGATCCAGCTTGATTAAAAAAAAACAAAAAAAAACAAAAAGCTTTTGAATTTACTAACCTTCTCGTTAGCTTCTTCAAGCTTATTACAAATTGCCTGCATAGCTGGTAGAAAATCTTTAATGAGTGTATCCTCTTTTGTACTTTCAGATTGTAGACCATCTCCATCTGCAGTAGCCTCGTGGTCCTTCACTGGTGTCTCCAACATAGAATCCTCTTTACAAATTTCAAACCTCTGCTGGGAACCCAAAGGCTTGGCGTAACGACTTAAATAAATCATGTTGGTGCTAATGCATGAGGTGGTTTTGGACTCTCCTTCACCATCAACTTCTTTTGTTCTCACAATCGCCGGTTGCCTAACAATTAAACCTCGAGACTTGAGTTGATTCACTATGTAGAAGAAGTTTCTCCCTTCAATACCAAACTCTTTAGCAAGCAGATTTTGTGCAACTCCATTGGCTCGAGCAACAGCCAGCCGCTCAAGAACTCGACGCTGAATAGCGGATATGGTCGTGTTATTGGACTGAGCATCGTATAAGCCAACAAAGTTACCTCGGAGCTTCTCATCCGCGATGATCCTCAAATCGAGTCTCTGTGCTTCTTCCAGCTGTTGAATCAAAGCATCTGATGGTATGTACACAGTGTTCTTCGCCTTGAACTGGAGCTGAGGGATTGATAACAAATTTCTCCAGACATGAGCCTTGACGGATTGACAGTTAGGAGGAGGAGAGAGCCGTGACCAGAGAGAAACTAGAGGGATCCCTGTATTTCCCTGACAACAGATTTCCTCTAGCGCCGTGCATACAATCGAGTCCATCTCATATATTAATTTAAACCTTGTGGCTAATAAGTTAAAGCTTTGGCTACTTCTGGTAACGTGATCAATGGAGAGCTAGAGCTTGATGCGTAGACCATCTATCTTCTACAGCTAAACAAGAAAAGCAAGAGAAATGTGGATTTTAAGAATAAGAATCATTAAAGATTTCTTCTGTGATCAAATTGTAGTCTAAAGTTGAGGAGCTTGTTTACCCTGCGCATTTGATTTTGACATTGTTGGTGTTACCTTCATTGGAGATAGATAGTATAGTTCAAAAGAAGGATACATTTTCTGTTCCACAGTTTGAGCAAGGTCCCTGTGACAGAAGAAAATAAATAAAGACATCTCATGATCTACATAAAGCTTGTACTTGATTTGGCACTAAAAAAGTCTAAATCTGTAGGGATAAAATAGATTATTAAAGGTATTACCTTTAAGATTGGAGAAAGTAAAATTAAACCTTCAAGAACAAGAAGTCCTTGATGATCAGTTTGGTGAGTGATAGCGCAAGATATACAATTGCAGGCACCGTAGCAAACCAAGTGAAATTGAAACTGAAGCTGCAGAATCAATATTCTTCAAAATCAAACCAGTGTCAAAAGAGGTTTTACATAGTATTTTTTTAAAAAAATTAATCAATACCCTAATATTCAATCGAAAAGATCGGAACACGTCAAAATCAAACTCAACTAGATCAAAAACACGTGATTCCACTTCATAGCCAAACAATCAATCAAAACCGAAATCTGATTCAACCTAATCAAAAGCCAGAAGCTGACCTCGCCTGAAGATGTGGAGTTGAAGCTGATGCAGGAGGAATTTGTGGTTAGTCGGAGGAAGACGGTTGTTGTTTCGCCGGCGGTTACAGACAGAAGCTCTCGCCGGAGTTGAAGCAATTCTCGCCGGGTTTTTTGTTTTTTTTTTTGCACAGGTCGGGAATGTGTCTGTCCGTGTTCAGATGACCTTAATACGTTTCTTGGGCCTGTTTGCTTATCTCTTTATTATGGGCCTGATTTCTTCATTAATGGCTTAACCATCATCTTTATTTAAAATGAGACAAGGGAGTAAAAGCCATATGACCAATTAATCTACGGTCTAGATCAGTTGTGCCATATAGTAAAGCTAGTGACAACTAGAATTAGCAATAGAGTCATAACAACTTCAATGAAAACAGTTAGTGTAGAGAAATCCCTGAAGAAGAAAAAAAATGCTTTCTCTCTCAATAAAGGGCAATTTTGAAATGACGAAACCTTAGATATATTGATCTTTCCTCAGTTGCTTATACTCTTCGATCCAAGCTCTCCGGCACTCACGGTCGTCTCATCCATCCCTAATCCCAGCCCTAAGGTTCAGGAGAGTCGCGATCTTCTCCCAAGCAACCCTAGAGAAACGAAACATATATCTCGATTTCGCAAAAATCTTAGGTGTCTCATGATTTCTTTAAAATCCTCCAGATCCGTTGAGATCCTAACTTGCCCTTCCGTTTCCGACTTCCATTCGGTAGATTAAGAGTGGTAGAGAACAAATCCTAACCATATTTGATTGTCACTCGAGGAAGTTATGCATCTACATTGATGGTGTTCTCGTATTTATATACGGTGAACTATGAAGGATGTTCGTGCTAGGTAGGCACGTTTGTTGATGGTCATCATTCCTTCTATCTTCGTCACCGAACTAGGTGGTACAACATGTTGTTGGGTAGGTTATCATTCTCGTTGCCAGCGAACTATTCATGGCATAGAGTTTGTGAGCAAGACCGTCGGCGATGATCTACCTTTATTTGTGGGTCGACGTGCCATCTTCTCTTTGGACGCATTGGTTTGGCGATGTGGCTCTCCGAGGTTATCATGAAGAGTCGGACTAGGTCTTAGGTCGGCATGTCGTCTTTCTTGTGATACAGGAATTCGATGACGTTGTCGTTTTGTGAGGACTGGTCGGCAATGGATCCGGCTTTAGGCCTAGATTTGGGCTTGCTGCTTCTTTGTGGATCGAGTAGGGCCGGACCTGTTGGATAGTGCTCAACCCACTTCCAACAATTGAGGATCTTAACCTTGTAAAAACTTCTTGATACCTCTCATATTTTAAGAGTTTTCCAAACATTCATGATCCCACAACCGTTTTTATTTTTTAAAAGATCAAACTGGGAGCCAATCGGTGTTGAGGTTTTAAGGGTTTTAGAGATTTTGAAAGTACTAACAGTTATTTTTTTACCAATTAGGTTGTAAAGACTTTACATTTTTTAAAAAGTATTCAAAGCCATTTTTTTTATTTGTTCTTTGTTATCATTTTTTTTTTCTAAAGTCACCATTAAAAAACAAAAGCCAATTTATTTTATCTCTCTTCCTAAATTGAATTCAAACCTTATTTTTAGTTTTTTGATTTGTTAAAACTTAAAACTTTTAATTGATTAAAACGTATTATTATTTTTCTAATATTTTGAGATTTATTTTTCATGATAAAAAGATTTCGACGACAATTGACGGTGGTAATGGTGGATACGCCATCAAAATTGTTGGTGGTAGATATGCTTTCGGAATCGGTCGTGGTGGTTGTGCGGAATCGGTGGATCGGGATATTGCGGTGACAAATAGAGTTTTAGGTGGCGTTAAAGGTGGTGGGTTTGTCGATGAAAAATTGGATCGGAAAAAGATCGGGATACATGTAATTATATTAATTTACGAGTTATGTCGCCATATCTCTACCCAATTCAATTTTGGTTGTTTTTGTATATTATTAAAAAAAAAAAAGTAACATTCAAATCTCTAACAGTCTTTGTTATTAATCGGATTTTTTAAATTTTTAAAAGTGAAAGTTATAGTTTTGACAACCAAATTCTCTATAGGCTAAAATAAAAAATCGAAACCTAAAATCATAGTCTTTACCAGTCAATCTCCTTGCCTAATGAGATAACGCTTAAGCAAATACACCCAAAGAAAAGGCGAGGAAAAAAAAAGCTATCCGCCAAACTAGTTTAACCTCCAACTCCAATAACGACCGAATTCTCAAACCTCCTTTTTTTTTTTTTGTTGAAATTTGACACACCTCTATCCATGCAACATTTTCTATTATAGCCTTATAGGGGTTTAGATTGGGTTCATATCAAATAAAGGCGGCACAAATCTAAAATCTTTTTTTATACAGCCATTCGGTAGACGAACTTGTCGATGCCCATAACTTTATAATGCTAGCGATGACTAAGCCAAGAAGTAGCAGTTTTCCGGCATATGATATATTTGGATGGATGTGATGAATTTGAAAATTAACTCCATAGGTGCGTTTTGATTAAGTTTGGCATGTATAGAATCAAATGCATGCACGTGGTATCTTATAAAATTAGCTAGTTGGTTTTGTTTTTAGGTCAACTAAATTTTCTGGTAGATAAAAATTGAAGTTTATCAATTTGTTTTTTTATAATAAGTTTATTAATTTGTTGGTGCTGAATTTTATAACAAACTCAAATAAGCAGGAAAAGAATAGGAGAAATGTGAGGAGGTCACTGATTATGTATGTACTCTTTTTTAAAGGCATTTTTTACGGATTTTTTTTTTCTTTTTTTTGCCGAAATTCTCTATCTTTTTTTTTTTTTTTTTTCTCTCTAAATAATGGAAACTTTCTTATATATAATAGTCAGATAGTTACATTACATACATAAAATATCTTATCAAAACAAAATCAGGAAAGAAACATACAAGAAAAGTGATAAAAAGTGTGAAACTTATTAGCTTTGTTACTTTTCTTATTTCTTATGATCATCCTATTGATTTCATCAGGTATTTTATTATGACATATGAATCTCACCTATTTTTTGTTGTTTGTTAGCATTTTTATCTTGAATTTACGTATATGTTTTTTTTTCTTCCAAATAATCTCACAATCTTGACAATCGCAATCAATAAGCTAAACAATACGTGATGTTTTAAAAAAATGTTTTTCTTATCAATATCTACCTAAAACTAAAACATGATTTTTATTTTTTTAAAAGTATTTCAATATTTTGTACTCATTGATTACTAATTGCTACTGTTAGAAATACCAATAACAAAAGCTTGGCGAGATTGTGTCCCAGTAAAAAGTACAGAGGCGACTGCGGAGACTTGTAGTACGCCAGATGGTAACCGATTATGCAATAATATTTGCGTATTTCGACAATCTTATAAATATGGAAAATGTAGAGGTACTGGGAAAGGAAGACATTGCCGGTGCTACGAATGTTGAGCTTTCATGATTACATAATATGGTTCGATTGGCTACTTAATGTTTCTTCCGTTTAAAAAATAATAGTATCGTTTTATTCTTATCCTTTTATGTATAATTAGATATGAATCTGTGCATTGCACAGATTTTTCTTTGTTTAATATTATGTTATTGAAAAATATTCATTTATGTTTGACATGATTACAAAATATTTATTTAACTAAGTATTTGGAAATTAAAATGAAAATTTTTATCCAATCGTTCTTTAAAATATAATATAAATGATTAGTTTTGTTTTTTTATAAAAAAAAAATTTATATTTAACAATATGACTAAAATTACAGGTAAAGATTAATATTATTAATATGATAGAAAAACAAATATTAATGATAATTGAAAAAACAGTGATATCGTTTATGTATATTGAGATTAAAGACCACTTAAGACCCAATACCTGATCCTTTAAGTTTGTCCTAGTAATTTTTAAAAATCAAGTCCAACACATGATAGTTGAGGTTAAAGAGTTTATAAAGAAAAAAAATCGACCTATGGGAAAACACTTGATAGTTAAGATAATGACGAATTTTTTTAAAGAGAAAATGATTATCGATCTGTATTGATTTAGGAAATCAGTTGCTAAAGTTTCTAATTACCCATTTTGATCACTTCACTCCAAACTTTTAAGCGATTTTTATCTACAGTTTTCTTGGATTCGATCTATCGCATACAACCTAGATTTTGGTGTGTTTTTGGAAATATTGATTGGACTCCGGAGACTCTCAAGTTTTGTTTTGTGTAAAATGGGTAGTTGTTAAGGTATATTGAAATTAAAGATCATTTGAAACTCAATACATTATTTTGTAAGATTATTATCCCAATAAATAAATAAAAACATCTCAATACATAGAGTTAAGGTTGAAAAACTTCTACAGAGGAAAATAATCGACCCATGGAAAAACACTTGAGAGTTTGTTAATTGGTTTTTATTATACTATTTTAATAACAATACTAATTTGTGTTTTTAAATATATAAGATTTTTTTATATGTGTGTTTGTAGTTTTATTTTAAAAAAAAATATCACATGTTTTTAACTAATTATTTTTTTATATTTGAATTAGGTTTAGTTTTTATTGTTTTACTACTCATATAACTACTTTTCATATTTACTAATTGATCTCATATTTTTAGTTGATTAATAAATATTCTAACATTTACTTCTCCTTTATTTTTATTTCTATTATGACATAAAATGTTTCTAAAAACAATATTTATTAAATCTTAAACTCAAATCGGTTCTATAGATAATAATAAAAATATAATAGTAATTGTTTTTTTTAGAAAAATAGATAAGGATTTACTTTTTGGGCAAATCTTATTTGAATTTGGTTTAGTTTTTAAAAATTATATATCTTGTAATAATTTTTTTTTCTAATTGAATAAAGTCATATATATAAATCTAATTGGACTAAAATTTTAAACACGTGTCGAAATCTAATCGAATGATTGGCACATCAAGATCGTGTTAATTACAAAGTTTGAGACCGAATTTTATATAATAAGATAAAAAAATATATCATTGTTAAACCCGGTTCCTACTGTATCCCTTATTCAAGCTAATAAAACTTTGAAGTTTCAATATATACTAGAGAATATGTCCCGCACACCTGCGTGGTAAAGGATATTAGATAGATAACTTAACTAATAATCATTAAAAAAATATATAAGGTGATAATTAAAAATCTCATATTAGTATTCGCTTAAATGTAAATGAAACAAACATCAGTATCAAAAGGTCATTTGCAATATAAAGGAGCGTTAGATCAATCCTTATATTTATCTTATTATTATACGGTGAACCAAGGGAAAATCATAACGCAGAGGAGCAAAAAAACCAATCCCCATAAGTCAAGCAAATTAATCTAAAACTACCACTAAGGCAAAATCATAACGCAAAGGAGCGTAACAACAATCATTATCCTTACAATGATGACGTGATTAAAAGAGAGAAGAAGCAAAAGAAAATTAACGGAGGCATAAGTGAAGAGTATCGGATTCGCATATCATTGTGCTTCATGTTTTAATCGAAAAAAAACAACAATTTGTTTCGACTTTGATTCTCATTTAAAATACTTACATGTGGACGAATTTTAACCCTAATTCCTCTTACATGTTGAGGATTTTCTTGTGTCCCTATACAAAAACGAAGTCCATTAAAAATGACCTTATCTCACCAATTTAAAAGAAAGAAATTTTTTGTTTCACTCTTCCAGCTTACAATAATCATACCAGCCAAAACTACAGACAAAACAGATTCTCCCAAGCTATTAAAGTCATGCAGGTCCTCCAAAGCACAATCACTACGACAATGAATGATCCCCATTTTTTTGTTCTCATACGAACGCAGTGGGAAACCAATGACACCCATGCGTTATCAAAATATTTATTGACAGATCCAAAAGAAACCATATATCATCGTGAACAAAACCCTGAAAGAGAAAGCAAAGAGAAAGTCGGAAAGCAAACAGAGGGTGAACGACAAAAAGAAGTAACCTAAAAAGAGACAGAGGATGAACGACAAAAAGAAGTAACCTAAAAAGAGACTCGTTTAGTAAAGATATATATTACTTCTATAATATCTTAATTTCATTACATATCTATAAAGTTATAGGGAGATTACAAAGATTTTCATATATTCTTTTGTTGATTAGTTATAACTATATAAATTATCAATAATGTTGATTATATCATAATCGGATATTTACGTTTTTAAAAAATTCATTTTTCCTTTTTTTGAGATAAATATTTATTAATTACATTAATATCTAATAAACTTGTTTTTATTTTATTTTTTAAAAAATTACAAAATTAAACATGCTAAAATTACAATTATCAATAATTTCATTATGGGTTTTTTTGTTATATATATTTTATTTACAAATTTTGAAACTATTGATAATGGAATATTTACAAAAGCTGAATTATTAATAATGAGTATTTACAAATGAAGAATTATTAATATTTGAATATTTACAAATTTTAAAATTAATAATAATAATGGAATATTTACTTATTTTAAATAATCATATTTTTCTAATCTAAAATGAATTAAAAATTGTCAAAAATTAAAAGGCTAAAATTGCAATTATTAAGAGATACATCATGGGTTTTTTGATAGAAACAAAAATATAAAGCCGTTAATTTATGGGCGATGACGTGTAGGGGTGTCAAAACGGGTCAAAAGTAACGGGTCGACTCAACCCAATCCAGACCCATTTACCTATTGGAGTTAAAAAATTTGACCCTAATGAGTTTACGGGTCAAATGGATTGATGGATTAAACGGGTTTGGGTTGGAATGGGTTGGGTTTTAATGGGTTGATGGGTCGAAACGGGTGAACTGTTAACCCGTTAACATTTAAATTTGAACCACAAACCAACCAAATTAAATGTGTAAACCGAATTTAAACCACAAACCAACTCAATTACAGCCACAAAATAGTTTAACGAGTTACCCACGAACCCAACCAAATCCATTAAATTAAATGGGTAGCGGGTCAACCCAATCCATTTAGTAATAGGTAACGGGTTGACCACAACCCATTAACACTTATACCCACTGGGTAATGGGTTGGATTGGGTTGGGTTGGGTTTAATCATTTTGACACCCCTAATAACGTGGATAGTTCCAGAGGTCAAAACGCTTCACAATTATATATAAGAGATGTGTTTACATATACGTTTGTGTTTTAAAACGTTCTTCAACATGTGTGCAATTTCTATTAGATATTACGGTTTAGTGTGGTTTATTGGTTTACACTAAATTTCTTGGTAACTGTATATAAACACAATGTACATCACATTTTGTCTCTCAAGTCGATGTTCATCTTCTCCATCCTTGCTTAAGATTGTTTCTCTATTCATCATCAAACTCTCAGTTTACTAATAATTTCATTACCCTATATTGAAAATGCTGATCAAAAGTTTTCTTTTTCGGTTCAAAACCTGAATAGATTCAAGATCGGAGAAAGCGAAATTAAGGGTATTACCTTTAATAACAAGAAGTCCTTGATGATCAGTTTAGTGAGTGATAGCGCAAGATATACAATTGCATAAAACTGAAAACAATATTATCCAAAATCAATAAAACAAGTTTCAAAAGTGGTTATACCCAATATTTTAATTTCATTAATACCCTAAAATTTAATCGAAAAGATCAGAACAATCATAGCTAAACAATCAATTAAAGCCGGAATCTGATCCAACCTAATCAAACGCCAAAAGCTGACCTAGCCTGAAGATGTGGAGTTGAAGCTGAAGTAGGTGGAATTTATGGTTAGTCGGAGGAAGTTGGTTGTGGTTTCGCCGGCGGTACAGAAGCTCTTGCCGGAGTTGAAGCAATTCTCGCCGGGTTTTGTTTTCTGCACCGATCGAGAATGTTTATTAGGCCAATTTGCTAATCTTATCATGGGCCTGATTTCTTCATTATTCTCAATTGTTCTTAGATGTTGTCACCACTTAACATGGGCATGTGGGATAATGAGAACATTGAGTCAACAATGTGAGATATTCAGAGCCGTTGGGATGTCTCAGATTCAAACACAATAACATGAGCAAAGGTTTTAACCAAAAAAAAACATGAGCAAAGGTAAATGAAAAAGCGACAAAATTTACAATTGTAATTGTCTCTTACTTGAAAGTATAACTAAAAACACTTGTTTTGCTTTTGGTGTTGCATATATTTTGACGGATTATGATTCTGAGAGTTTGAAAATTTCTCTTATATATCATAGTAATACAATGTTTCAGTTCAAACCAAACGTTTGGCTATATATATAAAAGTACAAGATAGTTATTTTCATGGTGAAATTTGATAATATGAGATAAGAAAAAAAAATTAGTATGCACATGGCAAAGAAAAAAATATAGATGCATGTGAAAATACTTTTGATAAAGTATTACGGTTGTGAGTTTTGTGTAACCATTGAAAAACTTAATATCCATAACTTTAAATTCATTCATCCTAAATTGTAGACACCACACTCCACAATACAATTTTGTTGATCGAACAATGGTAACACAAAAAATATGTGATGTGACTCTAACCTTTGATCAAGATATGTTAAACTCATGTTTTGAAGATTGGATTCGAATGCCTAGTTTTTCTCTCTCAGTTGAGGTTTAGTCACCTCACAGATTTGTTCAATAGAGTAGATGTCATATCCCGATTGGTTCAACATGAGCATAATGATAATGAGTACAATTTGAGTATTCTAGCTGACATTTTAACGTCTATAATGTGACTATGATTTTAAATTGATCAATGTAAGTTCTTTGTTTTTTATATAGTTTATAAATGAACATCATATTTATCTCATTTTCTATCTACTATTTTATATTTTATAGGTATTCATCCACCTACTAAGGTAGACATGTCCACTACAGATTATATGAAGCTGTATACTTACTTCTCTTTGCCGTCCATAAGCATTTATGTCAAGCTGCAATAGTTACTTCTCTTTATCTTAGTAAAAATCGATCATATTGTAATTTACAAAGTGTAATTTAAGTTTAGTATAGCTAACAAATCTACGCGTCAACTAAAGAAAACACCACATAATATTAAAAACATTCTCAGATGTTTATTATTATCAAATGGAACAACCTAATAAAAAATAATAATTAATAAATAGAAATGTCATACATGGTATATTCAAAGAGATCCGTGGTATTAATGACATTATACAATTCGAAAAACATAATAATTTGAATAAGCCAACATATAAATGGTGACCAATTAATCATATATGATCACAACCAAAAATAGGAACATATGGAATACTTCTTACTGTATTGTATTGGTTTGAACTTGGATTTGGTGAGAACTGAGACATAAAAAAATCATGGAGGATAAGATTTTGAGGATAAAAACCTAGAATGATTGAGTATGAACACCAAAATTCCTAAAAACTATTGAAATTATGCTCCATATTTGGAGTCAAAATTTTATGTTCGGTGATGGATGTGAAATCCAAATATATCTTGAATTTAGAAACCCTAGAGCAATTTGGTGTCTTGATCGATCTTAGTTGATATTTTTTCAGTACACGATTGGTTCAATCTTATTATATAAAGTTCTATGTGTCAAACTTCATAATTAATATGATTGTGACATGTGTCAGTCGGTTGATAAGATTTCAACACGTATTAAAATATTTTTGTAACATATAATCATGACACATGTTAGTTGATCATTCATATTTTTTCACGTATTAAAATATTTTAATTAAGATAACCGGTCAGATTTTAACACGTATCAAAATATTATACCTTTAATTAATTAACATAAATAAACAAAAAGTAATTATGCTATATGAATATTGACCCTTTAATAATTATATTAGAAAAACTGATAATGCTATATGAATATTAGACTTCGAAAAAGAAAATACAGTTAATTTCTAATCCTTAAAGTAAAAGATTAAAATTACTCAGTTCTATATAAATAATTTTCCTTTCGCTCAAATTCTTATCAAACAAACTTAAAATCTTTGATTCATTTTTTACGAAAAAGGATATTCATTTTTGGTTTATTATTGACTAATTTAGTTCAGATAGCCAAATTTCAATTGCCTATTATTATTGCTTAATTTATATTTGTTTTGTTTCTCATAAAGTTCAAATTCATATCATTTGATTGTTTACTATTAGCTTTAATTAATTTCTTATTTTTTGTTCAAACTTACAACTGTAATTATCTCTTATATAGCTAAAAGCACTTTTTTTTTTCCTTTTGATTTTGATGGGTTATAATTCCAGAGTTAGATAATTTCTCTCACAAGAATACAATGTGTCAGTTCAAACCAAACGTTGATACAATGTTTCAATTCAAACCAAACGTTTTTGTTATTTACATAAATACAAGATAGTTATTTCTGTGGTGAAATTTTGTAACACGACATAAGAAAAAACTGATATGTGCATGACAAAGAAACAAACTTAGATGCATGTATGATGTAATTTAATTGTCTATGTCTTTATTACACAAATCTCCAATCAAACAACATTTATAGATCCTTAGTTACCAATTTCAAGCTAATATTAAATAGATAGTGGTAAATAGAAGATATCGAACCCAAATGTGGCACAAATGTGGTTTAAGATTCAAAGCTAGTAGTTGCAAACTAGGTTATCATGCTGAAATTAAAGTAGATTATCTTAATCTATATTAAATAGTCTTAATTAAGGTAAAAACAAACTAAACAAGATGATTACAACTTAACTATCTATTAAAAATATGGCTTTGGGTTAAGAAATTGATATAGTGTAAAAATTTATTGGATAGTGAGTGATTAGAGGCCCAACAATTAAATTCAATCTAGAGGAATGGATGTTAATTAAATATTAGGTCATTCTTATTGTCACTAATCCCTTTACTAATCATATTTAATGGAAAATCGTTCTTCATACATTAAAAATCTTAAATGAGCAATTTATATGTTTACCAAACACTAAAACTAGTTGTGGAACCATCAAAATTTTGTAAAGCCAACTAACTCTTGAAAACGTAACTCAATCAAACACTTTACATGCAACACAAGTCTTACACATGAATCTATATTGGTCACTTACAAATTCATACATTTAACCAATTTTTAAAGAAAAATTTCTCATTAATAGCCTTAAATCATCATAACTAAACTTCCTATTACACTAATCAAACCCCAACCTAAGCCATAAGATACCTACTCCTAATCATTATATTGATCATGATGAGAAAAATAGAGAATGAAATGAGTAAAAACATAAAATTGAAGATGAATTATGGATATATTAATCTTATATCATTAAGAGCTTTGTGTTTCAGTAACAAGAATCTCACAAATCTCTTAATCTTCCCTAAAAACCCTAAGACTATCTCTTTAAAAAATCTATTTATTAAACCCTAATAGTTACTTAGTATTTACAGAAGGAAACTTAAAGGAAAAATTATTTTTTTCTGCATTATAGGTCTCTACAGTTGTCGGCAGTGCTTTGGAATCTGACGCTTCATTTGTTGAGCTTGCCGTTCACATGCGTTTTAAATGTTGCCCGTTCACTTAAATTTTGTCGTCGATAGAGGTTGATGGCCTTCACGATCTTGCTTCCTTTTTTTCTTTTGTTCTATTAGCTGCTTCTTGGTAGCTCTATTGTTGCGCCTTGTCTCCTCAAATACCTAATAGTCACCTAGAAAATGCCACAATGTACCTAATGCTATTCAAATGCATATTACTTTTAAATGCAAAAATGAGAGAAACATATCTATTTACCATCTAAAATGGGAATTTAGATCCTTAAAACACAAAAGGTCTAAATCCACCAAAATACATATATAAATTAATCTGAAGATATTGTTGAGAAAGTATTGAATTTTTTAGTTTTACGTATCCATAGAAAAACTTGATCATCGGTCAACTTTTCAAAAGTTTATGAACTTCGGCGACTTTACATTTGAAAAGTAAATCATATTTTCTAGAAATACATAAAGAATTTAAAATTCTTATGACCACTGAATTGTCATTATCGCCATAATATGCTGGGATATAATAAAAAACGAATTGACAGCTATTTAACAAATTTCTATTGTCATTATTTTATTTTTCCCTGCATTATTACAATAATATGAACCAAATTATCAATCAAATTTTTTTAATTGCTCTTTTCCCGAATATATAATATTGGAAAGTTGAACAGATATTTCTTTTAGCAACAAAGGAAGACAAAATTATTATCATTTTACCTAACGTGTAAAACAATACAACAAGATCCCAAATCATTATACCTAAAACATTTCGAGAAATCTCGAAATTCACCGTTTAAAAACAAAATTTAAAAAAATTACAAATTTCAACAAAAAATAATAATGTAATTCTCGCCAAGCATATACTATAAAAATAAGACTGAAAGTTAATAAATATGCTGGGATATAATAAAAACGAATTGGCAGATTTTTTTTAACAAATTTCTTCACTTTAAAGCAAGATAAAAGAACCCTATAGTTGTTGTTGTGACTTGTTTCTCAAGAAACCTCCGGACAAAGCAAAAAGCTTTACGCTTATTGCTCAAGCTTTTAGATTTGTCCCCTTTTTTTTATTATCATTTTGTTTCTGAAGATGCGTTAGATGAATACCAAAGCTTCTTCTGGCAAATCAAGACTTTCTCACTCTCTGATTCATTCTCTGTTTTCTCTTTACGGCAACTCCATCTCAATCCTTTAGCAATCGATGCAACCGTATCCGCGAAATAGCTCGATTCGCGTATAATCGCGTAACCATTAGGACGCAAGATCCGATCCATTTCCAACATTACATATTTCATCTCACACCTGCACATAAACCAAACCATTAGATATGACGAATTTTCAAAGAACTAAGCTTTGAGAGATCTCTGTTTTATCATTACCTTTGGCTTTCAGATGTAAACAGACCATCAACGTGAAGAAGATCATAAGTTCTTGGATACGTCGAAAAAGCTTCACACCTATGAAACAAAACAGAGCACATTTACGTTATGTGAATTTTCAAAGTAGAAAAGATTAGGGTTTTGGGGAATTTTTTTTTACCAGTCGTGATATGTTCCGATCAATCCACGATCAAAAACAACGGGAAGTGTATTCGCAGCGTAAGAAGAGACAACGTTCATAACCCACAAAGGATCATCAACAATAGCAGCAGCGAAACCTCCATAAGCAGTGTTCATATCCATCACATTCCTAATCTTATCAGAACCAATCGCAGGTAAAAGCTTCTTGTAATACTTAGCTCTCGTTTTCCATTTGCTATCATCATGCTTAAACACGCCACCGTTTCCTCCAGGAACATCAGAGATTCTCTCAGGAGTTGTGTGTAATCTCTGTGGCCATTTTGGAGTAGATTCAAGATCTGTCTTCTTAAGCTTAGGGCTTGGAACCACAACACAAGGACGTAAAGGAGTGTACCAAGCGGAATCTGGCTCGAGACTGTCGTCACATTTTGGTGGGTATGCGTCAGGGTCGTTTGATAACTTGTTGTAGCAGAGATTGTCTGAAGATTTTTGCCAGACTGCGATATCGTCTTTCTTGGCGTACATTTTGAAGCACATTGAAGATAACAGATCTTGAAGCTTCTCGTAGTTTGTTCTCTGCTCTTCAATGGTTGTGTCCCAACCTTTCCAACGGTTCTCGTAGTTGACTGGTGGACCAGATAAGACCCAGAAGCCACCTGGTCTTAGGATACGGTGAATCTCCAAGAGATAGACTCCACCTGAGACAAAGATCGTTTCAGGAAAACAAGAAACTCACACAATTGGATGATCAAGAAGATTCAAGAAAGTTAAAATTACCGAATTCTGTCCATGGGATAAGGCATCTTGAGCAATGAGCCATATCGAATGAATTTGAAGGGAAAGGAAGACGTTGAGTTGAAATGATTCCGAGAATCGCTGGAATTCCACGTTCTAGAGCAAACTGGACTTGAGCTTCGTGGTTATCTCTTGGGGCGAGTGATACTGTGAGGATACCACGGTCCAACAAATCTCCTCCCCAACTAGCAACCTGAAAAAACAGAGCAAAGATCAATGAAGTTGAAGAAAGGAACTTCGAATCTAATTTTTTCAAGTTAAATTCAAAGAGAGATATGAACTTACACCACAACCAGTGTCAATAGCGGTGCGAATAGTTCCATCTTTCATTTCAGGGATCAAATCTTGCATCAAATCGACATAAGCACTAACTCCATGTGGAAACATTGTACCTCCACCTGGAAAGCTGAACTTTTCACCTTCTTTCCTTAGCCAATTCTGGTTAGATTTCTGCTTGTTAATCCAATCATATGGCACATTCCTGAAATCATATCACATCAAATTGCCAGTTAACTTCATGTATATTAGAACAAGAGAGATTTATGAAAGCAAGTCAATAAGAGATGGAATTATCAGGTTGAAGAAAGGGACAAACATATTTACCTGTACCAACATTCGTTTTTGCTCTTTGGCCATCTTATCGGTGGCTTATACCCATTAGGAGGAGGAACTAGACATTGCTTTCTATCAAACACAGGAGGACAATGACGTTCCATGAAAGTAAGCCTGTGAGTACCATACTTCTTCCATTTCTGAACACGCAAAGCAAAAGCAAAACATTAGCTAAAGTGTTTTCAGATTCAAGCACTCGCAAACCCAAAATTTGAATAAATGAGTGTACCCTTGGATCTGTGCATGGAGTGTAATCTTGGAAGTCACTGCTACATTCGGAAAAAGAAACAGATTTGACTTGAAGAGAGTCTCCAACATCCGAGGAAGATTCAGCTTTTGCAACATCATTGATTTCAACTTTGTTCTTCCCACAATAGATCCCACCAAGATAGAACGAAAGCCCACATAGAAGAATCAGTAACACTGTCTTAGGCAAGACCCTTGAACCTCCTCTCTCAGCTTTCTCGTACTTCTCATCTTTATACTTCATCGTTTCTTTGTACTAAAACTTATAGATATAAACAGAATCCTTTTCTAGAAGATCAACACCTGCAAAATTCCAACTTATTTGATCAGAAGGTGAGCCCAACAGATCAACAGTGATAATAAAGGTCAAACATCAGATTGGATCAAGAAATGACTAGAACAAGACAAGACAAGCTCTGCCTTTTTTTCTTTTTTTTTGAGCAAAGACAAGCTCTGCCAATATATGAAAAAAGGTTTTACTGAATAGGAAAGAGTACTTTTTCTTTTCCTAAAATCATTGAATAAACAAATAATGATGGGCCAGTCACAATTTTGACATCTTGAAAGTTTAGTGAGGAAACAAAGGACGAAGACGAGAATCGAGATCTGAAAAGGCACAAACAAATAATATTGCCGACATTTAGAGATTGTTGCTTTAATGTTTCTTCACATGTGTTTTGGGACCCAGATTCGACCGCCATAACATGCTCTCACTACTTCCATCAAGATAATAAAAAAATCGGATCGATGCAATGAATAATAATAAATGCATACACATGAATAAATTCTATATTGAGAAAACGTCAAAAACTGTTTCACTTTCGTATTTAAAGCCTGGAAAACAAATCTGTACAAAAAAAATGCTTGCAGACAGCTAAAAAGCGCAAAGGAGAAAAACAAAAAAGTAAGAGAATTAGCATTAATCATTACTTGGCAGAGACGGAAAGTCTTTAATCCTTTATTTTACACATAAACACAAAATTGAGTAATTAATCAATAAGGCTAGAAGAAATGAACGATGAATCTGGAATTTTACAGCACACCGACATGAATCTGGATTTTTCGCAATATAAATTTAGAAACTACAAAGTGAAGATTAATTGTTGACATTGTTCAAAATAATGAGGAGATTTGTTTGGAGGAGACTGAATTATAATTTGTTCTTACGCGAATCAAATGCTCTACAATCAGCGAACATGAATACGAAGATGAACGAACAGAGGAAAATTACGAAAATCCAGATCTGGATTTACCAAATTTCGTCGTACGAGAATAGAAAATCAGTGGGGGATCTTTAGCGAAAACGAAACTCGATCTATACGTATATAAGTGATTGAGAGAAGAACGTGTAAATTACCCTAGATTCTTCGATTCAAGTAATCCTCCTCTATTTCTGGGTTTTGAAGCGAGAGATACCCGAAATTCCGCTTCGTATGGTCTCCTCGATTTCCTGAGGAGAAGATATTTTTCGACGACCGAGAGGGACTTATTAGATTCTCTCTTTTGATTTTTAAGTCCAATTGAGAAATGGGCGAGAGAGATAAGAAATTTGCAGAGAAGCTAACGTTAACATATATAGCTTCTTATGTAAATTGGGGGGTCAAAAATAATAATAATTTTTCTTTTTCTTTTTCTTTTTCGTCGTTTTTTCTTTTGTGTTCACTCTCTGTCTCTCTTTCGTTTTCATTCTTTTAGAAATTTTCACTTAATTTCACTGTTGGATTTTTGTTTTTATTTAATTATTGAATTGTTGATAAATAAATAGTCACATGCTGTTTGTTAACAATGATGGAATCCTATTCTTTTGCAAATTGCTTTCACTAATTAATATCTAGAATTATCAACAAAAATATCTAAAATAATAAAATTAAAATATAGATACTTAGATAATAAATTTCTATAGAGAAAAAAATTATATATTTTTTTTTAAAATAGTCTTAATTTTGAATTATAAATCTTATGAACTAAACTCTAAACTCTACTTATTAAATTTTAAAGTTAAAAAATCTGAAATCTAAACGTAACTAAAAAGGTTAAACACTAAAATTGAATCGCAAAACCCAAGAAAATAATGATTTTTCTTAATTTTAAAACAATTACTCTATTTTACAATTTTGATTTTCAAAGGTTTTTTCTTATCCATGACTTAAAATAATTCGGATAAATTGCAGCTGCCTTTTTTTTTGGTCATCAATTTCAGTTCCTTAAAACAATACTAGTCCACTAGGGAGTGTTACCAAAAACGAAATTATTATAGAATCTTGCTTGCAATAAAGTTAGAGAAAACAAATACGAAAATCCTATTCCCGGAATTCTAAAAATGATAGATTTTCTAGGAAATCGTAGCTACTGGTTTAGATCTCCATTCCCGGAATTCTAGGCTTGTTTTTGAAAAGTATCATTCAATTATTTTCCTTTTCCAAAGTCACCAATCGTTTTTTAGATTTCTAATTTCTAATTTAGACTATTTCAATTAAGTAAAAATAAAGAAAATGGATCCCACCACCGACAAAACGATTCACCGTCGGCGACAGCTATACAAGTTTCCTATATCCATCATTCCCATGCAAACCCCATATACGCGGATTTTTTTTTCTGGTACGATGATTTATGTCTTTTTTTTTTTGTTAAAGATTTTTTTTTTTTATGATTTCATAATTATATGATTGCTACATTGCTTTGTTATCAAAATTCATTATGTTTTAACGAAACAAAAATGAAACTACAAACAAACGGACTATAAGATTATTTTTTATAGAAATAATTTTTTAGTATATGTTGGGCGTGGATTTAATCCACTCCCTAGACCCAAATCGTAAGAGATCCATAATATATAGAATAAGTCGGTTCATGATCAGAAAGTTCACCAGGATATCAAGCCTCGCACTTGACGCAGCAAAAGCCTCGGAAGTCAAGACCGAGGAGATACAAGTCCGACCTCTAAGAGACAAAATACGAAGTGACGGGTCGTCACATGACGACTTTTCGGATAATACGAACTTCACATCATGGGCGGCAAAGCATGTCTAGGACGAGGTCTAGACTCGGATTAGACCTGCCTAGCGGTCAGTGGTTAAAACCAGACCACATTACTATAAATGCGGAGCTTATTCACTTTAAAAAAGGACAATAATTTTTCAATCAAAAAAGCGAGAACTAAACCTAGGAAGAACAGTTCGAATTGGGATCAAGTTTAACACTTTCAGCGATCCGTTCTACAGGTTTTAAACTTCGATCCCTTGTAATAGCGCTTCGCGCCATTAATAAACAAACGATCATTTTGCCGTCTCGCATATTTAAAATCAAAACCTCCAAATCAATTCACTTTCAACGAGATCTCCGACCCTCATCTTATCACACGATTCAGCTCGAAATAAAATTCACGTCGACAAATCAAGAGTCAACACAAGTCAAACATTGTTTGTGACCCGATATCCACAATATATTAATTCAATAGCTATATAAAAACACATCATATCAAAAAACATCCACAAAATAAAACAACAAAATTATCAAATCTTTAGAATATCCAGTAAATGATCAAATTGAGGGTGGACCCGTAGAATAGCATTTTTGGGAACCGATGCTCATACTCTCTTTCGAACACTTCTGACAAGATGTCCAATGTTTTAAAAGCATACGAAAATTGGTTGTATAGGTTGCGACTACAATGACACCATTCACCACTGTCAACTATACCTCGTGTTACAACACTTTACTAGAAAACCCATGGATTCACGCCATGAAGACTATCCAATCTACTTATCATCAAATCCGCGTGGGACAAATATGGAGGCAACCACAACATAGGATGCAAGAAATTATGCCCCTCCTTTTATGAATACTAAATCATAGTTGCAGTAGAGTATGATGAGGTCATCAAACCAATAGTTGAATCAGAGGTCAATAAAACTCACCACTTAAGCCACATGGAGCCCATATATGTCCAAAAGTTTAAGGAGACCTACGAACCTTGTATTGACCAAACGAATCCTAGGTCCATCCTAGGGACCACTTGGACTACATTCTCAAATTAACCAGGAAGCTCCTCGAAGTTGAATCACCCCAAGATAATTTTTCATAAAAGAGATATTTAGTTCTCAAGTCTGGTGATTCCCAACTTACACGATTGGACCTAGACGCGTTCTTTGGAAAATATCTCCCAAACCATAAGGATTTAAGCCATGAACCAACTTGTTCCATATTCATGATTCATCAAAGACTTACTACAAATTGGTTAGAGACAAATACCGTTTCAAACGAGCTTACAATCCATCAACAAACCCGGAGGACCTTAAACCGACTGTTTTGCGAACTTTTCATATCTGATTCGTCCCAAACAAGAGTATAGCGACCTGGAGAGTTTTTACTACAACTAGAGAATCCTAAGAAAACTTCAAGTTTCGTTCTAAGCCATTGTATCATGTGGATTCTATCTTTCCCACTCATTCCCCAAGACTTTCCTTATGCTAAATCTATCAAGCCTTTAATTGATTTTTTGTTTATGTTGATTTTTTTTGCTGTTATGTTAATTTATTTTTAAGATTTTTTTTAAAGAATTTCTTAGGGCAAGCCTATATAATCCAATTCACTTTTTCATTGTAAAATCAACCTTTGAGATGAATATAAATCGTTTATTTTGTTTAAAAAATGTTTTGGCTCTTGATTTCGTGAGTTAGTCTGGATCATTGAGCGTTACTAGTAGAATTCTGAAATAGTTACAAAAATTTTCCCCGTATCACACCTTTCTCTCAACGGGTAGGGGGTTCTAGCACTGCCCCGTATCACACCTTATTGTCCCATGGATTAGGGTTTCCAACATCCACATTTGACGGGTTAGGATTCCACTACTCTGGATTTTAGAAACCATTTTTACTAACGTTTTTATCCTCTATTTTAAAGTTATGCACATCAAAGGGTGTTAGAATAAACTCCATCTTAATGTATTTTTTTAAGAATAGGGATGGCATAAGCAATCAGACTTCCACTCCACGACTATGCATGCTAAAACCCAGACACACGTAGTGAGGGTGGAAATTTGCTTGTGTAAAATTAAATTTCTTAACTTGAGCGATTCGTGTAACACCGTGTGTAATATAGCTTAAGTGATTCTCTTAAGCGTCTCATGTGATCTAGTCTAGCCAAACCACTTAGCATCACATGTAACTTAGTTTATGAGAATCTATTAACGCCATGCACACGAATTCATGGTCCACCCGGTAAGATTATGTTAGGACCCCACACTTATATAAGTGGGTCCCTATGACTCAGACCTCAATGATGTGGCTACAATATTATGACTAAGAACACCAAGGACATTGAAGAGCCCACATACCAAATTCGCTGAGCAAATTTCTCTTTTCCCTAATTAATTTATCTGGGACTATAACTACTGTTGATCTACTTATATCGTTAATATGAATCTCAAGTTTCTGGATTTTTCCCCACTTATGGTTAAGAATTCTATGTGTCGGGTTATAAAGGGGAGTCACCAAAAAAAAGTAGCCATAAAAAATGCTTTGTGCATGTGAGTGTCTTGTTGAAATGAAATATATGGTATAAGCACTTGAGGCCTTTATGTGGCTGGTAATGTGATATGAGTAAGGTGTTTTAATGATTTTTGAAAAATTATTTTTGTGTCTAAAAAGGTTGGAACAAGGGCTGAAGAAGGAATATGAGAAACCACCAGATGAGGGTTAATAAGTGGTTTGGGTGGGACGGAAGCGACCATAGCTATTGTTTAATTCATTTCTGATATCAGAATGACACTCAAATTGATTTAAAGTTTGTGGAAGAAATTGTTAAAGACATCAACTTGGCTGAGCTAGATGATGTCTTAGTAAAGGTATAAAGAAATGCGACTTGGGCAGTAACCATAATAATGGACTAAGTCACTTCTTTTCCATATCTAAGGTTTTTAAATGCCAAATTACGTGGATTGAAGCAATAAGATAAAGCTTATTGAATCATGACATCTGTTTATGATTGTGTTCTTTGGAGACGAAGCATTTGGCAACAAAGACAGAGACATATGATATGAAGAGGATAAATAGAAGGGAAGGACGCGAGAAAGATAGAAGGCATATAAATCCGACGAGTTTAGGGGAGAGGTGATAGTCGGTTTTGAGGGCCGCGAGTCAGCAAATGAATTAAAAAGGGTGGGCAGATAGTCACAAAAGCTTTGACATCCCATTTTCTCTCTTTTTTAGTTTTGAAAATTTATTTTCTTGTCTGACATAATCCGAAATAACTTTATTCCAAACAAAATATAGCACGATTATACATATATATGTAAGTTTTTTTTTCTATGAACCAAAAATATATAAAAATAATACGAAAATATTTTAGTAGATTCGAAATCAATTAATTATTTGAAGTTGCGGGAATCAAACCGAGTTAGTCGGTGGGTTTATCACTCGTGCTAGATCTACGACAACACTGAATTATTAAGTGTTGACTAATTAAAACGCGTGTGATTAAATTCTCTTCAAAACTATATATATTTAATTATACACGCACATATATTTCATATTCTACTGTCAATTAGTTAGTTAAATTTAACTTTTGGCACAGTAGTGTATTAGCCTATTGGCTATTAGCAAAGAATTATATATCTTGATTGCGAATTATTAGCACTCATAGCAAATTATTAAATTTAATATACAGTACTATTCACTCATTATATAAAAAGTGCTTATGTTGAGTATTTTTTTGTCCGAAGTAAAAAGTCATTTTCTATTAAAACTATGCTAATTAGTTTTTTTTTATAAGTAAATCCCAAGTGTCAGATTAAATTTTGGCGAGAGATTGTCCCATAGATAGGTTACTCCCAGATTTACAAATAGGTCGAAAACATAGGTCCATATCCGTGTGAATATTTAGAAAACCATGAGTTAGTTCCTGCTGGCAAAATTCGAACCCTAAACATGATAGTGTCCAAGACCCGTCCTTTACCATTATGCCACAATGTTCCGGACAACTACGCTAATTAGTTAGTTGTTTCGTCAGAGTAAAAAATTTATACTAAAATTTCAATAGTACAAAATTTTAAGTTGATATTTTCGATTTACGATATAAAATTAAATTAAAATGAAAAACTATTGCTTTAAATAATTATGTGGTATAAGGGAGAGTGCACAAAACGTAATAAAAACATAAAAAAATGATATAATAATTGAACAATTGTTAGATAAAAGAACTGAATTAGATAATAAAGAAATTTTGTAGAAAAATTACAAAACGTTAGAAAAATGACTTTAAGTAGATTAGTAACATTTTTTTCCCCTAGTTATATATTTAACATGGTTGTTGTATAGTCGAATCATTTTTAAAATGTGAAAACGAAAAAACTTGTTATGAATGGTAAAAATAGTATATATGACACCACTAATACAAAAATATATTTTATTATTTTTATTATGTTTCATCTGGTTCACTCCATACCATGTAATCATTCAGAACCTATATTTTCAAACTTTTGTGGCATA
Organism: Euclidium syriacum; assembly: GCA_900116095.1. Classification (NCBI taxonomy): domain Eukaryota; kingdom Viridiplantae; phylum Streptophyta; class Magnoliopsida; order Brassicales; family Brassicaceae; genus Euclidium; species Euclidium syriacum. Next base: position 2,000,784 of record FPAK01000009.1, read on the forward strand.
TACTGTACTTTGTAGTTTGGTATGTTTCCAAGTTTGTAAAAGTCTAGAGTCATAAGTCTCCTTTGCGGAAATCCAAACCATGATCGAATTAACGTCAGGTTTATTTCAACTCTATTCAAGTTAAATACAAGTTCTAGAAAAAGTTTAATTTTCTGACAAATATCCTATTCGAATTTATCTGAAATTTATAGCAATCTTCTCTAATTTTGTTGGTCCTTTTACTTGGAATTATAAAAGGTTATCTCAGAGGACGGATCATAAAGTAAGTTATTGAATTGTCATGACTAACGAACAAATACTTTTGAATAAGTCTAAGTTGGAAAATAATGGAAACTCACCTTCCTCCATGTGGAAAATGTTAATGTGCATCATCTTCCCATCATCCCATGTGTCGTTAGGTCTTTTTACACCATCATCTTATTTTAAAATTAAAGACTACGAATAGTTTATTTTATAACCATAAAAGGGTTGAAAATTTGAAAAAGTAGCCAATAATAATACGGTCAGCTTAAGTTAATGGCAGTTAACTAGTGTGTCCTGGCTTAATTACCTCTGATTTTTTCTTGTTTAATAATGGCAAGCAAGCTGTGTGATAGGATCCTATTATCCTTTTCAGAGAAATTTGATTAAGTTAATGTGATTATTCAGAAATTTTCGATTGAATCGTAAAAGCTATACAAGTTTCTACGTATCTTCATGAACCATCCACATGTCGTTAGGTTTCTCTTTATATATACTATATCAAATTTCCTAGAGTTGCAGGAAGTCAAAGAAAAACTCTCGAGGAGCTTCAAGTCAAGCTAAGCATCCACCATGATCCCACACTCTGTTACGTTTTAGATCTAAGAACAGCTTTTATTTCAGTTCGTGGGGCTATAGAACATTTTTAGTGGTTCCTTCTATATAAAGCCTGCCAAAAATAATTGTAGATGCCACAAAGGCGGCTTGAAATGTTCTTTTGCTTGTATAAATTCGTGTTCAATATTTTTTTAGTTTGATTCGGTTGATATTTTTCCTTTAAAATTTCACAAAATTCTAAAATCGTCAAATCACATTTGTCAGTCTACTTCTCTCAGTGGTTGCCACTTGCCAATCATAATCTTGAATTCTGTCATAAAACTATCACTATCAATCTACTACTACTATATTAGCTAAACATAAAAAAAATTATTAAAACTAATTTGTGATTAACGAGCTTTTATGGGCCTCAAAATTAAGATCCAATTTAACTTTAAGGCTCGATACCCCAAACGCCTTTTATAAAATCTCACTTGCTTCCAACTAAAAAAGGAAACTACTAACTACCCGAATAAACTAAAACCTTATTCTACCATCTAGAGTAAAACCTCTATAAATTAATATTGAATTGATTAATACCTCTATAAATTAATATATTTTATAGGTTTTAAATTAGTTTTTGAATTAATTAATATATCAATAAATTAATAACTTTAAAAATTAATAAAATATTTTTAAAATAATATAATTCCAATATTATTAATTAATAGAGGTTTTACTATTTTTGTATTACAAATGGAAGAGTGTATAAATTTAAAAATCTGATTTTTCTTGAAATTTACTCAACTTTATTATATGGAGGTTTACTCAACTATAATAAAAAACGATTATCCAAAATTTTCCAATTAAGGAGATTTGGTATCTGGTAGGGCTCGTTCTTCCACCGAACACGCGCGGATAAAATCAACCCAAAGATATAACCGGTATTTTACAATTTCATTGGTTAACCGGCGTAGACGAGATACCTTTCTTAAAATTCACAAGAGGCCACAAGTTTTCAGAATTTCTAACCAAAACATCGTTTCAGCGATCTGTGTTCGCCACACGTTCTTCGAAGCTACCTGCTCAAGGTAAATTTCTTTTCCTGCAGAATCGGTTGAGAAAATATTCTCCGGTGACTTCCTCTTGCTTTTCCGATTTCTTTCAATTCATTCGATCAGCTTTTGTATTATCGCCTGAACTCGATCGAGATTGTTTTGTATCAAGCTTTTTGATCTCTCATCTAGCTATGAATTCCTGGTTATTTTTTAGAAATTTTAATCGATCTTATGCCGATTTGCTTATACTGTATCGGATTTTTGACGGTGAATTCGAATTAGTACTAGTTAATTTTTGTTAATCTGGTTGATTCGATCGTTTCTGGGTCTGCGTGAGCTAGGGATTTCACTAATTAGCTTGAACTTTGGTTGATCTCTGTGTTCTGGGTGTCTAAATAGGTTTCGTGCTTTTAAAATTCTCGAATATCATAATTGTTGCTTTACGAGTCCGTTTCCTTCGAGTTTATTTATCATTCATGGATGCTGACTTATCGGAGAAAACGTTGCTTGAGTGCACGCCATTATCTTTGAGTAGATATTGACCTTAGTCTTTGTTAATTTTCTGTCTCAGGCTCTTTTTTTGCTCTGTGACCGTCTCTAACAATGAATCAAGAATCATCTGAGTGCCCTTTTGCTGCGGAAAGCATCCAGCGATGTCCATTCCTGAGAAACATTAACAAGCCGACAAACTTTTCCTTCTCCTCCTTGAGCTTTCCTATTTCGGTAACAGCTCTAACCTTTTTCTGCGTCGTTGACCTGAAACTTTTGTAACTATCAATCTTTTTATTTACTTTGGCTTGATCGTTTCATGTGCAGGGAGGTAAAGGTCCGATTTTCGAAGATGCTCCTGGTTTTGATTCGGCATTCAAACTCTTCCACGGGAAGGATGGTATTGTGCCGTTGTCTGAGCACTCAAGTTTTGGAGATGATTGTCAAAGTGAGGCCACTCTTCCTCGTGCTCCACAGTTCAATCCTTTGGCTGGTAAGGTTGCTACCATAAGCCTGTCAGCATTTGGTCCTGGAGGGCCTTTTGCGTTTGGTCCCTTCTCTGATGAATGGAAGAAGCAACAGAAGAAACCTAAACCTTCCAATAAACAAGACAAGGTAGTTTTTCTTATAACTCTCGTATGGTTTTCATCGAACCATGTCTTGGAACTTGATTCATTTCGTTCTTTCTTGCAGACTGGGGACGCTTCTAAACATGAAGCTGTTGGAGACGAATGGCTGAAAAGCGGAAACTGTCCAATAGCCAAGTCATACAGAGCCGTGAGCAATGTTATACCTCTTGTTGCATCTGTATTGAAGCCACCATCTGGTATGAAATACAAATGCCCAACACCTATAGTCATGGCAAGAGCCGCACTTTCCAAGACTGCTCTTGTGAAGAGCCTTAGACCTCAACCTTTACCTGCAAAGGTGCTTGCCATTGCTCTCATGGGAATGGCTGCAAACGTTCCTCTCGGTATATGGAGAGAACACACCATAAAGTTTTCTCCCTCGTGGTTTATAGCGGTCCACGCCGCAGTGCCTTTCATAGCTATGCTTAGGAAATCTGTGTTGATGCCAAAGGCAGCCATGGCTTTGACCATTGGAGCTTCAATCTTAGGACAGGTGATTGGGTCCAGAGCTGAACGTTACCGTCTCAGAGATATGGCAGAGAAGGCGAAAGTCGTTACCACTGAATCTGTTCCGGAATACATCCGGGACAACAACACTGATGGATTTACCAGTGGCCATTGTGGTGCAGAGGAAGGAGTCAAGAGTGTCTTTTATAATGTGAATGTTGGTGAATCTGCTAAATCAACCGGACTCTGCTACTGAAGACCTAAAAAGGAAGCTTAATCATCAGCTAAAAAGATGGTTTTTGCTTGATTTAATACTTGTAATCAAACTTAACTGTGAGCATTTTATGTTTCTTTGTGAGGTTTTTGTTATCCTACCAATATAGTAAAGTGTGTAATCAAACACAGTATCATTTTAGCCCTGACATGGGCAGGAATAAAGAGGTTATTATCCTTATTGAAACAATCCAAAACTCAAAATCCTGAAAATGAAAGAAGCATATAGATACATGAACACAGATTACCAAAAAGCACCATTCTTAACATAAAAAAAAACTAAAACAAGATGTCACAAAACGAGTTATGCATAAATAAATAAAAACTAAAGAGGCTCCAGAGAAGCCTGACAACTAGTAAAAAAAGAGATAATGATGAAATGTGAAGTTCAGTAGCCTCCAACATGTTGCCTTGGTAAGCCTCCTCCTCCATAACTCCCTGGTGCGCCTCTGTAAGAGCCACCCATGTACTGACCTTGTGGCTCACTCATAATGGTTGGACAGTTTGCAGGAACATGACCACTGTTTCCGCAGGCATCGCAGCTAATACCACCACCACCATAAGCTCTAGAGCCACCATTAGTATACTGATTCCCATATTGACCAGATTGGTTTGCAGGTAACGGATCTCTAGCTCCTGAGCTTCCAATACCTGCATCAGAGCTGTAAAGGGATCCTTCTTGCTTTATCGGAAGAGATCCTGCATCTCCGGTTCTGAGTTTCTCCATAGCATCTAGAATAGTCCTTGTATCTGATGAATAATTCAGCTTGTCTACTTTCACAACTGTTGATTTCACACGCTGTTCGTCGCTAAAGGTCTCTTCTTTTACCTTCAGCTTGAAGATGTACTTTGTAAAACCAACTTTACGTATGGCATCTTCGAATTTCCCCTCCCCATTATCTTCATGCTTTAGAAAATAAAGTTCTTTAGCAGGCATCCCCATTATCTCTTCACCGGCTTCCTGAAACGCTGTGACCCAAGTAAGACCTGTATGGTCTTGTAACTGAAGCTGCAGTATATACCTGTAGTCACATTCATCAACACATTTATCACACTTTTCGCAACGCCATGTGCCATCTCCGTTATCTGTGACCTTTTTGCTGCAAGGACGATCACCATTCATGATAGGACAAGCTGTGTAACAGAAGTTATCGACCTTCGTGAATATAATAGTGGCGCTAACTGTAATCCAATCAGGTTTCTCTGAGGTCCCTAGCTTCTCGTCCTTGATTTGCGAAATCGTTTTACGAACATCGACTCTGCTAGTTCCCGTAAACTCCCTAGATATGGAGATACAAGGAGCATTCCTTCCTTCTCTATCAAACCATTCCTTAAGTTTCTGTGCTTCGACGAAATCTGGTTCAATAAAGAGTTGACTTGATCCAATCGTACTCACTGCCTTTCCATTAAATTCACTGATCCTACCGGCTTTAACAGCTAGAACCGGAAACCCACCAGCATCACAAAGAACCTGCAGCTTTTGACCTTCTGCATTACAGAAATTACCCCACATGGTTACCTCGACACTTCTCCCTGACATATCTTTCAACGAAAGCGCTCTTTTCTGTGTCTCAGTTCCGTCTTTCTTCATTATCAATCCAGTAGGACTGATAGACGACACAATACCAATCACATCAATGACGGTGTTAGGATCCATGCTTTCGATATCACCTATGGAACGGAAATGGAACTGATGTCGTGGAATAGCAGGATCTTCCTCGAAGCATTGTTGTATCGTTGACGCATTATCCAGCGTGATTTCGTAATCATTAGGGAGATGATTAAATTTCTTCTGAGCAGGCTTCAAAGTTCCCCTTGAAACCAGATAAAGGTTACCAACAACAATCTGGTCAAAGAATTGATCAGCCACAGCGTTAAAACAAGTAACACGTATTTCTCCACCATCAGCATCGAGAAGATCAAAGCTGAACACTTTCCCATCCCCACGCGGATTGTTGTAGTGTCTAAGCTCTCCTTTCAACGTGACTCTAGCCTTAATAGTCCATCGACCTGAGTATGGACTCAGAGCATTAATTGGAATTATCCTAGGAGCAGCTTCGTTTCTTGCCACTGGTCCTCTGTTTACATACATCGGTTGTTGTGGTTGTGGCTGAGGCTGATAAGCAGGCTGACGAGGATAAGTGGTTGGAGGATCACGAGCCTGGTCCTGCCTCGGGACTCCATAACCAGCAGCTGGACTATTGTATGCTCCAGTGGAAGATGCTGCTGATCCAGGATAACTAGAACCAGTGCCATACACTTGTCTTTGTTGACCAACTTGAGGTGAAACAGCTGCATGGTTTCTCCCTATCTCGGTATTGTTGGTTTGACGGCCACCACTCGATTCAAACCTACCATGTTGCTCAGAACCAGCTGTATTTGACCTGTTACCAGAATCTGCTGCTCCTTGCTGATTATTAGGCTTGCCTCCTAGAACAGGATGCCCAATAATATCGTAATTCGTTGCTATCACCTCTAATTGCACAACAATAACAATCCTGGTAGTCAAAAGAAAAACACTTTATGAGAAACTTGATTTGGATAATGTACTCTTGAACATGAAAGACTACATTGGCTATCAACAATAATGAATCTAAACTCTTTACCTAATTATTCAGGCTTAAACATTCAACAAATTCTCCGTAAAGTAAAAATGATGAAAAAGGTCCAAAGATTCTAGTTTTGAGATCTTGTTAGCAAACCCATTTAAACGCAAATATCATTCACAATGAAGGGCAAACTGAAATTGGAGAGACTTGGCGAATAAATACTTTACCTCCGATCCTGGATGACATTACAGATGAATTGAGTGAGCCGAACAATTGAACCGGTTTGAAGAATCCCTTCTTTCACAAGAGCGTTTTGACTAGTCCCGAGCATTCCCTGTGAAATTTGCGTCCCGTCTGATAACAACATCCTATATCTCTCCTTCATTGGTTCTTGCTGCTGTTGCGTCATCTTGCTCTGAACGAGCTTCAATTCCCTCACTTGCATCACCGGAACCATCTCTTTTTCGCTCGTCACTTCTCCACTAAGTATCTTCCCGATGCCTCCCGGCGTCAAAATTACCTCCATCGTGTGAATAGCAAACCCTTAAGAAATTCGATTTCAGAACACGAAATCTGGATAATTTCTAGAATCAAGTAGTAATTCGATTGACCCAGACCCAGAAAAAGAAACCCTAAAAAGAAATTCGATTTCTCGATGCAAGTGAAAAGCGATTCAAAGAGAGGAAATGGTGAATCTTATGAACCAATCGGAAATTGGGGATTGTTCGGAAGGGGGAAATGGATTTTATCAGCGACGATTAGGTTTGAATCGACGGAAACCAGAGGTTTAGAGCGATAAGAAGATTTTGATTAGCCCTAAGAGTGAGAGGTGACGACTAGGCTTCCATTTGAGAGGGAAACTAATAAGGTTTCAAGGATTTTGGAACTGCGAAACAATCGAGCCACGATTTCGGGATTATTACGGATTTGCCCTTCCTCAAGAATTCCCTTGGAAGCTTCGTTAATGGGTTAGTTTGCTGACATGGAATGTAGCCCATCACAGAAGCAGGCCCATAGTTAAGCCCAAAATAAATACTACGAGTACGACCATATTATGTGGAACACGTGGCAAGTAACTGCTGATTCAGCAGATCTCTGATCTCTTTTCTCCATCACATTTGATCAACCTTTTGTCTGAAAAATATATATATTTTATGTTTTCATTTTCCATTTTTAATGTGGCATACACACTCACACCGGGTCGCACGACAGTCAAAAGAAGAAGAAAAATCGGATAATCGAAAATCGGATTTGATTAAATCTCCGATGAGCGTAGTTTGATCAGCGACTCACCGTGAAAGAAATGGAATCTTTGATTTCTTTGTTCTGAGAAAAAGGGTTTTAAAATGGATTCCGACGAATCGGCGTCGGCGGAGACGGAGAAGCAAAAGAGGGGTTTCTCTTCGATAGCGTTACGATTCTGTACAGTGATAGTTATCTCTATCATCAGTTTCTTCTTCTTGTCGTTTCTATTAGGGATCTTAGTAATTTTCCTCGGCGAATTGTGGGTTTCTTCTTCTTCTTCCGCTTCTCTTGCTTCCCGCTGCAAAATCGTTTCCAGCTGTAAGTCTAAAGCTTTGATTTTTTAGGTTTAATCATCAATTGATAGGTCGCTCTTAGTAGTAATCATCTCTGATAGATTGAAATTGAAAGCTATCACATTAGGTTTTGGGGTTTTGTTTCATTTGATGATTCTTGAAGTGAAAAGAGAAGACTTTATGAATGAGAAGAAAGTGATACTGATTTAAGTCTAAAGCTTTGATTTTTTAGGGTTTGAACAGTAATTTATAGATTGAAATTGGAAGTTATCATACTGATTTTGGGTTTTGTTTCATTTGATGATTCTTGAAGTGAAAAGAGAAGACTTATGAATGAAAAGATAGTGATACTGATTTAAGTCTAAAGCTTTGATTTTTTAGGGTTTGATCAGTAATTGATAGATTGAAATTGGAAGTTCTCATACAGATTTTGGGTTTTGCTTCACTAGATGATTCTTAAGTGAAAAGAGAAGAAGACTTTATGGATTGAAAGATATTGAAACTGATGTTGGTTTTACTATTTGATGTTAGCTGTTGATCTTAGGTCTTCTAAAGTGTGTGGGATTGGATTATTGAACAACAAAGCACAACATGTGTTTTACCCTTTCGAAAGAGATAAATTCAGATGTCGGTATGATTACTATTGGGCTTCTGTCTTCAAGGTTTGTAAAGATCTCTGTCTTTTGCTTTCCAAAAGTTCTTATCACCATTTCGTCTTTTTGATGATTCGCATTTCGTATAGGTAGAATATAAAGATCACTTAATGGGTCAAACACGGTTAGCGTTTTCAGAAGCGCCAAATGAAGCGCTTCCTCCTGAGTGTAGACCTAACTTCGGTGCTGCATTGCTTACCAAAGATAACTTCAAGGCAAGTTCTTTTTAAACCGTATAGAATTCTCAGACTTATCTCGGATTGTGTTGTTTCTAATTGCAATATATCTTTTTGTTTTCTCTCCAGGTGAATGAGACTTACGATTGTTGGTATACATTAGGAATTCCAAAGATAAAGCTTTATCGAGATAGCTTCTTCGGTTGCCAAGCAAATGATCTTTCTTTCACCGACATTTTTAAACAATACTCTGTCTTGTAAGTTCCTATATGTTTATTTCATCTGTCTCGTTTTTTAATCTTGTCTTGGTGTTGTTCTTCGCGGAATTAGTCATCTTTGGGTTGGTTTGTTGTACAGATTCTCTAAAGTGTTGCTGTCATGGTTTAATGGAAGAGGAAGACCAAAGTATTGGAGATACGACGTGATCGCTGGCATTGTATCTGGGTTTTCAACTTCCATTATCACAATCTTCGCGTTACAGATCTTAAGAAACGCGAAATCTTGGTTCCCTAAAGCTTGTTGTTCAGTTAGGAGCCAGTTTTCAAAGGTGAATGTGTTGGTACAAGTGAAGCGTGTTTGCTTAGTTCTTGTTTACTTCTCTATTCTTGGTTTGTTGGCTACACAATACTTGAAAATTCTTTTTCCAAAGGCTTAGATCCAAAAGACAAAAATATTTACTTGAGAGAGAGATGTAATATGATTCGTAGAGAAGTTGTATCATGTAATCTTCAATACAGTGAACAAATCTGATACGACAATTATTCATGGAAAACTGAATTCTTCTACAAACCTTATAAGATGAAGTTTGAAAAAACAAAAATCAAAAAGAAATTAAAAAAATAATAATAACAAACAATTGTTTCAAAGTGTTACAAAGAGATTGAACTTTCAATGTGATTGGGACATGAATGGAGAAGTCCCTGGTTGTCGTAATCTTGGATTCCATTAAATTCAACAAATTGTTTCTCATCGGATCGAAATACAAAATAAGAAACGATGTACCAAGCGAGTAAACATACTCCGATCATCAACAAAAGGTATCAGCCGACTCAAGAAACTTTGCTGTGGAATCTCATAAAAAACTTAATAATCCTTTAAAATCAATTGTTTTAAAAATCATTTCAATTCTATTTAAATATCCCTTCTTAGGTTTCACCTTGAAATTTTAAAAATCTACAAACTATTTGATTCAAATAACATATAACTAAATTATAACCCACACCAAACATGGTATTATATGTTTATACAAACATTCGAAAAAATAGTATTAATATTGTTACAAAAATGTATGAGTTTAGAATTAAGAGAAACTGATAATTTGTTTATGTTACAATCCATAAAAAAAAAATTTAAATAAAAACTTATAATCAATTAACTTTTAAACAATTTTCGTATAATTTAAATCATCATTACATTATTGTTTTATGAATTAGTTTTATGTATCAAAGTATTATGACATGACATAGTGTTACATGTATTTCTAATAACACTGTAGATATATATTAAAAAAAAATATTTAAATAAATGTTGTTTATCTTACGAACTAAAATTTTTTACACATACCAATTATAATTGTATTTACGTTATACAAATTTAATAATTGTGTGACATATCTAATTTATCATGTCAATTTATTTATAAATGTCTTGAAATATATATAACTATGGACATATCTAATGAAAGTGTTTATGGAGATATTATATGACACAATCCCAATTAAATAATGCACATTTGACTATGGTGGGTTAGTTAATTGGGAACAAACTAACTAAAAAAGGATTAAAAAATTAAATACTAAATTAGTTTTTTTTAACTAGTTCCTATGTGTATTATACCTTGAGTTTAATTGGATATTATTTCTTCTAAATCTACTAAAGCCGACACATAATTATTTAAAAAATTTTAGTTTATCTTTTCGTCATCGTAATTAATATATAGGGGATACTTATTAAAAGACAATAACAAATTGTTACGACTTGTAAAATATACGTACAATTGAGATACAAACACATTTATAAATTTAATACTACAATTAAAACTCAGTTATCACAATAAGATCTATGTTAAAATCACAATAGACCTAACGGCAATGATATGTACTTAAAAATTTAGATTTTCAAATAAATTGATATATTGTTGTAATATTGATTATGAAGTTGAGGATATTACAACAATACATTAATCTTGAATACATAACAACAAATATGCAATAATACTACAAGGTATGATATATAAAATTTATGTGAGATTGTAAGTGGGTTGATCTTTTTTAAAATTATTGTGTAGTTTTTAGAGGTTCAAATTTAAAAACATTAACTTAGTTTCCTAGCTAGTTCCTCTAATCTCTGTGTAAAGATGATTTGACGATGACCAACTTCAATGGAACTTGAATTGGTACATAATTTGAAGCTGATCCTTTTCAAATAGACTATGTGTAGATGTTTAGTTTAATTTATAACATTGATTATATTACATTTTGGTGTAGCTTGATTCTATAACCGTAATTCTATTACTTTTTGGTTTAGTTTGATCTACATTTTCGTCCTTTTTAAATTGCAGTCCTTTGTCTTTTATCATATTTTTCTTCCTATTATAACTAAATATTTCTCTATTTTAATACTCCAAGTCTCAATTAAAAACTAAATTTTATATATAATGAATCAATCTTCTCTATTTTAAAGGTGTCCACATTATAAAAAAAAGTAAAAACATAAAAATTAATTAATTACTGATTCATTGACACACATATTACCTTTCAATAAAAAAAAATAATTCACAACATTATAAATATAAAAATAAAAATATTACAACAAATATTAAAAAAGAACAAATTGAAGGATGGGTGAAAAAAATTGTAGATAACTCACAATAAAAGAGTTTATTTTTTAACTCACAAATATTAAATAGTTCAAATTATTTGGAATCAAAAGAATGATAATTTTATTTGTAATATTAAATGCATTTTTTTTACAAAAAATAAAAAACGAAATTGTTTTAAATTTTTGTAAGAAAAAATATGTATTGAACATTTCAAAATATATTTTTATTTTAAATAAAAATAATTATTTGGATAGTGATAAGTTTACTTTAAAAATGACAAAAAAAAACCTATACAAAAAAACTGATGATTAAAAATAAAAAAATACCTAAATAACTGTGAAACGGTCATTTCTAAATAATTGGAAAAAAAGTATAATATTTGTTAGGTTACGAAATAGTATTTAAATTGTTAGATAAATAATTAATATTAGAATATATAAGAGTTCTTTGAATATAAAAATGATACAATCTTTCAAATTTATACCATTATCTATAATGAAGTGAATGAGTAATTATAAAATATCTTTCAGTAGTGAACCATATTACTAAGTTTAAATCATACTAAACCGCTTGGTCATGTTAGTGTGGTAGATGAGATAGGAACCATATTACTAAGTTTAAATCATACTAAACCGCTTGGTCATGTTAGTGTGGTAGATGAGATAGGATAGATACAATCATCACTTGGCTGAAAATTCGTAATATGAAAATGCGTTTGTTTCGATGGATGAAGCATGCTCCCTGAACCCGACATAGATGTTACGTATGTATTTTTGAATTAAATGATTTTCAAAGTCTGCATAATCACATTTAATGTGGGGTAACGCTATATTTGCATCAAGATTTAATGGTTACGAAATCATATTTAAATTGTTAGATAAATAGTTAATATAAGAATGTATAAGAGTTCTTTGGATATAAAAATGATTCAATCTTTCGAATCTATACCTTTATGTGAAATAGTCTTTAAATTGTTAGATAAATAGTTAATATAAAAATGTATAAGAGTTCTTTGGATATTAAAATGATTCATTCTTTCGAATCTATACCATTGTGTGAAGTGAATGAGTTTTTATAAAATGTATTTTAGTAGTGAACCAGATTATTGGATTTAAATCATACTAAATCGCTTGATCATGTTAGCGTAGTAGGTGAGATGGGATAGGGACATTCATCACTTGGTCAAAAAATTTCATATGAAAATGCGCTTGCTTCGATGGATGGAGCGTGCTCCCTAAAACTAACATAAATGTTACGTATATATTTTCGAATTAAATGATTTTCAAAGTCTGCATAATCACATTTAATGTGGGTAGGCGCTATGTTTGTATGAAAATATAATGGTTTATACGATTAAGTTAACGATCAATATAAATTCTTTAGAAAGATATCCCCATAAAATCAAAGGAACATACAACATATGAGAAAGAGTCGTAGGATGATCATATGCCATGTAGTAAGTTAAGAGTTAGTTGAGAACCTCGTAAAAAAAGAAAGCAGCTTCGATGATCATCCTACGACCCTTTCTCATATATTGTTTGTTCCTTCGATCTTATAGGGACATCTCTCTAAAAAATTTATATTGATCGTTAACTTAATCGTATAAACCATTAAATTTTGATGCAAACATATCGCCATCCCACATTAAATTTGATTATGCAAACTTTGAAAATCATTTAGTTCAAAAATACATTCATAACATTTATGTTGGATTTATGAATCACGCTCCATCCATCGAATCAAGCGCATTTTTATAATAAATTTTTTGACCATGTGATGAATGTCACTATCTCATCTCACCTACCACGCTAACATGGTCAAGCGGTTTAGTATGATTTAAACCCAATAATCTGGTTCACTACTAAAATGTATTTTTTAAAAAACTCATTCACTTCACATAATGGTATAGATTCGAAATATTGAATCATTTTAATATCCAAAAAACTCTTATACATTCTTATATTAACTATTTATCTAACAATTTAAATACTATTTCATATAATGGTATAAATTCGAAAGATTGAATCATTTTTATATCCAAAGAATTCTTATACATTCTTATATTAACTATTTATCTAATAATTTAAATAATATTTCGTGACCATAAAATTTTGATGCAAATATAGCGCCACCCCCACATTAAATGTGATTACGCAGATTTTAAAAATCATTTAGTTCAAAATACATACGTAACATCTAGGTCGGGTTCATGGAGCGCGCTCCATCCATCGAACCCAAAGAACTCTTATACATTCTAATATTAAATTATTTATCTAAAAATTTAAATACTATTTTTTAACCTAGCGAATATTATACTTTTTGCAGTTCTTTCGAAATGAGTTTTTCGCAGTTATTTAGGTGTTTTTTATTTTTAGTTATCAGTTTTTTTATAGGTTTTTTTGTCATTTTCTAACATAAACATGTAAAATTATCACTATCCGAATAAAAAAATTTTATTTAAAATTTAAATATTTTTTGAAATTTTCAATACATATTTTTTCTTAAAAAAGTTTAAAGCAATTTCGTACTTTTTATAAAAAAAAATTGCATTTAATATTACAAATAAAATTTTCATTTTTTATTCCAAATGATTGGAAAATGTATGGAGCGGTCCCTAGTTGTGTCTGAATGGATAATCTTGGATTCCATTATATTCAACTTTTTTGGAGGTGTTTTTTTTAGATCGAAATACAAAATACAAGACGATGTACCAAACGAGTATGGTACATAAATAAACTCACCAGCATAAGAGATTCCACAAAATCTAAATCTCTTATCATAAAAATAAAGTGGAATAAAGTGTTTATGCGACCATATATGTTTTTTGCATCCTCTAAAACAAACAGCGTGTTATTAATAACACAACCTATCATCCCTTGGTATGGTATTAGCCTACACAAGAAATTTTCAGACTTTAACATCAAAACTCATTACAATGTGGACAGTCGAATCAAAAAGTCTGGTTGTATAATACAGAACTCCGTTGATGCATCGCCTGGAGGTCTGAGGGAAATAAATATATTTTTGATTGTGTTTGATACTTCTCCATGAACTTGTTCCCAATGTTAAAACCATACACTAATTAAGTGCTTTTTCAGAAGAAAGCAAACTACTTTGTGTTTGCCTTCGATTAGATCATATCATGTTGTATAATGGTTTCCCAACTCTTTCTGGGTTCGGGTAAAGTTAAGAACTGTCTCGTCGGAGGATTCCAATATATAAGGTTTGATCTTTCTCGAAAAGAGATTAAACCGTGTGACATATTTCGTAGGAGAGAAGGAAAAATCTATGGGGTGTGTAATCTCGTAACTATAAACAGGCTTAAACTCGTTGTTCGAATGAGAATCAGAATTGTTGTGTTGTGAAAATGAGAAAACAAAAATCTTGTTCGATCTTTCGAAGAAAATTAGAAGGTTTGGATGTGGTGAAATATGGTTCGGTGGTGAATGATGACCATAGCTTCCAGAGCCGACCTTGAGAATTCTAAGGCCGGAAGCATTAAAAAAAATTTGGGCCGATGAGTTTAAGAAATTGAAAAAATTAAATGGGATTTGAAGACGAATGGAGGAGGGGTGATTAATCACGAACCTTTTCCTTTCGTACATAGTCATTTACCACTGCACTAACTATACCTTTTTGAAAAGTTGGGGATGAAATAATAGTTATTATTTGTGGGGCCGGAAGCATGTGCTTCCAAAGCTTCCATCCAGGATCGAGACTGATAGCTTCTGACACGCAATGAAATCTCACATTAGACTTGGTAGGTAGGTTTAGGAGAATCTCCAAGGTTAGATCAAGAGCAAAAGACCATGTTGATCATTTTCTTTCTCCTTTTGTGGACCATGTTGATAATTATCTCTTTTTTCCTCTTCTATTCCCATCTTAAAACAAAACCTAATTTGTTCTATATTATGTCTTTCAATTGAGATTAGAGCATGATTAGTGGTGAGAATCTCATTTTATATTTTTATTTAACAAAATATTTAATATTTAGTTTTATTTTTTAATTAAATTTTATTTCTAAAAAAATTGAACAAAAAATGTTATGACATGTGTACTTTAAGATGATCTTAGGTTTTCGGAGGGTTTAGTTGTCAACGTGGGAACCTCTACTGTAATCGGAAGGTCTAGGTTTGAAGATAATTAAATCGAATTCGGTTTGGCTGAGTTATTGAATGGAGATGTAATATGATTCGTAGAGAGTTGTCTAATCTTCAAAACAGTCAACAGCTTTAAAAAATCTAATACCAAATCTTTCATGGAAACTGATAAATTCTTTGACAAACTTTTAAGGGATCTCAGAAATAGACAGAAGTTTTGGTAAAATCAGACACTTGTTAACATTGTTTAGTCTTCTTCTTGGTCAGCTTCTGTGTCATCAGTATCTTGAAGATGAGAAAGAGAAACTTTTGGCTTTTTCGATTTCTCAGAAGCTTCTTCTACTTTCTCCTCTTCGTCTCCATCCTCAGGATCTTTTCTTTTCAAATCTTTGTTCTCTCCTTCATTGCTACAACTCTCTGGTTTCACTTCATCATTCTTTTTCTCATTACTCACCTTACTTTTCTTCGCTTCCTCTTCACATTCTTCAAGAAAGTTTTGAGTTTCAGCATTACCAGCAACATCTGCTGGATTCTTCCCAGCCTTTGTCGTAGCTCTAACATTAGATCCTTTCTTAACCAAGTACTTAACTAGTTCCAAGTGAGAACCTTGAGCAGCGTAATGAAGAGGCGTAAGTCCCTTACGAGTCAGAGATTTCACTGAAGCTCCAACTGATAATAGAGTTTTCACAACTTCCAAGTGTCCCTTTTGTGAAGCAAAATGAATTGCACCCATGTCATCTACTGCTGCAGCACCAACATCAGCTTTGTTCTTGCATAAGTAGCTCACTACCTCGTTGTGCCCTGCCCATGCTGCTAAGTGTAATCTTTGTTGCTCCAAAAAGATCATGATGTTAAGGAAAAAGTATAATAGAAGACAAAAGGAATGCAAATATCATGAAAAGTAAATCCAATCTACCATTGCTCCAGCTTTAATCGCTAGAATCAACAAACCAAAAGTTGCAATCAACTAAAATCTAAAAAGTATTAGGATTTAAGACATGGCTGCTTGTTCATACTCCTAGAAACTATTCGCTAAGAACAGGAAATGGACAACAAAGGACTGCAAAGAACCTGAAAAGTTTCTGTAGCTATGATCTACAAACAAAGGTTGTTTTCTCCTCAAAATCAAATCAAAATGTGAAAACTATTTGTAATTAAGATTTTTTAGAGAATGTTAATGCTGATCAACTAGAGGTTTGTGCTTGTCTATGTAATACCCTCAATTACTGCAATGATAAAGCTTCTTAAACATGTATTCCTTTATGTTCTTCAATGATTCTGTCCTGTATAATCAAAATCAAAGACTAGACGGAGCGAGAAATGTAAAAGAATTGAGAAAGCATCTCTACATGAGATCTAAGTACTTGAAAAAAACCGACGAATCTCAAGATAAACCCTAACTAAGGCCATAAAAAAGAACATTCAGAAAAATGATAAGAGAACCGTGAGTTGTAGTAAAGCAACGCGAAAAGACTCAGAGAACTTAATTTTTCATGCTCAGAACAGAGGAATCGAAGAAGAGCGATTTTGGGAGGTGAAGAAAGTAAAAAAAGGATACGGAGTCCGAGAATGTTTATCCCTAGAATTGACGGACAAAGGATTGGTGCTGATAATAGATTGAACTGCCGCTAAATCTCCAGATCTTGCCGCGGAGTGAAGATCTGTCGATCCCCCTCCACTTCCACCGCCGGTTCCGCCTACCATTCCGTCTTCTTCAGTGCTCTGTCTCTATCTCTCTCTGCTCAGCTCTTCGTTCCCGTACCAGTGACTATGGCGGTTCGGAGATTATCCAAATGAGTCGAATTTAACGGCCTGAATTTTGAAGCTTAAGCCCAAACTAAGCCCATCTTAGGATGGTATTGATTCTGAAAGGTTTATAATACACTTGAACTTTATTTAATTCTAGTGTTATATTCAACTATGTAATTTGTGAAATTTATTAAATTCATGTGTTAATGGATCGAGAATTTGTAGACATTCTTCCAAGTTCCGTTAAAATCTAGTGTTATTCAATCTACTTCCTTTTCAATTCCATTAATTGTTACTGTTATTCAATTTCATAATATTACTTTTCATAGTATTGTCATTTAAGAGAAATTTAATAGAATTTGAGAAAAAATTGTAAAAATCCAATTCCAAAAGTTTTTATGTCACTAAAATCTCATTAAAAACTTTATAATCTTTATATTTATTTCGATTCAATTAAAATTTATGAAAAACCTCTTTAAATTTTATCGCGAAATTTTAGAAGAAATTATTGGATAATAGAATTAAAAGTAAATATGATTTTTTGAATTCTATCAAAATGACATGTAAAATGTTTGGAATTGATTATTCACAATTTTGTAATGAGATTCTATTAGATTCTAGTAGTACATATCGTGGTTTTGTTGAAACTAACATCTCATGTTAGTTATATGTCTTTTACCGGACATAAGTACGATTCACTGTGAACGTTCTAGAAATTGTCCCAAATTCCTTCAGATTTGGTGAAGAATTTACGACTGCCACAGAACCGCCATGGAATCGATATACAAAAGATGGCGGTGTGAATAGATCGAGAATCAGTAAATAGTTAAATTCATTCAAAAAAGGCACGGAGTTTACTAACAACCAATGAAACATATATCTCTTTCTTTAGGAGTGGTCCATTCCATGGAAACATATTATAAATGTCTGGAACTGATGGAAAGAGATAC
Organism: Euclidium syriacum; assembly: GCA_900116095.1. Classification (NCBI taxonomy): domain Eukaryota; kingdom Viridiplantae; phylum Streptophyta; class Magnoliopsida; order Brassicales; family Brassicaceae; genus Euclidium; species Euclidium syriacum. The sequence continues at coordinate 2,018,992 of FPAK01000009.1, forward strand.
ATATTTAGGAGATATCAAAAAAACCCTTTCGCTCTTGCGGATTTAGTAATAACCAAGGAAACACATATCTCTCAATATGGATATACGAAACAAATAAATAAATAAGGACACCAAAACGCAAGTGTCTGATTGGATAGATAAATAAGGGCACCAAAACGCAAATGTCTGATTGGATAAACAATAAGGGCACCAAAACGCAAGTGTACATCTATTTATAGAAGTAAAGCGTCGTTGGGGAGAAATTTTTCTACCGAGTTCTGCTGTTTTTTTATTTCAAACAAGTGGAAAATTTTCCCGTTCACTTCTTCATTTTTCTTTCCTCTACTCTATTTCTTCCTTATTACTCTAACTGCACCGATCATATCCTAAAACCCTCGCCAGCAAAAACCTCGCTACAGAACGGAGAAACCCAAAAGGGGTCGGCTTTGGAGTTTATTTTTTCCGATTATCTTTCATTCTTCTCAGAGTCCATTCCATGGCTTTCTTTGGTGGGTTCGCCGTTTCTTTTCATTTTAAACCCGAAAACAAAGATGAAAGCCCATCGATTGAGAAGGAAAAAAGACCTAATTTTTCTAGATGGAGATAGACGTTGATGAAAGATTTGTATGTTTTGCAGGAGCTGAAGTGAAGGCAGGAAAGCCTTTCGCTCTTGCGGGTACAGGAAAAAGAAGAGTTCGCCTTACGCAGGTCTTTAATCTTGATCTTGACCCTCAAATTTGTTGATTTTTTTTCAGATTTTGTACTTCGGACGCTTTATGATGACCTTCAACTTCTCTCGGCTGTTAATTTCTTATATCTAGTCTCATTTGGGTGTCTTTGGTTAATTTTGTATGTCTAGTCTCGAATTGGGTGTGTTTAAACGTGTTTGGAAGCTTATATACACATGAATTTAAGCAGGGAAACTTAAACCTTGAGATTTGGGCGAATTTACTTGGCTGATTTTTGACTTTTTTCTTGGTTTAGGCAACATTGGGAGGAGTTGGTAGTGGAAAAAGCAGAAACATTCTTGTGTGTAACGTTGGGAATAGAAAACGTCTCTACTTAAGCGTCTCGTCTCCTAAAGGGTTGATTCTTGCCAACTAGATCTGGAATTTGAGGAAGCCCATGATGTTATCTTCTCTGTTATTGGACCTTTTAGCATTTGACATCACTGGCTACTTCCTTCATACTCATACCGCTGATGAAACTTCAGCTGGAGCTGATAACGCAGGAGCTGATAACGCAGGAGCTGGTAACGCAGGAACTGATAACGCAGGAGCTGATAACGCAGGAGCTGGTAACGCAGGAACTGATAACGCAGGAGCTGATAACGCAGGAGTTGAACTTCCTCTGGTTCAGAAAGGCTCTGAAATACTTAAGAGAAACGAAGATGATGTTGAACTTCCTCCAGTTCAGAAAGCATTGGTTGTAGTTAACTCCAATGACGATGAAGGTCTTCAGAATGAGAAGCGGTACCATAATATATCCACACTTGGTTAATCTCCTTCCATTACTCCCTGTTTTAAAAGTTTCAATTAACAAATATCATGTATCGCAGGGAGATCAAACCATCAAGCGATCAACAGAATGATGATGATGCAACTCGATCGGAGAAAAAGAGGAAAAGGGATAAAGGAGAGGAAACTACAGATGCCCCCAAAAATGGATCAGAGAATAAGAAGCAAGCTACCGACGAGTGAGTTCCTACCTTGATAATTTTTTATTGCAAATTCCTGTTGAAAAAATGGTAGAAATAAGTATAACAGTATATCAATTTTGTTCCTGCAATGATTAGGAACACGAAGAAGGAAGCTGGTACTAAGAAAGAACCAGAACCAGAAATTGAACAAGGAATAACAGCTGTTAGGGATGCGGTGAATAGAGAAGACTCACAATTCCACCATCACTCGGGTATGTTTCAAAAATTTTTACAGTCTAGCAATCTGAATGATGTCATCTCAGCATAATATGACTAATACGACCTGATATTGTTGTTTCTCTTGCTCTGGATGTGATCAAACACAGATACTCAGAGCATGGATTGAAGGAAGAATGCGTGGCTAGTTTACGAAGTGGAGGCAGTAAAAGTCAGATTGGCTTTATTGAACTTGTTTTGGTACAGTTCTAGGATTTTGCTCTAACGTTATCTACTTTTGTCTATATATGGAAAAAAAAACCATTCACTCCTGCCCTCCAGTTATGTTTTTGGGTTTGCTTGAGTCTTAGTAGAAAAACTCTCCTGACTATTCAGGTCAAGGCTTATCAAGGAGTTTTGTTTTGAGTATTATGCTAGTTATGTTTGAATCAGAGTTCTTTGCAACAATAGTTTCATTCATACTCAAGAAATGTACAAGGACAAAATCTAGGTCCTTTTGTGTCAAAATGTCAGAAATTTCGAATTTAAAGGTGCAGGCTTAATCGCGGTTAACTCACACCTTCGCTGAAGCTCTCTGTTGATCCTGTAACACGAGAGAAAGTTCCTCCCTATACTGTGAGTGTGAATCTGACATGTTTACTTCAGTGAAACAATGAGAGACTTGTTTGTTAGGTGCCAATTCAAAAGCTCAGATTAAGAAAGAGGGGAGAAGCCTTCGATTAGATTTTCTTTGCCTATATAAGCAAAAAGAAGTTCGAAAAACAAGTGTAATGGAGTGGAGTGGACACTTTCACGGTCTCTAATGGAGTGGATGTCTTCAAGCTCAACGGATGTAATGAAGACGCTAAAATGTTATGGTAATATACTGAAATCTTATAAAAAAAAAATCATTTGCGACTACAAAGCAAGCAAAATTGTGCATGTTCCTCCATTTCCTCTTTCTCTTGTTACAATGAGAGCGATTGGAGAATTCATGGTCATGAGGGAAGTGGAAATTACTGTCGTAGCCCAAGAAACACATTGGTCAGCCCGAGTCCATTAGAAAACAAGTGAAAAAGTCCAACACTCGTCCAAGTAATTAGGTCAAGTTGTAAAAATTGGGGGTTTCTATTGTGGTCGGATCAGAGGTCGTGAGATCTTAGCTTTTGGCGATTTTAGATATGCAGGTTTTAGGGAGGGATCGTTCCGATTACCCGTTACCTTTATTCTACGACCGCATTTATAAGCTGGTGGATGATCCTTCATCAGATTCAATAATCTCATGGAGCGAAAGCAACAAGAGTTTCGTTATTCGGAATCAGGAGAAGTTTTGTAATTGAATATTCTTTACTCTCTTTATCATGTCACTTATGTATCTAATAATCTCGGGAAAAGTTTAATGTTTTGTAGGGTTTATGGTATTTTTTCTATAAAGAAACCGCTGGTCTTTATTTTGAACTGTGAAAAACTTTATCAATAAGAAAGTCTCATTACATCGCTCGTCTCATGGTGTCACTAAGAGCTTGCTTTGCTAGTGCATCAGCAGTTACATTGTTCTCTCTCGACACACGTTTAAAGGACAGCAATACAAAGTGACAAGATAGGATATTGATATCCCATATAGCTCTTTGGGGTATTGTTGTGATTTCAGAGCACTGATCAGGTTCCGTGACACCTTTGGAGCACTGATTAGGACAAGGATTCAGGTTCGTTGTGATAGGCATAACGTTGGACTTACCAGACCATGAAATTTCCCTTTTCTCTGAGATTTTCTTTTCAAGTTTCTAGCTGTGGGCAGTTTTGGTCTTTTTCCAGTGAGGCAACTCAAAAAAGGCAACTTGTTCTTCAAACACTTAATTATTAGGACTCCTATAGCTGGTTGGCTCAATCTAGGCTTAGTTTTTTTTCTTTCAGATTCTTAGTGCTGCTGCTGCATATGCTATCCAAGCATCGATTCACAAAGTCTAGAGAGAAAAGGATTTGTATCTCTTTAATCGATTTCAAATCATTGGAGAATCAGATAGATGGGAGGCTTGTGGAGTTATAACCACTTCTTGACAATTTTCGTTATCAAAATATGGTCTTGTGTTCAAATTGACATCCTTGTGTATATGACCTTGATGAAAACGGCGACCTTTCTTTCCGGGGAAATCAACCGCTCTTCCTGACTCCTTTCTTGGACTTGTTGGATTTCACAAGAGCTTTGAGCAACAGAGACTGTTCGTCACTGGAAAGTTTCAGAGAGATGCGAGCAGAAACTTCAAGAACGTGAGTATCCCTTGTAGACACCTAAGCTCCTCGATAACCAGACAATAAATCACATCACAAAAACTAGGAATTCTTTTACATCTCTTAAATATTTGGTTAAACACTCCAATGTTAGATCGAAAAGACAAACTACTACGAAATATTTTTGCTACTTAATCAAGGCCAATATACGACTAAAAGACTAAACATTAGAGTCTATCACGAAAGTGTAGACTTTTAAGAGATTAGACAAGTGGAGAAGCTCGACATTGCACAAAAACCATCTAACTTTTGTTCCAAAAAGTGACTGTTGAATGATCTTCACACGCCTAACCAATCAAGACCATCATCTTCGTCTTCCTTCAGACAGTCAAAACCATTCGCTGTGACCTGATAAAGTAGGCTACTAGATTCTTGCAGAACTATTTGGATGCTCTGGAGATGTTCCACGGTGTTAGCAGCATCAAGTTCCTTTAAAAATCGATGGACAATTCTATTCAAGAAGAACATGATGAGGGCACCAGCGTTTGACCGGAGCTGATCACAGCTCAAGTCTTCCGAGTGATCATAGACAGTGGCCACGACCGCATCTCTCTCAAGGAGAATGTTAAACTTAGCTACCAATTTTTCAAAGCATCTTATTAAGGCTCGGATACCATCTTTTGTACTTCTCTGCAGATAATTAAAAAAAAAATGAGTTTATGAAACAACACAAATGATTAAAAATCTAAAATTCATTTGCTTACAGTGTCGCGGACGAAAAATTTAGCACCATTAATTCTTTCCCGAAACAACTTCAACTCGATCAAAACATCCGGTTTCAAAGCCGGACCACCATTATCTGGTGTTCCCAGTACGAAACTGCTGTCAGATGATGATCATCTAAACCCGTTTGTTGTTGTATGACATCAAAAACCGAAATTATCACCTTCATATCTTTGACAAGAACAGTCCTGTCAAAGAAAATGATACCAAAAAAAAAACTTCAAATTGACTCTACAAAATTCGTTTCTCTACTCAACAACTAGAGAAAACACACAATTTACCTTGTTCTGTCCACGATTTCAGTGGTGAAACGAAGTAGCTGAACTATATTACCCACTCCAACCGTTCGATCTTTCACCAAATTCACCAAGAACAGCGGTTATCTCATGCTCCCCATCATCTGTTAGTGACATCACCACGACGGTTTCACGCCCCCTCACCTGAACAATCCTCGATTGTAAGACATGAAGCACTGGTTTCAACTGAATCTCATTCATCACTTGTCCATTGACAAGTTTCTCTACAGATCCCCTTGTTAAGTATATTGTCATATTACAGAGAGGACAACGAAACCCTAAATCTGAAGAGAAAAAGAGTAAGAACCCGCGATTGGAAGGAAGTAAAGAAACCCGACAAATGTGGCGCTTCTGTTTACCGAGAGAATAAAGAAAGCAACCCTAGAAAATGTGGCTTTCTTAACCATTCGATTGGAAAGAAACCAGATTTTACCACATTATTTCCAAAATCACGAAACGAACCGCATCACCTGACCCGATTTAACTAAACCCATCCAAAATTATCTAATTTTAACAACAACAACAACGAAAACAAAAGTTTGGTTTTAATTACGGTAAAAAAATTAAATAAAGTCTGAAAGATTCAAAGCTTTAGTTTGAAATATATGTTGACAATTTTAATTTTTTCGGGTTTCGCTGACAAACCGATATTGTTTCGGGTCAAAAATGTCGGGCAACCATGTCTATAGGGGGTCGTGCTTCTATGGTCGGATAAGTTAGGACTAGAAATTTTGTTCCTTGGATGTTGGCGGGCTTGTACTGGGGGCTCCTAATCTGCTACTGAGTTCACATGTGAATTCTGGGTTCTCTAGATCTTCGAGGTCGCTGAGCTATCTGGAACTCTGGATTCACATGTGAATGATGACACGTCGGTCGTAACAACCATCTAACACGTGAGTTCACCCAAAACCTTTCTCTATAAATAGAGAGACCTCACAAAGAAGAAGGGGATGGCTTTTCGGAGAGCTCGTTTCTAGAGAGAGAAAGAAACGTCTAGCTGCGACCTCCATCAGAAAGCCTAGCTATGACTTAGCCAAATTCCGACCCTGTCATCTTCTCCCTGACGATGAACCTGGTCCGTGTCTCCCGTATGACGAGCCTGGTATACTTCCTCTGCATGATGAGCCAGATCCTCTTTTCCACATGACGACCTTGTCATCCTCTCACAAGACAAGCCATGTTATCTTCTCGCATATGAAGACCATGTCATCCTTCCACATGACGAGCCCGGTCCTCTTTTCCCACATAACAAGCTTTTCATCCTCTCACATGACGAGCCTAGTCCTCTTCTCGCATGGCGAGCACGGTCCTATTTTCCCACATGACAACCTTGTGGTCCCTTTTTCCACACGGCGAGTCCAGTGGTCTTCTTCCATATCACGACCCTCTCATTTCTCCAAACATGACGAATCTTTTCATATTCACCCTTACGATGAGGCTGCCGACATCTCCCTGGTGACGAGGTTGTCGACCTCTTGGTTTTATCCACATTTGGTTTATCTCTTTCCATCAGAAAGTTGTAAACTCGATGCTCCCTGTTTTTTAAAGTTTCAATTAACAATCTCATGTCTCGCAGGAAGATCAAACCATGAAAGTGATGTGTTACCCTCTCAACAGAATGATGATGATGCAACTCGATCAGAGAAAAATAGGAAAAGGGATAAGGGAGAGGAAACTACAGATGTCCCCAAAAATGGATCAGAGAATAAGAAGCAAGCTATCAACGAGTGAGTTCCTACGTACCTTGGATAATTCTAAATTTCATATTCCTGTTGAAAACATGGTAGAAATAAGTATAACAGTATGAAAATATAAGGTAGAAGGTAATGATCAAATTTCGGCTCATGAGACAAGCTTATGCTATACTTGTCTCTTTAGTTTTATTTTGGGTTTAAGTTTGAGTTTTACTGGTATATAGGCTATAAATTAATCCTAAAAAATTTATGCCTGCAATGATTAGGAATAGGGGTGGGTATTTGGGTTTATTTCGGGTTCGGGTTTGATTAATTCGGTTTTATTAAAACTCTAACCAAACTCAACCAAAATTAGTTTTGTTTGGTTTGTGTTTGGGATTTATTTAGGTTCGATTTACTTCGGTTTGATTTATGTATGGTTCGGTTTTAACTCGGTTAAACAAGAACAATTAATATAATTTAAAGATTATATTATTCATAACTCATATAAAAATAAATTTATTTGATAAGAAACAATAAATCAATCTTATTGAAATTTATTTATATTAGTTATATGATAAACATGAATAAAGAAGAAATGAGAATTTTTTTTACCATTACACCATAATTTAATTTTTAATCAACTAATTTTAAATAAACACATTGGTTATTTATCTAATTTAAAGATTTATTTTACTCATAAATCATATAAAAATAAATTCATTTGATAGGAATAAGGTTAATTGCTTATACAAATACCTCCCTATATAAGTGTGTGTTCATAATCGTTATTGGTACGAGAGTAATTATACAGTTCTTCCTATTGTAAACTCTCATCATTCTATCACTAAGATGTTCTCTCTTGTAAGAAAGGTAAAGCGCGCGAGTGAGACAGATCTTTTTTTCGTTGCTCTGAATCCATCCACAGACGAGATTTCTCCTCCACTCTAAATATTCGTTCTCACTGGTCCACGTGTACGTGGTCATGAGGGAAAGAAAGGCAAGTGGAAATTACTCTCATAGCCCAAGTCCATTAGAAAACAAGCGAAAAAGCCCCAACACTCGTCCAAGAAATTAGGTCAATCTACAAAAGTTGAGGGTCGGATCAAAGCGCTTCAGATTCCTCTTTTTTTTGATAAAGTTAGCGCTTCAGATTCCTTTAATGTTGTGTTCTTTGTTTGTCGAATATAAATATTTTGGGGATTTTAGATATGATGAAGGTTTTAGAGAGGGATCGTTCCGATTACCCGTTACCTATATTCTACGACGAAATATATAAGCTGGTGGATGATCCTTCAACGGATTCAATAATCTCATGGAGCGAAAGCAACAAAGGTTTCGTCATTCGAAACCAGGAAGAGCTAATTCGCAGCAAAATGTATTCGAGATTCTTTTGCAGCACGTTCGAAATGTTTATTTCCACTCTTGAGTGTTATGTAAGTTTTTTTCTTTTGTGTATTTGTAAAAGATAATCATCTCCGTTTTGAATGCGTGCTTTATATATTATTATTTTTGTTATTGTTAGGGCTTTGATGAAATTGAGAGGTATGATGGGCTACGGGAATTCGGTAATAAGAATTTTGTGAGAGATCAACATGTGCTTATGACGGAGATGCATATGAAAACTGTGATGAAGAGGATGAACAAATATCTAGACCCATTTATACCAAGCACGGTCCAGATGTCCTTTGAACAAGTTGATGATCTTGATGGTGATAGGTTTAAGCAGATTGTTTCCGAATGTATGGATGCCTTCGGTAAGTTTATCACCACTCTTAAGTATTAATATATTTGCAAAAGATAATCTCCGTTTTGAATGCGTGTTTTGTTGTTCGTAGGGGTTTAGCGAAATTGAGAGGTGTGATGGAAATTTTGTGAGAGGTCGACCTGTGATTATGAGGGAGATGCATATCAAAGCTGTGATGAAGAAGATTAATAAACATCTCACTCATGTTAGATCTCATGCCTTCATATCACTTGTAGAGTTTTGGGGAAAACTTTCAAAAGTTTGTGTATTTTTTTGGAGTTGGGAAACCTTTCCTCACTGAATCTATTTTTGGTACACACCCCATAATCTCCGTAATTTCTACCTATTCTGATGAACAATCTATCATAATTGTGAAAAGGACTTGTAGTAATCGTAAGTCGATGATATTTCTCAGAGTGTAAAAGTCAGCACATAAAAATGTTCTTGCAAAATGATTTAATTGATTTCACCTTCTTGCAAAATGATTTAATTGGTTTCACCTGAAATTATTCGATTTTAACCAAAAAAAACAAAAAATTAGGTTAATTACGGTAAAATAAATCCAAAAACTTTGAAAACCGAGCCAAACAAAATTTATTCGGTGCAAAAAAACCGGAAACCAAAAAAAAGTCAGTTTATTTATGTAGAATTGTTCGAAAGCTAAATTAAATAAAAAATTCCAAAAATTATACGGCCCCAACCAGATAACTGAAATCCTAGCCCTAATTGACAACCCTTAAAAGTCGTCACTAGAATCTTCCATGTCTCATCACTTCTTCATCTTTTCTCAATTTATAATGATGACTTCTCATGCTTATAAAAAAATTCAAAGCTTTAGTTTGAAATAAAATGTTGACAATTATAATTTTTTGGGTTTATTTTTCATATACATTAGATCAATTATTATCAAACCAGTGTTATTTCAGATAAAAAATGTCAGCATGTCACGTCCATTGGGCGTTGTGCTTCTGGGGTATCAAATGAGATGGACTTGGGCTTTTTGCTCCTCGGATGATGGCGGGCTTGCAAACAGGGAGGTCTTATGATCTTCTACTGAGTTCATGTGAAGTTGGACTCTCTAGGCTTTCGAAACTGCTTGGCTGCAAGCGAATCAGGATAGGTGTTGCGTACTCTGGGCTGCTTCTAGACCCAGCGGTCTTAGGACTCTATGGGGTTCTTCCAATAGCTCGGTGAAGGCTTGGTATTTGGTTACCCGCTCTTCATCGCTTGTTTTCTAGACTTAATTCATGATTATGGCTTCAAAAAGATCTTAAGGGTGTATGTTGTCCGCTTCTCCCTTCATCTGCTCAAGTTCCATGCCGGACTCGTTGTCGACCATTTACTCATCTCCAATTTATTGCTCTCTTGCAAAATTGTTATACAAAATCTCGAGAGATGAGGCAATAGTGAGTAGGACTTGGGATTGAGCTTTGTTAGCGTAACTCTTTTGGTAGCCAAGTCCAAACTTGCCTTTACTATTGCAAGAAAAGATCGACCTAGGATGAAATGCACCAGTTCATTATCCATGGATTCCACACAATCACAAAATTGGTAAGCACAATGCATCTTTCAATAAATGGTAGATATTTGACCACACATAACTCAAACACATTTTTTCTTACTCTTTTACCACAAATAACTCCCTAAACAACAGATAGCTCCGGGACCCCTTTCTCTTTTGAATCGAGATGAACCATCCCATTTTTTCGATTTTCTTTCTATTTTCTTATATCAGTCTCGTACTCTAAATAATTGAGTTTAGCGTAGGAGAATCTTCGGTAAACACACCCCTGGTGACTTCACGCGTTCTTTTGCTGTTGTAGGAGATTTGCTGTCATGCGGGAAGAACCCCACACCACATCACATTCCAGCATTCCCCGAAGAATCCGGGACTACCCCCAAGGTGTGTCTAGAAAGACATGGAGTTCGCACACACCACCATCATATCTACAACTTCGCAGCCTCGACGACCGAAGTGCCAAGAGTTCACATGCACGAAAAGCCCAACCGCACTCATGAAATGGCTCAAGAACTCTTAGAATCCAGAGGACGTGGCAAACGACGTTTTTTACCTGAAACATCAGTCATAAAAAATGATATAAAAGCTACTAGTAAAAACGATACTCTCAATTTTTTGTATCATTTTCTCTTTTCGTTTCTTCTTATAGTTTTGAATTATTTTGTAACCGTATACCATTGAAAATCTCGTTGTGCTTTTGTTCACTGATCAGATCTAACCACATCTTTTTGTTTGTAATAGTAACAGACTAATAGTAGTCCCTGTTTGAAAAACGGTTTCCGCAACAAGTAACGTCTGATGTTGCTACAATAGGTCAAAGCTTCGATATAGTTAAGAAAAAAACTCTATTTTATATGTTTATTTTGTTTAAAATACGTATATTAGAATTAATTTGAGTGTAAAAGTAAACCTAAAAAAAATGATGAATTATGTGAAAGTGATATGAAAATTAAAAAGCTCTAAAACAAATTTTCGATTAATCCTAGTATAGTTTTCGATTATAGTGTATGAAATTAATTTGAGGTGATTTATTTTTGACAAAAGTGAAAGTCAAAATATATAATGATATAATGGAAAATATATAAACTATTAATTATTATTTTATCCTTCCAAGGTGATGCAATTTATGAGACAAAAAAGGTTAGGTAGGCCGTAGGATAAGGGATGAGATTGCCAGCTTTATAAAAAGGGACCAATATATATGTCCAATCTTCCTGGGAACCTTCCTCGGATCATATATTTATCGTTTTTACACGATTGTAGTATATATTCAGATTATATAAAAAGCATAATATATTGTCTTTCCAAGTTATACAATATTATTATGCTGCAAGTTGCATATAATATTCAAGTTAATGCCTGCTGCGTAGTATGGTGATATCATATGATTGATCCATGCTAAATAGTTACTAAATCATTTATGTTGGAAACATCTTGATCGTTGTGAGTGTTAGTTGACGATGATATATTTATAAATTAGGTGTTTCGTCCGCGCGTTTGTAGTGCGGAGATAAATTTGTTTTCCCTCATTATTTTTTAATAAATTAGATATTGTAATCGTTAGTATTATTGTAATTGATTACATTATCTTATATTCACGTATATCAAAATTGTGTTTCTTCGTATACCATCTTATTGGGTCCCAATTACAATTATTCATTTTTGTATATTACTATATTATTGACACGGATATTGCTCGTGCGACCATTTAGATATTATCGACATATTAATCCATTCACTATTTCAGACATTCGATGAATATCATCATGAAAATATTTTTTGACAGATATATTTGTTGCCTCATCTCTCTCCTTTCGAGCTGTCCTTTCATTATCCCTTTCGAGCTTCCCTTTAACTTCACATGGAGTTCTCTTCAGTAACAGTAACATGTACCTTTCTCGAGATTTCCCGCAAACCTCCTCTTGAGTAGTAGGTGGACCCCTCTCGAGCTGCCCCTTTTACTTCCTCTAGAGTTTCCTCTTCGATAACATGTGCATTTTGAGAACCGTCTTCGACATCCCATTGAACTTCACCTCGAACCTCCTCTTGACTAATATGTGGATATTCATATCCCTTTCGAGCTTCCCCTCGAACCTCCTCATGTGTAGTAGGTGAACTTTCAGATCCCTTTCAAACTTTCCTTTAACTTTTTCTAGAGTTCTTCTTCAATAACAGACGCCTTTCGAGAAAAGTCTTCAACATCCCATCATGCTTCCCTTCTTACCTCTTCTTGAGTAGTAGGTGGATCTTCATATCTCTTTCTAAATTCTCCTTTAACTTTTCTAGAGTTTTGTATTCGGTAATAGGTGCCTTTTGAAATCCGTCTTCGACATCTCCTCGAACTTCACTTCGAACATCGTCTTGAATAGTAGGTAGATCTTTATATTCCTTTCGAGCTTCCCCACATACCTCCTCTTAAATAGTAGGTGGATCTCCAAATCTCTTTTGAGCTTCCCCTTTAATTTTCTCACCAGTAACATGTGTCTTTCGAGAACTGTCGTCAACATCCCTTTGAGATTCACCTTAAACTCTCTCTTGAGTAGTAGATGGATATGTAGATAATTTTTGAGCTTCCCTTAAGCTTCCTTTAGAGTTTCCTCTATAGTAATCGGTGTCTTTCGAGAACCATCTTCAAAATCCACTCGAGCTTCCCCGCGAAGGGAGCACTCCCTCTAACTTCCTCTAGAGTTTCCTCTCCTATAGCATGTGCTTTTCGAGAATCTTCTTCAATATCCCCTCGAACCCCCTCTTGACTAGTAGGTGGATCTTCAGATCCCTTTTAAGCTTTCCCTTTTACTTCCTCTGGAGTTTCCTCTTTAGTAACTTATAACTTTCGAAAAATGTCTTCAACATCCCTCGAGCTTTCCCTCAAACCTCCTCTTGAGTAGTACGTGAATATCCCTTTCAAGCTTCCTCTTGAACCATATCTTGAGTAGTACATGGATATCCTTTTCGAGCTTCCTCTCGAATCATCTCTTAGATAGTAGGTGGATATGATTTGGGGTGTTAGTTGAAAAACAAAATAAACCATGATTAAGTTCCAATAATCTATAACAAAAAAAAACAAACATAAAAAATAAATGAACTCAATACAATATATTTTATCAAGAAAGTGATTGAAAAAATTAAGAGTTTGGTATCCAATATATGTTTTTTCGGCTGTCGGTGGTGTGCTCCCTTAGCCACGTCCGCCGTCGAAACCAATTTTCCCTTAGTTACGGTTTTCCCAAACTAATCTCTAGAACCTATGTAAAAGGAGGTTTTCTTACCATTTAAGGCATTTGAAATGACTAATCATGCTTAAAATCGCAGTGATATGACTTGAATCCTAGTTTCTTTACTCTTCTTCTTAATCTTATATAATATCTTCGTTGTCATCATTCCTCTTAGCATTCTTTGTCATCGTCGTATCTAATTTTTTTTTTTCCTCCTTCTCCAATTATCCGGGACCAATTACTTTTTTCCTTTTTTAAAAAAAAAACTGATCGGAGGAATATTGCAATTATCAAAGATTTGATGGCTGATGACGTGAACAGCCTCAGAAGCCATTATGCTTCACAATTAATTATATAGATATATATTTTCTCCAAATTTTTGATTAATCAAATAACTGCATTAATACTCTACTCACACATTTGATTCTTAAAGGAAAATCTTCAAAGTATTTCTTTCATCTGATCAAATTATAAAAATAAAACTAAAAAAAATTCATGATTCCATCTAAAACTCATATATTTTAGTTACACTTGATAGGTCTTTTGCTTTTTGGACGTTTTTAAAAAACATTTTGTGTCCCATGAATTAAAAATCGAGAATCCTTAACAGCAAAAAAATAATAAAAGAATATAATATTTGATTACGTACATAACATATAAATTACATTGTAAGAACATTTCCTACAAGAAAAAGTACTTCTTTTGAAGTCAGAAAATAGTTTTAAAGTTCTCTATTATGCTGCAAATGATAATTTTATAATTCAAGACAAACAAATATAATTTTCTGCAATAGTTAGAAAAAAAATGGTTGCGTGGAAAATTTCACAACGAAAATTTTTATTTACATAAGATCCGTAACAAATGGTTCTATATGGATCATGTTTACGACAAACAATCGTATCCTTATCACATAAAACATTCTATTGATATTAATATTACATTAAAAATGTGTAGTAAGGTTGCTTCCATTATTTATATAATTATATTCAGTGCCAATCAAATTCAAATATTGTGTAGAACATTATAAATTCTTCATCCGGCGGTTCGGCGTGACAGGCTACGCTTTCGTTTGGAGTGTCGTCAGTTGGTGTGTGTAAGTCTCTGACGGATCTGCTGAAACTCGTCTTCTTTGGTGGTTTTGTCTTCATCACTGGAATGGCGGCGACAAGGTCTTTCCGGCCTCTTGATCCTCACTCGGCTCACTTTGAGGACGGGTTCTGGAGTCCGATTTGGTTTGCAGGCGGTTTGGTTTTCCAAGGCGTGCATGAGATGTGGCAGCGACGGTAGGGTGTCTGGTCGGCTCCGGCGGTAGTGGAAGCAGGCGGCGGTGGGAGACGGTGATGGTCTTCGAGAAACTTACCTCAGCTTGTCTCCGGTGGTTAGCTTCCCCGGCGATTAGGTCTTCATGTTAAATCTTGTTAAGGTTCTTTCTGAGCTGCAGGATTTGTCAAATATTTGCCGGTGGCTCCTTCTTTCGCGTCGTCGCGTGTTTAGTCTAGGTTATGGTCTGCTAAGTTAGGTGTTCCATCACTATTTGTTAGCTTAGTCGATTTTGCGGAGGAGGCAGTGGTGGAATCCATTTGCTAGAATAGATGCAGCGAGATCAGTTGCTAGGTCTCTCGATTTTTACCGTGTGATGGAGATCCCTTGTGTTGCTTACAATTTAGTCTGGTTAGACATTTGTATTGCGTGGGATTGGTGGTTGGAGGCTCTACTCCAACGAGCCCTTGGTCCACCTTTATGAGCCGGTGTGGTCGAATTATCTTTAGCCGGTTCTCGTGTCTTGGTCGTGCTTTGTGCAGGTTTTTGGCGTTAGTTTTTGGAGAAGCTGTATGCGCTTCTA
The DNA here is from genome assembly GCA_900116095.1 of Euclidium syriacum. Classification (NCBI taxonomy): domain Eukaryota; kingdom Viridiplantae; phylum Streptophyta; class Magnoliopsida; order Brassicales; family Brassicaceae; genus Euclidium; species Euclidium syriacum. Next base: position 2,034,131 of record FPAK01000009.1, read on the forward strand.
GTTTTGAGGTTTAGAGGGCGAGCCTCACTAGCGGTAGCTCGTGGTAACTAGGATGAAGACTCAAGCTCTTTGAGCTTTGGCAATGACCCTTCGACCTGTATTTAGGTGTCCAAGACTGCTGTTTCATCCTTGCGTTTAAATTTCCTAGGTTTTTTGATAAGTTGGTTTCTTTACTGTTGTAGTCTATTTTTGTATTGTAGTTTTTATTTTCTGCATCTTCTTTATAATCCTCTGTATTTCTGTCAAAAATTGAAAAATGGTATAAAATCTTAACCTTAAAAAAAAAAAATTATAAATTTTTAGTCAAAATTTAGTTCGCATTTTGTGGGTGAAAATGTTTATATTTCACATTAACACTATGTATTCACATGCAGTTTATTCGTAGCCGTATTTTTAGGTATATGCAAAGTGAATTTTTGCATGGAGTCCGAGATAAACTGGTAAAAATTGGATATATTTTAGAACCTAAATTAATTAAAAGAACATGTAATTAAAATCTAAAATTTAAATATTGAACACGTCTCATAGTTCTTTTTTCTATTTTTAAACTGGGCCTGCAGTCAATTCATCATAGTCATACATACGTGTTATCCTTCCAATTATGGTCGTCTTGATATGGTTTAATTATTCTTCCAATCAACAGATTCAGAAATAAATAAATAAAAACTAGAAATTATGTGGATAATGTAGCCAATTCCATATAGATACGGACCCCTACGTTTCCACAATCTATGTGATATTAAAGCATGTAATCACTATAAACATTTTGAAACTATTGTCAAATTATAGCAATCGTCATGTGGGGTACAATACAACAAGCACTCCTTTCAAGTTGGTACTTTGATTACACCAAACGTCACTACCCCAATAGTAATATTCCATTGTGATAGGTAGTAATAACGTAAATAAGTCAAAGATTGATTTACCACATGTATTTGTTAATGATTACGATTATATGGATTTGATTACGAAAAGTAATTATTCAAAACACCATAATGTTATTGTAAGTTAACTATAATTTTGTATTCACGCGTTAAATTTATTAGATACATTTTAAAGAGTGATATATATTGTAATCCAAACATTTTTTTTCAACGGATCCTGATCTGTTATATTTGAAGAAGATTGTATTAACTTAATAAATAGGTTAAATAGTAGGATATATAATATTTCTATATCTACTTTTTATGTGTTGAAATTGAATCTTGATATAAAAAATATGATAATTGTATTTATAGCCACATGTATATCGAGAATGTAATGTTCCAGCTCACGAGTTTTCTAAAGTAGATTTTGATCATCATGTATTTATATCTAATTGTTTTAATCCGTTTCTATGGGTTTTATAATTTATTAAGAATAGATATTATAAACAATTGTTTAAATTAATTGAAATTTCGATTTGTTGTAAAAAACAAAAAAAAGTGATATATATAAATTAGAATTAGAGGCTGTTTGTTTTATTTTAGTATGAATTTTGGTTGTTTTCAATTTGAAGATTCGGGTTACTGATAATTCTAAAACATTGCAAATGAATTCATAACTAAACTTTCGACTTGACCAGTGATTTCTCTAGATCACCACAATAACCTCAACATGAATTTTTTTTTTTTTTAAACAAGTGGATATGCCTTTGTTTGAGGGTAAGAACACCTACAGTTGGATCGCAAGATCAAAATATTCTCGGATTGGTAGATTTAGAGGAAGAGAAAGAGAAAGAGAAAATGGATTTAGGTTTAGTTAATATGGATGATGGTGCTTCATCTTGATATAGTCGACATGATTTTTAAAACTGACGATAGTTCAAAACGAAGTTGCTGATTTATTTTGGAGATTTTTTACATCGCGGACTAAACTAGAGTTTCTCTTGATACAAGTATTATATAACTGAATTTATCACCGATTTTGAGAATTTAACAACTCAAGTACAAGGTCAGTCAGAAAATCAACTACAAGGGATTTTCCTAAATGGCTTGACTAGTGCAATGAAAGGAGGTGTGTTTTTGTGTTTTTACTTTAACAAAAAAAAAAAAATGGTGGTGTTTTTAATATACAAACCTCAATGTTTCTTAGAAATGATGCCAAGCAACGTAATTTTTTTTAAGCAAATATATATATATATGTGCAATTATTCATACCAATGATTATTGTGCCGTGTACCTGCCAAATGTTGTGGATGAGGATCTCATCCAATTGCGACTTCCATAAACAAATAAAAATATATAAAAAGGGGGAAAAATATCTTTAGTATGTAAAAGAGAAAATAAAAGCAAACTATTATTGTTCAATCACAATTCACAAATTCATGTAATTTTCAATAGATTCGTCTATCCGAATCGAATCCCATTAAACTAAAGTAAACCACTTTCAAAATATATATACAAACAATTAAGCTCTTAAATATAAAGACAAGCGGCAACATTATCGGGCTTTATTTATATATGGGATCTGCGGGAATATATGCTAATGTTCTGGAAATTTAATAATTAAGTTTTATAAAGTTGAGAACAGCTCCAAAAACCACTGTACCAATTCAGACCCACCTAAAAGTTATCGACATAATCAAAATTATCTTTTAATTAAGAGTAGTATTGAATCTTGTAGGTTTGGCACAAACGGAAAAAGAGTTTATTATGTAGGTTCAACTTTTGAGGAATCTAAGAAATATACCAGACCCAACTTAATATACTTTAAATAATTGTTTCAAAAGAGGACAAAAATAAGTGACGTTTAATAGCAGAAAAATAAGCAATTTGTATGGCTAATAAAGTTTTTATTTTTTATTAATATACATTAGCAGAAATTGAGTCATTTTCAGTTCAAGATTTTTGTTAAAACAAGTCACATAAGCTATGGTACCAAAAGTCAATATTATAAACCAATAAATTACAATCTGTAGTCAATTTACTTTTATTTAATAGTTTTTCTTCAACCAAATTAATCACTTTTAAATCAAAAGATATCCATATTAATACTTTAACCAAATTATACATAGCCATGACCCATGATGGTGTATTACAAAATAAGAAATAAAGTTCTAGTTCTCTCACCGTAACTTATAAATTCTAAGTTTTGTGGATATCTTAAATCAAAAGAATATGCCGTTAAAAAAAGCTAACTCAAAACAAAAAATCAAAAGAATATATTACAATTTTTTTGTCAATGGAACTTTCATTTCAAATACATATTAGTGGTGTGGTGTTTAATGATAACCGAGCATATGCCAATAATACAAAAGCCATTTATTCATATATTTCTTATTCTTCATTACTGAAGCATATGCCAGTAAAACTCAACATTCAACAATAGACGAAACTATACGGTACAAAATGTGCAGCACAGTCAGAATTTCATAACGAACATATTGTGAAATGTTAAATGAAATAATATCAAGTTACTACTAAAATTATTACAAAAATGAAAGGTGTCTCTACTCTCTACTCTCTCGCAAATAAAGCGAGAATCACGAGAACACGTATCATATCTTCATATGCATGAAACAAGCCTCTATATAAACATCCAAAACTTCACCAGTAAAGTGTACTACTCTTTTAAGTGCTGACAAAAAGAAATTATTGCATTTGAAATATTTAAGGACTTTGAAGCATATACACATCGGAAAAGGAAACTTGTTAAAATCTCACACGAAAACAGTTATTTTGAAAATAACGTAACAACTAATCAAATTGTTACATTTTTTTACCGTAGGTTCCTGTCAAACTTCTTTTTGCCAATAACCATGTCACTTTTTCTGAGATTAGTAAAAATAATATCTTAGATTCATGGTTAAATGTAACAACTTGTTAATATATAGTAACAATTTGGGTCAGACCAAAGCTAAAGCTAATTTTACTTTCATTTTATCTAGTAATTCAACTTATATTTTTGGTAGATATCTTCATTTTTTTACATATGTAGAGATGCAGTTCAATTGCACCATAAAAGCATTAAAAATTTGACATTGTCAAAGAGTATGATAATCGAGATTTTAAAGAATGTCTTGCATTTACCTGTACTATTTTCATTTGCATCTCAAAAATTTGTCGCATAGAATAAAGTTATGAATGATCAACAAATTAGTTCACATGTTTCTAGTCCAAGCCAAAATGCCTCTTTTGTATTAGGTGGAAGTTCTCAACTCCAATATTAATCTTCTCAACGTGCTTACATCCTCGAGGGTACGTAATCTTCTATCATTTACCAAGATCTTACATATGAAAGTCCACTACTTTCATTCAGTCCATATTCAGTTGCTTATGTTTATATGAATCTTATGCCTATGATGCATTATAAACTTGTTGACTCGCCTCTTTGAATGATTATGTGAGTATCGTTACCTCGACATAACAACTTGAAAGATCATACTTTCTCGTCATATCACTTCTAATGATACGTTTTTCCCTTTTATTATATACAAATTCATGGGCCGATTGGTAAACAAGTTTTAAGGGTTTTAAGGACTTTCATTTTTTAAAAAAAACTTTTAAAGTGTGGGATTAGCCAATCATACTTTAACTGTTGTAAAGCTTTGAAAGTCTTTCCTAAATTTCTCACAGCTTAACTTCCTCTCTCTTCTCTTGTTACGTTTAATTTTTTCAAAGCAAAAAAATAAGACTTTCATTTTATTTGTTAAAGTCACAGCCTTAAAATCACAGCGAATAATTTTTACAGTCAAAGTCTAAAATGAAAACCTCCACCAATCAGCCTCTCAGTTCCTAATTCCATATTATTCTCCTCACTTGTTTACACCTTCGATTATTCCTCATCCAATTTTATAGCTCCGCCTCCTCATCCTCTGATTCCTATAAATTATACTCATTCTAAGTATGATATGATCACTTGCAAAGTGGTATCGATAATCCACGTTATCAATTGTGTTTTCATTTTCGCACCTCAATCTCTCCTTTATCAGTGTTTCATATTCATGTTGTTAAAGAGTCTTCATGATAACATAATGCCCTTATTAAAGTGTAACATGGAGACTAGTTCTATGTCTGTTGCTACTAACATTATTCGTTCGAAATGTTACGTTTAGATTGAAAGAGAGTGAGATAGAACACTCGGCACATTCCTTCTTATAGTGCTTTGATTGAAAGAGAGTGAGATAGAACACAATATATATAATATCTATTATGTATGTGTTATGTTCATAATCGATTATACTTTTTGTATTCTTTTATATATAACTGACCGAATAAATACAAATGGCTCTATGAAATCTCCAATCTCATACTAATCTATTTTTAAACAAACTTTACATAAGTATATATATATAATTATATTAATTTGAATCATGTTATTTGCTTTGAAATTTATGTATGACATTATTTTTCTGAAAGTAATAATTTACTTAGAGAAAAAAAATATCAACAAGTAATCTTACTATCTATCAAAATCCGAGAAATAACGTTTATTTATGTTTCTTTTTTTTCATAATAATTTATTTGTATGTTTTGGCAAAACGTTACAACTATATGAATTTTTTTTAAAATGTTTATCTAAAATATCTTGCTAATTTTTAAAATACGATAAGTATGATGTGTTATTTTCATTATATATAAAAAAAAATCCTTTCTATTTGTTAATCTCTTAATCAATTTTGTCATTTGTGTTTTTTGCAAGAAATACAGTAAAACCCAAAATATATATTTCGTAATTAGACAAAAGAAAAAGAAAAAAGATTTACGGAAACGAAATGTGAAAATTCAGAGAATCTTTTACAAAATTTCGGAGTAGAATTAAAGAAAAAGAAAGGCCAATTTTATTTTCATTTTTTTATTGTTTTTACTCTGCAACAAATGTTGTCATCATACAGTACCTCACCTTCTTTTTAAACACCTCTCTCTATCTTCCTTTTACCAAATCCGCCATTATATCACCATAGAAGGAGTAAGAGAAAGAGATAGTCAGAGATCGAGTCCTCCTTCTCCCGATATAAAAACCCTAGATTCCTTCTCTTAATTCCCACACTGAGAGAACAATGCTTCAACCTTTCTCTTCTTCCTCTGTTATTTTCTCGAGAATCCTCGAGAGTTTCTTGGTTTAGAGAGAAAACGAATCGTTTAAAAGCCAATCCGTTGTTTTTTTCCTTCCTCATTGCTTTGCTATGGAACTGGGTAAATCTCGATTGTACTTCTGCAATTGTTTTTCTCCTTCTAGATTTTCCGATTATTCTTTAGCTGGAAGTGATTATCCAGACGCCATAGCCACCACGAATTTGAATAGCGATTATTATTCTGTTTCTTCTTGTACCATCATCGCTGAATATTGTTCGTATTCTTCTCTTTTCCTTTCGATTCGATGCTTATAAAAAATCTCAGTCGCTTCCAAATCTTGTAAAACGAAATTTCATCTTGAAAAGTTCAATCCTCGAAAAATCTTGAGTCACATCTCTGTTTCTTCTCTTCCCTCAAAAAGCAATGTTGTGTACATCATCTCCGTTTGCTCTTCCGGGCTATGCACCAGCCATGACTATGGCTTCCAGATTCGTCGGACTCAGTAATCATACTACTCTCAGGTGATCTACTAATCTCTCATGCTTACGCTTTTAGTTTAGGGTTTATAATATCGTAAATCAATTACGATTTTGTGGTAGAGATGCGAAAATTGGGATACATTTTGTTTATTGTTGTTTGACGATCATCAGGTATGATCATGATCAACGTCGTCGTTGTTCTTGGACTGGAATCGAAAAGAAGAGGAACTCTTTTCCTCGGCTTAGGACTGCTTCAGCTTCTGCATATCCTCTTGTTCTGAATCAGCTTAGTAAAGACTCACCAAGACAAAAAAGTTACAAAGAGGTTCAATTCTGCAAAAACCACAATTCGGCGATAACGATGATATCTGAAAACGATGATTAGATTATTGCTTTTCACAAGTTTTTTGTATATTTTTTTTCTCATGTTGCTTCTTCTTGATTTACAGGTCACTAAGTCTGCTCGCCAACTGTTTGCGCGAGAGATCTCTATCCAATCGAAAGACAGTGAAATTTCGGTTGCAAAGGTATATAAGAACTTTCTCTTGTTAAGGTATAATCTCTGTCTCTTGATGTTTTGCTTGTGACCATTATTGAAACATGAATCGGTATGGGTTTGTTGTGACCCTCTGATACTTTAATTTGATAGAAACACTATTGGTGTAGTTTTCATTAATCTCATGTGTGAGGTTTTTGCTGATTTACTTATGGATAATGGATTCTACAGGTTCTGTTATACATTGCTGCTGAAGATGAAGCTTTCTTAGCGTTCAACAGAGAGAAAGATGCTCAGTCTATGATGAAGGAGAAGGAAAGTGTTCAAGAAGATCAATCTGAATCGACTCCGAGTGAGAAAATAGATTCTGAAGCTGAGGAGTTATTGCAGTTAGATGGAAAGAGTATATCTGAATGGTTGAGTCAACTAGATGTCATTTCCAAAGAAGTTGAAGCAGAATTAGTCTCACGAGACATCGGTTGTCACATGGTTCAAATTCTCGAAGCTGTAAATACAGTTCTCTTCGATTTAAGAGGCTTCAATAGGAAATCTATCATTGCTTTAGAGCCGAAATATTCCTACCTTCACTCTGTACTTAACGGTAGATGCGGCACTGGTAAGAGTTTCCCTCTTTAAGGCTATTTTCCTTTTTGTCACTCATTTCATTGTCTCTAATGTTGTTGAATTCTATGGTGCAGCGTTTATGCTTAGCGTGATATACTTGGAAGTGTGTAAGCGTATCGGTGTGAAAATTGTGGGATCTAAAGTTGGGGAAGAGTTTTTGATTTGGCCACAAGAGATGGCTAAAATATATCCGGAGGAGCTTTTTAAAGTGACTTCAGAATCAGAACAGAGCTTGTTTGCTATTGTGAATGGAAGGTGTGTTGATGATCCTGGTTCAATGGCATCAGATTTAACTAGTAACTCACTTGAAGGCCTCGAGATTGCTAAAAACAGAGATATTATAGGAATTGCACTTGCCAATTTGATTGTAAGTCCTTAAAAAACTCCAAAAAAGATTTTGTGTTTGTGTGTTTGATTTGGTTTTGTTTTTAACAGAGGCTTCATTGGAGACGTGCTTCGAAGTCAGCACCTGGACTTATGTTGACTTCTCCTCTTAACCAACTTAACCACATCGATAGTTGTAATTTCCCATTGTTGCGACCTCAAGAACTTAGGTAAAAGAGAAAACTTTAAAAAAGAAAGAAAGAAAGCTTTTGATTTCTCATATTCGGTTTCTGCTTGATCAAAAAAGGTTGGCGATTGCTGCTGCTGAAAGGTTGTTGATTCTGGAACCTCATAACTGGGTACTTCGCAGAGATCTTGGAATGATGCTTTACTTCAGCAGGTAAAAACAAAAAGCCTTCAAATGTTGTAAACCGGGTATTGGTTTGGTTTAAGTGAAAGATGTTGAATTTGTTGTTGAATGAGCAGGGAATATGGAGAGGCAATACATGAGCTGAGTATATGTATGGCGTTTGCACCAGAAGAAGAATCAAATGTGTTGGAAACATTTGTAGAGAGGCTTCATCTTCTACGTCTGATCTCTTCATTGAAGTCTCCTCATGGCTCTGGTCGTTTGACCGTTCCTTGATTGACCAATTTCTCTCTATTCTCTATCTCTACTCCACTTGTAAATACTCATCACTCTTTCTGTTAGCTGTTTGTGGTGTTTGAATAACTACTCTTTTGTGGGAGACATGGAAATTTTGTGTAACTCTCTCTACTTTCTTCTGATTATCAGAGTAAAATGGATTTCGGTCTCTATGAATCTATTTTTGTTCTGTGTTTTTAGGGTTTTTCTGCTTTGGGACATAAAAGAAGCAATTTGTGTCGTATGCAGTCCAAAAACCGAATAAACCGGATTGAATTTGGTATGGAATATCGGTTTCGGTTTAATTTTGATTTGACCCTCAGCCTTTAAACCTAAATCGGATTTGGTTAAGTTCTGTTGCGAAGGTTTCAATTCAAATTAGATATTATTTTCAAACCAAATTTTTTTTTTTTTTTTTTAAATGAAAAATTGAACCAAGTTAGGGTTGAATACTTCTTATACTGTATTAAATATGTTAGAAAATATAAATATGTGAATTTTGAAAAGATTGATGCATGCAAAATGTGGCAAATGTCAATACCAGTATCCTCTTATGCAACACTTGTACCATTACTTGTCATTCTTTCTTTCTTCATAATTTGACGACTCTATCCATTTATATATCTGCTTTAAGGCTGAGACCAAAGTGACAAAATCTACCGAATACATGTATTAAGCCTCCTTTTGTATACTCGACATTGTATAGTTTGGTATTAGTAGCTTTTTTATTTTGTCCTACTCACAACCACACAATCTTTGGTGTTACAAACATTATTGTCTTTATATCCAACCTGTTTTAGTTTCCACACTTGTAGGTACATACGACTTTATGACAAAGTTCGCTACAGAATGTTGTTATCATTGCAAGAGAATGCAAGCATATACATACACACACAAATGTAAATACACCTATCTTGAATTATTCATGTCCTTTCATAAAAAAAAAAATCACAACTATTAATGAATTTCTCATATGTTGTTAACAAAACAAGAGATGTTTTAGATAACATTTAACAAAAAAATATCTTAAGTTCTTAAGTCGTAACTAATAATTTGACAAAACTAGCAAAAAAAAAGAAAAGAAGACTAGTACTTTGACAAATAAATTATCAAATGTAGGTTACCCAAAAAGAAATTTTACAAAATTACGAATTTTATATATTTTGATAAAATTATATGAAATAGAAATTGCGACATTTCATGAACTATATTCTGTTTCCCCACAAAATTAAGGATAATTCGTCCAAGAAAAATACAGATATTTTACGAAAATAATAAAAACATTGTATACAGACAAGTTAAGATTTTTAGATTAGAACTTCACATAACCACCTACCAGCGAACCAATGGATAATATTAGCTTCACATAAAATAGAAAAATCTAACTTTTCACAAAAAAATCATTTCATTTCGTAATTTAATAAATAGCCCCACACACTCTTCTTGCTTCACACTTCTTAACATAACGTAAACCAAAAAAGAAAAAGCTAAAGAAAAAAACAGAGCAATGGACTCTGTTTCTTCTTCTTCCTTTATGTCCACGTTCCCTCTCCGTCACTCCCTTCTTCCCCGCCGATCCCCCTCTCCTCTTCTCCTCCGTATCAATTCCGCCGTCGTCGAAGAACGTTCTACGGCGAGTGTCCCAAGCGAAAACAATGGCCGTGTGCCAACTACCAAACCTAAAAAAGTACTCCACAATCGAACCAATCACACCGCTATTTCATCTCCGGCGAAAATCCGACCAGAGATGAATCTTGCGACGGCTCTATTCACCACCTTCGAAGATGTAATCAACACGTTTATCGATCCACCGTCACGTCCTTCCGTCGATCCCAAACACGTTCTCTCCGACAACTTCGCTCCTGTTCTCGACGAGCTTCCACCGACAGATTGTGAGATCATCCACGGCTCTCTACCTCCGTGTCTTGACGGCGCTTACATCCGTAACGGACCGAATCCACAGTTTCTCCCTCGTGGTCCTTACCATCTATTCGACGGCGACGGCATGCTCCACGCGATTCGAATCCGCCGTGGTAAAGCCACACTGTGTAGTCGCTACGTCAAGACCTATAAATATAACGTCGAGAAACAAACCGGAGCGCCGGTGATGGTTAATGTGTTTTCCGGATTTAACGGCGTGGCCGCTTCGGTTGCTCGTGGTGCTTTGACGGCGGTTAGGGTTTTAGCTGGACAGTATAATCCGATTAATGGCATTGGATTAGCGAACACGAGTCTCGCTTTCTTCTCTAACCGACTCTTCGCTTTAGGAGAATCTGATTTGCCGTATGAAGTACGATTAACTGACGGTGGAGATATTGAGACGATCGGACGGCACGATTTCGACGGGAAGTTGGCCATGAGTATGACGGCTCATCCGAAAAGTGATCCGGAAACCGGAGAGACTTTTGCTTTCCGGTACGGTCCGGTTCCACCGTTTTTAACGTTTTTCCGGTTCGATTCAGCTGGGAAGAAACAGCGTGACGTTCCGATTTTCTCGATGACGTCGCCGTCGTTTCTTCACGACTTCGCGATCACGAAGCGTTACGCGATTTTCGCGGAGATTCAGCTAGGGATGAGGATGAATCCCATGGATTTGGTGCTTGAAGGTGGATCTCCTGTTGGAACAGACAACGGTAAAACGCCAAGGCTTGGAGTGATTCCGCGTTACGCCGGAGACGAATCGGAGATGAAATGGTTTGAAGTTCCTGGGTTCAACATTATTCACGCTATTAATGCTTGGGATGAAGACGATGGAAACTCGATCGTTTTGATCGCTCCGAATATCATGTCGATTGAGCATACACTAGAGAGAATGGATCTGGTTCATGCTTTAGTGGAGAAGGTGAAGATCGATCTCGTCACCGGAATCGTGACACGTCAGCCGATCTCCGCTAGAAACCTTGATTTTGCTGTCATTAATCCAGCGTTTCTTGGGAGACAGAGCAGGTACGTTTACGCGGCGATCGGAGATCCGATGCCGAAAATCTCCGGGGTGGTGAAGCTCGACGTGTCGAGAGGAGATCGGGATGATTGCACAGTGGCACGTAGAATGTACGGTCCAGGTTGTTACGGCGGCGAGCCGTTTTTCGTAGCAAAGGATCCCGAAAATCCGGAGGCGGATGAAGACGATGGTTATGTTGTGACGTATGTTCATGATGAGATTACCGGAGAATCAAAGTTTCTAGTGATGGACGCGAAATCGCCGGAGCTTGAAATCGTCGCCGCCGTGAGGTTACCGCGAAGGGTTCCGTACGGATTCCACGGGCTATTTGTGAAGGAGAGTGACCTTAGTAGTTAATTAAAAAATAATTAAGCTCTTAATTACGTTACAATACAAACGGAACAAAATGCATAGTATACATAGATAGTTTGGTGGTGGTCGATGTATATAAAAAATATTAAGTTATAAATATTATTCTTTCTTTCAAATATTCTGCTCTTTTGTTGGCTAACAAAAGCTTACAAATGTTCTATGTTTCAATCCGAAGATAATTATGTTCCCCCATACTAAATTTTCTTGTAAAGTCTAACGTAAATATTGTATTGAAAATTTAAAATATGAGGATAAGTTTTTCTACTCTATAAATAACAATGTCGAATGTACCAATATTTTTCTCTTAAATACAAAATATTCTAATGTAAATTCTTTGGATAAAATATTTTTCTTACACTTATGCTTTGGTAACTTGCGGAAGGACGCGTTATCTAATGCGATTCCGTAAGAGTTTTACCAATCAACAAAATTTACGGAATGGCGGAATCGCGTTAGAAAACACGATTTCGCGAAAATGTTACCAATCAACAAAAAGTTACGTAATGGTTAAAAAAATACAAAAACACTGAGTTTGCGGAATCGTTGAAAAAAATACAAAGGAATCACCATTAAGAAAATAAGTGAAGGTCTAGTAGCTTAACTTGCGGAAACTTACGGAAGTACCATAATTCTATTTCCGTCATTCCGCCATTACGCAGCGTAACCAATCAACAACTTTTCATTCCGCGGATTAAGTTATTCCGCAGCTTAATTCTATTTCCGCCATTCCACCATTATGCGCCATTACGCGGCTTTACCAATCGAAACCTTAGTCTTAATCGGGATGGAATATCAATTAACGGATAAAGAGTATTAATTCAAAATAATAAAAGTATTTGCGGTGTCCTGTTGGATGATAATAATACCCTCTGTTCGAAAACACGCTCTGGGCGGCCGATACCCTCATTCCCACTAGTCCACAGCATCTAACGAACATAATTACCCAACTTTAATATATAAATCCTAGTTACTGGTAAAAATACCTAAAATTAGGCTCCGCCTAATCTCCGATTTTTTCATTAGGCGCTAGACCCAATCCGACCCTCCGACTAACGCCTAACGATTTTTCGAACCTTGATAATACCCACAAATAAATTAGGAACGTGAAAAAGATTGTGGATTTAGAAAACCTTTTAACAAAAAAAAAAAAAAGATTGTGGATTTGGTGGTAGGACCACGGAGACATTATTTTGAGCAAGACATGAACATGAGGTTTGGATATGAATATGTCCCCGGCATCATTTATAGCAATATGAATGCTAGATAAATATAAATGCAACTCCTTAATCTTAATTGTTTTGATTTGATGTTTTTTTAAAAACCCTATTTATTTTAATTATTGTGATTGATTTTTGGTTGGGTGTCGTCGAATCAAAGCAGAAAAAAGACAGGACCAAAGCAATAAACGAACGAAAGTGACTGATACGGAGAGTGACACAGATATACATTTACTTGAGACCAAAGGTTTTAAAATTATTTTATGGTCTTCTGGATTTACCAACGGCTGAGATTGGTTTACTGTACTATTCCAATTTCGAATCAAGTTTCACGTGATGAGTGTTCCATTTCAATAAAACGACAATATTAGACATTTATGGTGAAGAAAACTATTGAGACAGACTCGTTTTGTCACATAATTGAATCAATCAGATGAAATGTTTTATCTGATGATCGAGTCGTAAGGACCCATAACAACTAATCTATCACCGCTAGATCAATTTGTAAACACTTGACCAAATTGAGATCATTAGAATAAAATTTAATATATACAGACTTTTTGAACCGAACCCATTACAGCAAGTTAAACAATTAGAAGTGGTCAAGGATGAGTTGAAAAAGAAACCAATCAATGGATTTAGACTTGTACATTTATACCAAACTGCAAAAAATCTAAACCATTTATTTGAAAATATAATCGATAAGAAAAGATAAGTCATTTGTTCAGGTGATGATAGTTACTATGATTGCTCTATCTATCTAAATATTAACCACACACAATGGTCCCCACAAGATTTAAGAACATTGTTGAAATTTGATATTTATCAAGGAATAAAAAGACACTTTTACCCTCGAATCTTGTAATGAAATCAAGTCCAAACATATTACAGATTCTATTTTTTCTGTCTTTCCTTTAGATATGATAATAAGAATCAAATAGTAGACAATGAACACTTACAGACTCTTGGTCTACGCTTCAAAACATAAACCAATCGGTCTGGCCGCTGCTCGAACCGGAAAACTTGAACTGGGTCTGTATAAGAAAGAATTTGGAGAAATACAAGAAAGAGTAAAGAGGAAGAGAGTAGTAGATAGTTTGAATTTTGGGTTAAATTAGTAAATCATATATAAGTATATATATATAAAAAGAATTACATGTCAATTTTAAAAAAAACAAAGCAAGTTTAACTTTTTTCTTTCGAACTAGAAAAGAGATTTAAAGAAAAACCGTACCAAAAAAAGCTTTCTTCTTCTTTGTTCTACATCTTGAGCATATGTGATTCAGCAGCGAGTGACGAACTAAGATCTTCTCGAGATTGTGATCTCCGACTTTGAAGACGCATTTGACTTCTCCGAGGAGATGACCAAAAGGAACTAGTACTGTCATATTGCATTTCCCCTAAGCTATCAGAAGAACAACTATGCAATACACAGCTACTCGATGAGTATAACGAAGAAGATTCCATCAATTGTATACTGCTTCCAAAACTAAACGGCCTACGCGGTGATCCTCGTACTGTTGGACTTAACGGTGTCTTTACTCCTGAAAATATCGAAAACTAAAGTAAAGAACGACGACCATAACTCCATCAAGAACCAAGAAAGATTATACAGAATCAAGTTTTTTACCTGAGTTCATTGGACTCCATCGTTGGAATCTGAAAGGAGATGGAATGTTGTTAAGAACCGACGCAGCTGTAGCGCTATTGTGTCTAAAAAGCGGAAGATACGACTTTCTAAAGAATCTCGGTATACAATTGGTGACGCGTGACAATGCACAGAGAAGTAGAAGCAAGGAGACGAGCAAAACGGATATAAGAGCTATTGGGTGTATCTTCATGCTAAGAGTCTCGTAGCTTTTTAGTCCCGGTGTAGAAGTAAGAGCCTTTCCTGCTTCAAGAAGCGCTACTCCAAGTGTCCAAGTTATACTTCCGGAACCGATTATGATTTGTTTATCTGTGATGTATAAACCTTCACGTAACAGAGAGACTATGTATGGTGCTCTGAAACAGTACTGTTCGATGAATGGTTGAGGAGAAACGCTGGTTCTCGCTACTTGCCAAGCCTTTTCGCAAAATTCTCTACCTTTTTCCAAGACATCATCAAGGGAAGCTTGTGCGCTTAAATTGAAAAACCGGTACACCACGAAAAATCCGGATACTGCATAGAATTGACCGTGAGGACGAGGATAACCATCGGGAAGAGCGCAAGGTTGTAAATCACAATCAACTCCGTGTTTTGTGTTTGACCATTCAGAGCTATTAACAGCAATTTTCGCTAGTGCGCTACATTCTCCCCAGTTTGGAGCACCAATGAGCTTGATAGGAACTCCTGACTTCCCTTTTTTACCTCTTTTGACACTCGAAACACATTGAGAACATGTGTACTGTCCATTGTATCCAGAATTCAAACAAGGATGTTTCATTTCCAGTTTTCCTTCCATCAGATCAGTTTTATTGACATTTGGTAGCTTCTTTAGGAGATGAACAACAGATCTTTCAAACGCATCGTTAAGACCATATCCGGCGAGAGAATACGCACTAAGATGATGGTTAACAGATCCAATCCTGAGATTTAGGTTGGTCTCGTTATGCGTACGCTCCTCATTCTCAAAGGTTACTTGCAATGATGAGCCACCTAAGTCAAGTGCACCAAATGTCGCCTTTTTCGGTAAAGCTCCCAACATGTTTGTTTGGTAATTAAGTGCAGTCCATCCAAAATAAGCTTCCTCTGTACCACTGATGATCTTAACCCATTCTCTCCGGCAAGTGAAAGGAGACTTCGCCAATATAGACCACACATTACCTAGAAGCCAGCTTGATTCAGTAGAGCGAAGCCTCCGGACACCAGCTGTTGCATAAACGAAGAGTGACGTGGTTCTATGAGCATGTTTAGGAATTTGCTTCTCTGCCCACTGAATAAGAGGCTTTATCGCTGTTTTCAAGCCTGATCTATTGTTGACAAGCTTATCAAACCCAGGTTCTGTCTCCATTCGATCATAAGCACGGCCACTACTCTTTCTTGATATACCTTCTGTCAAAGATTTCATAACAATGGGAAGACTACTATCTTTCTTGTAATTTATTGACGCTTGATAGACATATGCACGAGTCCCTGTGCTTCCACAATCAAACACAACATAATATCTTGATGCTCCCCGTGACCAGTTTGTATAAATATACATAGAGACTATATACACCAGAAACGCAAACAGTAACACGCACATCACGATCATAACCGCACGGATCAATTTACGGCGCATAGATGTGTTAGTTCCATTCGGAACACCTCCCTTCTCCTTGGAGAAACTAGAACCATGTAGTCCCCATGATATAGTTTGCCGTTTATCGTTTGAGTCAGTTTCCTTACCAAGAATCGATTCTTCAGGATCAAACGCATGGTACGTAGAGAAATCTTGGAGAGACGCTGAGTGTCTCAAACTATTCTTTTTACCACCATTACCGAAATTGATGGTTTCTGCTGAGGTTCCTACATCTGGTGATGACCCTGTAGGTATATACGGAACAGATGATTGTGTGCCTGCTCCAACTCGACTCGTAAAAAGTTCAGCGATTCTACCAAAAACCATGTCTCTTGCCTACATATACCTCAAACTGCTATACTCAAAGCCTACTTGGAGAAGCAATAGCTCTTAGAAGAGAACTAACAACTCAATACAACCTTGTGACTTCTCTTTACCACCAAAGGAGTCAAAACTGGCAACAAATGTAAAAGCCCAACAATGTCTTCAATCTTCAGCGGGAGATGTTAACTACACAAATCAAATCAAATGCATTCGAAGATAAGTATCAACATAGCATCACGAATATCAAAAAAGAGGTTGAAACGAAAATTCCAGAAGAGAGTTCGAGTTATTCACAAAGAAAGGAGCGATCTGTGTTAAATCGACATTGCGAGAACAACTCACGATTCAATAATCAAATTGAAAAGCTAGGGTATGTTACCATAATCACGCATTGACGAAGAAAGAAGAATAAAATCAAGCCACCATCAAAACTTTTCCCCCAAGCTCTAGATCTCGTATCTCGCTGCGTCTTAGAAGATACAAATCGCAATATACATACAGGAGTTTTAATCCACGAATCGTCCTCTTCGGATAAGAAAAATCACGAATCTCTAGCAGATCTGACGAGTATCGGGCTTAAACCACGACTCAGACCTGAGGAAATGAAGACGCGAGAGATCCGTTTTCCGCAGAAAGACCTCTAATGGCTTTTTAGTTTGTCCGGTGAATTTTTTTTTTGGGTTCTCTACAACAGAAAACGTCATGCTCAATTTTTTCAATTTCCTGGGAACATTTTGGAATATCTGAAAACTTTTGGGGTGGAAACGAAAATGCAACAAGTGTCTTCCTACCTTTAATTCCAAATTTTATTTCGTAAATCAATAAAATCGTCGTCCCTCCAATTTGTTAGTTAAAAAATGCATATGGTATGGGCGTGCACTGCCGACAATATGTTTCAAAATTGTTCTCCTTTAAAATCTAAGACTAAAATAAAAACTCATACGAATTTTCATTTTGATATTTTGTACAGTTATTATAATAAAAATAACTAAATTGGGATAACACCTACTTCTTTTTGAAATACGTAAATCTGCCACTATTGTTATGTTTTATCAAAAAAAAGCCACAACTTTTTCCGATGGCTTTTTCGAACTTTATATGAGATTCTCCAAACCTACTATTATTTTAAAAGTTATCATGACTCAACCTAGTCCATTTATCTCGTATTGAATAATTTATCTATTGCTAAAAGTATTCAAACATTTAAGATAAAATGTCATCTTCATAGTTATATGGTTAGACCTAAAATCAAATACCAATTAAACAAGTGACCGGGATGATCATGAGATGAACTTATAGATTAAAAATAAATAAATAAAACTACATTGTGCAATCTGTGATTAATATTAAGGAAATCATTGAAGAATATATTAATAAGAGGTTATGAAAAATGAGTTTTTTGTATAAAATGTGTTCACTTTCTTTTTTAGTCTGCAGATTTGACAGAAGAACTGGGTAATCCAGAAAACAACTGCCCTAATCTGTTAACTATCAGAGGTTCGGCGATCTTAATCCCGGAAACCGCTGTTTTCCGCTCTCTATACGATGCCCAAGTCACCGTATAGAGTCCTAAAATGATGAAGAATCCACCCACAACACTGCACACATAAGGCAAACAAACAAAGACTTATCAAGAAAATGTCGAAAAGTATTAATCTTGTGTGGATGGATGAAGAAGATTCCAAACCTTCCGAGATAAATAGGACTACCGAGAAAGATTCTCGATAAGAAAGCTGATGCAGCAGGTTGAAGAGGATTGTAGAGAGCAACCATAGCAGGACCAAGAATCTTATTGGACCAAGTCAAGATTCCATAGTTCAATGCAGAAGCAATTACTCCCTAAAAACAGAGAAGATATTTTAAGATTGAGATTGTGTTTTTCGACTTTTACACATATGAAGAGCTTACTTACTGCATATATAACTGCAAGAACTTCGGATTGTGTTAGCTTCCAATCTAATGGCTCTTTAACCAGAAAGAAAGCTGTTGTCACCATTAGTAATGTACCAAAGAAGTACGCTAACGCAGCCACCGAAAGACTTGCTGGATACTTCTTCAAAACCGGCGCCTGAATGGCGAGAAAAGTGGCCATACCCATGCAGTTTCCGATCAAGCATAAAACACCGATGTGCCATTGGTCAAACCCAAGATCGATAAGACTAGTGAGTAACCAACCAGTAGGTTCAGGTTGACCTTTTGCGCTGATTTCATTATTCATCGCAAAGTCTCCATTTTTATCTCCTATCAAAGCTGGACCACGGAATAGAACCATAAAGAGTGCACCGAAAACACACACAAGTGTGCCTAAAACCTTGAATTGACCTTCGATTCTCATCAAATTCACTCTTTCTGTACTGCATACAAAGTACAAGACATCAAAAAAACCGAAAAGTGAAGAGAACATTGGAGAAAAAATCATACTCACCCCATCATTACAGCTAAGAGAAAGGTGAAGACCGGAATAGATGGTTGAATGGCAGCAGCGTAAGTTGGATTTGTGTATGTAAGACCGATAAGAAATAACAATTGGTTTCCAAATACCCTAATCAAGATAGAGAATAATGTTTAAACTGTGCTTAAAACATGATTAGAAGATATGGAGAGACCGGATAGAGATGAATTTCTTACCCTACTAAGCCCAGAAAGAAGAATGATAAAAGGAGGCTTCTATTCATTGGAGGTCTTGTCCTTCTACATACATGAAAGACGAGCAATGTTCATTGATTAGATTCTGAAAAGTTCAAACATTTATCATAAACACTGCTAAAAAGCTTAAGATTGGTCTCACATAAACTCAAACGAGTTACAATTTCCCATACCATTCTTTCATACACGAGCGTAGATTGAGAAACCAGATCCTAGTTTCAAAAGTAAGTATTGCAAAACCAACACATCTCTTTCTCTATACACTCACACATCTTTACATACACATTTACTCTATCATATGAATATGAAGAAACAAGAACAATGATTATAAAATACCCAGAACTAATAAATTCAATGCTATTATTTGATGATAGCACAAAGGAGTTCCATTACATACAAAAAGTATCAGCTTGAGTCTAACTAAGCACATTGCTCCAAATCTGAAATCTAATTCGTCTATTACGAAGATCACATTGACTTTAAACTAAAAACCCAGAAATTTAATAATTGATTAGAGAGAAACCCTAATTCGAATTCCCAAAATCAAGACGATTGGATCAGGCAATAGCAGAGGGGATGTATTGGGTTTTGCTGTGTATCTAAACCCATAAATCGATCGGAAATAATAATAATTCAGGAATCGATTGAAACCTATCTCGAGAGCGTCACTTCAGAACTGGAGAAACTTTACGGAAACGAGGAAGAGAAATTGCGCAAGATGAAAATTGATACCTTTCGCGGAAGTAAGCGAGAGGCGCGAGAATAGAGAGAGCGAGAACATCACGGAAGACGCAGAAGACAAGCTGGTTGACTCCAACGTTGAGAGCTACTTTTGTTATCACATGGTATCCGCCATTAAAGAGCTGAACAATCGCCATACCACAGTGCGCCCTCCGAGCGTCTTTTTCGGCCGATCCGCCTGTGTTTAAGATCGTCGCCGCCGTCATCTTTCAGATTTACTCGCCGACGGCGTCTTTGTCGTCGTCTCTCTCTCTCTCTCAGTCTTCTTATAGATGAAGCGAAGAGGAAAGAGATCTCTGACTAGAAAAGCGAGATCCTTTACTCAGTTTGGAAAGCTTAGTTAGCAACGAAATCTGTTTCTTATTTTCCTCTCGCTTTTCATTGATTGTCGAGTCTTTTTTTTCTACGCAAATTTTCCTTTCCTTTATTTTCTCCGAGGAAATGTGAAATTTATTTAAAAAATTAGAAAAAATATATATATTCTCATGAGTAGGGGGATATATAGAATAGGTAATGTCTAGTTTTTGTTCGGCTCCTTGCATAGCACAAAAGCTTGAACTCCTTCCAAAAATCCAGCGGAGAGTTATATTTGATTCCTAGCCATCCAGTAAAAGCAAATCGAGGTATCTCTTATGAGAACCAAATCAAAATCTACCACTTCGTGTATATCAAACTTGGTTCCATGTGGGAGATGTTGTGAAAGCTGTCTTGAAATTATTTAACGAATACAAGTCAAAAAATCATTTTCCACGTTTTTTGAAGGAGCTAGTTTTTGAGTTTCCTCTAATACCGCTTATATGATGAGTCGTTGATCGTTTCAACTTTTAAAAAACAACTATCGAGTTCAGCTTGTCCAACGAGTAAACCCCAATATTCTTGTTCAATAAGTATCTTCGATTTCGCAACACTCGTTCATAACGATGAAGCCATCTCCGATTTCAAAGGTAAGCAATATCCACACCTTTGAAATCGGAGATGGCTTCATAGTTGTGATCTTGATTTTCTTATGAAAAAAGCTTTTAACTTGTTCATGTGTTTCTGATTATCACATTGCAATGCTATGTGATTTTTTTTAGCCAAAATATACAAGGAGCATAAAGAATGTTTTCCACGAGTTTGGAAAAACTAATATTATTGTTTTGAAGGTACGATATTTGTAGTGTTGTTCATACCCTAATTTATTAGCAACAACTAACAAGTTATTTTGTTTTTTCACTTGTCAGATTCTATGATCATGAGTAAGTTTTTTTACAACACTATAGTAAAATATTGTTTATGTATGCGGATGTTGTGAGAGTTGAGAAGAAAAAAGAGATATAGTACTTATAGTTGGGCATATCAGTGATCTGATCTTCAGAAAAATTCTGAAACCGAAATAGCTAAGAATCAGTCAAGAAAAGAAGAAAACTAAAAATTCAGATGCAAAGAAAAGTCGCAATTTCAACTTTTAGTTTTCCTCTTCTTTGAATACTGAATTAATCAAAATTGACCAAGATATAGATCTTACACCAATATTAGAACTTGTAGATGCCCATACTACTTCAAGAGATGATGTTGATGAGAGTCACATTGTATGATCTTACCAAGAGAAAAGCTAGATGATTTTCTTTTAGGAGCAATAGAAAGAGGTAGGCATCTAATAGAACCTTAAGTCTCCTTGTTTTAAAGAGTGTAACAAATAAAAAATCTTATTGTATCAAAATCTTACTGTTAATAATTTTTAAAAATTATTATAAAAACCATATTTGTGCTGTATCAAAAATAAAAATCATATTTAATTGAGAAACTAAAAATCCCTCCGACATATCAAATCCGAGGCATCGGGATATCTTCACATCGGTACAGAGATGGACGGCGTAGAAGGCAGCGGAATACGGCTGAGCAAAAGATTCAATGATGGAAAGGTCACCGGCGGTAGTCTAGAGGTCGATTACAAGACTAAATCCGGTACTGCTTGGAGTCACTCGTTTCTGAATCAGAAGCCATGGCATCCGCTTTCTTATCCTAACCAGCGCCGCAAATGGATCGCCGAGCAGACCAACGCCCAACACGATCGCCGAGCCGAAGAGGTGGCTCGGGAGGTACGCATCTTTCACGGTCTCGAATTTTCTCGTTTAATTATGATTGAATCAATCCGTGTTTTCCCTTACATCCCTGTTTTCGTGGATTTGCAGTTTGCGCAAGAGCAGGAATTCTTCAAACAGGCGGCTCTCATCTCGAAGAAAGAAAGAGAGAAGGTTAGTCTTCCTTAACCCTGATTAGGGTTTATGTTATTCAGATCTTGTATTGAGTACCGTAGGTGGTTTCGAATTCTCAGAACAACTTTGGCTCACTCGTGCCCTAATGCTTCAGATTAGGGTTTCTGTAATTTGGTGACTATAGTTCTGAAATCTACTATCATTCTTAGTCTGGATTTTGTATATGCTTGTTGCTGACTCTCACCAATATGAATCTGTTCGAAGTATTGACTCAACTCTTTGGTCTTTAGGTAGATGTAAAAATCTTTAAAAGCATTGAAATTTGATGAACTAGTTGTTGATTCTTAGTTCTGTGTTTCCTGATATTGATTTTTGAGCTTAATGCGCAGATCGAAACAATGAAAGCCGTAAGTTTCATGTATATTCGCCCACCTGGCTATGACCCTGAAAGTGCTAAAGCAGCAGAATACGCCGATGAGACTAAAAAAGAAGGTCAGGGTACTTCGACTCAGGATCCAATGGCAGATGAAAATGATGGTTCTAGGTATGTTGAGGAAAACAGATATTTGGTTTGACAAATTATCGCTAGGATGTTGTTAAGAGAACTGTTTCTTAATGCGGTGCAGACCTGCAGAACCAGTGGCAGGTCAGGAGAAGAAGAAACGACGACCAAAAGATGTTTTTGGGCGTGCTCTTCCTACTGAAGAAGAATTCGACGTCCTTAAAAATGCACCAAGGTATGTCACTCTTTTAAAATCTGTTGTTAATTAAGTATTCAAGATTCATTGTGGGAATTTCTGAGTGATTTGGATTGTGCAGGCATGAGACGGGTCTTCCCGGGAGAGTAAAACCGTTTGCAGTTGAAGTGCGTAATGTGAAATGTCTGAGATGTGGAAACTTTGGGCATCAAAGTGGTGATCGTGATTGTCCATTAAAGGATGCAGTGATGCCAAATGAAGAACTTCGATTGAAAAGAGATGATCCATTGACTACTATCATTGCACATACAGATCCTGGCGAGGTTTGATCTTTATTTCTCATAATTCTCATCTTTTATCACCTAATAGACATAGTTTTGAAAATTGAATGTTGGGTTTATGTATCGTTAACCGGAAATGCTGTCTTAACTTTTTTGCAGCCTCTGAAGTGGGAATTGAAACAAAAGCCAGGCTTGAGTCCTCCTCGTGGTGGTTTTGATCCTGACGATCCAAATCAACAAATTGTCGCTGAAGATATATTTGACGAATATGGAGGTGATGTATTTTCTTGATTCCTTCTTTTCATAAGTCTCATCATTAGACTGTATATACTAATTTTTGTTTCGACTTCTTTTTGAGATCACAGGGTTTCTTGGCGACAGCATCCCATTAGAATTACTACAGAGTTTGACGTCGGAAAAGAAGAAAAAGTCCAAAAAGGATAAAAACCACAAGAAGCATTCGTCTCGGACTGTTGAGGAAACTGAGGAATCTTCCACAGGCTCAGAAGATAGTAGAGAGAAGAGAGGATCAAAGAAGCGTAAGAAACTCAAAAAGAAGAGCAAGAAGGATTATGATTCTGATTCACTCTCTGAAAATTCGGACTCAGACAGTTACCGCACAAGTAAGAGAAGACATGAAAGGCATTACGACGAAGAAAAGTACCAGAAACGGAAGCAAAAGGTGGATACACCTTCTGCATCATCTGATGATTCTGACTATTATAGAAATCACAGTAGTAGAAAGAAAAAATCAGAGGATGATTACAAAAGCCATCACAGAGAGAGAACGCAAGCTCATGAGAACGATCCTGTTTCAGAGAATAGTAAAAAACATGACAATTTGGAGTCTGGGAAGCTTCATAGAGTTGAGAAGAAGCAGAGACATGATGAGAGAAAACAGAGATACGTCGATGAAGAGTCCGAAAAGCGACATAGATCCGATAAGAAAGCAAGATATGATGATGTTGATTCCGAGAGGCATTACAGGAGTATGAAGGGCAAAGAGAAGCGTGTTTATGATGCATCTGATGATCCTGAAGCGTTTTCTGATAGATACAGAAGCAAGCAAAAAGGAGAATCTGATTTGGAAGTGGATCATAGAAGTAGAAAGAAGAAGCATGAGCTGTCATCAGACGAAGAAGAAGAGTCTCGTAGGCGTCGATACAGGACGAACCGGAGAAGAAACTGAGTCTATGCTTGCTTGTGTCTATTTTCCCGGACCACGAATTCTGGTTCCGGTCTGATAGTGATTGTGATAAATGTAACTTTGGTTTTCTGATTTCTTTGTGTAATTTGGCCTATTACTGTTTTGACTTAAGTTTGCATTACTCAGTCACGTGACAAGCGGGTGGGTCCACAATTTATATCAGCCACTTTTAGCACGTGAAACAACAGATTGTTTAAAACGACGTCGTTAGGAATATGGCAAATGAAACGATTCGTTTTAAGCGTTTCTCGTCGGCGCCGGAAATTTGGAGAGTGAGGAGATGCAATGTCCTTGATTCATCGTCGGTTAAATCGTTTTACTGGATTATCGTCTGTTAGTGCTTGGAATTTTCAAGTACGAGAAGCGGTTAATCGAAATGATCCGGTGGAATCACTTCTTCTGTTTCGAGAAATGAAGCGGAGTGGATTTGAACCGGATAACTTTACTTTTCCCTTTGTGGCGAAAGCGTGTGCTAGGCTCGGTGATATTGGATACTGTGAGATGGTTCATGCCCATGTTTTAAAATCTCCGTTTTGGTCTGATGTGTTCGTTGGAACTGCGACGGTTGATATGTTTGTAAAATGTATTTGTGTTGATCATGCCGCCAAGGTGTTCGAGAGAATGCCTGAGAGAGATGTTACCACTTGGAACGCAATGATGTCTGGTTTCTATCAGTCGGGTTACACAAATAAGGTGTTTTCTCTATTTCGTGAAATGAGACTCAACGAGATCTTACCTGATTCTGTGACTATCATGACCTTGATTCAATCTATTGCGTTTGAAAAAAGTTTGAAGCTTTTGAAGCCTGTGCATGCCTTTGGGATACGTTTAGGTGTAGATGTACAAGTTACAGTTGCTAATACTTTGATTTCTACTTATGCGAAGTGTAGTGATTTAGATTCAGCAAAGTCAGCTTTTGAAGCTATTGACAGATGTAACAGAAGTGTAGTCTCTTGGAACTCAATGTTCAAAGCATATGCAATTTTTAGTGAAGCATTTGATGCTTTTGGTCTTTATCGGTTGATGCTGCGTGAAGAATACAAGCCTGATTTGAGCACTTTTATTAACTTGGCTGCGACATGTCAGAGCCCTGAAACATTAACACAAGGAAGATTAACTCATTCTCATGCAATCCTTCTTGGCGCAGATAAAGATACAGAGGTGATCAACACCTTCATTTCTATGTATTCGAAATCCGAGGATACGTGTTCGGCGAGGCTTTTGTTTGACGGTATGCGTTCAAGAACATGTGTTTCTTGGACTGTAATGATAAGTGGGTATGCTGAGAAAGGCGACATGGATGAAGCATTGGTCTTATTTAACTCCATGACCAAAACAGGAATGAATCCAGATCTAGTTACCATACTCTCCCTCATTTCAGGTTGTGGAAAATTCGGTTCACTGGAGATCGGAAAATGGATAGATGATAGAGCAGATACGTTCGGGTGCAAAAGAGATAACGTTGTGATCTGCAATGCTCTTATTGATATGTACTCGAAATGCGGAAGTATACTCGAAGCAAGAAGCATCTTCGATAACATGTTTGAGAAAACTATCGTCACATGGAGTACAATGATAGCTGGATACGCTTTAAACGGAAACTTCCTTGAAGCTTTGGAACTATTCAACAAGATGATAGATTTAGATTACAAACCAAACCGAATAACATTCCTCGCTGTTCTTCAAGCTTGCGCTCATTCAGGGTCTCTAGAAAAAGGTTGGGAGTATTTCCTCATGATGAAACAAGTATACAAGATTAGTCATGGATTAGAGCATTACTCTTGTATGGTAGATCTTCTTGGAAGAAAAGGTAAGCTCAAAGAAGCTTTAGAACTTATTCGAAACATGTCAGTTAAACCCGATGCGGGTATATGGGGTGCGTTGCTTAATGCATGTAAGATCCATCGTAATGTGGAAGTGGCTGAAGAAGCGGCGGATTGTCTTTTTAAGTTGGAACCGGAAATGGCTGCTGCTTATGTAGAAATGGCGAATATATATGCAGCTTCTGGTATGTGGGATGGTGTTGCGAGGATTAGATCGATGATGAAATGGAGGAATATTAAGAAGTATCCAGGTGAAAGTGTGATTCAGGCGAATGGGAAGAGTAAGAGTTTTACTGTGGGAGAACATGGACATGTTAAAGATGAAGCAATGTACTTTGTGTTGGATGGTTTGAGCTTGTTTGCGAGAGATAAACATATATTGTATAAAGATGAGTATTCGGAACAAAGTTATGAACATTTTTCTGAGGTTTAGATCAGTTTCAAGGCTTTGAATGGTTTCTTGATTTTTTTGTTAAGATTTTTTCTTGCAATTTCTGGTTTTGGTTTTTGTTTTGCAATTTTAGTTTCTTACAACTTTATTCCATTCCTTTTGGATTTGACTTTATCTTCTTTAGTACTTCAAGACCAAGTTACTTCACTTCCAAAACCTACGAGATGAGTAACTTGGTCCTTTATCTCCTTTAATCTCCCCTCCCCGTGAACCACATAGCTTTTAATTCATGAAAGCTTCAATTATCTTTAATGATATTGTAGTTCATTTGAAATTGGTTAAACATAAAAGGTAGAGAGTTCCTGATGAACTGGACCAAGAATGGCTATGAACTCCTATTTTCAAAGTCGTTAACTTTGGTGCCAAGTTAGACATATCCGTCACATGATTATGGATTGGCTGAGAGTAGTCAAACTTTTTCGTAGTAAGTTTATTCATGAGGCTTTCTACAATTGACTTGTCAGTCAAAATCAAATTCAACTGTGAACAATCTTTCATTTTCTTTATGAACTCCCTTACTTTCTTTTTCTTAGGCATAGATGATTTTATACTTTATCCATTGTCATCCTCATGAGATTCAAGTTTCGCCTGTTTGATTGCTCTCAAGTCTCAGTGGTGAGACTTTTCATCTTCATAACTACAGTAGTGGTTGTTCCTCATCTATGAGATTGAGTCATTACTTCCATTGAAAACCGGATCTGTTCAGACCATTTCTGATAATTTAGCCCATTATAGTTTACAACAGAATTAGCTAATGCAAACAAATTTGATGAAACTAGAAGCATTTATACATGTTTATACATTAGTGTTTTGAAACTTTAATTCATATTTATAAAAGGTATTTTAAAACATGAATTTAAACAACTTTGGGCAATCTTAAACACAAATAATTTCGCTAAGTTAACACTTTTATAATTAATCAAATTACACAAGTTAAGTAAGCATACAACCTTTGGATATACATACTACCAGCCATAGTGTAAATGATTAATCATTTTCATATAACTAACTATATTCAATGACACACCTTTGGATGATCTCCTAAAATATACATAATAAAACAATTGATCATTTAAAATAGGTATCTTATTTAAACTTTTATCTCATTTAAAACATCTTTTTGATTATGGTCAATCAATAAAAAATTATTTTTCAATGCATACATGTTATAAACATTAAAAGATGTAATAGATATCTCTATTTTGTATTAATATTCTATAACAAAGGAAATGAATAAAGATTGTATGACTCAAATCGTAAATATTATACATCAATCAAATAAGTAGTAATAGACAATGCCCAAAGTGGAATACATGAAAAATTTTGGCAATTACTTCGAAAGGATAGAAAATTCTTTCACTAATCTTTTCAATTATCTATCTAATTTCGCCATTCACCCTAGCAAAATCTCAATGTCGTTCAGCATCATACAACAAATCAGCGACACATTTATATTATAGCTTGATCGCTGCAAAGGAGGTGGCAAAAATGATTAATGGCGCAATATGTGTACAATGTTTTATGTTGTGGTGTTAATGTTTCTAGTTCTTTAAGTGTATCACTTTCAGTTAATGTTTATCTTGTCAGTTTCTTGATTAGGAAAAATATTATTGTGCATAATTTAATTTTTGAATAACCATGAAACATATTTGACTTGTTGTATTTAATAAAATTTATTAATATATTATATAAAGATGAGTATTCGGAACAAAGTTATCAATTTTTTTTTTTAAAGTTTAGATTTTCAAATCACAATTTAAAAAAGTGATCAACTTTGTTGGGTTTATTCTTTAGGTTAATTTTGTTTTCTTGAAGGTGCAAGATTTCTCGAACCTACATAGGCTCTACTTGGGAGGGAGAGGAGCTTGTGAGTGAAGAAGAACCATAACATGAATCACATGAACCTCAAGAGCAACCAGAGGTGGTTGTGGAAAATGACAGCCAAGTTCAGCTAAAGGAAAAGCAACTAGAGGTGGCTTTTGGAGAATGATAACCAGGTTTAGCTAAAGGAAAAACAACTAGAGGTGGCTCTGGAGAATAACAACCAGGTTCAGCTAGAGGAACAACAACTAGAGGTGGCTGTGGAGAATGACAACCAGATCCATCTAGAGGAGGATGGTGTTGAGATTTTTGATGAAGGCAACGAGATTGTTAATGGAGATGACGAGTTTGATATGAACAAGTTTCTTGATGAGCTGCAGAAGGATGTAGACAGTGTCACAACCGAAGAACTCTTTGGAAGTATCAACGATGATTTTCCTCCTACTCAGTAGATGGACAGGTTTGAATCCTCATACCAAATCATTTGTGGTTTGTTTCTCTTCTTGAGTATTCTGTGTTGATGTATGTACTTATTACTTTGTTTCCGTAACTTATGTGTAGGATTTTGATGAGTTAAGGATGTTTCTTTTCAGCTAATGGATGGTGTTCTTCGTTGCTCCATTCTCTATCTCAACGATCGAATGGTGTTCTACTTTGCTCCATTCTCCATTCTGGTTTCATTTTTCTTTTTAACAATCTTTTTTAATTTGGATACATTTTTGTTCATGTTTTTCTGGATTTAGCTACTACGTAATTAAAAAAAACAGCTGAAATATTTTAAGAAAATACTATACATTAAATATATATCGTCTGATTAGCCGTAGTATATTACTATGTGAAATTCCCACCATAACTACAAAAAGTATAAGGTGTTAGGTGAATAGAAAAGATGTATATCAATCTAGAATAATCATTCAGACTTATGGGATATATGGTTAATGGTTCTTTGATATGCTCATGCCTATTGTCCTATATCAAAGTCATTTTTTGAAGCTATTAACAGATGTAACATAAGCGTAGTCTCTTGGAACTCAATGTTCAAAGCATATGCGATATTCGGTGAAGTACTTGACGCTTTTGGTCTTTATCGAATGATGCTTCATGAAGAGTTCAAGCCGGATTTGAGCATTTTTATTAACCTTGTTGCGTCGTGTCTGAACCCTGAAACATTAACACAAGGAAGATTAATTCATTTTCATGCAATCCTCCTTGACGTAGATCAAGATACATAAGTAATTAACACCTTCATTTCTATGTACTCGAAATCCAAGGATATGTGTTCGGCGAGGCTTTTGTTCGACGCTATGCATTCCAGGACATGTGTTTCTTGCATTGTGATGATAAGTGGATATTAAATAACATGTTAGTACATTGGATACTTTAAATAGCATATAATCTAACATTATTATTTGATCTTGACATTATTAGTAGGGTGCTTCACCTTCTACATCGTCATCATTGAAATCCGATAGATTACAGAGGAATCCGTCTGGTTCCGCATCGCCACCATTCTTGAAAACTTTGGAATAATTTCCTTAAAGCAGTTAGTAAGGATTGAAGATATACCCTTGTACAGAACGTTGCATCAAGTGATCAGTTTTTAGTCCTTCATTTGATTCGCTTCTTACTTCTTCGGAATTAGAGTATGAATCGTTTAATTTGGTCCTTTTAAGGTTTAGGTTTTAGGGTTTAGTTAGCATATGCTACCTAAACCCTAAACCCTTGTAATTATATCAAGATTATATGCTAAACCTATGAATGCTTGAATGAAAAATATGTATCAGCGTAAGTTTACTACTGATTAGGTTATGTGTTATTAGATTAACTAACAATTACCTTTTGGTTGATGAGAAGCAGTTCAACCCATATGTAAATTGTCTTTCTTTGTTTCCTAGTGTAGAATATAGACAAGAAGTTTCTTGTTAAACAAAGCCTTTTTGAAGCTGAAAAAAATCATTGTTGATTTTTCACGTGTTCACACAATAATTATAACGACGGATATTATTTCCACTATAAATCAAATCTACGGAGACCAAGTTTTAAAATTTGATTGCGACAAATGCCTCCCTCATGTTTCCTCTCCTTCACACATTTTGAAAAAGTATTAAAGGTTTTACTCTTTTACCTAAACAAAGTTAAAACTTTGATTATGAAAACTCAATGAAAGAATAAGCGAAGAACTAGAGTATACGTAATAAAAAAATAAAGGTTTTGTGTGAAACAAATACGATTAATAAATAATTGACGAACGACAAATGTTAACTCATAAAATATATCTAGACAAAGTACTTATTCGCAACAAGTTTAATTTTGAACCAAAGTCTAATGAAAAACTATGAATTTTTTTTTTCTTTGTTGATTATTGATTAGTTTCTAGTAGGGTTGGACATTTTAACCGAACCGAATTTATCGAACCGAACTGAACCGACTATTTGGTTAATTTAGTTCTATTTGGTTACCTTTAAGAAACCGATTGGTTCAATATTTTATATAATTTGATTAACCGAACCGAGCTAACCGAATCAAACCGAACTAACCAAATGATATAAGCTTTTGATATGCACACAACAATGGTTGTGAACTCCCCACCAATCTGAGGCATAAGTTATAAACTTACAACAAAATGTTCGAAGAATCTAGTTTTTTAGTCACTTAGTACATTTATTTCACTTGAAGTTTGCATGTATGTGTTTAAAATTAATGGTGAATATAAGTAATATAACTAACTTCTATTTGTTTTATAGATTCTCAATACCAAACTGAGAAGGATTACTTCGACATATGAAGAATAGGACAATTCAAATATTAGTTTTTTTGTCTTTGATTTATTAATTTGAAATTTGAGATATTTTTGGTTTTTATTATGGTTTTGTTTTTGTTTTGATTTTTTCTCTTTATTTAATGTGTTTACTTCTTTGACTTACCAACATAATCGAAATGGCCGAACCGAATGGGTTATTAAGAACCCAACCGAACCATAAAAAAAACTTAACCGATTGACAGGTTTTCGTAGAACCGAATGAACCGAACCGAGAAAAATCATACAAACCGAACGCCCATCCCTATTTTCTAGAACTATGAATTAATTAATTTAGATAATAACTAGTTTTAAAAAGTATATGTTAAATCCCTTATATAAAGCACAAGTCACATTACCAATTAAAAAGTGAGATGTGGTTTGTGCAATTCCTTTAGAAATAAAAAACAATACAAAAGAATTAAAGACGATCGCGGATGTTTCATTAAAAAAAAGACGCACAACAATCTTAGATCCAAAAAAAAATCCTAGACTTTTTCTCAATTAGCATCTCTCTCCAACGGTTCTTCTCCACACCTCCACGATCACCCCAACAATCTCTAGATAACTCAATTTTCTTATTTATATATTCTGCAATGCTATTCCATGCCCGTCCGTTGTTGTACAAAGAAAAATAACACATTTTCTCTCCTTAAATTCACAAACGCGATGTTGGAGACGTTTCTTCTCCGATGTAAATTACTCATTTTTTCATTGTATTTTCGCTTTTATTTTGTTCAATTTATTTGGATCTCACTCTGTTCTCTACCTCTCCTACTATGGCCTCTGTTTATCAGACCTAACACAGATGCTAAGTTTCTCTTCAAAGATCTTAGCGTTTACCTCTCGATACTTTTCTCCAAACCTGATCTCTGAGGGACGTAGGGGATAAATTGGCTGAAATATATTGAGGTTTCTTCTTTTTCTATCTAAAATATCTTTATCTTGCTTTCCCATATATGCTTGAAGAATCGTGTCTCATGGCTAATAATGATGTTGAACTGATGCAGTTTTCAATTTTGGCATGGGTGTGGAAAAACGACAAACAACCTCAATATATTTTATAGGAGAAAAAGTATCGTCAACAACTTCGAAAAAAAAAATCAGGAACGAAGAAGAAAGAAAATCACAAGCAATCAATCATATATGGAAGTAAGCAAAACCTTTTAACAAAAAAAAAAAAAAAAATCATATATGGAAGTAAATGTAACTATTATGTAGGATTTGATTAATTTTGATTTTTTTTTTTCCGTGACTTAGGTTAGTTTGATGTTTTAACTTTCTATTATATGTTAGAAGTTTTTCTTTAAGGATATTGTAATTAATACTTTGCAACAAATAAATATTCAATTACTATATTAAGTAAACATTAAGCATTATTCATGTTAATTGACTAGGCTCCCTTTCTTACTTATTAGTTTCTGTCAAAAAAACAAAAATTGATGTACAATCTCGCGCTCAATAATATGATTGTTTCTTGCTTCTTATTTTTCTTTTTCCGTTGCACTATATATCTATAAAGGTTATCTTCAGATTCATGTTTGTTTTCATGTTCGCAAACACCGATAAGCAATTAATGATGGTAACACCTACATGCAATAACTGTTCTTTTTGTTATGATGGTAATGTTGTAATTTTAGATAAGAGTTTATCTAAATAGTAGAAAATATTTCTAGGTGATTACCGTATCAACATTCTTCAGAATTATTTCTAAGCAGAGAAACTAGAATCTAATACTTTTATTACATTTTATAAAAATCTCACTCAACAAGAGCTCACTATTTCGATAAACCAATTTCGCAATGTCTAAGTAAATAATGCTTATTGTCACAAATGTTCTTCTCCAATATTTAATTGTGTATAATTCACAAAAAGATAACTTTGGCATTTAGCTTATATATATATATATTTCACGTAGGCATATTGATTTAAGTAAAACCCATTTAATTTATAACATGACAACATCAACAAAATCATCTAATTTTATAGAAAACTATTCAGTCGCAAAATTACTACTGATTACCAGCTGACTGTATTGCTTGCTAAATACTGACTAATTTACGAATATTTTAAATTGATCACAAACCAGTCATAAATCAGTATCGAATTAGTCGACAAATTTATCGACGAGAATAGCGAAAATCCTATTTTGATGTAGTACTTTTTTCTAGAGTTTCGATTTCCAACTCTTTTGGAGGATGAATTTTTTGATATGCCATGTCTTCCATATCATACTTAAAGTAATGGCAAATAAAATAATTAGTTTTGAATATTAAAATTGAAAAATTGTTTCAATTATTAAGCGAAAAAAACAATGAAATTAACCAGAAAAGAAAATTTTTTAGAGATCAAAGGAAAGGAAAAACAATGATAATGTGGCAATGAGAAAAAGGAAATTGAAAAATAATGAAGTTCACCACAAACGAACGGGTGAGTACAAATCTCGCAATTTTTTTATGTGATTTTGCTTAAAACCCCAAATCTTTTTTGTTGCGAAATTCTTAGCGGCTCTATCTTGTCCGAGTCGAGTTTTGTGTTTCAGCCATGAAACACAACGAGAGAGATGGTAACGAGGAAGAAGAGAGACGGGGAACAAGTAAGTTTGAGTTTGAATCGCTCCCTCATGATCTAAAGATGGTTATAGTGAGTAGAATGAGTGGCAAGTCTCTTACGAAGTTCCGATGCGTGTCAAAATCGTGGTCTTCCATCATCAGAAGACGAGGATTCATCGACTCGTTCTTCTCTAGGTCATCCTCAACGCAATCCCGATTTATAGTCGCTTTGAGTAACGGTTTAGACACCGAGGATGAAGAGAGGCTCACCTTCTTCTTGTCGTTTGGGGAGTCTTGTTCTTCGTCTTCGTTGGTACCAAACTTGGAGATGGTAATACCAGTGGGAATGTGTTCCATTAGAGAATATTTCGCTTCTCTCCATGGCTTTCTTGCTGCTGACGTTAATAGTGCGTTGATTGTATCTAACCCTAGCACGGAGCAAGCATAAAGTTACACATGTCCACCAGATTCGTTGGATACGATCCGATTGATGGTCAACACAAAGCATTATCCGTGGGTAAGAAAGAACCTAATGGTAATCGACAGCACAAGGTGTTAACACTAGGAGGAGGAAGAGGATCATCATGGAGAGACATTGAAAATACCCCTGAACCTTATCGTCTTTGTTCAGAGGGAGTATGCGTCAATGGTGTTATCTACTATGGTGCTCATAACTCAACGGGATTTAGTAATCCAGTTATGGCCTGTTTTTGATGTTAGATCTGAGAAACTAGGTTTTATCCAAGCACCTCACCCTGTCATTGCGATGAGAAACTTTTCGATATTTATACATTATAATGGGAAGCTAGCTTCTATCGTGAGAGACCCTTTTAATCGTTTCACTAGTTTTGAGTTATGGATATTAGAAGACGTTGAGAAACAGGAATGGTCAAAACAAACATGTGTGTTTCCTTTCTCCGTCTGGGATTCTGTTCCTCCCAACACCCGGTTGTCTTTTCCAGGAACCAACAAGGCTGGTGAGATCATTATCGCCCAAAAGGTCTTATCACCTAAGATTGGACCTTTCTACATTTACTACTATAATGTTAAAACAAATAACACCAGAAGAGTTAGGCTCCTCGGAGTTGGAGACAATAAACACTTTAGGCGATCTTATGGATTCGCAGACAAAGATGAATATTATTATGTCCGTATCGCTCCTCAACACGTCGACAGTATTGCCTCTCTTTAATAATATAGAATCCTACTTGGATTCGAGAGCCATGGCAAACTCTGGTTGTTTTTTTTTACATTTCTTTGCTGAGTTTGGTCTTACAAAAATAAAATTGTTTCTGTAGTTGCTAGTTGGGATGAGATTTCCTGACAAAGATGAAGGAATTTGTTTTCGGCTTCTTTTTTTTTGCTGTTTTTGTGATCAAATTCATTTGAATTCTCAACATGGAGATATTGTTATTCCGTTCGTATATAAGCTTTTCTCTTAATATATATCCCTAAGTTTTGAGATGTTGAATGACTTTCATTGTTACTCCTTTCTTTCTTTCTTTTTGGCTATCTTTCTTTGGATAATATTTCTACTTTTGTTTTCTCTTCAATGAGAAACGAAGAACCTATAACAAACATCAACATAGAATCAGAAAAAATCGAATACACAAGCAGTCTCGTCTCAATGTAATTATGGGCTCATGGCAAAAAAGAAAATTGTGGCCCTTTTAGTATAAAACATTTTTGGACTTTTTTGCATAAGTAAAATTTTCAAAATTTAGGATAAATCTAAAACCCACACCTCTCTGACCTATCCTAGAGCCGACCCTGTACAGAAGTATGATTATAATCAAGAGCCTGAAGCTACATTGTAACAATTACTAATTATAATTAATGATACGATCTAGTTTTAACCCTAGAAAGAACCGCAAGTGCACGGTTATGCAATTGTAGTACTTAGGGGTCGAATCCACAAAGACTTGGTAAAACACAACAATTTCTAGATTCAGACTAAGCTAAGCAATTAAAGATGTAATTAAAATGCAACAAAACAATTAAAAGAAACGGTTGTAAATCAGATGGGAAAAACGTTAAGCCTAGGGTATTCCTAAGAAGAATCCAAATTGTGACTAACATAATTATTAGGGTTTTCTATGAAGTAATGTCTAGAACTACAAACACAAATATGTGCTCGTCAACTTTCGCTGCGCGAGACACCTATATCTAGAGACTAAGGCACCGAGTTTCCTACGCGAACCTTCCGAATCTAAATATGCAATGAACACAAGTTGATTGGTTCACAAGATCCCTAAATCGAGTTTCCTACACTTTTAGGCCATCTTGCTCTCCTAAGATAGATCCAGCAATTAATAATACTTTCGCATCTATTAATTACCTAAAGGCTTAATTCCAGGTGATCAATCTAGAACAAGTAATTAAGAACAATCAAAGGGGAAGACTATAGAATAAACCCTAACAATTTAAAAGCATAAACAATTATTCATCAATCTTATATGGAACCCCTAGACCTAACAAGCAAACTATTCTAGCATGGTGATTGAAGCAAGCATCATGATTTGAATAGAAAGCATCAAAGATTCAAGAGTAGAAAATAAATAGGGTTCATATATATCTTCTCCCTAAAACAATCTCTCTCTAAAAACCCTAAATAAAATAAAGCATAGCCTAAAAAATGGCTTAAAACAGGTATTTATAAGTCTTTGGACGTCCTTGGGTCTTTAGAAAAAGAATTGGAAACTTCAAAGCCCATTAGAAATAGGAAATAGAAATTTCTTTTTTCTCTCTCGTCAATTCCCGCCAGATTTGACATGTCTTCACTAAAACGAGCATAAATCGAGTTTCAGACAACGAAAAGACTTGAAACCACTTGGAGATGAAAGCTAACTTCTGTATCTTCATTTTGATATATAGATAGTCTCATGTATCATCCGATAAGTGATCCTCGAATGCCAAACTTCTGGAACTTGGTTTTGTCTCTACATTTCCTCTTTTGTCCTTTTTGCTCCAAAATCTTTCAATTCATCCTTAGACCTATAAAACCTATAAAACATACTCTAGACACTAAAAAGACCCTAATAGGCTATATAAATATGGGTTAGAAATCCATAAAAATACGGTTATATCAATTAACATCTAGCATACCTTGTTCATACAAAAACACTAATCTTATATAGTAATCTTATAGCCAACAAACAAAACATGATAGACCAATAAAGAAACATCAACACAAAATAGTAATGAAAAGACGAAAAAACCACAAATGATTTGGTAGGAAGATTTAAACCTATGCATTTATTTAGGAGGGGGAAGAGGAGGATTTGGTAGCATCTGACCTTTGTTGACACTTTCAAAGACCTTTTTGATTGTTGTGAGAGTATCTTTATCCAAATTGAGAAACTGGTTCACGTCAAACAAATCGTCTTCGTCTTGTTCTACATTGTCCTCAACATCATCCTCCTCTTGCTGAACATCATCTTCGTGTTCCTGTCCAATATCAAACTGGTTGTCATTCTCTGGTTCCTCTTATTTAGGGTCATTCACAACCTCTTTTCCATCCTTGCTAATGTCACTGGTCACTTCATCTTCCTCTTCAGGAATAAAGATAATATGCCACACTGAGTGTCTCTAAAATTTGCTAGAGCATCTCACAAACTCAACCATCGACCAATCAGTTGTTAGTTCTCCTTTCATCAGCTCAAAGAGGCCTTCTCCCCAACAACTTTCTTGGTTTTATCCTTATAGATTTTACTCTTTTTACCCCTTGGAACCCAGCGAAGAGTAGTTATACAAGTCATTTACATTCAGTGAACATATGGTTTCACTCCACCCAGTATTGTACTTTCAAAGAGCTCTCCCATTATGAGACCATCTTGATCCTTGTTAACCAAATTGAGAAACTCCGTTCTCATCAAACATGTCGTCCTCAACCACACGTTCTTCTTCAGCAATTTGATTGTCCTCAACGATCTCATTCTCCTCTTGATGATCAGTTACTTGTTCTTGTTCATCAATATGATTTTCCTCAACATTTTATTTAATGCAACATGTTTTTTTTGTTTTGTTTGTAATGTCCTCTTTCTGCGCAGTAGATTCCGTAAGTAAATTCAATAACGATTATTCTATATATCAGCACATCAGTATAATGTTTTTGGAATTATGATGATTTTTTGGAATAAAGTCAACTTTACTTTAAGATAAATACAAGTCAAATCCTATTTTATCTCCCATTAGGATTGGCAAGTTAGTACTAAAAACAATGAAATTGACAAAAAAAATGGAAAATTTTTAGAAATCAAAGTTAAATTTACAAGATAAAAAAAAAATAAAGTGGAAAAACAATGATGATCTGGCAATGAATACAAAGAAAAAGAAAACTGAAAACAAAATAAAATAAAACATGAAACATACTTGACTTTTTGTATTCAAGAAAAAAAAACTATAAATACCTTCATAAATCACTATTATTCAACTAAAAATTTAAAATGTCTTTTCATGTGTTATTAAACATGAAAATTTATTTAAAATCACTTAAAATTATTTAAAATCATCTATTATTCAAATAACAATTTGTTGAAATCATATCAAATCTACTATTATCAAAAATATTTTAAGAAATTAGGATTTTAAAGACTACAAAAGATTTTAAGAAATTTTTGGAGATTTTTTTAGTTAAAAATACAAAGATTCAAATTTCATGGTTTTAGATGATATTATTATAAAATATTTTAATACAAAATTATAATAACTTTTTTGATATCACCCAAAGTTATCAAAATCAAAGTCTTGGTTAAATTCAAATTATTCTATCTAATTCAATTCCCCTAGATTTTTTTTCCCTACCCAAAATGCTAGAGTTAGGATTACAAATCATTATATCCATAGACAAGCCCAATAATTATATTAAAGCCCTTAAGTCCATCATCAACCATTTTTGTGATTATTAAGATTCTAATAGTTTTAGGATAGTTTGTTCGAACTGTGGAGAAATGAATCCGAGAATATAATACAAACACGTATATTTATATAATTTGTTAATCACTTTATTATATATTTATATAAAAAACAGCCAAGATAGAAAGTAAAACACAAGTCAAATGATTTGTGGAGGACCTGATGATACCATTGGCATTTCTTTATTTGATTTCCCCACCAATATTTCTTTCTTATATCAATCAAGTAAAGGATAAGGACCTTTTCCCTATATTAAAACAATTATTATATTACATAAAAAAAGATATTTTCCTTAACCATGTTCTTGCAACCCCGTGTCCATTGCGCGTTCCCACGACGTAGATATTTTGTTTATCACGCTACACCTTCTACTGTTACATCAATTCTAATTAAACCCATATATTTAAAAATATTTCTAAAACACCCAAATTACATCCACCAGTGTCCAAAAGACCTATTTCTCTGCGCATGATAACCCAAATTTTGTTTATTCACTCGTTGAAAATAAAATGAAGACTAAAATCTACGTCTTCACTCTTTAGTTTTCCATCTAACTATCTAAGTGTTTGTGGGTTAGCCACAAATTTAATGTTGAAGACTACAGTGTTCGATTTATGATAAATGTAATAATATGAGGACTGTAATGCAATAAAGTATAAAATATATAACTTCTTATACTTATTCAAAAATTGGTATAAAATATATTACCTTTTTAAACTTATTCAAAAATGGTAACGCGTTAAGTAATTAATAGTTTTGGATACAGACGTAGCACGCCTCTCCATATATACGCACTTCTCTTGCTTCTTTCTGTTCCAATTCGTTCTGAATCATTTCTTCGCAATTCGTATATCGGTAAATTTTCTCTCAATTTTCCTTTTGATCGCAGCTTTTGATCTCAATTTTATCTACGATCGTTCGTATTCCGCGTGATTAATCGAAGCGTATCTCGTACTGTGTTGATTCTGATTTTGATTTTGTATGATCGAATCGCGTTTTCTTCGTTTCCGAAAATGATCTCTGGATTTTTTATTTTGATTTCTGTTAAAGAGTAGAAACTGGTTAAGCAGTAAGGTAACAATTTCGATTTTAGAAAACAAATGGGGAAAAGTAATGATTCAAATCAAAATCATCCGTTTCCTGGCGAATTAGGTTTTTGTTTGTTCGTCGAATTTGCGTGAATGTTATCTCATTTTTTATTGTTGTGACTCGACAGAATTGAAATTCGGATGTTCAACTTTGCTTGATCTTTGAATCTGATGATGTATATCAAAATTCTTGTAGGTTTTATAGATTTGAGTAAAAGTTAACAATGGGAGGTGGTAAAGACAAGCATCATGATGAGCAAGAGAAAGGGTTTCATGGGTTTCCAGGAATGGGAGGACATCATCACCCACCTGGTGGTTACCCACCTGCTGGTTACCCACCACAACAAGGTTATCCACCACAACAAGGGTATCCACCTGCAGGATATCCTCCTGGTGCTTACCCTCAGGCACCTGGTGGCTATCCTCCTGCTCCCGGAGGTTATCCTCCTTCAGGCTACCCTGCTCCTCACCATTCAGGTATATTATTATCACCTGGCTAAAGTACTTTCCATTCAAATAGGGCAATGTGTTTTTAAATGTTGATGTTTGTGATGCAAATGCTAAGGATTGTATGAGTATCTGAAGTTTGAATGATACAGAACAATAACTTGTATATGTTGATGTTTTCTTTGCGTAAAGCTAGAAATTGCCCTTGTAGTTTGCTCTGTTATCAACCTGCTAGGTAGTGGTTTAAGTTTGAGACTTATAACAATAGGACAATAGCTTGTAAATCTTGCGGTTTTCTATTCTAAAGCTTAGGAGAGATGTGATTACGGTGCTTTATTCCGCTTCAATCGGTGTATAATTGTCCAAATATTGAACCTTTGAGATTTTTAAAGCACAGTGTCGATATATTTTGATGTTTATCTCAAAGGTTTAGTAGATTTATGGTTGTCTTCTCTCTGCGTTCTGCTACTTTGGAGGTTCTCGATGTAAATGCCTTGTTTTGTTCTGTTTCATCAGGACATTCTGGTGGTGGAATCGGAGGTATGATAGCTGGAGCAGCTGGTGCAGCAGCAGCAGCTTATGGAGCTCACCATGTAGGTCATGCATCACACAACCCTTACGGGCATGCAGGGCACGCAGGAGGACATGTAGGTTTTGGTGGTCATCATGGACCAGCTCATGGCTATGGTGGTCATGGTAAGTTCAAGCATGGAAAGCATGGAGGCAAATTCAAGCATGGAGGAAAGTTCAAGCATGGAAAGCATGGGAAACATGGTATGTTTGGAGGTGGTGGCAAATTCAAGAAGTGGAAGTAAAAAAGCCTAACCGATAGTGTTTTCTAATAATCACTCATCCAAATATTTACATTTTAACTAAGTCGGTTTAGAGATCGCTGGTTCGAGGGAAATAAGTGGAGTGTAATAATAGTATAAGACCTTAATGGTATTCTGCAGAAGAGGTTTCTTTTAATCTCTCAATATAGCAGATGCTTTGAAAACTATGTTTATAATTTGGTTCTGTAATGACAGTTTGTGTTTGTTTTTTGCTTCTTTCGTTTTCTTCCTTTTTAAAATATTTTTCTTTATGTTTGATGATTTGATGTTGTTGAGGTTCTCAAAAGTGTAGATCAGTATCTTTTCCTTGTTCTTTTTTTGTTTATTGCCTTTATTTTTGGTTACTTGCTATGAACTCGAAAGTACTTATGGTAATCTCCTGTTGTTAATAATTTTTGAATAACGTATATAATCACTTGTACGCATAATCACAAACCTTATAGTGATAACACTTAACCGGATTCCAATGTCACATTATATGAGAAGTCCTTCGTAATAAAACCGTCATTGGTAATTAATGAGGTTTTTAAAACGTATATAAAAAGGAAGAGGGCAAAAAACAATTGGCTTTGGCTTCCCATGGAGCTTCCTATTTAACCTATCATAGAACCCGTTATCAAATTGATTTTACCCTATTGGGTAGAGGGCAACGACACCATAGGAAGAATCATTAGTGTCTCTCAACCCCAAAGCCAATTGTAACTTAGTGCATAAGTCATCCTTATTATATACTCG
This sequence comes from Euclidium syriacum, assembly GCA_900116095.1. Taxonomy (NCBI): domain Eukaryota; kingdom Viridiplantae; phylum Streptophyta; class Magnoliopsida; order Brassicales; family Brassicaceae; genus Euclidium; species Euclidium syriacum. The sequence goes on from FPAK01000009.1 coordinate 2,076,045, forward strand.
ATATTTTCATTAGGTGTTTCCGATGTGGGATATGTGATCCTAAACCTAATTTGAACTTGCAAATTCTTGTTATTATATTATTCTTGATCTCATTAGCTTTAACTGGGCTATGTGGCCGCAACAAAGCCTATTTGTTCTACCTGTTTTCTCTCAATACCGATCGAACAAAAACTAATAATATGGGAGAAACACATGATCTACATGAAGATCTATGTCGTTGTTATCCGTTAACATATTAAAATGTACACACTACACTTATCTATTTGTAATGGTTATAACTCAGTAATATACTAAACCAATATGAACAACCTTATGATTTTGAAATACATTCCTTATTTGAGCTATACCAATTGGATCTCTTTCTTTTCTTCTTTAAAGCTCAAACCACTCTCGGGTCACTTCTTCGTTGTTTTCTTGATCTGAGGCTATCATCATTCGTTTCCACTTAGACTTTTCTACTCTTTCACTCAAGAGTTTTCCTAAACCATTCTAAATTCTCAAACCTATCTAGTCCTAAACCTATTTCTTAGCTCTTGATGATGAGCTAGCGTCTACATGGAAATTCTCTCATTGTCGATTTCTCTACCCAACACATTTTCGAAGTTGTACCCGAGAAAAAGCCTCACATTTCTTACACAAGTAATGATTTTTAGAAAAGAGGTTTGGTTATAGGAAAGGCAGTCCATTTGGATTACCATAAGCGTGGCAAAGAGGTAAAAATAAAATTTGAATGTTTTAGTCTATCCATAAACACATTTGCCAAATCCTTATGCAGGATAAGTAGATTCGTTTAGGTTCAAGTTAATTTTGGGGTTAAGACACAATCAAAGTACACTTCAACAGTAAACTAAGCCTTCAAGCTAATTTAACCGAAGCATAAATATTTCTAATTTTCAAGATGACTAATTAATGCACCATGGTACAAATTCGAAATAAGCATGATGTTAGGTCTACGTTTTTATTCTTTGGCAAGCAAATTCTCATCATTAAGCCCTATGCAAGTACTATGTAATTGTAAAGAATTAAGGCTCAATCCTAAGCACATACAAATGCCAATACAACTACATATGAATTTTTTCTGTAAACTTTTGTAACATATTAAGATTTTTTTTGGGTGTTTTCTATGCCATATACGCAATGCATGAGACTGAAATGGTTTAACGGAATTTACAAAAATAGTGATTAGCGACTAAACCCTTCAACCGAACTTGATCACACCGTCCTTGGTGTGAAACTAATTTGAAGGAGGAGGAAAAACATGCAAAGTAAAAGATGCAATGGTATATACAATGATAGAGATTGTACTTCTTTTAGATAAAAACTTGGGTGGTGATGGTATTATTGGTTCATTTTGGTTCCAATCATTCATGTAACTTTGCATTCACCAAGCTCCTTATCATTTACAATTCTCATGAAGTGGAATTGTGATTTGGATTCCCCAATATCAACAATTTTCCTATTGTCCATTGATTTAGAGTACCTTCAAAATCATAAACTTTCCATAAGGGAGATAATAGACAATTCTAGGAAATTGCTGAACCTCTTTTAAAATTTGTGTCCTTGTGTTTCTTCTTCAATTACATTTTGGTATTGTTTTGTAAGAACATTTTCTTTTGCTACTTATGTTTTGCTTTTTCACTGTTTATTCCTTCTCAAGCTTTGTTTTGTTCTCAAACTGTGACTCGTGATCGATTTTCATCTAAAAAATGTAAGTGTTTTAAACTTCATATTCCTTCCTTTAAGTTGCCAGCACATTAGGATGACATGTTCCAACTTTTTTATTCATTAAATCAATTCGTCATAGATTGTTTTTAAGCATCATACTTTTAAAGGCTACATTATCAGGACACTCTAGTGGTGCAAATCGGAGGTATGATAGCTAGAGCAGCTGGTGGTGCAGCAGCAGCTTATGGAGCTCACCGTGTAAGTCATGTCTCACACAACCCTTACGGGTATAGAGGAGGACATGTAGGTTTTGGTGGTCATCATGGACCAGCTCATGGTTACGGTGCATGGAAAGCATGGAGGTAAATTCAATCATGGAGGAAAGTTCAAGCATGGAAAGCATGGGAAACATGGTATGTTTGGAGGTGGTGGTGGCAAATTGAAGAAGTGGAAGTAAAAAAGCCTAACCGATGATGTTTCTAATAAATCACTCATCCAAATATTTACATTTTAACTAAGTCGGTTTAGAGATCGCTGGTTCGAGGAAAATAAATGGAGAGTAATAATTATTAGTATCAAAAACCTTAATTGTATTCTGAGGTTTCTTTTAATCTCTCAATAGCAGATGCTTTGAAAACTATGTTTATAATTTGGTTCTGTAATGACAGTTTGTGTTTGTTTTTGGTTCTTTATTTTTCTTCCTTTTCAATAATTTCTTTGATAATCTGATGTTGGTGAGGTTTTCAAAAGTGTTTATGATGCTATTGTAGATACTGACCTTATCTTGTCCTTTTGTTTATTGCCTTTATTTTTGGTTAATCGCTATGAACTCGAAAAGTACTTGTGGTTATAATCTTATATGTTGTTAATAATTTTTAAAGAACGCGCATAAACACAAAAATTAAAATGGAGGGGCAAAAAACAATTGGCTTTGGCTTTCCATGGAACTTCCTATTTAACATACCATAGAACCCGTTTTATCAAATTGATTTTACCCTATTGGGTAGAGGGCTACGATGCCATAGGAAGAACCATTAATCTCTCAACACCAAAGCCAATTGTAACTTTATCCATAAATCATCTTTCTTATATACTCGATAATTTCATTAGGTGTTTCCGATGTGGGATATGTGATTTTAATTTTGTAACAAGTACAAAAGATTACGTACCTAAACCTAATTTTAACTTGCAAATTATTATTATTATTATTAATCTCATAAGGTGTTGGGCCGCAACAAAGCTCATTTGTGATAACTTTACTCGCTCTCTATGTTTTCTTTCTAGTGTATATCACTATATATCCTACCAAACTAATCATTCCTCTAATGGATTTCCCTTATTATCTACAAAATATCTTACGTCTCATTGTAATATTGGCGTGAAAATTGGGTGTGTATTTTATCAAGAGTCATTGGAGACTTGTAACCACATGTTCTTCTTTTGTGGGTATTCATCGGAGATTTTTTCATCGTTAACTCGAGGGTTGCTTCACCATCGATACTCTACGGATTGGAACTTGATTGATACGTTAATTTCAGATACTAGTGAAGCTTGTATTCCTCTATTTTTGCTAACGGATCTCGTATTCCTCTCTTCTTGATTCATCATTTGTTTCAAGCAACTCTCTATCATGTATCATCGACTTCCTGCATCATCAACCTTATAGAAAAAACCGTTAAAAACTAATTGTTTTTAGTTCGGACGGAAGGTGACTCCAAAATGAACGAAGGACATATTTTATGGTTTCTACAATCAACACTTAACAAAGTAAACTTCTAATTATGGGTTTATGAGAATTTTTTATGGGAAGAGCTGTATTTACGCTATTAATCTTAAAATTTGAGGGCACATAATTCACCTAATTATTAAGTAATGCAATCGCCAAATATACAAAAATCAATAAAATATCTATACGGTATTTATGATATCATGAGATTTTGTTGGGATCTTTTAGATCATTCTAGACGTCCCTCAAATCAAATAAACTCAAGGCGAGATGAAGTGAACAAAGAAGCTACGGCTCGAGATTAATCTGTGGGCTTGGACAATATGTGGAGTTATAGGGTTGAAGTAAAATCAAGCATCGGGTGAGTTGTGGAAAAAATCAACTGAGCACATCGGGTTCAACGCTGTGACACGACCATAAAAAACAGGTATACACCATTCCACCATAATAAAGCATCCGTTCTCACAAGCCGGGCTTGATTTCTTGGTCTTTAAAGTATTGTTACTTAATCCATTAGTATTTTCAATTTTGGATCAAACCTAATACTAACAAAGTCTGATCGCTAACTTAAAAAGTACTTATGGTAATCTTATGTTGTTAATAATACTTAAGGAACGCATATTTTAACTTGCACGCATAAACACGAAAACTAAAATGGAGGGGTTGGACTTTAAGGACTCAGCCCAAGCTTTACGGGATAAGTAATTGTAGTGAATTGAACAGTTACCAAAACATAAAAACAATTGGCTTTGGCTCCCATGAAACTTCCTATTTTAATACATCATAGAACCCGTTTTATCAAATTGATTGTACCCTATTGGGTAGATAGGGCTATGATGCCATAGGAAGAACCATTAGCCTCTCTCAACCCCAAAGCCAATTGTAACTTAGTGCATAGCTCATCCTTCTTATATACTCGATATTTTCATTAGGTATTTCCGATGTGGGATATGTGATTTTGGTTTTAATTGTGACATGCACAAAAGATCACGTAACTAATTAAACCTAATTCTGACTTTCAAATTACACTATTATTATTAATCCCATTAGGTTTTTACTGCGTTTTTGGGCCGCAACAAAGCCCAATTTTGATAAACTCACTTGATCTACCTGTTTTCTCTCTTAATCACTATATCCTACCCATAAACACATTTTCCAAATATTTATGCAAGATACGTAGATTCGCTTAGGTTCAAGTCAATATTGGGGTTAAGACACAATCAAATCACACTTCAACACTAGACTAAGCCTTCAAGCTAATTTAACCAAAGCATGACCCTTTCTAATTTTCAAGATGGTTCATGGTATAATTAGCAAGAAGCAATATATTAGGTCTAAAAAAAAAGAAAAAAAATATTAGGTCTACGTTTTTATTATTTGGCAAAAAAATTCTCATCATAAAGCCCTATGCAAGTGCTATGTAATTCTAAATGAATCAAGGCTCAATCCTAAGCACATACAAAATGCCAATACAACTACATATGAATTTCTTTTGTAAATTTTTTAAAAATATTTAGATTTTTTTGGATGTTTTCTATGCCTTATACGCAATGCATGAGGCTGAAATGGTTGAAGGGAATTCACAAAAATCATGATTAGCAACTAAACCCTTCAACCGAACTTGATCACACCGTCCTTGGTGTGAAACTAATTCGAAGGAGGAGGAAAAACATGCAAAGTAAAAGATGGGGCTAAAAAATGCAATGGAATATACAATAATAGAGATTGTACTTTCTTTTTAGCTAAAAACTTGGGTGAATGGTGATGGTATTCTTGGTCCATTTTGGTTACAATCATTCATGTAACTTTGCATTCACCAAGCTCTTTATCATTTACAATTCTTATGAAGTGGAATTGTGATTTGGATTCTCCAATATCAACAATTATCCTATTGTCCATTGAGTTAGTGTACCTTCAAAATCACAAACTTTCCCTATGTGAGATAATAGACAATTCTAGGAAATTGCTGAACCTCTTTTAAAAATTGTGTCCTTGTGTCTCTTCTTCAATTACATTTTGGTATTGTTTTGGAAGAACATTTTCTTTTGGTACTTATGTTTTGCTTTATCCACTGTTTATTTTTCCTTCTCAAGCTTTCTTTTGTTATGTGTCATGATCGATTTTCATCTAAAAAATGTACGAAGTGTTTTAAACTTACCATTCCTTCCTCTAATTTGCCAGCACATTAGGATGACATGTTCCAACCTTGTCATCAAATCTAATAATCTACCATTGGCGTTCATTTTTTAAATTTTATTTTGTTATATATTGGAACTAAGATTTCCAATATTAGAGATAACAAAGCTCGTGGAAGTCCATAAGCATAGAGAAATGTCAAAATCTTCTCAAGCGCATCCGATGAGTGGCGGTGACGGTCAACATAGTTATATCCATAACTCTTCATACCAAGTATGTTTTCATCTTTTATACTTGATATATAAATTAATAATGATTATATGCTACCATACATTATAATTTTGTTACTTATTGAATTTAACCATATTATGCGGTATTGTGATGGAAAATAATATTTTTAAACAAATCGATATATTATTAACTAACTAACATATGTGATACAGAAAGCAGCTATAGATGGGGCTGAAGAAAAGAAAAAGCAATGCATTTTAGGAAAACTCGATCTCCTGAATTCAGATTCTAGTATTCGTACTTTTAGAATTGCGGATTTTGGTTGTTCTATTGGACCTAACACATTTCATGTTGTTCAAACTATCATCGAGACGGTAAAACTCAAACAATTGAAGGAAAACAAGGAGAATAGCCTTGTCCCTCTCGAGTTCCAAGTTTTTTCAACGATCAACCCAAAAATGACTTCAACACTCTATTTAGCACTTCCAAACCGGAATATTTCTCGGCCGGAGTTCCAGGTTCCTTCCACGACCGGGTGTTTCCCAAAGACAGCATCCACATTGGACACATTTCCTATGCGATTCACTGGCTATCCAAAGTTCCTGAAGACGTGTGTGACAAGAAATCTCTGGCTTGGAATAAAAGTTACATTCATTGTAATAATTTAATAGAAGAAGTGACGAAAGCTTACAAGGTTGAGTTCGTAAGAGATATGGCGGTTTTCCTTGAAGCTAGAGCCGAAGAGATTGCTCATGGAGGATTGATGATTGTTCTAGGACCATGTTTGCCCGATGGTGTCCCCATGTTTGAGACATGGCAGGGTATTGTGGTAGATATGATCGGTGATTGTCTCATGGATATGGCCAAATCGGTAAGACATAATCTCAAAGCTTGTTGTTTTTTTCTTTTCTTTCATAACGTCATAGATTTTTTTTTTAAGCATTATACTTTATAAAGGTTAAATGTTAAAGCTATCTAGTATATAATTTACAGTGAGTCATAAGAGAAATTGCTAGTAAGAAGTTGTTGGGTGTTTTTTTTATTTTCTGTGTAGGGAATAACAAGCGAGGAAAAGATCGAGCTGTTTAACTTGCCCATGTATTTTCCGCAGTTTAGTGAATTGAAGAGAGAGGTCGAGCAAAATAGAAGCTTTACGATCGAGATGATGGATACTATAAGCCATCCATCGGAAGGTACACCTTTATCTAACAACTTCATCACTTCCACGTTTAGAGCCATTTTCGAAACGATCATAAAAGAGCATTTCGGAGAAGGTGTGGTCGATGAGCTATTTGATCGTTTTGCTAAGAAACTTGCCAAGCACCCAATTGATTTTAAAGAGTGCCAGAAGCACGTGGACTATTTTATCCTGCTCAAACGAAAATGAATGTTTTGATGATTACATGAAGATTTATGTCGTTTGTGATAAATATTGAACCTAAGATCCATTGGAGATAAATGACTCTTTTTTCCAGAATCATAATATGAAAACAACTTCTGCACTCAAAGACTAGCGTAACAAGTAGTTAAAAGGACACATAACAAGTTGTTAACTGCAAGGATCATGAATCCTGGGAATAATAGATTCACTAAAACGAATCGGAGCTACTTTATGTTTCACAGCTGCCACATATGATCAGCATCATCATCTTCATCCTCTGAGTCGCTCCTGCAGTCAAAGCCCTCACACATGACTTGATAAACTAAAGTATCACATTCGTCCACAACATCTTGGATGGTCAGTAGAGCTTTCTTAGTATCACTGGACTTAACAGAAAGAAACAGAAAGAATGCCTTCACAAATGACTTCAAAGTCGTCTTCCTAAAGAACTTCAGGATAGTACGAGCGTTTGAACGAAGTTGATTTAGACTTAGCTCCTCCGGGTCATCTGAGGAAGGGTGCACAACTACATGCATGAAGCCCAATTCCTCTTCAATACGACTACACTCTTCCAAAACATGGTTAAACCTACCTATACATTTGTTAAAACACCTGATAGTGGCCCGGATCTGATCTTTTACGGTTTTCTACAAGAAAAAAAATACCATATAAAATTAGATATTCTTTAACAAATGAGTAAATATATGTATATATGTTTTTACTTACGGTGTCACGGATGAAATGTTTAGCACCACTAAGTCTCTCACGAAAGGCTTTCAAATCTTTCACAAGAGCTCGCTTCAAATCTTCACCAACGCAATCTTGTTTCTCGGGAACATGTGTGCTGTCTGACATCTTGTGTGAAATTGCTGCATGATTTCTCCCTATCCCTGTATTGCTTCCATGTTGCTCAAAACCAATTGTATTCGACTTTTTACCAAAATATACTCCACGCTGATCATTAAGGTTTTCTCCCATTACAGGATGTCCAATTATATTAGACTTCGTTGATATCACCTCCAGTTCCCAAACTAAAACAGCCCTGGGCGTCAAAAAAAATAAAAAACTACATTGATAAATCGATAATGTACCTCTTCATTGTTGTCAATAAAAAAAAAATAACATTGAAGATTCTTTCAACCAAATACTAGTTTCATCTGCTTTTTTTATTTTATTTTTGTTGAGCTTTGTAAATCATTTTTGATGTAAATATGGAGAATTTTTAAGCTAGAACTTTCGGTTTACCTTTTCATCTGGACGACAATACAGGTGAATCGAGTGAGCCGAACAATTGAACCGGCTTGAAGAATCCCTTCTTTCACAAGTTTGTTGGCAGTAAACGCTGCAAATATGTCCCATCAGATAACAACATCCTTAACCTGTCCTTCATTGGTTCAACCGGATTCTTTCTCTGAACATGAAGCATCAAATCCGTCACTTGCAGCACAGGAACCATCTCTTTCTCGCTTGTCACTTCCCCACTAATAATCTTCCCGATGGCTCCCGGCGTCAAAATTACCTCCATCCCATTAAATAAATAAAAAACCTAGAGAAATTACCGGATCACTGTAGGTAATGTCCTATTGACACCAAACGATGGGTTATATACAAATACAACACTAGTTTCCTTGTATCTAAGATACAATTAGGCCAAGAGTAAGGAAGGAGAATATACAAATATCTTATAATGCCTTATATTGCGTCATCGTTAATGGTTATGATTTGCTGACGTAAAATAACAAGGCATGAAACCTATTAGCAAGAAAACTATTTTGTTACAATGACAAATTAGCTGTCTCTCCACGTGGAAAAAGTCCAATCGAAAATCATTTTTCCGTGTTTTATGTTTGTCAGTGTATACACCATATGAAATTATAGATAACAGTCTTTATCCTATCCCAAATCCTTTACTTGATAATATTTTATCTGGAGGTAAAGAGACAACAGTACTTGACTTTCATGTAAATAACGGTGTTCTATAGATTATAGTAAAAACACGATTCATAGTTTGATACATGTTCGATAGTCGTCTATTGCATAAATCATCAAGAAATTAATATAGAAAATACAAAATAAAAACCAAAATCCAAAATTATCTATGTAGAGAAAAATTGATAGTGCTTAGCACTAGCCCAAAACCAAAATACCTGAGAGACCCGAAAGAAACCAAGAGATTAATAATTCTCTAAGTATGAAGAAATTTATGGAAGAACTTTGGAGACACATAGAGAACTTTAGAGAACTTAAGAAGAAGGACACTCTTTCTTTGAACTTTGCTTGTATTTCACTTGCTTAACTTGTGTACAAGTACAACTGAAGCGGTGAGGAGGAGGAGTTTTTGGAATTCTGAAGTTTCAAATAGTTTTTGGATTATCAATTCTCTGAAATTCTGAAGTTTGAATGATATAGCACAATAACTTGTAAATGTTGCTGTTTTCTTTGCGAATGCTAGAAATTGCTCTTGTAGTTTGTTCTGTTATCAACCTGCTAGGTAGTGGTTTAAGTTTGAGACTTTTAATAATAGGAAAATAGCTTGAAAATCTTGCAGTTTTCTATTCAAAAGCTTAGGACAGATGTGATTCATGGTGCTTTATTCCGCTTCAATCGGTGTATAATTGACCTTTGAGTTTTTTGAAGCACAATTTGATATATACTGATGTTTATTTCAAATAATTTAGTAGATTTGTTGTGATTATCATATGGACAACTTTATGGCCTTCTTCTCTCTGCGATCTACTTTGGAGGTTCTCGATGTAAATGTCTTCTTTTTTTTCTTTCTGTTTCATCAGGCCACTCTAGTGGTGGAATCGGAGGTATGATAGCTGGAGCTCACCATGTTGATCATGCTTCACACAACCCTTACGGGCATGCAGGGCATGCAGGAGGACATGTAGGTTTTGGTGGTCATCATGGACCAGCTCATGGCTATGGTGGTCATGGTAAGTTCAAGCATGGAAAGCATGTAAAGCATGGAGGAAAGTTCAAGCATGAAAAGCATTGGAAGCATGGTATGTTTGGAGGTGGTGGCAAATTCAAGAAGTGGAAGTAAAAAAGCTTAATCGATGATGTTTCTAATAAATCACTCATCCAAATATTTACAATTAACTAAGTCGGTTTAGAGATCGCTGGTTCGAGGAAAATAAATGGAGAGTAATAATTATTAGTATAAAAAACCTTAATGGTATTCTTTAATCTCTCAATAGCAGATGCTTTGAAAACTATGTTTATAATTTGGTTCTGTAATGACAGTTCGTGTTTGTTTTTGGTTCTTTCTTTTTCTTCCTTTTCGAGTTGTGCAGTTGCACAACTATAACAAGACTTTGATAAATTGATAATCTACCTCTTTAACATTGAAGATTCTTTCAACCAAATACTAACTTGGGGATTGGGGAACATTACTTTCATCTGCATTGTTTAGGCTACATTATTTTGGAAGTTTCCCATAAAAATAGTGTAGAGATCCTAGCTTAGAAGTCTTGTTGGAAAAAAGAAAATTGAAGGACTTTACAATGACAAATTAGCTGTCTCCGCGCCGAACAAGTCTAATCGAAAATCGAAATCGTTTTACCGTGTTTTATGTTAGAGTGTAGATATATATACACCATATGAAATTATGAAAAACAGTCTTTATCGTATCCCAAATCCTTTACTTGATAATATTTATCTGGAGGTGAAGAGACAACAGTACTTGACTTTCATGTATACAACGGTGTTGTATAGATTGTTCGATAGTTTGATACATGTTCGATAGTCTCCTATTGCATAGATCATAAAGAAACAAATATAGAAAATAGAAAATAAAAACCAAAATCCAAAATAAATCTAATAAATCAAACCTTGCAGATTTAATAACTCTTAAGTTTTTAAAAACATTTGTATAAACGACATTCATGTGGCTTACCTTCTTCATCAGTGATGACTCATTAGACCTCGAATTAATTCTAGAAATAGCTATGTAAAGCTGCACATGAGAAAAACGGGTTTGAGTAAAAACGATATAATTGTCTCTAATATTTTTCTTTGGCTTTTATTTATCATAATAGTAAATGCAACAGTCACCGGCCAAGTAGGTGATAACTTAACATTGGATTTGAAAGAAAGGAATAACACCGTCGTTAACACTGTTAAGCTCATGTTAACAAATTAGTGTCTTGGCCAATTTGTTCAACTTGGCGGAGTAGTGTTTTAATTTTAAGAAAGTTCGGTATTTTCTTTTCCTTTTGCCCCTATTTATTTTCCTACCACGTACAAGACTTATTTTGTTGTGTCGTCATTCTATTAGCTCAAAAATGTACGAAGTGTTTTGAACTTCATATTTCATCCTTTTGTTTTGTTATATATGTGTCATCGTCGATTATTAGCTCAAAATGTACGAAGTGTTTTACACTTCACATTTCTTCCTTTTGCCAGCACAGTAGAAGGACATTTGCTTTCCAACCCTGTCTGCCATTTGCTTTCATCTTGTTTTTCTTTGGTTATAAAATGGAGCTAAGATTTTCATTATGAAATAAATAAATAAAAAAGAAAGAAAAATATCTAGTATTTGGAGAGATTCAAGCTTGTTGAAGTCGATAAACACAGAGCAATGTCAACATCTTCTCAATCGTATCCGATGAGCGGCGGAGACGGTCAACACAGTTATATCCATAATTCTTCATACCAAGTATATGTTTCCATCTTCTTGTGTATAATTGAGCTGAATACATCATTGAAATTATGATGATTATATGCTACATAAATTTATGATTTTGTTACGTGTTGAATTTAACAATATTTAATTAATTTTTTTTGTCATGAAATATAACCATAGTATGTCTTTTTCTGTACCAAATATATGAATTAACTCGTGATACTATATGATCAAATAAAAGTACTCTGTTCTTTGCGTTTTCTATTATTTTTTCTAACATATATATGTGATACAGAAAGCAGCAATAGATGGTGCTGAAGAAAAGACAAGGCAATGCATCTTAGAAAAACTCGATCTCCAGAATTCTAATTCTGATCTGAGTACTTTTCGTATTGCGGATTTTGGTTGTTCTATTGGACCTAACACATTTCATGTTGTTCAAACTATCACTGATACTGTGAAACTCAAACAAATGAAGGAAAGCAACGAGAATAGTCTTGTGGGGCCACTCGACTTCCTTTTGTTCTTCAACGACCAACCAAACAATGACTTCAACACACTCTTCACAACCCAACCTCCGTCCACTGAACGTGGATATTTCTCGGTCGGAGTTCCAGGTTCTTTCCATGGCCGAGTGTTACCCAAAAACATCATCCACATCGGACACACTTCCTACACGATTCACTGGCTTTCTAAAGTACCTGAAAACGTGTGTGACAAGAATTCTTTGGCTTGGAACAAAAGTTACATTCATTGTAACAATTTAATAGAAGAAGTGACCAAAGCTTACAACGTTCAGTTCATGAAAGATATAGGCGTTTTCCTTGAAGCTAGAGCCGAAGAGATTGCTCATGGCGGATTAATGATTGTTTTAGGGCAATGTTTGCCCGATGGTGTCTCCATGTTTGAGACATGGCAGGGTGTTGTGCTGGATATGATCGGTGATTGTCTTATGGATATGACCAAATCGGTAAAACATATTGTGATCGTTCCAAAACATGTTTTTATTATATTGTCTAAATGTTAAGTTATCTTAGCGTTGTTTGAAGGCTTGCTTAAATTCTTTGTTCCTTGTAGGGAGTAACAAGCGAGGAAAAGATCGAGTTGTTCAGCTTGCCACAATATTTTCCGGAGTTTAGTGAATTGGAGAGAGCGATGAAACAAAACAAAAGCTTAACAATTGAGATGATGGAGATTATAAGTCATCCATTGGAGGATATTCCATTATCCACCAACTTCATCACTTCCACGTTTAGAGCCTTTCTTGAATCGATCATAAATGAACATTTCGGAGAAGGTTTGGTCGATGAGTTATTCGAACGTTTGGCTAAGAAACTCATCAAATACTCAATTGATTTTAAGGATTGCCAGAAACAAGTGGACTATTTTATTCTGCTTAAACGAAAAATGAATGGTGTGATAATTACATGAAGATTCATGTCATTTAAGATAAATATTAAACCTAAGATCCATCAGGTCAGTGGATCAAATAATGAAGATACGTGATATGGAGACAAGTAATGATGGTTTTATATTGTAATTTTAAAATGTGTGTGGTTTTTAAGTGTGTGTCTGTGTGTTTTTGTATAAATAGGTGAGTCTTGATCATTGCAAGACATCCCAAATCAATTCAATAACATATTCTCATAGTTTTCTCTCTTAGACAAACCCTAATTCCTCTTCAATACCACTAAACTCCTCCCAAACATGGTTAAACCTATCTATACCCTTTTCAAAACACCTGATTGCGGCACGGATCTGATCTTTTACGGTTCTCTACAAGAAGAATGTCATCTAAAATCAGTTTCTCAACAAAATGATTACTAAATATATATAAAAATGATTTTACTTGCAGTGTTTCGAATGAAACTTTAAGCACCACTAAGTCTCTCGTGAAATGCCTTCATATCTTTGGAAACAGTCTGCTTCAAATCTTCACCATCACCATCTTCTTCTTGTTTTTCAGGAACATGGCCGGCTATGGATTAAAGTCCATAAAGTAAGGGCTTTAGGCGAAAAAATTTATATAAAAAAAAATTAGGGGTAATAGATGTACTAAAATCCTTTGAAATGCCCGGTTCGAATCCTATGTTATCTATTTTTTTTCTCTTTTTCACAATTTTTTTATATCAAAAATAAATATATGATTGATTATCATAAAAAAATAGATAAACCGCCGATTTTTTATAATAAATATCAATAAATATACTTTTACAGGCTCAAAAGGTATCAACCCTATGTGTCCCGTAGGCATCACAACAAATCACTCAATGGTCCACTATCAATCCCATCGATCTGACACGTAAGAGATTACCCCATTATCTATATTCCTTTTTCATTGGATTTTTTTTTTACTTTAACACGAACATAAAAAAATTGAAAGGATATGAAATTAATGCAAGATTGTGGAGAAATTCGAAAGGATTAGAAGCAATGCCTAAGATTGTTAAAAAGACTAGTGTTATATTGGTCGATCATGGATTGTGGTTTTGTGGGACTGATATGAGAATAAGGTGATTCGGTGTGCGTAGTGATTGAGATTGAAAGATGCAATGGAGATGAGATTTTGGGATGGCGTCTTGATGTTGTGCTTACAGTTCTTACTTAACTTTGATTAAATCACTTATACATTATTTACTTAAAAATAAAATATTTTAGGTTTAAAAAGAAAATAGTATATCAAACGAATACTTAGTAAATAAGAATTTTTAAATTACAAGTTGTAGAAAAAAATCATCATACTGTTAATCATGTTGCTCCGGAAAAATCTCACCCAAGCACTCGTCTCACCACCTTAGAGAGAAACCCCTAAAGATTACAAGAATATCCAAGAAAAGAGGGTTAAGAGAGTCAAAGAAAGCTTTGTTAGGGGTTTTGGGTTTTTATTCTCCCTGCAATTACTGTTTTTATTATAGTGGATTCTGGTGTTTTTATTATAGTGGATTCTGGTGCTATGTTCCGTTGTGGCCTAGATGAAGTCATACTGACTCACTGAACTCGCAAAATTTTGACTATTATATTTTTTTTGTAATCTTTATTTTGTTTGTTTTTCTTTGATATTCGTTGTTATAATTCTTCTAAGCCATTTCAAAACAAGTAAATTGAATCTCAAGATGACATCATCTTAAGTTTATGTCTGTGAAGGTATAAGTTGTATAAAGGTTGGGTAAAGCCTCAATACCTTAAGGTTGTTTCGGCTCGATCACCAAGTGATTCCGGTGGATAAGTTGGCGTATGGAAAAGTTCTAAGATAATGAATACTTTTACGGAAATAACCACGAGCTAAACCTTTTTCTATCTATGTCATACTTGAATCTTATATGAAAGTAAATGTTAGAAATGTAAAGATGACGCTTAGGTTTCAAAAACACAGATATGTTTGGATACGATATAAAGAGATTTAGTATTAGAGAATATATCCCACATCAGAAATTGGAAGTGAACCTAACTAATATATAAAAAGACATGTGCCAATCCATTATTATGATCAATTAGTTTTGAATTGAAAACCATGAAATATAACATTTAGTTTGTGTTAGATCAATTCATGATAAATCGAGTCGGACCTTGAAGAATTTTTTTCTTAAACTATATTTGTGGTTTAATTATATAATATAAATTTGTATATGTATATGTATATATGTTTTTATTAGAAAAGATCTAAATAAATCCGACTTCTAAATACATGTGGCAATTCTTTTGGAATGATAAATTCACAATATACATCTATTTTGTGGACATGTCTTTTTTTATATTATAGATATACAAAATTATTAAATATGATATCTAAAATGTATAAATAATAATAATTTATTTATGTATGATGTCAAAAAACACTGGCCATATATTCACCCTGATGATTGAGTACAGCTTTATAGGTTTGGTTCTATTCATTGTATTTCTTTTTATAGTAATACAGTATATATTTAATTCTATATATATTTATATTTATTTGTATATGTATATATATTTTTATTACCTTAAGTCATAAGTAAATTTTGGTAAATTTAAATTAAAAAATGAAAAAAAATTTAAATAAATCCAACTTCTAAATACATGTAGCAATTCTTTCGGAATGATGAATTCACAATTTACATCTTTTTATAGACATGTCTTTTTTATATATAAATATTCAAAATTATTAAATATGATATCTAAAATGTATATAATTATAATTTATTTTTTTATGATGTCAAAAAACAGAGGTTTGGTTATGTTCATTGTATTTCTTTTTATAATAAGAAAATATAGATTTAATTCTATATATTAGATAAATAATTGATTAGTGTAAGATACTCGTTCCCTTTTGGTTGTGATTTAATAGCCATTTTATTTAAATAGATGAGATCTCTTACATCTCTAATTCGGTAAAAAAGTTCTCTTTATAAACAACTTTCTCAATATACATACATACATTCGTTTCCTACCTCTCTCTAGTAGGTAGAAAAGTTTTCTGTTAATAAACTTTCTCCTAGTAAACGGAAAAGCTCGAAGGCTTCACCGTTAAGATTTCGTCAGATGGCCTGGGAACGGGAACATGATCCTCCAAAATGTGGTGTCGTCTCTCCTAGCTCAATCACTCGATCAAGTCCGGGAAGAAATCTCCATTGTTGGTCCCAGATTCCATCAGATCTCATGAGTTTGGTTTTCGACCGCCTAGGTTTCTTCGATTTCCAACGTGCTAAGTCTGTTTGTTCATCTTGGGAATCTGATTCAAGACAATCTAAGCCGAACAATCAGATCCCATGGCTAATTCTCTTCCCACGGGAAGAAAATTATTGTCTCCTGCTAAATCCTGAAGAAAAGGAAAAGCTCTACAAAACTCAAGATCTCGGTAACCACTTTGCGGAGAGTTTTTGTGTGGCGACCTATAGAAGCTGGCTTTTGATGGAATACAAGGAAGACAATATATATAGTCTCTATGTTTTGGATGTTTTGACCCGGGAGAGAATTACAGTAGGTTCGAAATCAGACCGGACAATCGAATATCCGGTGTTTTGGATAGATGAGAAAACCAAAGATTGCCTAGTTATTATAGGAGATGATGGTGGAAAAAACACAGCTTCTTTCAAGAAAGGATATTATGACTCGTGGAGAATAATACCCGAATTGTCGGGTATCGAAAGGTGTTCAAACATGGCGTACAAGGAACATAAGCTTTATACTCTCAGCTATAACGACCTCAAGATTTTCGATTTTTATGGTGATATTCCAGTGCTAGTTTTCAAAGTTAACGTAGGTGGATGCATGATACAAAGACCATCCCTACCACGCAGGGGTGGATGCAAGTTGAAAGGAGAGGGTGCACGTGCCCCCTATAAACTTTTTGAAACATTAATAATTGTTACCATATTTTATGAAAATGGTGGTTTTTGTCAGTGCCCCCGTTGAAAAAATTTGGTTGCCCCCTTCTCGCAAATTCGGTTTCTAAATCTTCTTTTTTAGATTTTTTATTTTTAAAATGTATGCACACTTTTCATTTTTAACTTATTTGTCTCTTTCCTCTCTTATTTAGATGCAATGCATTTTCAATTATATCAATATTTTCGTTAGTCTCTCTTGACATATCTTTTCATTTGAATATTTTGACTCATTTCTTTATTGTAATAATTTCTTGGTTTTGGTTTTATTTATTTCTCCATTGTGTTTTCTGTTAACAAACTTCTTTTGTTGGTTTTACCATAAATTTTGTGGATCTCATTTATACTGATACAAACTAATGAAAAGAAAAATTGTAGGACTATTAATACGTTAATTCATAGAAACTGCACAAAAAAATAATATTGTTTTATAAATACAAAAATGTAACTTTTGATATACTAATCTTTGCATAATATAAAAATAATTATGTATGTGCAATTTATGATGTTTTGAATATATTTAAGAAATGTATATTAATAATTTTGTTTCCGTTAACAAAAAAATTTCAATAGATAAATCGATCAACTATAAATTTTTTATATTTTTGTGTCTCCGGTAAATTTTTTTTCTAGATCCACCAGTGCTACCACGTTCTTTCTCTCGGACCTTAAGATTAATGTGATAGTCACTATATGTGGAGATATCTTAATTGTCAAGAGCACTTGTCCGTCACGGAGCAAAATATGGGAGTTTGAAGTCTACGAGATGGATTTGTCCATGGAGAAAAATTGGCGAAAATTTGTTTCTTTGGGAGATGAGACAATTCTTTTGGATTTGGGTATTACGGTACTTGCAAAAAACCTGGAAGGAATCAAGAGTAATTCGATCTACTTCAATGGTAAAGGTTATGGTGGGTTTGACGGAAATGCGATATTTATCTACAGTCTCGACACAAAGAGTGTTGAACAACCACCGCAATTTGTGTCTTCCTCCATTCCATTCTCTAATGCTCGTTGGTTCTTACCAAACTTCAAACGCCAATGATATTTTTTGTTTGTTTTTTTCCTAGGCGTTTGCTTTTAATATCTATGTTCTCCGTATTAATTAAAGATTTGGTAACATTATATGTTTGGGACTTCAAGATCACTGCTTTCTATATTTTATTTTATTTTGCCATCGCCACCCATCTAGAACCTTATGCACTCACTAAAATGACCACTGAAAACATTTTGACTATATATATATATATATATATATATATATATATATATAAACGACATAATCCATTAATATAAAAGATATATGCCATCAAAAAATGTCTTGTACAAAATGCTCAGAATCTTATTGCGTCAGCCTCATGCATCCCGGATGATTCTCGAACGTAGTTAATGCTCGGTTCCTTGCATGTTAAACTGGCCAATACGTACAATGAAGATTATCTCTGCCCAATAAGTGAAAGTGAGACGCCACAAATAAATTGTTAACTTGTTTTCTAATCTCCTTGGTCTAGATAATAGGTCTACCTCTCGGGAATCTCTCTTTGAATGGGAGATGGTCCAAAGCGTGTGGAAGGAACTCCAAGGTGCAGATTTCTCTCTACTTGACTTTACAGTATATATGGGTACGCAACTCAAAGCTACTTTGACACTAGCTAGCTGAAGCCACCGTGCTGCTTCCTTGAATCATGAACAGTCTTGCAAATAGAGTTCCATGTTCATAGTTTGATAAGTTTGGAGTGCAAAAGTAAGTAATACCTAATCTAGTGAATAACTGTAGAACTGTTGCAAGAGATTTGATTTATTTCAATTCTTGCCTCCAGGAGAGAGGGGTCATAGCCAGGAAATGGCAAGGGCAAGATCAGTTGAGCAAGAAAAGACCCAAACCCCATTTGTCATTTCATTTCACCCTTGCATTGTGCAAAGGACAATACTACATTCTACTTATCGAATCACGTGATGCAGAGACACAAACCACATCCCGAGATTCGATTTTGTTCTGAGATACCAATAAGCTATCAAAGAAGTAAAAATTCTTGTTTTGTAACCTACCAGGTGCTAACTGTTAACACAAGGCTTTATTAACATGGAACAGACCATTCATCTCCGTCTCTAACCTTAAGCTGGTATGTACTGCAACAAACGTCAGAAAACAAGGCATAGAAAGATCCGAGGAAAGTCAGCAGATATGGATGATGAAGTCCAAAGCCTTCCGGAGGTTTAATTTTTATCAAAAAAAAAAAAAAGCCTTCCGGAAGTCAACTTTGGTAAATCCGGAGACTTGTTGCTACAAGAGGCACATGTATTGTTACTTCCACCATACTCTCATCCTTTTCTTCTTCCTCGTCTATTCGATTGGCTGATATCCAACTTTGCATACATGTGGTGTTCGGGCTACTAATTAATAAGCAGACATTGAGTAAATAGAGAGGAGCTTTCTTTGCATGCCACATTGGGGTCATGACCACTTCAACATCAAAGTCTTGAATTGATCAAGTTCAATTCCAAGTATTAAGAGTCTTCAACATCACTAAGTATCATAATTTAACCTTAATTACATTTTAAAACTACGACTTTTGAACCATAAAAATCATTAGTTATGATTAGTCACATTAACTAATTATTTTAATCTTAATTACTAATTAAAATAAAAAGTATAATTAAATAAATAAAAGAAAGCAAAAAGAAAATAAAAATAAAAACTAGAAAGAAAACAAACCCAAGTGGATGCTACATCTTGTGCTTGTGTAAAATAAGAGAAGGTGAAGTACTTTATATAGGAAATCTCATGGACAATATGGAAAATATAAAAGATGGTGAATTTGGTCACCAAGTATTATGACCAGTTAAGATGTATCGATCGATACCCTTTAACAACATCATGGAGATGTATGGATCAACATCTTATGTCAATAAGCAAAAGGGATAGATGTGGTGTATCAACCATATATCGGTCGATACACCTGTCTTCTTTTTTATCTTCTCTTCAAGTCCAGAGCTAGCTCCGCATTCCAGCATTTCACGCCTTAGTTCCAAAATACACCTAAAACAACCAAAGAATACCAAAATGTACATGCACATGTAACATGGACTACCTAAACTTAAGAGCTAGTATTTACACCTTTAAGACGCCTAAAATGCTAGAATGTGAGGACTAAGACCCTACAATTGGTAGGAAATACCGTCTAAGAACGTTAAAATCCGGACTCATCAATGGTAGACTTCAAGAGTTAAGGAATGGAAAATCATTACATGTCTGCTTTTCCCTTGGGTACAAGATGGAGGCCACCTGACACCTTCCATGAAAGAAGGAATTGTGAACTTGAATTTGAGAGTCTCTTATCTCATGGATTCTCAGTCTAGAGGTTGGTATATTCTCAATTCGGGGAAGCTCTTTTACTAGGATAATATCAACATGATTCTAGCCATTAAACCAACTATAAATTCATATGAGTTTTGGACTTGGTGTTTTACAAAGTCAAAAGATTATTCAACCAAGTCTGGGTGATGGTTTGCCTCTTAATATGCAAATAAGGAGCTAATCCAAGAGGCTTCTTTCTCCTCTGAAAGAATCTGCATGAGAATTCAAGACCTCTCTGAATATAAAAGTCTTTTTCTAAAAACTCATGAATGGTGCTATTTTTGTTGGAGAGTCTCTAGCTAGGATGGGATTTAAGTGTAATTAGAGGTAACGAAGATGAAGACATTCATGCCTTATTTTGTTGTTCCTTTCCTCGAAAATTGTGGGTCTTAACAGAAATTCCCTTACAAGATGGTGGTTTTGAAGGAAACTCCCTTCTTTCCAACTACTTTCATATGATGGAGAAGGGGCAGAATCTCAATCTTCAAGAATAAACAAAGCAAAGCAAAGTATAGCCTGCCTGATTTGGTGTATATGGAAACAAAGGAACAAATTCATTTTCGAAGGTTTCTCTCCGTTTCCTATGAAATTTGTGAAGAAAGCAACGGAAGAAGTGACACTTTGGCATCAAGGTCAGGTTTTGGAGTATACTATAGCAGTTGTGGATGCCACTATTGTATCAATTGTGAAGAGATTGGAACCCCCTCCATTTTTCTCGTTCAAATGCAATATTGATTATTTTGGGATAAAGCTTGAAAGGTGGTGGGTCTGGCCTCAGTCCTCAGAGTTCATTGTGGTGTGGTCATTCTCCATAATAGAAGATCAGTTACTCGGGTCAATTATACAAAGGATGCGATTACTCAGGCTTTTTTTTTTCAGGACTACATAATCTCTAGCAAGTCATCAAGTATAGACAATGCCTAGAGCTTGGCCCTTCTATAAGGCCTTGTGTTAGGTGATTGTTTGTTTAGACTTAGAGTCTTTTCGGATTTGAAGATGGTTGTTGAAGCTAAATAGGCCAATAGAGAAGTCTATCTCATAGGAAGAAGTATCCTAAAGGAGAACTAGTGGCAATCTTATGTTGCTGCTTGAAGTTTTCTTTTTGGTCTGATCTTTGCGCCATGAACTGATAATTTGCTTAACATTTATGATGTATCGATCCTTTTTTTTCTAAGGACTAGTTTGTTTGATTGTGTCCCCTCTTTTTAGGCTTGTTTGGGTAACAGTCAAAACCATGTAATTGACTCAATTTCAACCAAATATAAATCTAATCTTTATTCAATATAAAAAATATTTAAAAAAGAAAAATAATATTCGTTCCTCTTCTTCCTCCTCTGTTTCCACGTATCTTCCTCTTTTTGCTTTATTCTCTAGTTTCTTTCTATCCGAGTAAAGGAACAGTCAGCGATCTCAGGCTTTCTATCGGAAATCATAGCCAAGCTTTTTGGTTTTGATTTCCTCAACAGTCGATTTAGGTTTCTCTTCAGATTTAAGTTTTTTGGCTTCTCTTAATTTTATTTGTTTTTTTGTGGGTGTTTGGTTTTATCGAGGATTGTAGATCCTTTTTCGGGGGTGTGGGATCTTTCTCTAATGATTTGTAGATGAAGGAGAATGCTAGGGTTCGGTTTTTAAACCTGGGTAGAAATGGAACGAGGATTCTTTTGGCTGATTCTGGTTTTTGATTTAGTTCTCAGCGTAACGAGCAATGCAGAAGTTGATGCTTTGATTGCACTGAAAAACAGTTTAGCAGATCCTGACAAAGTGTTTCGAGGTTGGGATGATAGTCTCGTTACTCCTTGTACATGGTCTCATGTTATCTGCGATAATGGTGACAGTGTTACACGTGTTGACCTTGGGAATCTGAATTTATCCGGCCAGCTTGTAATGGAACTTGGTGATCTTCAAAACTTGCAGTACTTGGAGCTCTATGGGAATAACATTACCGGACCGGTCCCGGAGGAGCTTGGGAATTTGAAGGAATTGCAGGGCTTGGATCTTTACTTGAACAACTTAACCGGTTCTATACCGTCAACACTCGGCCGGTTAAAGAAACTCCGTTACTTGCGTCTTAATAACAATAACTTATCTGGTGAAATTCCAATTTCTTTGACTGGTGTCTCAACGTTGCAGGTTCTTGATCTCTCAAATAATCCTCTCCTCACTGGAGATATTCCTGTCAATGGTTCTTTTTCAAGTTTCACACCTATTAGTTTCGACAAAACCGGGTTGAAACCTCTTCCTGCATCTCCGCCGCCTCCGATCTCATCATCACCTTCAGGGAATAGAAATATTGGAGCGATTTCCGGAGGGTTTGCTGCAGGTGCTGCAATTCTGTTTGCTGTTCCGGCCATTGTAATTGCTTGTTGGCGAAGGAAAAAACTACCACAGGACCAATTCTTTGATGTACCGGATGAAGAAGACCCAGAGGTTCATATAGGTCAACTCAAGAGGTTCTCGTTGCTTGAACTACAAGTTGCTTCAGATAATTTCAGCAACAAGAACGTATTAGGTAGAGGTGGTTTTGGTAAAGTTTATAAAGGAAGGTTAGCCGATGGTTCTTTAGTGGCGGTTAAACGGCTGAAAGAGGAGCGTACACAAGGTGGTGAAGTTCAGTTCCAGGCCGAGGTTGAGATGATTAGTATGGCGGTTCATAGAAACTTGCTTCGACTACGTGGATTTTGCATGACTTCAACAGAGAGATTGCTTGTGTATCCTTACATGGCTAATGGAAGTGTTGCTTCTTGTTTAAGAGAACGTTCCGAGTTTCAAGAACCACTTAGTTGGCGGAAGAGAAAGAATATTGCATTGGGATCAGCGAGAGGGCTCGCGTATTTACATGATCATTGCGACCCGAAGATTATTCACCGAGATGTCAAAGCTGCAAATATATTGTTGGATGAAGAGTTTGAAGCTGTGGTTGGAGATTTTGGACTCGCGAAACTCATGGATTATAAAGACACGCATGTGACAACCGCGGTGCGTGGTACTATTGGTCATATAGCTCCTGAGTACCTCTCTACAGGAAAGTCATCGGAGAAAATTGATGTATTTGGGTATGGAGTTATGCTTCTTGAGCTTGTCACTGGACAAAGAGCTTTTGATCTTGCTCGCCTCGCAAATGATGTCATGCTATTAGATTGGGTGGAAGGATTGTTGAAGGAGAAGAAGTTGGAAGCATTGGTAGATGTGGATCTTCAAGGTAGTTACATAGACGAAGAAGTGGAAGAGCTTATCCAAGTGGCTCTGCTTTGTACTCAGAGTTCACCAATGAGAAGACCCAAAATGTCTCAAGTTGTAAGAATGTTGGAAGGAGATGGTTTGGTTGAGAGATGGGAAGAGTGGGAAAAGGAGGAAAAGTTGAGACAAGATTTCAATTATCAAACCAAAAATCCTAACGCTAGTACTGGCTGGATCATCGGTTATTCAACTTCCTAAATCCAAAACGAATACCCCTCGGGTCCAAGATAAGATCTAAACACTAAATGCTTTTTTTATTATTATTATTTCTGTATTTATTGAGAGTTTTGGTTTATGATCCATATTATTGGTTCTTGAGTGAATAGCTGAGGACCAGATTGGGTTTGTAAATTTAATATAAAAAGGGATTTAGATGTTGTTGAAACCCAAAACCCAAATCAGTGGCTTGAAATTGTTGTGACCTGATTTCAAAACTATCATTCGTTTTCCTTGAAAATTTAGTTAATTATTTTAATCCGATAGGTAGTTATTTATTTGACTGAGTTTGGGCGAAGTGCAAAGACTAAATTTGGGCTTTCTTGTAACCCATTAGCCCCACTAAAGGCCCGAGTAAAGTTTAAATAGTTTCCAAAGTTAAATTAAGTTTTAGTTAAGTAATCTTCTCGTGACAATTAATCCCACATCGGAGATATTGAATGAAATTATTGGGTATATAATAAGGATGAGTCCTGCAATGAATTGCCAACTGGCTAAGGAGTTTGGGGAAATCATGGTTGTATCATAACCCTTACCCATTAGGGTACAATCAATTGTCAACGGGTAATATGTGATACACTATCCGTGTACCAAAGCCAGTTGGTTTTTTTGCCCTTCAAGGTCCATGTCCAATTTTGAAAATCTTATCAAGAAAAATGACCCTTCAAAAAATTACCTGGTATTAAAAGGATCCAAAAAAAATTTATATGTGATAGGCCAAAAAATATATTGGGATGGGCCAGGGTGTTGTGCTGGATATGATCGGTGATTTTCTTATGTATAGGGTATTGTGTTGGATATGATCGGTGATTGTGTTATGTATATGACCAAATCGGTAAGACATATAGTAATCGTCTCAAAACCTTTTTTCATTATATTCTCTAAACGTTAAGTTATCTTAGTGTTGTTTGAAGGCTTGTTTAAAAAATTTTGCTCTTTGTGGGGAGTAACAAGCGAGGAAAAGATCAAGTAGTTCAGCTTGCCACAGTATTTTCCGGAGTTTAGTGAATTGGAGAGAGCGATGAAACAAAACAAAAGCTTAACAATTGAGATGATGGAGATTATAAGCCATCCATTGGAAGATATTCCATTATCTACCAACTTCATCACTTTCACGTTTAGAGCCTTTCTTGAATCGATCATAAAGGAACAGTTTGGAGAAGGTGTGGTCGATGAGCTATTTGAACGTTTGATTTTAAGAAGTCCCAGAAACACGTGGAATATTTTATTCTGCTTAAACGAAAATGAATGTTGTGATAATTATATAAGATTCATGTCGTTTATGATAGATATTGAACCTAATATCCATTGGGTAAGTGGATCAAATAATTAAAACAAAAATATGTGTGGTTTTTAAGTGTGTGTGTGTATTTGTACGATTAGGTGAGTTTTGATCACTTGCAAGACATTCCATATCAATTCAGTAACATATTCTCATAGTTTTTTCTCTTATTAATGTTCTTCATTTCTCTTTCTTGCTCGGCAAGAAATAGAGCAAATCTCATGTGTAAGTTTTTTTCTTTCTTTCTTGCACAAGAAGAAATACTTGTGAGTGTTTAATAAGAAAATGAATCACAGATATTTCGGTTTATTTCAACATGGTATCTAAGCTATACAATGATTTAAGGTATCTATTCCACATGACATAAGCTTAAAACAAATTATGTACGTCAACATCTACTTTTTTAATTCTAGTTGCAATCGAATCGATTATCAGAGAGTTCCTATGATTTGCTCCAACAACTGTTAGATACTTTTTCTCATGACAATTTCTGATCAAATCTTTCAGTTGTAAGACAACATATCGTTCTTTGAACACTTCATTTTAGTCATGCAAGAAAGTGCATGCTTTTCAGTCTAAATGACCTTATTTTTCCCAATGCATAAAAGGAGCTAAATGACTTCTTATTTTTTCTGCATCATGGTATGAAAACAACTCTGCTGTCAAAGAGTAACATAACAAGTAGCTAATTGTAAACTAAACCGAGTGGGAGCTACTTCATGTTTCACAATTTCCACATATCATCAGCATCATTATCTTCATCCTCTGACTCGCTCCTGCAGTCAAAGCCCTCACACGTAAAGTATCACATTCGTCCACAACGTCTTGAATGGCCAGAAGAGCTTTCTTAGTATCATCGTACTCAACATTCAGAAAAGAAGAGAATGCTATCGCAAATGACTTTAAAGTCTTGTTTTTAAACAACTTCAAGAGAGCAAGAGAATTTGACCGAAGCTCATCATTGCTTAATTTCGCCGAGTCATCAGCGGAAGGGCAGCTACTACATGTATGAACCCTAATTCCTCTTCAATACCACCAAACTCCTCCCAAACATGGTTAAAACTATCTATACACTTGTCAAAACACCTAATTGCGGCACGGACCTGATCTTTTACGGTTCTCTACAAGAAGAATGTCATGTATAAAATCAGTTGCTTAAACAAACGATCACTAAATAATATATATTCATATACAAATGATTTGACTAACAGTATCGCGGATGAAATGTTTGGCACCACTAAGTCTCTCACGAAATGGTTTCAAATCTTTGAAAACAGTCTGCTTCAAATCTTCACCATCACCAACTTGTTTCTCGGGAACAAGCTTGCGCTCTGAGACTTGCTTCTGCTGTTGCATTATGAGACTTGGTATGTTCTTCAGATACTCTCTGTGATTCTCTGTGATGCCTCCAAGACCAATAGAAGTAAAGAAGTTGATTGCAAACCTTGCGTTCTTAGAATCATCTCTTGGGAAGATTGATTCCTGAATTTTTGGATCCTGAAGCTTCTCATTAAGCAGCTTAATCCCAAAATGCTGTGACAATTCCTGCAAACATTGCATAGTAGTAACCAAATCAACACAACAGTCCCAAAAATGAATAAATCTCCAATCTAAACCAACTCCAAAATGGTCAAATGAGTTTTATGGAATGTATCTAATTACCTGAAAGAGAATTTTAATGAAGATACGAGACGAAGAACTTGTCTCTTCTTCGGTTAACCGGACGTGGGAAAGAACACGGAAAGGGAGAGCATTTACGCCCAATAAATGAGCAAAAAACTTGGCAACATTACGCAGCTTGTTTGTTTCAAGATGATTGATCATGGAGTATTGTTGTACAAAGCATTTCTCAAAATTATATTCATAAATTATGTTAATCTTACAGAACCGCTGACCCAACAAACCGACGTTGACGCTTTGACCCATGTGTGGAACACGTGACAACTGGCAACTGTACTGCTGAGTAAGCTGGAAAGCGTTTTTTAATTTTTAGCTTTCAACAACATTTAAATCCCTTTTCAAAATAAAACTTACAAACCCATACTCTGGTCCTCATGTATTTCAATTAAGGACAAATAATATGGAGCGCATAAACTAAAAAACCCTCAATAATCTCATACATAAATATCGTGTTTAGATGTTATCTTGGACCCGAGGGGTGTTCATTTTCAACGTGGGAAGTTGAATCATCGATGATCCAGCCAGTACTAGCGTTAGGTTGATAATTGATATCTTGTCTCAACATTTCCTCCTTTTCCCACTCTTCCCATCTTTCAACCAAACCATCTCCTTCCAACATTCTTACAACTTCAGACATTTTAGGTCTTCTCTTTGGTGAACTTTGAGTACAGAGCAAAGCCACTTGGATTAGCTCTTCCACTTCTTCGTCTATGCAATTACCTATAAGATCTACATCTACCAAAACTTCCAACTTCTTCTCCTTCAACAATCCTTCCACCCAATCTAGTAGCATGATATCATCATCATTTGCAAGCCGAGCAAGATCAGAAGCTCTTAGTCCAGTGATGAGCTCAAGAAGCATGACTCCATACCCAAATACATCAATTTTCTCTGATGACTTTCCTGTTGAAAGGTACTCAGGAGCTATATGACCGATGGTACCACGCACCGCGGTTGTCACATGTGTGTCTTTGTAGTCCATTAGTTTCGCGAGTCCAAAATCCCCGACCACGGCCTCAAACTCTTCGTCTAGCAATATATTTGCGGCTTTCACATCTCGGTGAATGATCTTTGGATCGCAATGGTCGTGTAAATAAGCAAGCCCCCTCGCAGATCCCAATGCAATACTCTTTCTCTTCCGCCAACTAAGTGGTTCTTGAGACTGAGAACGTTCTCTTAAACAAGAAGCTACACTTCCATTAGCCATGTAAGGATACACAAGCAAACGTTCAGTTGGAGTCATGCAAAATCCACGTAGCCGAAGCAAGTTCCTATGAACTGCCAAACTGATCATCTCAACCTCGGTTTGGAACTGAAGTTCCCCACCTTGTGTACGCTCCTCTTTTAGCCTCTTAACCGCTACTAACGAACCATCGGCTAATCGTCCTTTATAAACTTTACCAAAACCACCTCTACCCAATACGTTATTGTTGCTGAAGTTATCCGAAGCTACTTGTAGCTCACGTAATGAAAACCTCTTGAGTTGCCCTAAACAAACCTCTGGTTCTTCTGCATCTAATACATCAAAGAATTGGTCTTGTTGTTTCCTCCTTCGGCAACAAGCAATTGCAATGGCCGGAACAGCGAATAAAAGCGCCGCACCTGCAGCAACCCCTCCGGAAATTGCTCCAATACTTATATTCTCTGAAGGCGATAATGGTGGTGTAGGAGAGATCGGAGGCGGCGGAGATACAGGAAGGGGTCTCAAATTGGTGTTGGCGAAACTGATAGGTGTGAAACGTGAAAAGGAACCATCAACAGGAATCTCACCAGTGAGAGGATTGTTTGAGAGATCCAAAACTTGCAAAGTTGAGACACCAGTCAAAGACCTTGGAATTTCACCAGATAAGTTATTGTTATTAAGACGCAAGTAACGAAGTTTCTTTAACCGGCCGAGTGTTGATGGTATAGAACCGGTTAAGTTGTTCAAGTAAAGATCCAAGTTCCACAATTCCTTCAAATTTCCAAGCTCCTCCGGGATTGGTCCGGTAATGTTATTGCTATAGAGTTCCAAGTATTGCAAGTTTTGAAGCTCACCAAGTTCTGTTGCGAGCTGACCTGATAGATTGAGATTCCCAAGGTTGACACGTGTAACACTGTTGTTACGGCAGGTAACATGAGACCATGTACAGGGAGTAACGAGACCAGCATCCCAACTTTGAAACACTTGGTTTGTGTCGGTTAAACTGCTTTTCAGTGCCATCAAAGCATCAACTTCAGCGTTGCCTGCTACTCTGAGAACCAAATCCAAAACCAGAATCAGCCAAAAGAATCCTCGTTTCATATTTATCTAATTTCCCAGATTTAAAAACGAAACCTAGTATTCTCCATCGTTAGAGAAAGATCCGCTATGGTTTGGACCCCTGAAACCACACAAAGAAACCCCAGAAAAAGAAATTCAGAAAAAGATAAAAGACCTGGACGCGTATTCAGACGTTGACTTAATCTGAAAAGAAACGCAGAACGATTATCAAGGAAATCAAACCAAACCTATGATATCCGATTGAAAGCCGGAGATCGCTGACCGTTGACTTGTGTTCTCCGATAGAAACTTGAGGATTAAGCAAAAGAAAACGAAAAAGGAAGCTACGTGGAAACAAAGGAGAAAGAAACAATCAGAGGAAGAATCGTTACATAACCATATTAAATTTAAATCTATCTTTTTTTAGAATGCTTATTGAAATGTTTTCCACGCTTATTTTTAAGAAATTATACATCTAGTTGTACATCAAAAGAGGACGTTATGAACTACTATAATCACGTTCTAAAAAATAATCACGTTCAGTCTCCAACTAGCTTCTCAAAACGTTGACGAACAGAGTCTTCGGTGCTGACACTAAACGCCGTCGTATTTAATAGAAACTTTACTGTGAATTGTGAATCTCCACCAACATCCATGGGTCCCATGCCACCTATTAATCCCCCACGTACAAACTCCCCCTCACGACTTCATGATTCATCCTCTATTTAACCACATACTTTTTAATACGTTAATTCAATGATTGGACCTTAATAATCAAATTTACATGAGAATCGTAACAAAGATACTTTTATAAATTAGTTAAGATATCATTTCTAAGTTTACATCTTCATATTTTGTTTTCTAAGCTAAATACACAACATCACCAGCTAAAATAATGTGTTAACGAAAAAAAAAGTTAATCATAACGCATAATACAGGTTCAAATTTTTACATTTTCAAGCTTAAGACCCAACTAATATGCGTTTAAGAAAAAAGTTAATCATTGGTTTTGCTATAAATAAACTCACACATCCCACTCTTCTTCTCACCCTCCTCTCATCGTATGATTCGTATCAAACCTTTTTGTTTCTCTCCGATTCTTCCTCCGTAAGGTACGTCTCCGAGTTTCTATGGCTTCCCCACGTCTCCCTTCTTAATTTATTTAGCTTCTTTGCTTTTCATTTCGTTTTCTTCTCCACGTTATTATCACTTGTTCTCGGTTCGCGTCGGTTAGATCCGGTTTAACTCATCTGGCAGTGACAAATGTGTCATGTGAATTTATCTATAAGTTTTTACCTTTACCTTTTTACCTCTTTTTTTTCATAATACGTGAAATGTAAATCTGTCAGTTACTAATATTATTAACAAGTTAATGGAATTTTAATTAATTTAGATATTAATCTCGATTGGTTTCTGTTTGATGCAGTAAAAGAAAATTAAAAGTCGAGCTAAATAATTGTGCCGAAAGTAGCCACCCCCACCATCGTAAGATTCAAAGAGCCCAACGATTTTTATCATTTGTTTTGCTGTAAAGAAGCCAACAACATTGCCCACTCTTCTTCTTCGATCTCTCGCTATCTCTTTTGTATAGTCAACCATTTTCCTCTCTTTCGAATTCTACCTCCGTAAGGTACGTCTCTGTGTTTCTCATCGTTATTACTTGTTTAGGTCTTACGAAGTGATCTTACTTGATTTTATTTTCTCCGCGATCGCTTTGTGAGTTCACCAGACACAGATTTGGGTATTTGGTGTTATTTGATTCGTGGATTTGATTTTGATGCTCGATCTGATTGCGATCTCTTATCATCTTTAAAATGATTGGTGATTCCGGACTTGTGTGTGTTAGATCCGATCTTTTAAATCTCGCAGTCGCAGCGAATAGTTGTTGATATCTTAATGTTGCATGTATTTGATCTAAAGTTTTCGGTTCTACTCGGAATTGTGTTTTTCTCATTCTCAATCATAAATACGGTCAAATCTGCTAATTGTGAAGCTGTCAATTTACGGATTCGTGTAATATCAAACTTCACCATCTGATAAGTGATTGTTGCTCTTAATTCTTTTACAGGAAAAATAGATGATTAGTGATCGGTCGGACTTCAGGGTTGAGAGTCGGAGATTATTTGTCATTATGATCAGAATGGCCTATCGATGGATTTGCAATCATCCCTTTCTTCTAGGCTTCATTGGCTTTTTGTATTTTCTGCACACAACTTGTCCTCTTTTGTTTGCTCCGTTGGTGTCTGCATCTCCTGTTTTGGTATGTACTTTCGGTTTGCTTGGAACAATTTTGAGCTTTGGAGAACCAAATATACCTGAAATCGAAAACGAACCTGAAGTTGTCCATGAGGCTGCTCCTTTTAGAACAGAGGTGTCAAGGGATGCTACTGTTGTTGAGATAGAGGATAAGAGTTTTACAGTAGAGACATTCTTGAGCACGGAGAAAGATGTCCTTGAGGATGGAAATGGTGATGGTGATGTTGACAGGTTAGTGGAAAACCAATTGAGTGAGGTTGAGGAAGATGGTCGTCCATTTGATTATAGACCTTTGGTTGATGAGACTCTTGATGAGAACAAACAGAATACTACTCAGGTAAGGTTTGAGGAGAAAGCATTTTTCTTTGAGTTGGGGAAGAGGGGAGAGAGAACTAAAGAGAACTTGATGGAAAATGGTGGGAGGGAAGCTTCGGATGCAGAACAATCGAGGAAAATTGGTGGATCTTTAAATGAAATGATGGATGATTTGAAGGAAGAACATATAGATTTATCTCCAGTTTCACCTTGGAGACCGATGAGGCATGAGGAGGATGAGGATGATGATGCAGACCGTGATGACTCGTTGGATTCTGGGTCTGATGGTGCAGAAAGCTCTTCACCTGATGCCTCTATGACAGACATCATCCCGATGCTTGATGAGCTTCACCCACTTTTACACTCAGAAGCTCCAAGTCGTGGTATTGCAGATGGTGAAGGATCAGATGCAGCTTCAGAGGGGCCACATAGGAGTAGTAGTGATGAAGGAATGGAGTCTGATGTTGACAGTGAAAGTAGTGAAAGTAGCGAAAGTAGTGAAAGTCATGGAGAAGAGGGCGACAATGAGAATGAAGAGGAGGACGAGGATGAAGAAGAGGAAGAGGAAAAGAAGGAAGAGAAGGAGGAGGATGAAAGTAAATCAGCAATCAAATGGACAGAGGCTGACCAGAAAAATGTTATGGATCTAGGAAGTCTCGAGCTTGAAAGAAACCAACGGTTGGAGAATCTTATAGCCAGGAGAAGGGCTCGCCACAATATGAGAGTAATGGCGGAGAGAAATCTTATTGATCTTGACAGTGCTGATATTCCTTTTAATATGCCGCCAATCTCAACTGCGAGGCATAATCCATTTGATCTTCCATATGATTCGTATGATGATATGGGATTACCACCTATCCCTGGCTCTGCCCCGTCCATCATGTTCGCAAGGAGAAACCCATTCGATATTCCATACGAGCCAAATGAAGAGAAGCCAGACCTGAAGGGTGACGGCTTCGACGAAGAGTTCTCCTCTCATCAACCGAAAGATCCAGTGTTTAGAAGACATGAAAGTTTTAGTGTAGGACCATCAATGCTCGGAGGTCCTAGACATGATAGATTACGACCTTTCTTTGTGCTAGAAAGATTAGCAAATGAGGGAACGAGCTATTATCCATTTGAAAGGCAGCTCAGTGAAGTTAGTGAATCAAAGGTCAGTTCTGTTCCTGATACTGAATCTGTGTGCACAATCTTGGAGGATGACGAAAAGAAAGTGGACGAACATGATGTTGATCGAGAAACCGAAACCGCTAAAGTTGATACGGCTGATGAAGAAAAAAGCCATTCGACTTCTGACCATGATGAAGAAAAAAGCCATAGCTCGGAAGATTCTGATTTTGATGAACAAGCTGATAGCAGAAATCTTCATCATGATGTGCCTGAGATAATACTGGGAAGTGCAGAAACATCCCATGAGCAATCAAACATTATGGAAGGAGAAACTTCTGATAATAGAAACCTTGATGAAGAGGATTCTAGTGATAGTGACTCATCTTTATCAGAGATAGAAGAAAAGACACCGGATATAAGTGAGAGTGAAACAATTTCGGAGCGGAAAACTGATCTTCATGAAGAATCAGGTATCTCTTCCCAGCCATCTTTTGGAGAATTAGAAATCCATGCGGCTGAAGAGGCAGAGGATGATTATCACCATGATGACCCGCCTGCTGAGGGCGCTTTCATTACAGCTTATCCCTCACTTGAGGAGTCGGCACTCAATGAACTTTCTGGCTTGGTTGATGATCATCATCATAAAGAACCTGTTTACGATTCAAGTCCTTCAGCTAGTAGATTCCCATCATTTTCTTCGGTGTCGTCTGATTACAAACCAGATCTACATGGAAAGAATGGGGAAGAAGTACAAGAAAATGCAGATAAAGAACATGAAGTTTATTTTGAAAGCATAGGTCCTACAGAAATACATTCTACTTCTGATGAGACTGAATCGAGGACAAGGGAAGTAGGAGAGACTAGCACGCATGTTACAGGAGAAGCAAGCTATCTCATCGCCGAGGTTGGAATTGATGGTCCAAAAAACCCAACTGTTTCAAGGTATGATCCGTCTTCTATGCCTTTGGATAAAAGTGAGAATGATGATCACCATTTGAATTACTCTTTGTTTGTTTCTAGTCAAGAGGACATGGAAGAGCTTCATGAAGAGGTGAAAGAAGACGAAGATACTAGAGCGCTAGATGTTAGTGCATCTTTGGTGAACTTGGTTTCTCATTCAGAAAATGAAGTCTTATCTGTAGGGGTGGTTGAGCCTACATCTTCACCTTTACGATATGGTGACACGAGGGAGCATGTGACAGCATCGGAGGAATCGCCTGATGTGGTACATGACATAGCTGAAAGTTCAGTGAACAGGTCAGTAGCTGAAGATATAATGCATGAGGAAGATGAAGCCACTCCTCAAACATTCAATGCAGACATCCCATTTGACACTTACTCCAATTTGTCTTCTGGAGCAGTTGAGTATGTTGAGACACATTCATTTAATGACGAAGATGTTCCACAGTCTGAACAAGATCCCATTCAGTCATCAATTTCTGATGCCAGGCAAGAAACTCACCCCAACCCAACTATGGATATCGAAGTAGACTCTATAAATGCCAGTGGCCAAAATGTGGGATCTGAAGATACAACTCCATCTGAATCAGATAGAGAACTGACTTGGGCAGATAAATCCGTGGTAGAACAATCACCTCTTGAATCTGGTGAAGATCAAGTAAGTCACGAAACTTATCTTCTCTCATAGCTTCACATCATTTAAACATTTATCTTTAATATACTCACTATTTTCTAGTGAACTCGTGATAGTCTATGTAATATGCTTACCATCTTACCTAATGATTCTTTATTGCAGGCGACAAGTCGTGCAGGTCCTGTTAGTGTGGTCTTTTCCCGAAACATCACTTTCCACGAGTATCATGATGCTCCTGAGGATTCAGCGGAGTTATCTTGTTTGACTTCTGACACATCCTCAACTCCACCAGAATCTCCTGAGTTCAAAACGCCTATGATTGGTGAAGGTTCGAGGACAGAGTTCTTTCAAGAGGATGTCCATGAGGAGCTCGACAATGTGGCGGAGCGATTAGATGAGCTTACAGATTTACATGCAATATCAACTAGTCCGTCAGAAATTATCACGGAAGACGCATCTGAGATAAAAGAGATTGATGAAGGTTTGTTGTCTGAACTAGACACAATTGGAGACTTTAGTGTCAAGGAAGTTGTGATAGATTTTGAACCTGGGTCATCTTCAGTAGGATTGGACCATGTCAACGAACAGACCGAGGCTCTGCCTGTTCTTGAAGCAAGATCAGTTGAAAACATAGAGTCTGCTTTCCAGCAGATCAATGAAGGATCTGAGGTTGAAGATGTCATTCTTCCAAGCACCGTGGAAGATCAGTTAGCTCAAGAAGATTATAGAAATGAAACAGACACCGTTTCAGATTTAGTTGCTGTGAAAGCTACGTCGATGGAAGATTTAGATAATGTTATGAAGGAGGCTGTTGTAGAGAGCATGCGCACACAACCAAATTCACCTGAATCAGAAGGTGTTGAAACCGAACCATCAGTGTCTTCTTCAGTTGAAGAAAGATCTCTTGATGTGACAAACGTTCCTCTGATCATCACACCTGAGAAAGAAAAGGAAGAGGAAACTAAACCAAAAGAGATAACATCGGCAGATATGGAGAGACTTTCAGAGCCGTCTGAACCAAAGGAGAGGATGGCAATGGAAGTAATCTCCGAGGAAGGGAAAGCTGAAGCCAAGGAAGAGAGTCATGAGTCGAAAGAAACTCTAGATAATTCGGTGGAAGGCATTGCAGAGCAAAAAGGAGAAGAAGTTGTGACTGAGGAAGTGAAAGCTGAGACAGCAAGCAACGCTGAAGCGAGTCTACCAAGTCTTGAGTCCAAAGAAACTCCAGATAATTCAGAGGAAGGCATTGTAGAGCAAAAAAG
Source organism: Euclidium syriacum (assembly GCA_900116095.1). NCBI lineage: Eukaryota > Viridiplantae > Streptophyta > Magnoliopsida > Brassicales > Brassicaceae > Euclidium > Euclidium syriacum. Next base: position 2,111,726 of record FPAK01000009.1, read on the forward strand.
GAAAGGAGAAGAAGCTACTGAAGTTGTGACTGAGGAAGTGAAAGCTGAGACAGCAAGCAACGCTGAAGTGAGTGAACCAAGTCTTGAGTCCAAAGAAACTCTAGATAATTCAGTGGAAGGCATTGCAGAACAAAAGAGGAAAGGAGAAGAAGGTATTGAAGTTGTGACTGAGGAAGTGAATGCTGAGACAGCAAGCAATTCTGAAGCGAGTTTACCAAGTCTTGAGTCCAAAGAAACTCTAGATAATTCGGTGGAAAGCATCGCAGAGCAAAAAAGGAAAGAAGGAGAATAAGAAGAAGATCAAGTCCTTCAAGTTCGAGTGAATCAGATTGAAATTCGAAGGTAAATATATGTTTGTTACGCGGTAATGATAGGCACCTCTGGTTTTATTTTTTTCATCAGAATGTGTGTTTTGTTTTAAAAGGAGGGGCAAGAAGAAGCCGCTAATCATTTTTTGGTTTTTGTGTGTATGTGTTTTCCTTTTCTCATCTTCCAGCTTTCATATTTATTGATTTGATTGATTTGTATCTCTTGAAACTATTTTGAGGTTTTTTGAGGGTTTTGATTTGTGACTTCAAATTATTTATGTATTGATTCTAAGAAGTGAAGTGTGTTGTTGTTTGGATTTTTCCTCGTTTTTGGATTTAATCATGTTTTATGGATTTGGTTCGGATTCTCTCTAGCTAAAATCTTTGTAACTTATTTAGAATGGACTCTATCTTTTAAGCTGAAGAGGTCTTTGGCATTTCATTTTTCATTTGTTAGTCTCTTAATTAACATAAAAGCCTTGTGTTAAATAATTTTTGAATATTAATATCTTCAAGAACAATATTTGGAAATAGTTGAAAGTATCCGGATTATTCGAAAAACCGGGTAAAAAAAACTATCAATACTACTCAAAAGTACCAGAAAATATTTGAAATACTTGGAACCCGAAAAAACAAGGGGAATTAGCGAGACTAGGTAAAAGACCGAAAAGAAGCTGACACTAACATTTGCACCGAAAACAAGTTTGAAAAAACACATAGCTACATGATTATAATATTTTATTTCATGTAGATGAATATGTATGAATTTGCAAGTTTTGATCAAATTTCTTTACCCAATCATTTACTATCTATATTAATTATAGATTCAATATTTTGCATCTTACATTTTATCAATCAATAATCATCCATAAATCTAAATAATTATACTCGATTTCAACAATAAAAAATAACCCTTAGCATAGCACAGATACATACCTAGTTGACATAAATAATATTTGAATCTTAATATCTTCAACAACAATATTTGGAAGTAACTAAAAGTATCCGGATTATTTAAAAAACCGGGTAAAAAAATCTACCAATACTACTCAAAAGTACTCGAAAATATTCGAAATACTTGGAAACCCGAAAAGACTAGGGGAGTTGACGAGACTAGGTAACAGGGTTTAATGCGTTTAGTTAGTTTCTGACTTTTTCGGATACTAGTTTGGGTTTGGATTCAGATCGGTTCGGGTATTTTGGAGGAACCGAACCAGTTATTTTGTCCCACCTTCGGGTTTTGCGTTCGTTTTTTCTCCACGAGTAAATTATAGAGTAATGTATATACAGAACTTTATAATTTGATGTGACATTACAACAAACTCAAACAACTCGTAAATAAAAGCATTGATTTCTTATGACTTGTTCCACAGAAACACATATTAAACAATGACCGAATCGTGACCCAGAAATAAATAAACGACCGATCTTTTGAAAACGTGCAACATCTACAAGGTTGAACATATTCGAACCGGTTTTTTTCGGGTTTGATTTTTTTTTCCCAGCTTGATAGTTTTGGTGACATAACAACATACTCAAACAACTCAGAAATAAAAGCATTGATTTCTTATGATAACTTGTTCCACTGAAAAACAATAAACAATGACCGGATCATAGAAACATTTACAAGGCTGACTTCTACACACTATAAAACAATCGGCTATATCCTTGGTCAGAGACACAAACCAAAAGTAAAGCTTCTCCATCCTGTAGACTCGCCAGATTCTAAGGTAACTTATCAGCGTCTCTTCAACTCCAGCTAAATGATCTTCATCCGTTTAACTCCTTGCTTTATGTTTAAAACTCTGTCCTAATATTCTCTGCTTTTGTATCAACGTTCAGAGTCAATGGTCTACTCTGGAATATTTTCAAAGTTCTGCAAATCCAATGGAGACAAGAGTTCTTCATCCATGGGAAGAACCGACATGCGGTCCATGTTCACAACAGAACTGAGTTCATACAATCTAGCTTGTGAAAAAGACCCCGCCCTGAAAGTATTTGATTCGTCTCTTCACCAACAAACCAGCAAAATCATCAGCTCACTCGCTACTCAAGCTGAGGCAAAGTCTTTATCCATAGACTCCCTCATGGAAGTCTACGGATTAGTTCTTGAAATGAACCAAGATGCTGTCAAGATTATTACCGAAAGCAGAGACGATGTGAAGAAGAACAAAGATCTAAGGTCTTTAGTAAGTTTGTACTTTAAAAGTAGCTCGACGACGTATGATTTCTGTAAATCTGTCAAGAACTGCGTCGAACGTGTAGAGAAAAGTCAAGTGATCATTCAGCTTGCAGTGAATCAGTTTGAAACAGAGTCAGTGAACAAGAAGAACAAGTACGTTAAAACGTTGGAGGAGCTGAATAATTTCAAAGCAATGGGAGATCCGTTCGATGGAGATTTCTTGGCTGAGTACGAATCAGTCTACGAGGAGCAAGTTTTGCTTCTTGAGAAATTACATAAACAGAAAGTGAAACTTGATAAGAAGCAAAAGAATAAAAAAGGGTGGATGACATTAACGAATGTAGTCTTCGTCACTTCGTTCGTTTCTTTTCTTATCTTATCAGTTGTTTCAGCGGCAATGGGTGCACCGGATATCTTAAGCGCACTCGCGGGTGCGTTAACGCACCCGCTTGAGTACGGAAGGAATTGGTGTAGTCAACTATGGAAAGAATACGAGAAAGCTTTGGAGAGTCGGAGAGGTTTGGTTTTTTCCATGGCGGTACAAACTACGATCAATAAGAAAGCTATGGGAAGTATAAGATTCCAAGTTGATACGTTAAGAAGCATGATCGCTTCGATTCTTTGGCTTGTTGAGATTGCTGTGGAAAGAGAAGAAGATGAATACGCGATTAGGCTTGTCATGGGTAAAATCAAGGAGAAAGTTGGTTTGTTTGACTGGAATATCAAACAAGCTAATCACCATATCGCTTCTGGAAGACTTCAAGTTCTTGAACACATCCTTGGGTTACCGTTACAAGGAAACTAGTCAAATTGTGAAATGAAGAATGTTACATATGTGTTATGTTTTATATATATTTTCTGTTTGAATGTTAAATTTATGTGTAATTTAGTTTTTTACATTTTAAAATGACAAAACAAATACAACATTCTTCAAGTGAAGCAAATGCCGCATTAAGACACAAAATGAGACTTATGACCGTAACATAAATCGGTCAAAATGTCTGCATAGTGTAAGCAGTGAAAAGAAAGTAAAAGAACACTTGATTCTTTACTCTCTCCATTGGTCTCTGTAAGATCAAAATCAAATGGACTCTTAAACTTTTGCAGGTAAAGACAACCGCGAGAGAGGAAGCTCCACGTGGCTTGTGAGATTTCAGTGACACAGTTCAGAAGCTGGCTAGAATTAGAGGTTAACAAACATTTGGTGCATGTGACAACAGATTCTTCTCCAGAAGATTCCGTTGGAATATTCCGGGACAGATCTAGTAATGATTCACCAGCACTTTTCCAGAAACTTGCAGCGGAAATGGCGAGAGAAGGTTCAGCGGATAAGAGATGGTGAGAAACACAAGCAAGGAAGAAAGAGTAAGCTGCACTTATCCTTCTCATCTCAAAAGCTTTCATGGAATCAATCGAACGGATTCTGTAAGCTGTAGCCAAAGTAATGTAGGCATTGAGAGCAACGTGGTGAATCGGATGTAACAAGCCGTGAAGCAGAACATTCTCAATCTTCTCACAACATGTTTCAGGGTTTATGTTATCTGATAAGAAATCGTCTATGGCTTCTATGATGTCATCAGTCATCTTTTCAACCGTTTCTTCATCTTTTTCAGTTGTTGCTTCCAATATAGAGTCTACGTAAGCCGGAGGTGATGCTACACATCGTACACAGCTACACATAAATTGATACTTCGACCACAAATCTGACTGCCTCAGTTCCTAATGATGAAACGAAGGAAGATAAACACCAATGTACCTATCTCTAAAAGACATGAATTTGAACGAATTTGAGAAAACGAACCGTTGGTTGCAGTAAGTCGATGTATGATACAGTGATCTCTTCACCTTTCTTGATCTTCTTGATGCTTCTAGCTATTACCTTTGGTCCATATCTCACTTTTCTTTCTGCAAAAACAATGGAGAGATATAGAAAAAACAAGAAATTAGCTCATATCTTTATAACATTCAAAGTATGTTTAACAACCTTCCCAGAGTGAGTTTAAGCTACAAATTCCAAGTTCTTCTTCCTGCAAACCAGCAATATCTATCTCTTCAATTCTAAATTGGATGATTTTTGAAATGAATTATGTATTTGTAAGGATTAACCTTTTCTGTGTTGGTGATGTGAGGAATGGTTTTGGGATGGACCAGATGATCATCTTGATACGACGTCGTGCTGAGAGGAGGAGAGATTACGAAACGGTAGCAAGTGTTTGGAGAACAGCTATGGTTGATCCAGGAGAATTGGGGTTCATAAACGGCGATTCCTAGAGCGCGTCCGGTACTATCTTGCACCTCTACGGCGTTTGTTAGCACACAGCAGATAGCAGCTTCCTCCAACTCTGTGTCTTTCCGGTCAGAGTCAGACTTATTTCTCTGGGACCTAAGAACTTCGGCGGCGCGCCTGATAGAGAACGAGATAGAAGAATCGGCCATGAGGAGGTGGTGATTGGTGAGGAGTCCACCGAGACGGTGCGGCAATAATGAAGTGACGACGGCGGAGAAAGAGGAGATAGAATTGAGAAGACGGAGGGCGGCACGAATGTCGGAGGGGAGAATAGGAGATATATCCGGAGGTATTTGGGGTAAAACAATGGCGGAATCGGTAATAGAGCAAGCGGCGGAGCAGTACAGAGACTGTGACGGAGCTGAGGAAAGAAGGGAGAAGCAGCAGGAGCAGTGAGTGGAGAGGAACGAGTCGTATAGAGAGAAAGCAAGTGGACAGAGAGGCGGAAACATATCTGTGGCCTTGCCAATATCCTCCGCCGCCATTATGCTCATTTCCATCTCCATCATCGACTTCTACACCGGCCGGAGTAATTCGATCGCCTAAACAATACGTCGGCGTTTTCCAGGTCTCCACCCATTCGATCACCTAAACTATAATACGGCGTCGTTTTGCAGGTCTCCACCCATTTTCAGCTTAAACGCGCGTTTTTAAGGTTATCGCTTCCGACGTCGTTTTCGATATAGATGCAAAAATTGCTTTTCCTACTATCACAACATTCAACATACTGAACAGAGTTGTATCATTAAGCCATTTATGAAAATGTTGTGATCAATGTACACAACAGATTGTTCATAGATTCAACATATTAGTTTCTCATATCATTGCTTCACTTGCAAAGAATTCTCAATACGTTGGACGAGTAGGTTCGCTTGCAAAGCACCCTCCTACACAAAACCCAAAAGACAAATTAAGAACTTGTGCTATACATAAAGAGCTTTCTCTACACTAAGATGCATCTCTACATATAAAATGGGAACAAATTTACTTACGAAACGGTCCCAGAGTTTGCCATCTTTGAATAAGACGAATGTAGGTAAAGCCTCAATCTGGTATTTGTTAGCAAGACTTGGGTACTTCTCAGTATCGATTTTCACAACTGTAATCTTATCTTTCAGAGTTTCACTCACTTCATTCAATATCGGTACCATAAGCTGACATGGACCACACCTGCACAAAGACAATTCTGTAACCATATGAGAAAACCCTGAGACACATTGGTGATGGCTTCATCAGAAATAAACAGAACGATGAACATAACTCACCATGTGGCATAGAAGTCTACTAGTACAGGCTTATCAGAATTTGCCAACAAATCATCAAAAGAATTGAAGGTTTGCTTCTTTGCCCTAACCTGCACACCAAATCAATAATCAAGTTTTCGTTTTCTTAGTTACCTAAATTCTCTGAAGTTTTATGTCAGTTTCAGTTTTTTTTCTCAGCTAATGAACAGAAGTACAGAGGAATCTACTCCTTATTCCAACGGGAACGAATCTGAGCTATACACACACTAATTCTTTCTTAGGTATAAACACAGAATTATTTGAAATTACAAACGCAATGTAGCAGCGCGGTTATGATTAATCTAAGAAACGAAAGAAAATCCTTCTTAAATTCACAGATTTGTTACAGTTTATGTGTGAACCAAAAGCGGTGAAGTAGGCGGAGAGCTTACAATGAGTGGGGCGTAGCGAGGCGACGACGGCGAGTTAACCCTCTGGTGGCGGATTCCGAAGTAGCGATTCATAGCCGGTGAGCGTACGGAGGAAAGAGACGATAGCTTCCATGAAGATGAAACGGAATTACTCGATTCCGGCGCAAGAAGTGGAGAGGCATAGGATGTGGGGAGAGAAATCGCCATTGAAAGAAGCCGGTAAACTGGAAATCTGGTTTGGATAACAATCCAATTTGTAAGGAGGAAGAGAAGGTTCCGAAGACGAGACAAACAAAAAAGATCCCTTAAAAAAAGAGAATTTAGTAAATAAAATATCTTACAGTTTTGGTAGAAGGAGAGGTTAAAATAGTAACTCTAGGAGGTAATTTTGTTAGGATTAAAGCCAAAGAAAGATTTTTTTTTATTTTATGAACACAAAATTGTAATTAAATCAAAAGAAAAAACATTTTCATTGGAAGTTTGATATTATTATAGCAATAATAATTAAGCTTTACACAAATTATCCCAAAAAAAACAAAAAAAAGAGATATATGCTTCTCGAACTCAAAACCACTCCATGAGTTACTCGTGACAACGGAAAGCCTATTGGAACTAAGCCGATTGCGAATCGTTTTATCAGTTTGTCGAACTAGTCGTTGGCGAGTGAATAGAAGATCTCGATGTCTTTTTCCATTACGCTCCCGATAGATATCGCCAGTTGGTAAATGTACTGATGTGTGAATGGAAGGTTGATTTGGCGCCACAATCAAATCAACAATCGCATTCCAGCCACTATAAATCGTTGGAACAAGTCCCTGGACTGGGTTAGCACAAAATTTGTTCATACCTCATAAGAGAAATTTCATGTGAAGAGTATATGCTTGCATGTTTTGCATGGATCTCGACAAAACACACATACCATTGAAATGTTTGAACCTCAATTAGCCATACGATGTAATGTGGTTAAGCCCCTGTGAATAGCTAACCAAGAGATGAAAGAAAACTTAGTGTTAAATAGTTTACCATACCGCCTTTCTCCAAAAGACTCACGAATGTCATTGCTTTAAAGAAAAGTATGGGTGGAGTTTAAAAGCCAAAGAATGATTGGTCGTAAACAATGTAATTATGCAGTGAATCCAGTGATAAGTTTAGCAGAATAAATGAATTATAGTTGACCTATTAGACCATGCGACTAGTTTCATCCAATCTATAACACTAAATTCCTTTTCAAAACCCGACATTAGTAATCAGTTATTAATATCTTTCTCATTGCATCAAAAAAAGGAGGAAATGAGAAGATAGAAGATCCCTTAAAAAATCTCTCCATCAGGAGCAAGCCTTTAAATGGAATCGGGTTTGCGGAGAATTTCAATCACATTATCGATTTTCCTAGTCACTTCTAATCATCCACAACATTGGTATGGCCTTAGATTGTTAATATTTCATTCATCCTAAAACTAAACCAAACTACTTATGTCAATTCTAAATTTTTGCACAATCACCTTGTCATTGCCTCACTTGAGTTAGAGAGTCATGGGGTTGGGGGCACTCATTTTTTCCCTTTAGAGATCAAATTGGCAATGTTATTTCAAGAAAATTATGTATCCTCTATAGGATAGAAAAGCGAACGAAGCTTAGTTTCCAACCCAACAAACAAGCTTACCTATGCTCACTAATTACAACACAACCATCTAACATAGTTTGATAGTAGGAGGAGGGGCGTGAAAATCTTACTCGAAATTTCACAAAACAAGGTTGAAAACTCCCATAGCTAGAAATGGTAGTCTTCGTAGAAGCAACATAGCTAGCCATGGGAGCAAGAACTAAGGTAAATATTATCAGAGAAATCACTTGAATTTAACCTCGATAGTCTTCGTAAAAAAATACAATCAACCATAAAAGGATTCCCACCTACCTGAAAAAAGACATGCAACTATTATTCGAAAGCTAGTACTTAAAAAGAGTATAATAAGGATGATCAAAAGTGATGAGATAGGATTTTACATGATTCAGCATGTTATTTCCTATGGTTTTCAACACAAAATCTCATATCTCTATATTTTAAAGCTTATATTGCTAAATTTGAATGCACATATAACTTTAAGATTTCCCTTTCTTTGTTATGTTTCTTTGTTTGCACTTTTCTATAAGGTTTTAGGTGCAATGGATGTTTATGGTGATTTCAGTTGGTTGCAAACGTTGAAGATAATGTCATAATCGTATAAAAATTCATCTGATCATTATGCAAGTACATATGACTTCATGAGAAGTTTTCATAATTTTTTTGTTTTTATAATAATATATGTCAGAGGTATATCTGAGTATTTCAAAAATTTGAGGATGGACAATGTATTTTTATATTTAACTTCAATTGGTGGTGTATTTTAGCAACTATTCCTTGAATAACTCACAAATTGGAGGAGAACTCTACACGGAGGCATAATCACAACCAGGGTGGAGGTTTTGGATTTCAAAATGTCTTACGGCTTGCACGTCGGAATATTTATCCAATTATCATAAGAAAACCGTCCAAATTTTTGGACAAATGGTCCATCGAAAATTTTGACTAAATTTCGACATATATCAAATATAGAGTTTTTTTTTTTAATTTGATTTATATAAATATATAGTTAATTCTATCTAATTAATATAATAGATTTCTGTGATAAAATTATATTTATGTAAAGAAATATACAAAATTAAAATAAAATGTTTTGATGGAAAAACAATATTCAAAATAAAATAAACAATGTCTTTCAAAATCTTTAAAGATTTTATCAACATTTTCATCCATTTGTTCATATATCCTTTTTTCTCTCGTTGCATCTACATTTGATTAAGTGATCTAAACAACATTTGTTGCACCGTGTCACTCCGTCTCGATAAAGTAGGTTTGAAGCTATTCAATGTTAGACAATATAAAAAAAAATGGTTTCTCTTGATGCATACAAGGCATAGTTCCTTATGTGATGATCTCACTCCTTCTTAATTTCATGTAACATTTTTAAATCAAATAAATACTCGTTAATATCTTATGTGGGAACGAAAATAGAAAACGATCCTTCTTTTTAAATATGCTGGGTTTTAAAATCGTCAATTTTTCTCTTGATCTTCTTGTTTTGAACTGTTTTCAAGTCTGATGCTTAGCACAAGTATTTTTTTGTGTGTTTTTTCTATTTGATCATGATATCTACCGTATGAAATGTCGAGAGAAAGACTGTTGTATTCTTTAGTTAGAAAATACATATATCAAATCTAATTCAATATTAATGAAAAATGTGAAATTGAATTATTGGAGCGACCGTAGAAAAAAATTGACGAAGCTACGATCGGCCACGTAGTCAGAGGCAAAGAGAAAACTCACGGACTCGGACGGAGTAAGTATGTATGGGTTTTTGTAGACATGAAACTTAGCTAACTTCTAATTGAAAAGAGATGTGTAATGAATGATACCTCTTCCTATAGAAAAGAAAGCAATTTTAAGTTTTGTATGACTCATGTTTTGGGAGATATTGGAGGATGATATCTTTTTACGTATATAAATCAAAATCCACTTGGAAAAAATAAAAAGGGAGAAAGAAGCTGTGACGAAGACGAACGCCACGTCGTTGTTGCCAAATTGATGTTTTACTTCAAAGGCATTGAAGCAAAATTCGGTGTTCATGTTTTAACAAAAAGACAAAATTCGTTGTATGCGTGGAGCAAGTTGGTTATTTGAACACCGCAGCCTACGTGTATCGTTTTAGAGCGGCCAAATACTATTAAGTTTTGTTTCAAGTAAATAAATAAATGATTTTTACGTCGTCCGAAATTATTGAGATTGAGAATAAAACTCGTCCTATCGTTTCTGATCAAGCCATCCTATAAATACGTATAAATTGATCCTTAGATACTCACATCAAAGCATCTACAAAAGATCCAACTTAAAATATAATAACCTAAGTGAAACTCACTTGAGCCACTAGAAGTTTCTGCAAACAAGTCTTACGATATTCAAATGGCAACAGCATCGTCTAACATCCAGTCCGTCTTCGCCTGTGGATTGACAACCCCTAACATCAACACCAACAAGCTTTACTTCGCCGCAATCCCTAACCTCAAGCGAAATTATCCAGTGGCAGTGAGGTGCATGGCTAAGCCCACGAAGGATGACTTTGCACCTTCGTCTCCTATTCCATCTAAACCTAAGGTATATATCAGTATATATCAATTTATCTCATACATTCAAGTAAAAAATTATAAACACGCTTTATTCTTATTTTTGTAACATAACGTTACATATACTGAACTGGACTGATCATTTTACATAATATTGTCTTGGTGGATATAGGTGAGCACCAAGTTTAGCGACTTACTAGCCTTTAGCGGTCCAGCACCAGAAAGGATAAACGGGCGTCTAGCGATGGTGGGATTCGTGGCTGCTTTGGCGGTAGAGCTTTCTAAGGGGGAGAATGTTTTCGCTCAGGTCTCCGACGGTGGCATCTCATGGTTCCTCGCTACGACGGGGATCTTGACTCTTGCCTCACTTGTGCCTCTTTTCAAGGGCATAACTGCCGAGTCCAAGTCCGACGGTTTCATGACATCAAATGCTGAGCTTTGGAACGGCCGTTTCGCGATGCTCGGTTTGGTCGCGTTAGCGTTCACCGAGTTCGTCAAGGGTGGGACCCTCGTTTGAGGAACATAAATTCGCTTTTTGGGAAAGATGTTACATCATAAATTTTGCATCTTAATTCTGTAAAGAATCTTATTATGTAAGTAATATAGTGCAGTTGGAATGAGATTTGAAAACTCTTTTAGATCATTTAAAACTTTATAATCAGTAAAAGACAAAGACACACTGTTGTTAGTTATCACGAGTTCACGTGTTTGAGAAATTATAACAAACACACAAAAATGGGCATTTGATATGCGAGTCTCGCTTATTTCCGTTTTTAATCAAGGCCAACGACACTAACTAATTTGTCACCTTAAACACAAATCTAGTAAATGATGTAAATTGATTAAACGTTCTTGAATTTTACTGTCACAACATAAAATCCAACCTTGTATATTCACGGAGAGCTTATTCAATAGGAAGAGGCATAGAGTCACAACCAAAATGAAGATTTTAGGATTTCATAAATGTTTTACTGGTTGCACGTCGAAAAACTCTTACAAGATCTCTGTTTAAATACTCGTCACACTATTAAAACATGTATAATTGTGATAACTCCGTTGGAATTTTGATAAATTACTTATTGATTGTGGTTTCAATAATGTATCTAAATAGACAAAGTAAATTGTTTCGTATTTTATCAAGTATTGGTGTTGAATATATAAGAGACAGAAAAATATCGGAAGGACCGATGTAACAAGAGAACGAAAAGCAAGATCTAAACCTAGGTCGGCTGTTTAGACTTGACATCCTAATTCCAAATTAATTTTGAATTTCAACTCAAATCTTCTTTTGGAAGGACACCGATGTATATGAACCCTAAAAGGCGCATGGATAAAAGAAGGGAAACGATGCCTAAATCAATCGCCTTTTATATTTATACCCTTAGGCACTTTTATGTTCCCATTAACAAATTTTCAATAGATCTTCTCTCCTTTTCTTTCTAAATTCTTCCTACAGTACAACCTCTATAAATTAATAACGTCGGGATCGAAAAAATTTATTAATTTATAAAGGTATTAATTTATCGAGAAATTAATAATTTATTAATTTAAAGAGGGATAAATCTTTAGCACTTACTTTCATGAAAAATATATTTTAAACTGTTTACATTTTCTTTTTTATAAACATGTTTTCCAATCGTTAATGTTGAATCGTGAAACTGAAGATGATATTACTTCACCTTTCGAAGTGGTTACACGTAAAGAAACAATTATCGCGTCTTGAGCTCTTTACAATATTTTATGTATGTATAAATTTATATATATCATCATTAATTTATGATATTATTGGGATATATATTTACATAGGGGTTTCTAATAAATTATTATCTTATTATTTTATCGAATTTTGTTAAATTTTACACTGTCCCGACTCGGGACCGGAAAATTTTATTAATTTATAGAGTATTAATTTATCGAGGTTTTAGTGTATTCACCTAAATTTTTGAGTTATCCGTCTAAACAGCAGCCACATCTTCAAATTTTTCCAATAAGATTTCTTGATCTATTTGAGGATCATATGAGTTTTGTAATCAATCTTCAAAGAGTTCTTCGGTTATAACCTTCCTTGCTTTGCTTATCCCCAAATAGAATGAATCATTTGTTAAAAAAATTATTCTCTGCTACACTTTTGATTTGGACGACCTGCCGACTTCTTTGGACGGGGCAATATATGCGGAAAACATCGACAAGTCGTTATGAGTGCCCAACCTTCTGGTCAGCACTAGCTGTGCAACTCCAAAGGCTCTGTAGCCCAAGGCTTCAAACAATTATTTGAGGCGACGAATATGTTTTTTTTTCTTTTTTCTTTTGGTATTTGATAACTCTTATGCTGATATGTTGAGAGAATTTTTTTAATTATTATTATCTATAATATTAATTTAAGTAATTATAATTATTTTAGAATAATACTTGCGTTCACCCCTAGGAGTGAACCTTTAAATTCACCTCCCTTCTTATTACCAATCAAATTACCACGTCATATGTTACTAGAAGAAGGGAATTAAAATTGAAAACAAAACAAATAAGCGTCAACGTTAATGCCGTTTAAAAAGATTGTTACCCACCCACGTTTCTCATTTGCCTAAATTAAAGATTGGAATCACAATTCCAACAACCTCACCAGTGAAAAATGACGGCTGAATATCGTCGGCGAAGAAAACTTCTGGAACGACGGGGAGAATAAGGAGATTGCTGAAGTATAGAGAAAAGAAGAGAAAACACGAATACAATCGTCTTCTCGATTACCCAGCTTTGGAAAAAATACATATTTCTTTCTCTTTTGCACTCCAAGTGTTTGTCAATTTACCTAAGTCGCAAGGAAGCGTGAACCTTCATAATTTTTTCCATCTCCCTATTGCTTTATAGGTCGTAATGATTTTTAACAAATTGATTTTCTGTTTTACTTATCTTGAGTTGAATCTGTACTTGGCTAAGCATTCAAGTGTTACATGGAGATTTTGGTGCTGGAAAATTGAGTTGTATTACGGTTTGTCAAAGATCAGTTTGTTGAATTCCAGGTTGGTTGCACAATTTCTCCAGTTGTCTTCCCTTCCATGTTGTTGTTCACATTCTATGTGTGCTTCTTGACTTAGATATTCTTCTTTATGTTATAGAATCAACCATAGCTGCAGTGTTTTTCTCCGTATTTGATCTCTAGTGTCGTTATCATCATCTACGACTCTGAGTTTTAAGCTGAAGATTCTCGAGCTACGATACTCTTGAGATCGATAATCATGGAACAGCAAAAGGAAAACAAGTTTTGATTACCGCGGAACAGAAAAAGGAGAAGAACTTAGTCATTAGTATAAATGATATCGTTAGTGTATCTCCTTAATTTTTTTACTTTTCTTTTATATTTTCTTTTAAAGAGATTTAGAGTAGGAGTTTATGTGTTTTTCTTTTTCTTTTATTTTTTTCAGTCGAACTTATCTTCAGAAGTTCTTTATATAGGATCGACAACCTCTTTATGTAAAGTATCTAATTTTGATTAATAAGAGTTTACAGACTTTTATCTCTTCTTCCTTGATCTCTGATTTCATCTCCAGCCTCAAGACGCAAGGTAATGGTCTATCGACCATATTAGAATTCTTTTATAAAGGATCGACATCTTGTTGATTGTTAGTATTGAAAGCCAAAAGCTTATATACGTATGTCAAATATTCCATTTGTATTGCTAATTCTATTAGTTCTGTATTTTCCTCTCGGGGCTTCATATGGTATCTTGCTAATTCTGCTCCAAGCGTAGCTGCAGCAAAAATTCATAACTGTAGTGAGCAAATGCAAAAACTTGAGATGAAAAGAAACATTAGAATCAAGATAAATCCAGAGGGTTTTCCATGCACCTATATTTACATGCACATCATCATCGACTTTCACATAGAAGTCTACATCCCACAATGCAAAAGTTGTGGTAAAGTAAGCTTCAACATGTTTCTCCTCAAACAAAATTCAGAATTCAGAAACAGAAAGCCAAGTTATCAGTAACATACGATCGACATAAATCTCTTCACAGCAAAGGTCTATATAGTCTTAAGAAGTCTCCTAGTTTTCTTTCTTATGCCTCAATTGCTCCGTCGACATTTATTAGCTCATAATTTACTCCCAAATTCATGAGCTAATACATGAAGTGATAAATTTCTTATGCAATCATTAAGCTTCTTAACATTTCAATGGCAAAGAGAGAGAATGAGGAAGATAAATACCTCGAATTTCCTGGATCCTCCGTACAAACTGGAGCAAGCCTGACCTTTGATTCGTTTGGCTTCATAAGATCCCATTGTTTTCTCTTCTCTATACTTCAACGATCTCCTTCCTCTCGCCGTGCTTTTTTCGCCGTCGATATTCAGCCATTATTTTTCACCGGCAAGGTTGTTGGAATTGTAATTCCTATCTTTGATTTTGGCAAAGGATCACAACAAGCTTTATCGTGTCGATGAAGAAGACGACCTTTTTTTTTTTCAGACGGCGTTAACGTCGCTGCTTATTTGTTTTCTTTTCAATTTTAATTCCCTTCCTTTAATAACATATGACGTTGCAATTTGATTGGTAATGAAAGGTGAGGTGGATTAAAAGGTTCACCCCAAGGATAAACGCAAGTATTATTCATTATTTTATTAGCATATAAAATTTTAGATTAATATTTTTGTAATTTAATCGTCACGAATTTCATAATTAATGATATTTCTTGAGAAATAATATTGTTTTTTAAAATATTACTGTGCTAAAAAATGTTCATTTATCTATATCCTAATATCCGCAGTCAATAATGTTTGTCGCTAATTTGCATCCCTTCTTTATTCTTCATTATAGATTGTCATTGTTTTGTTTTCTGTAAATCCAAGTATTCAACGATAGTGATTTAGCAACATCATGTTTGTTTTACAACGAATGATGAGTGGAGAAAGTGTAAATCTCCTGTATTATCTCTTCAAGTCATATTAGCGATGGACTATATATATAAGTACATAACACACTACAACTTACATGCTTGATAACGACAGTTCTTGTTAGCTTTTGTGTCAATTAGCAATTGATATAAGTGAAATTGCATCAGTTATCCAACCGTTAGTAACGACTCCGATGCAACATTTCATTGCTTCAATTGGACAACCGAGACAAATTCTTGCAACCAATAAGTTGTCTCAGTTACAACCGAAACAAACTTTTGGTTGCAACAATTTCAAAACCGATGCAAAATTAGCCATTCACAAAGAGACATTACCTAGACGATTAGACATTCACAAACAGACATAAACATACATTATTCTAATACTTGGGTGAAACAGATATATTACTAAAATAATCCATTACCAAGACATTATTTAATCTCCCTCTTTACATAGAATATAGAGTTTTTTTAAGTTTTGTTCACAAGACTAAATATAAAACTAAAACCTGTCTTTACATAGACTATAGAACCTGTTACATAAAATATAGAACTTGTCTTTGAGATGGTCATGTCTTCTAAATATAAGCACTTCTTTGATTTCTTGATATATCAACTTGAACATCACTCCTTTGAGTTGCAACTTGTCATATTTTCGCCTGAAAAAATCAGAGAAGCTTACGTTTTGAAGCTATCAATTTATTACTCATAAAAGCAGATAAGCTTATGAGATTCTTACCTTGCCAAAATTTTTCTTCCAATAGCATGTGTTATCTTTAATTTGCTTATATTCTTTACTCTAGGAAGAGTGGCTCAAAACAGAGAGTAATTTGAATTACCGGAAGCAGATGGAGCAGTGGTTGGGGATGGCAAACCAGGAGGTCTCTGTCGCTTATTCCACTGTGGAGGCTGAGATTGTGCTGATGTGGTATTATTATTCGCAACTAGGGATCAAGTTTCCATGGCGAAACTCTTTCTGGCCTGAAGAGAGAAGAAGGCTCGTCCCATTGAACCTGAAGCATTTACCAGTTTTGGATAATCAGACAAATAGAAAGGCAACTCCACAACTTGCTTTTAACACCAAGTCTAACAGTTTTGGATAATCAGATAAACCGAAAATAGATTATCAACAATTCATTATTCTAAAGTTCATAGACACTTTTACTCAAGTTATCAAAACAGATTACCTTATCATCTCGAGTAACACTTGATATTGCTTGATGAAGAATGTTGTTCAGGTTTCCACCACTCACCTACAAAACTCTTAACATTGTTAATCTTAAAAAAACATGCAAAACTCTTAATCATCACAATTCAAACATTCACTTACTCTGCATGATTCAAAAAGAATTTTTAGAGCACTAGAAAGGCGATCTCTTTGTTCGTTCATATTTGTCATCATTCATCATAAATAGAAAGCAGAGAGCTTAAGACACATTTGTTAAACAAAGAATAGTACTCAGGAAACTTTCCAAGTACCAAGTTAGATTAAAAGAATGATATGATGATACCTCCTCATATTTCGTATCAAATTATGGATGAAGGTAAGGCACCAGAACGTATCAACTACGTATTTGACCTGCACACAAAAAAGGGTAACACTGAGGAATGCCCCTAAGAAACAAATGGGAGAAAATGATGCAGATATGAACCTTTTATATGTGCTCAAGAAGCTCCAAGACAGTTGATACCAGCTCATCATATTTCGTTTTGAAAATTCTGGATAGAGCTCAAGCACTCAACTGGAGCCAACTGGTTCCAAAATGTATCAACTATGTATTTTCTCCTTAACAACGTAACTCTGGTCATTATCATCCTGAAATAAAACAAATATTCTGGAAATTGCATACAAAAAACTCATCACAAATTCACTGAAAATCTAGAAACCAGAATTATGTCAACTATAAGTATAACTCTTCTTCAAATATCCAACATCTAGAAACCAAAATCATGTCAACTATACGAATATCTCTTCTTCAAACATCTAACATCAAAAATACTCACTATAACAACAAGCTACTAGGAACTTGAAATGTTGAATGAAAATGGAGAAATCTTACTGTGTAATTGCCTCCGAAACAAACGTAGGTTCCTTCGATCGGAGAAGGAGATTTATGAGCAAATTTAGGATTTTCTGAGTATTCTGTAATAAGGAGGAGGTCGTGGATACGTAGCAGTAGCCATTCTCTTCTACAAAATCCAAAATCCGAGAAAAATCAGCAAAAATCGCAACAGATCCCTGAAATTAGGGTTTCTAATTGATTTGATTATTCTAACTAATTTGAAATCAGTGAAGAAAGGATAAGGAAGAATGCAGATTAAAGAGATGTAACCTGCGATCGTGAAGAAGAAGAGAGAATCTGGATCTACAGAAAGTGGTTCAGCGATCTTTGGAAAAATTTTTTTAATTTTCAAGATATTTTTTTTGTTAAAGTATAAAATGAAGAGAAAGCAAAGCCTCTGAGCGAAACAGATTTTCCTAAATCATAAGTGTCCCAAATTTTATACGAAACTTACATAATTTTTAATGATTTTGACAAATTTTATATCAGTTCCACAACTGATATTGATTATATGTGGTTAATCACCCCATTTCTTGTAGTGACAGCTAACATTGTTATTGTTTGGTACCGAAAGCATTTATAAAAAAAAAAACATTGTTTGGTACTAATCACAACTCTTTTTTTTTGCGTGATAATTCCTTTGCATGAAATGTTGAGAAAAAAATGATGGTTTCTTCTAAATTAAACATTACATATATCAAAATTTAATACAATATTAATGAAAAATGTGAAACTGAAATAATGGAGCGGCCATGAAAGAACTTGACGAAGCTACAATCGGCCACGTATAGTCAAAAACAAATTAAAGAGAGAAGTCACGGACACGAGTGGAGTTACTACTTATGGGCTTAGCTAACCTCCAAAAGAAAATGAAATGTGTAAATTTTAAGTTTTGTTGTGACTCGTTCATGTTTATTTTTAAAGAACAAAAATCCACTTGGTAAAAACAAAAACAAAAACAAAAAAAAAGAGAAAGAAAGCTGTGACGAAGAAGAACGCCACGTCGTTGCCTAATTGCTGTTTTACTTCAAAAGCTTTAAAACTTATTTTCTTGTATGCGTGGAACAACTTGGTTATTTGAATATCGCTGCCTACGTGTTTCTTTTTGGAGCGGCCAAATACTATTAAATTTTGTACGACGTCCGAAAATGTTGGGATTGAGAGGATACGAATAGAACACGTCCTATCGTTTGTGATGAAGCCATTATATAAATACGTATAAATTGTTCCCTTAGTTACTCACATCAAGCATCTACAAAAGATCCAACTTAAAAGAGTAATAACCTAAGTGAAACTCATTTGAGCCACTAGAAGTTTCTGGAAAGTATTAAGGTTTTGAAATGGCAACATCGTCGTCTAACATGCAGTCGGTCTTCGCCGGTGGATTAACAACACCCAAGATCAACACCAACAAGCTTTTCTTCGCGGAAAACCTCCCTAACCTCAAGAGAAATTATCATGTGGTATTTAGGTGCATGGCTAAGCCCATGAAGGATGAGTCTGCACCTTCGTCTCCTCCTCCATCTAAACCTAAGGTATATATCAATTTATGTACAAAAATAAACAAGCTTTATCCTTATTTTTGTAACATAATGTTTACATATGTTGAACAAGAGTTACTCGAGTGATTTTTCATAATATTGTCTTGGTGGATGTAGGTGAGCACCAAGTTTAGCGACTTGCTAGCCTTCAGCGGTCCAGCGCCAGAAAGAATAAACGGGCGTCTAGCGATGGTGGGATTCGTGGCTGCTTTGGCGGTGGAGCTTTCTAAAGGGGAAAACGTCTTGGCTCAGGTCTCCGACGGTGGCGTCTCGTGGTTCCTCGCTACGACCGCCATCTTGACGCTTGCCTCACTTGTGCCACTTTTCAAGGGCATAACCGCAGAGTCCAAGTCCGACGGTTTTATGACATCAAATGCTGAGCTTTGGAACGGTCGTTTCGCGATGCTCGGTTTGGTCGCGTTAGCGTTTACCGAGTTCGTCAATGGTGGGACCCTCGTTTGAGGAACAAAAATTCACTTTTTGATAAGGATATATGTTACTACAAATTTTTCATCTTAATTCTGTAAATCTCTTTATGTAAGTAATATAGTGAGTTGGAATGACATTTGAAAACTCTTTTAAAATTAACATTTTATAATCACTAAAAGACCAGTATTATATCACGAGTTCAAGTATTTAAGAAATTAAAACAACAAAAAGGAATATGCATTTGGTATGTGAATCTCACTCGGTGTTACTCTTTTCGAATTTTTAATATAAGATCAACAAAACTAACTAATTTGTCATCTTAATTAGAGACCTAGCAAATAATGTAAAAATAATTAATTTTAGTGGATTATATTTTAACATTATTTGTTAGGTCTATAATTAAGATGACAAATTAGTTAGTGTTGTTGATCTTGTTTTAAAAAAAACAACCACTAACTTTAAGTGAATCTTGCTGCTACATAAATCCAATTCGTATTTTTACAAAGAACTTGAATAACTCATATATTGGAGGGGGAATTATACGGAAGGAGGCATAATTACAACCAGGGTGCAGATTTTTGGATTTTAAAATGTCATACGGATTGCACGTCGGATATTTGTCCAATTATCGAAAGAAATTCGTTGAAATTTTTCGACAAATGGTCCATCAAAATTTTTGACAAAATTTCAACATATATCAGATATAAAGCTTTTCTTAGTTTGATTTATATAAATATATAGTTAGTCTTATCTATTAATATAATAGATTTCTTTGATTAATAAAATATAAAAATATTTACGTAAAAATATACAAAATTAAAATAAAATGTTTTGATTAAAAAACAATGTTTCAAAATAAAATAAACAATATCTTTCAAAATCTTGAAGGATATTATCAAAAATTTTATTCATCCGTCGTTCATATATCCTCTTTATCCTCGTTGCATCTACATTCGAATAAGTGATCTAAACAACATTTACTGAACCGTGTCGTTCCGTCTCGATAAATTAAGTCTGGAACTATTCAGTATTAGGCGATATAAAAGAAAATGACTTTTCTTCATGCCGACGAGGCACAGTTCCATACGTGATGATTCCATTCCTTAATATAATGTAACATTTTTAAATCAAACAAATATCGGTTAGTATCTTATGTGGGAATGAAAATAAAAAGCGATCATTCATTTTAGATATGTTTCGTTTTAAGATCGTCAATTTTCTCTACCTTCTTTTTTTTTGAATGTCCTCACTGTTTTTTTTTTTTTTTGCATTATAACATTAACTTTAACATGTCTTCAAGTCTAATGCTTAATCTCAAAGAAGCATAAAGGTACAAGACCTATCCATAAAATAGCTTAGAGGTCAAGAGAAACCAAGAAATAAACTAAAACACATTTCAAATGCTCATTGTCGCCAATAAGAGGCGAAAAAGGGATGACAAGACTCAGACGACATATAATTCAAGCTTCAATCTTTTAACGCTTCCCGTTTAACTCTACTTTAATTTTTTTTACCATAGTCAAGTCTTGTAGGCTTTATTAGCCAAAACCCTAGCTAGAGAACACAACTTTGAAACCTTAATTCCATCTTAATTCTTTCATTCCATCTTTGAAATTCAAAAGAAAAGTTTTGATCTTTGATCTTCTTTTTTCATTTCTTTTTGAAGATTCGACCTTGAATCTTTCATTCTTGCTATGAGATCTTGATAAGGAGCCCATGAGGATCCAAGATCTAAGTATTTTTTTTCTTGAAGAAGACTCTTGTTCTTCCATGGATCAGTCCAAAGATCCCTCGATCCTTTTCTCTTTTTTTAGTTTTGATAAACATCGGGAGCCGCGCCGTCGAGCCACGTAGGGTGACTCCGTTGCACCGCTATCGCAAACTGCCGCGTAGCATCCGTCGAAACCCTACCTTTTCCATTATTTTTCGTTGTTGAAAGCCCCAAAACCACCAAAGAGGAAAACCAATGAAATACAAAATGAGAAAAGACCTTTCACAGTGTCTACAAGGAACGCTAGAGACCATATAAGAGATCTCGTTCCCTTCTCTTTTTTGTAAAGGATGTTGTAAATTCTTTAATGATTTCTATGATGAAATCTATTTCCAAGTTCAATTTAGATTTGTTATAATTTAACCCTAACAATTTCTTAGAGAAAAGAAACACTAACCTTATCTATGTTTTGATTTAGCTATTATGGAATCAATTCATCAATTGATTTCTTCTTCTCTTTGACCTCTTTTTCCTTGATGATTCTTCTGATGGAGAAAGAATCAAAATCTTTCTCACTATAAATCGGTATGGTGGCCTTTTCTTTATGTGATTTTTGTTATATTGATTGTAATGTTATAGTCACACTTTTTTCTACAACCACCAACATAGTAATATAGTATATATCAGCCCAGAGGACAGGTAGGCTAAGCTATTGCTTTGGGCCACTTTTTTTTTTTACTTTTTAAGTCACTTTTTAGGGCCACATTTTTGGATATAGGTAATAGATTAATGGTTTGGAGACACCTTTTTTGCTTATGGCTTGGGGCCACCAAAATAGTTGGGCCGACCCTCTATATATATGTATAAAAAGTTGCTTTCATTCATGTTACTTTTAACTCATACACATAACCACCGTGTGTTAACATATATATAATATTTACACTAGTTATATATATATATATCATGTATTTTATGTAGTTAGGTTCTTTAATTAACTACCTTATATATACACGTATATATATATATATATATATAACCATAAGGAGAAAAATATTTATATAAGTTTATAAAGGAGAAGGGTTATCAATACACCCGAATTCTAATGTCGTTATCGAAGCCGATCCATCACGGTATTCATCTTTTATATTAGAATCCTTAACATTAATGTGAACTTGATCGTTATATTAAACAGAGAGACACATATGTCAAATATAAGAATATAAATATTCTTACATTCTCCCACTTGACCATTGTGTCAATTTAATGATTCAATAACTATAATGCGCGCTTTTACGTCAAGTTCATCTAACCTTTAGTTACTATATAAAATCGGAAATGATTGAATCATGGCAGTCACACATCATTCTGCGACATGATTCCTTCCATGTATCATAAACCAATTCCAACTCTACAATTTCCTTACATTGAGAATAACTTTTATTTCTCAAATTAAATATATGTTATCCATAAACCTTAAGTGTGTATACATACTTTAATGATAACATATTTTTTAAACCGTAAACATAATTTTAAATGAATTTATAGTGTCACACAACTAATGAGCAAACCATAATCAAAATAACAAGGCTTTATCTATAACATCCATACGTTCTACATGGCCATTGAATGCCTTGGGTGGTAATCCCTTAGTTAACGAATCCGTTACGATCATATCCGTCATTATATGCTCAAAAGACACTCTACGTTTCTGTACTTCTTCTTTGACAGACAAATACTTTAACTCCATGTGCTTAGCACCCTTCGAGTACTTGTCATTCTTTGAAAAGAAGACATCTGCAGAATTATCACACTAATTTCTCAGCGGTTTCTCTATGGGGTCGAAAATCCGAAGCCCTAAGATAAAGTTTCGCAGCCACAATGCATGAACTGTGGTCTCAAAGCAATGCCACAAATTCAGCATCCATAGTGGAATTAGCAATGACATACTGCTTCCCACTCTTCCATGATATTGTCCATCAACTAATATGAAAAAGTAACAAAACGTCAATTTTCTACTATCGACGCATCCGGCATAATCCGAATTTGAATATCCAATAACCTCTAAGTTATCGGATCTCCTGTATGTAAGCATGAACTCTTTGGTGCCTTGCAAGTACATGAAAACCTTCTTTGCAACTTTCCAGTGGTACATTCCAGGATTATTTTGATATCAACCCAACATACCAACATCGAATTTGATATCTAGTCGAGTACATGTTTGAACATAGTTCAAACTCCCAACCATTGACGCATAGGAAATCCTTTCCATTTCCTTATGCTCCAATTCATTTTTCGGATATCGCATTTTACTGAACTTATCCCCCTTCTGAATTGAAACTATCCCTGCGAAACAATGTTCCATTTTATATCTCTCAAATGATATTTAGTTAGTTTACCGTTCTAATAAAGGACCAACCGTTTCCATAGTTACTACAAAACCAATATTTTGACTTTTTGTATTGTTAACTCTTACTGTTTTCTTAACCCTTTGTACTATTTAATAACTGCCTACGATTTGTAACAATTTTTTTATAATCATAATCATCTTTTTTGAATTTCAAAGAAGATCACAATGACAAAAAAATGGAAAAACAATTAAACTATTTGACAATTAAAGTATCAAACAATTAATGTCAAGGTCTTTTTGACTACTGCTATACTGGGCCCATAGCTTGACCGACCCAAGCCCAATTAAAAGCGAATCGGGTCAAACTTGTGCGGAAACAGATAATTCAGAAAACCCTAACTTTTACTCTGTAACAATTTGCGGAAAATCATAACACTCAGGTGCGTGTGCTCTTCGCTGGTTCCTTAAAGAATCGGCACACGCTTCTTCAGTTCAATCTTCATCGGCGCTCGATCCGAATCTCTCAATTATCGCAGGTACTTATCTCGATTCTTCCTTTTCTCATCGGAGGAGATTGAGATTTCAATTTCTGGTGATTCTCGATATCCTCGCCGACATAGATTTTGGGGGTTATCGGTGTTTGGATTCTCGATTGATTTGTAGTCGAGTCTTACATCTGGTTGGCGTGGATATTTCTTCAAAATACTTGTAATCGTGTAGAAAGTGTTTGGATTCGTTGTTTTGATTTTTTGGGTAAAATTTTTGGACCTTTATAACTTATTAGATGGTTTTTATCTCTGTAGAGTCGTCTTGGAAATTGAATTTTATTGGTAACAGCGTTGAATTTACGTTTTTCAAGCTTGATTTCACAGATATTTTGGTTTTTGTAATCTTCTACGTAATATTGCTTCATTATTGTAAGCATATTGGAGTTATTTGCTCTGTGGATTTTGTTGAATATTGGTTGTGCTCAATCTATAGTTGTTTCCTATGTAGTTTCATTTGGGTCTGTGTCTAAGCGTAAATTCTCCATTCGGTAAATTTGAATATATGTTGGTTCAGTTTCCCAATCGAATCCATACTGGCTAATAATTTGCATCAGATTGTTGTGCCAAAAAAATTGGTTTCGCAGATTGTCCCATTAAAACCATTTTTGTTCTGCTGTTAGATTGTGTTTAAACATGTTAAATCTTCTTCAGGAAATTAACTATAGATTTCATTTTATTTTGCAGATCTTTTGAGAGATGGCAGATCGGCTGACACGTATTGCTATTGTGAGTGCAGATCGTTGCAAGCCAAAAAAATGTCGTCAAGAGTGTAAGAAGAGTTGTCCGGTGGTCAAGACAGGTGCTTACTCTTGTATCAACTTTGAATATGTGGTCTTGCAATTGGATTTGTGTATTGTGATTGATTGGTTATGGCATTGTTAGTGACTGGATGCCAATTTGTACATAGAGAAGTGTTAGGTTTATATGTGAACGCCATTTAGCTTACGTTTTTTTATAACTCTACAAAATTCTGTGTAACTTATACAAACTTGTGGTTATCTTAGGAAAACTTTGTATTGAGGTCACTGTTGGGTCCAAGATTGCTTTCATCTCAGAAGAGTTGTGCATTGGTTGTGGTATTTGTGTGAAGGTATGTATGCTGATACTATTTCTGATACCAAATATGTTTCTGTACACGTAACTAATACTCTCTGTTGTTGTAAAATTATAGAAATGCCCTTTTGAAGCAATTCAGATCATCAATCTTCCCAGAGACTTGGAGAAAGATACAACTCATCGCTATGGGCCAAACACTTTTAAGTTGCACAGGTTCGTTTATCTATTCGTTTTCGTTTTGAAAAATCAATCCCCTCTTCTAGTTTTAAGACAATTGAATATCTCTTATTACTTTCAGGCTCCCAGTTCCTAGGCCGGGGCAGGTCCTCGGGTTGGTTGGAACTAATGGTATTGGAAAATCAACTGCCCTGAAAATTCTTGCTGGAAAGCTCAAGCCAAATTTGGGGCGTTTCACTGTAATAGCCTATCTCGAGTATCTGAAAGTTTTCTGGAATTGTGTCCCTTGTGTAGTGTATTTATGCTTATTTTTTGTTCGTGAACAGAATCCTCCAGACTGGCAAGAGATCTTGACTCATTTCCGTGGCTCAGAACTACAAAACTATTTCACCCGTATTCTAGAAGATAATCTTAAGGTACAATTGAAGCTGATCTTAGTATTTGTATCCATGAGGTGACTAGGTATCATTTGATGGTTTAAAGCAGCTTTATTAAGCAAGTTGCGATACCCTGTGCATGACAGGCCATTATAAAGCCTCAATATGTCGACCACATCCCAAAAGCTGTTCGAGGAAATGTTGGAGAGGTTCTTGACCAGAAGGACGAGAGAGATAAGAAGGCAGAGCTCTGTGCTGACCTGGAGCTAAATCAGGTCATTGATCGTGATGTTGAAAATCTATCTGGTGGTGAGCTGCAGAGATTTGCAATCGCTGTTGTTGCCATACAAAATGCAGAGATTTACATGTTTGATGAGCCATCGAGTTACCTCGATGTTAAGCAAAGGCTCAAAGCTGCTCAAGTTGTTCGTTCTCTCCTGAGGCCTAACAGGTTTGATTTTCTACATCTCTGAAGTTTTTTAAAATAGGATCTGAAATAAGCAGACTTACAACAGTGTTTTTGTTTTTCTTTCCCAGCTACGTCATTGTTGTGGAGCACGATCTCAGTGTTCTTGATTACTTGTCAGATTTCATTTGCTGTCTGTATGGGAAACCAGGAGCCTATGGTGTTGTCACTCTTCCCTTCTCTGTCAGAGAAGGAATCAACATCTTCTTGGCTGGTTTTGTTCCCACAGAGAATTTACGTTTCAGAGACGAATCCCTGACCTTCAAGGTAAACTTTTTTTGATGGTGCAGAGGGAATGTCGCTTCACAAACGTAATCAATATTGTCCTTAATGGTTTTTCTTTTTTTTTTCAAGGTCGCTGAGACTCCACAAGAAAGTGCTGAAGAAATACAATCGTACGCTAG
The DNA here is from genome assembly GCA_900116095.1 of Euclidium syriacum. Classification (NCBI taxonomy): domain Eukaryota; kingdom Viridiplantae; phylum Streptophyta; class Magnoliopsida; order Brassicales; family Brassicaceae; genus Euclidium; species Euclidium syriacum. Next base: position 2,138,319 of record FPAK01000009.1, read on the forward strand.
GTACAAGTACCCAACCATGACCAAAACTCAAGGAAACTTCAGGCTGAAAGTGACGGAAGGTGAATTCACAGACTCGCAAATTATAGTTATGCTTGGGGAGAATGGTACAGGGAAGACAACATTTATCCGGATGCTGGTAATTCCTCTTCCTCCATTAAGCTCCTATCTTATGGTTAATAGTTTTCATAGAGTAGTAGATTCCTAAACTTGATTATTATTGTATTATTTCTGCAGGCGGGTTTATTGAAACCTGATGATTCAGAAGGATCAGACATAGAGATACCAGAATTCAATGTCTCTTACAAGCCACAGAAGATCAGTCCCAAGTTTCAGAATTCAGTTAGGCACTTGCTACATCAAAAGATTCGGGATTCTTACATGCATCCTCAGTTTGTGTCAGACGTGATGAAACCACTTCAGATCGAGCAGTTGATGGATCAAGAAGTTGTCAATCTCTCAGGAGGAGAGTTGCAAAGAGTTGCATTAGCTTTGTGCCTCGGAAAGGTAAGTATTTTAGTTTCAGAAAGTCTATAGAAACTTTTTCCTTTGTCTCAGTGATCTTATGCATCCATACACTCTGTGGAATCTATGCAGCCTGCTGATATATACCTGATCGATGAACCGAGTGCATATCTCGACTCAGAGCAACGTATTGTGGCTTCTAAAGTCATCAAGCGATTCATCCTCCACGCAAAGAAAACTGCATTTGTAGTCGAGCACGATTTTATCATGGCTACTTATTTGGCAGACCGAGTCATCGTCTATGAAGGACAACCATCCATTGATTGTATTGCAAATTGTCCTCAATCTCTTCTCAGTGGAATGAATCTCTTCCTATCCGTAAGTCTATCTCTTTACACCGTAAGGGTAAAGTAAAAAGGAAAGTTTGATTCTCATTTTATGTTTTTCTTTTCTCTGCAGCACCTAAACATCACATTCAGGCGAGATCCAACCAATTTCAGACCAAGAATCAACAAGTTAGAGTCAACCAAAGATAGGGAGCAGAAATCTGCAGGCTCATACTATTACTTGGACGATTAAGAGAAGCTACACTAAGGTGGTTCTTAGTCCCTTAATATCCAATCCCGTTTCATCAATCATGAACCAATATATCTGAAATATTTGTTCTCTCTTCATTTCCTTAATGGATTCATAGGACATATATAGGGCATGATCTGGATATGAAAGACTAGCCCTGAGGAAGTTGATCTCTGCTCTGGAAATTTTGGTTTTGATTGTTTCTACATGAGTTTTGCTTAAGATTCTCTCCTTTGCTCCTTGCTTAATCCAGAGTTTGATTTAACTGAGCAATAAAAGTTTCAGAATCTTAACCTTTTTTTCCTTTGTTGCTCTTGTTCTTGTACTGTGATGTTTATTACTTTGATCTTACAAAGAATCTTCATGGCTTTTTATTAGCTTTCTTACAAGTAGTAATACATAATCCAACGCTAGATATCAATAACACTGAAACCAGGAAGCTTCTTCAAAGCTTTATCTTCAACCATCTTCCTTAACCGTACAGCTTCTTCCCAACTACCTAACCCGACATAAGCATTCGATAACGAGATGTAATAAGATGCATTGTCTGGTTCCATCTCAAACAAAACTTCTGCAACTTCTTTACCCAACTCTGTATCTCCATGATAGTTACAAGCACTCAACAAAGCTCCCCATACACCTGCTTTCTGTGGCTCTTTAATCCCTTTTATAAACTCGTAAGCTTCTCTTAGCTTCCCTGCTCGACCAAGGATGTCAACCACACAAACCCGATGCTCTGTAACCGGTTTCACACCGAATTTACCTTCCATTTCGTTGTAATATCTTAAACCTTCATCTACAAAACCAGAGTGACTACAAGCTGACAATAAGCTAATGAAAGTACTCTTGTTCGGTTCCATACTCATTTCGTTGAACAATTCTATTGCTTTCTCTCCCATTCCATGGAATCCATAAGCAGAGATAATCGAATTCCAAGCAACGATCGATTTCACTCCTGAGTTTCTAAACACTTTCATCCCGGTTTCAATCTTCCCACAGCTACTATACATGTCGACAAGTGCAGCACAAACAAATGGATTATCTTGAAATCCACGGCGAATGAGATGACAATGCGCTTGCTTACCGTAACCTGTAGTTCCTAGCTGAGTTGAAGCAGAGAGAAGACCAACGAATGTAATCTCGTTTGGCTCTAACTTTAAGTTTCTGAAGAGTTGAATCACTTCTCGTCCCGCTTTGTTTTGAGACAAAGCTGATATCACACAGTTCCAAGAACATAAGTTAGGTTCAGAGATTAAGCTAAAGACCTTCACTGCACTATCAATGTCTTTACATCTACCATACATGGTAATCAACGTGTTCTGCAATTGAGTGTCAGATTCTCTCACTGTCTTAATAGCTAAACCATGAAAGCATCTTCCTTGTAAGACCAATCCGAGGTTTCCACTAGCTGAGATAGTACCGAGAAGAGTAATCAAATCATGACGAACTTTCCCTTCACGATTCATTGCGTAAAACGCTCTCAATGATTCTGAATAGTGACCGTTTGATGCACAACCGTAGATAACAGAGTTCCAAGACGCGAGATCTCTTGTTTCGGATATCGTCGCTAACATAGAGAAGGCTGAAGTTAAATCCTCGCAAGTGATGTACATGTTTATAACTGAATTAGCCGAAAGGATATTGTTATCTGCAAATCCAAGCTTTAGCTGTAAACAATGCACTGATTTACCAAAGCTTAGAGAATCACAAGCCGGAAAAATCGTCAACAAAGTCGACAAAGTGAACTTTGTACAAGAACCATACTCATTGACAACTTCTTTGAACAGATTCTTAGCTTCTTGTGTAAAACCGTTTTGCGCGAAAGCAGATATCATCGAGTTCCATGAAACTAAGTCACGATTAGTTTCTCTTTTGAATAACAACTCAGCTTGTCTTGTTAAACCACACTTACCATACATGTCAATAAGGCTGTTTATTACCTCTATTGCTTTCAATTTCGTCTCTCTGCGAATCGTGTAACCATGAATTGCTCTTCCTTCTCTTGACAAACATAACTCACCACAAAGAGAAGTCACTGTAACCACAGTGACAATATCAGGCTGAATCGAATCAGTCGATTGCATTTCCTTCAAAAAACCAAATGCTTCTTCAAACATTTCATTCGAAGCAAATCCATTAAGAATTGCATTCCAAGAAATAACATCTTTGCATAATCTTTCATCAAATACGGTTTCCGCAGCCTCGGTGTTCCCACATTTTGAGTACATTGAAATGAACGAGTTAGCAACAGAGACATACACTTCCGGGGTATAACCTGACTTCATAACCAGACCGTGGAAGGATTCACCTAGAGGAAGATCTTCAATAGAAGCACAAGCTGAGATAATACATGAAAATGTCACATTATCAGCTTCTTGTCCTAAACCATTCATTGATTTGAAGTAACTCAACGATTTCTTCGGATGACCATTTCCAAGACATTTAGTTAAAATCGTGTTCCAAGAAACAATGTCTCGGTGTTCCATATGCGTGAACACACACTCCGCGGAACTCAAATCCTCTCCTTTTGCGTAAAGATTCATCAATGCATTGCACAAGCTAGAATCAGAAACCAAACCAGCCACTATCGCCAAAGAATGAACCATTGAACATTTCTTCGAAAGATTTAGATTAGATAACGCTGAAGCTGCGAGTAAAAGCGTTGTGGAATCAAATTCGGTTCCTTTCTGAATCATCTCAACGAAAAATCCTACAGCTGCCATGGAACGACCATTTTTATTCAGAGCAGTGATCATACTGTTCCAAACAATCACATCTTTCACTTTCAGCTCACCAAAGAGACCTAAAGAAGACGTTAAATCTCCGGTTCTAGCGTAAAGCGTGAGCAGTTTCGAAGATACAGGTAAATCTTGGAGAAAACCACTCTTCAGAGCGAAACAATGAACACTCCTCGGAGTCTCTGCGTTTTTCCTCATCGTGGAGTATCTAAGTAAATCTCGCAAGAGCATAAATCTTGACTCTTCCGTCCTATTCTCTCTATTGGGCATTTCATCGAACAGGTTATGGACAATAGGAGTAACCGGAGATATAACAGCGGACGAGAAGTCTCGCTCATGTTTTCTCTTACTGTTGTTTAGTTTGAAAGAAAAATGTCTTGCCGGAAAATTCCGGCGAAAAAAGGACCGCCTGAAAAAGCTGATTTTTTTACCGGAAGAATAATATCGCAGCTTTTCCGGGACGATCGTGGAATTTCTTACCATCACCGATGTATCGGCGGTTTCCCGGAGCTGGCAAAAACATATAAATCATCAATTGGGTCCATTTGATGGTGTTGTATTGGGCTATTTTGCTTGGTATTTAATTGGGCTTTTTCCGTAATCTTTTAAAAAATCAAATACTTATAAATTATAATTAAGAAATCGTACATGTGAGATTTGGAAGCTACAATAGATTTTGCTTGTAATTAAGAAATCGTACATGTGAGATTTGGAAGCTACAATAGATTTTGCTTGGAGATGATGAGATGGGATCTAAGAAAGGAGATTGGGGATGAAAGAACACTAAAAGTGTTGGAGGATCCCTGGTTGCTCGATAAGCCTCCTCAACCTCCACAACTCTAATTAGGTATCCATTCATTCTCCAAAAAAACTCGTAATCAGATGAGTGGAACTTAGTAGAACTGAAGAGAGCCTTCATACCATAAGAGTCATTTAGTTGCGGTCCAATGCTTCTTCAAAAGGGGACTACATTTGGACCTCTAATAAGAATGGGGAGTACTCAGTTACATCGGACTACTAGTTATGGTCTAGATGAAGGAAGAAGCTAATCTAAAACATATACATCACCAAGAGTCTAGACTTTAGCCGATTTTAAGGCTATTTGGAGATCTCATACCTAGTCAAATATCCGTCATTTCTTATGGAAGTGTGTCTCTAACTGCTTGACTGTTAAAGCTAATATAATTCATACAAGATTAATAATGAGGCATGAGTGTCAAAGAGTTGTAGCCAAGGAGGAGACAATGAATCACGGTGTTGTTTCTATATCTTTTCACAATTTTACTCTGGGATGTGTTTGCACTTGGATTCATATAGTACCCATAACTAGCTTACTCAGTGTACATTAACATGGTTACAAACATGCTAGTCCATCAAATTGGAGATCAGGAGATGAGAGATAAGCTTAATCTATTGTCGTGGATATTGTGGAAGCTATGGAAGGCCACAGATAAGCTCTGATTCACGAATCAAACACTTGAGGTCCATTGCATTCTTGACCAATGTAAGAGGGATAAAGAAGAATGTGAGACTTCAAAAAATAAACATGTTAGCAATCCACCCTCCATGCATCGCAACCTTGTCAAATGGAAACCCCCTTCCAGCCGGTGTACTCAAATTCAATGTGTGTGCTTCCTAGCACAAATATGGAGATACATGCTCATTGGGAGGCTCATGTGGTACGGTTCAAAATTCTACTCGGAGCTCTTCACATGTCGTGAAGCAGAAGCTACGGGTTTACTTAGGCTACTCAATGCCTGAAAAATCTCGAGATGGAGAAGGTGATCATTGAAACATATTCATGCATTATGATACAAGCGGTTAGCGAGCCTTCGTAATGGCCAAGATTGCAAATATTTATGGTTGATCTTCTTTCCCAAAGCATTATATATTAACAACCAATTTTTAGATATATTAGGAGATAGGGTAATAAATGTGAAGATTATAGTTTATCATGCTTCATGTAATGGATTGTATGAAGCTGTTTTGTATTGTTATGTACCCCCATGATTACATCCATGGTTGAACTTGAGAAGTCGAGTTAGGTTCCTAGTATTTAAATTGAAATGGTTAGATTGGGTAAATAATATCATCGTCTTCACTAACTGTGTTGTCGAGTTTAACCATAAAATTTACTACATGAGTACAACAATCGAAGTAGTACTTAATGATTAAATCTACAAAGACTTTAACTCCACTATGTGAATGTGAGTCTAGAATCTAGATAAGTCAATTAAAGAGGATTTTGAGATCCTAATTGAAGTTAAGAAAACAACATAAAGACAGAAAATAAGTTTATGAACAATGGTTTTGAAGAAATTGGGAAAACAATGAGAATATGTAATTTTCTAGTATTCAAGACAAATATTGAACTATATCGGAAAATTAATAAATAACTATTTCAAACTAAAATCATGCTTCATAGATTGAGTTTCTCCTGAAAACATCATTTTTATGTTCAATAACCTAATTTGAAAATTTTGGATGAAGATATAGAAAGTGAAAATATGTAGTTGAGAATTGATGTTACAAAATGATATAAAAAGTTTAAATCAAAGAAATCGAATACTGGAAGTTGAAAACTACAATTACAAGAAGGAAATAAATGAGATGTGGATGAGAATATCTCAAAAGAGAAGAGAGGAAAAATTGGTTTTGTGATCAAGAAAATATTTATTAGTTAAAAATAAATTCCTTGAAAATAGGGTAAATGGATAGTAGCTAAAGGTTGATTATTGATATATATATATATATGTGTGTGTGTGTGTGTGTGTGTGTCAGGGTGTGTAATCACGTAACCTCGAGTATGAGGGGTGAGTAATTCAATCTCTTAAACGATGTAATGTAAGACATTATTCTCTTACTATAGACACGAAAAGGTGTCATAGACGTCAATTTCCCTACTTACATATTGTGGACATATTGTGGGGATTAGTTTGATACCATAAAATAAAGAAAGCACATAATGAAACTTAAATTAAAATCTCAAAAATATTCTATGCTTAATTACTTGATACTTCCTCTATTCCATTATACATTACTAATATTTTAGAGATTATTTTCTTTTAGTTTTTACAAATTTCTTTCAAGGTTTTTAAAATATTATATTTATTTGCAACTATTCAACACTCTATTTTATTATTGGCTTATGACTGGTTCAATTATATTTAGTTAAATGAACTTTTTTTGTCACACTTTTATTTAACAAAAGAAGTACGTAATTTATATGTCAATGATTAATTAGGATTAGATTAATAATATAGTCTTCCAGATCCGTACTGTACCCGTTGCCTTTCCCGAAAGCATGGCATTGCCTATTCAATGTTTCGTGTTCCCGAAACCATTCCCTATTTTTTATTAATTATATTGACTACTTTTTCGTTTAATTCCCGAAACAATTAATTTCTTCTCTTTATTCTCTTCACATTAAGTTCTTATTTTAAACTGCATTAATGGAGATTAACTACATAAATGCTTGTTAATGTACATTGACTTTCTATTTGACTTTGCCCGTTCCAAGTACGCATGACGTACAATTGCTTTCGTGCTCATCAAATTAAACATAACCACGTGTACGGTGTCCCTTGCATTTACTATTTGTTATTAGTCAATACATAAATATTAAGCTCCACAAAGTCAAAACAGCATTATTGTTAATAAACATTTCTTAGAAGTTATGATATCCATAATTTTTGTATATACATTACGTCGATTATAATGAATTAAAATTTTAATTATCAAAAAATTGTCTTGGATACTTTAATATAACCATTTATTATAGACAGTTTTTCTTTTTTAGCTTCAATGATTTATTAGTTAAATAAAAATATTACTGGCGGCCTTTTTTTGTGTGTACTTTTTTTTTTTCTGTTATAATTTTTTTTTGTTGTAATTGTTGGTATAAGCTATAACATTGTATTTGTTATAATTATAATAAAAATAGACATGTTAAATAAAAGTAAACATTGAGAAAATTATTGAAAAAAGAGGTTATATTTTTGGCTAAGTAATGAGCATGTGCATTAGTCATGTTTAGGGATTTGACTTTGAGGTTCTTGAATATACTATCTGGTTAAATAAATGTTTTGACAATTTGACTGATAAAAACATAAGAGTTTAAAGAATCTTTAATTGCTGTTGACTACTAATGAAATATTCTTTTTAGTTATTTTGTTACACGTATTACATTTTCCATTAATACGTATGACGGTATGATTGAGTTTTAAGATTTACCTCATTATAATTAAAACTGATTTGTCGTGATTGAGTTAAATATTAAGTGCAATATATAATTTGATATGCGTTTACAAAAAAATGTAGAATAAATTTATAGTGAATATACTTCTTGAATAACTACGTTTCTTGCTTTAAAAAAAAACTAGTTAGAATGCAAATCAAATTGTAAAACCATGCATGATCGGGAATGTAGATGAATAGTGCTTCTTTTTATTAAGAGGATTTGATTGAAAGTTATTCAAGTTAATTAGAATATTGATAAATGGATCAATCAGTGATTAGTTTGTTTCATGACTAGTAGTTAATTAAATCAAATTAGCTAATTGTCTAAAGCCTGATATCAACGTGTACCCGAATTGCTGCGTCACTTTATATTGGCCAATTAATTAATTAATTAATTGATGTTTAACCTTTTATATAATTATCACTTTAATTATGTTACTTTTGTCAGCATTTAAACTTTTCAGAGGTTCTCATACACACGTCTAGAAAGCATTAAAATTTCTTATATTTTAGATTTACATTATTATCGTATAATTCTTTGCCTTTACGTACTTCGATTTTATGATACGAATGAATTAGAAGTATTAATTTACATAATATATATATATATATATATCTTTTTAATTAGTATTGGAATTTATATCATTTTTGTCTGACCTAATATGATCAATGCATCACAATGGCCAATGAAACTTTTATTAAATGAATTTTATCCAAAAAAAAACTTTTATTAAATGAATAACCCGACAATGACAACCATACATTGACCAAAAAACCCAGCATATATATGAACATAAGAATATTAAAATGTCAAACTATTTATATATTCTAAAATTATTAAAATAACGAATAAATTAGTGTGACAACTAGCATCTTACGAGTTAAGAGAAACTATCCATGGTTTCAACAGATACCGCTTAGTGAAGCCCATTGTTCTCTATATATATTGATTTATTTTCCCACTTCGTTACGTTTCTTTTCTAACGTAATTACTAATCATTATTTGGTTTTTTGTGTTATGGGCGGAAATATTATTCTATTTTAAATGTCTTTATTCAATTATTTATGTCGAATATTAGTCTATAGAGAAAAACGTTTTTTCTATAAATTATATTTATCACATTTTAATATATTTTGGATGGCGAGGAAATTAATGGTCGGTATAGACAAATTTAAAGTTGACTTCTAAGTCCCATATAAAGAATTACGTTACTGTATGTGGTGGGGTTCCTCAAAGTTTGAACAACATGGCAATAATGAAGTTTGGAAACACAATTCTCGGCTAGTTTCTAAAAATTAGATTTTTTTTTTTAAATACCATAAATACCAGATTTTGAAGAGTTTTTCCTAAACGTACTACTACAAGTCTTTTTTAGAGAAATTTTCCAATTTTCCGAAATTAAGAATTTGTATACAGTTAAGATTTAGAGTTACTGATTAGTTGTTAGTTTTTTTAAAATAGAAAACTTTGTTATTTTGATAAAAAATATATGTCATATTTTCTTAAGAACTAAATAGAGATATACCAAAAACATTAAAAACACATATATATATATATATCTTTTTGTCAAAAGGGTTTGCTATATATTTGTATTGATAAAAATCTCTTTTTCACATTTTCATGTGAAATAAGAAATTTGTTAGTCAAACGTTTTATCAAAATGATTTCTTCATACATAATTGACCGATTGGCGATTGGTGTCATTAATATTACAATATTCTCTTTTACCCATTTATTTATTAAAACGATTAGTTAACTAAGTCACCGAATATCTCTCCTATACACCACCTTCTCATAAGTAAACCAAATATATATGAGACATGTTCACTAGATTCAATTTTTAATTATTTATAATTAAAGGGTTATTTTTTAGAGTAAATTAAGTAAATAAGAAAGACAAACATATTTAAAATAACCTGTAATATTGTTCCATATCAGCATTTTAAAATAAAATAGAAAATTAATTTAAAAAAGAAATTAGAGTTTAGTAAATAAAGAAATTATATATAGTTTCCACCAATAATATTGTTCCACATCACTAGTTAAAAAATAAAATAGAAAACTAAGTAAAAAAAGAAATCAGAGTTTAAGAAATAAGGAAGAAATAAAAAAATTATATCATAGTTTCCTAATTAAAAAGAAAATAAGATTTTAGGAAATAGAAAAATATAGTTTCTACCAGTAATATTTTTCCACATCACCAATAAAAAATAAAATAGAAAACTAATTAAAAAATAAAATCAAAGTTTAAGAAATAAGGAAAATATATCACAGTTTCCTAAAAAAGCTTTTATGGTAATCCACAGGACCAAAAATATTATTTCAAAAATCTTTAATATCAATTATCTTCAAAATCAATCCCCATCATGTTCCATATTAATTTCATTTTTTATTTTTTTTAAATGAATTTAAATCTAAATAATTCTTTAAATCCATATCATTATCTTTTTTTTATATAGTTTAAAAATAGATTTTAAATCATTATAAATTTTGAATCATTATCTAAATTTAAACATATATATAAATATATATATATATATTTTAAACGAATACTTTTTTGTGTTTAAAAACGAAAATAAATATTACTACTAGGTGGTGACATCCGACAAATACTACCAGCTGTTCCAGAGGGTTCTATAGCAAATACAAAAAAACAAATATTATTCCAAATCAATTTTCAAAAATAGAATAGAATATAAAAGTAAATATCAAATATAAACTTTAATATCAATATCTTCAAAATCAAGCCCCATCATGTTCCATATTAATTTCATATTTTTCTTTCTTATTGGTTTAAAATGAATTTAAATCTAAGTAATTTTTTAAATATATATCATTATCTAAACTTGAATATCAAATATCTTCAATGTGCCATATAAGGCCTGGAACAATGCTTGCTGAATTAATCAAAAAAATCGATCTTATCATATGGGATGAGACGTCCATGACACATCGGTGCGCATTCGAAGTGCTAGACATAACATTAATAGATTTGATGTCCATGAAAAATGAAGCAACTAAGGACAAGCCTTTCGGAGGCAAGACTTTACTACTAGATGGTGACTTCCGAAAAATATTACAAGGCACTCCACATGGTTCTTGAGCGGATACAATTTTAGCATCAATCAAAGAATCATACTTGTGAGAATTTTGCAATGTATTCACTTCAAAAACAAATTTTTCAGCATGACTACTAAATGTTGGAGATGAAAATGCACCCACAAAAGGAAAATAAAAACGATAACTGAGCTGATGGTCATATGGTTGTAGTTGATTCAAAATTTCTAATGCAATCAACAGGAGATCATATGGAGAAAATATTTCAAGCCACAAATGCAGAGAACGAACTAACAAAAAATAAACATGCAAGGATTACAGAGACAACATCCTAACACCTCAGAATGAAACAGTTGATGAGATTAATGCAAACATGTTATCAAAATTGCCAGGAAAATAAGAGGAATATCTCAGCTCAGAGCGTATAGAAAAAGGTGACACAATATCAACAAATTATGAGACGCTATAATACTGCCTTCCAAAACATTAACTACCTTTCAAAGTGGGATTACCAATAATGATGCCTCGAAACGAATCACTTTTAACTATATCTCTTACTTCATAGCACAAAAAATAAAGAGTAACAACAATAAACTCATGTCGAATTAAAAGGAGAAAAGTAACTCCACCGCATAGAAAATTCAATTATCATGATATTAACAAAAAAATAAACTTATTATAAAAATTTTAAAAACACTAAAAATTAAAAAGTAATACAATTTATTTTCTAAATATATTCCAGAAAATAAAACAAAGCAGTTTTATTTTGGAAAACAAATACAATAACAAATAAAGTAGTAATAATAAAAAATTGAAAATATTAAATGTCACCATTGCTCAATAAAAATATATTAGTAAAGATCAAAATAAACAAAACAAATTATATTAACATACCCGGGCATAAACTTAAGGGTATATCGTTGTTATACCGTCCACATAGGATTTTAAACAACCAATAGAAACATTACATGTCATCATCATTAAAATCTAATAAAAGACCCAACAATTATAACAAATCAATAATTCATAAGCCCACTTATCCACGTAGGATTTAAGTCATCCAATATAACCATTACATATCATCCTCATTAAAATCTAATAAAAAGCCCAACATCAATGAGATTTAAGATCACCAGTAATATTGTTCCACATCATCGTTTAAAAATAAAATAGAAAAATAATTTTAAAAAAAAAATCTAGTAAATAAGAAAATTATGAGGCTATAGTATTGTTAGGTTGTCCACATGAGATATTAAAACACAAATCACATAATTCCACATAATTGTCTAATTTCCCTACATAATTATCTAATTCCTCTTTTTAAAAATCTATTTACTAATAAAAATTGAGACTATAAGCTTCTAAAACTGTCCACGTGAGATTTAAAACTACCAGTTTCCACATCAACGTTTTAAAATAAAATAGAAAACTAATTAAAAAAAAATTAGAATTTAGAAAATAAGAAAATTGTATCATAGTTTTCACCACTAATATTGTTTTACATCAGCAGTTAAAAATAAATTTGAAACTATTTAAAAAAAAGAAATTAGAGTTTAAGAAATAAGGAAATTATATCATAGTTTCCTAAAACGGTTTTATGGTAGTCCACATATAATTTTAAACGACCAAAAATATTATTCCACATCGGCTTTGAAAAATAGAATAGAAAATTAACAAAAACAACAATAAAAATTTTAGGATAGTATAGACTAACAAAAAAACTGTAATATCAAATATTATCAAAATCAAGCCCCATCATGTTCCATATTAATTTTATGTTTTTTGATTATTGTTTTAAAATGAATCTTAAATCGAAATAGTTTTTGAAATCTATATCATTATCTAAATTTAATATTTTTATTGTTTAAAAACGGATTTTAAATCATTATGAATTTTGAATCATTATATAAATTTAAATATATATATATTTTAAACGAATACCTTTTTGTGTTTAAAAACGAAAATAAATACTACTACTACTAGGTGGTGATTTCCGAAAAATAATACCAACCATTCCACATGGTTCTAGAGCAAATACAATTTTAGCATCAATCAAAGAACCATACTCGTGGGAATCTTGCAATGTATTCACTTTAAAACATAACATGAGACTCCAAGAATCAACAAAAAGTTTTGTAGCATATGGCTACTAAATGTTGGAGATAAAATTGCACCCACAAATGAAAATAAAAACAATAACGAAGTTGATGGTCATATGGTTGTAGTTGATTCAAAATTCCTAATTCAATCTATTGGAGATCATATGGAGAAAATACATCAAGCCACAAATTGAGAGAACGGGCTAACAAAAAATACACGTGCAAGCATAACAGAGACAACATCCTAACACCCCGGAATAAAACAATTGATGGGATTAATGCATACACGTTATCAAAACTTCCAAGAAAATAAGAGAAAAATCTCAGCTCAGAACGTATAGAAAAAGGTGACACAATATCAACAAATTATGAGACGCTATATACGGTTGAGTATCAAAACTCTCTAGAGTTCGCATGACTACCAAAACATAAGCTATCTTTAAAAGTGGGAGTACCAATAATGCTGCCATGAAACATTTATCAAAAGGAAGGACTATGCAATGGCACACTATTGATAGTAACACGTTTGGGCGATTGAGTGATCGAGGGCGAGATAATCACGGGAACAAAATCCTGCCAAGAATAATCTTATCCCCAATTGACTCAAAACATCCTTTCACATTACGAAGAAGACAATTCCCAACAAAATTATTCTATGCAATGACGATTAATAAAATCTAGGGACAAAACTTGAGCTCGGTTTTCCTATACTTGCCTTAACCCGATTTAAGTCATGACCAACTGTACATGACACTATCACGTCTAACATCTCCTAAAGGTCTATCCATTCTAAATTCGATTGTGATGCAAATAATACATTGAAAAATATTGTTTATACATAAATATACAGAGGATTAGATTCAGAAAAGTATCATATTCGAGAAGCAATGTAATAAACATTGGCTAACATGGGCTTAGATCAGTGTCATTTTATAGATTCTCATTAATCATAATAATCTTTTTAGATCATGATCATATAGGACCGATTTACAACGGTTTTTATTTAAAAAATATCGGTTCTTTCCTTTATATTATTATGCCCCTCAAAATAGCATGTAAAGAGATTGTAATGACATCTTGCCTATCAATACATGAAATTGACCAGACAATAAAGATTTTGTAAATACATCTGCAATATGAGAATTTGTTGTGATATGCAATGTTATAATCAAAATAAACAAAACATACAATATTAACATACCCGGGCGTAATCCGGATTTAAAACCTAGTATTTTCTTAAGAACTAAATAGAGATATACCAAAAACATTAAAAACATATATATATATATATATATATATATATCTTTTTGTCAAAAGGGTTTGCTATATATTTGTATTGATAAAAATCTCTTTTTCACATTTTCATGTGAAATAAGAAATTTGTTAGTCAAACGTTTTATCAAAATGATTTCTTCATACATAATTGACCGATTGGCGATTGGTGTCATTAATATTACAATACTCTCTTTTACCCATTCGTTTATTAAAACGATTAGTTAACTAAGTCACCGAATATCCCCCCATACACCACCTTCTCATACGTAAACCAAATATATATGAGACATGTTCACTAGATTCAATTTCTAATCATTTATAATTAAGGGGTTCATTTTTTAGAGTAAATTAAGTAAATAAGAAAGACAAACAGATTTCTCGGAAAATAATTATTATTATTGATATTGATTACAAGGGTGTTAACTCAGAATGCCGAGTTAACTTTATCAAAGAGAAGTATTAAACCTATGTTTGCTAGTATTTCTTTTCCCCGATCCTGAATATCGATTTTAGTGAAGAGGGTATTTATTTTATATGCCTATGTCGGTTATCTAAACCCATAGGCTAATTTTAGAAAAATGAAAATATTCATTTTCCAAAATCAGAGAATTTGTGATAAGATTTTATCTTATTATGTCCGAGCTTAGACTTCGGCTTTGGACGAAGTAGTTTATATTCCCGCTTCGGATACTAAAATCCGACCATTCTTTACCGAGGTATCCCTCGGTCGTCTGAGCCGAGGATTCTAATCCTATTGAAGGGACTTATGACCTAATTCGTAATTAGAGAAAGATTGGTAGGGACCAAACATTAACTATTGCCAAGCTATTGATCTAGGGTGCTAATCCAGAGTGCTAATCCTACCATCAACATCACATGTCTGTATAACTTTTCCTTTTTTTAAAAAGAAAAATTAGTCCTTGAGACTCAAAATCAAAAGAGGGAATAATACAAGCATTATCGAAAATGTTTGCATTTTTTCAATTCTGCAAATACTAATTTGACATGTAGATTTGTTAAATGGTCAAAATTTTGTTCTATAGATATGTGCAAATATATTATTAGCCCCAATCGAATTTGTTTCAGGGATGTTTTAAAAAAGTCAAATAGAACCGAACCGAATATGAACTTAAATAGAGAAATTTCTAAAAAATCATATCAGTATAATTATAAGAGAAGCAAGAATCTGATGTGTCACAATCAGGTTCATCCTCAACCCTTTTTCCAATGAAAATATTTCGATAATACACATCATTCACCAATCACTGTTCCTATTTTTGACACACATGCAAAGTTTTGCCATGTTGGCTTATATTGGACCTTATTCTAAGTTTACTATCTATTGGGCTTTCACAACTTAGTATTTCTTTTGCAATCTATTTGGGCCTTCACACGCTGTAGTCGTCTTACGGTTTCTTCATCATCGTGTTATATATTGATATGAAATTTCTTAGAATTTACACCGTCTTAGGGTTTCTTCATCTTTCCTCCACCGTTTTTGATTATATGCGACTTAATATCTTGATAGTTTTTTTCTGTAAAACCCTTATGGATCCGTGTAACCCTAGCCGCTAAGAGGAACATGATGATCTTGCTAGATTGATGGAGAAGAAAAAGAAATTCTAGAAAAATCAAAAGGAGAAGACGAAGAAGATTGTTTTGCTAGATTGAGAGAAGTATAGTGGAATGATTGATGATTGTTTTTGGAACATTGTTTTAATCTATAAGGTTTCTGGAGCAACGTTTTAGTTTTTAGAAGAAGAAGAAGATGATTGTTTTTGGAGCATCGTTTTAGTCTTTAGGGTTTGATGAAGATGAAGAAGCAGCATGTGTAAGAAGTAGCTCCACATGGCGTCGAGTACTAAGGAGATTTGACCCAAAGTACAAGAGCTTTACGACCTCTGCAATGAGACTTTCACTGGGAAAACTCCTTCTCCTGCTTCCATGGCTGTCCACAAACTATGCTCACTTTTGGGTTTTTTTTTTTTTACTGCGATAGGGTTATTCACACTTTTAGCTGGTTTTAATCGAATCAACAATATAAAATGAAGCAATTTTAGAAGGATTTGGTTGAAGAGTTTTAGGTGTTTTGTTGGATTTTAATAAATGTGAGAAATTCTCATGAACGACTCAGTTGATTACCGAATCCCAACTAATCTGGGCAATTGCAGATTCACAATTAGAAATCGTCGGAGTCACTGAAGAGTATGTAGCCTCTCTTGTGGGATTTATCTCTATGGATTGCAAAGCTCTTCAATTCGACGTACACATAATGATATTAGAGTTTACAGAAGAAGCGCATCAATCTATTAGTACATGCAGGAACTATTACGATCAGTGATTCAAGGGTTCATTCTGCCTTTCTTGGTTTGATTTTTGAAGTTAGAATTTGGGGACTGGATGTGATTTGGTTTTTGGTTCCTTTTTGAGTGCAGATACGGTGAGTCCTGCATATGTTGGGCTTAAAGAAGCGCAAGATGATGATTGAAGCTATGGACTTTCTAGTGTTAGTCATTTCAATAGAGTAGGACGATGGGCACAACCAATAACATTCTTAGACATGGATGAATGTGATAGTTTTACAGTAAGTCTTTTGATTGATACTGAATTCTTTCTAATGAGCATCATTCAAGAACCTTGAAAAACAAAACAGTGTTTTATTTGATATATTGCAGATGTGTATTTTATGCTTCCCAACATCTTCGGTGATTCCATTGCATGACCATCCAGAGATTACTGTGTTTAGCAAAATCATCTATGGCTCACTTCACGTCAAAGCTTGATATATAGTTAATAGTGTTTGATGATATTTTTGTGTGGAGGTGAATCGCATGTATTGTACCAAAATGTTGAGAATTGTGATGTAGAGCGTTTTTACCCTAGTCGTTATTAAGTAAAAATCCCTAATCAGCTCATTTATAGTTCTCTTAATTCTAGCCCAGTTTGTACTTATAACTAAGTAGTTAAAGGATAAGTAAGAGGTTGATCCATGGAGAGGCTTAAGATGATATTAGGAGTAATTCGAGTTCTTAAATAGCTGGAATAATCAAAGTTGTAGTGATTGATTGATTTCTACTTAAACACATGCAAATAAACAAAAGGATAATGAAAGTAACTAAAGCTTGATGATGAAATGTAAGTGACAATATTAAAGATATGAATGAACTTTGGGACTTATATGGTTAAGAGGTTTGATTAGGTGATTAAGAGTTTTTCTTTTAGTTCCAACTATCTATTAAAGTTAACATTAAATGAGGTCAAATTTTTAGTCACTAATTCCTTTATTAGTCTCAATCAATAAGAATACTTAAGAAAAGTTAAGCATTCGTCAACTGGGTTCAATAAGCATGTTAGTTCTCTCCTAATCTCTTTATTGACCAAATACCAAACAATTTCTTGGGGATATTTTAGAATCAATCCTTTAAAATGCAACTGACACTTCAGCGAACACCTTTCGGGTGATAAATTACATTGATACTAGGTTAATTACTCCCATTCTAATCCATTTAAACCATAGACAAGGTAGTTTATTCACTTTCCTAATCATTTATCCAATCATTTACCAACATAACCAAGTCCCTAACTCATTTAGAAACTAAGTACTCACACATAAGCATTTGATTGATCATCATGAGCCTAAATCCAAAAGCAAAAATTAAAGACATAATATAAAGAAGGAGATGAAATATAATCAAACCATAATTATCTTCATAAGAGATTCTGAAAGAGAATAAGGTTTCTCTCCCAAGCCTTTCAAGAATAACTCTAAAGTATCTCTCAAAATAATCATGGTTTAACCTAATTATAAGAGGAGGTTTATATAGTGGAAAACTAGGGTGCAGGGGCTAAATGGTAAAACATTAGTTTTTGGTTGGGAAATCAAGCCTGTGCCTCCGGCAAAATGGTCTTTGGAGTCTCCCATTTTTATGCTTCTTCCTTGTCGTCCAAAACTTCCTTATGCTGCTCCCTTTCTTCACTTGTTTGGGCTCCAAACTCTTCTCTCTTGTCTCCAATTGATTTCTACTTGGTCCTCAATGCTCCCAAAGCTCCCTTTCTCTTCTTTGGCACATAAAAGATTTCAAAACACCTCATGTAGATGCAAATCTTAACTCTAAATGTAAATGAGAGATTAGAAGACTAAATATAGCTAATAGACAACCTAAAGTGGCTATTAGCACCTGAAAACTATAAAAAAATATAGGTCTAATAACCAAAAAAACAAATCTATCAGTGAGGAAGAAAGACTAGCCAACTCATAGATGTTTCCGAAAAATCCACTAAAGCATAATCTAGTGCATCCTAACATAAATCAACCATCAAGAAATTAGGTGAAGACATTCATGTTTTTGATGAATCATAAATATATGAAAAGTGGAGGAATCTAGTGGAGCTAGAGGAAAGATTTCTTCATCAAATTTTGATATTTCATTGGCTGAAGGTTGGAGATCAAAATAATAAAGAATTTCATAATGTGGCTAGAATATATGAGCTCGAAAATAGTATCAGAGAGATACTATGCAGAGATTAATGGTGGTTTATGGTCAAGAGAAATTAAAATAAAAGTATACAGTTCTTAAAATATTTTCTAGCAACTAAGCGTGGCGACTGGCGACTATTTGAAAGTTTGATCAATGACTTGTAAGATTTGTTTGAGTTTCAGTGTGATGAAAATGATAAGAGGATTATGATGTGAGAAGTGACAAAAAAAAAGTGATAAATGTATTTTTTTCAATTTTCGGGAATAATTTTCCAGGGCCTCAACAGTTTTACAAGTGAATTCATCAAGGAGTCTTGATATATTGTTAGCTATTCAATCTTTCTTCAACAAAGGATTTCTACCTAAAGAAGTTAACTAAATTATTTTGGCATTAATTCCAAAAAATAAAGAGGCTAAATAGATAAAATATTACATACCAAAATCGTGTTGTAATGTGATTTATAAGGTGGTATTGAAGATCCTTGCTAATAGTCTCAAAGGTATTCTTTCCTAAATTTATTATTCCAAATCAATCGGCACCTGTGAAAGATAAATTGCTAATGGAGAATCTCTTCCTTATTATGGAGTTAGTAAACGATGATCAAAAGCTTTCGATTATGTTCAATGAGAGTTTTTTCTGAAACCCAAAAGCTCTTGATTTTTTTGTCAGAATTTTCATTGGATACAACTTTGCTTTTTTACCACCTAATTCTCTATTAATACTATAGAGGAATTATCATGACTCCTCCCTATCTCCTCTTTCTATTCGCTATTTTGGTAGCCAAATAGGATTATGACATGACTCCTCCCTCTCTACTCACCTATTTGTTCTATGCATGCATATGCTCTCTTGAAGAATTGATAATTCTGCAAGGGATCATGTTATTGGATATCACCCGAATTGTAATATGGCCTGAATTTTAAGAATATGAAGCTAACTGATTTATGCTTCAAATATTACTTGATGGTTTTGTTGATGGAACAAAGAGATTAGTGAAATGAGCGATCTTTGAGGATTGTTAAACATTCGGGATGGAAATCATCCTAGAGAAGTCTACACTGTATATGGTGGGAGTATCACATGTGAGTAAATACTAGGTCATACATTGGTTTCTATTTTATTATGGAGCCCGCCCGGTTAGATAATTTGGTATGCCAATGTTGATGAGGAAGATGATATTAGCCAATTATCTTACTTTGCGGGAAAAAAAGAGGTCAAGGTTCAACTCTTGGATGACACAATTTCTCTCATTTTCTGAGAGATTTCATAAGCTCAATGATCTTTATTTTGAATAATTTATGGATTTCAACATTTTGATTACCAAAAGCATTTGTATAAGAGATTGATAAGCTATGATAAGCTTTTCCTTGGTCGGTCCATATTTGAATCCAAGAAAGGTAAAAGATGACATGGTTAGATGTCTGTATTCAAAAACGTAAGGGAGGCTAATAAAGTCAGATATATGAAGTTAAATGAAGTTAATATGGACTCTAGTTTTGTTAAATAACTCACTCTGAGTTAATTGGGTGAAGATATATTTGATTCAGAGATGATCTTTTGGGCTGTTAAATACACAACGATTGCATGGTCGTGAATGTGGAAGAAGATATTGAAATATCGAAAGATATCAAAACACTTTCATAGGGAGAATGTAAAAAAACAGGACCTCTACCTCGTTTTTGTTCGACTTATGGAGTCCTCTTGCATGTATTTTTGAATTTCTTGGAGAAAAGAGTAATTTAGACTTGGATCTTAATACATGCTACAGTGCATTAAATTTTTAATATGAGTAGAAGGAGGAAGCATCGTCAGCCATAAATTAACCGAGTGGAAGAGGAATTGAGAAAATTACGGCTGAACCATAAGACAAACGATTTGGATGTAAATATGAGAACATAAGATACAAAGTTCAAAAGTAAGTTTGTTTGATGTGAAATATGGCCGCGAATTCACTTATGCAATTCCTAAGTACTCATTTATTGTTTGACTTGTTATACAAAATCGGTTTTCCACCTCATATAGGATTATACGTTTTCCATGAACCGATGAATACAAGAGATCACTTTTTTTTATGGAAAGATTATTAATCTACTATGAAAAAAAATTAAAATTATTAGATTAGTATTAATTTTTTGAGCCTTAAAATGAATATTTTTGTGTCTAAAATACTCTTATTTCATTTGACAGGAACAAACTTATTTACCAAAATACCACATTCTCAACAAAATAAATCTGCAATTTTTTTAAAAAAAATCCGCAGACATGTGTTGAAGAGTTGTTTTTTTTTGCGGTGTTGTTTTACAGATTTAAATGTCTACGGATTTATTTTGTACAGATTTAGTTTTGCATGTCGTAGATTTATTGCTTTGTCGAGGATTTTAAAAAAATCTGCGACAAAGGAAAACAACTTAAAAAAATTATTTATCTAGTACGTAATGTAACAGATTTGTTTTAAATGTAACAGATTTATTTTTCTACAGATTTTTTTTGCTGATATATTAAATTTTGAAGATTTTTTTACAGATTTATTTTTATTTGTCGAAGATTTGTACGTGATTTTGCAGGTTTTCCATAATTTGCAGATTTATTTTGCAGATTTATATTGTAGTAGCGAAGATTTTTGGTCTTTGATGCCGATTTAAATAAATCTGCAACACTTCAAAAGTTGGTGAAAAAATTACTGACATAGTATTGTAGTGTAACAGATCTTTTTTAATGTGTTTCAGATTTATTTGAAATTTTACGGATTTTTTTATGATTGATGATTTGGCAAAAGAAAAACTCTTTTTTTTTTCTGCAGATTTGTTCATGGAATTTTTTTTTTTTAATTAAAAATAGAATTAAGGTTGATGTGTATTTAAAATCTTTACAAATTTTTTAAAATAAAATTTCTGTTTTTTTTTATTTTTTTTAATAAAAACGAAATAAAAACTATTTTTTTATTAATTCACTAAATATTGTTAACTTTTTACTAAGTTAGTATAAGGGTATTTTAGTATTTTAGAACCTCCCTAATACTACTTTTGTAAAAAAATACTAACTTAATAATTATACTAACGATTCATACTAATGAAAATAAATTTTATTTTTTTTATTTAATTAATATTCATTAGCTTTAAGAGGACTTTGCTCGAGACATTTTGCATGAAAATATATCATGAAGCTGGATCGAGATTATCAAGTTTATGATAAAGTGAAAACTTCTAGGAATAGAAAAAGATCCGTTGATTATGGAAATACTCGAAAATTAGGGTTTGAGAATCCTCCTCTCAAGATTTTAACAAAATCTCTTTAAGGTTTGTGAATTCTTCTCACATGGTTTAACAATTTTTTTTAAAAACCTTTTAATAATTAATAACTGGATAATACAATAAGCATAAGAAACCATTTATAAGAAATCTTAAAATCTCTAGAAAGTAAAAGAATAAATATATTTTGAATATTTTCAAATATCTCCCTGCATCAATTTATAACTAATACAATACAACGAGCTAAAAAAAAAACCATTCATCATCAGTAATGCGTGTTAAAACAATATATATTCTATTTGGTGTGAACAAAATAATATGAATCACGGAGTAAAGCCATTGACACCTCAACAACTTACCAAGATGATTGACAAAAACGTTATGAACCGTCTAAGCTCAATTTAATCAAGTGGAGACAGAAATATGAGAACGGTCTCGTATTATGGTTCTTAATTCGAAAAGACCGAAGATATTTTTTTCTTTTCTTTATAATTAAATATTTCATTAAAGAAAGAAAGAAAATGATTCTCTTTACAGAATGTGATTCGATCAACTATCAATGAACACACGAATGTGATGACGACCTAAGTATGATTACATTTGCTTTATTTCTAAGAATTCCGGCTCCGATGACGAATGATGAAGGGATATTTTCATATCATAGGAAAACTTTTGGTTGATGTTTGATTTATTTCAAAGAAAAAAGTTTCTCTTGTTTTCTCTATCAAGACTAACGGAGTCATAATTTTTTTATTCTCCGAACAGATTATGATATATCTCCTATTTGTTTTGGTCACGCTATATTTTAATATAGTTTTACTAATAAAAAGATTTTCAAACACTAATTCATTGAATTTGGTGAAATTATTGATTGTGTTTTTTCATCTTAGAAGAATAATACATGGCTTCCCTGTCTCTAAATCTCTAATACATTTGACGGTATTTACGTTAGAAAATTTCTACATTATCTATGAAGATCTCGAATATTTCCATATCTCGATCCTTCCACACTTCTCATTCTTTTACTACCAGACAAAGGAGTAGTCATGACATATGAGAAACGATATAACCAATTAAATCAGTTTTCTAAATATGATATGCTAATCATATAGCGTCTAAGCATATATACGACCATTTAATAAAACTATATGATAGATATTATTTGTAAAGAAATATGGTTTAAAATTTTGTTTGTTAATATAATATACCTATACAATCACAGATGTAACTGATTTTACAAAAAGATGCCGTGAACAAAATGTCAAGAAAAGTTAAAAAAACATTAGATGTTAAATAAATTAAAACAAATAAAACATGACCACTTTCAATCCAAAAGCACCCCCAACATACAATTGTCCACAAACATGGCATGGCATACAAACTTGTACGCTAGTGCTCATCTACAACTTGTTCTGTCAAGCAATTAAAACCAAAAGCTCTAGAGATTATTTGTCTTTATAGAATAACAAAATGTCAAAGTATTTTATTATAAGAATTCAAGTTGCAAGTTGCAAGTTTGGTTCAGACAATCTAACTCATCATTGTCATTTGTCACGTCCATTTTTTATTTTTTTTTACTGAGACATGATACCGTGTGGGGGCAAATAAATAAACAAATACAAAACAACGTTACTTTGTACATGTCTTTATTGAAGGAATCAATTACATGAAAGAGTAGTGTTCTTTAGTGGTAGGGTTTCTCTAATCCTCATCAACTTGATGTGCACGAAAAACAAAATTAAAATAACTGTTTTATTTATTTGACATTTGATTTAAATTAACTTTAGTTGTTTTATTAAAAAAAGTGGAATGTGGTCAAAGATTTCGTTTCCTCGTAGATTTTTTCAGAGACTTGACATTGACTAAACGGAAAACCACGGCCACGTTTCTTTGAAGCAAACAATAGGCGAAGTTAATTCAATTTTGTTATTTAAATATTTTTGTAGTCTCTAAAGATGAAAAGATAATATTTACTTCAAATCAAGAAGAGATACGATTCTACTTATATTTAGATACGCTTGATTGAAATTGTATCCATATGAATACGACTTATCGGGCCCATATTTTGAACAAGAGGCTGTGGATGTAGCCAATTCGTGTACTGGAGTACATTTATAACACATAATGTTAAAACCAACATTCATTACTACGATCTTTTTTATTTTATTTTTTATTTTGAAATGATCAAATTCTACTATGAGAGTTCCAAATTAATTGGGAGGCTCGAGAAAATGATTTCCTCTCAATTATTATATTGGTACGACTGTCGATATAACATATCCATCTCAATTATTGTACGTAACGTTAATTAATTCTCTCTAGGCCTAATATTCTTCGTCGACACATTCATATTTAAACTCGACGAAAAGAGTAAATTTTCCGTTAAATACATTTACATATGCATGTAAAAGCATGTCGACGTACGACACTATGCATAACATATAATGTATGTTTTGTCGAATGTGAGTTTGCATCCAACTATATGTACATAAATATATATGTGCAAAGATTATGATATACATGTTTTGGTGATTTTTAGACCTGTTTTAAAACAGTAAACACTACAGAATGATGGTAGAATAGTTGTATTATTGATGAAACAATATCTTATTACAACTTCATTTGAATCTACCAACCTAACAAGTAACAACCGCCAAGAAGTTTCCTAGTAACTAAATGCAGGTTAACTTAAAGTTACTGGAGGTTGCGGATTTAGGTTGTTGACTGGTTTAGGAGGCTGCGAGAAAGTATCTTGCTAGGGTTCTTAGTTGGTTGCTTCTTGTCTTTCTTGGTTATAGGACCCCTCTATTTATAAGGAGTACTTAACCCTAGTTCCATTAGGATTGTGATCCTTCTACTCGTTGTTATTTGTATCTTAGATAACTACGAATCCTATCTTGTTGTAGGTTTGAGTTGTTAGGCATTTCCCAGCTTCTATCGAGAGAATTGGGCCTTTGGAATGTCGATGAAGCAACTTAGACGGCTCCCAACATCTATCGTGAGGGATTTGGGCCTCTCTTAGTGTCAACGAGTCTTCCGTAGGCTGTTATGGATTTACTATAATTGTTTAGAACTTTTTGTAGGTTGTTGAGGACGTTCGGTGGTTATCGTGAACCTCTTGTAAGTTATTTAGAACCTTTTAGTAACTACATGGATCCTTTAAACATGTTCCCAAACATATATGTCAGTTGTTCTAGTCTACTAGACAGCATCCCGAATAGATATGACATATGTTTTAGCTATTCTGACAACTGTTTTGGTCTTTTAAACAATCTTCCAAACTGTTTTGGTCTTTTAAACAACCTTCCAAACATATATGACAGATGTTCAAGATACTTTGACAACTGTCAAATGTTGATAGGCTGGTGAATTTATTTTACCCAACATGGAAAAATTGGCTCAAGTTTGTGCTTGTTTGTCGACAATTAAACCTGACAAGCACATTATATGTGTTTTGTTTTGTTTTGTTTTGTTTTGTTTTTTTTTTTTTTTTTTTTATCTTTTATCAACTTCATTCAATTAATTAGAAAACTAAAAGTGAAACCTAGAGGTTTAAATCGTCTTAAGTTTACTAATTTTTTTTATATAACCTCGAAATTCACATTGAAATCAATTTACAAACTTTTAGAGATTACAAAAAAAATTTTTACAAATTTTTGGTAACTTCGGAGACAACTTTTAACTAATTCCTTTGAAAAATACCCCTCTTTGGGGATTCAACATAAAGAAAAATAAAACCAATTCCTTATACTAATCACTATACCACCACACCTTTGATAGGTTTAAAAAGTTTAAGATAATTTTTACTAGAGAATTAGCTACATTGCTGTCTTCTCTGGCTATATAGTTAAAGGAGATTTGTGAAACATTTGAAGCTTCGAACTTCATATCTTAAATCAGCCCGTAAAGCTCGTTTCTTGGTTCCCTGTTGTGCTGATATTGATAAGTGTTTGAGAATCGAAGAATGTTGCGATCTTCCTCCATCTTGCTCTCTTTGCTTTTTTAAGAGTTTCTAACATGGCTAAGATCTTAGCCATCAGCGAGGATTTCACATAATCTATGATGGCAGCTCATTTGAAATTTCGATTTGGACTTTTGGCCTAGATCTACTTTTGGTATCTCTGTTCCAAGATGCATATGATGAGAAATAAAGTAGTTTGTCATTATATTCATGGATAGTTGGTACCTCTTTATAAATCATATGCATTTATCCTTTGTTTGGGAATTTTTCCATTCGTTTGCATCTCTCATAGATTTTGATAATCCATCACTGATAGATGCTTGTCTTTAAGAAAAAAAAAAATTTCGTAGTCATAGAACCCAGAGATCTAAGGGAGGATAGCCTATTGCTACTTTTGTGGGTAGGTAGAGAGTTAGTATTCTGGATGTTATTAGGCCTTGTTCAAAAGTAGTGATGTGAGTTGGGTCAAAATACTATCAAAATCGTATTTTTTCCCAAAACTCTATGTGAAATTCGCATTTTATGTAGAAGATATGAATTGTATTTTTGTTTCTTGCTGCAATTGTAATTGTGATGTGACAAACCCAAATGATTAATTTATGAGAAAATTACTAGAATATCATAAATTACATCACTTATTAGATTATCATATTTTAATTTTATTTATTTAAATATCTATTAAAAGTCTTTAAAACCTGAATTTACATCACTAATTAAGAGAAATACCATTATGATTAAATTACTAATTAATCTTATTTTGCTTTAAAATAAAAATTCAAAATTATACAATTCATAAATAAAATAAAAAAATAAATAAACTAAAAATAATAAGAACTCGAAAATTAAAAATAAAAATTTCAAAATAAAAATTTTAAAATTAATCCTACAAACTAAAAATAATAAAAAAAACGAAAAATTAAAAATAAAATTTTTTTTAAAAAAATTTCAAAATTAAAAATAAAAAAATGAAAAAGTTAAAATATTCGAAAATGAAAAATTAAAAATTGAAAAACTTAATCCTACAAACTAAATTTTTTTTTAAAAAAAAGTTTGAAATTAAAATTAAAATTAAAAATTTAAATCAAATTGATTTTTTTTAACTTTAATGTGAGATTGTTTCAATTAAATTAACTAAATATTTTAGTTTCATTTATCAAGATTTTTATATATTTTATTTACTTAATTGAAAACAAAATCTTATATTTTTAGTTAGTTTCCTAAACCAAATAGATAATGCAAAAATAATAAATTAGCAATTACGTATGTTAACTCGGCCACCACTTATATCACAATACAATAATTATTTCTGAGCCGACTTATAAAACACGTCGAGACCGAGTTACTTAATATTATGCCGAAAATAAAAATCAGCCACCAATCTATATAAACTCGGTTGGAATAATTTAAATCGGCCAGATAAGTCGACCGAAAATTACATAAATCGGCTAAGTTTTATAAATCAGCTGTCAATAACCGAAAACTCGGCTTCAAAATTGTAAACTCGGCCTACAAAATAAAACTTGGCATGGGATAAATAAAACTCGGCCTAGGATAAATAACTGAGCCGTCACACAAAATTGGAAACTCGGTCACGAACATAATAAATCGGCAATTCTCTTAACTCAGCCTAGAAACATATAAATCAGCCGTAACTACTCAGGTCGACTTATCTTGGCCGAGTTTTCTAAGTCAGTGACATTTTTCGTAAATTTTTAAAAAATTTGCTGATGTGGAAATGGCTTTTTTGTAATAAGATTTTTTCTAATAAAATTTTTTGAGGGTATTATGAATATGAAAAGTAGTCTAATAATTAAAAAACTTTTCATGATATTGTAATAATTTACAATGTAATATATGATATTCTAGTAAACTTCCCTTAATTTATTGGGGTTAAAATAGTTTTTAAACAAAAGTATTTGCAATGATATGTACGTATATATAGCAAGTTTTTGATATTACAAGATTACATTTTCTCACTTTGATGAGAAATAAATTAAATTTTATTTTTTTAATAGTTTGGTTTTTGGATAACATTTACGATAAAATAGTTTTACTGATCATACAATTTAATTATTTTGTAATATATTTACTAAATAGAGTTGTTATTTATTATTAATTTTCTCATATTACAATCTTGATTTGAAAGAAAATTGTATTTTAAAATTATTTTATATGTTTATATAAACTAATATGTAAAAACTCTAACATTATCATATTTTTCTTAGGAAAATCCATATTAGAAAAATGATTACTAAAACTTAGAAAACCAAAAACAAATCAAAAGAGGAAATGGCATTTAAACTAATGATCTGAATGTTTAGGGGTGCATCACATCCTTTTTCGCTAGAGGACAACATTGTACTAGTATTATATAACATATAATTATAAATTTTACCGAGGTCAATTGACCCCCTAATTATAA
Organism: Euclidium syriacum; assembly: GCA_900116095.1. NCBI lineage: Eukaryota > Viridiplantae > Streptophyta > Magnoliopsida > Brassicales > Brassicaceae > Euclidium > Euclidium syriacum. The sequence continues at coordinate 2,166,875 of FPAK01000009.1, forward strand.
GGTGGGTCCGTTCTTAATTGTGATTCCTCGTGTGACGAAATTTTCTCCAATTGTTATTGCTTTCTTCATGATTTTCTACAGGTAACCCGATATCTTGTAGAGGATTTAAAGTGTGGCATAGAAAGATGTTTAATGTCCAGAAAACGAGGTGTGCTAGGTATCCGTAGATAGCACGATGTTTCCAAGTGTTTGCAATGATTTAGAGAGTGGTATCTTTATCTCGTTCTTTATGGGTGGGTTGAGTCCACAATCATCTCATTTGGAAAGGATCTTGAGATATTTGTAAGCTTCTTCTTCGGGATCTTAGGGATCACATAAGCTTCTTCATATTAGTTTGAAATTATGATAGATTATGCGATGGGTGGTACACAAACAAATCGATATCATTTTGGTCTGATATGTGGTTTCAATTTGGGATGTTGGTTGATGTTTTAGGATCCCTGGGTACAAGAAAGATGGATATTAATAAAAATTCCAAAGTTAATAGAGTTGCACATGAGGTAGTTGGAGGCTTCGATGAACTCGATGTCCGCAAATCAATGGCATTGTCCTCGAGACTCTCAAGTTTAATTTTCCACATGAAGACGCTGGTTTTGATATGATTTTATGGTGACATTCTTGAAATGATTCAAGGTTTGTTTCTATGCAGCAAGAGCTTGAAATCAGCTACTAGAGGCGTGCATGCATATACTATGGACGAAACCAATTTGGTACTCATAAGAGATTATGTAGTTCTCTTATATTTCTTGGTTTTCTTTAAAATACTAGCTGTCTATCGGGGCAAGGATGAGGATTCGCGATGCTATTCAAGCTTTGTGCTTTGCGGGGGATTTAAATGAATCTAGAGACCATTTATTCTTTGTATTCCCATATTCATTTTCCGTTTTAATTATCTCGTGCGGTTACTTATTATGTGTGCATGCATACATACTCATATTGGAATGTTATGCTTGATCTTCTCTTGCCCATATACACAATATGGTAACGCTCATCCTCCATTGATTGACTTATAGATCTCGAAAGTGTTCTTTGTGTAATTATAAATTATGTGTTTGGTCTTCTAAATAACGATGGAATCATGATACAATAAATTTCTTTACCTAGGGGTGTATTTTTATATCTTAGATCTATGAGAAAACACATTTATAAACTTACGGTTCCAATTTTAAAGGCTAAGGATCGATAACAAGTACACAAAGCAACATGAAAGCTGGACAAATTTAATATTCCTCTTCTGTGGAAGATGATGTAATAACATATAATAATGGTAACTTCAAATCCTGGTGACAAATTTAATGCACATAGTTTAAAAATTTTATCCCATAAGCAAATGTTTCCGCCGTATAAGTGAATAACATGCATCAAGAGATTTGAGTTTCACGAGGGTTTATGTGGCAAAGTTTACCCTTTAATGAATCTCTAAATCCGTATATTTTTTTTATTCGGTTTTGTTCTAATGCAAATTTGTGTATGAGTGTACTATCTCTTGAATCTCTAAATTACACACTATCTGACATAACCAATACAATCGAAAATTCTGAGATGTCGACATTCTTATACCAAAATTTCCGTATCATAATCATTTTGAAAGAGTTTGTATTTGTTTTCTCTCCCAATTGAATTCAAACTTCTACATCCTCAATTAACGAATGTGTCTTTTGACCATTTGTAAACTTCCGTTCTTTAATTCTCTTTATTTGGTCTTGTTGTATATTGTTTCCTAGACATATTTATTCAATTTCTTCACAATACAGAAAAACTATAAAGTGTATCCTTCTCTCTATGTATCATCAGTCTTGATGTCTTTTCAAACTGATTTCGGATTCTAGTTTGAATATGCACATTATGAATAAAAGGTGAAACCGAGAATACTAATTTAGGGTTGCAAAAACAATTATCCAAGAGGAGGATCCATATACTTTATAAACCACTCGACAGAGAATAAAAGAAGATTTATTTTGCATATGCACTTGGAGGCTTGAGAACAATCTGTCAATTCACCGAGAAAATAAAATTCTACATTGTGCGTCATCACAACTATAACAAACTGGCATGGGAGAAAAGAAACAAGGATTAAGGATCATATTGATAAATATTGATGTTAGAATTTCTTTGAGATTCAATGAGATCCCAGAGAAAAAGCTTGATTTTGAAATCCTAACAAAATAAATCAAAATGAAATTGAAAATATACATAATAGCTTGAGGCATGATATTGGCGTAAAATCGGTCACTTGCCTTAGAAAATGTTTTGTCAAAAGTGGCAAGAATAGTAGAGATTTGTGATAAAAGAAAAATTGATAAAGGTTTTATATGTTACAATTCTGTTGGTAAAAACTTAAGAGATATGTAATTTTTGGAAAAGAAAAACAAAATAAATATAGTAAATATGGGATAATTATGATAAGCTAAATATCATATTTGTTGGTCCACACTTTAAAAATGATTAAAAACTTCTCCAATTTTCAAAACAGTCATGTTTGAGTCTTGATTCTTTTTAAGCCTAAAACTAAAATGGGGCCACAAAGGCTTTGACACTGTCACTCTGGCTAATGAAGCATCTGTTAGTTAGATGGATTTTCATCTTTAAACATCCCGGAGATAGCACTCTTGGGTTAAGGTAATGTAAGGGTTTAGGTCTCAGGTGGCCCCAAAAATATAAGTAAAATTCGGGTCCTTAACTAGGGCCCCGGAGCAGGAAGTAAATCCAAAATCTTCACCCGTATGATTTTAATAATAACCGGTTAGTATCGAGAGAGTGCAAGGAACCTAAGAGCCTAAAGCTGATGAGTAAGACCCGGTCTCTCCAACATTACACTAGTTGTGTATTCACTCGAATTATTTACCCCTAGTAAACTTATAGACTTACCATACTAACGGAAACTTTCTGACAACATTTAGTACATTTCCAATTTAGCTTGGATACCACGTTCGCCTTGATAACACCAAAGCACACTGAAGGACTCTCTCAGGAGGCAAAAAACGGTACAAAATACCTCCCATACCTGTCTGAAACGGACCGCAGTCACCCCGGTAGTGGAAAATATGCCAGCTGGCCAAGACTAAAGAAGTGATAGGTAAATATCACTCGAGTGCATAGTATGAACTGAACCATTGTCAATTGAAACATTGGGACAAAAACCCAACTAGCCAAACTAAACCAATCAAACCACCCGGTATACTAAATCGGATCATGTATCCTCATAAATACAACCCTACCTTGAAAAGAGAGGGCGCTTGTTCTTGATTTTATTCATAGATAAGCATAGTTTCTCTTTTTTTCCTTTTTCCTCTCCCATAGTATTTGTTCTTGCTTTGACTCAGTTTTTTACTCTTATTTTAATTCGGATTCACATGTGAGTTTTGATTGCTCTCGCTGAATCCTTCTCGAGAGCGTTTGTGGCTCTAGTCCGCTAAGGTAAGCTATTTTTGTTAAAGCTTCGGCCTCTAGGTGTAAAGCTCTGATATTTTTCACTAAAACCAAAAAAAGGACTGATGTTTCTTTAAAGACACGATCTTTGCGAAGAATCGGGTCAAGACCACTGTTTTCAAACCTTATCACTTCTGAGAATTTATCCTTGATGTGAGCATGGCCAGCAAGGAACCTCAACCAAAGGAGCAGCTAGAACCATATGAGGAAGAAGCCAATGAAGAAGCTAAGGAGCAGCTAGAACCTGCGGATATTGGAGAAGAAACTCTACATATCTTTAATGGCCCCATTACCCGATTCAAACAAGCCAGATTTAAGACAACACTACAACACATTCTCAACACCATCCAAGGCAGTTTAGTGTGTGCTAATCCAACTACCCTAGTTGTGATCTAAGCCACCTAAACCATTCATCAAGAGAGGTGATAAGACTTGTACTCTTTTTCCCTTGGTTTGGTTTTTTCCCAATAGGTTTTCCAAACAAGGTTTTTAATGAGGCAAGCCTTATCACTCTCTCACAAGGCCTCTTGATGAAACCAAGCCCATTCTACACATTTCTATCCCATTTAGACGAAATTTCAATAAGGAAGGCGAAGAGTTATTTTACTAGTCAAGTGTTTTCTCTTTAATGTCTCTGTAATTTCCTAGTTTTCTCTTAATTTCTTTGGTAGTTTCCTAGGGGATCTTATCTCTCTTCCTATGCCCCTATACTACTATAAAAACTCTTTTGTACTCTCATTTTCAAAGTCATCAAACATTTTAATATCAAAACATCTTCTTTAACTCGTTTGATAATCTCTTGAAACAGAAATTTGGATCATATTCTCATTTCTCTCAAGAGTCAAAAGTCTAAGGGAAGTTTTGCAACCCTTGGAAGTTTCACTTCAATCCACCCCTTGTCCACTGTGCCTAGTCTTTGCCATTCACACAAAGCAAGTAGATAGTCCAAGAATCCTCCACCATCTTTGAGAAGTATCACTCACTTTCCCTTGTTCACGGATCCATCCACTTAAGAGCTCTCACATCCGCAAGTTACAACATAAATTCACCCATTCCGCATTCACAATCCATTCATCCACTCTTCCACAACCATTTGGAGTTGATCATGGTTTAGATCCTCATCAAGATCACATCACTCATCCTTCGTGATAAGACCATTCCCAGTCACTTCTGACCATGTCCATCCCATACACTCTCGTTTCCCTCTTTTCCACTGCAAACAGCTTCAAAAACCTCAAATAGTTTCATTACCATCTATTCTTATGAACTGGAGCTAAACGAAATCTTGTTTCTCTTCGTTTTACCAATACCCTTTTTATTTTTCGGCCTCATTCACATGTTCGTATTACTTACTTGAGTGTCGTAGAATCTTCAGAAAACAACTCCCATCGTGTTTTCCATGAAACTTCACACATTATTTGTTATTGTAGGAGGTTGATCCCCGGCTGGACGGACCTCACTCCACATCACATTCACGCAACAGTGTGAAGAGTTCTAGATCCACCCAAGGTTGGCTCAGAAGCATGCCAGAGTATACAACATCCTTTATGAATCGTTCGCATCTATGTGGCCTCAAAGACCTGAAGATCTCAGAGTTCCCTTGGTGAACTAAGGGGTGAACTTATATATAGCAGAAGAACAAGATATCCTTCTTTTTTGCAAGTTCGCCAGCATCTGAGAAACTAAAAACCTTTTCCCATATCATTTGAGGCCCAACAATCTCAAATCCCATTAGACGTTACAAGCTGAAATTTATTCGGAACAATAGCCATTTTGATTGTTTTGTAGTGCACATTAACCTATCAACACATGTTGTTTCATGGTTTTTTATAAAACTATAACTGTTGTATTATCGTTTTTTTTTTTTTAATAACTATGATGTTGGAAACATAAGATTCGGTAGACTGAGATTAGAGCAGGTAAATACCCTCTTTCGAAAATAGTATTTTGTGGTACAGTGGTTAGTGTCGCCTCTCTAAATTTCACTATGTCGTCACACATAGAATAGATACGCTCTTTTGAAAAAGTCTTGTAAAACAAAATATCAAATTAGAAAACTAAAGTTTTCACTCTCTTAGAATGATTTAACTTTCGCTAGTAGCCCAACCTTTTAGTTCACTGCATAGTTCATCTTACTGGAAAAAAAAAACCGAAAATGAGAGTTAGAACTCAAAAGTTTTCCTTTCAATCACAATTAGTGTCCACTTAAACTTTTGTCTCTGCCGTTATTAGGTTGTAGCGAACCCACTTCATCTTTATAACTTAATCAATACCAAAGCGCGAAGATCGAAGCAGTTTATTGAAAAATAAAGAATTAATAATATTGTTTATCAGGTAAAGATCAAAATGTGAAGTGTGACTGTGTGAGTAGTGAATCGACTCCGTCTCACCTTTGCTTGTCGCTTTTAGGAGATGATACGATAGATGCAGTTTACTTTTCTCTTTACACATTATATCCGGACACGAGTCCTCTTTATGTTTGATATCGACTAAAACATTATTTTTCTTTGCAGAAAGTGTTAAAACATTATTATATAGGAGCTATTTTAGAGCTGTAGTCCTAAAAGTATTACACGATAACGCCATAATTTGTAAAATCATAGATCCGTAAAAAAGAGAATTATTAATTTAAAATCTTGTGAATCTGTCTGTAGTCGAAATATCTTGACAGGTGGTCGAATCAGTTGATATCATATTTATTTTGTAGATTACTGTACTTTTTGTTATCATATATTAATACAAAATCGTATTTTATAAGTATTAGAAAACGAAAAAAGTTTGTCCGTAACGTGTGGTTTGATGGGTTCGAATGGTTAAAATATTTGTTATGGAAAAAAAGAGAGAGATAAGAATCCAACCACCTATAGAAAAAAAACGTTGTAGTTTTCGTTTAGCCACTAAAATTTTTAGTGAAAACAATATTTAGTTTTCGACAAATCTCAGTGTATCCCAATTATTAAATATACTAGATACTATCCACATCGACCCGAAATTAATAGTTTATTTTATTACGATGAAATGTTTTTATTTTATGGTTTATACCAAAAATTTTTATCTTAATTATAATTAACAATAGTATATTACAGGGTGGAACTATTATCCCGGATCGGAGATCCGATCCCATTGAGTCCGAAAATTTGGATATTCGTGGGGAGGGGTCGGATCCGGATAGTAAAATCTAAAATCCGTCCAAATTGGATTCAATCGGGATATCTTAGTTCTGAGGTCCAGATATCCGGATCCAAACCATTAAATATATTAAAAATATTTTGTACATAATATATGTGATTTCTTATGTAAAAGTTGTATAGAATTTAATTTAATTATGTTTTTTATAATATATTACATTTTATTTTCAAAGATATTATATCAAAAAATGCCTTTATAATTAAAATTAGATTTTTTAGCTTTTTTATTTTTATTTATTAATTATTTTTACGAATCCGGATATTTGTGAATATCTTGATTTTTAGACATATACCTTTTACCCAGATACTCGGAAGCCACATATCTGAATACTTTAAAATTCTTAAATATTTGGATCCATTCCACCCTTAATAGACTATTTCATGAAGAAAAATCATATATATATCTTATTAATATATTTTTGGTTACTATTTTACAAAATTTAATGCGTTTATTTGTTTTCTAGAGATATTGATAAACTTGATACCATATGAATGTCACATTAAAATTCACATGTAAAATATGTTCACATATCAAGATTAATCTTATTTTTTATATACAGATTCATGTCTCTAACTTTGTAATTAAATTGATCGTAACAGTCAGTTAATTTGATTAGCATTGTTTATTTTGGGACGGAAGCCCCATCTCATTTCATACCCGATTCAAAATTCACGTCTCATTCCCTTTCTCGGTTAATCAATTTTCTTTTTGGAACCATTCATTTTATGCAAACGGATAAAAGAATGAAAATGTATGCGAACGAATTACCCAAATTATTTAAATTATCCGTTTGCATCTAACTTTTAAATTAATGGGCGAAAAATACTCAAAATTTCCCAAAATTTCCGGAAATACCCGTTTCGGAATTGAACCTTAGCCAAATTAATGAGAGTTTAGGTCCTAATTTTGTACCCCAATTTTTTGAACCAGTCATGGTTTCAATTTTTTTTGTCATATTACCCAGTTTTTCATTCATTTCCTAATTGAGAATACTTCGAGATATGTTTTTCAATACTCTAGTTAACCATTCCCGTTATTTCTCCTCCCGTTACCCAAAAACTCTAATTTAAATTTAGCCACATATAAATTTTTTTTTTCCAATTAGATCTTACTACGTGTAAATGTGTAATCGATAAGATGAAAATTGTACTATAAAAATGAAAGTTAGATTTTTTTATGAAGATAATAAAATGAAAAAGGAAAGTAATGTTATCAAATTTTAGAAGGAAAAAGATTATAAATATTTACCTTTTTCTAATCAACTTCTCGAAAAAAAAAGTTTTCCAAAATTTTGAACAATCATATGCAATTAAAATACTATAAACACTTATACAATTTACATACATCACATTTGCTTCATAAATATATACAAATAAGATAAAAATTTGTCTCTCAAAAACATTGGTTTTTTTTTTCTTTTTTTTTCTTTTTTTTTTTTATCGCCTGGAAAAGGAAACTTATACAAAAGGCTTGGTGATCCAAATAGGAGGAATACAACTTACATAAGAAAATTCTCTACCTTGAGCAGTAGCGCTACATGCCAAACAATCCGCCTTTCCATTTGATCTTCGTGAGATAAGGGAGAGGGTGAAAGCTTGAAAACGGCTTCTGAGGGCAGCGAAAGTAGTAAGAGGGGCCACAAAAGCAGGCCATTCAGTCATTGATGTTGTCATCTTTACGAGCTCGGAACAGTCAGTCTGGAATATCACTTTATCTTCGTTCTGATTCAGCATACATTCCATAGCCCAAAGAAGAGCTTCCATCTCGGAGTGCAGTGGAGATAAACTTTGGCGCAAACCTTTGGCACCGAATAGAGGTGTCGTTGTGGACGAGCTTCTGAAACACCAACCTAGACCTGCAAAAAAGCTGTCCTTTTTCCATGAGCCATCAATCTGACAAACATTATCAACCATAATTGGCGTGTTTTTCATGGGACTATCCGGTGAGAACATGACCATTTGGATCCTGTCCGACCTAGCTCCATCGGACAAGGAGGCCTGGGCATCTACCCATGCATGGGCTTCTCCAATAGCATATTTAAGGATATCTGGCGGTAAGCGATCAAGCCCATTGAAAACCTTATCATTACGAGCCTTCCATATGAACCATAAAATCCAAGGGAATGGATTAACAGACCAACCCTGAAGGCAAGTCATGGGAATCCTAGAAAAAAGATAATCCATGTTTTCATAGACCGAGGAAGATGGAAAAGACAGATGCCCGCTTGGAATAGGAGAAAGAGCCCAGACCTGCAAAGCCGGAGGGCACTCAAAAAGTGCATGATTAATGGATTCACTGATCGTCTCACAGCGGGGGCATGCCGTATCACAATTAATGCCACGATTTCTTAGACATTGATAGACCGAGAGACAACCTGAAGTTACTTGCCAGAGGAAGTGTTTCAATTTGGGGGGACTCTCAATTTTTCAAGACTTTGCTATAAGCGCTGTAACAGATGGGCCAATAAGAGGCGGCTCAGATTTGGTCATTGTAATGGAGTGAGCAACATAATAGCCTGAGCGGACTGAATAGACACCTGATTTGGTGAGAGCCCAACCAATGCTATCTCGTATGGGGAAACTACTGAGGGGGATTCCCCGAATAAGAGCAATATCATCCGGGTGAAAGAACTCATTCAGGATGTTCAGATTCCAAGTTCGCGTGAATGGATCAATCAAATGACTCACCAGAAGATTTGGAGAATGACTCCCGATTCGTTTACCTGCCGGTCTAGGCCATTCATCAGGAATCCAATTATCTGACCAAACGGAGATAGAATTACCGAAGCCTACAATTTTAATGAGACCCTTATCCAGGATATGTTTAGCGGATCTCAAACTGGTCCATCCATACCCCCCTCAATAAAAATACTCAAGGCTTCCATAAGAGACCAACGTTGATCTAGAGGGATGAGGTGACCGAACTTAACCGAAGATTTATTAAAATTTATCCCCTGTCCCGAAACCCTCCCATACTGATCTAAAATCGCTAAAATGGTAGCACATTGATGATAATCAGCCTTACAAAAGAAGAGACTATCATCAGCAAAGTGGAGGTGTGAGACAGAAGGGCATGATTTAGCCATTTTGATACCAGTAAGCTTATTTTCATACTCAGCCTTAAAAAACATCGGTTTTTTAAAATTGTAATATCTCAATAATAAGACAATTTGAAATAATTTTTATATTTATTTGTCTAACGATTTAACAAATTTACCAAATCAAACACATGGTGCATGGAAATTCCCTAAGAAGACATACAATGAGATTAATCTTATAAATATATAATTTTTGCCACAAATTTTTAATATATTTAGTATCACAAAATAAAAACATTGGTACACAAAAATATCATAATATAAATAAGATAGTTGTTACTGAAACCTCAAAAACATTAATAAATGTAAACATCAATGATTTTAGTTTTTTCAATAATTTTTTATTTATAATATGTATGTCAGTTAAAGTATAATAATATTTCTCTGATTTCTTTAAAAGTTTATTCCATAATCTAAAATAATATTATAATATTTCTCTGATTTCTTTAAAAGTTTATTCCATAATCTAAAATAATGTTATATAGTTCATGGTAATCATTTATTTAATTTTAAAAAAGTATTAGAGTAGTTGATAAATAATTCAATAAAAAAATATTAAACATTTTTTTAAGAAACATACTTGTCATCTAGAAAAATTAAGCTTTATTTATTACTTGAATCTCTCGAATAGTAAATATTTCAATATGTTCTTTCTTATTTATTTTAACTTATTATAAGAGCATATATAAAAAAATATTGTATAGTCGTAAGTTATGCTTCCATAAGCTATAAAATAATTAATATGTTACCTACAAAAATTTATAGTTTTGATATCTTTGTTAGAAACCACATAAATCGAAAAAACAGTTAATTCAAGGAATTTTGTTGTTTCGACCACATGTTTTGGAATAAAATAAATCTTCTACACATGAAAAATTATTTGGAAATGAACATGAAACCGAAACAATAAAATAAAATGTGATCAACTTCATTTAGCCTTTTTAGACTCTTCACAAATGAAATCAGATGTTTATTCGTAATAGTCGCATGGATCTTATGATTCTATAAAATGAAAAAAAAATCAATAAAATGTAAATATCGATCACAACAAAACTATTTATACATGTAATTTGAGACATTTTTAATTATTTATAGGATTGATTCTATTTATCTCATTCGTTCATTAGTCGATGCGGAACAACAAATTTTTTTAATATTTTCTTTGTATGTAAGAGTGCAATAGAGTTTAAAGTGAAGGAAAAAATGAGCTTAAGCTTAGTTCGAAAAAATGAGAATTTATTTAGATTTTGTCATTAATTTTAAAATAACATCTATATGTTTTAAACACTTTGAGAATTTATGGATAATTTTTCTCTTATACATATATAAAAGTATTGTACATTCGTAAGTTATGCTTCCATAACTGATAAAATAATTAAAATGTTATCTATAAAAAAGTTATACCTATAATATCTTTATTAGAAAACTGCGGAAATCCATAAACTTCAACACATTCAAAAAATTTTGTTTTTTTCAAGACTTGTTTTTAATACCCGAAATTATTTGTTCCTTGTTTTACCATCTCAATTCCTCAAATGGAAACCCCTAAAATCAGATTTTAATGATTAGTATGTCGAGGTATAAATATCCCGTTTTATAATTTTATTAAACCGAATTTAAAATTTTAATTTTAGATGTCTATTATGTTAAACTCCCTACTTATAATTCACAATGGTGAACACATTTGGTTACTTATATTATTGACTAATGTTATCTCTTTCGTTCTTCTGTCTGTCAATATGAGACAAAAAAGTTATATAATATAATTTTAAATTATATATAAAACAGTCTTCATAATAAGGTGACAAAATGAATTTTAATTTAATTAGACCTCTTGAGTTTACTAATGTAAAAATAAATTATATTTTTGATATTAAAATTGAATGTCTAATATAATCTTTTATGAATAATGAAAAACTCATTTTATATTTATTTTTATTTTATTAATTAAAAATGAATTTTGAAATAGTTAAGTACTTAATTACCAGTAATTTTAATTTTATATTTATACTTAGTGTTAACTAATTTTTATATTTGTATTTTTTATTTAATCAATTTTACAAAATATAATTTAATAGTAAAAATGTATCTTTAACAGTATAAATGAATATTTAAGGAAATTCATAATTTTGTTTAGTTAACCGAAATTAATCATAATACTTATGGGATATACTTATAAATAAGGGAGAATTGGTTTAATATTATAAATGTCTTCTATAATTGGAAAAATAAACCACATTTTAAAAAGTTGAAAAAGTAAATTTTTTTTAGATAAAAAGATAAAATTACCATCAATTAAAAGATTTATTTAATATGCAATCCTTTTCTAGATTTATACATCGATTTATCTATTTCCTCAATTTTTTAAAATATGTTTTACAAATTATTCTATGTTTATACATATTGGTTTGATCAAATTTCGAAAAAGAATGAAGTTCTTGGAAAAGTACAATAAGAAAGAAAAATTTACCAAAGGTAGAAAAAGAGAAATTCAAAAATATCTCATATGGTTTATGTCCTTAAAGTGTATAGGATATATAATTTGAAAAAATAGCAAATGCCAGTAAAAATATCTCAAATGTCAAGGAAATTTATCTTACGTAAAAAAATATATATACCATCAAATCGTTATATCAAACTTCTGGTAGAGGAATACGCTTCCTCCGCGATTAGATGATCCATCAAATGAGTGACTGCGCAATATAGAATTGATGGTGGTATTCAGTTTTGTTATATTTAATTAGTCAATGGTATTTTTGTCAAAAAAAATAAATTTCCAACTTTTTAAATGAGGAATTATTTTTCAAAATAAATAAATTTTTGGTAATATTTAATCAAATTTCCTCTATATAAGTAAACATAACTAAAAAAATTAATGAATTAAATACGGATAATCTTTGCGAATATCTTTATTAAAAAAAATCTTTGGCAATAATTAAGGTAGGCATGTATGTTAATTACCATCTAATCCTTTCTTATTAAATTTTCATTAAACTTGTGTATAATGACAATCCATGTAAATATATTACAAAATAAAGGGTAGTTAATAATTATGTTTCTCTTTTATTATATTAGAGATATAGAATATCAATCACAAATAACAGAATATTAAAGTTCTTTAATGCATATATAGTAAAACCTTAGTAAATTAATACTCTATAATTAATAAATTTTTCCGGTCCCGAGTCGGGACAGTGTAAAATTTAACAAAATTCGATAAGATAATAAGATAATAATTTATTAAAAACTCATGTGTAAATATATGATCTCAATAATATCATAAATTAATAATGATGTATATCAATTTATATATGCATAAAATATTGTGTAGAGCTCAAGATGCAATAATTGTTTCTTTACGTGTAACCACCTCGAAAGGTGAAGTAATATCATCTTCAGTCTTATGATTCAACATTACCGGTTTGGAAACATGATTATAAAAAAGAAAATGTAAACAATTTAAAATATATTTTTCATGATAATAAGTACTAAAGATTTATTCCTCTTTAAATTAATAAACTATTAATTTCTCGATAAATTAATAATTATTAATTTATCGATAAATTAATACCTCTATAAATTAATAAATTTTTCCGGTCCCGACTTTATTAATTTATAGAAGTTTTACTGTATACCAAAAGGATTGTATTCTTGTTTTTCACTTATAAACAACTAAAAATATATGATTACACTTTTTATCATTTGATTATCATTTACAACTAAAAAATAAGTAAAATAAATTTTTTTTTTTAACTTTTCCTTTTCAGAAATATGAAATTTTAATTTGCAAAATATATAAAATTAATACGTAATTGATTAATATTAAAATTTATATTACTATCAATACCAAACAAAAATGTGGAACATGATAAATTTAAGGACATAATATAAAATTAAACAATAATTTAATACCAAGGAAAACCATTTTAAACTCCGCTATTTTTAATCTATCGATTGTAAATCTTTTTTGTTCGTGATGCTTTCTAATTTTGTAATTTACTTATAATTAAGAATAATTAGAACATAACAAAATTAATCAAGCAATTAAAATAAATAATATAATAATTAAGAATTTTTTTTGTAGTGTGAGATTGGGAATTATGGATGAAAACTAGAAAAAAATTTGGGACATTATAACATTAAAGTTAGGGTGGTTTTTTTATAAAAAAATACTGAATTTATTCCAATAAATGAGCATGTAGATCCAAAAAATTATAATCATTGGAATGAGAAGGAACCCAAACCAACAGAAAACATCAAACCAGAGGCGTGGAGAAAACATGTTACCAACACCTCGTAAAAGAGAAGGGATATAGAAATCATAAAACACCTTGTGAAAGAAAAGGGATAACATCACAAAAACTTATAGAAATCATAAAACACCTTGTGAAAGAAAAGGGATAACATCACAAAAACTTATAGAAATCATAAAACTATTGTGCTTCAAAGATGAGTAGAGGAAGGAGCCAATGTAGGCCATATTTAGCCAGAAAGGAACGACAAGGGTGCGTGAGAGTAACACTTCTAGCAATCTCCAAAGCAATTCAATTACCTTGTCAGTCAACAAGAACTAAATCACAATGAGCAAAGGAACGAAGTAACCTGTTAATGTCATCGATAAGATGTTATATTTTTGCAAAGCTCACCGGTGATGGAAAGCCACCAAGATAATTGGATTTGAATATTCAAAGCTGGCATTCTTGTACCACATATTCTGCATTGAATAGATGGCTCAGATCAAGCTTTGTAACTCCGCTTCCAAACCCGAGTCTACGGCTGAGAAAGCTCTTCGAGTATGAGCATGCGCATGGCCTGAATGATCTCTTAATAATTAAGCAGCACCAAAAATTTCAATCACATTAGACCATGAGGCTCCCACATTACACTTCAATCTATTTACTGGTGGCTTAATCCAACGGGAACTATTATTTATATTCTACTCTACCTCATTTAGTGTAAACCAAAATCTGTTTTCTCTATTGCTTTGTCAAGAATCGCTTGCGGCTCATACCGAATTTTCTCAAAAATTATTTCTCGCCTTCCCATTTTGCCAAAGATTCCATAGGAACCTTCTCTCAACGTTGGCCAAACCCATATTCTTCTTGTTGACCGATACTAGATGGTGCAGGTTCAAGAAAACTGATGTAAAAAAAAAACATGTGATGGAAAAGGGCTTTGGAATATGCGCCATGTTTCCTCAGCAACCACACACATGAACAAAACATGGCAGATTGTTTCATGTTCATCGTGGCAAGCTTTGTAGATAGTATCTTGATGTAGGCCTCTGGATTGTAGTCTCTCGGGCACCGCCAAAGCTCCTGCTAGAGATTTCCACAAAAAAATGACGAGTCTTAGACATAGTTTTGACATTCCATAAGTTCCTCCATAAGTTCTTTTCAAGAGGCGGCATGATCATAATATTATCTCCATTGGAATACCGAATGTTTTCAAGGAACTTATATCCAGTTTTTTTTTTGTACTCACCATCTTTTAAATAGGCCCATCTCACTAAGTCTTGTCGAAATTGGTTATGCTTGATCCTCAACACCAGATTAACATCTTCTTGCACAAAAAAAGTTTGGAACTTTGCTTTATCCCACAGGTTTGTGTATTCAATGAGAAAATCAGATACAATGAGTGTTAAATCAAAAATTGCTTCCTGTCTGTACCTTGGTGGATGAGGAACCTCATAAATAATCCAATTATCCGACCAAACCCTTGTATCTTGACCATTTCTAATAATCTTTACCATACCTTGCTTAATTATTCCCCTACCATGCATGACACTCCTCCAAACATAAGAAAATATTATCCCCATTCCACACTCAAGGAAGTCACTATTAACAAAATAACGAATCTTCAATTGCTGAGCAACAAGAGAGTTCGGTTTAGACCAGATTCTCCATGCTTGCTTTCCAAGTAGCGTCTGATTAAACATTTTATGTCATAGAAACCTAATCCTCCTTTTTTCTTTTTGCGACAAAGTTTTCCAACGCAACCCATGAGATTTTCCTATGCTTCTCACCATCGCTCCACCAATATTGGATCATTGTGCTTGTAAGTTTTGTACAGTGTTACTTGGTAAACTTAAAATTCGACATGACATGAATCGAGAGGGCAAGGCCAATGGACTTGATCAATATCTCATTCCTTCCTTGTGATAGCGTTTTGGAAAACCAACCTTTCAACACCAAATTTGGTATTGTAGTTGGAATTTTCCTAAAATTCGTTTTAACAACAACAAAAATGGTTAAACCTGTATTTTTTTAATGTTAACTAATATTTTTTGTTAACCAAGTGAGAGATACAAAGGAGAACCACAAGGCTAACAAATATACCGCTAGAAATCTAAGTCGGCATAATACAATATTTCCTAGAGACTAAAGAAAAAAACATAAATAAAACCATGAAAATGGAACTAAAACACAAACTAAAAAGATACCGATCAATCCAAAGTCAAATGAAAGATTTAAACATGCTGATCAATCCAAAGTGTCATTCCAAAGATACCGATCAATCCAAAGTGTCATTCAAACACAAAAGACTTCAAATAAGGTTAAAAACAATCTGATCCGGTTTTTAAAACATTGGTTAAATCTGCTACAGTGTCATTAATTATGAATAATATATAGTTTGCTCCTTTAAATAAATGTTAGGATTTTGTATCTAAATTTTTTTAAAAATCAACACTAATATATAAAAGATTTGGATTAATTTACTCATTTCTAATCGATATAGAGTTAAAAGGTCATGAAAATCAATATGATATTAGAGTCTCGGTTTTTTAAGTTAAATAATGTGTCGGAATTAAATATGATTTAATTTTAAAGATAAGAAAAAACTGTCAGCTCGAATCTCGAATGTGTTGAGATATTAAATATCTAAGTTTTGAAAAACCAACACTAGTATTTTTGACGTAAACCAATTCATTCAATATTACTAATTGATTTGAGTTAGAAATCTATAAAATTTAACGAGATTCTCTTGATAGATTCATAATTAATTTATCGATAATTTACTAAGAAAAATACAAATTGTCGGTCTAGGATTTCGATATATTTTACACGTTTGAACCTGATTAGAAATACATATAAATTGTAACGTACAATGGTGCGGTATCCATATGTCAAAAAAAGTAACGGAACAACTCATAGGCAAATTCAATTTCTCTACATATACACTGTAACAGACACGTCATGAGATATTAAAAAAAGAGATGCAAAGAGATTCAAACACATGGAGAATCTAACGTTATAATTAATGTCTGTATATAATAAATGTATGTAACGTATATACCAAAAAAGTTTGTGATACGGAAACCCTAGAAGTCGTGTAGAGAACAAGGTGTGGACACGTGTGAGAAACTGGCCACATGTAAACTATCCTAACACGATTCTTATGAAGTTCCCGGCCATGGTCAGGCGTTAGGTTCGAGTTCGATCCTTTATTTAATTCATATTCCACTTTTTGTGAAGCTGTTTTAAAATATCCGTATAGTTTATATAGCACCAGTTGGTATGTGGTGACATAAACAGAATTTATAATAAACGATTTTAAAGTGATAAAAAAGATAATGGTATAGTTAAAAATGGCAGAAGCATAAAATAATACAAAACTATTCCATTCCAATTTTACTATATTATGCATTGTTCAAAAGCGCAGGCTATGCGGTCACTTAAACGGAGGCAAGGTGTTTAGCGTCCGGGAGCCGACGTGATTGATCATAGTCGGGTTATAAATCGGTTTGTCTTTAATATTTTTTTTATGTTTTTCTTTATTTAAGACTAAAAATTGGTGTGAAATCGGAAATTACTGTTGGATCTACAAAATATAAGTAAAAAAATTAATTTTTTTTTAAAATAACAAAAAAGAAAGTGAAGACAAATTTATCATCGTCGAAATGTATACTCGATTTGGAAATAAGAAGATACACAAATGACCGATTTGCTCTTCAAAGTACCCGACCAACTCGGATAACATTGTTTTTGTAACATTTTGTTGTATATAAGGGTATCTCTTAACAAAAATAATTTTAATACTAGATCATGATTAATTCATGCGTACTTCTTCGTGATTTTCTAGTTAGACATTAAATTCAATCCGATTAAATTCAATCCGATCGTCCGATTTGTGAAATCATTTATAAACATAATAATATTATTTCCAACCCCAAATCTCTATTATATTATAGGCCGAATCATGTAATTTAAAAAGATATTTCTTTTTTTTTAACAAAACATTAATTAATTAAAAGATTATTTGTAACTCAAGTAGAAAGGGAATAGTTTAGTACTCTGAAAACAAAACAAAAAACAAAGTATTTTCTTATTGTTAAACTATAAGTATTTTATAAAAAAAATTAAATTCTTTCCACTATTATATCCAATCTTCAAGCCCTAATACTATATTAATGTATTCCAAACCATATAATTCAACAAGAATCTACTTATCCTTAACAAAATCTTAAGATTATTAAAAATTTAAGTATTTCGGTAATATTCAAACTTCTTACAATTTTAAAATATAAGTATTCTGTAAAAAAGTTATTAGTATTTTACAGACTTTATAATCATCTCTATATTATTAATTTTAAAGTACATTTTAGTAAGTAAAAATAACAAAATATACCATTAGACAATAACAAAAAAAAATCATTAAGGGCATAATAATTAGGTAATAATATGTAAGAGTTGAGATCCAAATTAAAAAAATCTGGATCTAAATTATTAAGATGCAGACCCTACTCATTAAAATACTTTCAATAAATAACTTAAATATTACAATTCTTGCAAAAACCAAAAGATATTTCTTATATAAATTAATTATGGAAAATTATTTAACTGTTTAAAATTTGGCTATTTACTATGAAATTCATATTATGTCATATACATAGTTAGAGAAGTATATATATATATATATAATTCATTAATTTCAAGGAGACTGATATAGTTTTAATCTTGTCGGTGTTTTCCAAGTAATTATTTTTTCATATTTCAATTTGAATTATGTTTAGTTTTTATTATTTCGTACTCATATATCTATTTTTCATATTTCTAAGAATTAGTTCTCATATTCGTATTTGAAATATAATATCTATTTCTCTTTTATTATATTTTCTTTTGGAATATAAATTATCAGCACTACTAATATTTATTAAATTTTTAGTTTAATTCATTTTATAATATGATTTAAAAGGTAATAGTATTTAATTTTTTTTTAAAAAAATAGAGAAGATCTTTTCTTATATGTTTTGTAATTTTTTTTTTTTGTGGTTTATGTTTTGTAATTTTTTTTTTAAAAAATACAAATATAATACCTTTCTCATAACGAATGAAAAAAATCAAATATTTGAAAAAAAAAAAATTGGTGAGAATTTAAGACAGCTACAAGTTGTTTATGTAGAATTGGTTAATTATAATATATTTTTTTAATATATATATATATATATTTAATAAATTTAGACTGATTAAATAGATTTCTAATAATCATATATCATAGTCTTTTTCTAATATGATTTTTTTTTAAACCAATATTTATATAACGTAATTTTTTCTAGTAGAATTAGGTTAATTAATTAAAGTTATATTATTTTGATTCATGTCAAAATCTGATTAGTTAGTTTGATTAAATTATTTTAACACCTGTTAAAACATTATTAACCGACTGATATGTGTCATAATTTTATGGTAAAATTATTTTAACACGTATCAATATTTGATTAAAAGACCGATACATGTAGTTATCGTATTTATTACAAATTTGAGACATTCAAGTATAAGATATATAAATATTTATTCATATTTCATAAAAATTTGAAAAACTAATAACCCCACGAATTGTGTGGATCAAATTCCAATATTACTATTGTATTAACCCCTTCTCCCATGTAGTATAGGTCTTAAGATTTATAAGAATTTTAAGATAAGTGTAAGCATTTATCAAACTCTATGAACATATATTATCCAACCTCCAAACCCAAATTAATATACCTCAGACTCAATAATTCAATAAGATACGTAAGAAGATTTTAAAAGTCGGAAGTATCTTGCTCATTTTAAAATTTTATTTTTTCGAATTAACTTTAAATTTTTTAAATCATAAGAATTTCGCATTCCAAACATATCAAACTACAAATCCCGCTAATTTATCAATGTTCAAAACAAGCGTCATTTGATTGCTTGGATTTTATAGTAGGCGGAGTTATTATACAGAGGGTAGATTTGGCAGTTCAGATGGTCATTAAACGGGGTTAGACGGGGTCTAGGTGATCTGATTTTTTATTTATTTTATAAAACAATTAATTTCAAATTTTTAAAAAGCACTATTTAAGTTAATAATAAAAAGGTTCTCAAAACACAATGTTTCTACGGTTTAACAATAAAAGTAAGAAATTATATTTTGGTTTCATGGTTTTATTTTTCTTCTTTATTTTTATTTGGTTGTCTTCTTCGTTGAACAAAACAATGGTCTATGTTCGTCTTCCTTAAACTGTCAACATATTATATAAAAAAATAGTTAATGATCATGCATACACAATTTTATATAAATTAATTGGTTATATCATCAATAATACTTTGATCGCCGATTGATTGATTTTATCATAAAACAATATATATTATATGTTAAAACCGTCTAAAACCGTCTAGACCTCAACACTATAAACAACGATAGACTTCAAAATATGTAGAAAAAAGAATCAATTTCCAAATTATATATAGAAAATTCCAATGATTTTGTCAAAAATATTTTACTGCTAAATTATAGAAAATACTTTTTGGAAACCGCCAAATTTTTTTAAAAAATTTTGGATACCTCTTTAATTTATGTGAAATTTGAATTTTGGCTGCGTCATATTGTTTTCCGGCGGAACCAAGAGATTTGTGCCCATTTTACAACAATCTCACAATCTCTCTAGTCTCTCTGCTTGCCTAATACTCTCTCTCTCACCGTTTTTAGCCATTTCAAGGTATGATTAATAATTTTACTTTTTTTTTTTTTTTGTCACGATTAATAATTTAAGTTTATATTATTTATTTAAAAGTATTTGTTAGATATAGGTTTGAAATAATTAGATAATTAGGTGGTTAGTTAATTAAAAATGTTTACTGTTTATGTGTTAATTTGGATTTCAATTTCAAAATATTTTCATCTTTTTCCTTGTATCTAAATTTAATTTTTTTTCAAAAAAGTGTACCAACAGACATTGGATGAACTTGTGATGAAGAAATAGGTTAGAGATCTTGAAAACTAAATTTAACAGATTACTGACGATCATTTTCATGGAAATTTCTGATGATTATATCCATCCAATGAAATCTTTCCAACGAACGATTTATAAAAGATATTGTTGTTATAAATTTGCATATTTTTTGTTGTGTATATAATTATTCCTAATATTTTCTCTTAAGTTGGAGATGAAGAGTTTTGAACACCCAATCTCGACAGTATAATATGCCAAATGCCGGTTTTGATAAGACTTTGGTGAGGATGTCACAACTTCTTCTTTAGTAGATATGTGTTCAATAGTGATTAGGCTATCTTGGAATGTATCACAAACTTGGTGGCAGTATGCAGCAATGTATTTTGTACACTCATGAAAAATGAATTAGTTGCAATTTATGTATCGTAACTTGACTATCAAAATGGAAATACGTTGCATGGGGATAATAAAAAAAGATTGTATGAAGGAGATTCACCGTTTTGAGTTAATTGAGAGTGTGAGACAAATCAAGGTACTCTACTTTTACGGATGACCAAAATATTAGGTATTATAATAGGTAGAGAAAACCCCAAGTAGATAACATAAGCATCTAGAGATTGGCATGTAACTGAACATGCATCCTAGTATGAGTTAGGTCATCAGTGTTGGATCACCATCGATAGAAACAAATAATAATACCTTTTAATGTGGGCAGTCTTTAAGGTAATGAAATACTCGTGGATTGCAAAGAATTTTCACGTGAGAGGACTTATTACGATCAACTTTGGTGCGTTTAATTTTAGACAAATAATTTCAAGTCCAATGAAGTCGCCAACGAATACCAACATATGCAAAATGATGTCGTCTTGGATAAAAGGAAACAATTAGTAATAATGGTTGCTCAGGGTAAAATCAAACATATGCAGTGTATGGGTGGACTTCGCGAAACAACAATGCAACGCCTGAGGAATACCGTACATAGGCTTGCGTAGCCGACGTAATTGATTCGAGTCGGATGATTGAAAACCAGGAAATCTTCATGTAAACCTCGTCTTCAAGATCGCCATGAAGAAAAGAATTATGGATATCCATCTGATAGATCTTTTATTTAATGGCAGAGACACTGAATGGATAATGAATAGTGGTTATCTTTATGGCTCAGGAAAATGTCTCATTGAAGTCATGACATTCTTCCTAGAAGTTTCCAAGGACTACCATGCAAGCTATATAGCGTTCCAAAGTACCATCAGATAATTTAGAACTTGTAAAACCCATTTGTTTCCAATCACTTTCTTTCCAGGGACAAGGTTATACAAGGCCATGTATTATTATCCTTAAGAGATTTTCTTTTGCTTTATAACCTCTTTCCATCTAGGAATGGTAGCAACCTTTTTTAAATATCACAGCTATGGGTCCTCAATAATAGCAATCATAAAGATGTGATGCTTCTCCGAGAAACTATGACCAGATATACTTAGTGAAGGGCTGGGGTGTATTACCAAAAACTGTATAAGAGATACCACGAGAGAATGCGAAATAAGGAAGAGTGTACATGCTAACTAACGTAGACCTTAGGTAATACTATATGCTTCCGAGACTTTTTACCTCGACCAAGTAATAAGGTAAGCCTATAAATGGTGAAGCCAATGAACTCGGCTCCAATGTTGAGGGTAAAACCGGAAGACTAGTAGGTGCAACATTGCTTTGTTAAAAATTATTCGGCTCACCACGCCCTCCAGGATTTGAGTCTTGGACTAAAATATGGGCTCCAATCTGGGATTTTATCTCGGGCAACGATTTTAAAATGCTTCAAACATGTTAGGTTGCTTATGAGTCCCTTCGGGTTGAGTCTAGACATTCTGGATTGGTAACTGTCAAGGACTGGGGCCTCCTGAAACGGGTTGAACGATGTTAGGACTCAGGACAAGGATCGATTCAACATGGAGCAGATCTCTTGTATATACAAAATCAATGTGAAGTCTCTGAAAAACATTATACGAGTGTGTTTTATGAAGGTTCACTGAACGCTCAAATCATAAAAAGATAAAAATAAAATACACCACGAGATTGAGGTTATGAATCAAAAAATAGTTTGAAAAAGAAGAAAGCCCACATATATTAAGAGACACCAATCAGTTGTGTGGTGTTAATGTATACATGTTATTTCAACTTTATAATGTATTTGTAAGCAAGTATGTAGAAATTTCATCGCCATAGATTTATATCAGCAATCTAATCCAAATATAAATTTTGACATGATAATATAAAATTAGTTTGAGAGTGACAAACATTTCTCCACATTATGCAGTCGAACACCTTTATTAAAAAGATTTATCAACTCAAAGTTCCTTAACAACACAATCGATTGAGATTCAACGGAGATAACGTCGCAAACATGATATATAGACAAATATATTAGATTCTACATAAATAGGTATGCATCCACATGATTAATGGAAAATCTTTGGCCTTCATATGTCATTTGATTTCATCGTAGAGAGCTTATCGCGAAGGATAAACTGAATGCAGTTGTGAGTAACTTGAGATCCATATGAGGCTATTTTTAGTCTTTAACCAATTGAGGAAATCATTGAGATCCGTATGAGGCTGAAGCATCCTTTTGCAAAAATTACACCTATATAAGCATTAAAAAGACAAGTGATCCAAAGTTTCTAGAGGGAAGTTACGGAGCAAGGAGTAATTGGAAAATTTATTCTTTAACGGATAAGTTTATCTCGTTTTGGCAACCTATCACGGATAAAAGTGATTTAGAGTGCTACCTAGGGACTATATGGTTTGATACCATGGAACATTAGGATTTGAGGATTTTAAGTAGCAAAATACCCTTAAATGAGAAATTGAAGTTGAATATAGAGTTAGATTAGGGTTGCTCGTTTACTATCAAGTTGTATGTGACTGTTTCAACTTGTTATTCGATATGACTTTGAGGAGGAAGATGCGCAGTGCTAAACAGAGAATTTCATGGATTAGATATGTGCTAAGAATCTAAAAGAAAAATACATTATACTATTGGATATAATAAATGCTTAAAAAATATGACCCATCTCGACCATTTGAAAAGCAAGTCAGTACTAGCTTATTTGTAGTGCCAAAAGATGCAACAATTCTCATCACTAATAGAAGATAGAATATCTTGTCATTTCCAAAAGCTTGAAGACTTGTTTCCAAATCTAGCTTCCCTTCCATATTCTTTCTATAATATTATTTCATGAATAAGTGTAGAATAACTCATGAAACCAAAAATACATTATTCAATTTCATCTTTCTAAGTCTTTATTCACAACTTCTTTTGGGGCATTAATTGATTCCTAACTAATTATCGCTTTCTTTGCAAATGAGTGTGTTCATGTCCAAAGAAGAGAGCTTCAAGTCTTTTCAAGTGGTTCAAAATCATGAACATGGATACCCAATGATCGATTATGAAAATATGACATAGTGATGTAATTCGAGGCATCTATCAAAAGATAGATGTCTTAAGGTCCATGAAAAAAATCTATATCTTCTGAGTCGAAGGTTTTTAGTATTTCTTTCGCATATTGGTTGAGAATAGAGGGACACTCAGATCATGGGAGACAAAGAACTTGTCAAATATTATAGAGCAAAATATCAGATGAATTTTTGGTTGGAACCATTGAAGATCGTCATATTAATTACTTGGAATCATGAATATAAATCGCCAGAATACCAATAATAGACAGTAGAGAAGATAAAAAAAAAACCATGAAACCAGCAAATCATATGAAAACAAATGAATTCTATGTAACGACCCTCTAAATCTTAGGAACAGCACTACACCTTGAAGTAAAAAAAAGTTGTAACCGCAACAATCTTATTAGCCCTAACAACCTTCCAAGCCGACACAAATAAAAAGTTCAACAAAAAGACCACAGGAGTCATGAGACTTTAATTGGAATTGTGAAGCTGGAAGCCAATATTTCTTTTTACGAAAAAAAAAAATGGTATACACACTTCTATAGAGGGTTTTTTTCACATATGAAATTTCGAATACATTGCAGTTTACAACATAAGGATGTGAAATGTGTGGATTGGTCGTTCGTATGAGGTCCCTAAACAAGCTAGTGACCATGAGTTTGAGGAAAACAAGGTATGTTATTCTTCTATTTGACGTGTCTATATGACATCTTATAGAGTTTTTTACTTGATTTTCCATCAAAGATTTATGGAATAAACTTGTGTAGAAATCTCCTTCTAACTTTTGATTTGTTTTAAAGAACTTTTCGTTAGCTTCATCAGCGAAGATACAATGTTTATGTACTACAAATTTTTCATCTAAAAATGACTTGTTTGATTCTAAACTCTCTAAATAGAAAGGATTTATTTTATTCGATATTGGATGCCTACAAACCATGTCAAATTTAGAAACCCAACACTGTTTTCTTTCTCTCAGCTTGTGACTATTAATATTCATGAAGACGTTTCAAATTTTAATGTTTGTTACCTCAAGATACTATAAGACGCGTAATAGGTTACTTATTTATTAAAAATAGTTTGAACGTCTTCAATCCTTTCAATCATAACCAAACAAGGGAAATAGTCTTATGCAGAATCAAATAGAGCATAAGACTATGGATGATAACAAAGGTATTCTTTATTTATAATATCTTCTTTTTTTTTTATAAAAAATATCATATATTTCTATTTGGTTTTTTCCTTTCCTAGAAGGGATACATTTTGTGAACACAATACAATATTGACCAAACAGAAGAAGAGAGTAAGATGGTAAACACTAAAATTGAAACTCATACGAAGCATAATGTGGAGAGTGAGATGATCTTATTGTTGAAAAACACGAAACCATGTAGAGAGGAAGGTCTCCGAGCCTTGAGGTCATGAAGAGGTCGCTGCGTTTGGAGGAACGTTGCGATCGAGGACTGCAAGTTTAGTGCGCATTTGAAGCTGAGTTTCCTTGATAATGATTGAGCTTGATTTTGTCGAGTCGAAATGAATTCTCGAGTTCCTTTCCTTCCAGATAGTGTATGCTACAACTTGGAGGAGAAGCTTGCAAATAACATTAGTATTTGGAGAAGGCGAGGACTGTCGTACCCAGTGAACCAAATCTGGAAGTCAGATGGCAGATTGAGAATATTGTTCATGAAAAAGGAGGTCTATATGTCCCTCAAGAATGAACACTGGAGAAAAAAGATGAGACGCCGATTCATTTGTGGTGGCGCAAAGGACATAATTGGCTGCAACTGTGAGACCCCATCGTATAAATTTGTTTCGAGTCGTCATTCGATCTCTTAGAATCAGCCAAAAGATGAAAGCGTGCTTTGAAACTTTTTTAGAGAACCAAACTGACTTATGTCAAGTCATCGGTGGACCTAGCTAAGGATTTAATAATCGCCAAGTTTTGGATGTAGAGAACAAACCCGGAGGTTCAGTCGATGTGTTCTTCCAAAGGAAGACATCATCATCAGAGACTTGATCTAAGAGCATTGGCGGAGAAGCAGGGAGAGAGGCTCGCAGCAAGGTAACTATCGGATGTCTACTTCTTGGTAAAATCTATGAGTCATTGGAAATAGCTTGGATGACGGTGGCTGGGTAAGGAATTCCAGTAACATGGGTCCCATAGGCCCTGTCAAATCTATCAAAGGACCCAAATCATTCCAATTATCATGCCATAATACAGCAATTGAACCTGAATGAATATGGCAATGAAGATATGGTCTTGCTACTGGCTAAGTTTCACAAGTTTTCGCCAAATCCAGCTGTCCTCTCGAGATTTGGCGACAAATCTCTTTATTTATAATCTCTTTATTGAGCATTTGGGTAATGAATTTTATTTTTATTTTTTGTACAGATGAAAGGAGTACCTTTGTTGCTAATATTTAAGAGATAATAAGCTGACAAGCAAGTATATATGGACATTAAACATACCCTATAAAGGTAGTTGAAATGGTCCTAATGAGAAATGCTTTCATGTTTAGAGGATTTAGTTGGAATCCTTTACGGTAACTAGAAGTATGTTGCGAACCAGATATGAAGATGCAAGGCTGGTTATTGATGACCAGTAATATATTTCTATTTAGAGATATTGGTTTGGGGAT
This sequence comes from Euclidium syriacum, assembly GCA_900116095.1. Taxonomy (NCBI): domain Eukaryota; kingdom Viridiplantae; phylum Streptophyta; class Magnoliopsida; order Brassicales; family Brassicaceae; genus Euclidium; species Euclidium syriacum. The sequence continues at coordinate 2,193,879 of FPAK01000009.1, forward strand.
GGTTCACTGGTTCAATAAAAAAATCACATGAGCTTCTTTTGGTAATTGAATACTTCTAGTGTTGAATTCTCAATAACCCAAATTTTACATGAATCCGAGCACGAGTAATAATTTGCTTCCAACCTCCAACTTGAAAAATTACAATTGTTAACTATACATAAAAATTCTCCTTGTAGCGTTAGTTTATAACCAGCAAATTGAAGTTAATTAGTCAAAAGTTATTTTCTTCAAATTTTTATGGTCTCAATTTGAAGACGATTGGATACCGAACGTCCACACTATCATCAAACATCAAACATGAAAAATCACAATTTTTAACGTGGAACCAAAAATCCTTTTTAGCGTCAATTTTTTTTTGTACTGACTTTTAACAATGTTTTTTTTAATCCCCTACCATTCCAACCAAAAAATAGTTAACATTAATAATAAAAATTTTAGGAGATAACTTAGCTATTTTTACAAGAATTTTCGATCTTTGAGACTAGAAATCCTTTGAGTTTTCGTTTTATAGATTTTGAAGTTGTCTTCTTATTTCTCTTTGCTGCATTTTTGAGGTTTAGGATAAGAGTGTATAGTTTCACACAACTTCCTGAGTTGGGGATTTAGATCGCATAATTTTCTGAACTTATGTTGTAATTTCATCCGTGACAAAAACAAAGTTGTAATTTCATCCACATCATTTAAGATAAAATAATTGTTGATATTACCTCAAAATCAGAGCTAAAATGTAGTAAAATATTTTATTTAGAATTGTGACTGGATCTCTTTATTGCATATATTCTTGAGACTGATCTTTTATTCAAAGCCACTTATCTAATTAACAAAAACAAAAATAATACTTATCCTTCGTTTATCTTTTTTTCTCATTTTATTTTATGAGTAGAACGACAATTCAAAAAGTTATCTTTACGGACTTTAAACCGATAGTTTTGTGTAATGTTTACTACAAAATTTTCTTGAAGATTCTCACAAGAAGGTTACAACCGTTCTTGATTTCATAATCTCATAAACACAATCCATCTTGGTATCGAGGAGAGCCATTAGTGATAATGTATTGATAACTCACGAAACATTGCATTTTTAAAGAAATCAAAAGCAAGGAAATAATGATATGCATTTTCTTTGAGAAAGTATTAGAGAGATTCGGATTCCACCATCGATGGATTATGTGGGTGATGCAATGCATCAAATTAGAGACTTATTCCTTTCTCATCAATGAGGAAGCGAAAGGATCGATGGTTCCACATAGAGGTATACGTAGGGCAATCCTATTTCACCATATCTATTTATCTTATGTGGGGAAGTGTTGTCAAGGTTATGCGCCAAAGCACAGAGAGATAAAAGCTTCTCGGGACTGCGAGTTGCGAGAAAGAGCCCTATGATCAATCAATTGTTGACAACATGATGTTTTTTGGTAAAATAGGTGAGGATTCATGCGGCACGCTCAAGTAGATTCTACGAAAATATGAACAAACGTTAGGGCAAACAATCAATACGAAAAAATTATCAGTTACCTATTCGGCCAAAACACCATTGATTATCAGGAGTCAAACATCTATTAGGGATAACTAGGAAGGCGGGAATGGAAAATACTTAGGGCTCCCTGAGCTCTTTGGACGCACGAAGAATGATCCTGTTCAGTACCTCTTTCCAATCATAATAGGAAAAAAAGCATCCTAATGGTAATCAAGATTTCTGTCACAAGCCGGGAAACTAGTTCTCCTTAAAACAATCCTAGCGGTAATCTCAAACTACATGATGTCGTGTTTCAAGTTACCAACCAGCCTCAATAAGCGAATTCAATCCGTTTTGACTCGTTTTGGTGGGAACTGAAAGCGGATAAGAGAGGTATGTGTTGAGTCGTGTGGTACAAGATAACGAAGAAGGATTGAGAATAGGAGATCGAAGCGTTGAATGACGCCTTATTGGCCAGAATGAGGCTGCAAGTAATTAAAGAAGCCTAGCTGTATGTTCAATCGTGTGTCACAATATTTCCCGAAAGATGACTTTCTCTCTGTTCAGGCAACTCCATCTATTTCACATGGGTGGAGAAGCATTTTAATCGGGAGAAATATGATCTTGACGAAGTTAGGATGAGTAATTGGAGATGGGGAGACCACAAAACTATGGTTAGATGCTTGGTTATCACCAACGACACTGTTGAGGAATTTTGGACCACCACCGGAGAAACTCGTTGATGCAATCTGATTTGTGTTGTTTTGACTTTAAATCATGGGACCTGTGAAAATAAAGGAAGCCTTTCTAGACTTTGAGGAAAAAATAATAAGCATACAACCAAGTGAGATGGGTGCACAAAACCAGTGGATCTGGACGGAAAGTATTTCATCAAAATTGGTTATTATCAAGTTCTAGAGGCAAAAAAAAAAATGTCGAAAACGGAGAAACAAAGCAATTTGGTGGATCCAAATTCCTATGGATGCATGAAGTGTGGAAATCTAAAGTTACACCGAAAGTAAAAATATTCTTCTGGAAGGCAGCGAGAGACATATTGGTGGTGGGATCAAATCTCACCAATCGCAATGTGAAGGCAGACAAAGCATGCTCCTTATGTGGAGAATAGGAAACATCGTGTCATGTTCTTTTCACATGTCGATTCGCTCAAGAGGTTTGGAACAAAGTTCCAACCCGGGAAACTCTCAATACAACAGACCTAAATGACACCAACTCGGGTCTATCGATAGAAAAAGAACTTATAAGTTTGCTACCTCTCCGAATGACTAACACACATATAGCTTTGTGGCTATTATGGTCATTGTGGTATGCTCGAAACCATTGCTTATTTGAAAACATAAAGTTCTCAAAGGAAGATACAATCAGTAAAGCAATTCAGGATGCTCGTTGCTGGTCCGAGGCGCAAGGATTAGAAGAAAAAGCTAGGCATGTCACCATTATGAAACCAAGCGAGAAGACTATTTCAATCCAAGCCAATGATAAAATATGCAATACAGATGCTGCTATAAAGAAAGAGGATAGAAGAGCATGATTAGGCTGGTGTATAGCGACACAAAAGGAAGAATTGTGAGAGAAGAGAGCTCAATGAGGCTGCACATTTTGACACGATTGATGGCAGAGAGCCTCTCCTTATTAGGTGCAGTTAAGATAGAGTTGGAAATAGATTGGAAACGAGTTCACTTCAAAACAGACGCATCAAAACTTGTCAAAGCACTAGAGTCCAATAAGGCTCCCCCAAAGATTTACAGTGTCATTCATGATATCTTAAAATGGCGAAGTTGTTTGATTCGATCACGTTTAGCTATATCCCAAGAGAACAAAATCAGCTAGTTGATTCTTTAGCTAAACATGACCTCAGTGGTAATCTTGTAGCAAACATTTAATCTTTGAATGAGAATATATCTTGACGACAAAAAAAAAAGAGAGCAACAATTCAGAAAAATAGTATTAATAATATTTTTTCTGTAAAAAAGGAAGAGAAATTGTGAGATCGTGTCTGCGAACGTACATAAATGTACAATACTGGCTATATAAATAGACAATTATCGAACTGACTCAATAAAGTCTTTTATGTTGTGTTGTCACTATGATATTAATGCGAAAAAGGTGGACTCGATTGAAACGGGTTTTAATTTTTTTTGTTTTTAAAACTATTTTACATTCCACATCTCACCTTACCGGGACATAACTCGTATCTGTTGTGACAAATATATGTATACACTTCTTTTTTTCTGTATCTCTAGAAATTATATTAATTAATGTTCGTTATGGTGCCCATATTACATTTGTCGTCTTCATCTTTCCCCCAAAGTAATTATTTTATTTCTTTTGTCTTGGCAAATTCTAATTGCGTCAAAGATATAACTTTCTATTCAATTAAAATCTCAGTTTTCCAAATTAGGAAATTGCCAACGTGAATCTATTAAAAGTAAGCTTATGTCAGGCACGCAAATAAAGGTCTGCATGTTATGAATACCATGGTCGGTCCAAGAACGATCTACCTTTCAGATATTTAGTTTTATTTTGAATTATCTTGGTATATTATGAATTCTTTTTAATTATATATTTCATTACTTTTTTAGCTTTCAGATATTTAGTTTTATCTTTGAAATATCTTCGTATACTATGAAGTTATTACGTGTATTGCTATAATCTTTGCATTTCCTACACACGTAGTTTTTCTTTTTGTTTCATGGTTATTAAATTGGCCGACCAAAAATTGTTTTTTATTTTTTATGTTTTATTTTTTCGTATGAATCATTCATTTCATTTATCAATAATAAACAACCTTGATACACTTTCAATCATTCATAGATCTATCTTAAAAAACAATGAAAAAGAGACTTTCTACGATATTTTCAGAATTTGAACTCTTATTCGTTAATAGGTTACTAAACCTATTTCTTTCTTTCTCCAGAATCAATACAAAAAATATAATATTGTTGTCCTTGGTTATCATGCTATCACCTCTTTTTGGATAAAACTTTATATTCTTTTAATATTATTGATGATACTCCACATCTTTTCTTGCACTAATTTCAAATAATTTGCTCGAAAAATAATCATTGTACATCAATGATATGTTCGTTAAAGCGATAAACTAATCTTTGGGTGTTTTACAATAACAAAAGAAAATCTTTTCTTATTTTTCCTTTTTGGTTTTTATCTTTTTTTATTTGGTTTAACTAATATTTAATTTTTTTTAATCTCTTATATATCAATTGAGAATATATTAATTGAGAACACTGAAAAAGAAAATTATGTTGATGAGACTAAATAGAGAAGACTAGACCCAATTAAAATATTCTTCCTCATTTATGTTTTAAATGAATTATTGATAATGCCTATATGGAATTTAAATATAAATCCAATTAGTTTTAAAAATATTAATCTCTGAAAAATGAGATTTAATTAGAATACAAGTTAAGTTTTATGATGAGTTTATATAATAAAATAATTGATTATCAATATATATATATATATATATATATGTTAACCAATTATGAATATTTTACTTGATTACAAATTAGTAATTGTAATATAAAAAAATTAAAAATATATTAATCATTGAATTTCTATATATCATAATCGATATTAATAATATCTAAAGAAATGTTTCTATAAAAAAATAATATCCGATAGAGAGAGTTATGATGATGGAGCCAGTGTGAGAATAAAAAGAGAAAATTAAAATTTTATATGTCAATTTATAAAAAATTTGAGAGATAGTGTTCAATTAAAACATTTCACCTCATTTATTAATTAAGTGAGTTATTCCAGGTTCTAAGATCTTTTGCAAAATATAAACCAAATTTGTTTTCACTAAATATTACCTATCACAAAATTTATTTCCATTCTAGTTAAAAACCTAATTTGCAGAGGTTTATTTTTGTCCCACATCGAGTACAAAAAGAAGGGTGGAGATGAAAATCCCCCTAATATATTAATTGAGAAGACATGGAGAGAAAATTAATTTATGTATCAACCAAAGATGATTTTAAGGAACGTGTCATTAAAATTAACCAATCAAAATATTTGAACTCGTCTATTTTTTAAATGAGTCATCCCGGACCTTTCACATAGTTTTAAATATAAACCTAATTTGTATTAACTCATTTAAAACTCAGTTTACCTATTATTTGAAAAATAACAACTTTCAACAAAATTATTTTATCCTACATCGACTACAAAAAAAGGGAATGACATGAACCATTTTCTTTTTCAACCAAAAATTAGTAATTATAATATCACACCCCTATTTGTAGCCCAAACAGAAGGGGAATACTTTACATATGAGCACTCTGAAAGAAGAGTTCTCGAAGAGCGGGCCAAACAATTGGCCCTTACATTACAAAGACGTGAAATGCGAGAAATAGAAAATAAAGGAAATTGAGCGTGAAGTACACCATACTCCTCTAGAGAAGAAGAGAAGGCTTGTCAGTCCTCGGGAGTCTGTACCATGGAAACCAATTCTGCACAATCTATCTCGAAAACCTGGCAACCCATTCTTCGAAGTAGGATAGTCTACATAGCCCATATCAATGCTTCAAGCTGTAAGTGAAGGGGAGAAAGAGATCGTCGTTGACACCTTGCTCTCATAATCACTATCTGGTTAAGCCCCCGAGAAGACACCCAACCCAATCATGTGGTTGGATTTGACCATTTCCATGAACCATCAATCTGACACTTTAATGTTGGAATGCTATCCACATAGTCTTTCGTAGCATCTTCAGTTTCCTCATCCTCCCTTACTTGAGCCTCCTCCCAAAATATCTTGTCAATTAAAGCGAGGTTAAGGATATCCAAAGACTTCGATTGAATTCCTTCATATACCTTTTTATTCCTATCTTTCCATATATACCACATAATCCACGGGAATCCTGAACGAATAAGTTCTGAATTGGTGTGAAACGGTAACCTCCAATACAAAAAGTCCAAGTTTGAAAAAACATACTTAAAATGATAAAATTGAAAATAGGAAGTCTTATTCAACAATATTCTAAATTTAGAAGTTTTTATTTGGTTTAATTTGGTCACGAAATAAAAATAGCTGATAAAAATAAAATATTGTAAAATTATAATATTATAAATATTTATTAATAAGAAGAAGGTCGAAGAAGAGGAAGTCCGATAACAAGATGGATAAAAATGAGGGTAGAAAAAATATATGCCGGCAAAAAAATATAAGGAAAAAAAGAATTACAAGGTAAAGAGTAGACATAAAGAGATACTAAATCAGAGATATCGGTGATAATTAAGGTTTTTTTCAAAGAAATCATTGAGAAAGGGAGAAAAATGCATAAAAAATTAAGGTTGGGAGACATTTGAAATACATATATAAAGTTCTTATTTTTTCATAAAGATTTAAACTGTTATGTTTTAATTACGGTTAAGTCTAAAACTCGAACCAAAATTTTAAATTAATTTTGATGCATAGCCGTTAAATATTTTTATTTAGATACTTTAGAATTTTCGATTCAAAAGTGATGCTCAACCCTTAATTTAAATTTCACCAATTTATAACCTTACTTTCATATATTTTAATACTAGTATTTTAAAATATTTAATCATTACCCCGTATTTGACGCGGATTATTATCTAGTTCTTATAAATAATTAAACATGTCCACAATTGTGAATTGAAAGTATAAAATTTGATTTAACTAACGTCTTGGAAAATTTTATTTGATTTAGTCAGTTTTTTAGTTAAATCTAAAAGAACATAATATATATTATAAACATTTTAACTTGATAACGTTAAAATATTAGAAATAGTATATAATAAAATTTAATAGATTTGAATAACACAATCAAACCGAAATTAATAAAATTTTAACTAAAAATGTAAAAAAATTTCATTTTTCAAATTTTACATATTTAGTTTGTTATTTTTAATAACTAAATGAACGTTTATACAAATAAATAATATCTACGTATGACGCGAAATATAATCTAGTTTAAACTAATAGTTACGTTGATCATGTGATTAAACATTTGCAGATAATTTTTGTGAAGTAATTAACTGATAATAATTCAATAAAGCAGATGATGTTAAGTTATCAACATAGAAAATTATAAAACTATATTTCATAAAAGAAACATACAAAAATATGTATAAAAGTTATCTGTGAACATATATTTTTCAAAAAATTTACATTAACATAGTTGAATGTATATATATTAATTAAGATTTAATTTAAACTTTTATAATTTCATAATAAATAAATAATTGTACTTAAGTTATGATAGAAAGAATACTTCATAATTTCATTAATATAATATTTCACTATTTCTCTACAAGTTTTATAATTTTTTTTTAATTTTATTCTGAAAATATCATCTAAATTGTCAATGTATTGTCTTTTAAAATATAACAAGGGTATGATTGTATGATTATTAATTTATATTGAACAACTATAATATATATAAGTACGAATATAATATCTAGAATTGGTACTTCAACCAAATGAATCCAGAAAAGTTTTGAGGATCCATATATCCTATTTTTTTTGCAAATCATGAGATTTTGATTTTTGATTCTTACGTTTCCAAATGGAGAACCGGAGGATATTTGTTAAAAGGAACTATCCTCTCCGACTGCAGTAACATATTCGGGAATTGAACAATTCAAGAAATTAATTGAGCTACGTATACCCAAATTTGTGTTATTTGTTAAAGTTTTGTTAACCATTCAGATCTCAGATCATCTAGTCCCTTTTCGGGAAATGAAAATTTTAACCTTCGTTCGAAGGTTCAGTTTATTCTAAACAACTCTTACGAATTTATTTTACGTTTTCTTTGAATTCTGACAATTATCTTATTTAATAAAGTGTATTTCAGAAATTAAGGATGCATGAACCATTGTGAGCCAAGTGTCACCATCCGGTTTTGACAATAGGGGAGTCGCCGAAATTTTGTAATAACAAATACAAATATCACATATGTTCGTAGTCTTGTACAATAAATAAAGACGTATAATATATATATATATATATTTATACAAAAAAAAAGCGAATTATTTATTGGTAAGACTTTTCTTGAATCTCTAAGTTTTTTTTTTCTTTTTTGGCGCCACCAAAGTCAATTGATAATATAGCATTTCGAGCAACTTAAAAATGTCTGATTTCATTTAAGCTTAAGTCCTATCATTAGAAATATACATATGGAAGTCAAGTTCTTGCTTTCATCTAATCAAGTTAGGTTTGAATCCCATAAGTTTGTTAATTAGTTCCAAGAAGGTATTAGAGTTATTTAACACTATTAAACTATTAATAGTATCTGGCTGTGTGGACGTTATTAACGTGGGAGAAGAAATACCATGTGTTTATGATTAATAAGTCAAGAGCAATATATTTTCGTCCGTATATATGTAAAACAATATTCAATTTTGGCTAACAGGTTGCAGTCTATAATCATCAGATATATATATATATATATATATATATATATATATATAATCATCAGAATCAAGTTATATATATACAATAACTTGTTAACTATATTTTAAAAATACATATATGATGTAGCCAGGATTATTTTTTATGGGGGTCATATCAATATATCATATCGTAATATTTAATAACTTTTTGAAATAAAATTTTAAGGGTAAAAAAAAGTTTGCATAAAGAAGAGTAAAAGTGTTTAAGTTGCATTATATGTATGACGATGAAAAAAAAAAAAAACAAAAAAAAGTAATATCAGTATTAGTATGAATTCCATCAATTAGTTGTGTGTATGTAGTTTTAGAAATATATAAATTTCTGATAAAATACACATATTAATTTATAATGTTTATCATTTTATATTTTTGTGAAGCATTTGTTAGCCATGATTGAAAAAGGTATATGAATATAGTTTCTCCTCAAAATAGTTATTTATCTAAATGTGTAGTTATATCCATTTATCAATCGTTGTGTCTCTATATAAAATGATTCTTGTAGGTAAAACATTAAACAATTATAAAAGGAAAATAATCATATAAGTAAAAACCGATGGAGGGAGCTAGAAAAAAAATTGGAAAAAAAAAGAGTGAAACAAAAGAAAAAATAATAGAAAGGGGTCAAGTAAAGGAATTGAACCCGAGTGGAGTTAATATAAGAGATTTAACACCAAATCATCCAACAACAATTATCATATGCTTATTAAAAACAAGATTTTAGAAATGTTATGGGGTCATCTAACCCCTCTCTTTTCCACATAGCCCCACCTCTGGATATATCTCAATATGTTTTGGTGAAAAATTAGTGAGCTCACCATATCCTCTAAAGTTTAGGTACTGGACTTCGAGGTTGATTCGATGTTGGGTTTTCAACTGTTTCAGGTGGGTTTGGATAACTTCTAAGTTAACATTAGGTTGGGCTTAAGCGTTCCGGAGTTGGTCTTTGTGGAGGTTTGGAACATCTTCGTATGTGTTTAAGAAATGATGGAATTGGAACTAAGGCGAGATTCCATATACTAGGGAGCATAACTCCTGTCAAAATAAAGAGGACGTGAGGTCCTAAAAAAAAGAAGACGGGTGTCTGTTTTTGAATATTCTTCGACGACCAAGTAGAAACTAGAAAAGAAAAAATAGAAATCACGACATCGAACTGGGAAACTGAGAAGATGTTCGTAAAACGGGGAGGAAAATGGATTTAGTTGACTCCAAAGTGAAATAAAAAAGTGTTCTATGAAGTCCTTTACCATCTTAGTGAACGAGTTGATGAAGTAAAAGAAGTGTAAGAGTTTTATGATGGATCTTGGTCGAGAAGTGACTAAAGAGGTAAAATTTTCATCCTCTTATTTAATTTGTTCGTGATCAGTTACTATTCTCCCATATTCACATCCAATCTCCCTAATGTTATCTTTCATTTCTCATGTTTCTGCCGCATTATGAAAGAATTATTGATTTGGTTTCTAATCTTCAACCAATTAAGTTTGGATCTTTATCGAAGAAAACCTTCCTCTTTTTCCGCCAATTTATAAGCTCCCGCTGCCTTTTCTATCGCAAATGATGAAGGATTATGCATTTTTTTTCCTAAAGAGCACATGAGATCCATAGCTCGACTTTGTCATGAGTGTAAGATCGCCTAACTTCCCATTGATCTCAAACAAAATTTCAGCTATTTTAGTTTCATGGAAAACCTAAAAAGAACGGACATAAACTGAAACAAAAGTTGTGAAACAAGTTAGTGCTATGAAATCTGCTTGATGTACATGGATACGAAATCAGAGAATTTGCAAATTTAAAAGGTCTATTTACTCGAGCTACCTCCTCCTTAATATAAAATCTACATTGCATGCAGTTTGAACACCCTCCCTGTTCAAAAATATTATAGGAACAATCACAACTTTGAAGTCATTCTTTGTTAATATGCCAGGTCTATAACATTTTCATATACATAATTTTTCATCTATAATATGTCGCATCTTCACCTTTTATTTTATTTTTAATTTTCAATCAATATTAATTTTAATATTTTTTCCTTTTTCAATCTATATTTGAAAACTTTTTTGTATGAATAGTATTTAATTTCAAATTCTTAATGTACAATAAAAGAAATTAAGAAATAAATAAAACCGTAATAACAAGAAGGAACAACTATTATTAGCAAGGAATACTAAAAAGATAATCAAGAGGTGAAACTTCAACATGTACATGACAAGGTAAATTTTGGAGAAGACAAGCGAGGAAAACTGATCCAACTCTGCAACGACGATTATTGGAAAATTAGAGGCAGCATCTACAACCTAGAAAAGTCTCGGAATCGACTTACCCGATAGTTTTGACTTCAAAATTGAACATGCGGGATTTTAACAAAAAAAAAAAAAAAAAAAAAGTTGAACATGCGGCATAGTAAAAATCCACAATGATCCACCGAAGAAGTCAAGGTGACCACCCTATAGCGGGCATTGAAGTGGTTTGAGCTGAAATCACAAGTTGAACAACCAGTTTTATCAATCAACCATTTTAAAATATCATTTAAAACCTAATGTTATTGAACCAATAAATATATTGTTATCGTAACTTTTTTAGCCATTAAATTTTTTAATTGACTTTAAGGTGGTTGGTGGAATTTGTTAGTTAAAATTACGAAGACGTAAATCTTATATATTTGAGTAAGATTGACAAGAATTTTTTAAAAAATCCTAAAGACTTTCTTAAATTCAGTAAAAATCATCAAACCATTTAAAACCCATCCCAACACTCAAGTCATTCAAAATGTTCAAATTCAATACATCCCGCTAATGTCAAAGCATTCACAATTTTCTAATAATACTATAATATTAATACAAATAAATAAGAAGAAGAAGAAAACAAATTATCAATATAGAAACAAAAACAAATGCAAAATATAATTCTATATTAGTTGTGTGTATAATAATCTACTACATACACGTAAACAAATACAATAACTTCCACAATTACTTTTATAATTACATAGAAAGACTCCATATGTAGAAATCACGTATATCTATCTACTTGAAGATTGTCATGACGCTTACATGTGTATATATAAAATATCACGTATATCATATTCATTTTGTAAAAAATCCAAACCAAATAACTGTTACCAACTAAAAATATTCATGATTCATGATTTTGTTCCAACTCTTCTTGTCTCTAAGAAAATACGTGTTGTTCGAAGAAAAAACCTTCAAGTAAAAAGGTGTAACCAAAAAAAAGGTGTACACTTTTAACCAAAAGAAAAAAGAAGGTGTAACCAAAAAATATAATTAAATCATTAAGAATTAAACATTTCCATTACCCCCATCATTGTTTATAACTTAAGGCTCAAATAACTCTACTTTTTCTTAAAAATAAATTTTGATAAAAAAAAGAAGAAATTAACCAATAAAAAGCCCTATTAGAAAGGCTCTTTAATTGTAAGTTTGTTTATGGTCAAAATCTCACACGCTCTTTTTGCATGCTCTTTGACACGTGCTCTCGTCGTCTCTCTCAATGAGCTGTCTCTCCTAATAAGAGTTTCTGTTTAAGAACCTCTCTACTTGAAACCTTCTCTCTCTCTCTTCCTTTTCTCTCTCTCTACATCTCCATGAGAAGACCCTATAAAACCCCTTCACATCTCCCACTTGCTTTGCATCACAATACCTTCTTCTTCTTCCATTTCCCATTAAACAAAAAAAAAAACATAACTTTCAAGAAAAAAAATCAGTTTTCTTTTGTTTTTTTAGGTCACAAATTCTTCGTTGTTCAGCTACTTAAGAAGTAGCTTTACTTTTTTGATCATCTAAAAACAAAGAAATTGAAAAAAAATGGATCTCTCCGCTGTGTTATTGTTTACTCTCTTCGCCGGAATTCTTCTCCGGTGTCTAATCTCTCATCGCCGCCGTGGCTCGTCGAAACTCCCACTCCCGCCGGGAACAATGGGTTGGCCTTACGTCGGCGAGACTTTTCAGCTTTATTCTCAAGACCCAAATGTCTTTTTCGCATCGAAACAGAAAAGGTCGGTGATTTCCAAAAAAAAATCAAAAACATTACCCAAAAAAAAGCGAAATAGAAATTGACAAAAAAAGGTTAATATTTTGAAACAGGTATGGATCGGTGTTTAAAACCCATGTTTTGGGATGTCCATGTGTGATGATTTCGAGTCCAGAAGCTGCGAAATTCGTACTGGTTACGAAATCTCATCTCTTTAAACCCACTTTTCCGGCGAGTAAAGAGAGGATGTTAGGGAAACAAGCGATTTTCTTCCACCAAGGTGATTATCACGCTAAACTCAGGAAACTCGTTCTTCGTGCTTTCATGCCTGAAGCTATCAGAGACATGGTTCCCGATATCGAATCCATCGCTCAAGATTCTCTCAAGAACTGGGAAAACTCACCGATGATCAACACTTACCAAGAAATGAAAACAGTAAGCTCCTTATTCTTAAACACAGAGCAAAAACAGAGACTTCCCCTGTTTTTGTTGGCTCCAAAACAGAGCAAAGACAATCCCATGTTTTCTTCTCTCTCTTTCGCTGTTATTTGTCTCCTTCAGAAAAATTCTCGATATTATAATCTCAATTTCCTAGGAAATAATCTGAATTTATTTCCTGAAACAAAGCTCCTCTGTTTTCTCCGTTCAAAAACAGAGCATAGCGCCAGTTTCCTCTGTTTTCTCTATTTCCTCTGTTTTAAAACTAATTGTGTTTTTGTTTTTGTTTTTGATCAGTACACCTTCAACGTTGCGTTGCTTTCGATCTTTGGAAAAGACGAGGTTCTATACAGAGAAGATCTAAAACGATGCTACTACATTCTCGAGAAAGGTTACAATTCCATGCCAGTGAATCTCCCCGGAACACTTTTCAAAAAAGCCATGAAAGCTCGAAAGGAGCTCTCACAGATCCTCGCGAGAATATTATCAGAGAGAAGAAGTCAAAACGGTTCTCACAACGATCTTCTCGGATCATTCATGGGAGACAAAGAAGAGTTAACCGACGAACAAATCGCCGACAACATAATCGGAGTTATCTTCGCCGCGAGAGATACGACGGCGAGTGTGATGTCTTGGATCCTAAAATACTTAGTTGAGAATCCCAACGTTCTAGAAGCCGTTACTGTAAGTTACGTAATTTTTGTCAGAAGCAGTGGCAATTTAGTAATTTTATGTTTTCTAATGGTTATTTCTTAAAAACAGGAGGAGCAAATGGAAATAAGGCAAAGCAAAGAAGAAGGAGAGTCTCTAACTTGGGGAGATACAAAGAAAATGCCAATAACTTCAAGAGTCATTCAAGAAACACTAAGAGTCGCTTCAATCTTATCTTTCACATTCAGAGAAGCTGTCGAAGATGTCGAATACGAAGGTACAATTCAAACTTATCTTCCAAAAGCCAAATCTTTAGAAGATTTTTTTACCAATTTTACACTATGATCAATCTTATCCTAAAAAAATTATCGGTTTTTTTTACAGGATATTTAATACCGAAAGGATGGAAAGTTTTGCCGCTATTTAGAAACATTCATCATAGTGCTGATATTTTTGCAAATCCGGGAAAATTTGATCCATCAAGATTTGAGGTAATTAATATTTTTTTGGATTAATTGTTTTATATTGAAGAATTAATGGTTTTTTTAATTTATATTGAAACGTAATTTTCATTTGCTAATGTAGGTGGCTCCAAAACCCAATACTTTCATGCCATTTGGCAATGGGACCCACTCATGTCCTGGAAATGAATTAGCTAAGCTTGAGATGTCTATAATGATTCATCATCTCACCACCAAGTACAGGTGTGTGTACTATTTTACTCATTACCTTTTTATATAATTTCTTTTGTTGTATTATTTAAAAGTAGAAAATGTATCTGATAAAGGATATTTTGGTAATTTTCAGATGGTCAATTGTTGGAGCTAGCGATGGGATTCAGTATGGGCCATTCGCACTTCCCCAAAACGGCTTGCCCATTGTGTTGGCCCGCAAGTCAGAGAAAGATATGCTGAATTACAAGATTACCCCTTAGCTCTCTAAATATGGAAAGAAAGGGATAAGAGATAAAATAAATAAATATTTTGAGAGAGAGATATAGAGAAAAACAAGAAAAAAAATTAGATTTTGGTAGGAAATATTTTCCCAAATGGGAAAAGAGGAGAAAGCACGAAGTGTATAAAACTCCTTTTGTTTTTTCTAAGTTTTTTTTAGTTTTCTTTGGAGGTTTTAAATTTTAGTTTGAGAATTAAGATGGAAGAAAAGTTGGGAACTGAATTTTGAAAAGAAGGCAAAAATTTAAAATTAATGTCTAATGTATTTTTCATCTTTCTTCTCAAAATTAGCTCATGTATATGTTAACTGATTCGTCCCAGATTGGGACTTCCCTTAATTTTAATATAACTTTCTCACGTTTTATAAAAACACATGATAGTGAACCGTATTGATTATTGTAGACATCAACCCTAGACATCGATCCCAAAACAATATCCTACAATTTGTCGACTATTTCTTCTCATAATTATATTCTTATTAGTGCTTATTTAGATAGATAGATAAATTTCAGTTTAGTTAATAAAATAACTATGATTGTAGAGGCAAACTCGTATTCAATGGAAATGATTTATCGCGGTTGATTTTAACAGATAGTGGAATATCGTGTATGTTGATAAGAAATATCTTTTTTTTTTGTTATAGGTTTTACATGTTGATAAGAAATATCGTGTATGTGTATTTGGATAAGAAATATCGTGTCATATTAAAATATAATGTTCTAAAAAAAACTTGTATTACAAGAACTGGATCGAAATATCTTAGAAGTTAAAGCTATCAAATATCTGGATCACGATATTGTTCATGTATATACGAGTATTCATTTATATAATGAAAGTAGACATCATATATGTGTGCTAAGTCAAGTCAATTAAGAATTAATGATTTTGGTTTTTTCAAAATGTTGTAATTTAACATCTTTTTATGTTTTGATGACTAGTTTGGGTCAAAGAAACTCCATACATTTGGTGAAATGGTATAGCAAAAATATAGTAATTACTCTTACAATGCAAATGCAAGTAAACTAGTTTTGACTGTACCTATCACTTATCAAATGGGGTTTCTGTTGAAAAAGAAAAATCAAACAGAGTTTCTTAGTTTGGGCATGCAATCTGTGAGTTTTAAATGCACGCTATTGTCATTTGTCACTAAAGCAATACGGACACTTTTTTTCTTGATAAAACAAATACGGATACTTTTTTGATAAAGATTTTTCTATTGAACATGAGAATGATAAGATATGGATACTAATTGAGACGTTTTAATTACCCTAAAAGTCTCTGATCCAAAAAAAAATGTCCTAGATGATCCAAAACGATTTCTGTAGTTTTTGTTTGGGTCAAACAATGATTATTCAGTAGTTATATAACTATAAATACGATTACCCTTAAAAGAAATGATGTTTTCAAGATATATAACTATAGATTAAATTAAATTTACGTATTATTGTGGATCATGTTGAGCCAAATGTAAGCCTAAATTTATTTCAGCATCTCCTTTTCTGACTGGACCAACTTGAAACCCACCTGCAATAAAAAGAACTATAGTATATTAGGGTTCTATTTCTATAATCTATAGTGAAAGGAAATTTTTTAAGACTCTAGCTATATATGAAACTCTAATGTTTCTCTCTTGTAACACATTTCTAAATCTGATAGATTTACAGTAGAAAGACTCACTGAGACTATTCACGGTTTGTGGAGAACTTGTTAATTCTATTAATGTATCAATTTCTCTTGTTTGTCTTGTTTCGTAAGCGAACAAACCAAAACCCTACACATATTACACGTTGTTATAGATGTTTTAATTGAAAATAATGGTTTTATAAGTTTTTATAATGTTTTCTTTCCAAATTTAATTAAAGTAACAAAACTATAATTAAATCAAAATTCGTTTATTTATTTAATTATAGAGGAAAATTAGATAAGGTCTGTTTTCGCTTTTTTTTCTTTTCTTTTTTTTTCTTTTGTGACCACAATGACATAACGTATGCTATCATTCTATTTGACTACTCAACATTTAATACAATCATAAATTTAACTACACCTACCACGTATTTCTTTTTCTTAGACTCAGTAACCACATGAAGAATGACTCTAGTATCGCCACAACCGTTACATAGACATCTCTATTAGATTGACCTTAAGTTGTTTAAATATTCAAATAACTCGACGGACGACTTTTGACCATTATCAACAGTGAATTATGTGGTCATTGACGCTGTAGTTATATTACTTTTATTTACAACATATTATTATTTTATCTAAAAATTTACTACTGAGATATATAAATAATCTTTTATGATATTATTGTATATACCATGATTGAGAATACTGATACACGGCTGTAATTGCTTCTACGATTAAGAAATATCAAACGAGATATCAATTTCTAGTCGTTATCTTCTGTCTTATTATCGTTAGCTATGTTATATATTATATGTATAATAATATGATATCTTCTCTTTTTACAGATTTTTAGCAACTTTTTAATATGTATATTTTATGGGCATTCGACAGTGAACCAACCTTGTGATATTAATTAAACTGTATGTAAAATTGTCTTTTAACAGATGATATAAACGAAATTAGATGATTGTACAACCAGATAAAAAATTACCATAAAAATCTTTTCATCTGCTTGACTTGGAATTCAAATTTCAAAGCTTAAACTATGTCGTCATTCGGAATTCGAAGTTTTAACTTAAATATGCGTCAGTATTTATTTTGAGATTCATGATTCAGAAGAGATCATATGTCTACCTTTTTCAACCTACTAGATGAATTCTGTGAGCTTCAAATCGGTTTAGTAAAAAAAATTTCTTTTGTTTCATTCTACTCCTTTTGAATTTTTAGTCCATTTACAATTAAAATTAATCATGAGTATTTATTGTAGATATTTTTTCCCTTTGGACAATTAACTAAGGAATATGTTTTATAATAATTTTAGTTGTGAGGGTAAAAAAAAAAACTAAATGACGAATTAGATTGAAAACAAATTCATGATTACTATGAAAAAAGGAAAACAAAACTACATGATTAGTAGTACTACTAAATAAAGATGGTTTGAACATTATTATTATGTTTACTTTTTTTTTTTGTTAAAGATTTGTATGTTTACTTGGCTGAATTACTTTACGTCATATTGTCGTCCTTTAAATGTACCATGCCCCATGATTTTCACGTTCATCTTCTAAATTTAGAATAATATAGATATTGCACGATCGATGGTCCCGAATATGCCGGTCCTTGTAATGAGATTGTATTTATGATTTGTTTTTACAAAAAGTTTATCTTTTCGAGAGAGAACTTACATTATTGATTCATTTTTTATATATACTATAATTTGATGTTAAATTTAGAATTTTCTGAAATTTATATAGAGTTTGAAAAAATTAACGAGATGTGTTCATGAAAAGATGATAATTTTTTATTTTTATAAATAAGAGGTTTCCATGAATTTCTAACTCTATAATAAAAAGCAATACGTATTACGTATATCAATATAACATCTTCAACCATTTCACATAAAGAATTCAATCCCACAAAAATAAAATAAAATATAATATAATATAAGAAAGAAAAATTCAAACTACAACCAAACAACCTCAAAAATATCAGATATTAGGAGATCCGTTGATTATCAATGACTTCTTAGAGGAATGATGCATTACAACCTCAAACATACCAGATATATGGAGACTTTAGTTTTTGCTTTCAGGTTTGAAATTTCGTCTGGGAATGATGATTTATGTCTTAAACATGTGTTACCAATGGCTGTCCCATACTGAACAAGATTATAAATCAAAAATCTAGAAATTCCTTTAAATAAAAATATGGAATATGATAACACTTTTTCTCTATTGATTCATATTTTGTTTTATTCATTTGTTATATGTTTTCACACTTCGTTTTGAACTATTGTGGATTACATTTAATGTTTTGTCAGTTTGTAGTGACCTAGAAATCTGTTGTAGGTGTTCAACAAAAGGCTATGAACTTGCTCAGAGACAATATTGTAAGTCCTATTACGAGGTTGGTCGTGTATTGAGCTCTTCTGAAAACTGGAGTTTTCTTATGTTATAGCGTTTATTGTTGGAGGTGGGTTGTACACCCCTAAAGTTGTTATGCCTATCTCGAACAATCAACTCGTTCAAAGGTCTAAAAATCCATCTTCCCAATAATAATCGCCGACCTAAGGGACATAAGCCCATATCTACGATAAGGCACATCACCTCGTAAGAAAAAGGAAACATGAGAAAAAGATTAAATCTCCAAATAATATGGAAAAACCCATCGAACTACGACTAATTTTCATGTATAGATAGGCAATCCATCTATTGTAAAGATCATTCAATCACAAACTATCATTGAAACCTAAGAAACCTGCTGCAACAAACTACCTCCGACCTTTTCTCTTAGTCTTTGTTTCTCTCGTTAGCTCAGCACTTCGACGAATTAGCATCTCATTGTACTTTAATTCTAAACAAAAACTCAATAAAATGAGCTTTTTTCCTTTACTTTTGTCTATTTAGTTAGATAGTTAAAAATCGTATTCAACATTTATGACGCAATTTATCGACATATCAATGTCGATCTGGTAAGAGTAAAATCCCCTCCAACAGGTAAGTCAAGCACAATTGCACAATTAGAATCCAGTCATATTAAAACCAAATATTTGCACTAGGTAAAATGTAATGTTCATACATAAAAGTTTATGATTTAAATATTTTTAATGTAGCATATATTTAAAACTATATTAACGCAAACACGAAAAAACTAACACTTATAGTTGTTGTTGTTTTTTTTACGGCAAGATCACTTATCTGTTTACGTTTCTATTTACTATTTTTAAATGATATTTCTAAAAGAAATAATACTGTGTCTGTTTTATAAATAAACACGATTACTTTAATATATATACAACACACAATCCCTAGAACTAAAGCATTTGTAGGAGTCTATTAAATATCGAATTTTTTTCTGCGTAATCAGATTCTTTGTCTGTGCTATTATTGATTTGTTTTCGTACTAATTCGGGCCAATCGGTGGTTCTCAACATATTTGAATTAGAAGAGTGATGAGATCATATTTATAAAGTAAATAAGAACCTGTCGTATTCTAATTGCACTAACGCAAGTAACGATGGCACAACATGCATAATAGAAGCAGACATCATGCTTTGACCTCAAATAAATAACTAAGTATTATAGCTCTTAAGTACAAAAATCCAAATATCTATTTGACTTATAAATATATTAGCTTTAATATATTTCAAAACTTAAGTACGTGTACCATAAACTCCATTACGTGGATTGTTGCAGAATTAATAAATGTGATTATTTGTTTAATTGATTTCGAAGAATAAACAGTCTGGCATTGAGTTGTATATTGGTTGACTTATTGGCTGTAAGCCATTTATAATCTTTGAATTAAATAGTAAATTACTAATTAAATTACTAATTAGTAATTAAATAAACTGACTTTTATACTGATGAATAAATTCGGCAGAACGCATGTTATTAAGAAAATAAAATTGTAAAGAGCGATACTTGAGACGGGAAAATATTACATGTTTTGGTATTTAAAATTCGTGATATAGTATAAACAAAATGAATTTATTCTTCTCATATTAAACATTTTTTAATTCTTTTTTTTTTTTAAAAAAGTGATAAACAAACAACTTATATATGAAGTGTGAGGAATCATCTGGTCGGTAGAAAGTACACAAATCACAAGGGGTGGTTTGTTGAGTGACTTGAATCCCAGTCATCCATTATGAATGTCTACAAATATACAAACAGTTTCATATTATTTATTACAGAAGCTGATCTTTTTTATAAAATCAAAAATTTTGTGTAGAGTCACATGAGGATCATTTTTCAACAAGTCTTATGGTTTTGATAAAAGTCACAATATTTTTGTTTATGTAACAACTTATAAACAACCGCTGTATATATTTTAGGCAAGGGTAGAGAGAGTTTAAATATAAAATAATGATGTTTTAATTCACATAAAGCTTTAAAAAAAATTATGTTTTATTTAATCATTAAATTATATTTAAAATAGAAAATACGATTGTTAGCTACACAAACTATAGCCAATCACATGGTGACACATCTGGAATAAATATCTACACAAAAAATTAAATTTGTATGGTGACATACACAGACAAACGTTGTAATAACATTTTTCTTATATTTTCAAATTATTCGAAATCATTTTATCATTTTGACACATTCGAAAGTTTTTTAATCATTTTACCTTATTCTATGGAAGGAAGGTAAGCTAATACAATGCCAGACGAAACCAACAAGCAAAATTCCTCAAATAATCCGAATTTTACTGAGCACCAAAATCAAAACAAGTTAGAAACTCAAAATCCCCAAATTCAAGTACATAAACCGTAAAGCTTGTGTTTATCTATCTATCTACCCACCAAACATACGAAGAATCAACCACATAAGACGGTTTAGTGGTGTGGGCTCAAGGTTGGGCTTTACTAAATAATGGGCCTTGTTTAGCTAATGACGTTTATTTAAGTGTTTGTTCTCCTTCTGAGAATATTATCGAATTACCATTCATAAGAGCACCTCAAATTAAGGGTTTTTTAGTAGAAATCCTAAAAAAGAAATAAAAAAATATTGTGGATTCTATATAAAGAGTTAAGAAACAGGTTACATACGTGGTGTGACAGGATTGATCCGTTTATTATTATTTTATTTTATTTTTTCAGTTTAAAAAAATAATAAAAAATTAATAAATTTTGTTTTAAGAATTCCAAATATGAGAATTTCTCGAACGGGCCTTTCTCATCTGCAGAAGCGGAAGGGAGATCCCTACATCTCAGACAGTCTGAGTCAGAATGGAGATACTCTAATAAAAGATATGGATTGAAATCCAGAAACTTCTTCCTCTCTATCTTCTTCTCCTTTTAAACTCTTCGTCATTCTTCCCCCATTTCAACTCGTTTAAGATAAGATCCTTCTGGGTCTTATCATATAGCCAAGGACTCAGAGGGTAAAGCATTATATCATGGTGGTTGATCGCTTTAACAAGATGAGACATATTATACCTTGTCATTGAATGCAATCTTCACGTTTCGTACAATTTTGTTTTTAATTAATATTTGATTTTTTTTTATATTTGTTGTTAATGATATTTGATTTGTTTGGTAGCAAGGCGAAACAATATCAAAGGTATTACAATGATGAAGAAGAATGATGTAATACGCAAAATCCAGCTTTGATCATTTGTCTTCTTCCTAAGTCCTCACAGAATAACGCTCGGGAACTTGCAGTGATCATTTCCTGTAAAAAAGAAGTTAATTAGTTACACAACACAGCATATCTATAAATAATTAAAATACACATGCTAACTGTGACTGACTATACGAAACTCACCAGGGTTGGTCGTGGTCTCATGAGCCAGTCCATCAAAATAACATCGAGCGTTTTGGGTGCGGAACTGAGCCCAGTACGAGCTAACCGCATATCTTGCATGCGAATAAATGGATATCGGTTCGTAACATTCTCGACCCGGAGCCAAAGCCGCGCAAGTGACATTGCTTCTGCCACAAGCAATCGTCAAAGCTTCCGCAAGCTCAGCCTTGCTGGCTCCTTCGATCGGTACGCACCACACTTGGCCCTTGTAAGGAACGTTGTTCGTCGGTTTAGGCAAGGGATTGAAACCGGTTAAGGGTTTTTGGCCAGTGAAATCTATGTCGTAGATTGGTGTACCGTTAGGATTCAGAATCCCCCAGTGTCTCTGTGTTCCCGAACCCGATTTCTGGTTTTCATTGAACAGCGAGAAAACAAATGTCGGTATGGGTAAACCGGGTCTAGCTGGGGTACCCATCGGTGGATTCGCGGTCATCTTCTTGATCAAATTCCGGTTATACGTCGCCGCGTTGAGAACGTTTGCACCGATCTCGTCGATGTCGCCGGAAGTAGGCCACCCGGTTTCCGAGATGGCTATTCGGATGTGTGGGTATCCGAACCTGGCCATGGCGAAGATTACCGAATCCAACATTTGGTCTAGAAGATTATGGTAAACCAAACCGGTATTAGGGTCGGTATAAGTGTAGTTTCCTTGGAAGAGAGCGTAATCCAAAGTGGTATTCAAGGGGTTTGTGGACCAACGGAAGTAGGGATGAACATTGACGAACAAGTAAGAGTTTGTTCCGTTGAGAAATTTCAGCAACGGCAACATCACGGAGCCAGAGATTTCATCCCGGAATGTTCCGTTCGACGGTGGAAACGTAGATCGGAGGGAATCCATGGCCAGAGGCGTCCCGACTTTGATGTTGTGAATTCCATGTGTCCTGAGCGAATTCACGATTTTGCGCATCGCAGGTACGAGATTCGCCGAGAGATTCCTGTCGTGGAGGGGACTAAAGCTGAGGATTTCATTTCCGACGTGGATAAAGCGGATTTGGGTTTGGGGATAGTAAGGGAGGACATTGTTTCTGACCCAATCGTCGGCCGTGGTCTGGTTGGAGCTGAGAGAGGGGATGTGGTGGTTAGGGACGGTTATGGTGACGTATAGATTGGTTTGAGAGAGGAGTGTGAGACTCTCTGGATCGGCGTCGTAGAGCTTGACATGGCCGGCTTTGATGGACTTGATAAAATTGATGGATTGGTACGGAGACGGGAGGTTGTTTCCTTGTCTTCCATAGTTGATTCCAATCTTACTGGCCAAATCAAGCATCGTTTTCCTCTGCATGTTCAAGTTCTTATGGTAACGAGTTGCAAAGCAACATGTACCTGTAAAACCAAGAAAACTATATTCAATTTGTCCGGATATAGGAATCAGAATCAAAAATCCAAACAAAATGTGTGCTTTAATGGATTAGTCAGACACTTGTGTGAGAGAGTGAAGAAGAAGACTTACTTGAAAAGAGAAGGAGAGTGAAGTGGAACAAAGCAAGACGAGTCATGCCTTTGTGTTTGGTTAGCAAATGTGTAGGTGGTGATCAGATTGTGACTTGAGAGGGAATGAATGGTGTGGGATTAAAGATGAAGCATTGAGGTATTTAAGTAGGAGTTTGGTGTAGGTTAAGTGTGAAGATTAGATTTATATATCGAGACATGCAAGAAAAGCTTTTCGGTTTTCTTTTGAAACTGTCATACTTGTTTTGTGCTATGATTTTCAAAAGATTGTTTGTTGCATGGTTCAAATTGAACCAAGAACCTTTTTCAAAAGATATCTTGACATAAACTTAGTTAATTCTAGACCCATTAGGTTACAGTGATATGTTATTGCCTGTGGAGTTTTAGGGTTTAGGGTTCTCGAACCTAAGAAAATTTGTCGATTAGAATCGAATAAAGAAAACTTTCCTAGTCTAGAAAATCATATATGAAGAAACCATTCATTTATACTCCAACTTTGGGTAAACGCTCAGATTGAGAAATAGTGCTGAATTTGTTTTACTTGAGACTGCTAGGGTCAGTGAAGGTGTTTTATGGTTTTGGGGCTCTTTAAAAGATTTGATAATTGAAAACTTGAAATTTGATTATGTCATCTCTGAATTTATGAATTTGATTTTGAATCTTCCTATTTCTGTTTTATGATTGATTATCCCCAAACCCTTTATGTTTTTAGGATTTTCTTTGAAATTTTTCTCGAAATTCAGTGAGGCTGAGCAAAACAAGCTTTTATCACTTATACATGTAAATACCCGATTTTCCGAATTGAATTTACGGTATACAAATCTTATAAACGTGATTGAGGCGAGTGATTCACTATGTCCTTAACTTAAAAAATTGCCCGTAGTGTGACGATTCTCGCAATTCTAAGTCGCAAGATACAATCAATATCGATTTCTTTTCGCAACACTCGAAAGAAAAATCCAACGAATGATGCAGAAGAAAATAACTTGTTTTGCTATGTGAAAGTTGTGAGAAGTGTGTCTAACAATGAGGAGTAAGAGTTCTTTTTATAGAATAGAGGAGAGTTCAAAATCAGCCGAAACGCAAATCAACATAAATGATTTTGCAATCAAAACGCCGATATGAATTGAATTGATTAAACCAAATACGCCGATATGAATTGAATTGATTAAGCCAAATACGCGCGCGGAGGCCTCCTCGCGGCCTAGACCCAAGCCCAAGCCCGGCCTGGCACGGCGGCGCGTGTGTGGTCTTTCCAACCTCTCTGACACACTCTATAGTGTACTCCATGCTATTTGAACAATGACATAAAAATGTCCTATTATAAACAAGTGAAAACTTTCCCTTCCAACCAACGTGGGATAAGTTACACACATGTTTTCTCTCATAATATGTCATCATATTATGATTCAATGATCCCATAGCCCATTATATTTCTCATTCATATTTTACACTTGATTTAATAAAACCCAAATGATTTATCACAAAAATAAGTTCCAACAATACACTCAGGTTATTACAAGTTTGCATCAGAAGATTAGAGGTAAATGCTTACTCTAAAACATGAAGATTTGATAAAGCTTTTTTTTAGAGTCAAGCATTTATCATGGTATTTCATGTCTCACAGTTGAAATCTATGTTGCATCCTGCTATTATTTTTGAACATGAGGAGTTTGTGCTTGAACCAGCTGGGTATTAAACACATGCTATGATTCAGAGGATCATTTAGAAGCGTTGCTCGTTTGGAAACGACTTCGACCACATGAGACTACTCGAGAGTGTGTGATTTTCCATGGGGATATTGATAGGCCTCTAAGGGCTTATGTGAGAGGAGAAAACTCTATTTAGAGCAAGGATAGTCAACAACAGAGGTAGCTGGCGTGGCTAAGCAAGCAAGAGAAGAGGAAGCTATCGTGGAGGAAGGATAGAGAAGTTAAAGAGCTAAAGCCGGAGGAAAAAGTATCAATAAAGAGAAGATATTTTCCTTTATGTTTATGCTGAGTTTTACATTGTACAAACGAGATAACTTAGTAAGATCGTTTTGAACTCTTGATTTCTTAGAGATTGTAAACTAGGGAGTGAAGCTCTAGTGTTACAATTAGATAATCAATTATGTTTTTGGATTTGTTTATCATCCTGAGAGTTTGACGGAGGTGTGTGCCAAGTTCTATATGGTTGTTAAAACATAAATCGTTAAAGCATACAATCGATCGAGTGGAGTTTTCAAGTAGTAGTTCTTCACCAAAAAAAGATTTGCATACAGTGGGGTGAAATGGACCCATGATGATATATAGAAACATATATGTTTTTTGCTTGTGCTCGTTACCAGAAAAATACCAACATATACAATATTGGTTAAAAGAGGCTTAAACGTCGTCAAATGGGGAAGCTTCTGTTTTTCAATTTCGGTTAAGATTCGGTTTATAATCAAATGTTTGGTTTTGTTGTCTCAGATGAACACATTGTTGAAAGAGAATCGATTAGAGGATGTGATGGACAAGAAAATCGATTAGAAGATGTGTTTGATTTTGTTAAAGGGTTTTCTATTGAATTGTTAAATGTACATACACATGAAAGTAAAATATGTAAATATTTATAAATATCTCTTGTCCTATAAGAGATGAAATTCATCAACGTAATGAAATACAAATATGGATTGGAAAACATGATGGAATTTACTATCAATTGACTTAGTTTTGTTGGTTTGTAAAAATTGATATAAATTTAAATTTTGGAATCAATATTTTATAAATGATTCGAACTAATAAAAATTTATATCATTTTTATTAAAATGAGACATTAATAGCATCAAATATCAAAATTGATGTTAATCAAGATAGTTTATATCAGTTACTAATAAGTGATTTAAAAAAGTATCGCTTATTATTGATTTAAAATTTGTATCAATTTAATGAAGTGATGTTAACATTATTTTAAAATACATCGATTATGTAATTGATGTAAATTTATATTTTTGCATCAATATTTATTAAGTGATACAAACTAATTGAAATTTGTATCAATTTTCACAAAATGATGTTAAAAAAGTTAATAATAACATCAATTGAGATAATTGATGTTAATCTACATAGTTTGCATCACTTACTAATAAGTAATTTAAAATAAGATCACTTAATTTTGTGATGTTTTTTTAAGTGATGTAAAAGATCTTTTTTTGTACTAGAGACTGAGGGGAGAAAACCCTCGGTGGGGTATATTTAGAATATAATATTTCATTTTTTTCAAGAATAAGAAAGATCTTGTACTTTTCGTTCTCTTATTTGTAACAGATTTTGAAACTTATATAAAGAGATTAGTAGGGTTTTTTAATATTTATTTACTCATTAATTAAAAAAAACCACGAAATGATATCCGCGTCCATTTGTTTTTTAATTGTTTTCGTATTAATTCTTTCTTTCTTAAGATTTTACTTAAAATTCACAACAATGAAATGTAAATTAAAATTATGGAATGTTTTGTCATTTTCGGTTAGGGTTTAACTTAAAATTCACACCACAATGAAATGTAAATTATGGAATGTTTTTGTCATTTGCGGTAGTTGAAATATGTTTATTATCTTTTATGATTATTTTTACGGCTGTCATGTTACTTATATGATAGATTTATACATATATTCTGAGAAAATACATATATGTTTTTAGATATCATTAGGTTGCCGTTGATTATAACTAAAAAATATACCATTTTCACATAAGTCATAGTACTTTCAAGTTTCAACCCAACTGTATGCAAATCTTTATTGGTGAAGAACTACTTCTTAAAACTCCACTCGGTCGATTATATGTTTTAACTTTTAACAATGTACTTATGTTTCAAGAGCCATACAGAACTTGGCACACTTCCGTCAAACTGAAATGAATTCACAACCAGGTGGGGCCTACAAGTGATTTGTAACGGAGCATACAAAACGCCACAGATGTTTTTTAAAAAGTACAAGCATAGTTCAAATAAAAATTATTGTAATAAAAATTTGTAACTAATTTTTATCCTCTAGGAAGGAATATAGCTAGTTGGTTTTAATGTGGAATAATAAAACCTATAGATTAGTATTTGCAAATTGCAACTGTGTATAAAATTAGACTTCTCTCAACTCTCACCTATTTTATGTGAACGAAAGAACTACACATACACTTATCAAAAAAAGAACTTCACATGTGCTATTTCATTATTTTGTTATTCAAAGTATATGATATCCTAGCATCATCTTCACAGTTCCTTGATAAAATTGAATCATGTAGCAAAACAGGAATTAAGATGCATATGGTCGAACCACAACATTTCACAAAGTTGAAAACTATCATCTAGATTCATATAAACAAGAAAGAGTATTGAGCAAGAAACTATATTCATACAGCAATCACAAGCGAGCTAGGGCTTTAGAGCTTTCCAAAGATGGCACAAAGAACTCAAAAAGAGATGACATGAATGCAATATGGTAAACGGTTAAATTTAGCATTTAACAACAAAAGTTTTTGTTTATTTCATAAACAAATATCATTTTTGTTTTTATTTTATTTTTCAACAGAAAGAAAAGTTCACATAGACAACATCAAATTCAAATACAATAAACAAGTCGTCCTGGATTCACAAATAGTCAAAAGGATTTTGCATTTCATTACTGGTTAACTATTATGGAAGAAAACATGTCTTCATCGTAACCTCGTACGATGACTATAGCTTGGCAATTTCAATTTTGCACCCTTTCGATCTTTTCGGGATTCTTTTAATTTTTTTGATGATGTTACCAAAAGTCTCACTTACCATTAGCATCTTCAAAACCGCACAGTTTCTCAAAAAGTATGCAGCTAATTTATGCTTACTTGGTGTATCTGCTACTGGTGTCTTTAGTTGAACGATCTCAAGAGATGATAAAACGCACGGAGGCAGATACGAAAGTTGAATATACTCAGAAAGAAAATCAAATTCCTGTTAAGATAACCAAAAGAATGTTTTAAATATTTTATAGGAATATGAATCTCAAAAAGATTAAATGAACGTAAGCAAATAAAACGTACCAAAACCAGAGATTGTAGATTTGGGAAACAACCAAGAATAGTCGGAAACAAATCCAAAGATGATTCGACGAACGAAACATCTAAGCAAAACAAGTTAGAAAACTGAGGAAATGTTTCCAACTCGGAACAATCACCGATGACCTACGTATAGCAAGAAATACAAAGACGTTTAAAAAATATGTAAAACCATCATTATATTGATCAATCTATCAAAGCGTACCTCTAGAGTCCGAGTCGAGATGATCATTTCACGAACTGTCGATATTTCGGTGAAAAAGCATGGATTGTCTCAAGTGGATCATCATCATCATCATCCACACCAAAGACAAGATCAATATCCACCTTCTCAAGTTGACCGATATTGTTTATAATGAAGTTATCACATTGGTAATCACCAATACTCATATACTCTAGATTTGGAGCGTCAATTTCAACGTTAGAACTTTCAGATTCCAAATCCCAAGACTTCAGTGTAAAACTTCTAAGAGACTTAGAACACACAATGATATCTTCAAGAAAATTATCATGAGGATTTATGATAATTGTTAAGTCATCCAGAGCCGGACTGTTTGATATGAGAACCTGAAGAATCCAGTCTCCATCATACTTAATTGCTTCTAAACGCATTTTCTTAAGACAAGGTAAAGAAACCACTGATTTTGATTCCGGAGCATCAAAGACTACACAATAGAGATCTAAACTCCCCAATGTTGTACAAGAGAAAAGCGATAGAGGCATTCTAACTAATGCTTCTTCAACATCCACACGATTCATAATAGTTAGATCAACGACTCTACGCTCAATCACCTCATCAATCCTCAAAACGAAATCATCGTTAGAGTGCTCATCAACGTCATAAATTAACCTAAAGCTCTCTACAGCTAGGCTCCCCCTTCTCTAGACTCTACAGATCTGTCAATGAATTCCAAAAGGTCCCAATCCTCTTGAAATTGATTGGAACCCAAATCTAATTTAGGGACAGCAAGCCACAGATTCTCCCAGCGTTTAGATAAAACGCTGGTGCGAACATACTCTTTTGTAGAGAGGAGCGCAAGGATTCGACATATCAGGTCGTCAGGTAATTTGCTGAAACAATCTTTTCCTGAGGTTTTTGGTTTCCTAAACATCGTCGTGTTTAAAGAAGTTCTCACCATCCTTCTACCAAAAACCCTAAAATTTCACAAAAAAACACATCAGAAAATCGACATCTACAGAATCAAAGCAAAAATGTTGGATTAAATCGATTATTCACACGAATCAGCTACCCAAGTAAGCCAAAACTATAGTTAATTCTCTAACAAAAAAATAAGAAGCAAGAATTCAAACACAACGAGACAAGATTACCTTCTGAGGTCCGGTTTCTTTTGGTCGACAGGTGGCAGAGAGGTAACGATTACGATGGCGGAACCACCGACACACTTAGCCGGCGATATCGCCCAGAAGATCGTCTCGATCACTTGAGAGAAAACTAAGGGTACAGGTCAAGAAACGTCGCCTAATAACTGACTTTTTATTGACCTTCTTTTAGATTTGCTTATTAATTTCTTTTTAGTCAAAACAGTGATATCTCTTAGTTTTAATTACAGCTATTGAGAAAAAGACAACAAGTGGACAGTAATGATTCCACTTCTCTTAACTCTTTGGTAATTAAATTAAAGCATAGACTAACACACGACACGAGTCTTTTAAAACAAATGATGAGAGATATTTTACCTTATTTTTTAATTCACGATTAAAGTAACTAAATAAATATTATGTGAAAACTTTAGTCAAAGGAAAATTATTTTTCTAACCGATTTATGTTTTTACTAAATAGTCTACTATTTTTTTTATTATTCTGTTATTTTTTAGAAAAAAATTACATAATGAAAACTATTATGTACGTTTTAGCTACTTTAGAAATTATAATTAAAATATCATTCCATAGTATTATACTTACCTCTATTTGCTGTGTTTACAAATAAAGACATAAACGGTTAGAAAAAAAAAAATTATCGACGATTAAAGAAAAAGACCATAAAATCATAAATTATCTTCGATAAAAGAGATAGCTATAAGAACATGCATGATTGGTTTGAAAATCATTATCATCCTATTTTCTATTTTAATATTTATTGTAATTTTAAGTTAGTTATGAGTTTGAAAATATCTATTTAATGATCTCTTTTACCAAAAACATCACTTTTTAAAACTTAAAATTAGAGGTAAACACCAAGTTTGAGTGAGGGAGGAACTTCCATGGTATGGTATGGTATATTTAGGATATAATATTTTCTTTTCTCGAGAATAAGAAAGATCTAGTACTTTTTCTTATTCCTATTTATAACTTATTTTAGGACTTATATAAAGGGGTCAGAAGGGTTTTGTAATATTCACTCACTCATTTAAAAAAAGAAACCCCAGACGAAATAGTATTCTTCTCGATACGTTTTATGTATGTTCTGAATTAAGCATTTTTTGTTTTAGGTTTTTATTCCGAATTCACAACACAGTCAATTCAACTGTAAATTATAGAATATTTATGTCATTATCGAAAGTTGAAATATTTTTATTATACATGATGATTTTGTTTTAACAAATGTCGTGTTATATTATAGATATATGTACATGTTCTAAGAAAAAAGCATATATGTTTCTATATATCATCATGGGTTGTCGTTGTTTAAAACTGATAAATATACCATTTTCACAGAAGTCATAGTCCATTTGACCCCACTGATAAACTGAAAAAAGCAAATCTTTTTTGGTGAAGAACTACTACTTGAAAACTCCACTCGATCGATTGTATGCTTTAACGATTTATGTTTTAACAACCATATAGAACTTGGCACACACCTCCGTCAAACTCTCAGGATGATAAACAAATCCAAAAACATAATTGATTATCTAATTGTAACACTAGAGCTTCACTCCCTAGTTTACAATCTCTAAGAAATCAAGAGTTCAAAACGATCTTACTAAGTTATCTCGTTTGTACAATGTAAAACTCAGCATAAACATAAAGGAAAATATCTTCTCTTTATTGATACTTTTTCCTCCGGCTTTAGCTCTTTAACTTCTCTATCCTTCCTCCACGATAGCTTCCTCTTCTCTTGCTTGCTTAGCCACGCCAGCTACCTCTGTTGTTGACTATCCTTGCTCTAAATAGAGTTTTCTCCTCTCACATAAGCCCTTAGAGGCCTATCAATATCCCCATGGAAAATCACACACTCTCGAGTAGTCTCATGTGGTCGAAGTCGTTTCCAAACGAGCAACGCTTCTAAATGATCCTCTGAATCATAGCATGTGTTTAATACCCAGCTGGTTCAAGCACAAACTCCTCATGTTCAAAAATAATAGCAGGATGCAACATAGATTTCAACTGTGAGACATGAAATACCATGATAAATGCTTGACTCTAAAAAAAAGCTTTATCAAATCTTCATGTTTTAGAGTAAGCATTTACCTCTAATCTTCTGATGCAAACTTGTAATAACCTGAGTGTATTGTTGGAACTTATTTTTGTGATAAATCATTTGGGTTTTATTAAATCAAGTGTAAAATATGAATGAGAAATATAATGGGCTATGGGATCACTGAATCATAATATGATGACATATTATGAGAGAAAACATGTGTGTAACTTATCCCACGTTGGTTGGAAGGGAAAGTTTTCACTTGTTTATAATAGGACATTTTTATGTCATTGTTCAAATAGCATGGAGTACACTATAGAGTGTGTCAGAGAGGTTGGAAAGACCACACACGCGCCGCCGTGCCAGGCCGGGCTTGGGCTTGGGTCTAGGCCGCGAGGAGGCCTCCGCGCGCGTATTTGGCTTAATCAATTCAATTCATATCGGCGTATTTGGTTTAATCAATTCAATTCATATCGGCGTTTTGATTGCAAAATCATTTATGTTGATTTGCGTTTCGGCTGATTTTGAACTCTCCTCTATTCTATAAAAAGAACTCTTACTCCTCATTGTTAGACACACTTCTCACAACTTTCACATAGCAAAACAAGTTATTTTCTTCTGCATCATTCGTTGGATTTTTCTTTCGAGTGTTGCGAAAAGAAATCGATATTGATTGTATCTTGCGACTTAGAATTGCGAGAATCGTCACACTACGGGCAATTTTTTAAGTTAAGGACATAGTGAATCACTCGCCTCAATCACGTTTATAAGATTTGTATACCGTAAATTCAATTCGGAAAATCGGGTATTTACATGTATAAGTGATAAAAGCTTGTTTTGCTCAGCCTCACTGAATTTCGAGAAAAATTTCAAAGAAAATCCTAAAAACATAAAGGGTTTGGGGATAATCAATCATAAAACAGAAATAGGAAGATTCAAAATCAAATTCATAAATTCAGAGATGACATAATCAAATTTCAAGTTTTCAATTATCAAATCTTTTAAAGAGCCCCAAAACCATAAAACACCTTCACTGACCCTAGCAATCTCAAGTAAAACAAATTCAGCACTATTTCTCAATCTGAGCGTTTACCCAAAGTTGGAGTATAAATGAATGGTTTCTTCATATATGATTTTCTAGACTAGGAAAGTTTTCTTTATTCGATTCTAATCGACAAATTTTCTTAGGTTCGAGAACCCTAAACCCTAAAACTCCACAGGCAATAACATATCACTGTAACCTAATGGGTCTAGAATTAACTAAGTTTATGTCAAGATATCTTTTGAAAAAGGTTCTTGGTTCAATTTGAACCATGCAACAAACAATCTTTTGAAAATCATAGCACAAAACAAGTATGACAGTTTCAAAAGAAAACCGAAAAGCTTTTCTTGCATGTCTCGATATATAAATCTAATCTTCACACTTAACCTACACCAAACTCCTACTTAAATACCTCAATGCTTCATCTTTAATCCCACACCATTCATTCCCTCTCAAGTCACAATCTGATCACCACCTACACATTTGCTAACCAAACACAAAGGCATGACTCGTCTTGCTTTGTTCCACTTCACTCTCCTTCTCTTTTCAAGTAAGTCTTCTTCTTCACTCTCTCACACAAGTGTCTGACTAATCCATTAAAGCACACATTTTGTTTGGATTTTTGATTCTGATTCCTATATCCGGACAAATTGAATATAGTTTTCTTGGTTTTACAGGTACATGTTGCTTTGCAACTCGTTACCATAAGAACTTGAACATGCAGAGGAAAACGATGCTTGATTTGGCCAGTAAGATTGGAATCAACTATGGAAGACAAGGAAACAACCTCCCGTCTCCGTACCAATCCATCAATTTTATCAAGTCCATCAAAGCCGGCCATGTCAAGCTCTACGACGCCGATCCAGAGAGTCTCACACTCCTCTCTCAAACCAATCTATACGTCACCATAACCGTCCCTAACCACCACATCCCCTCTCTCAGCTCCAACCAGACCACGGCCGACGATTGGGTCAGAAACAATGTCCTCCCTTACTATCCCCAAACCCAAATCCGCTTTATCCACGTCGGAAATGAAATCCTCAGCTTTAGTCCCCTCCACGACAGGAATCTCTCGGCGAATCTCGTACCTGCGATGCGCAAAATCGTGAATTCGCTCAGGACACATGGAATTCACAACATCAAAGTCGGGACGCCTCTGGCCATGGATTCCCTCCGATCTACGTTTCCACCGTCGAACGGAACATTCCGGGATGAAATCTCTGGCTCCGTGATGTTGCCGTTGCTGAAATTTCTCAACGGAACAAACTCTTACTTGTTCGTCAATGTTCATCCCTACTTCCGTTGGTCCACAAACCCCTTGAATACCACTTTGGATTACGCTCTCTTCCAAGGAAACTACACTTATACCGACCCTAATACCGGTTTGGTTTACCATAATCTTCTAGACCAAATGTTGGATTCGGTAATCTTCGCCATGGCCAGGTTCGGATACCCACACATCCGAATAGCCATCTCGGAAACCGGGTGGCCTACTTCCGGCGACATCGACGAGATCGGTGCAAACGTTCTCAACGCGGCGACGTATAACCGGAATTTGATCAAGAAGATGACCGCGAATCCACCGATGGGTACCCCAGCTAGACCCGGTTTACCCATACCGACATTTGTTTTCTCGCTGTTCAATGAAAACCAGAA
This sequence comes from Euclidium syriacum, assembly GCA_900116095.1. Taxonomy (NCBI): domain Eukaryota; kingdom Viridiplantae; phylum Streptophyta; class Magnoliopsida; order Brassicales; family Brassicaceae; genus Euclidium; species Euclidium syriacum. The sequence continues at coordinate 2,228,832 of FPAK01000009.1, forward strand.
ATCGGGTTCGGGAACACAGAGACACTGGGGATTCTGAATCCTAACGGTACACCAATCTACGACATAGATTTCACTGGCCAAAAACCCTTAACCGGTTTCAATCCCTTGCCTAAACCGACGAACAACGTTCCTTACAAGGGCCAAGTGTGGTGCGTACCGATCGAAGGAGCCAGCAAGGCTGAGCTTGCGGAAGCTTTGACGATTGCTTGTGGCAGAAGCAATGTCACTTGCGCGGCTTTGGCTCCGGGTCGAGAATGTTACGAACCGATATCCATTTATTCGCATGCAAGATATGCGGTTAGCTCGTACTGGGCTCAGTTCCGCACCCAAAACGCTCGATGTTATTTTGATGGACTGGCTCATGAGACCACGACCAACCCTGGTGAGTTTCGTATAGTCAGTCACAGTTAGCATGTGTATTTTAATTATTTATAGATATGCTGTGTTGTGTAACTAATTAACTTCTTTTTTACAGGAAATGATCACTGCAAGTTCCCGAGCGTTATTCTGTGAGGACTTAGGAAGAAGACAAATGATCAAAGCTGGATTTTGCGTATTACATCATTCTTCTTCATCATTGTAATACCTTTGATATTGTTTCGCCTTGCTACCAAACAAATCAAATATCATTAACAACAAATATAAAAAAAAATCAAATATTAATTAAAAACAAAATTGTACGAAACGTGAAGATTGCATTCAATGACAAGGTATAATATGTCTCATCTTGTTAAAGCGATCAACCACCATGATATAATGCTTTACCCTCTGAGTCCTTGGCTATATGATAAGACCCAGAAGGATCTTATCTTAAACGAGTTGAAATGGGGGAAGAATGACGAAGAGTTTAAAAGGAGAAGAAGATAGAGAGGAAGAAGTTTCTGGATTTCAATCCATATCTTTTATTAGAGTATCTCCATTCTGACTCAGACTGTCTGAGATGTAGGGATCTCCCTTCCGCTTCTGCAGATGAGAAAGGCCCGTTCGAGAAATTCTCATATTTGGAATTCTTAAAACAAAATTTATTAATTTTTTATTATTTTTTTAAACTGAAAAAATAAAATAAAATAATAATAAACGGATCAATCCTGTCACACCACGTATGTAACCTGTTTCTTAACTCTTTATATAGAATCCACAATATTTTTTTATTTCTTTTTTAGGATTTCTACTAAAAAACCCTTAATTTGAGGTGCTCTTATGAATGGTAATTCGATAATATTCTCAGAAGGAGAACAAACACTTAAATAAACGTCATTAGCTAAACAAGGCCCATTATTTAGTAAAGCCCAACCTTGAGCCCACACCACTAAACCGTCTTATGTGGTTGATTCTTCGTATGTTTGGTGGGTAGATAGATAGATAAACACAAGCTTTACGGTTTATGTACTTGAATTTGGGGATTTTGAGTTTCTAACTTGTTTTGATTTTGGTGCTCAGTAAAATTCGGATTATTTGAGGAATTTTGCTTGTTGGTTTCGTCTGGCATTGTATTAGCTTACCTTCCTTCCATAGAATAAGGTAAAATGATTAAAAAACTTTCTCTACACTCCTTTATTGTAAACTCAGAATCCTCAATGCTAAAAGAAAAGAAAAGAAAAGAAATGAAATCTAAACCTGTTAACATCCGTCTTCAACTAGAAACATGTTAAGTGGCTATCTGTTTAGGGTCATCTCTTTAGTTTGGTTAAGGCATTGTAGATAAGTGGCTGTATTGTTGTTACTGCAGAAAATGGATCCCTTGAGAAGATAGCATAGCACGAGCGGTAATGACTCTTTCAACTACATGCAGCTCATTTAGGTTAAGTTTTCTTGTATCAAGAGAAAAAAGAGAAGCTGAAACATGTAATGTAATACTACTTATTGCTACGTAACAATGTCGGGATACAAAACACGAGAATTCATGGGAACAGCTGTCTCAAGATTCCTTATGATAGCACTTTGGTGCCTGCTTGCGTTGGTCTCATTGTGAACACTTGCATTTATCCCATATGGGCTGAGGATGATCTCCATGACTTGGTCGCTGTTGCCACTTCTTTGGAAGGTTTTATTACTCTCTCTGAATTTGGTTGGAGAGCTTTAGTTTTGTCAAATACAAATCTATAAGAAATGTTTCTTGCAGGTTGTGTGAAGGTGGAATTAAAAAAAAAAAAAAAATTATTAGGAATTTAGAAATTAAAATCTTTTTATTATAAGTTCTCAACTTTTTCATGGTATATTGTCTGAGAATGAGTATGTGGTCTTGACAGAGGAGGAAAGGTGGTCACCATCTCGGAGAGCATGCTCGGTGGTAGAATTATCAGCTCAAGATCTTACGAAAAAAGTAAATTGTGCTTAGTAATACATAACGAATGTAAATTGTGCTTTATCTTTGGTTAGTATCTAAAACGTGTTCAGAGTTTTTAGAGAAACATGTAAATAATGGTTATCTTCATTTATCATCAATGCTATACAAGTATCTGTTTATATATATCAGATCAATGTGATAAATCATAAAGTAAATTAAGCTAAATCACTAAACCAGAACAAACCGACAATATATTTAAAACCCCTCCTCAAGATGAAGCTTTGTAGAGATTAAGAAGTCCCATCTTGGATATTAAAGCATGAAATTGAGTCGGATACAGTGGTTTAGTAAAAGCATCAGCAAGCTGATGTTCACTGCGAACATGAAGTGTCTTCAAGAACCCGGATTGAATACACTCCCTCACCTTATGACAATCAATATCTAAGTATTTAGTGCGTTCGTGAAAAACCGGATTCTTGGCTATATGTAAAGCCGCAGTGCTGTCACAAAACAAAGTAACAGGCAGAGGAGAAGAAAGACGAAGATCCTTCATAATCTGAGCAATCCAGATCAATTCTTTGGTGCCAAAAGCCATAGACCTATACTCAGCCTCTGCAGAACTACAAGAAACTGTAGGTTGCTTCTTCGTTTTCCAGGAAACAAGAGCATCACCAATGAACATGCAATAACCAGAAACTGATTTCCGAGTTTCTGGACAAACCGCCCAATCAGCATCAGTGAATCCCTTGAGAGAAAGATCCGAATCTGTTGAACAGAACAACCCTTTACCAATGCTGCCTTTAAGATATCGCAACACTTTATGAACAGCTTGAAGATGAACTTCCCTTGGCGCCGAGGAAAATTGACACAGCTTGGTAACAGCAAAAACTATATCAGGCCTCGTATTGCAAAGATAGAGTAAACGCCCAACAAGTCGTCTGTAAAATTCAACATCCTGAAGAAGAGGAGTATCATCTTTGTGAAGAGAATGACTGGGCTCCATAGGAATCGAAGAAGGTTTGCAGCCAAGAAATCCTGTGTCAGAAAGAAGTTCTAACACATACTTGCGCTGGCAAATTGAAATCCCTTTGGAAGATCTAGCAATCTCCAAGCCCAAAAAATATTGTAAATCACCAAGATCCCTGAGCTTGAAAAAATTGTTGAGTTGAACCTTTAAACCAGGAAGTACACGCTTATCACTGCTGGCGATGATAATGTCATCCACATAAACCAAGATGACCACAAAGACTCCATCAGAAAATCTAGTAAAGAGTGTATGATCACCATAGGAAGTCTCAAATCCCAAAGAAACAAGTGTGGAAGAAAACTTTAGAAACCATTGGCGGGAGGCTTGCTTCAAGCCATAAATCGATTTCTGAAGTTTGCAAACCATCGTTCCTTCAACATGTACATCAGCAGGAATCTTGTACCCAGGTGGCAACTCCATATATATCTCCTCATCCAAATTTCCATTTAAGAAAGCATTTGAGACATCCAATTGAGTCAAATGCCAATTCAACTTTGCCGAAATACCTAAAAGGATTTTGACAGTAGCAAACTTCGCCACATGAGAGAATGTATCCAAAAAATCTAACCTTTCTTCATGCGTATAACCCTTTGCAACAAGGCGAGCTTTATGCCGTTCAATGCTACCATCAGCATTATACTTGATAGTATATACAAACTTGCAACCAATCGGCTTCTTTCCAGGAGGTAGCGAGCATACAAACCAAGTGTAAGTCCTATCCATAGCCTGATACTCAACATCCATAGCATCACACCACACTTTATATTTCTTAGCTTCAGAATATTTAGTGGGGGTAATATCATGGGTAATGTTATGAATAAAACTGCTAAAAGGAAATGCTATTTTATGATAAGAGAGAAATTGAGATATAGGATACGGAGTAGTATGAGTGGTAGTAGTAGTACATATATAATCCTGCAGGTATAAAGGTTGTTTGGATTGTATGCGAGAACTAGTCACCAAAGGTAAGTGATCCTCAGAAGATGTCATTTCAGAATGTGGAAATGCATCGAAAGATGAATGTGCAGAAGGCAATTGTTCATCAGGAGAAGCAGGAGAAGAAATATGAGGAAAGAAAGTCTGTGTTTCTTCTGGTAATGTAGAAGAAAGAAACGGGAAAATTTCCTCATGAAATATGACATTACGAGATATTGAAATGACATTGCTCTCCATATCTAAAACCTTGTACCCTTTATACCCAGACGGATAACCTAAAAATACACAAGCTTTGGCTCTAGGTTCAAATTTATGACGCTGTTTAGGAGTAGTAGAAACATAACAGAGACAACCAAACGTTCGTAAAAGACTATAGTCAGGAAGTTTATCAGTAAGTAGTTGATAGGGAGTCTTATTAGCTATAACAGGAGAAGGTAACCGATTGATGAGAAAGACAGCTGTCATAACGCAATCACCCCAATACTCTAAAGGAACATGAGATTGAAACATTAAAGACCTAGCCACATTCAAAATGTGCTGATGTTTCCTTTCTACTACGGAGTTCTGCTGTGGGGTTTCAGGACAAGAATGATAGGCAATAATTCCCTTTTCTAGATAAAGATCAGTGAAACGTAACTCAGGAGCATTATCAGACCTAACAGATTTAATTTTCGTTTGATATTGTGTTTCAACCATGGTCAGGAATGCAGGAAAAACAGTTAAAACATCAGATTTCAATTTTAACAAATAAATCCATGTAGCTCGACTATGATCATTAACTATAGTAAGAAAATACCTATAGCCATCATAAGTAGGAACAGAGAAAGGACCCCAAGTATTGATATGTAACAATTCAAAGGATTCTTGACTTATATGTGAATGGATAGAAAAAAGGTAAATGTTTCTGCTTAGCCAAAGGAAAAATTGAACAATGTTCTGTTTTATTAGTAGGAATGGGTACAGACAATACATCACGAAGTACAGCAAGTCTAGATGAAGCTGGATGACCTAAGCGTGTTTGCCATAAACGAGAAGTGACAGCATAAACAACAGAACAAGTAGTACCTTGAAAAGTAAAGTTCGAGTGATCTGAGTTAAACTCCAATATGTATAAATTTGAAATCTGGCTACCCTGACCAAGCATCAACTCCTGTGTAAGATCCTGATAAAACAAGAAGTGGAAGTGAAACTAATGATAGATTGTAATTGCCGAGTAAGCATACTGACACTCAAAAGATTAAAATGAAAGATAGGAATTAAATAAACATCATGTAAAATGATTTTATCACTAAGTTGAATAGAACCAACTCCAATAATGCTCATGTAGTTCCATTGGAGAGCTTAACAAACGTATCGACTAGGGTTTGGAAACCTAGAAACCTATCCCTAGAATTAGACTCATGATGAGTCGCCCTAGAATCTATAACCCATGAACTAGGAGAGATATCATGTTCAACAGATTTAGAAGTTAAAATGTCATAATATGTAGGAGGATATAAAGAGAGAAATGTATCAGATATCTGTGAGATACTTGGTACGGAAGTTGAAGGCGAAGCAATGGAAACATTAAGCGACGGTGTGAGACTATAGTTGTGAAGCTTCAGACTGAGATACGAGATAACATCTTGAATTTGGTCCTTAGACATACCATCAGCAAGACCACCAGAAATCTGAGAATCTGAACCAGTTAAAGAGGCCATGTTAGTACTGGGAGTCACGGATGAAGATGGCTTCTGAGATGACACAGGAGTAGAAGACGGTTGAGAAGAACTGAATTTCTTCTTTGCTGTCCATCCCGGAGGATAACCATGCTTCTTATAGCATCGATCCTGAGATGACCAACGCCTCCACAGTAACTACAAACATGACGAGGTTTCTGTTGAACCGTAGCCGCAGCCACACTTCCTTCAATCATAGAGGCAGGTTCAGAATTCTCATTACTACTGACTTGAAAAGCAACAGGAGGAACGAATCCCTTAGTCTGTTGTCCCACCGTTCTCTGACTCTGGTCTTGGTCAAGCATATTATAAATGGAGCTCAAAGTTGGTCGAGTCTTCTTGTTAAGAATCTGACCACGTATATTAGTATAAGAATCATTCAATCCCATAAGAAATTGAATAATTCTACTCATTTCTGCATCTTGTAACATCTCTTCTACCTTGCCACAGTGACAAGTACAAGATTTCTGAGATTTAGTAGCAGCAAGACATTGCCAGAGAATCTTGAGCTTTGTGAAATAAGCAGAAAGCGTCATGGAACCTTGGCGAAGTGTAAGGATCTCTTGCTCCAGTTGATAAATCCTCGGAAGATTGCTCACATGATAGAGCTTGTACAACTCATTCCAGATCTCAGCCGCATCATTATAGTATAAAATACTATCATAAATCTCTGAGTTAACTGTCTTCATATGCCAAGATTTGATCAAGCTATTGCAACGATTCCAAACTTGAAACATAACATCAAATTCAGAAGGACGAGGCAAGGTTCCATCTACGAAACTCCACTTATTTTTAGATTCCAAAGCAATGTGCATAGCGACTTTCCAACTATTGTAATTCGAACCATCCAAAACAGTCGAAACTAGAGATAATCCAGGATGATCCGCAGCATGAAGGAAATACGGATTGTGAACGCTATCAAGCGAGATAAAATCTGGTGTTACCTTCGAAGAAACTCGAGTGGTGCGATATCCCGTATCAGCATCAAAGGATTCAGGTCGAGTTTTAGATGATGATCGGGAATTTTGCGGAGAATCTGGAATCGGCGAAAGAGAACGGCGTTGATTTTTAGCCAACTTCTTCGTCATTTGAGCTGAATCGGAACTAGATCAAAGCAGATCTGAAGAATTCCGTGCAAAGTCACAAAGAAAATGATGAAAAGGAAAAAGTGAAATCGCGAATTCAACAGTTGAAGAATGCGATCAAAAGAATAAATACGGAAGCGATTTAATGGTGAAATCGATCAAAAATTGTGATCGATCGAAGGAATGAAGATGAAGAAATCAGGCTCGTCGTCGTCAACAGAGTTTGTTGAGCTCTGATACCATTTTAGAGAAACATGTAAATAATGGTTATCTTTATTTATCATCAATGTTGTACAAGTATTTGTTTATATACATCAAATCAATGTGATAAACCATAAAGTAAATTAAGCTAAACCACTAAATCGGAACAAACCGGCTATATATCTAAAAAGAGTTATAGAGATAATAAACACTTTGATATTTCCTTTTAAATATTGAAAAATCAGTTATTATCATGAATCAGAAAAGGCTCGATGTTAAGGAAATCATTTAATAAAGAAAATTTCCGGTTAGGTTAAGACTTATAGAGAGCAAACAAACAAAAAAATCAGTTTCGAATTCACGAATCCTCTCAATTTCAATGAAAAATCAGTTTTCAATTCACGATTCCTCTCAACTTCAATGGAAAATCAGGTTTAGATAAACGATTCCTCTCAACTTCAATAGAAAATCACTTTCCGATTCACGAACCCTCTCAATCTCGATTCGTAAGATCATGATTTCGGGTTAGTTGAGAAATTACCTTGAGTTCATAGGATTTGAATATAACGTTTGACCACAAGCCGCATTTTCTAACTTCCTTCTCCTCTCTCTGCCTTCGGTTCCAAAGCAATGAACTGCACGACACGAGACGTGTGGAATCTTCAATAAACAATCTTCTTGATCTCTTTCTTGGCACACAAGAAATCAGCATAAAGATTTGCGCTTACCATCTTTCACGACGATGATGGATTCATCAAAATCGACGCGAGCAAGCGTACCCTCCAGCCTCACGTCTTGCATGGTGATCACGCTCACAGAGTGTCCAATGTATGATTCCCCCATGATGATGACTCGTCTCTCTCTTTCTTCTTCACTCTGTTTCTTTTCCTCTCTAATTCTAGGCGCTTACTTTTTTTCTTTCAAAAACTCAATCGCTTAAACTAAATGAGAATGTGGACTCTTATGATATTGGACTCTTTGATATATGGGCCTTGTTTAACTCAATGCATAACAAACCAATTTACCCCCAAAACCGCAAACGTGAGGAGGTGAAAATAAAAGAGAGAAATTGAGTCAGCCGTCAGCAGTAAAAAATGAACGTTGGTCACGGAGATAATCAGATGGAGTAGGGTCCACACAACAATCACTGCATCTCATAACGTTTTGGGTCCCACACTCCTTACAACACTACAGTTCTCATGTCACCACCACAATCAATCTCTCTCTTTCCACTTATTGAATCGTATAAATATTTTTTTATTACATTCAACCACATTGTATCTGCAATAATACTAATTCACTTTTTTTAATAAATTTTTTATTTCCATCCTTGTTGTAAATTTAGACTCATGCGAATAGATTTTAAAACATAATAGAATAGATTTTATAAAGCAAATTACATTCTAGCTTAATATAGTTACAATTGATCTGATATAAAAACTAATAAAATGTTATGGTACGTTTTAAAGGTAAGCAATGCAAACGAAAAAGAATATTTAAACAATACATCTTTTTTTTGTACCTTATTATAGATTGTTTTACCAAAACCAAACGAAATTTGTGAACCATATTTTGCGACGGACGCGTCTTTCAAACTAGATCAGAGTTTAATTCAGATATATAAGTCTTCCAATTTAGTTTTGATTTGAATATTCGAACATCATATACAAAATCAGATCAGTTTTCCAGTGGGGACAAATGACAAAGATATAAAGATAAAATGAATCATATACAAAAGACTAAAATACATTTAATATTTTTTGCTAGCATATAAGATCAAAGTAGATATTTGTATGTTTTTTTGTATCGTATTCGCTTGACAAAGAGAGACACTTTGATGTTTTCTATATGCTTTGAAACAACTTCAAGGGCCAAGTGAAGAAAGAGTTTGGTGGGCCAAGAAAGAGGCCCAGCTCGTTCTTCGATAGATTGAATTTCTCGAATTTTGACATTTTTGTTTGGCTTTTAAAAATATAAAGTTACTAAAAGAAACAATAAGATTGAAACATGTCATATTGTTATGCATAATTAATTTTCCTAATGGATAACGAAAACCAAGATGATTGAGAATCAAGATAGTGACAGTAGCGGAAAATAAAGAATGCAAATTTAAAATAACAATGATAAAAAGTGTCATATTCTCCTCAAAATCCAAAAAACCTGACAGAAAAAATCTCGTGTTACTATTTAATCACTCACTCACTCACAAAGAAAAAAACTCAAATTTAAATCAACGTAAAATACCAAATTAAAAAAAATCTCACGTGTTTTGTTTTTTTACTTAGCCACAAAAAATTACTACAAATAAAAAAATCAACGGTGAAAAGTGAAAACAAAAGTATTACATAGCCGCCGGACGTTGCCGGCGGGAAATCCACCAATAATTGTTTGTCTAATCATGCGGTTCTTCATCTCCAAGTGAGCCACTAGTCTGAGATTCGCCGGAAACTTGCCGTCCGTATTGATTTAAGCCAGAGAGTATATTATGATGATGATGATGATGATGTCTATGTGCGTTGTTATGATCAGCAGCGTCACTTCTTCCTCCATCATTACTATCTTCGTTAATCTCATGATTACTAGTAGTTGCTAGCTGTTGTCCACTAAGAAATGCCATTGGCGCTGCGAAATTCATAAAGTGTAAACCGCTGGACACCGCGCCGCCTGAAACGCTACTTCTGTATAACGCGGCAGCAGCGGTGTTAATCGAAGGAAACGTCCAAACAGGGTCTCCGGCGCCGGCACCGGCACCGGTACCAACAGAAGCTGTCATAAGACCGGCTGTTTGATTGTTGCCACCACCCGGTGCTGCAACCATCCAGAAATTTCCGGTAGATCCTCCGATTTGATCATGTTGATGTTGATGATGCATATCCGGTGTCGTTTGGAGCCTACGTTTCTTGTCTTCTTGTGAATCTTGATCTTCTTCTTGCTTAGTGGGATTATGAAAGTTCAAGAAGGAAGTGGTTGGAGTGAAGTTATCAATACCAGGAAACAGAGACGACGTCGTTGCACGTCCCTGATGATGAAACCCTAACCCACCTCTTTGTTGTTGTTGAAGCAGCGGTGAAGAGAAGACGTGATTAGGGCTAAAACTGGAAGCGGCGTTACGGAAATGAGAAGGGAGAGACATGGAGGAGCCTGAGGAACGGAGAGAGATATTGAGAGAAGTGAAATTAGCCGGGATTGTTCCGGTTCCGGTGGCGGCGATAACAGAAGGCTCCGCTTGTTGAAGAAGCCACTCGATTGTCTCTCCGTCGGATTTGTGACCGAGTTCTCTCGTCAGCTGGAAAACCCTAGCTGCGCATAACGCCGGCATCCTTATCCTCCGTCCTCTCCCGTCAACTTTCGTGTGTCGATCTTTCGTCGACGCTCGTTTCAACGGCGGTTTCTTTGCTGCTGCGACCACCGCAGATTCCTCTTGGTTTAACTCTTTCTGCGGTTGTGGTTTTTGCGTTTGGGATAATTGTTGGTGTTGATGGAGGGAGAAGAGAGAAGAGGAGGAGGAGGGGGAGGAAGCTTGTTGTTGTTGTTGTTGTTGATGATGATGATGGTCGTCGGGGTCTTGTTTTCCGAGGAGTTGAAAAGGAAAAGTTGGCCGGTGATGGTTGTGAAGGTGACGGTGGTGATCCTCACCTCCTCCTCCTCCTCCGACGCTATCTCCGCCGTCCATTATCACATTTAACACACTCGATCTTGGTTTTTGCACATATCAGTGACGAAACTATATTTTATATATATTTATATGTAGGTGAGTTTTTTGACAAGAGGAAAAAATTAAAAAGATTGAGTGAGAAGGAATGATACAAGGGAGAAGGAGAGGATACGAGAGATAAGGAAGAGATGAAAAGCTTTTTCTTCTTTTGTCGGCAGATGAAAAGCTTAAAGAAACAAAGATCATGAGTGAGAATTATATGGGTGAGCTTTACACACCATTTATTTATTTTTATTTTTCAAAAGAACATAAAATCCTCGATTGCATTTTCAACTAGCAAATGTTTTTTTTTTGGGGTTGAAATATCTAACCGTAAATTTGAAACTTTCAACGTTAATTCCAGCTATGTGCAATCAATCAGTAAGAGTTAGTTAATCCGATTTAGATTCTTTTCAAAAATGAATTTGCTTAAACTCTTTACTAAGGACTTGACTGGAAGAGTATGTACAGTAATTATTTAGAAAAGTAAACCCACCGTAAAAATGGACTAGAATATTCACCGTACAATAAAAATACCTTTTCACGACTAGTTAAAAATGGAAAAATCTGAACGTTGTGTTAATAAATGACATGAAACTGTACAATGACATGAAATTGTACAATGTTTAATATTAATGGAAATTTAAAGATAAAAAGAAAAAAAGTTGTACAATGTCGTCTTTAATACTATATAATATAAGAAAAAACAATAAAAATAGTGGTTAATAATAATAATACTACTAATAATAATATGTGAAGATATATATGGTTGGAGAGAGTCGTTGTGGCTGCAGAGTCCACGTGAGGTGTCCTCTTTTATCATTCATTCCCATAAAGACAATGATGGGTCCCACACGACATTTCAATGACTATGGGTCCTACATCATTCACGTAATCATTCTTCTCCCTGCTATTTTTGCCGGAAATATACTATCATTATTATATAAATTTATTCCCTTTCTTTTTAATCAAATAGCTAATCTCTATACAGAAACTGACACCACCGGCCAAAAGTTTTAATTTTATGCCAAATCACCCCGAATAGAGAGGTTTAATTTTTCATTATTAGAAATAGGTACAGATTATGTATTTTTTTCTCTTTCAATTTTCAGACTAAAAATACTACTCTTTAGAATACTTACGTTTATTTAAACATAAACTCTAACAACTACAGATGACAATATTTATAGGGACCATATTTATATGGTAATAGAGTTTTTTTTTTTTTTTTTTTTTTTTTTGTTAAAAGGGTTAATAGAGTTGAATCAACTCTGTTGATGTTGTTGTTTTCAAGGCTTTTCTCATCTATGCACATTGATTAAATAACCGAAGAATATCCTAATCTAATGGTTTGGTTAGTAAAAAATTGTTAGTACTGTTAGTTTATATATAGTTATACACACTCTTTTTGTAAATAACACACAATAATAAATAAATAAACTGTTAGTACAGGTTTTTTTTGTCATGTTATTAGTATTGGTTTTTAATACATAAATATAACTCTAAGTTTAGTACTTTTTTTCTACTTTCATCAATTCGCATATGTGTTTTTTTTTCCGAAATATGACTGGCTCACTCGTCATTTAGATCCAGTATGGTAAAAAAAAAAATACAGCTAAATATAGTGTAATGTAAAAAGAAAATTTTAAATACAATAGTAATAAGTTTATTTTTTTGATAAATTAGGATTTAATGTAAATTTTTTTGTTTGGATCTTTCAGTGAAAAACACCACATACACTATCCCTACTTGTTTCGAAGAAATAGTGAATTTAATATACACATCACAAACTCTTTTAATGTATTGTATTAAATTTTTGTTTTTAAAATAACACCATAATATTTGAGTAAAATTTATGTTTGCAACGATTAAGGATATAAAAAGGAGATATATAATGAATAAAAAGTAAGGTAGAGTAGTAAGTGTGGATGATGATAGCTTTGGGATTCCCTCTCTTATTTGCTTGCTATTATATTTATACAAAAACATTGATAAATATGAATGATTATAAGTGATGATGATGGTATTTGCTTTCGCCTAATGGGCTCCTAATTGATTGTTTGGTTAGAGTTTAATTGAAAGAAAAAAAAACTCGGGCACTAGCTAGTAGCTAGGGCTCAACCTTTGAATTATTAATTACTTAACTATTTCACTAATCAATTGGTTTGTACTATTAATTAATTATTGTAGATTGACGTCTACTCCCACCTAGGACGGAATCAAATGGATTGTTCATATGCATAAATGTAAAATGACAGAAACAAAAGTGATAGGTCTAAATTTTAAATATTTCTTACCATGTGTCGTGTATATTATAATAAGTATAATACCTCTATCTAAGAAATTACGCCCCCAATAACACAATACGCACTATAATGAATAAAACTAGTATCATCGTGCCCGGTGCCATGCACCGGATTCTTACAAAATAAAATTAAGCTAAACTGATATTTCTTTTGTAAGAAAACACTAGGCTGTGGGAAGCAAAAAAAGTTTCTTTTACTTACTATATATATGGCCTCAAATTAGGTAATTATAAGACACAAAAAAAGGTTGATTGGGATAAATAAAAACTATTTTAATTAGATTTGATAGACACTAGTTTTGTGTTCTGTTTAATGCTTTTACGGATGTCATATAATTACTAGTTAATCAAATCTCTAAAAGAAGAAACATAATGAATATAAATCATCCTAAATGACTTACAAAAATGTTTTCCGAAGATCACCATTCTAATGACTTCATCAACCCTTCTCTAGTTTTAATTTTCATTTTGTTAATTCTTTGTATACATTATTTAGTTCTACCTTTAATACTTAATTATTGTTGAAAATTGATACATTATATATATTTCGTCAATAGATCTTTTGATGCTCTAATCCAATGTGTTCTCATTGATGAGATCCTTAACAATGTTTTCTTCCTGATCTCGGTTCTCTCGCTTCTTCTTGTTGTGTCAAGGGAACACACTTATCTCCATGCATCTAAGACTTCTCTTTCATTTTTCTTTCACCAAGGAAGCGTGCTAGTCTCTCACGGTCTATGCTCTCTCATCATTCATCAAATTCAAGCGTAGAAAGAGATAAATAATGTTTGAAAAATAAATATAAAATATTAGATCTATTAGGTTGTGTTAATATCTTGTATATTCTATCTTGTTTATCAAGGTTAGATAACCTAATTCTATTTGTATTGTTTTTTTTTTTTAAGGAGTTTTGTATACATAGTTCAACATACATATGAATAAATTAGACTTCCAATTAATCTAATTGTCATGGTACCAAAAATCGATCAAAATCTAAAAGTTTTGGCCCTTGTTTTATTTCTTTTATCGAAGTCTTCTATCATTGTTGTAATCATCATGAAAAATCATGATGTTACCTCCGACATCATTATAACACCTCCATTGAGGGGTTCTTAATCCAAATCCTCAAGAAAAAAATAATAAAATATTGCGGGTCCTACATGAACAGTTAAGAAACATATTCCTAAAATCCCTAAATAAGAACCGGTTCTTACACTGTTCACGCGACGTGGCGTGTTACGATTGCTCAGTTTATTTTATTTTATTTTTCAGCTTAAAAAATAATGATAATAAAAAATTATTAAATTTTTTTTAAAAGACTCTAGGAGAGAGTCCACCAATGGAGCTGCTCTTAGGCACCTGCTATACCGACGTGTTCTCCTCCGCCCAATGATCACCATGCATATCATTTCGCTATTACTATAGTTCGTGAAATTGAGTCTGAGATTGAGATTCCAATTTTAACCAGGATGATCAAAGCATGTTGGATTATTTTTCAATAAGTTACCCACACTTTGGGATGGGATGCATAATTATTGTACTAAAGACAATTGTACGTGAGGAGCAACTTCAAACACTGACAATGATAATGAAAAAAGGAATTGAGAGTGCATGTATGTGGCTAGATATGTGTGTAAACATGCATAAAGTAAACTACACACAGTTTTTAACGAATTTCGGTTTCCCTAAATCCTCGAGACTTAGTCCAGAATCAATCCACTAGAAACAATGATAAAGTTTTTCTTGATACATCGTTTCTAGTTTACTTAGAACTGCTAACAGAAACTTACAGATCGTGATATCATGTCTTATCATGAACTTACTGATCATCACATATTTTTTGACTAGCAGGGCGAAGCCTTCACATACCATGTGTGCCTCTCCTTGATAAAACCCTAGATGCATAGCAGCATATGACTATCGTCTATTTTTATTTATATTGTTCGCCTAATCCTCAATTTCTAGATCATCACATCATATTCTTGAAGATACACTTGCTCCCCAAGTTTATCTTCTGGCCAAATATGTTGCAGAAAATATTTGTTATTCCATCAACTTAAACCAGCTCAGCAAGCCACTTGCCACATCAGCCTCCAGCCATGTTAAGTCCTTGCTTCCTTATGTACATATTCTGATCAATCAGACATCAACGCTCTGTTTGAGCACATAGACTCCAACGCTTTGTCTGATGAATCCTCTGATGTATCAACACTTAGCATTATGCTTCTCCTGATGCATCTAACAGCTGTGTTCCTAATCAAGCACATCATATTTATATTTGTGTCAATACATGTGGCGTCACCTTAACCAACCTTGATACATCTTCTGATGAATAAGACTTCAACACTTTGCCTGATACATCCACTGATTGCACCAACATCAATGTTTGCAATCACCACAACATATTTGTATTTGTGTCAATACATGTGGTTATACATCAACCAACCCTTACTCAGCTTTTGGCTAAATCTCGTTCAGCTGCGTTTCTCGACCTGATTGAACAATTTTTCCTTACAAATTTTTCGTCTCTGTTTGTTTCACCAGCTCTGTATAGTAGCTTCTCAATTCTGTAACGTTATGTATAAACAACTATGATTCAAAAATTTCTCAACTCAATTAGCAATACATTAACATGAATATTCAAGATCTGATTATAAGGAACAGTTTTCTTGGATTGATTAACCGTAACTGGCGATGACCCTAAACCGCCATTTACTCTCGTATAAGCTCCGACTCATTCTTTGTAGTTCTTTCATTTCATTGCAATCGATCTGCAAAACCCAACGAAGTTTTTTGGGTTCTAGGTTTCAACAACGTCTATAGCTTGTCATAATCATGATTTGTTAATGCAACAGTAATTAGTCATGTGGTATTAATTAAGATGTAAAATTTTGAGAGAGATTTGGTTGAAAGGCAGTCGTAAGTGCATACAGTGATTAGTACAGCTGGTAGTTTGGTTTTGCATTGATACGGAGTGTTGCGGTTAAAGAGACCACATGGCGATTGCACATAAATGAGGCTATTGACATAGACATCTTACCATCTAACATATTTGCCAGAACCTCTCGTGGCATCTTTTGTCCAAATATAATTTCTCTTCTTTTCTCTTTTATTTTTCTTCTTTTAATTTCAAAAAAAAAAAGTATGTTAGGGGGACAGATGGAATCTTTTCCATTATAAGAAGTCATGGGTGGATGACGTCATTAGATTACTCTTATTATTTAGAAATAAAAGAGATTTTGAGGGAAAGCTAATTTGGATAACTAAGGGACGACTTGTGTCGCATCATTTCAATGTTGCTTTTTACACTATTCATTACTTATTAATATTTGTATGAATAATACGGTAATACAGCAGTGATATTATTATTTTTATTTCACCTTTGGTGTGGCGGATGACTGGATGGTGGATGCAATCAAACAGAGCTCGAATTTACAAAATGTTTTACTTTATGGTAGTATTTTTATGTGACTTAAACTTTTGTAGTTCAATAAAAGTTGGTATAATCTCGGTGATTAAAAAATTGTCTAGAGTCAAAATTGTTCATTGACACATTCATACAAATTAATTTTCTGTACAGTCATAAAAATGTTTATTCATCTACTCTAAAAATAATTAAAAATTTATAGACATTTCCAAAAGTAATATCTAATTAAAAGAATAAAAATAAATAAATAAATAAAGACTTTCATTATAATCTCGAACAGATTCTATTCCCATGACGGACGAATTCAAACGAAAGTTGAAACACAAAATAAAATACAGACTAGTGCTGGAAGAAAAGGATTTGATAGCTGGGAACACGTAACACGTGGAGACGAATAATCTTATCTTTAATAAAACCGAGAATTTAACGATACCCAATTATACCTCGCCATGTAGGCAACTGAGAAACCCAAATTTCCAAACACGTGATTCTTGACCAACGGGCGTATCAACTATCAACCATCTTTTTATTCAACATGGAGAAAAATTGTTGACTTTTTAATTAAAGAAATAGTATCCGGTTCTGTAAACCGGAAACCTTGAACCGGGGATCTTATCTACCAAAACCCAAGGTAAGAAATAGCGAAGACGAGACATGAAGGAACCACATCGCCTGTTCTGTTTGGTTAATTTTCCAATGGCTTCAAAAAAAATAAAAAAACCTAAAAATGTTTCAGTCGTAATCTTCTACTGATAATGAAATATGATATTCTTTTTTAACATCAAAAATGATATTTACACCCAAAAAAAAACATCAAAATGATATCTTTACTAAAACTTATTTTCTCAAACTTTGGCTATGCACTACACTCCTCAAGCCTCAATGACACATTCGCATTTTAAGCACTCAATATTCGCGCTAAGAAAAGCTAGTTACTAATAATACTTCCATTAAAGATCAGTAACAAGAACAGTTTCGTGAGAATCTCGATACTTGAAGAGAACTAAACAAGTGATTAAGACAACATTATAAACATAACACATTCCATTTCGAACATGTTAAATAAAGATATTAGACAAAAGAAAAAGAGTTAACAAGTACAGATTTGTGGAACTTGGGAATCAAAATAAATCAACCAAAAAAAGAAAAATGCTAAAGATAGAAATGTGAATGATCTTGTATTCTTTTCATTCATCCTCCAATTGATAATCCTCCTGCAAGACACACCCACCAAAAAGAATCAGAGGGTTAATCTGAAATCTGTATAAATATATGTATCATCTTGAAGTTTCATTCCATCATCAACCCTCAAATCCCTACAGCATCCATCTATGAGAGTATTTAAAGTGACTACGTTTAGACAACAACCTTTGCTAACCATTAGATCAAACATCTAGACGATTCTGCTTACAAAATCCATCCATCATTGAAGAATAGATAACTGTACTAAGACATATACCCCTACAGAGCAACTCATCGCATAATTCTTGAGCCTCGGTGAGCTTACCTTGTTTAGCAAATGCACTGAAAGTTACAACATTAGGCTTGATACTCCTTTCGATCATATCACGCAGCAATTTACCAGAGCTACAGAAACCATCTATCATACAGTTGTAGGTGGCACAATTCCTTTCTCTTGCATTTCATTGAAAAGCTTTTGAGCATCGCTATGACCTCCATCTTTACAAAGGCGATCAATGATGACAACATTGGCTT
This sequence comes from Euclidium syriacum, assembly GCA_900116095.1. Lineage (NCBI taxonomy): Eukaryota > Viridiplantae > Streptophyta > Magnoliopsida > Brassicales > Brassicaceae > Euclidium > Euclidium syriacum. The sequence goes on from FPAK01000009.1 coordinate 2,247,228, forward strand.
TGATGTGGCTTTCCTCCATCTTCGCAAGCATGTATTCACCTTGTTTTTTAGTTACCACACAAAATCTCAAGTGCTCCACTGTCCTGAAACTCTGCACTCTCTTCAAATCAGCTCTCAATCCCAAATAAGCCTGCCATGTACTCCCTGAAATTCACTATTGAATTGCATTTAACTCTAAAGTTTCTTTACCAAAAGTGTATGGAACGATGGGAAAACAGTGGTTAAGCTATACATAATAATAAAATTAACATTCCACTTCTTTGACTATCCAACAAGGACCAATTATCAATTTCAACCAACATATAGATCTCTCTCTAATACTAATCGCTTTAGGTCAAAGTTCCAATTACCAGTCTTTCGAAATTCCTAAAAAATTTCATTTTTGCTGTCTCCAGTAAATCAAAACAAATACCCGAATAGGAGCATGAAGATCATTGTCTAGATTCGATTCTTAAATCAATAACTTTCTCTACCGTTGTAAGTATCATCATTCACCCAGAACCCTAAAACTCCACTAAATCAGCAAAAAAAAACATCCAAATTGCGACATAATCAGTAAGGAAATCGATTGGTTTATGAATATACCTGTTTGGCAGAAGCATTAAGAAGAGAACGAAGATCGAATTTGCAAATTTTCTTCAGATCGAATTTGCAAATTTTCTTCATACCTCTTCCTCTTCTTCGCTATGGAAAATTACATCGGTAATTTCGTGAGTGTTATCACAAGAGACGACGGAGAGAGAATCGAAGGGATTCTCGGAGATGTAAATCCGGAGAACACAAGAATTGAGATTCAAAACGGTACTTTTCTTTATTTCTTTCTTTCTTTCTTTCTCGTCTCTGTTTCTTGATGATAAGTGCGTAACATTAGGGTTTTGATTTCGTAACCAACAAGAAACTTCGGTTCTGAAGGTAGAAAGAAACCAAAACCCACAGATTCCACCTAGAACTAATCTTTTCACCAGATTTCGATTAATAGCCAGCCAAGTACAACGTCTTGAAATAACATTCCTTGGAGCCAACGAACGAGAATTTCCATCGCTTTCTCACCGCCCTGAACGCGATTCTCACAATTCGATTCGAATGTCATTTACCTTACCACCTCAAAGTTTTTTCACAACAGTTCCACCGTTTCCATCTTATCAGGTTCTTACTCTATTCTCTCTTTTGCTTTGTCTTTGTGCAATTACAGAAACCAGAATTTTCTTACTTATATCATTTTGGTTTGTAGATTCATGGAGACTTTGATTTTGAGGCAATGATACCGTATCAACTATGGGGTCCTCCTCAAAATGAAGAAAATGCATAGGTCAAATATACAATTTCTCCATGACTGTATTAATATTTGATATATATATACTACAATCTTTGGTATTTCAACGTCTGTTATTGAATTTTTGTTTTTTGCAGCCTAATTATAGCATTGATAGAGCTTTTTTACATGATCTCGCGCTTACCATTTGCTCCTTTATATAGAGGTTTGAAAAATTTGGAATTCATTGCGAGACTTTTAGAGATAATGTTGTCTTTCTTTACAAATTATTGACTAGCTTTTAGAAATGTGTACATAACATCATATGCAATTACAAACTGTTTCTCTATTGCATGATTCATTGTAAAGGAATCCAAACTCTGTTCTCACTGATTTTGACATTTTTCTGGTTGATAACATCATAGAAATTTGTTTCAAGTTGTTCATAGAATCAATTAGTCAAGAGGACATAAAAAGGTAAAAATTAAAATGACACAAAACTAATGCAGAGAAGGATCCATGACTTGACCAAGAAACAAAACCAGTCCAGTTATGTATTCTTCGACGAGAAAGAGAAAAGGATGATCAGCCACGAAGTCATACTTGTCTTTCGGAGGACCCCAACCACCAATACTTATTTGAGCAGCAGCTGCAGCAGCTTTGGATCCCATTTCATCAACCTCGATACAAGACTTGTGGAAGATGGTCCTCAATGGCATATTCAAACCCAAACCCTTGAGAGCTTCCGTGGCTTGGAAATTAAAACCAAATTTAAACCTAGGAATCCTGAGTTCTTTGATACCTGCCGTGTGGCTAGGACGTCTCGTGTCTTCGTCGTCATTAGCTAGTCTCTCCATCATTGCATGCAACCCATCTTTTTCATCAGGGAGATAGATATTCATTGAGAAAATGCGATAATCGTTTCTGTAGTCCCGTCCTGGTCTGTAAGGTAGATTCAGGACTTTGAAACCTTCGTAGACATCGAGACTGTATTTAAAGAAGTCATCACCATTCATGAAGGGTACACGTACTTTGGTTCCATCAAGAAGGTGAAAATCGGAATCTTTTGTTTTTGATGGATCGAATTCTCTATCCCATCTTCCATTGAAGAACAATGCATTAGCGAATATGAAGTCAGTCAAAGGATCTGCAGATTTGGGTGGAAGAAGATCAGTGATGAGTCCATTTGTCTTCTTTTTAACCCATGAATTCACCTCTTCAGTCACTTCATCAGCCTAAACATATGAACAAAACACTATCAACATGAAACACACATCTAAGCATAAGTATAATATGTTATTCAAACTGATTTAAAATCTCTCCTATCTAATAGGTGATCTTTAGGGTTTGTAATATTATTCACATGCTCAAGAAGAAAAACCCTGGATAAACGTATATGCCAAGAAACCCTAGACATAAATATATTTGCTAATAAATTCGTTATTTGTCAGTTTGTGTTTTGAGATTCACAACATATTCCTAGTAAATTCTTATATAAACCGGATTTTAGCTAAAATTCGACTAAATTTGTTAAGAAAAATTAGGGGAATTGAATTACGGAAGATTATTTATACCTTGGTGCGAAAATCGACTTGCTTAAAAGTAGCTTTATACGAAGTCTCTAAGAGATCCTTGAAAGAAGGTTTGACGGGGAGAGACTTGTCGATCCATAAGCCATTAGCTGCAGAGATCGTTGGGCCGCCACTTGCGGTGCTGTCGGCTAGGACAGCGGTTATGACCTCGCAGGAGACGGCGTTAAGCTCATCGGTCGAAGAAGCTTGTAGTAAAGAGAGAATCTGTTCTTCCACGGCTTCTCCGGGAGATGTGGTGGCGACGAAGCTGAGGATGACGTTGAGTAGCGCCGGCGAGAAGACGAGGTTTGAGGTTTTTCCGCCGGTGGTAGTGGCGATAATCTTATTAGCCAACCTCAGAACGATCTCGTTCTTGTTTTGCTTCTTTATGGAATTTTTCAGGCTCATCTTTTTACGACTTGTCTTGGGATTTTTGAGATTCGTTAAAACCACTCTGTTTCTTTTATCTCTCCTATTTATAGAGTTAGGGTTTTAAAAACGAAAATCTGTAAAGTTCCTACTTCTATAACTTTTCCAAATTGTTGCTAGCTAGGTCGGCGAAACAGCGTCCTTTTCTCTACTTATTTACGAATAATACTTAGGTACACCCCATGAGGTGTATCTTTAAATCCACCTCCTTATTAACAGCCAATGATACTGCCACATCATTATACCGAAACAAAGGATTAAAATTGTTAAAAGAAACTTAAAAACATTACAACTAGACGGAGTTGTCGACGCCGTTGCTCGTCGAAGAGAAAGAAAGAAAAAAAAAAGAAAAGGGGGTAAAAAATACTTCAACCCAGAAAATTCTTTCTCCAACTCAGAGAAAATTCATCTTCTTCATCGAATCGTGATTCAATCGGATTGCCACAAAATCGAATTGTTGCAGGAAGGAGAAATAGATATTAATTTCTCATTCATCTTCTTCATCGATTCATAGAATCAATTTCGGAGCTTTTCAATTTTTCCAGAAATATCCCAATGAGCTTATGCTTTGCGATGTCGTGATGTATGTTTCATATGTCGTGATGTATGATTAAAATAAAGTCAAGTCTATAGATCAACCTGCTTCAATTGAGTTTCGTTTTTTATCCATCTTCGTAGTCTTTGTTTCCTATATTATTATATTGCTCTCTGTTTTGTTATTGTCCCTGTCTTTCTTTTTTCCCCTGAAATAGTATTCACCGTATGGAAGAACAGGGACCAAAGGAACAATATATATGACTATCTTAAATAATTGATGTTTGCCATTAAATTGATGATATCAGACCTGTCAATTCCTTAGAATCTTCGTGAACTTCAACTCTAACTGTTCTATTTTATCTAGGATAATCTTTGATTGTTGTTTGTATATCGGTAATTAGATAGCAACTCCGCTCCGCTTTGCTCTGTTCTTCGTAAGTTGGACCTGAAAAAAATCAATGAGGAAATTCTATTGCACTAACTCCAGTTTTCTTTATCTTCCTCGACGAAATTCAAGATTAAAACTGAAAACTAAGAACATATGAAAAAGATGAAGTTGGAATGATTGACTGCTAAGCTTTCTACCATTAACAGATGCAGAAACTATGACCAATTTTAGCAAGACTTACACCATCCTCCCCAATGTTACAACTACAAGAATCGATTTGGTTGCAAACAGAATGCAATTACAATTTGCAGGGAAATATGATTCATAACTTGTTCGATTTTTCCCTAACAGCGTATCAGAATCTATCTTAATCTAGTTTAAGGACAACCAAAGTATTAGAACATCAAAACATCCATCCATATGTTATCATCCAAAATATCAATCTTTGAATCGATGAGGAAGATGAATGAGAAATTTATCTCTATTTCTCCTTCCTGCAACAATTCGGTTTTGTGGCAATCCGATTGAATCGCTATTCGATGAAGAAGATCAATTTTCTCTGGGTTGGAGAAACAATTTTCTGGGTTGAAGTATTTTTTACCCCTTTTTTTCTTTTCTTTTTTCTTTCTCTTCGATGAGCAACGGCGTCGACAACTCCGTCTAGTTGTAATGGTTTTTTAGTTTCTTTTAACAATTTTAATCATTTGTTTATGTATAATGATGTGGCAGTATCATTAGCTGTTAATAAGGAGGTGGATTTAAAGATACACCTCAGAGAGTGTAACTAAGTATTATTCCTTATTTACTGCTTCTATGATACAAATCTTTATTTTTTATATTATTCTATTTAGATAATTACTATTAATTATATTTTATTTATTTATATTTATATTTTAGTATTTATCTTTTTAAAGCTTTTTAGAATTTATAGAATTTATTATAAATAGCCTATATGGTTCATCATATGTATTCAGTTTTGATATTGATTCATAAAGAGATTTCAAAGAGTTTTTGCTAAAGCGTTATAAGGAGTACTTACAAATCCTAAGAGTTTTTATTAAGAGCTTTTGTTAAAGTTATGAGAGGAAGATTCTCAAATCCTAGTTTTTGGATATTCCTAGAATCAACAATTCAAGTTCTATCTTTATAAGGTTTCGCTTCATTATTTGGTATCAGAACCACTTCATCATTTGATATCAGAGCCATGCACTTTGATTTCTTAATCAAAGTTTGATCTTGTTTTGTTTACCATGCCGTTTGGAGGTTTTTATCACACGGTTGAATATCTCTTTCTAAAAATTCTGATATGATTGTCGATGAAGTCTTTGTCTTGACCATAATAATCTTTGACTTGAAGAAGGGGATATTCAGCCGTGTGATAGAAACCTCCAAACAACATGGTAAACAAAACATGATCAAACTTTGATTAAGAAATCAAAGTGTCGGGCTCTGATACCAAATGATAAAACGGAAACTATAAAATAGAACTAGAAATCTGTTCATTCTTAGAATATCTGGAGAACTAGGGTTTGAGAATTCTCCTCTCAAAACCTTAACAAAAGCTTTTAAGGTTCGTGAGTGCTCCTCAGAGCGTTTTAACAAAAACTCTTTAAAGTCTTTTTATTAATCAATATCAAAACTGAATACAACTCTACGTCTAAACAACTTATTTATAATAAAACTCAAAACCCTAAAACAATAAAATGAAATTATCTAAATAATTAAATAAATATTAAAATAAAGAATTAAAATATTTGGAAGATATCCAAATATCACGCTGCATCATTCTGCCATTAAAAATATCTTCTTGCAATTTGCAAAATTAAAACTCTGTTCTTGTCCAACCTACAAAGGTAAAGAGTTTTACAAAATGATTTAAAAAATCCTTTATCTTCATAATTGTGTTAGTTACTTAGTTGTTAAGAAGTGAAAACATGTAAAATGTAAGAAACGGAGTTTCTTTAAACGGTCGAGTGTTGATGGTATGGGACCGGTTAAATTGTTCGAGTAAGATCCAAGCTCACCAGTTCTTTCAAATTTTCAAGCTCCTCTGGGATTGGTTCGGTAATGTTATTGCTATAGAATTCCTAAGTAATGCAAGTTTTGAAGCTCACCAAGCTCTTTTACGAGCTGGCCCGATAAATTCAGATTCCCAAGGTCAATACGTGTAACCTTGTTACCATTGTTGCAGGTAACATGAGACCATGTACATCGAGCATCCAGCCAACTTCGAAACACTTGGTTTACTGGGTCGGTTAAACTCTTTCTCAGTGCAAATAAAGCATAAAATTATGTGTTGCCTGCTACCAAATCGAAAAACAGATTCAGCCAAAAGAAACCATAAAATTATTCCTCGTTCCATTTTTATCCAACTTTCACGATTTTGAAAAACGAATCCCAAATTCTTTTCAGAAAATAATAATACCTCTAATCGTCGATTAAACCACGCAAGGAAACCCAAAAAAAAAAGAAATCCGAAAACAAACAAAAATTAAGATAAAAGTGATGAGTGGATTTTTGAGAATCCAAGGGTCATCAATTCCCCAATACCACTGTAGTATTTGAGGTATCGAACCAAGGGAGGCTAAAGAACAACACACTAGGAATACAAGAGATTGCTTAATCTAAGCTAATAGGGGGGTTTTTTATTATAATCTAGACTAAATGAAACTTTAAACAAGACAAATGATTAACTAATTAAACTTGACAATGACTAAAGAAGGGTTCTTAGATGGGTTATTGGTGAATTGGGTTCACTAAACAGGGTTTAGGATGTCTAACTACACTAATTAGCTATTCCCTAGGTTAATGATCCATTCAGTTGACTAATTCATTCTTATGCAACTAATCACTTCACTAATTACCATCATTAGCAAACTCTCATTCCTAATGATGATAACTAATGAGCTTAAGTTCAAATCACTAGATCAACCAAATTAAGACCTTAGACAACCAATCTCTTGAGCTAAGCATCATAATCTCAACTCTAAGTTCTCTTGGACATTTCATCAAACACTTGGTGTCCATAAAATGGCCTATATCATCTACTTCATTTTCATGCAAGAAGAAGGATTAATAACTCTTAGAGGAGGAAGGAATGTTGGATTTAAACCCTATACTAACCTAATCCATGCTTAGATCACCCTCATCTAACTCATCTTCAAACCCAAAAATGACTACTCACTACCCATAATGATCCCCTCAAAACAAAGATTGATTAGAAGAGAAATCATGTTTGGGAAATTAAAGAGAAGAAGAAATCTAAGATTAAAATTGCAAAATAGATTGAAAATCAAGTTGAAACAACGTTTGAAACCTAAAACAAGAGATAAAAACTCGAAGAAGATGCTTCTCCCCATGTATAAAGAGTAAAAAGGGTTTTAAGTGTTTTTGGGGCGAACCAGGTCGACCCGGGACAAACCGGATTTCGACCCGTAAGATTTCTGTCCGTCAGGGATCGCAGTGGTCACCTTCTAACCGCTGCAGGACCGCTGCATGTTGTTCAAGGTCTTGCTCAGAAGTTCGCAGCGGGCACCTTATGGCCGCTGCAAGACCGCTGTGGGAAAAACGTGATATCTTCCAATATACAAGTGAAAATGACCTGATTCCAGATTCATTAGAAAGCTTACTCCATCCTCTACAACTTTTATGAAGAACTTGGAGGCTGGAAAGGAACGGATAACCCTCGTTTTGCCGGTTCTTTGGATGGTGTTATCTTCTCTCGGCAAGACAGACATACCTTCAGTAAATCGGCCATATCTCTTGAACCACATGTCTGATTGACGTGAATTAAACTTCTATGGCTAGAGGACTCATACAGCTACAACTCTCATGAAGGCCTCCGAGGCTGAATAAGCATGGAAACCCTTCGTCCGATCGGATCTTTGGGAGGCTCTGGATGGACTCTATCTTCTCTTTTGCATCCATGCCTCATTCCTTTGCTCCAGTGTACCTAATAAACATCCAAATGCGCCAAAAGACTCTCCTAGGACCTAATGCAACACCTAGAACCTATATGCAATGAAATCCATGACAAATGTAACAAAACTAGTCTAATATGCGATGTAATCCTACTCTAATGCAAGTCTAAATTATGCATATTATGAATATATCAAAAAGCTCTTAATGCGATTCATCGTTGACTTGATTTGAAGAGAAACCCAAATCTATTATCTTGGATATCAAAACCAAAAAGCTCAGCCATGATTTCCGATTGAAAGTCCGAGATCGCTGACCGTTGACTCCTACTCTCCGATAGAAACTTGAGGATGAAGCTAGAGAAAACGAAAGAGGAAGATATGTGGGAACAGTTTGTTATAAAAGAAAGATACATGGGAACAGAGGAATGAATCTTTATATAATCAATCTCTATATTGCGTTCTCCAATGTTTATGTCATCTCCCTCACTTGCTCGAATCTCTTAACCACCGTTGTGTGAATGCTGATGGTTACAAAATTCCTATGTGTAAGGGAAACTTTTGATCGATCTCCGAGAGAAGTTGCTCTCCAGTTCATCTCCTATAGTACCTTATGGTCAGAGACGGCACTAGCATAATGGAGACTATAGGTGGAAAACAAATAAAGGTACTCTACTTTACATTGTAAAGAAATTGTAAAAAAAATTATTATTCAAATGATTTTGAATATCCAAAAATAACTTGAAAAATGACTTCTCTAAAACAAATCCAAATAATATCTGAAATTGATAGTTAAGCTAATTAATTTTTTGGATTATTCGTAAAAAATCTAAAAATAATTTGGAATTACAAAATCCAAAAAAAATGGGGACTTGAAAATACAAAATCAAATCACTATTCTTGCATTTTTGGTACAAATTTATTCATCAATCATTGATAATCGAATTTTTTTTAATCATATCCCTTTCAATATATATTTATTTCTTTTTATAGTGTCCACAACATAAGAAAATATATAAAAATCATTAAAAATAGTTTTGTTTTTACAATTAATAATAGTTTAGTTTAGTGTAGTTTAATTAATATGTTATAGTTATTGTAATATTTGAGATCGAAAAAGTCAAATTAAATACAATAAGTAAAAATAGTGAAATATATGCATAATATAAGAAAATATATGTAAATATAAGCAAAAGTAGAAATTGTAGGTTTTCAAAAATTGACACATTAGTTGGAAACTAAATTAATCATTGTTAATTATCAATTCCATCAATTGAGGTGGTATTTGAAATCACTGATTTTTAACTATCGTTTGTCCTTCGAATAATCTCAAACCAATTTTGACATATTTTATTAATGAAATCCTATTTTTCAATAAGGCATGATTTGAAGAAATTTGTAAAAATCATTAAACCAATAACCTTAGGTTTGAAATAATTTTTACAAATGTTAAATCTAATAAGCTGATATTTGGAAAAAAAAAAAAATTGAAATCCTCTCAAATCCATGATCGAATATTGGAACAAAATTTGAAATTATTTTGAGAAATCATAACCACAAAGATTTTAAAAGAATATTACCAAATCATCAATAGATGTGATATTTGAAATCACTGATTTTTAACCATCAACTGTCCCTCAAATAATCTCAAATCAATTCTCATATAATTTATTAATGAAATCCTAGTTTTCTAAGAGTTTTATCGAGACGAGAGATAGAAAAACTGAGTGAAATAACAAATAAAAATAATTAGTTAAATAATCAGAGATTATGCGGGGATTAATCGGGACCTAGTTTTTAATAAAAATTATGTAAATATAGTATAAATACTAAATATCCGTTAACAAAAAATAAAAGAAATGTAGACTAGTGGTGCGGAACTTCGGTTTGGTTTATATGTACGTCGAGTGCCTCGCCGGCGATTAAGCGGGTCTCGGCGGCGCGTTTTCGAACACAGGGTATGACCACTAAATAATTTTGTCTTCCTCAATTCACTTATAGTTCTAATTTTTTTGTTTTGTTTTATATTCATCAAAACCACTTTTTATTTGATATATATAAATTTTTTTTACAAAATTGAAATCTAATAAAAACTAGGGTCCTAGGCGAATATTTCATTTGGTTTTGTTCTGTTCTGTCCCTGCTTATGGTATTCTCAGATAATGTGTTTATGAATATGGCTTACACAGATTTCAACAAACACCAAGATGGCGCAGAGTTCTTGCAATCGATTTTACAGAACCTAAAGAGTTGCTACGAAGTTGAAAAGATCTCTCCTACGTTTGAGTTCAAGTCAGAGAGTCGCTTACACTGCTGTAGCTGTCATTCACAGATTCTTCAGATTGATATTAATAAGGAGGTGAAGCTAGAGAAAGCTATTAGCTCTTACTTTCAAGTTGAAAAGCTACAAAATTCATTATGTGAGAATTGTAATGAGGCTGCTGCAAGGGAAAAGAAGTATAAGCTCGAAATTGTCCCTCATCTTGCTGTTTTTCAGCTGAAGAGATTCATATCAGTAAAGGATGATTTGGAGAAAATCTCGAAGGATGTAAAAGTTCCAATTTACGTAAACTTTGGAGGGTTCCTCTATAGGCTCGATGGATTTGTCAAGGACACTAGTACGCTCGATAGAGGACATTACATGTCTTACCTAAGGAGGACAGCAGACGTGTTAGATCTGTTTGATGATCATACAGTTAGGCAACTAGATGAATCAGATTTGCTGAAATACCTATTGTTCTACACCATGCAGATGAAGCACAAGATATATAGTCTCTTTGATGAACCACACTTTTTGCTGAGGAAAGGTGATGAGAAAGGTAAATCAGAGGAAAAAAATTCTGAAAGGCCGTTTAGTTTCTATGATGATGATACACCCGTTTTCATGGGGAGGAAATCACTTGAAGGGAAATCAACATAGAAAGGGAACTCATCCTTTTAACCACCAAAAAGAAATTCACTTGAAGAAGATGAGAAAGGAGAATCAGAAATATTTACCTTCAAGGCTCAAGGTTTATCTTCTCAACCACCGAAGAAAACCTATGGTGGACGGAGGAGTCGCATTACTACAAAGCAACTAGCTGAGAAAGGCAAGCAACTTGCTGAGAGCCCTAGGAGGTTAGTGTGCTGAATCTCTCTTCTTTCTTATTTGTTGATTTGCTCTATGTGCTGATCTGTCAAATTGGACTTACAAATCTCTTCCTCCTCCAAGGAGTCACATTACTACAAAGCAACTTGCTGAGAAAAGCAAGCAACTCGCTGAGAGCCCTAGGAGGTTAGTGTGCTGAATCTCTCTTCTTTCTTATTGGTTGATTCTGTCAAATTGGACTTACAGATCTCTTTCTCCTCCAACGAGCCGCATTACTATAAAGCAACTAGCTGAGAGAAGCCCGCTTACTACAAAGCAGTTTGCGACTGATTGTCTCCGCAAGATAGCTCGGCAAAACCCTGAGCTGAAGAAAGTCAGCGGTTGATGGCCGTGGTAAGAAAAAGTGAAGACGATGAATGGAAAAAAACGCATAAAATGAAGAGAGAGGAGACGAAAAAGATAAAGGAAGAGGAGATCAAAAAGAAAGAAGAGAGGAAAAAAGAGGAGAAGAAAAAGAAGGGAGAGAAGAAACAAAACATGAAGGGCACGCAGAACAATAAGAAGTTTAAGCCGTTTGGTAAGTTTGTAACAGGTCGTAAGTAATGACAGGTAATAAGTAAATAAGCATGGCAGAAGCTTCTGCACGAATAAGTAAGTAATGTTTGGTTAAACATGATACTCGACGCTGTTTGTTTGGTTTTCTATATGAGTAATGTTTGGCTAGTAATGTTTATTTTGTAGTAAGGAACCAATGATTTTCACATAAAACTCTGGTTATTTGATGAAACAAGTTACATGATTGATAAAGACACTGAATAGAAGAAAAAGAAAGAGTTGTTGTATGTCATAGTAAACAGCAGAAGCATCTAAGAAGATCCATGAAGAGCCGTGAAAGTAATCAGCACTACTTTCATGAGCTGCTTTTCTGAAAGCATCGCCAAAGCCTAGGCTTCCTTCCCATAAACTCCAACCACAAGTATCTTCCCTGGTTGTTGAGATACAGCATCCTAGCTCCTTTCTCTCTCAATGCATCCATTAGGAAGTAACAGAATTTTGTCAACTACTTCCCTCCACTGAATCCTCTATTTTCACCCACCTGAATCCTGTTTCCTTTTCTATAAACCTTGATTGCTAGTTGCAGTTTGTTCAAAGACAGAGCATCGTAAGCTTCCACAAACTGTTTTGAGCCACCAAATGATTCAAGATGTCCCGTGATACCATACACAGATGAGACCCTTGAGCTATAACCATGAAGCCGTAAGAAACTCCGGTCATTTAGCCCTTTTTTTTTGCAGAAATTTTCACTTTGTCGCTCATCAATGTACGGAAACTTTTGCTTAAGTTTCTTGATCTCGTTATCACTCCATGTCTTCAATTTAGTCGCAATGTAGCGTTTGTCTTGAATTTGGGCGTTTATCTTGGACTTGTGATTCTTTTTGCGTGATAGGTAACGTACTGTACGGTTATGGATCTTCCGAAAGGCTTGAATGGTACGACTTTGAGGTGAGATCTTGGAGAGTTTTGAAGGGTGTGGAGGAATTTTTTATATCATCGAATGGTGTTAGATTGGTGAATTATGGTGGAAAGATTGCGATTTTATGGGAGAAGGAGACTTATCGTATTGACAATGAAAAGAAGATGATTTGATGTGCTATGATTGCGCTTGAAAAGCAGACATGAGATTTGCGGAAAGGTTGAGTGGTGCAATGTTGTGCATACAGTCTCCAAATCATGCGATTTGAAGAAATGTATTGCTCTTACTTATTGATGAACAAACACATGAGCCATATCTTTGAAACACGATATTAAATAAATAAATATATATATATATATATATATTTTTTTCTATATGATAAAGGGTTTTTTCTACACGGTATTAAGTACTTTCTTTTGACTCATCTGTTTCTTGGAGTATGTATACCAATCTTTCGAAATTCCTAAATACTTAACTGGACTGAGTAATTTTGCAGTCTCGATTAAATGAAACACATACACAGCTCAATCTGAATATTACCTGCGTCTCGAATTCGATTCTTTAAATTAACAACTCTCTCTACAGTTGTAACTATCATTCTATCGAGAACCCAAAACCCTAAAACTCCACTAAATCACCCAAAAAAATTTCCAAACTGTGAGATAATCGTAAAGAAACCGAATCATTTTGAATAGTACCTGTTTGGAATAACCCAATAGCGAAATTTGAAGGATCTGATAACCCGAATACCCGTTTCTTGACCCGACCGCTCCATTTTTTATAAAAAAAATGTTGAAAATAATGAAATTTCGTATCGTTAAATTAGAATCAATGGACCCACTATGCAGAAAATAAACTGAAACAGAAAACAGAGTTACTCTCAAGTCTCAAGTCAAAATTATTTCTTATTTCTTGCGACGCGACGAGAGAAAGAAGCAGAGAGAGTCTCAAAATTATTTCCTTGTGACGCAACGAGAGAAAGAGAAGCAGAGAGAGTCAAAATCATTTTCTTGCGACTCGAAGAGAAAGAAGTAGAAACAGAGTCGAATACGCCGTCTTCTTCTCCGACTCCGATATGGAAACTTTCATCGGTCATTACGTGAGTGTTATCAGAAGCGACGACGGAACAAGAGTCGAAGGGTTTCTCGGAGATGTCAATTTGGAAAACACAAGAATCGTGATAAAAAACGGTAAATCTTTTCTCTTTTCTCTCTTCTCTCTTTCTTGTCTCTGTTTCTTGATAGTCCGTTAGGGTTCTTACAACTTTGATTTCTTCGGCAGCAAGAAACTTTGGTTCTGAAGGTAGAAGAAACAAAAGCCCTCAGATCCCACCTTCGACTTCGATTACTCACCGGATTCGATTAAGCTCCAAGCAAATACAGGTAACTATTTTAGTTTACAAATTCTTACACAATATTTGAATATCATCATCATCATCGAAATATATATTGAATAATCAGAAACTTGAAGTAACAATACTTGACGACGAGGAACGAGATTATCCACCATCGCTTTCTGAACGCGTGAAACGCGATTCTGACAAAAAATTTGTGATTTCAATACGCGATTCTGACAAAAAATTTGTGATTCCAATACCATTTACCTTGCCACCTCAAAGTCTTTTCACAACAACTCCACCGTTTCCAACTTCTCATCAGGTTCACTCTCATTCTCTGTTTCCTTTCGTCTACTATAGAAATTACAAAAGCAAAATTTCTTTACTTATCATCTTTTTGTTCGCAGCCTACGAACAATCCATATGGCCCTATCAGGAGACCTAAAGAAGCATCCAAAGGTTTGAGAATTGGAACTCAGTGGAAGACTTTTTAGTAAAGAGAATGATTTATTTTTTCCGTTACAAAACATTGATAAATCTTTCAGAAATGTGTACATAATCAGTAAGGAAACCTAGAGATACTCTGTTTTGAGACTTTAAGAAGCATCATCATATGTCTTTTGAGGGAGGTAATATACAATCACAAACTGTTTCTCTATTTACATTAGATCCTCTGTTTTAAGTGTATATATAGAAAGCGCCTGCATGATTCATATACTCTGTTCTGGTCCAACCTGCAAAGCTTAAGATTTTTCACTCAATGATTTTGACATTTCTGGTTAATAATTTTGAATGATTTTAGGTTTAACATATGAAAATTATGGATTTAGATGGGTTTCTTAATGATTGATAAGCTATTTGAATGGGGATAACAAAGAAAGATACCTGGAATGTATAACCAATACTGTTTCACTCAATGATCTTGATCTCTTAGAGCATGTACATTGAAGAACTTTCTAATGGGGTTTTTAACTATATTTTAATATTATTAGGGTAAATCATGAATAGTGAAGAGATTGTTAGATTTGTACTCCTCCATTGAAGATCCTAAAATTGGGGATCTTAGAAAATTTAAATTTTTTTTTTATAAATGTTAGAACATTTTATTAATTTCAAAATTATTTTTAAATATACAATAGAAGAATTATAAATCTAGGTCACCAAACTTTTGTCATACATTCTCGATTAAATCAGCTTTCAGTCGATGATGAATCCGTTGATCACGAATTTGATTTCGAACGCCAAGCATACTACCAATATTCGAAGGGATGTCCGTAGAGTATGAGAAATCTACTTGTGAACTTCTAATTGATTCCCCGACTACGAACTCGGACGTATCATACTGAGTGTATCCGTCTCTTTCGTCCTCCACTATCATATTGTGCAGTATGATACAAGTTCTCATAATCTTTCCTATTTTTTCCTTGTCCCAAAGTAGAGCTGGTTTTTTAACAATTGCAAATCTAGCTTGTAATACTCCAAAAGCACGTTCGACATCTTTTCTGGCGGCCTCTTGACGTTGAGCAAATAGCTCTGCTTTAGGACCTTGAGGAAGAGGTATGGATTGTATAAAAGTTGACCATTTCGGATATATACCGTCAGTAAGGTAGTACGCCATATGATAGTTGTGTTCGTTGACCTTGAAATTCACTTTCGGAGCTCGACCTTGTAAAATGTCGTCAAAAACAGGTGAACGATCTAGTACATTGATATCGTTTAGGGTACTTGGAGGTCCGAAAAAGGCATGCCATATCCAAAGATCATGTGATGCTACTGCCTCTAAAACGATTGTTGGCTTCCCTGAACCACGAGTGTACTGCCCTTTCCAAGCCGTCAGACAGTTTTTCCACTCCCAATGCATGCAGTCGATGCTGCCTATCATCCCTGGAAACCCGCGTACCTCTCCAATATCGAGTAAACTTTGGAGATCTTCAGGAGTAGGTCGTCTTAAATACTCATCTCCAAACAGTTGTATTATCCCTTCAGTGAAATTTTCCAGACATAAAATGGCAGTACTTGCACCAAGTCGGAGATATTCGTCAGTTGCATCAGCCGCTTGACCATACGCCAGCATACGTATAGCTGCTGTGCACTTCTGAATTCCAGATAGCCCATATCTTCCGTGACCATTTCTCCTTTGCTGAAAGTATGGAACTTCATTACTTAGGCGATCAACAATTCGTATAAACAATGGTTTGTTCATTCGAAAACGCCGTCTAAACATTTCCGGTGGGTAAGTCGAATGTTCAGTAAAATAGTCGTTCCATAATTGGTTATGTCCTTGTTCCTGATCTCTTTCGATATAAGCTCGTCTCCTCGGCCTATTGGCTTGAACATTAACCATAGACTCAAAGGTATGATCAAATTGCTGGTTGAACATGTCATCAAAAGCTTCTTCGAACATTTCATCTACATCTTGAGATGATGATGACGCCATTTTAACGATAGAGCTTGTAAAGATAATTTGTATGTTAGAAAGATAGAGCTTGTAAAGAGAAAACTTGTAAAGGGAGAACTTGTAAAGAGAGAATTTGTAAAGATAGAACTTGTGAAGGGAGAACTTGTAAAGAGAGATTTTGTAAAGAGAAAACTTGTAAAGAAAGAATTTGTAAAGAGAGAACTTGGATGGATTGATAATGAGTGAAGTTGTTAGATGTTGTAATAAGAAAATGTTAAGAGAGAAGAAGATTATACATTGATGAAAGAAAGGAAATACATATTCAGAGTTTAGAGAAAATTTGAGAATACAGTAAGGAAGTACATGTTCTGAGTTAACAAAGATCTTCGAGTTTTTAAAGACAGCAAGGGTCGGAAGAGTACAAAAAATTACAGAACCCGTGAAGAAGATAAAAGTGTAGATACAAACAAAATTCTACACTTTTATGAAACCCGTGAAACAAACATCTAAACAAAATAACATCCCGTGACTCATGCTGCTTCTCCTTTTCCTGCAACAACAAACAAAACAAAGAGACAAAAGAAGACAAGTCATTACGTAATCAGACTATAGCTACATCATTGAATTTAAAACTAATCAATATGCATACACTAGCAGTAAAGCTATTTAACCTACGTTTAAAGCATTTCACTAATTAGTTTGTTTTTCAAGGACACTTCTAACTCAGAAAGTGTCTCTGAGTTAGCAAGGAGCCATTCAAGCAGATTCTGCTTCGAAATGTTCTCCTTCACCAATAGCATACTCTGCAGTTTCTCCATCGCCACCTCATTACCATTCTTCTTACGCTTGGCTGCCTTGCAAGCCTTCACACCAGGAGGCCTCGCCTCAGGATCGACTTCCTCCACTTCCGGCTCTGGTTCGTCTCTCCTTAGCACCATCTTTGGTTATGTATGTTGAGCTCCATTTTTGATCAAATCGCAGTTCCCTCCAGGCATGTACGAGTAGGAACTTCTTGTGGTAGTCATTCAAGAATATTTCATGGGCAGATTTCATGACATCTTTGTCATTCTGCCCACTAGACTGCTGCTTCAAAGCAGCCTCATAACACCCCACGAACTTGCAAACCTGGTCGTTCAGTTTACCCCATCTCTGCTTGCAATGGTTTGACTCTCGACGGTCTTGCAAAGGACTTGCGTTGAAGTATTCTTCAATCCTCTTCCAAAACGCACCTGCTTTCTGTTCATTTGCCACAATGGGATCTTTGCTTGTGTTCAACCAAGCACTGATCAAAACCACGTCTTCCTGAGGTGACCACTTTCGCCTTTCTGCCTTCTGAGCTTCTTCAGAACTCTGCCTAGTAAACCGAAGGACCTCAGAAGAGTCTAGGTCAACTGTGTTATTGCCCTGACTTGCTAAAAGGTTTAGAAAGCCAGGAGAGTCTAAGGAAAAGGGTTCCATTTTGGCTTTGGTTCGTGTTTTTATGGGTTCCTATGTTGGTTAAGATTATGATTTATCAGAAACTGTAAACTAGATTTAGAGTTTTATAACTATAAATTTATTATACTCTATCTACCAAGCATTCATAACTACTGGTGACAGTGATATGCAACCATATTCTTAAAACTATTTCAGTCTTAATTATGCGCGTCTATCTCAAATCATATCACACATAAATTACGAGTTATTTATGTGCAACCAACCAGAAGTTAATGGTTTTCATTTATTTAGTTTTGATTTTTAAATGTTGGTTAACAAGTTGACTTACAAATCTTGAAATTGTAAATAGAAAAAGAAATAAAGTTTCGAGATTACCTTCACCTCTCAGTCAAACAACATCTTCTCCAAGTCAGCCACCTTGCTATTCAGGGTTTCCACCTGCTCCTGGACATGGTTAAACATACGAAAGTGTTAGTCACAGGATCATTACCTAATATTAAGAACACTTAACCAACTAATATAACTAACTGATTCAGGGGCAAAAGTTCACTCACCTTCAGTGTCTCATGCTCTTTGTTGAGGTACTGCACCCCCCAGATTAGCTGCTCAACGATATCCATCCGCGCATTGAGCTTGTTTATCTCTTCCTCTATACCGTGAACCCATGGCTGACGGTAATGCAAGCCATCATCCTATCACAGAACAAAAAGACATGTTAGAACATGGACATAACCAAAAATTAAAACCTTATTGTTAAGGTGCCACCTTGTAGTTGAGGCAGGTGAAGTAGCGCCTCCCAGGAAGAGTGTCGCAGGAAGCATTGGGCGGGACCTCGTCGATGATTCTTGCACCACAGGCACATGAAGTCGGGATTCCATAAAGGCCAACGTTGGCGTCCACAAGTACGAACCTTTTTTCTTATGGCTTCTTCTCCTCTCTTCTCTTTCCTGCGGCGTCCATGTCTTAGTGTGTTGATTCCTCGCCTGAAAAAGGAAAAGAAGACTGATCAGTGAAGGAGTGAGCGTAGTTGATTTCAAACACCCTAATAGATTCGACAATCTTATACAGGACGAGTTTATCCCCCCTAAAAAGAAAACCGAAACCCCTAAAACGAAAACCCTTACTTCATCGAACCCTAACTCGGAATCCCCAAATCGATTTCGAACCCTAATTCGCAATACGGAATCGATTTGAGTCAAGGAAATGGTTTTCGAAACCTTACTCGACCACATATTTCGATTTCCAACTCTTACTCGAAAAACCGACAACGATTTCAACAAAAAAATCGACTACGAAAAATGAGAGAAACCGATGAAATCTCTCTCGAACCAAAAATCGATTCTACGGACGATTACTCTACTCGATTCTTACCTTAGATTCGTGCCGGAGATATCATATGGTGGATTTCGATGGTAGAAGATCTTGCTCTCGCCATCGCACTGCAAATCGCCCTCTCTCTTTCGAAACCCTAATTTTCGTTCCAAATGACGGAAATCACAAAATAATCTGCGAAATTGTCAAAACCTTTTGGATGACCCAGAAGGTTTCGAAACCCAATACTCAGTCTCCACGTGACAAGAAACCGTCTCCTACGGGTTCTGAAGTAAGAGATGGTTTTTCCGAATTGGACTGGATTAAATATTTTTTTAATCATCCGGCCCTAAGATCCCCAACCTAAGAACCCATCTAAAATCTTAGATGGACATGGTCTTATCTTCCATTTATTACTTAGCCGTTAAGAAGTGAAAACTGGCAAAAAAAAAAATACAAACGGGCTTTATATGGGCTCAAACAAATACAAACGGGCTTTATATGGGCTCTGAACCTTCGATACACTCTCGGGATTCAGTATATCCTTTCTATCGTCAAAACTTTTTTCATCTATCGTCCGAAAGAAAACGTTATCAATATTTCTCGAAATTTGATAAAAATTGATTTTCAAAAAAATCGACACCAAAATTTTCTTGAACTTCATCTCCTTCACGCACACTCGCTTCTTTCATCCACATCGGAGCTTGCGAAACATTTTCTTACGGTGAAAATCGATTGATTGGGTCAGATGGAGAAATCGGATTATGAAATGGAATCGGATCTGAAGATATCATTGAAAATCCCTCTTCGTTCGTTCTCATCTCACTGCTTCTCCCAGACAGGTATTATTCCAAAATTTTCTTCAAACTTCATCTCCTTCACGCACACTCACTTGTTTGATCCTCATCGTCCCTTCCGAAACATTTTCTTATAAATAAAATTGATTGATTGGGTCAGATGGAGAAGTCGGATAATGAAACGGGTATTCCGGGTTCTAAACAATCGGATCTGAAGAAATCATTCAAATTCGCTCTTCGTTCACTCCTTACTGATTCTTCCAACGGGTAATTTACTTCAAATGAATTGAGTTACTTAAAATTCCCTTATTTTGGGTTTGTTTTAACTGAGGCGAAATTGTTGTAATTTTGGGTTTAGGGTTCTCGAATGATCTGTAATTGTAGCTTGAGTTACAACGGCAGAGAAGAAAAGGTTTTGATTAGAATCCAATTTGGGTAATGTTCAGAGAGTTAGCTGATTTTGTTGTGTGTAGTCGAAATTACCCAGTCCAGTGAACTTCTAGGGTTTAAAGGCTTTTGAAAGTTGGAACTTGAGCTATAGCTATAGTAATAAGCCTGATGGATGAAATGTATATATGTAGTAATAAACCTCTGTTTTTTGTGCTTGAATATTTGATTCTGGATCTTCTGTTTGATGATTACCCTAAAAGCTAGTTTGAGGAATGTCTTCTTGTCAAACCAAAGATGAGACTTTAAAACAAGTGCTTAAGAGTTTTTCATGTTTCTAATGTTCTGTGTATGAAGTAAAAGCTAAGCTTTTCATGTTGCTTAAGAATTAACCCTCTATGTGACCATCAAGGGACGGTTACTCAAAATTCAGAGCTAAGCTTTATCAGTTACATATCCAGGTATCTTTGTTTCATTTTCCCTTTCCAATAGCTTTATCAGTTACATAGGCACACATAGGAAAAAAAGACCATTGACATCTTTTGTTTGATGCTTCATAAACAAAACTCTTTAGTAACCTATAATGTTATAGTTAATCAGAAACGAGAATACTTGCTTTAGTAACCTAAAACCTAGTTTGAGAAATGTCTAAAGTAGTGTCTTCTTGTTAAACCAAATATGAGACTTTAAACAAGTGCTCAAGAGGGTTTCATGTTTATTCCTAATCAGAAGCTAACTCTTTCCTTGAACCTTGTTGCAGGCTTTGTCACCGGTGCGATGGGAGATATGTGTTCTGCTCAACGGAGGAAATCCGGTAGAATCTTCTGCACCTAGTAGAGGCTGCTGAAGAAAGATGACCTCAAAATCCTGCAAAAAAGTGTGTAATGTTTTTGTAATTTACTGTTATTGCAAATGTAAAACATTGTTATCACAGTTTTTACCTTTAAGTCTCTGAATTCAAACACAATCGGATCAATAACCTTCTCGCAACCTCTTATTTTTGACTTTCTTTTCTTCTTCCTCTCTTCAGTTCCATAGCAGTAAGCTTAAAAAGTAGATATATAATCATCAAATGCAGCAATTTCTTGGCATACAAGAAACAAGATATCAATGTTCGTATAACTATAACTCACCATTCTGGATAATAAATGCAGAGTCATCGAGGTTGAAATGGCTCATAACGCCTTCAACTCTCACATCCTCTTTCGTTAGCACACTCACAAAATTGCCATTCAAATCACTAAGTTGCTTTGGAAGAGAGATAACTTTCAGATCCTGGAAAAAGATAGAAACTTTCAGATAGCAGCAACTAATCAGTAGGATGTTGAATTATCAACTTAAACTTAAAACCCTAACCTTAATTTCGTTTCCGGTAAAGATCTTGTGATCGTGAACTTCATCAATTTTTCCCGAACAGATTGCTGAACATGATTTAACACAAAACAAAACAAGAGAAAAACATGTTTATCAACGAGATTCGACGGCGTCTTCATCGCTAAACGTCTGGGCAAGAAACAAAGCCAAGAACACATCTCCATTTATTGGAAAAAACACATGTTTATCTATGAAATTCGACGGCTTCTTCATCGCTAAACATCTGGGCAAGAAAAATCGGCAAGAAAAGCCAAGAACACATCTCCGTTTATTGAAAAAACACATGTTTATCTATGTAATTCGACGGCTTTTTTATCGCTTCATTTCTGGGCAAGAAAAATTCTCAAGAAACTTAGATTTTAGAGAGAGTTACGAACGATTGGTACCTTTCTTTAAACAGAGCATAGAATCTTCGATGTTGATGTAGTGGATGATCCCATCGTAAATTATTTCTTCCTTCGTAACTAATCTCACTACACTTCCGATTGACATTTGTTTCTCTCTCTGTTTTTTTAGTCTCTCTGCGCTTAACTCTGTTTCTGGGAGAGAAAACAAAAAAGTTATAAATGGAACGAACGTAATTTTAAAATGAACGCCTTCTTAAAACTCTACGCCGCCTTGAATTAAACGACATTCTTAATAATATAATTTACTTTAATTAATTATTTAGAAAAAAAAAACAAATTTGTTCACGTTTAATTAATTAAAAATACGATATACCATTTGTTCTTCCGTCACGTTCTACCAATCATAACATTCATCATTTGTTTAAGTTTTCGGTTTTCCCAAAAATAATTCCGCTATTTACAACTAACGTATTAAAATATAATTAGAAAAAATGAAACATGGTTAATCTACTCAGAATAACTTTTTCTATGTTTTGTAATTATTCTACGAAAATTTAAATAATGATTGTTATACTACTTATTCATGTTTTCATGTTTTGAAATCGTGATTCCGTTACTTTTTACCATTTATCTGTTTCTTTTCACCTTTTGATAATGTTTTTTCGCTATTATTTATCATTTATAATATTTATCACTCTTTTATGTTTTTTGTTTCCAAAAAATGATTCCGCTACTTACAACTATCGTAAAATATATAATTATGAAAAATAAAACATGATTAATATACTCAAACTAGTTTTCTTTTTAATTTAGAATGATATATTATATGTTTGACTAGATAAGGATCCGCGTATACGCGTGTTATAGGAACTGTTTTATAAACCCGTAGAAAAAAACAAAAAGCAAAGATGAAACAAAATTAAACAGCTTAAAATTTGTTTATATTTTTATTATTTTTCAATTAAATTTGGTCATATTTGTCTGCATATTTAAGTATAAGTGGTTCATAAAAAATATTTAAGATCCATATAAAAAGTTTAAAGCCAAAAAAATAGATCACATGTGTAAGAAAATAAAATAGGGGT
This sequence comes from Euclidium syriacum, assembly GCA_900116095.1. Taxonomy (NCBI): domain Eukaryota; kingdom Viridiplantae; phylum Streptophyta; class Magnoliopsida; order Brassicales; family Brassicaceae; genus Euclidium; species Euclidium syriacum. The sequence goes on from FPAK01000009.1 coordinate 2,270,356, forward strand.
TGAAAAAACCAATGTAAAACAACCGAAAGAGAATGTTAAACAATTTTTTATTTCTTGTAAATCTCATATTTATTATTAACTTTCAAACTAAAATATATCACATGTTTCTATATATTTAATTTTCATATTCCTATTTGAATTAAGTTTACTATTTATTATTTAATCTCATTTACCTAGTTTTAAATCTTGGCGAATAATGGTTTATTCCTTTTTGAATTAGATTTACTTTTAATTTTCACATGTGATTCTCATATTCATGATCTAAATCCACAAATTATCTAAATTACTTTATATCACTAGAGACATCAAATTATTTGTGAGACATTGGAAATATAAGAAATTAAGTGATAAAATATTTACAATTCGTTTAGTAATAAAAATAGTTATATTACTTATAAGACATCAGATGAGATAAAATTTTAAATATCATTAATTGATTATTTAAAAATAATAGGAAGAAAATCAAAGATTATAAGTTTATTTGATAGAAATTTGAGAGAGATGTGAGTTTTTTATATAGAACTGAGAAAACTTTTTCTTTTAAATACTAGGTTTCTCATCATTTGTTTACGTTTTCGGTTTTCCGAAAAATAATTCCGCTATTTACAATTAACGTGTTAAAATATAGTTAAAAAAATGAAACATGAATAATCTACTCAGACTAGCTTTTTCTATGTTTTGTAATTATTCTACGAAAATTTAGATGATAAATGGTATACTACTTATTCATGTTTTCATGATTTGGAATCGTGATTCCGCTATTTTTTACCATCCCCAACATTCATCTGGTTTCTTTTCACCTTTCGAAAACGTGTTTTTGATATTATTTACCATTCATAACATTTATCACTCTTTTACGTTTTTGGTTTTCCAAGTGATTCCGCTACTTACAACTATCATATAAAAATATATAAATATAAAAAATAAAATGTTTTAATCTACTCAAACTAGGTTTTTTTTGTTAGTTTAGATGATGAATGGTATACTATATGTTTGATTTTATGTTTTGGAAGTGATTTCCACTATTTTGTTATACGGGAGGCCCGGTCTAACAAAAATATATACAAAATTGAAGATAAATGGCTGATTGAAATAGTAGTGGTCAAACCGGTTTACCTGGGTTCGATTTGATACACATATTTTACGTACTAGAAGAGACTTGTCGAAGTATAGTAGTAAACTAACTTCTACACGTATTAGGATTACTGTTTATACAGGATATAGGAAATACTCAGGCTGTGTATATATATATAATAAGATTTCTTTGATGCTCAACCAAGAAAACAATAGGCAAAGCTGTTTGTTTTATCAAAACCCTAATCGTGTATTTAGCTACAAGTCTAATATGGTACCATCGAAGGAGACGAACCCATCTCCGTCGTTGCTTTCGTCATTGCCGAAGCACGTCATCTTGAGTATCCTGGCGCGCATCTCCACGTCGTATAACCTAACGCTATCTCTTGTCTCCAAGAGCTTCCGCTCGCTCATCTTCTCTGAGGAGCTCGACGTGGTGCGATCCCACCTTGGAACTAGAGAAGAATGTGTTTATGTCTGCCTACAATCGCGTACCCATCTTTGTGATCGTAGATGGTTCAGTCTCTGGATAAAACCTGCTGATCATCAAACCCTAATAACCGATTGCACGATTGAATACAAGTGTACAGAGAATTGGTTGCTACCAATGCCCTCTTCCTATTCTCCTCGCTTACCAATATTCCACGAAACTGTTGGCTCGGAAACCTACGAAATCGGCGGACAAAACACGCCCTGCCCCTCCACCGACGTGTGGGTATGTAATAATCTGACTGGAAAACGGCGCAAAACCCCTAGCATGACGGTGGCTCGTAGGAATCCCCTTACATGCTCCCTCGATGGGAAATTATATGTAATGGGAGGGTGTGAAGAAGATGAATGTACGCCTTGGGCTGAGGTTTTCGACCCAAGGACTCAAACTTGGAAACCTTTACCCGATCCTGGCGCTGACCTCCGATTCTCTTTCATTAAGAAGCTCGAAGCGCATCGAGGAAAAATTTATGTGAAGAGCAACAAAAAGAACTTTGTTTACCTTACAAAAGAATGTAGGTGGGAAGTTGTTGAGGCAAATTTTGGGGAGAGTGTGTGTGAGATAGAGAATGTATGGTATTGTTATGATGCTAAAGAATGCTTGTGGTATGACACAAAGTGTCAAGAGTGGAGATTGGTCAAAGGATTGAGTGGACTTGATCAGCATTGGAAAGTTCATACCGAAATATGTAATTATGGTGGAAAACTCGTAATCGTTTGGGCCGGTCCTGCGAGGTATCCTCATATTAACATACCTGAAGTTTGGTGTGCTGTGATTTCGCTTGAAAACCGACAAGATGGTGAAGTTTGGGGTCATATTGAATGGGTTGATGTTGTGCTTAGAGTCCCTAGGTTGTACTCACTCTTGCGTAGTGTCCACTCATCGTAATGATCGATAATACGGTTTTGCTTTGACCTTTTTTCACCTTCCTTTTGTGGTGAACAATTGAGGATACATAGGAGTTCTAGTTAATATAAGATAGATAATATCATTTTTCTTCTTCTTTTTTTATCACCGCTCTCTCTCTGTTTATTTCAATTTCTTTGTTTTATCTTAAGCGCTCGTATTAGCCCTTTTGTGTCTTGGCGTTGATCTAGACTCGTGCAAGCTTTATTGCGTTTCGTGAGTTATACTCGCAAGCTCACGTTACATTCAGACAAACTTGAAGACTTCTAAGAACATCTCAATCAAAGAACTCCAAGAAAAAACAATTTAATTTTTTTTATTTTTTAAGTCGAAAAAAAAAAAAAAATCGACCAATCGCGTACCGCCACGTACCCGTGAACAATGAAAGAACTATCTCTTAAATAAGAGACTTTCAGAAATGGTTCTTAACTGTGCTGTGGGGTCCGCTTATTATTTAATTTTTTGTTTTTTTAAAAACTCCATCAAAAACCCTTGATAGAGATGTTCTAAGACTCTGATTTAGCCTGAAGCTATACAAAACTACTCATACACAACAAATTTACTAAAACAAAATCAAAACGACACCGTTGTAGAGACAATGTAGTAGGCAAAATGATAACAAAGCCCAACCTGGTAAGAAGCACAACCTAGCCCAAGAAGCCCATTGAAATCTCATAACGGTATGATCCTTATGTTGTACGTTGTTTGCGAATTGGTTCCAGTGGCATAGGCTAGTGTCTTCGATTTGAGTATGTTAAAGTGCTTTTTACTCACTGTTAATTGCGGTTTCAATATTTCTTCTGATATAATCGATGATTGTAAGCCGTTCTTCGATGCTTAAGTAGTGCATGATCCCTTCATAAGCCATTTTTTCCTTCGTAAACCATACTTCCAATGAAGCTGTAAAAGTTTTTCTCCTTTTTCGCTTTGTTTTTTTTTTCTTTCTCTCCGTGCTTAACTCTGTTTCATCGAGAGAAAACAAAAAAATTTATGTATAGAACGAACTGAAATTTGATTTAAAAATGAACATCGTTAAAACTCTATGCCGGCTTATTCAAATCTGAATTGAACGAGATTCTTAATAATTTAATTTATTTTAATTAATTCTTTAGAAAAATACATTAAAGAAACAACGAAGGTATACTACTTGTTCACATATGATTCCATCATTTTTTACCATTCATCATCATTTTATGTTTTCGGTTTTCCGAAAAGTATTCCCGCTATGTAAAACTAGAGTACTAAAATATAATTAGGAAAAATAAAACGTGATTAATCTATTCAAACTGATTTTTTTTCTAAGTTTTGTAATTATTCTAAGAAAATTTAGATGTTGAATGGTATATTACTTATTCATGTTTTCATGTTTTAGAATCGTGATTCTGTTACTTTTTACCATTCACAACATTCATTTAGTTTTTCACGTTTTGAAAATATGATTCCACTATTATTTATCATTCATAACATTTCATCAATGTTTTACGTTTTCGGTTTTCCGGAAAATGATTCTGATTTCAAAATTTCTTTGTTTTATCTTAACCACTTGTTTTAACCCTTTTGTGTCTTGGTGTTTAACCTTTTGCTTTATTGCGTTTCATGGGTTACTCACAAACTCATTACTTTTACTAAGGTAAGTGAAAAGACACCGATTCAGAGAATCTTGAAGACTTCGAAGACTCTAAATTCAGCCTGATGTTAAATACCATATTTTATGTCATTTATTAAAAAGTGATTCGAAATAGTATGACTTAATTTTAATTTTATGATACTATATAAATGATATACCATAACCTTTTTTTTGTAGTGAACGTCCACAACAAATTTACTAAACCAAAACGATATAGTTGCAAAGACATTTGTAGTAGGCAAAATGATAATAAAGCCCAACCTGGTAGAAAGCACAGCACAGCCCAAGAAGTCTATCAAAATCTCACAACGGTCATTATCTTCAAACACTAAGGAAGATGACAAAAGCATAGAAGTGGTGAAGCTTACCTGTACCAGTCACCACCTCAAGATCTCCAACAGATTTGATGTTCTCAAAGACTGTAAAGATGAGCCGTGTAAAGCTTATCTAAAAATCTAAATGGCTATACACTAGAAAGCTGTGTAATCGAATAACGTAATGAGAAATGATTTAAAGTTTGAATCTTTAAGCTTTTTATTCTACCTTTATGATCGCATTCACTTGGTTATTAGAGCCATGGATAATGCTATCGAGCCTTATAATACTTCTACTTCAAACATTATAAACTTTGTAACCATAAAAACTCACATAAAAGAACTATTTTTTACAAAAATCTCAGATTGAAGCTTTATTGCCAGGGACAGCTTGGGTTTGTCACTGGATCCTTACCACCCGCTGAAGCAGTCATCAACCTAGACTATGCTTCCTAGGTTAGATCAAACGAAGTAATAAAAGTTTGGCTCCTTAGTTCACTTTCGGAAGAACTTCTATGTGATCTATGTGATATAAGAGGTCTTTCAAACAACAAAAATGAATCCTTAGAGTGTGAGAGAAAGAGTTGTTATGCTGTGTGAGAATATTCCACATCGGAAGTTGGGAAAGGACTTAGACTAATATATAAGGGATATGAGCCAATCCACTTATTACCAATTGGTTTTGAATTGAAAGTGCATGAATCTTAATATGGTATCAGAGTACAAACACACGCTGCCCAACCAGAACCAAAATCAATTCGGCCCATCGGAAGAGACCCGATCGATCGTAACCAAAATCGGTCCGGCACGAATTAATCCGGCCGATCTAACTCGAAATTAAGCCAAAGATGGGATATTGTCGAGATTAATGGCTAGACAGGCCGTTATCTCAATGGGGTGTGTGAGAATATCTCATATCGGAAGTTGAGAAAGGACTTCGACTAATATATAAGGGACATAGGTCAATCAACTTATTGCCAATTGGTTTTGAATTGGAAGACCATGAATTTTAAAATGTTGTAATCTCTTTTTCTTTCTTTTTTAACATGTACTCTTTTCTTGTTTTTGAAAAAAAAATGATAACGAAAATTATGGGGGTAAACTAGTGTGGTTGATCATATTAAACTTTTGACTCTCAAGAATCAAGAATTAACAACGCTTCCATCTAGCGTTGCATTGTGATTTACAGTTCCTATATATTTTCGTAGAAAATGGAACAAAAATATCGTTTATAGATATATTTGTCATGAGTTAAGATGTGGGAAGGGTAACAAAGTGTCTAGGAGCCGCCGAACATCTGGTCGAGGAGTATAATGAGGGCCATGGCGATTGGAGATTGACGAGAAGAGTTGACCACAAGGCGGAACACGTCGTTTCCCACGCCTTCTTTTCTTATCAGCTCACAAACTTTCTTCTGATTACCATCGTACACTGCGCAACATCGCCGTGAGTATGATCCTTGGATGTTGTACGTTGTTTGCGAATTGGTGCCAATGGCATAGGCTAGTGTCTTCGATTTGAGTATGTTAAAGCGCTTTTTCCTCACTGTTAATTGCGGTTTCAACGTTGTCTCTCCCTCGTACACCTCCCAGTAATCTCCAAGAAGGCTCAGTCTCTGTTCAAGATATCAAAAGTAATGATTAGATAAGTAAACTAATTAACAGTCCCGGCTTAAAAGTAGCAAAAAAAGATTTCAGCCCTGATCAATATTTTGTTCAGTTAGGATATGTTGAAAAAGATGATACCTTGCGTCGTACGGTAAGAAGAGGCTTGCCGGTTGCGTCCATGAGAAGGATCTGGCCTCTATGGCCGTGCATATAGTTATCCACTCGGAAAACAAGATCTCCTTTGCAATCGAACACCGTGAAGCCGTTGCAGTTGAACATGAGAGACTTCTTCCAAACCGTTAGCACAGATGCGTCGTTGCTTGTTTCTGATGACGGAGTCTTGGGATGAACCTTTGCCATTTTCTTTATTATGAGTGTTTAAGTTTACCAAACAACAGAGCAAGTCTTATTAGCCTTTTATACAACATCACCAGGCCACCAACAACTCCAAGGGACCCTACCATAATTTAGCTTATCTCTCTTTCGGTTACTATATATATTTCTTTCCCGTCTTCTTTTCTTTATTATTTCCCATGTGCTCATGATTACGACCCGACTCGACCCCACAATGGCATCTATTCTTTCATGTGCTTCCCCATTGGATTATATATGATGACCTGTCTCTTTAGACTTGCTTGGCTCAAGATGACTCATCTTTTTTTTTTGTATCAATATGACTCTTCTCTTTTTATTTTTGTATCAAGATGACTCATTATTCTTTCATTTACAACCACTTGTTCTGATATTTTTTCTTTTAAAATTAATATATGGTCAAGCTATTATCTAATATTGGATTGGCTAAGGTCGGCCATACATACGTATACTATATTAGGATAATAATAACACAAAAGGGTGAAGTTATTTGGCATGATTTTTCTAATCATGGGTGGTTTCATTGTATTGTTACATACTTGTCTTTAATATATGATTAGTATTGGTTCTTATACACCACCTTTTATCAAAACAAAAACAAAAAACTCATCCAACAACAACCATCAAATCATTCAAACTTAAAAAGAGCAATTCAATCTCGCAAGTCACAAGCACATACGATGAATAGTTCTTTGAGACTCCGCAAGGAATCTAAAACAGTGGTGTGAATAGAGTTTGGGAGTACAAGAAGATGCGCACTACTGTGGTTAAGAGACCGACCATATCTGAAGAGCAATAACATGTCTCTACACGGCACATCTTAGAAGCTATTATATAACCATGCTTATTTCAGTGAATGCAACATCAATCTCCACATTTCTGTAAATCCTAATTCAAATTTGTTCATTGGTAATACAATCTTTATAATATTTATACAAATCCAAATTAAAATTCCAACTGGTTTATGTTATGATTTTCGAGAATGATGCACAGTTCCCCGCACGCACGTACAAAAAAGATCTTTCACTATTCCATAAACTCAACTCACTTTTGCAGAAGAATAAGGAAATACAACATTTGTAGTTATTAACAATGGAAAATATACATATTCCTCCTAATACTTACAAACTAGTTGCAACGTTATAAGAACAAAAGGAATCAGAGAGAAAGCTATTATCTTGTACTAAACCAGAATACAACCTTTGCAATTTGATTCGTCCTCTTCAAGTCCAAATCTTTTATTCACGACCCAACTCTTCTAACAGAGAACTCGATCCTTAGACGATCGATTCTACTCAACAAAGACGACTCTTTTGTATCCCAAATTCGTAAGTGTCTTATCTTTCGAATCAAATAATCAAGTCATCCTCAAGAAATTTCTATTTAAATTGAGAAGTATATTTGTTTAGACTAATATGTTAAATCTATAATTGGTTATTACTATTAGGGTATAACTTTGTACATCAACGTAAAGTTATTTCTTTTGTATATTTAAGAGTTGGTTATTACTATTAGGGTATAATTTCCCTAAACCCTAATCTCTATTTTAATTTTTTAAGGATAAGGTTAACCGTTAACGAGAATTTGAGGATAAGGTTAAAGAGATAGATTTACCGTTGGTTGTTAAAAGTATAAGGTTAAGAGGGACATTACCCGAAGCCTAATCTCTATTCTGACATTGAAGCTGAGCTAATAATGCCTCAAAGAATCGTTGAGCTAATGATGCAAAAGGTAACTCCTTGTCCTCTATGCCACATTACGGAGAGATGATCTTGCTTTCTCAAGTTTTTTTTTTTCCACTAATTATATTTTTCTCAAAAACTATGTGGATCTTTGCAGTTAACCATCAACGAAGTTCCAACTGAGATTGAGGAAAAAGATGATAACCTCGAGAGCCATTCATCTGCTATAGATAGTGTACAACGACAAAACCAGCTTACGAAGGTATTAATATCCGATAAGCTATATATTTGGATTTTTTTTTTCTGTATGCTAGAGAACGGAATAATAAAGCAAGCTAGGTTTTGTTTGTTTGATAATGCAGTTAAAAGAGCTGTTGTTACATGTAGTTGCATGTCGATCTCAAGAGTGCCAATATGAAAGGTGTGACTTCATGAAGATTTGCTTGAGACATGTTATAGCATGTAAGGATGGTCCTGGTCCTAGAGGTTGTCTACTTTGTACGAAAATTTGGAGTCTCATCAGATCCCATGCCCTTTCCTGTAGAGATTCCCAATGTACTGTCCTCAAGTGCAGATACTTCAAAGAGATTAGTAGTCGACAGCAACAGCAACGGGAAGCTGAATCATCAAACCAAACATCTATGGAGGTTCGGATTCTGTTGGTTTAGGCAATGTATAGATTATTGATTTATTCCTAACAAGAATTTGTTAAGGTTGGCTTTATTACCTTCTTTTGTCTTTGCCATATTTCTTGGCTTGTATATACCTTTTCTTTAATAAAAGATAGCTTTAAAATAAAATTATGTTAATTTGGTGTTATGTAGTTGAAAACGATCTGTCAGATTCACTAACCGTTTTCAGCCAAAAAAAAAACTCTTTCTTAAAAGCAAGATTCAGTTTACTCAAATCATGAATATAGTTGTTGGATTCACATAAAATAGCTTAATTTCTGGTCCCTTCAAGCTTCTTCATGGCTTATAGAAAACACTCTATCTCATTTTTTGGCAAGTGAATCCAAATGAACATCATAATCAGGCTTCGTCACCGATCTCAGACACCAAATTCAAACAAAATTTCGTCATCGGAGAATCTTCTTGAAATCAGAGAAGCTTGCGATTCCGTTGGGATGATTGAGGAACACAGACTCATCGAAATCAAGGTTTTGAACCAGAGGCAACAGATTCCTCCGTCGCTTTGAGAGATGTGGAAGCAAGATCTGTCCCAGAAACGTAGATATAGATTAAGGCCTAAACTATAAATTATATGGGCTCACTAAAGTAAGCCCATAAAATTAATGGTTGGGCCTGTTAGCCCAAAGATTACAAACCGCCATTGACAAACAAAATGGAAAAACAACACTCTCTGTTTCCTTTTGCTCCTTTCGTATAAATCACAGTTTCTAGAACGAATTTTAAAGCAAAAATTCAAATTCAAAAACAAAAGAGAGAAACGTCGAGCGAAGATAAAAACCCTAAATCACAGCTTCTGAGTCGAATTTCACAACCAAAGAGAAGCATCGACACAGATAGACAGATAGAAATCAAGAAACCCTAATTTCCCCTCTTTTACTTCCCCCAATTCTTCGCGCTAATGGAGACTGATCATCAATTACAATATAATACCTCGTCGCCATGGTCACCATCATCATCTTTACCTCCTTTAAGCTCCTTCATCGGAAGTTTAGTAACTCTGATTTCAAAAATCGATATACGATACGATGGCATTCTCTTCCACATCAATCCCAACGACGCTACATTAGGTTTATGTAACGGTACATGATTCTTCTCTCGAAATCCCAAATTCTTAAAAACCCTAAAAATCGATGAAACTAATTTCTTGTTTTCTTGATTTATTACAGTAATCTGTTATGGTACAGAAGGAAGAAACAATAACATCAACAACGGTTTACAAATTCCTCCGGTTAATCAAGTTTACTCTTCCATTATCTTTACCGGAAATCAAATTAAGGTTTGTTTCTGTGTTTATGTGTATGATTATTTTAATATCAAAGATTTGATTCAATTTTTTATGTGTTCACAGGAGATGATATTGAAACCTTCAACAAATTGTGGTGATTATCATTACAAATTCGGTATTGCTAAAGGAGCTACATCAATAATTAATAAACCTAATTACGCTTCAAAACCGCCGCTTCCTCGAATCTTACCATCATCACAATCGGTTTCTTCTAAGATGATGATGCGTCAAAAGATTCCGATCATCAAACCACAAGATTATAATGCTCTTCCTCGACCGGAATATCCGGATTTAAGTTTTAATGATCATTGGTCTTATCATAATAACCAGTCTATGATGCATTATGGTTTACCACCAAATCAAGATCATCATCAGTATATGAATCCTTATAATGGTTTACCACCAAACACGTCTTATGGATCTAATGAGGTCATGGTTCCTGCAACAACAAACTCACTTCAAAGTGTTTTCACCACTTTTCCTCCTGCTCCTATTTCTCTTCGACAGGTAAAAATCTAATTCTTTCTTGAAATCTTTCTTTATTTGGAAAATTACACTAAAAGAATGTATTCTTTTTTATGTTTTTTAGACTCCAGGTGTGATTGATTTTGGGGAAATGCGTAAAAACTTCGAGGAGTACAAAATGTGGATTCCTACTCCTCCTCCTCCTCCTCCTAAGAAGGAAAAGGTGATTTATTTGTTTCTATAATTGCAGAGAATTATGATATTTTTTTATATTCAAGTGATTTAATGTAATTTCTGTTATTGTTATTTGGTTTTTGGCAGGCTAGGTATAATATTGATGGATCTTATTACATGAAGTCACGATTACCATTCGATGATATCGGGAAACCTTATAATCCATTTGGCCCTATTGCGAGACCACTGTGGAAGCAAGAACCTTTTATTGACTGGAGCTTTGACTTAAAACCACCACTATCGAATTACAGAGGTTGGGTATAATAAAGCTCTTCTCAATATGTATAAAACATTGTAATTTAATCTCCTTGGGATGAATATTATTAAATCAAGTCTTTTTTTTTACCGTCATCAAAATTTGGATTCAAGGTTGAGTTAGTAACTCTGAATATGGTTTGATTTCTCTCTTTACTTTTGAGTATTGGACTTGAATAGGAATGAGTCAACTATGGTTGACTATAGAAATTTGTCTAGCTAGGGTGGGTGAATCTCCCACACGTGTGAAGTCTTTATCAATGTTGTTGTTTTAATCTTGGATTAGTCAAGAGTGAATGTAGACCGTTAATTATTTGTGGAAAGGAATCTGCCTAATTGTTAGTCATAGATGTGACCATAAGTGGTTGATGGGATGTTATTATGTCCATTCAACATTCTCAAATATAAGTGGGCATTATATAATTAATTAATTACAACTTTTGTAAATTTCTTCTTTTTCTCTGTTTTTATTTAAATCCTGCTTATATCATTAGTAGTGGAAGACGCTTCTTCCACCAAGTGAATGATTGTTTCTGCATTCTTGATTTCTTCTTCCTCTGGTTTTCTTTGTAATTCTTGGTTTTGGTCTTTGGTTACGACTTGTACAAGTCGTTGTTGTTGTTTCTTTAGTTTGATCTTGATGGCTGATATGGTCAAGGCTCCAAGTCCAAGTAAAGCTAAACAGCCTGAAGATGCAAAGACTCCGTCTTTGACAAGGTAACATTCTTCCTCAAGCCATCCTTCTCCATAAGCTTGAGTCCGACTCATACTTATTGCAGTACTCAGAATCAATACCACCACCACAAAATTCGACCTGATACATCATCATCACCAGATGTTATGAAGGTTTAGAAATTCCTAGGATAAAAAAAAAAAAAAAAAACAGAACCAAACCAAATTAAAATGATTAAACCGAACTCAAATCGGTTTTACTATAACAAACCAAATAATCAGATTTTTTTTAATTATATATATATATATATATATTATATATATATATGATCAATAGGATATGTCAATAGTGTCTTTTTTGGGGATTCTTGGTAGTTTTTTTTTTGAGAAAAACAAAAAACAGAGTGAAAATATATTACCAGGAAAGGAGCAAAAGAACAGTTGGTAAAGTGAGATCTTGAATCTTATAACCATCCTCTGTTTTTCTTCTTGTAATGTGATTTCTGAACACAACTATGTTTCCAACGATCTGAGCAAGACAAAAGCAAACAACACCTGCTAAACCAAGCCCAAACGCATGGCTTTGTGGTATATAACAATTCCTCTGTTTATCCCATCGAATATCTTCTTTCTAAGAAACAAGATTCGATTATTTTTGAATACACACAAAAAAAAAAGGAAACTTAATGGAAGGAAAGTTGTATATCATCATACCTTTGTTCTTTTGAATTCAGCTATGAAACATGAGATGAATGAAATGATACCAAGAGACAAAATGACTAAATAAAGAAAAAGGTTGTGCATAGTTTCTTGATGGACAAAAATCAATCGGTAGCAATTACGACAAATCTTATATATAATTCTACAGCATATAATGTTATACAGTTATAGTACTATATTAATTGCCTAATTGGGGGTGGGGGGTTACTACTGGGAAAAAAAATTGGAATATTCTTATATTTTTAAAATGATATTTTCCAAAAATAATTCTATAAGAAATACATGATGGGTTTATGCAATACCAATCTTGAGACTTTCGGTTATTTGAGGCAACTTGTTAGGAGACTCTTCTTAGTCAACAATCTAAGAATGGTAAATAATGGAGAAATATTCTTATATTAAATTATATTTTTGCAAAACCATTCAATGAAAATAGATTATTTACATATTTTGATCAAGCAGCCGTGCTTATCATATGTCCCCATTATATACTAAAATTTTAGGGGGGCTAACTTTTAGATTTAATTTAGTTAAAAAATTATGTAATTGACCTAGAAATAACTCTCTAAATAGACTAAATTTGTTGTGTTAGTGTTTCCATGAGTTGCATTTTTTTCTGATTGGTTCCTGAAATTAGAACTAGAACTGAAGCCTTCCCCAAATTGTGAAGTTTGAAACATTTTGTATATAATTTTTCTTTTTGTTTTGCTTTGAAACATAAAAAAAAAAAAAAAAAAAAAAAAAACTCAATTGGCTACTCGACTTAGTAGTAAAATCCATTTTGGTCATATTTATTTTCTTATATATTAGTCTACTCTTTTGTACCAATAAAAACATTGAAACTTATCACTAACTGGTATCCAACTTAAGACTTTATTTTAAAAAATAATATTAATAATAGTGTACTTGCAGTTTCAAGTTTTTTTTTTTTTTTTTTTTTTTCAACTGCAAGTGTCAAGTTCAAACCAAGTAAAATCAGTGTTGATGAAAAAAAGAGTTTATCAACCATTATGACATAAAATAAAAAACCATTCCAATTTTTAATACAAAAAGTAAAATCTAATAAAAACAGATAAAACCTTATTTCTTCCTCTTGAGCACATCGACAACATTACGTCCAATACAATAAGCAATGGATTGAACGGTGACCATCGGATTAACCCCTAAAGCCGTCGGAAAAACACTCGTGTCCGCCACGAACAAGCCTTCGACCTCCCAAGTCTCTCCCGTTGGCCTCACCGCAGATTCCTCCGGCCTGATTCCCATCCTACAACTCCCCATTTGGTGAGCTGAACACATCTGTCCTGACAAATCCTTCAACTGCTTTGAACTCTCTTCTTTCACAAAGCGCTCAATCTCTACCGCACTCGCTGTTCTAACGTTCAAACTCTTACCTTCGGAGTTATGTGTCCGATCTCCTCAGCTCCAGCCACGGCAAGAATCTTCAAAACTTTCTCAATACCCTTCTTTAGAGACTCTTCGTCTTCCTCTTTTGGAATTGATTGTTCCGGTTCCTTTATCTCTCAAAAGCGCAAAAACGTGTGCTGTTCTCGAGAATTTGAGCATTCGACTTTTGAAATCTTTGCTTGACGTCCAAGGAATGATCCCGGAGAACATTCCCGGATGTAGAGATGGCGTTTGAATCACCATTTCGCCGTAAGAACTCCGCGATTCTGCATTTATGACGCTAGACATTGCCGTCATTATTCCTCCCTCATAGCTCTTTTTCTTCTTCTCCGGCCATTTATCTTCCTGATCTGGAAACCATCCCCAACCCATAACCACAGGATGTAAACAGAGGTTTCTCCCAATGTTGACATTCTTCAAACCGCTGCGTTTTAACAAACACGGCGTTCTAAGAGGACCGCAAGCCACAACCGTCACTTTAGACTCCACAACATAAACATCTTCCCCAACGCAAATGCAACTCCACTCGCCGTCTTCTTCTTCACTCTTTCACATTCATACAAAACCTCCATCGCTTCACAACCAGGAAGAATCAAACCATTACCAGATTCAACTAAATCCACAAGCCAAGTCTCTGAAGTTCCTTGCTTTCGACCTTTCTTGCATCCCAAGCAACAATACCCGCAATAATGATCCGATGGAGCATTCCTCGGAATATTCTTCACCGGTAGCCCTAACTCTTCACAACCTTTCCTCAATATCTCATTATTAAACCCTTCTTCCACAAATCCGCATTGAACACCCATTCTCTCACACACTACATCCATCGTTTCTTGATACAAATCGCTTCCAAACATTTCGAGTTTCAAAGTTTCCGACCATTCTTTCATCACATGTTCCGGTGTCTTAATGGAAGCCGACCAATTGATCGTTGAACCGCCTCCGACCGTGGAACCGGCGAGAACCAAAGTGTTCATATTAGAAGTCGCTAATAACCCACCGAATAAGTACATCTCATCCCTTGCTTGTCCTTCAAGTAAAGAAAGCTTGCTTCTTGCATAGTAGTTCCCTTTCTCAATCACCAAAACTATGTAACCCGCTTTGGCTAAAAGTCCGGCCACCACTCCTCCGCCGGATCCGGATCCGACCACCACGGCGTCGCACCTGATTTTCATCACCGGGTCAGAGATAGTTGATGATCCATTTTTGTTCCTCTTTGGAGTTGAAACTGTGAATCCACGACCGGTTAACTTCTTTGCCACGGCTTCTCTAGGGCTTTTGAGATCCATTATTCCATTGTAAAGTGGTCCAAAGATCTCCTCAGGCTTTTTCTTCTTGGTCTTCTTCATTTCTTTTAGTTCGTCTTCTTCATCTTCATCACTATGATCTAAGGTGGGTCCATTGTATCCTATTGCTTTCCATGCCAAGTTCTTGCCTTTATCATCCACCTGAAAATTATTTATAAGTCGGTAAAAAATTAGGCTACCAATGTTTGTAGTTTTAAAATGGTTTTTGTCTGAATTTTTGGTTTTTGATTTTTGGTGTAGATTTTACATTTTACTTTTTGGTTTTTTTGATTTTTTGTGTTTGCCAACATGGTTGTGATCGCTTGAAAACATTTATAAAACTAGAAAATGTAATAAAATAATTATAAATAATATAGAAAATTATTTATAAAAATACGGTTTAATCAAAATAGGAAAAATGATATTTATTTTGAAATAGAAAGATAATGTTAAAATGGGATTTAATTTGAAACAAAGAGCATATATGTGAAAAGTAATAGGAATTCAAACACTGAGATGATCGTAATTAACCAAGATTTGAGGTTAAATAAATTACCTGAGTAAAGAAGACAAGGGCAGTTAAAAGTTTGATGGACCTAAAGAGCATTCTAAGTTGTAAGAAATAGCTTGTAGACCAATTCTGCAAAATCTCTTCCCTCTGTTTCTCCGGCAGCTTGCAAAATTTCCGGACGTAAGGAAACTCGCCGGAGAAACTTTTCCGACCACACAAGACAAGACTTCCGATCCAAGTTGAGAGAAACCACAACGCAGCTCTTAGAACCCACTTCTTTGGGTGGTCAAGTCTCTCACTCACTAACCTCGCCACCTATTATTGTGAAACAAATGGTTAATGAAAATAATACAGTTGCATGTATGTATAATTGCGGATGTATTATGTGAATGCATGTCTTTATATATAAAAAAAACTTACGCGGTCAGGAGTTCCGGTTTGAGAAGCGGAGGCAGAGTAATATCGAGCGACGTCGCCGTTATCCACGTGTCCTAATCTAGAACCGTCGATCGATGGAATCAAGGTATCGCAGATCGCAACTAGAGATTCCATCTCACGCGCCGTCAGCGTGTTTGCGTAGAACGGCTTGGTTTCATCTTCTTCCCGGAGATTCCCTAATTCGAATTCCGTCGAATCTTTCTTAAGGCAGCTTTTGTTTTGATTTTCCATTATTTCAATATTTTTCTTTGTTGTGGGTGGTTGAAGTATATGTGTTGTGTTTATATAGAGACCAAGGGATTACACACATATATATAGATAGACATTACATATGGAAATGTATATACTGTAGTATTCATTCGGACAGCAGGAAATTTTGGTTTAGGACACGTACACAAGTTTTATCCAAATTATTTTAGAAAAAATATTGGAATTAGAAACATTAATATACATACTATCATTCTTAGTCAAACTTTTTATTTACTAATCTGATAAACAGCGGGTGGACAACTATATAGAACTACATATAGAAACTGTTCCAAAAATAAATTAAAATAACAAAAAGTTTTCATTTTTCTCAAAAGATTTCATAAATTAGACTAGAATGTCCGAATATTTACGAACTGTTCCAGAAAGAAAATAACAATTTTTCATTTCTCTCAAAAACTTTCATATAGAATATTAGAATGTTTTTTATTTACTAATCTAATCGTATTTTTTGCAGGAACCTTTTATTAACTGGAGCTATGACTTAAAATCACCACCACCGAATTACAAAGGTTGGATATACTAACCGCTTCTAACTTGTTAATTACTCACTCTTTTGAGGTTAAATAGCTTTTTTTAATGTTGTTGATTTTTGCTTCCTCTCAATTTGTATAAAATATTGTAATGTAATTTCCTTGGCCTGAACATTATTAAATTAGTCTTTTTTTTCCGCCATCTACATTCGGATTCAAGGTTGATTTAGTAGTTCTGGATATGGGGTTCTCTCTTTTTCTTTTGAGTATTGACTTAGATCGAGTTTAACATCTACAGTGATCCGTTCGATAGGTGTTAGATTTCGCTCTTCGCTTTACCACTCTTCTTACAATTAATTTATTGATCTCTTGTAAACAGTGACCTCGCCTACTTATCAATATATAACTATCACTTCGTCATCATTCCACCACGCATAATTTCATTATCGACCCGGTTTATTAACAAAAATTCCGACCCACCAAAACACCTAACATATTCAAACTCACATCTCGCTCTGTATATATTCACTCACAATTCACCTAACTTTAATTTTAACGGCCCTGTGTGCGATCCAATTCGCACATTCATTATCATTTATGATCACATCAATGCTTCTGTAAACTTGCAACCTAATTTATGCGTCTTTTCAAATTTTTGCAGGAATGTAGTATTGACTGGAGCTATGACTTAAAACCACCACCATAGAATTACAGAGGTTGGAAATACTTAGCGCTTCTAACTTGTTAGTAGTCCCTCTTTTGAAGCTAAATAGCTTTTTTGAATGTTGTTGTTTTTTGCTTTCTCTCAATTTGTATAAAACATTGTAATGTAATTTCCTTGACCTGAACGTTATTAAATTAGTCTTTTTTTTTTCGTCATCTATATTCGGATTCAAGGTTGATTAAGTAATTTTGAATATGGGGTTCTCTCTTTTTCCTTTTGAGTATTGACTTGAATATGAATAAGTCAACTATGGTTGACCAGAAGTGGTGTGTGAATTCCCACACGTGTGAAGTCTTTCTTCTCTTTATCAATGTTGTTGTAGTCTTAGATTAGTCAGGAGTTGATGTAGACCGTTAATTGTGGCGAGTTGTGGGGTTAATTATTTGTGGAAGGAATCTTTCCTAATCGTTGGTCATAGATGTTATTATGATTTATGACCATTCAACATTCCCAATAACATAAAGTGGCATTATATAATTAATTAATTACAACTTTTGTATATTTCTCCTTAATTTTCTGTTTTTATTTAAATCCTGCTTATATCATTAGAAGTGGAAGACGCTTCTTCCACCAAGTGAATGATTGTTTCTGCATTCTTGGTTGTTTCTTCTTCCTCTGGTTTTCTTTGTAATTCTTGGTTCTGGTCTTTGATTACGACTTGTACAAGTTGTTGTTGTTGTTGTTGTTTCTTTACTTTGATCTTGATGGCTGATACGGTCAAGGCTCCAAGTCCAAGTAAAGCTAAACAGCCTGAAGATGCAAAGACTCCGTCTTTGACAAGGTAACAATCTTCCTCAAGCCATCCTTTTCCATAAGCTTGAGTCCGACTCATACTTATTGCAGTACTCAGAATCAATACCACCACCACAAAATTCAACCTGATACATCATCATCACCAGATGTTAAGGTTTAGAACATTCCTAGGATAAACAAAAAAAACACAACCAAACCAAAATCAAATAATCCTATTCTTTCTTTTTGTAAAAACTGTATATTAATTAAAATCAAATTACGTAATATAATATTAACTTAATCATTTTATCTATGTTTAAAATTATTATTTTCCTAAAACCGAACCGAATCCAAAACGAAAATCAAACCAAATGTTATCAAGGTTTAGAAATTCCTAGGATAAACAAAAAAAAAAAAAACAGAAGCAAACCAAACTAAAATGTTTAAAACGAACTCAAACCGGTTTTAGTATAACCAAACAACAAAAGATCAGATTTTTTAATTATATATATAATATATATGATCAGATTATGTAAATACAAAAACAGAGTGAAATTATGTTACCAGGAAAAGAGCAAAAGAATAGTTGGTAAAGTGAGATCTTGAATCTTATAACCATCCTCTGTTTTTCTTCTTGTCCTGTGATTTCTGAACACAACTATGTTTCCAACGATCTGAGCAAGACAGAAGCAAAGAACAGCTGCTGAACCAAGCCCAAAAGCATGGCTTTGTGGTACATAACAATTCCTCTGTTTATCCCATCGAATATCTTCTTTCTAAGAAACAAGATTCGATTATTTTTGAATTAAGAAACACCAAAAAAAGGAAATTTAATGGAAGGAAAGTTAAATATCATCGTACCTTTGTTCTTTTGAATTCAGCTATGAAACATGAGATGAACGAAACAAGACCAAGAGAAAACAAGACTAAATAAAGAAAACGGTTGTGCATAGTTTTTTGATGGACAAAAAATCTATCGGATGCACTTACATATATATGTATATACTACAACATATAATGAATGTTATACTTTTATACATTGGGGGTTACTACTTGTTCAAGAGAAATCTTCTTTGTCAACTAAATAAGAGTGGGAAAAAAATGGGAATATTCTTATATTTCTAAATAATATTTTTCCAAAATAATTCTTTATAACATACATGATCATGGGTTTATACAATACCAATCTTTAGACTTTGGATTATTTGAGACAACTTGTTAGGAGACTCTTCTTTTCTCCAACAACCTAAGAATGGGAAATAATTGGAGAAATATTCTTATATCAAATTATATTCTCCCAAAACCATACAGAGGAAATAGATAATTTTATTGACAAAAGTCGAGGTCAACATAGATTATTCGGCTACATACGTAGCCTTTATAAGGAGACAAAAGAAACAGAATGATGACATGAACTATACGGAGTTTATAGATCAAAGATTAAAAGCCCAAAGCCGTGCTTATTGAGTTAGAAAAAAGGTAATTGCTATAAGTCTACACTTATATTTTAAATTTAAGATTTAATTTTGGTTCAAAATTATGTAATCCACCTAGAAATAACTATGAAAATTTATTTGTGTTAAGCGTTTTCATGACTTGCATTTTTTTTATATTGGGCTCTGAAGTTTTAAATCTTCAATCTTCTTCGCTTAATTTTTTTTTTCTTTCTTTCAATACTCTCATTTGTTAATATGCTTTTATCATATAAAACTTGCTTTAATTATTTGATTCAACCCTTCCCCCAAGTCGAAAACCTGAACTTTTTTTTGTATTTTTTTTACACTTATTAATTGGCTACTAGACTTTATAATATTATCGAATTGCTTCTGTTTTTCTTCTTATTTATCAAGTTATGCTATTTGGTATCTAACTAAAGCATTTCTTAAGCCTATCTTAAGCTTAATAGCACTAAGAGTGGCTTTCATTAGATGGTCAATGACGTGGAGTGGACTATATATTAATATATGAAGTACTTGAAACCTTTTGTATATAGTTATTCTTTTTGTTTTGCTTTGAAAACATCAATGTTTGAGTTTCTTTCTAAAACTTTTCAATTGGCTACTAGACTTAGTAATATAATCCTTTTTGCTCAGCTTTACTTTCTTATTTATCTAGTCTGCTCTTTTATACCAATAAAATAAAATGAAACTTATCGCTAATTGGTATCCAATTAAAGATATTATAAAAAAATAATAATAAATAATAATAGTGGCTTGTGTATTAGTAATTAGTGAACTTGATAACTTGATGTGTCAAGTTCAAACCAATTAAGATGAATGTTGTTGAAAAAAATGTTTATCAACCATTACGAAAAGAGAAAAAACCATTCCAATTCTTAATATGAAAAAGTAAAATCTAATAAAAACATATTAAACCTCATTTCTTCCTCTTGAGCACATCAACAACATTAAGTCCAATACAATAAGCAATGGACTGAACGGTGACCATCGGATTAACCCCTAAAGCCGTCGGAAAAACACTCGTGTCCGCCACGAACAAGCCTTCGACCTCCCAAGTCTCTCCCGTTGGCCTCACCGCAGATTCCTCCGGCCTGATTCCCATCCTACAACTCCCCATTTGGTGAGCTGAACACATCTGTCCTGACAAATCCTTCAACTGCTTTGAACTCTCTTCTTTCACAAAGCGCTCAATCTCTACCGCACTCGCTGTTCTAACGTTCAAACTCTTACCTTCGGAGTTATGTGTTCCGATCTCCTCAGCTCCAGCCGCAACAAGAATCTTCAAAACTTTCTCAAGACCCTTCTTTAGAGACTCTTCGTCTTCCTCGTTTAAGTTGTAGTCAATATAGCTCTTGGAATTGATTACTCCGGTTCCTTTATCCCTTAAAAGTGCAAAAACGTGTGCGGTTCTCGAGAATTTGAGCATTCGTGTTTTAAAATCTTTGCTTGATGTCCAAGGGATGATCCCTGAAAACATCCCTGGGTGCAAAGAAGGTGTTTGAATCACCGCTTCGCCGTATGATTTCCGCGCTTTTGCGTTTACAACGCTAGACATCGCGGTCATTATTCCTCCCTCGTAGCTCCTTTTCTTCTTGCCCGGCCATTTCTCTTCTTGATCTGGAAACCATCCCCAACCCATAACCACAGGATGTAAACAAAGGTTTCTCCCAATGTTAACATTTTTCAAACCGCTGCGTTTCAATAAACACGGCGTTCTAAGCGCACCGCAAGCCACAACCGTCACTTTAGACTCCACAACATAAACATCTTTCCCGAAAGAAAACGTAACTCCACTTGCCGTCTTCTTCTTCTTATCTCTTTCACATTCATACAAAACCTCCATCGCTTCACAACCAGGAAAAATCATACCATTACCAGATTTAACTAAATCCACAAGCCAAGTCTCTGAAGTCCCTTGCTTTTGACCTTTTTTGCATCCCAAGCAACAATACCCGCAATAATGATCCGATGGAGCATTCCTCGGAATATTTTTTACAGGTAACCCTAATTCTTCACAACCTTTCCTCAATATCTCATTGTTAAACCCTTCTTCCACAAATCCGCATTGAACACCCATTCTCTCACAGACAACATCCATCGCCTCTCGATACATATCGCTTCCAAACATTTCGAGTTCGGAATTTTCGGACCAATCTTTCATCACATGTTCCGGTGTCTTAATCGCAG
Source organism: Euclidium syriacum (assembly GCA_900116095.1). Taxonomy (NCBI): domain Eukaryota; kingdom Viridiplantae; phylum Streptophyta; class Magnoliopsida; order Brassicales; family Brassicaceae; genus Euclidium; species Euclidium syriacum. The sequence continues at coordinate 2,292,236 of FPAK01000009.1, forward strand.
CCGACCAATTAATAGTCGAACCGCCTCCAACCGTGGAACCCGCGAGAATCAGAACGTTCATATTAGAGGTCGCTAATAACCCAGCAGATAAATACATCTCATCCATTGCTTGTCCTTCAAGTAAAGAAAGATTGCTTCTTGCATAGTAATTCCCTTTCTCAATCACCAAAACTTTGTAACCCGCTTTGGCTAAAACTCCGGCCACCACTCCTCCGCCGGATCCGGATCCAACCACCACGGCGTCACACCGGATTTTCATCACGGGGTTAGAGATAGATGATGATTCGTTTTTATTCCTCTTTGGAGTTGAAACTTTGAATCCACGACCGGTTAACTTCTTTGTCACGGCTTCGTTAGGGTTTTTGAGATCGGTGATCCCATTGTAAAGTGGTCCAAAGATCTCCTCAGGCTTCTTCTTCATTTCATGTAGTTCTTCTTCATCATCATCACTATGATCTGAGGTGGGTCCATTGTATCCAATTGCTTTCCAAGCCGAGTTCTTTCCTTTATCATCTACCTGAAAATCATTTTAAAATTTAGTTTTTTCCTTTTTTTTTTCTTTTTGCTACTGAAAATTTTAGTTTTTATATATTGATATTATGGGATACACCATGTTTGACGTTTCCTACCCGGATTTTTTCGGGTAGCAAGTTATACTAGAGAGGAAATTTCCACAGGTCCACCAAAATTAGACTTGTAACTATCCGAGTTTACATCTTTGTCCCAAGTGTTTTTTCCTTTCACTATTGTACCGTACGTTCCATTTGGGCAGGCGGGCTCTAAGCTAGGGCAAGAGGAACATGGATCATGGGTCCACTCCAATTTTAAAAAAATTTCTTTAAGAAAAGAGTCCAGAAAAATTCAAAAAAAATTTTTTTACTAAAAAAATCCAAATTTATTTTTTTCCTAGGACTTTTAAAACTATAGAGACGGGTCTGCATTTAGGTTTAGATATTTCAAAATTTTAAAATCATATAAGAACATCCAAATGATTACCAACTCACCCTATGTCCTTAAGTAACTACATGCAAGACCCAAATTGTAGTTACAATAGTAGATTTGATATTTCTCAAATAAATTAATGAATATAGAAACTTCATCATATTCTTACAAAACAAGTTGACTTTTGGTATTTTGTTTTATCTTATATTTTTTTTATTAATTTTGACGTGTAGTATTTTGTTCTATAATATTTCTTTTGAAATAGAAAAAGTAATGCTAAAAAAAACACTTAATTTGAACCGGAGAGAGGATATGTTAAAATTAATAGAAACTTAGACATAGAAATTATCATAATTAAGATTTGAGGTTAAATTATTTACCTGAGTAAAGAAGACAAGGGCAGTTAAAAGTTTGATGGACCTGAAGAGCATTCTAAGGAGGAAGAAATAGCTTGTAGACCAATTCTGCAATATCGCTTCTCTCTGTTTTTCCGGCAGCTGGCAGAATCTTCGGAAGTAAGGAAACTCGCCGGAGAAACTTTTCCAACCACACAATATGAGACTTCCGATCCAAGTTGAGAGGAACCACAATGCAGCTCTTAGTATCCACTTCTTTGGGTGGTGAAGCCTCTCACTCACTAACTTCGCCACCTATTATTGTGAACTTTGTGGTTAAATTAAAATTAATGAAAATGATACAAATCAAAGGAATAACCTTTAGTAATGTCATAGCTAGTCACTACCTAAATTCAAATCTAATATAATAAATGTTATTGACAAAAGAAAAATTAGTTTGATTAATCTGATTGGCTAACTATGCGACCAAACTTTAACAAAAAAAAAAAAAAAAAAAAAAAACTATGCGACCAAACCGAATATTATATATGGTTAAGCAGTTGGAAATTGTTATTGCTTTTTTATATATACATTACACGAATTATAACTTTATAATAAAGGTATTTTTAGAATTTAAGTCTATTCAATTTTTATTTTGTGCCGCTATAATTATGACAAGAAAAAAGGATAGTTGAATTGGTAATAATAATAATAATAATAATAATAATAATAATAATAATAATAATAATTATTATTATTATTATTATTATTATTATTATTATTATTATTATTATTATTATTATTATTATTATTATTATTATTATTATTATTATTATTATTATTATTATTATTATTATTATTATTATTATTATTATTATTATTATTATTATTATTATTATTATTATTATTATTATTATTATTATTATTATTATTATTATTATTATTATTATTATTATTATTATTATTATTATTATTATTATTATTATTATTATTATTATTATTATTATTATTATTATTATTATTATTATTATTATTATTATTATTATTATTATTATTGCCAAAAAAAGGAAATAATAAATTTATTTTTGTGCCAATTAATTTTGAGATATATTTGGCGTGCTTGACAATGGAATTTATGTGTGTAGTCGAAATCTGTCGGCTCTATAGTTCACTGGAAGTACTGATTTCTTGTTGTCATCTACAAGTACTGTTTCCTTCTTTGCGATAAACGTGCACTGGTTCACATGCATGCAATTACAAAATATCTCAAATTCTTAACAACAATAAAACTTGTCATGGTTTATTCAACTAATTAAATATAAAAATATCTAATTGCGTGGACCAAATAAAAAATTCTAATTGCCAAAATAAATTTATGTAATCCAAATTATATATGTATAGTTTAATCGGTAAAAAATGTTCTTTAGTCGGAACCGGATATGAATATATATCATTCAAATGCACTAGTTACTTGTAATGTTCTATAATTTCAAAACAAAAAGAAACTATGTCGAACTCATAATAGATTGTTAATTAAACTTAATTTCGTTCATTGGTAGGTAAATATTTCAGCAAACGAATGATTTGTTACTTAACTTTACTCAATTATATATATAGAGTTTTAAAATCATCCAAGCCAATTAAAAAATGTTTTATGCTCTTATGTTCGTGAAAACTGAAAAGGGTTAATATATATATCCAAAAATTAGATATACAATTGCATGTGTGTATCACATATATGACGGTGTATGTCTTGATACTTACGCGGTCAGGAGTTCCGGTTTGAGAAGCGGAGGCAGAGTAATATCGAGCGACGTCGCCGTCATCCACGTGTCCTAGTCTAGAGCCGTCGATCGATGGTATCAAGGTGTCGCAGATCGAAACTAGAGATTCCATCTCACGCGCCGTTAGTGAGTTTGCATAAGACGGCTTCGTTTCATCTTCTTGCCGGAAACTCCCCCATTCGACGTCTAATTGGGCCTCCGTCAAATCTTTCTGAAGGCAGCTTTTGTTTTGATTTTCCATGACTTCGATTTTTGTTTTTATTGTGGCTAGTAAAGTATATGTGACATGTGTTTATATAGAGAGCAAGTGCTTACACAAAATATATAGGTATATTAATATATCATGGAATGTGTAGTATTTGGACAACTCAGCTATACATGAACCATATCAAATAGTTTGGTACCAGCAGGAAAATTCGGATAACGGCAACAGGCTTGGTCCTATTATTTTAGAAAAAAATTAGTAGAGTTAATAATAATTTCTATTAAAGTTATTTTCTGACCGTGATTTATCATTATAAGAAACATTGATATATCTCAATTTTCTGACCGTGATTTATCATTATAAGAAACATTGATATATATCATTCTTAGTCAAACTTTCTTAAAAAACTATGTTGAATAGTGAAATATTGAAGACCAAATAAACAAAAGAGTGAAATATTATATTCCTTTTGTTGGAAAAATTTTTAACTTACCGAATTGGTAGATAACCATATCAAAATCGTTCATAAAAAATACGAAATTTTCAGTCTTCTAAAAATATTAATAAACAATTCACTTTTGTGGTCGACCTTGTAAAATATTTTTTTCGAGAACAAAGTCGATCCTTGAGTTTCCGCTTAAAGCTTTACAACGACCAAACCATTGTCTAAACCACCATATATCTGCCAAAAAATTAAATGCATTCACATGAGAATACATCTACAAAGAACACACATCTCCGCCCAAAATACGGTCAAAGCAATAGACATGTGCGATGGAGAAGGAAACTTGATCACCTCAACACAACTTAAACCACATAGTTGCCAGTTTTATAGGTCCTACAACTAGGATGACCGTACAAGAAGATAGATAACTCATTTCCGAGCTTGTGAATAATAATAATTAGATAAATAGCATTCTCACCACACATGTTGAGGAGGTTGGTCGGGTGGTTGCATGGATTTAGTCCGTACATTTCAAAATGATCAACACACGCATAAGTGATTTACATATGGTCGAAAGAATGTGACTCTTTGACAATTTTACCAATTGATCATCCTCATTTAATCAGATCGCTGTGAATTCTGGATATCCATAATCAAATATGTAGATATGAATTTATGATTTAGGGATTTAGTTATTTTCGGGTAGCAAAGAATCAAGCGCTAGACGATATCTGAGTCAAATGATCAAGAAGACTTCGAGCCATAGAGCTCTTTTGAGTAGGCATAGTTTATAATGAATATCACATATGATCAAATGTTTATTAGGTATGAGTTCTTTGTTTGAAATATAAGACCAAAATGAGAGGTAAATGTAGTTTCTAGTGTGAGTGTTAAAGTTGAAGATATGTTGTTCTTTGTTACTTCGTCTCATTCTTCCTTTTATAGACTTGATTTTTGTCTTTACTCTGCATTAGCTCCAGAAAATTCGCCATTAATTCCTTGATACAACCGGTACAAATTTATGTCAGCCAACAGTTACTAATCTTCGTACTTAACTTTGTACTTTAGTGGTCTTAAATTTATGGAAGTTTTCTGAGTCTAGAGCTGGTTGTTGAGTTTGAATTCTCCATTTTATTTTAGTTGACTTCTTTGAGATTTTCCTCTTCGTCTCTTTGGATTCATCCATATTGACCCCCTTTTCTATTACTTCTCATGACTGAATATTCTTAAGACCCAAACAACCTTTATTTTTATGCATCAAAATACCTCCCAAGAGACCTTAGCTTTCCGATTATTAATATCAGGGTTAGACAACAAGAAAGTAGAGCAAATACTTTCGATTACCACAATACAACAACGAGTCAATCCAAAAGTTGAGATCCATAGACTCACTAGCACAAATCTAATCAACTGTAGGTAACTCGCGAATGATAGAAATCTCATAGTCCATAATTTGAGCTTGTAACTCGCCGAGTGAGGATCGAAAGCCCCATGTACCAAACGGGAAGCTACCTAGAAGCAGATGCAAAGTTTGTTTCAATTGATGCCCAAGAGCAAGGTGAAACACCAGTTAAATTTCCTTGAATCTCTTACAGCGACGTCTACTTCCCATCTGAAAAAACCATGATATCGTCCTTGAAACAAAGGTTTGTTAAACTCAGCTTTTGACACCTTAGATGGAAACCATATTTCTTCGCATAGGGTGCTTTATCCAACATTACAGAGAGAACATTTATAAACATAAATGAATAAGTAAGAAGATAAGTAACAACCTTGGCGCAACCTCGTTTTACTCCTGAAAAACCCGCAAGTTTCCCATTCACTTGAACTGAAAAAATTTCAGTCGTAACAAAAAATTTAATCCAACGAATAAATTCATCGAGTAAAATGATCTTCTTTAGCATGCTAAAAAAAAATTTATTGAACTAAGTTGAAGGCCTTAGAAATATATGTTTTCAGCACGCAACGAGAATTTCATGAGTCTTTATGATAGTCATGGACTATCTCCGTCGCAAGAAACACATTTTCGACCAAAAGTTGATCCTTAGTAAACGCTGACTGGTTCAAAGAAATGAACTCAAGTAAAATCATCTTCAAGCGGTTTGTGATTATCTTATAAATGACTTTGTAGATAATACTAAAAGACGAGAAAGGCATGTAATCTTTCATCTCTCTTTAGAATTAAAGTTAGAATTTTCGTATCCACACACCCTTCGGCAAAAAACCTTTAATAACAAATAATTGCAGCACGGTTATAAAGTTTTTATGGATAGTTGTCAAAAATTTCTTGAAAAACTCGATCGTATAAAGTCTTTATGGATAATTGTCCAAATTTTTTTAAAAAAGTCGGTCGTGTAACCATCAGGAGCATGGGACTTACCTCCAAGCATAACGAATAACACCTTACGTGCTCCCTCTTCTGTAATATCACAAGTTAGATAGCCTCTCAATATATCAGAACATCAAAATTGTAAAAGTTTTTTCAGTTCAACTGTCGTACCCTACATGTAATCATTTAGAATGTGCGTGAGGAAGCTTTAAAAAGGAGCTCTTGTGTTGATCTCAGTTTGTGTTTTAACTATCAGACAATTGATCTAGACACACTATATATATTTTTGTGTTGAATTTTGAGTTTCTTTCCTACTCTTATTGTCAAACTTTGACCAATGGACCTTTGATATGTGGTTGTAAAAATCCTCATCCAACTCTCACAGATGTTGCCATGTTTCCTCCTCAGCAGCCTCTTCATCTAGCATTTCAAATTATGGTTGAACCATAGCAATTTTTTGTTGATGACATAAAGACGAGAAAGCTGCTTTCATACTAGAAGGAAGGTCACAAAGCTTCTCACGGTGAAGACTCTTTATAATTGGCCTAAGATCTTTCAGTTTTCCGAAAAACAAAAGAACCCATATGTGGAGTGGAATATAGTTAGTGTTCCTTCCCAATACTCCTCAACTTTTCAAAGAAAACTTGGTAAGATAGCAAAAAATTGACAAACTTAAATGGTTTTTTTAAGTCGTTGCATATATGTCCCACATGAGATACAACATCTCAAATGGTCATAACATCCGCCTATTTCAAAAACACAGTAAGATCCTGAAAAAGATTCCGTCCAACCATTACTTATTAGACCTCTGTTTAATTTTATAAATCTTATCATCACCATGTTTATTGGATTACATAAGATTTAGACTGTGAAGTCTGAGATCTATAAATTCGTACTCGTTGGCCAATCATTAGAATTCTCTAGTACCACTCGATAAAGCTGGATCATTGTCATACATTGAGTATTCATCCCCGTCTAAAATCATTATAGTCACCCATAAGCATCCATTTTTATTGGAGTATAAAAAATTCCCATTAATAGCCATAATATCCCACCATAAGGCCTTATTTTCTTCCACAATATTGAATCCATAAATGAAGAAGCAGATACTCATCTTCGTATCCATCTACCTTCATCAAGTAAGTGGTCATCTGCTCATTAACGTTGAATAAAGTAGATTGCATTGGTTCTTTCCAAACAATCCATATCTGACCTACCTGATAAACGCATAATTTGGTATATTAGATCAATTAAAAACTAATGACAAATCCCAAACTGCAGATCGTTTTCAATTACCCCGCTCTTCACCATGGAATTTTTGTTTGTCCATCAAATCTCCTCACATTCCAAAAAAAATAATACCTAACATTAAAGATTGTTTTTTTTCTGAACACTTTTTATTTGTACCACCAGGAATGCTCTTAGCATATCATTAAAGGTTATTAAATTTTACATGTTTTATTTTTATTATATTAACTAAATGAACAGTATAAATATATAAAATTCATGCATGGTGTGATTTACAATTTAGTTTAGTAATAGAAGTTATTTATATGTGGTCATGTAGATATTTTATAGAAACAATTAGGTTTGGACCCCGTGTTGTTACGTGGGTTAATCCTTTTATATTTGGTTTCGAAATAATGTTTTTTTAGTTATTTTTTAGTAGATATGGTAATTTTACAAATTAAATCTCGTCTCATTTGTTTTCGTCTTGATTTTTTATCTAAGTAATTTTCGCTTGGAACCATTTATTTTATGCAAATAGATAAGAGAAGGGAAAAAAATATGACAACCCGTTTTTCGAATTACATGTTTGATATTTAATTTTTAAAAAATAATGAAAAATTATCTAAATATTATTCAAATTTTTTTTTAAATATCCCAAAATATTATGAAATATCCATCCCGTAATCGAGTCTTATCCAAATTAATAAGAGTTTAGATTTTAATTTTAGCTATTCAAAATTTCTCGTTCACATCCCTTTTCTATTATATTATATCATATACCCGAATTTCTTGTCCTGTTTCTTTATCGAAAATACTTTGAAATTTGTTTTTCAAGACCTGAATTACCGTTTCTCGTCTCATTCTCGTTATTTTCCGTCCCGTTACCTGAAATAAACATGTCTATTTTTAAGAATAATATAACATTTGATGTATTTTGTTTTTTATTTTAAATGGATTTTTTTGGTAAAAAAGAAGACTAAATTCTATAAATCATTTTTAATAATTTTTTTTGTGAAGTTAATATGTTTGAAATTTTAATGTTCAAATTACAGATATACTAAAATGATAAAATAATAGTGGCTGTAAAATTAGTATACTTAAAAATGTGGATAGAAGATAATTATTCACTATATTTTTTAATACAGATAATTAATGTTTAGATAAGGTTATGGGTATTAGTGATTTTAGTGGATAAAATAATTTTCATTTTACCTTTAATGAAAATTTTTTTTCCTTACTAATTTCTAATGGTATTATATATAATATAACACATAATAATAAAGTTGTCTCTATATTTATACTATTTAATTAATAGTATTAATACTATTTGTTATGATAGAAGGTCAATTGTTAATTAGGTGAGTGTATCGAAAAACTGAAAAAAAGTTTATATTTCAATATGGTTTGATATGAATTTTAGCATATATGTATTGATCCATTAAGTAATTTATATTGATTGAAATACCAAATGAAACCAAAACAAAGCAAGTTTTTTTCTTAACACTAATTTATTATTATTTTATTATAAATTATGAATAAGGTTCTCTCCCCTATTTTAAGTGGGTATCTAGCTTTTCTGACTTCCTCGGTTTTCACAAACATGAATTATCTTTTTTCTAGGATTCCTAAGGCTTTTTTTTAGGGTTGGCATGTCAACCCATTCCCTTGGATCATCTGGTTTATATGGAAAGCTCGTCATGACAAGGTCTTCAATGGGCTTAATCGCTTACCGCCAGACATCCTTAAACATGATATTGGGGAACCCCATGCATGGGCTGACAACATCGATGAATGAGTGACCCGCCTTTGTGGCCTTTCTTACTACTTTTGTTGTCCTCCGAAGCCGGTTCCAAACTTTCACCCTCTCTCTTGTCCCACGAATATCAAATAGAAAGACGGACTGTTTGACGTGTACGTAGTGCTACTGCTTAGGTTAGATAATTTTCTTATGTAAGTAGTGTTCCTCCAACTTGGATCACAAAGCCATTTGTATAAGTTTCTCTTTCAAAGTGACAAAAAAAAAAAAAAATTATGAGATATGCTACATCGACGATTTTACAACGGACAATTCTACCGTCTTCTAAACTTGCCAACGGTTTCACCTTACGCCATATTGAAGAACTCATGTAACCATGTCTCCATTACTCTAAGTAAATGATAATAAATGGCAATCCCCAGAAAAATATAGGCTAAGGTAGCTTAAAAAAAAGCTTAAACATTGTATATATAATATAAATGGAAACGGTGGGAATCACAAATTTTATGTCTATTGCATTAATGTTAAAAGCTGATTATCACCCTCGGAAAAAAAAAAATACTGCGCAAGTCTTAACATTTTGAGATTTTGTTGGACGAGAGGCTGATTCTTTCACGTGAGAATGTCTCCAGAAATAGGACTAAAACTATACAAACTAATGATAATTCATAATTTCGAATGATTAATTTAAAATATCTTTGGTAATAATATTTGAAAAAATTGACATTAATGTACATTAATATGATAGAATCAATAGTCCCAGAGATCATAAAAAAGGACCCAACGACTGCATGATTTGAGTACGAAGCTATGATGCGAAAAACAAAGAATTGAATGTAGTGGACAGTACAGTTAACAATGCCTGTCCTCCATAATTACAACTTTCTGATTTTCTCCCAGATTTGGAGATTATTTTACCTTTTTTTATGTAAATTACAGGTGCATTGATATCATCGATTGTCCAATGCAAGTTGATGCTGGGGTAGAAGGAATTTAATAGAATGTTATTGAACGTTTGAATCTTTACGTGATAAATGTGTTTTCCTCTTTTTAGATAAGTGTGTATGTACATATTGGGTAGAGATTGAAACATTTGAAATAATTTATGAGCTGGATTACAAGTGATATTGAAGATATTTTGATATTTTGTATTCCATAACGAGTAGTTAGATATTTTGTTTTTTGTTAAAGATAAGTAGTTAGATATATCTATGGATAAAGGTACCTTTACCGGAAACTTTGAGTTCAAATAGTAGTAGTATCCAATCCGAGACATGTATTATTAATTTCTTAAGAAATTAACATTTGATTGTGATGAATTTTGGATCTTTATATTGAACGGTTGAATTTTGTGTTTGTCGAATAACTTATTTTTTGCTAGTTTAATAGAGATGGTAGGTTAAACAAGTATCCACTTGGATGGGACAAACCAAACCAGCACTTTGCTTGAAAAAGAGGCGAAATTCTTTTCATGAAAATCAAATTGCCTTCCCCTAAACTCTAAATTAAGAGTTTAGTCACAAAATGATAAAAAAACCTATTTTCTTCTTTTTTGCGTCTATAAATGTATCAATGAAGCGATAAATTCTGTCAGAAGGGGTTGGGATTTTCGGTAGATGACGATCACAATCAAGAAAAGGGTTCTCTCAACCATAGAATTAATGAGATTAATCAAACACCACATGATTTTTTTCTTCTACTACAACAAGGTCCTTCTATTTATCTAGTTTTATATATGTGGATGATATCTTGTTCAAGAAGTTATTGTTGCGAGTAGAGTCATACGACAATTAGGAGGAGAACATTAGAAGGTTGTGAAACGGATATTTTAGTGTCTTGTAGAGAAATCGACTAAATCATACATGGAGTATTATATGAGGAGTAAATATGAGGATTACTCCATGAGAAAATTAAATTGTACATGTATCAATTTATACAAAATGATTTATTTTTGTCTAATTATACGTAATCATTAACGGTATTAAAATTAAGTAAACGGTACTGACTAGACGTGACATGTCATTAATGACGTGGCAAACATGATTATTTTAAAAAGAAATTTAACTATAAAAACGATATCGTTTTGCGTCTAAGTGTATTTATTTCCTCCTCCTATCTATTATCGAACTAGTGGGAATCAGCGGCCTCAAGTATGTATTATAACCAACAGCCATGTATGATTTGGTCGATTTTTCGTGCCTTATATTAGTACATATGATGTTTGCCTTATCTATGGGAGTCAGGCTCAAGGCTTGGTTACAAGCTATTCTATGTGTAAATAAAATATAAAAGTTCAATGAAAGCAATTTATAAACAAAACAGAAAGTGAAACTTTGCTTAAGCATTATAAACAAATATGAACAACATACAAAGTGATTTTCTCTGTTTTGGGGGTACAACACTATTATTAACTCAATGGGAGCCATGGAGCCTAGAGAGCAAGAAGAGACAAGCAGAAGAAAGAAAGATAGAAACAGAGACACATAACAAATCAGTGACAGAAGTTATGGCGACTTTCCTGCTCTTATCAAACAAACCAATCAACAGTAGCATCACTATCACATGTCCCAACTTCGTTTTCAGCTCGCTAACCGTTTTCACCTCTAACCATTGAGGTCGCTCCTGAAGAAACAGAAAAGTCTTTAGTATGACTTTTAATTATAGATGAGATAAGGGTTTAAAAAAAGGATTGACCTTTAAAGTGAACATTCCAAAGAGACTCGATCTGTTAAAAGCATTATTGTTTGAGATCGATTCTGAAGTGTCGAGATTACTAATGAAGAGCTCGTATAGTCCCATTCCAAAGACCAACATCACAGTTCCTAAAAGATATATATCTACAAACATCCATAATCTTCATCAGCATCACTTCAATAAAAGCTTTGTACATAATGAATGTTATTAGAAACTCTCACCTATGGCCTCAACCAAAAGTAATATCACTTTCCCTCGATTCACAGCATACGCCATAAACGAGTCTACCACATACAAACATCCCTGCACCCATCAAATGTTAAAAGAGACAGCAACATATAAACAACGTATAATGTGGCTATTACAGGACAGGAACTACTTCATACATAGTTCCAAACTGTTTCAGATTATAATTCAGAAAGAACAAGGAGAGAATCATATTTACCTTGATGAAACATAGAACGGAACCGAGCAAAGATCCTAATGTTCCAAGAAACGCCATGAATCGACATTGATAAATGACCTAAAATTTTGAAGAAATAAAAAATTGAGTTTAGTATCTATACTATAATTCTTTGAGCCATTCATATTCGTAAACCTAAAAATAATCTCAGCTTTTTTATAATCCCTAAATAGTTCAGCTTTAAAGTATGAACAGATCTTCCATAAAAAAAGTTCAGATTTTCCAGGATTAATCAACGATTTTGGAATTAACCCATTTACCTTCTCGATCCCTTCTTCTAAAGCTTCAAATCTATTCTCAGAATCCGATGTCACAGCCGCCGACGCAGACGCAGAAGCTACGCACGAAGAGATAAATCGTCCCGGAGATCTAAAACTGCAAGCCGAGCTCGTTTTCGTCGTTATCCTCATAGGGAGATTCAAGCCTCGAGAGCTTGATTTGATGAGCCTCTTCTCGATCGGGACAAAATCGCGAAAACCATGGAAGATCGTTCTCGAAGGCGATGGCGCATTTGCGTTTATTGTCCTGCAAGGCGTCGTCATGGCTGATTTTGGGGAAGAAGGAAGGGAATGAGTCAACCAGGTGTGGAACTCGGGAGAGGAAAAGTAAAGAGAAGGGGGAAAGAAGAGAGTGAAGGAGGAGAGACGTGTCAGAGGATTTGGGATTTTGCGCCGCCGTGAGAGAGTTTGGGTGTACGGTCTCTTAGGAATCCACTTGGACGGTGATTAACGGTAATAATGGAGAAACTTACACATTTTAATCACGCGGGTGTTCTTTGATAAAATATCTTTCAACATTCTAAACGCAGACGCGGGTTTCCGCAAACGTAACCACAGACGCAAAAAGACTCAATTTAGGAGTTATGGATTTTTCCATCTGGGATAACCAATTCAATTTGTTCCAAACCGAAATATTTAATCCAAAAGTTGATATATTAATATGTTTTGTTAACTAAGCTAGTAATTTGTGAAAATTGTCTCTTTGAAAAATAGTACCACTAGCTTTTCAATTCTCTCACAGGATAAGCTAACATGCGTTTTATAAGAAAAATTTTATTCACTTGGAACTTTCACAGATACAATTAACGACAAACAATCATACATTTAATCATAAAACACGCAATTCAAAAAAAAAATTCACAGATAATATCCTAAACATTCTAGCAATCATACAATAATAAGCAAACAATGATAATAAAAAATTTCTTAAACTTCGTTGGTTAACCTCTCATTTGGGTGAAATACATTTTGGCTCGTAAATTGGCTCTTAGATATAAAGTAACTTACTTCCTTGCTTACAGCCTAACATGCTTAACATGGCTCACCAACCAAGGTCAGGTAACACACAAACATGTCTATCACAATTTAATCATCCTCTCATCGATTATTCTCAAATCTAGATTACACAAAACATAACTAAACATTTACGAATATATAGGGTGAATCCATATATCACATCCTCACCTTTATTTATAGAGAGTTTCCATAAATAGTGATTTTAGGCGGTTAAAGGAATAGCAGTTAGAACAATTGTGTCTTTGATTGTGTTCAACATCTAAAATTAGTGGTTGGCGATTTTCACGTTTGGGGTTTCGAGCAAAGGGCATGAAAATAAGTTCAACATCTTCGTGGATCAACTGGAACATGAAGAACTTATCTCATTTGATCAATTTAAAGATATGCAGTTAACTTCAGCCGAGAGCTCACGACTTAAAGTTAGCCTCGACTGCTCAGGACGACGCAAAAGACAAGTCCCCCCCCCCCCAAAAAAATAAAAAAATAAAAATAAAAACTCTATAATTCAGCTTTCAAAAATACCAAAAAGCTCCCATAAATTGACTACAAATCTCATAAACCAGGACGAACAATGAGCACGTGTAATTATAAGTGTTTGTCCACCTCAACACGGTTTCGTGGTTCCTATTATAATCGATAAGGTCAAATGAGATTTGTTCATGCTCAAACGTGAAGTCCACCTCAACACGGTTTCTTTAGTCCTATAGAAATTCTAAGAAGCCTGTGAACCAACTATAGAATCTCAAAACAAGAAAAATCAAGATCCCAAATTGCCTTATTTGGCACCTAGGTTTGATCTCTTTAATGTCTAGTTTAACTTTAATCTTGTTATATATATATATTCAGTTTGATCTCTTTAATATCTAGTTTAACTTTAATCTTGTTATATATATTTTCAGGTTATTGTGTTTTTATTAAAAAAAATTTATGATCCTAGCTATATAATTCCTTTATTTGTAGTTCTTGTTTTTCACATTTGATTGATAAAATTGTTTGTTTTGTATAACAAAACCTATTCTTTTGAGTTCCTGAGCCAAATTTGAATTCTAGGTTGCCTTAGAAGTATTAACAAGCTTTTACAACTGGTTTGACTTGATTTAATCCACCTCTACCATACATCCTATTTCAGATTAGCTAGAGAAATCCTTAGACCAGCTAGCAATCTAACCCTAGTTGTCTTCCCCTCTCCAGTTCTACTTATCTTCTCTTTTTCTTCTTTTCATATTAACCTTTGGAACTAATTTTTGTATCTTCTTCTTGTTCAGTGGTGTCCCCTTCTATATCATCACCTCGGACTCGCACTTCTACTTCATCGGTGCTTGTTCCTTTTGGCAACGATGCTCTTTCTATATGCTTTTCTCTTCATGTTGTCTAGCTCTCTATTTCTCTTGGTTGCTTCCCACACGTTTCTATGTTACTAGGTTTAGGGTTTCCGCCATTCCCCCTTTCATTGATACCAAGTTAGGAATATAGATGAGCTTAAAGAGCGTTTTGAGTTTAATTGAATTAACTTTCAAAAAGTGGGTCCTATTTTTCATTTGACTCAATGGTCGATAACAACTAAAAAATCTTAATAGTTTTTTTTATTCTTGAATTAATCGTTACAATTCCCCACCATCCCCACTCTAAATGGAAGTCCCTAAATTTTTCGGGCATGAATTACACTCCACTCTCTTACTTAGAGATTTTTAAGGTATCCATCACCGACTACTCTTAAATTCCAAGTCATCTTTTAGATCTTATCCATTCTCTAAAGTAGTGATGTCGTACAGGTCGGTCCGTGTCTATTTGTCACACTTTCCAGTTGAAACTTTTTTGATCTAAAATGCATAAAACCAACCTAATATGATAGTTTTCTGACAAGGTATGTGTAGCTATACCCATTAGATTAAACAAGTAGGTCTGTTGTAATAATCGTGTTAGTATAACTAGATTCAAATGTTTTTCACGAAATTTCCTTTTAAATTTAGCCAAGAAACTCTATGAACCTTTTTGAAAAAGGATAACAAGGGTTTTTATCAAGAAAAATTAGAATTTGGTTGAGTAAAATTGAATCTGGTTCTAAGACCAAAAGTACTAGATCTAGGTTGTAACTGGTGACAAAAATTATAGTAGAATTTGGTAGAATTTTAATGATTCGACTAATTAACACCAGTCAGCACTACTAACAAAACTCCATAATTTTGTGGATTTCACATACACTGCAATTTTTTTTTTCTACGAAAACACTATCTCAACTAAATTGGACCACATTTCAAGGAAAGACGATAAAATTATTTGTTTTAATTATTTGATTCACATTTTTAAAAAAATCTTTTTAGTAAATAAAATGCCCTATAAATATAATGTACAAGCATTGATACACAACAATCCAGTCTTGTGGTTCTTTTTTTCAAAATAAAAAAAAAAAATATTCTCCTAGGATTTTTCTTTCCTTCCAGACTTATAAATCCTCTTAAGGTATATATTTAATTTAAATTCTTTTTTATAATATTTTTTTTCGCATCGTTTTTGTTTATAATTATATCACTTATATTTGTTAATAGGTAAATTTGATAAATATGTTGACAAAACTTTTTTTGTATTTGACAGTTTATAATTTGTAAACTAGATTTTGATTTTGTTTTCTTAATTTATTTTCTCATGTATTCTTAAATCTAGAATTGTACCTATTAATAGATAGTTTATTATTTTTCTAAATTAGAAGAAACTTATATATATATAAATATATATATTTTTTTTTTTTTTTGACATCTTGCTAGAAATCTAGCTTACACAAAAGGTTTGGAAATCCAAACAGGAGGAATAGAGTTTACATAAGAGAATTCTCTACCCTGAGCAGTAGCATTACACGCCAAGCAATCCGCCTTACCCTTTAAGTATTCGAGAAATAAGAGTGAGGTCAAAAACTTGAAATTAGCTTATGAGGGAGGAAAATCTACAAGTAGAGCCCCTAAAAGCAGGCCAATCTTTCACCGTCGTAGTCATCTTCACAAGCTCCGAATAGTCTGTTTGGAAGGTCACCGCAAATTTCTAATGAGCAAGCATATACTCCATCGCCCAGAGCAGTGCCTCCATCTCTGAGTGAAGAGGGGATAAACTTTGACGCTGTCCTTTGGCACCCATCAACGGAGCTGAGGAGAACGGGCTAGAGAAACACCAACCTAGGCCCGAAAAATGGCAATCCATCTTCCATGATCCATCAAACTGACATACACTTCCAGGAACTGTCGAGCTGCTATTCGAAGATATATGTTCCCCAAGACCCTGATCTATCAGAACTCCCTCCGCCCGATAGCTCTGTGCATTAATCCAAGCGTTGGCCTCGCCAATAGCATGTTTAAGAATATCTGGTGGTGTCCGATCAAGACCTTTCTAAACCTTATCATTTCGGGCCTTCCATATAAACCATAATATCCAAGGGAAAGGGTTAATAGGGTAGCCCTGTAATGAATCCCTAGGAATCTTTGTAAACAAATAATCCATGTTTGAAAAAACCAAGGGGGACGGGAATGACAGATTCCCGCTTGGAATAGGAGAAAGGGCCCAAACCTGCAAAGCTGGGGGGCATTCGAATAAAACATGATTAATGGTTTCACTATCCATTCCACACCGAGGACAAGCCCGGTCACAGTTAATACCTCGGGAACGTAACCGTTGATGGACCGAGAGACATCCGGAGGTAACTTGCCACACAAAAAATGTCTCAATTTAGATGGACCCTCAATTTTCCATGACTTTGCCTTAAGAACCGTCACTGTAGGGCCAAGGAAAGGTGATTCTAAGAGGGCCGAGCTTATAGACTGAACCGCATGATAACCAGATCGGACCGAATAAACACCGGATTTAGTCAACGGCCAACCAATCCTATCAGGGATGGGAAGTCGACTTATCGGAATTCGTCGGATAAGGACAATATCCTCAGGATGAAAGAACTCATTCATCAAATTTAAATTCCAGGATCTCGTGAGAGGGTCAATCATATGATTTACCTTGAAAAGAAACTTATATTTATAATGGACTTAAAATAAATTCTAAATGATAATGGTTTAGAAACTAAAATGGTTAGGAAAATAATTTGTAAATTAGAATAATTTAAAAATATTAAGTAGCTATGAAAACATTACAATCGTGTAGAATAATTCAAGTAGAATTAATGAAAAATGCTATTAAATGTTAATGCTTTAGTTTTCTTTTAATTTTTATTGATTTTCTTTTTCTTAGATTAAGAAACAAAAAAAAAATGCCAATAATCTTTTAGAAAAATTGAAGATGAAGAAATATTGTTTTACGTGATTTGAAATTTGAAAGTGAAATATTAAAATTATTCATAATTAAATAATATTTATTATCAATTTTAGATAGGCTGAAAATCTGATTACTTCATTTCGGCTAGTCGGTTAAGTTTTCTTTTAATTTTTATTGATTTTTTTTTCTTAGATTAAGAAACCAAAAAGAAATGCCTATAATCTTTTAGAAAAATTGAAGATGAATAAATGTTATCTTACGTGATTTGAAGTTTGAAAATGAAATATTAAAATTATTCATTATTAAAAAATATTTATTATCAATTTTAGATAAGCTGAGAATTTGATTACTTCATTTTGGCTAGTCGGTTATTCGGTTAATAAAAAAATTGTCGACTGTTTTAGTATTTTTGTTCGAATCTTCTGACGAAAGTAATAAAAACCAATCATTTTTAAATACATAAAAAATTTGTTTTTATAGTAATATAATTTATCTATTACATTTTTAAAATTTATTTCAAAATAATTAATTTTGATAGTTTATGATTTATATGATAATTATATTTGATCAATTTAGTTTATTTAATTATTATTTGATCCAAAATTTATAATCAATTATTTATAAATTAATTTTATTAATTAATTAGTTTTTAAAGTTCTGTTAGATTCAAATGTTACCATTTAATTTTTACTAATTTTTCAAGATTCTTTTAAAAATATAATAATTTTGTTAGATTAATCAGATTCAGTTGTTATTATTTAAGACGTTAATGGTAAGTTCGAACATATACAAACTTGCAAATAGTCCACTTAACCGGAATCACTGGACTCTTATTCTCACACTTCAGATGACAAATAAATAATTTATTCATCTATCTTCGTGGTCAAAAAGTGTTGCAGAAAAACATGCATGTAACGCAAAATTGTCAAATTTAAACTGTCGGCGCCGTAAAAGACGGCAAACACCATATCTCATTCACATACATTGGTCTGGAATCTATACCATGAAATAGACTGTGCACACTTGTCTATTATCACTGAAGTAGAATCGTATTCTCCTTTGTTTATGTGAATCTACTATATACTTTTATGCTAAAGCAATTTAGTTTTATATATATTTTTCTTTTTGATAAATAGTTTTATATTTTAATTTAAAAGAATTTTAACGTGAAAACTTGGTCATCATAAATGTTTACGAATATAATAACACTCTTCTGAATATCCTCTGTTGTAATGTCCCCGAATATTCCGAAATAAAGAGCACTATTTTTTTTTAGTTAAAGGATATAAAGAACGCTAAAGATTATTAGTTTTATTTTTTTGAATTTGATCAACAAAATGGGACGGGTAAATTGACTAAATTATCAAGCATTTTAGGTAAAGTATTAACGTCATTATTCTCTTTCGGCATTTTCGTATCCGTTGTTCTCTTTATTTACACAGCTAAATAAAGAAAAAAAAATATTATAGTCCATAAAATATGAAAACATCCAAATTTTATCATAATATTTTAAATACGTGTAAATGATAAAGATAATTAGACATGTCCTAGTAGATAAAAAATATTTCTTTGATCCAATTCTTTTTTAAAATGTAAAATTTATTGAACTTGAAAAAAGGAAAATAGTCACTAAATAGTAAACTCTTTTTTCTAAGTCTTCTAATCCTAAATCTAAGTTACGTTATGGATGGTGTGCCGCGGTTAAGCTGAAGGTTGACTCGATAATTGTTGGGTTTGGACCCTCTTTCTTTGGTGATGAAAATCATTGAGTGTTAACAAGGTCCGAGACTTAGGTATTAATCAAATAGGGAAGGAGTTTAATTTCCTATTTGGTTTAGGTTTATGTTAAAATTCCTTATCTTTGTAATTGCCTTAAGCTATAAAAGCTAAGCATGTGTGGGATTTAGGTTATAAGATTCAATCAGAAAGTTGAGAGCTTTTGAGAGATCTTTCTTGTTCTTAGAGAGATTGTGAGAAACCCTAAATTGTTGTAATCTCTGATATAGTGGATTACTGGAAAAGCTCCAGACCGAGACGTAAGATCACACACCGTGATCTGAACTCATTAAATATATGTGTTCTTTAATTACTTGCTCAAATAACTTGTTCCGTAGTTATAGGGTTTGTGACAAATTCCCTACAAGTGGTATCAGAGCCAGGTTGGAGGTTTCCTAAGCAAGGGCCAGAGAAGTTTCTGCTAGGATCTAGGTTTTAGATCAGGGTTGATAGCTAGGTTAAAATCGACGGTTATCAAGGTTTTGTGTTGATTGTTGGAGAAGATAGTCAGCGGCGGCGAGAGAAGAATCGTCCGTAGGTCTTTGTGTCGATCGACACACGCACTCTGTCGATCGACACGGAAGTTTCAGCAGAATGGTAAAAGCTGTAAAGCGATGATCCGGGTTTTTTAGATCAAGGAGGTTGGTTTCTGGGCTAAAGGCAATCAACGGTTTAGGGTTTCAGTTTTTCGATTGCCGGGAAAAAGGCAACGACAGCGATCTAGATTTTAGATCGAGGTTGTTGATTTCTGGGAAAAAAGGAAATCAACGGAGTCGCGAATAAGACGGAAATCGCGATTAGGGCTCGGTGTCGATCGACACATCATCCTTGTCGATCGACACAACAGCTAGGGTTCGAAGTAGATTCGACGGTTCAGATTCGTGTCGACCGACACACCCATCAGTGTCGATCGACACACTAGCTGCAGGGGCGGTAGTAATTTCTCCTGATTGGTTATTATGAGTTCCAAATTTTCAAGGGTGAAGATAGCCATCTTCGATGTGTATGTGGTTCAGGGAACACATTCAAGTAAGGATCAAAGAAATTATGAAGATAGAAGCAGAAGCAGATTGAGATCGGGAACAAAACTCAATTGTTGGTATTGCAAAGAGGATGGATATGTGGAAGATGATTGTTGTGCTAAGAAGAAGAGCATGAGCGATGATGATGATGCCAGTGCAGCGGTGGTCATCGATCAATCAGCAGGAGTTGATGCATTATCAGTCTCGGAAAGTTGGCATCAAGAGAGGTGGGTGATTGATTCGGGTAGTTCATATCACATAGTCTCAAGGAGAGATTGGTTGGATACATTTAAGGAGCTCAACTCTGTACAAGTGCTAAAAGGGGACGACTATTCGGTTGAGATTGCAAGAATAGGTTCTATCAATATAAAAGCATGTGGTGGCACGGTGAAGACATTGATTAATGTCAGGTACATTCCTAAGCTGAAGATAAATTTGATAACTGCCATTGTGTTAAAGAGGCTTGGGTTTGGTCATGCTGGAGGCAAATGAAAGATTAGGTTTTATAAAACCCGGAAGATGGGAAGCTTTTAGTGTGGTTCTTTATACTTGCTTGATGAGAGACTGTGAAAAGGACAGTCAAATGTATGTGTTTCTGGTAAACCTCACAATGATGAGACAGTCTTGTGGTATAGAAGGTTAGGACACATGAGTATGGAGAATTTGATGATCCTAGCAAAAAGGGGCATCCTTGATAAGAGGAAGATTGGAGAGATGGAATTCTGTGAGAGTTGTGTTATGGGGAAGACGAAGAAATTGAGCTTCAACATTGGAAAGCACAATTCAGGTGAAGCACTGAAGTATATACATTCAGATCTTTGGGGATCTCCCTCTGTTACTCCAAGCATCTTCGGTAAGCAGTATTTTTTGTCTATCATTGATGATTACACTAAGTGTGGGTGTTCTTCTTTTCTGTTAAGAGTGAAGCTTTCACAAAGTTTTGTGAATGGAAGAAGCTAGTTGAGAATAGAATCAACAAGAAAGTGAAGTGTATGAGAACAGACAACGGGTTGGAGTTTGTGAACAAATACTTCGATGGGTTTTGCAAGCAGCATGGAATTTAGAGGCACAAGACGTGTCCATACACTCCACAGCATAATGGAGTGGCTGAGCGCATGAATAGAACAATAATGGAGAAAGTGCGCTGTATACTTGATGAGAGTGGCTTAGGTGAAGAATTATGGGTTGAGGCGGTAAGCACAGCTGTGTACCAAATTAATAGAAGCCCCTCATCTGCATTAGATGGCAGGATTCCTGAAGAACTATGGCTGGGAAGAAATCCTGGTTATGAGAACATGAGAAGATTTGGGTCATTGGTTTATGTCCATGCAGATCAAGGGAAGTTAAGACCAAAAGCGGTAAAGGGAATTTTCACTAGCTATCCGGAAGGAGTCAAAGGGTACAAGGTATGGCTCCTGGATGAATCAAAATGTGTGGTTAGTAGGAATGTAGTCTTTGTGTAAGATAAAGTGTTCAAAGACTTGAAGAATCAGGGTGCTAATGTTGATTCTAAGCTGGAAAACCCGAGTCCAGCGACTGTGTCGATCGATAGGACATTATTTGTCGATCGACAGGCCAGTCAGGAGAAAGAAAAAATCTGCGAGAGCATTATCGATCGACACGAGACCCCTTCGGTCGATCCACACGAGACCTCTGTCGATCGACACACACCTTCTGTCGATCGACAGGGAAGTCAGGAAGTTACAAGTCCGGTTTCTGAAGATAACAACCAAAGTTCATCTTCAGGTGGAGTTGTTAATGCAGATGATATACCTCAGGATGATACAGTAGTAACTCATTCTCCTTCTAGGCGAGTTACAAGACCTTCTCCATATCTCAATGATTATGATTGTGCAAGTTTTGCTATGATTGATGCGATTGAGATAAGTTCTGAAAAACCAAGGGACTATCATGAGGCTATTGAGAGTAAGGATAGTATTCTATGGAATGGAGGTATGGGTGAAGAGATGAGTTCTCTGGATAAGAACAAGACTTGGAGGTTAGTCAAAAGGCCTCATGGAAGAAAGGTGATTGGTTGCAAGTGGGTATTCAGGTTAAAGTCGGGAATCCCTGGAGTTGAAGAACCGAGATACAAGGCTAGATTGGTAGCTAGGGGATATTCTCAGAAGGAGGGTATTGATTCTCAGGACGTGTTTGCTCCGGTTGTGAAGCATGTAAGTATCAGGTTTCTTCTCTCGGTTTGTGCTAATTTGGATCTGGAATTTGAGCAGCTTGATGTTAAGACTACGTTTCTTCATGGACTACTTGAAGAAGAGATCTATATGGAGCAACCAGAGGGTTTTGTTGTTAAGGGGAAGGAGGACCATGTTTGCTTGTTACAGAAGGCAATGTATGGGCTTAACCAAGCTCCAAGACAGTGGAACAAGTGCTTTGATCAATTTGTGGTTACTCATGGGTTTAAGAGAAGTGAGTTTGATCACTGTGTTTACATAAAGGAGAGCAAGGATAAGTGGTTTATCTACCTTCTCCTATATGTTGATGACATGTTTATTACATCAAAGGATATGAAGGAAATACAGATTGTTAAGGATCTGTTGAGCAGTAGGTTTGAGATGAAGGATCTAGGAGCAACAAGGAGGATTCTTGATATGGATATAGCGAGGGATCGTGTAGGTGGAGTTCTCACCTTGAGTCAATCTGGTTATATCAAGAAGGTCTTGCAGGTGTTCAATATGGATGAGTCTAGATCTGTTGCTACACCTATTGGGTCGCACTTCAAGTTGTCAGCTGTCAAGGATGATGAGGCAGAGACAATCTTGGATGATGTTCCATATTCAAATGCTATTGGGAGTATCATGTATGTGATGTTGGGGACCAGGTGTGATCTTGCATATGATGTTGGCTTGGTTAGTAGGTTCATGAGTAAGCCAAGCATGATACATTGGACTGCTTTGAAGTGGGTGATAAGGTATTTGAAAGGCTCCCAGGATCGAAAGATTGTGTTCAGGAGGAACAAGGACTTTAGAGTTGAAGGTTTCTGCGATTCAGATTTTGCGTCAGATCTTGATAGAAGCAGGTCGATTTCAGGTTATGTTTTCACAGCAGGTGGAACGGCTATTAGCTGGAAATCAAGTCTTCAACATGTTGTCGCGCTGTCTACAACAGAGGCAAAGTATATGACATTGGTCGAGGCAGTTAAGGAAGCAATTTGACTTCGGGGTTTGGTCGAGGAATTCGGTTTCAAACAAGACTCAGTGGAAATCTGGTGTGATTCCCAAAGTGCTTTGAGTCTGGCCAAGAACAATGTTCATCATGAGAGGACAAAGCATATCAATAGGAGAATGCATTTTATTAGGGATATTGTTGTCAGGTGAAGTGAAGCTGTCTAAGATCCCGACTGAGAGGAACCCGGCTGATATGTTGACGAAGGTTCTTCCTGTGGATAAGTTTGAGAAGGCTTTGAGTTTTCTAAACTTAGAAGAGCACTAAGGTGCTGATTTGTCTGGAGTGGCACATGAGATGCAAAGATGAAGGTGTTATACTCTGAAGTGATTGTCATCAAGGTGGATTTTGTTGGGCTTGGGCCCTCTTTCTTTGGTGATGAAAATCATTTAGTGTTAACAAGGTCCGCGACTTAGGTATTAGTCAAATAGAGAATGGGTTTAGTTTCCTATTGGGTTTAGGTTTATGTTAAACTTTCTTATCTTTGTAATTGCCTTAAGCTATAAAAGCTAAGCATGTGTGAGATTTAGGTTATGAGAGTCAATCAGAAAGTTGAGAGCTTTTGAGAGATTTTTCTTGTTCTTAGAGAGATTGTGAGAAACCCTAAATTGTTGTAATCTCTGATATAGTGAATTACTGGAAAAACTCCAGACCGAGACATAGGATCACACACCGTGATCTGAACTAGTTAAATCTCTGTGTTCTTTAATTACTTGCTCAAATAACTTGTTCCGTAGTTATAGGGTTTGTGACAAATTCCCTACAACAATCTCAATTTTGTATGAGAAGAAGACCTACTGGGATTGTAGTTCAATCGGTCAAAGCATTGCTTTGTCAAGGCGGAAGCTGCAGGTACAAATCTCGTCACTCCTGATTAGGATCCGATGAATTTCTCTCTCATCAGTTATGAGCCTCCTTCCCCCTTTCTCTCGCTATTCCTTGCTTCAAATAAGGGTTTTGCTGAATCGACGGTGGAAGTAGGAGGTCAGAGACGTTATCTTTGAAGAATCGGAGGAAAGGTGGCAGAAAGTCACGGTGGTTATGCTTGTGAAGACACAACTCGGCTTATAGCGGGTTCTCGCTGGTGGAGAGGACAACCGGTGGATCCCATCCATGCGCCAGATCAGGTGAATGATGGTGGTTGAAAAGTCTCTTGATCTGTGTCGGTGGATGGATGTGACCTGAATGTAGAGCAAATCGGTGACTTGAAAGTGTTCTCGTTTTTCTTTCTCTGAGATACTCTGGTGACGGTCATCGATTTTCACTTGCTAAGGTGCTGTAAATCGTCGGTCGAACTCTTAATCTCCACTCTCAAATTGATTTTATTATAGTGTGTCGGTTCATATAAGGTTATGAAGTAGTACGTCCGGTTCATGAGGTTCTACCACTGCATGGCCTAATCATTGTCAAAAGAAAAGTTTGATTATGGTTCAGAATAAATGATAGTTATATGCTTAACAAGTGAAAATCAAAAGTTGTTCTCATAGAGGTATGCATAAGAAAAAAAGGCTTAACTTTAAAGGATAATAATTTTAATTTAAAGAAAACATAGATAATATTAACCAAAATATAATTGTATCATATAGTAGATCCGAGTGATTAAACTCGACATCTAAAAACAATCATTATCTACTATGTTTTTATAAGTGACCTCATATGAGAGTGGATGCGGTTAAATTGTTCTTATTTGTTTCATCTTAAAATATTTATAAAAACTACAAAATTCATTAAATATCATGATATTAATTTTATTAAACTAATCATCTTATTAATTAAAAAGATGTTAAGATTGACCACGTCATTGGTTTGACTTAATTACCGTTGATGAAACAATATTATTTACCATTGTATTGCATGTCATTCTCTTTTTTTTTTGAAAAAAAAATTCCGTAAAAAATATCCAACTAAATAAAAACCTAACCGAAACCCATATATATCGTTTACTTCCTCTTTATAAACCCTAATAACTTATTGCTTCTATTATTCTCTCTACTATCGATCTTTATATTTTTAAGACTCATTTTTGTGTTTTATATGATTATGTTAATCCAGTTTTACTTCGATCCATTCGGGTTTGTTGTCTATTTTTCTTCTTCTTTTCCTTTACGATGGTTTCCAATACTTTTAAGACTTGCTTAATGTTCTTTATGTTTATATTCGCCTAAATTTACTTCTATCCGTTCAGATTTCTAGTTATTTTGTTTTTTTCTTTTCTCTAAATATAAAACCATGATTTTGTCTAATTAGTTTTCTACAATTTTTTGCAGACCTAATCAACGCAAAATTGAATTTGATCAAAAGACTTCAAATTTGGTAAATAATATATATAATATGTAGGAATGAAATATATTGTAATGTGAACACGGTATTTTGGTACACTATCCAACTTTTATTCCCTAAAAAAATTAAAGCTACATAGAGTTACTTATGGTAATTTAATAGGTTAGGACTCACCAATAACTAGAAACATATCTTGGTATCAAAGAAGTTGTCACGAAAATATAATAACAATAACGTTTTTTTAATATCTTTTGTAAAATATGTTTGATAAGTTTCTAACTGTTTGGTTTCTCCCGGTTAAACATTATGTTTGATGAACTCGAATCAAACTATTGAACATCCGTGTCTTATTCAAATTAATAGACAAAATTTATGTGTATTCTTTGTACTCACTATCTTCTCTAATATTAACTCTTCTTGACATTTACGTTATTGTTTTATGAAATTGTATCGGTTTCTCTGTACATCTTTCAATCTAGGTTACTTTTATATAAGGTTGTCTCTATTATTGGAGAAAAGGTAAAAAAATCAATCGAATTGGAGAAAAAGGTCATAACTTTCTCTTATTTATTATATTTATCATGTTTGTCTTATTAATATAAGAAAACCAAAGTGGTAAATAAAAAAAAATTCAAGTTTATTTAATTGCCCTAATTAAAAGTTTTTTTTTCTTTTTAAATATCGATTGATTTTAAGCAAATAAAAAATAAATATTACTTTAAAGTTGTGGATTACTCTTATAATTACGTGACCATTAAATTTGGGTACAAATTAATACTACTACTATCCAAATTTGTTATTATTTCTCACTTAAGATCTCTGAAAAATATCAAAAAGGTTTTCCCAATATAATAGTTATTGTGAATTTATATAAATTAATATCAAAATCATCAATAGAATATACTTAAATATTTTAAAAACACCTTCATTTTCACATCTCACGAATCATTTAATATTATACGAATTACGTATTTACGCGTATAAAACTTTCAAAATAATACTATATTTTTAAAGATAAAATATTTCTCTTGCATTAAAAGTTTCACCATCGGAACAAAATAACAACATTTTCTTTATTTTCGGACATTATATATATATTTTTATAAAATACCATATTATCAGAAAATAACATAATATTTGTTGAATATTATAAACTATCGTTAAAATAAATAAAAGACCATACATTTTCTAAAAATTATGATAATTATTCTTCTATCACTGTTAATTAAGAAAAAAAAATACGATTACAAATCTTGATAAGCTTAAGACATTTATAGTCAACTTTTTTTTTATAGTCAACTTAATATCATCAAAAACATTAAAACCTAAATTGTCTATCTAATTAAGTCACCCAATGTTTTATGGTCAAGATAATAAAATAGACGAGATTTTATTCCCAAAACACCGTTTTTTTCTTTTGGAATTTTTAGGTTTATAAGAATAGTATAATTATTTATTAATCAAGTAGGATATTTTTACGTCACAAAGTCAAAAGTGGAAGACGCAGAAGTAGTCCACGTGACCATGTACAGATCACTCTCACGTGGTTTAACTGTTGTAACCACGTACGAGAGACTCGAGTGATGGCTTTTTCGTAATTTCTCAATAAGTGTGAAAGGTAAGACCTCTTAAATAAGACAGACACGTGTCAACACATCAATGGTCTGTTATCTGTATTAAATACCCTACAAACGAGGCTAAGGTTTACTCTGTTTGATAGGGCCTTATTCCGCCATTTACAAGAAAAAAAGAAAAACCTAAACTCTTTTCCTCTTCTCTTATCTTCTCTCTGTCTTCGTTTTTCGTTTTCAGATAAAATCACCGTCGGGCTCGGACTCGCTTGGTGCAGGTCGGGAACTAATTTGGCTGATACAGCCACGTGGCTTGTCCTTATTGGTTTGTGAGCAGGGATTGGCTCCCGCCTTGCATCAACTGAATCGGAGCCCCGCGAGGTGAAATGAAATAAAATATATATCCGAAAATCCAATCAGATCTGATAGAAATCTACTCTTCCTATTCGTTTATTTGTTCCGTTTCCTGAAAAATAAGATAAGAGTTTTTTTTTGAATCAGAAAAAATATATTTTGTTGGTAAAAGAAAAGGTTTTCTTTGATTTAAGCGATTGGGTTTTTCAATACTGATTTTTTTACACTTCTTTATCTTTTGCAAATTTTGATTCTTTTACAATCTTTTTTTTTTTTGGTTTCCAGATGTTGAATCTTTGTTAGTTTATTTTAATATTAGAATATGTAGGATGTTTGAATTCAAGATCTAGGATTTGAAATGTTAAGAGATGGTAATTAATTACTTCTCGATTTAATATGTTCTTATAGTTAATTAATCTCCCCACATGATTCGATATCTAATCTCTATTCTAGACAGACTCTTTAGGGTTTTATTATGATTGGCTTTACTTTGGATAGGTTATGACGATTTCAAGATGACGTTTTTAAATCGTAAAGAGGTATTTTTCATTAGTCAAATCTCATTTACCTATTTTCTGAGACAAATCTTTTTGCCGGTTTATACTGATTCTGATTTTAAGTTGTCCGGTTTAATTTGTAGAAAGGTGATTGTCAAATCTCAAATTTTGTTGGGTTTTAAGAAGCAATTTGTTTTTTGCCGGTTATCACCGGTTTTGCTTGTAAATGTGTGAATAGTGAAGTTTGGTCATCTGTTAGATCGACTCATCTTATATATGTATGTGTGTGTTTGTGTGTTGATAATTGAGGAAATATGATTTAAGATTCGCTATGTGTATGGCAATGATTAAGCAGGTGTGAAAAGACATGAATATATGTTTAGTCACTCGCATGTGAAATGAATAATTTTTGTTGAGTGTTCAATTTTCTTTTCCGTTTTTGGATAGTTTTTGTTAAATTTGAATATTGGAAGAGAACAAATGGTGTGGGAACTAAAGAAGAAAAGTGGGATTAGTACCGTTAGTGAGGAATATATGTTGTAATTAATGATGTTAGTGTGAAAACAAAACTAAAGTTTAATTGCGACTTCTAATATTGTTGATTCTTTGATCATGTAATAAATATCTAGGTTGGTTGGTGTGTTGTTGGTTGTCCATTTGAAATTTGATTATAATACATTTTAAATCTAAGTAATATATTGTTCGATTAATGATAAGTCTATCTATATTTGCTTTGATTTCTCGTCTCTTATTTACATTTCAGTTGGATCTTACACAAGAATGTGTAAATCACTTATTTATAAATTATATACGAGCATTTGTAGTGGATATCAAGGGTATATACTAGATACAATATTAAGTAAATAATTGGGGGTTTTAGTTAATTGAGTAAGACAGTTTTGTTTTCAATCATACTTTTTTCTTTATTCCCTTTTTTTTTTTTTTTTTTTTGTTCTTGGTCGGCAACATAATATATATAGAAGAAACGTTATCCTACAACAAAGGATGCAAGTTCGTAACAAAAAAAAAACAAAGGATGCAAGTTCTTAACAAAAAAGAAAAACAAAGGATGCAAGTTCTATAGAGTTAAGTGCCAACTTTACTAGCGAATCAGAGATTGATTAAACTTACTAGCGAATCAGAGATTGATTAAACGAGATTAGAGTCGAAGTGTGAAACAATTTGGGAGATGTGGTTGATGATTTCGAAGATTTCTTTGTTTTCTCGTTTTGAAGTTGATCGCTTTCTTTATTCCTATGTTTTAGGTATCCTACATGTTTTTCTAAAAACATCTTTAACGGATTACAAATGTAAAATGAGTAGATGACATAAAAAAAAATACTAGATATAGAAAAAACTTGATATGTAATTAGTTATCTATACGGGGGAAGGTATTTCGTGATCGAGCATACTTGCAGCATAATGTTAGGCCTAGGCATGTGAGATAGGAAGAATAAGAAGAATAAACAACCACGTACTTGCATAACATAATAGGCATGTGAGATAGAAAGAATGAGAAGAATAAACAATCACGTACTTGCATAACATAACGCCATAAAATTATATATCCTTCACCTCCTCAAACACTTTCACTTCTATTTACATTAAATCAAAATGAAAACATTAAAAGCTTTCTTCTTCTTATCCTCTCTTATCACACTTCTTATTTCTCCTTCTCAAATCCTACATCTTAAAAACCTCATAAAGTTAGACATGTGAGTTATATGAGGAGATAAACGAATATACCTTTAGTCACACCAATATCCATATATGAAGACATGATAGTCAGAGCAAGAGATGGATGTCGGCAAACAATGGAGAGAGGAAAATAAAGAACTATTAAGCGATAAGAGGGGGTGAGAGGGGTAAAATCTTATGATTCATTTTATATAGGATATTAGAGCAGTTTTAGTGGTAGTCTCTGTCTCTCATTAATAAAAAAATTTAAAATAATAAAAAGGTAAGAGAGAAAGAGATGAAGTTCTCTTTTGAGAGATTTTAAGAGATTTATAATAAATTCTTAATCCACTTGTTTCTATGTGATTAATTAAAAAAATATTTAGAACTAAAATTTAATTATAAAATTAAAATATATTAAAATATTAATATTTTTATTTTTTGAGAGATTTACACACCACTACAGATGCTCTTATTAGACAAAACATAAGATTTTAACTAAATTCGACTATTTTAAATATATTTTTTTTCTAACATCAATTATTTTGATTTTTTTTATTTAATTTTTTTCTTAGAAAAAAGGTTGATGACATGAATAGCTTTAAAGTCGAGAACTCTTCGTAATTATATCTAAAGATGGTATGATAATCAAAATGAAAAGTATAAATGTGAATATGTGGCTATTATTCTTCGTAAACATAGTTTGAGTAAAATAAAATAGTTTAGTCTATTTTCTGCTGAATAATTACCAATGAATTGATGCTACTTTCCTTCATAATTTAGCAAAAACTTTAAATTTTGAGGTGTTATAGGTTTGTTTGGAGATATTCTTAAATTTTCACCATTCGTGGTTGAATTTTGATGTCGGCAGTGGTATAATGTTCATTTTTAATGTATTAGTTATATTAGAAAAATGTAATAGATTTAGTTTGTTATTTTTAAAAAATAAATTCGGCCAGATTAATAGTAAATATATTTTAACAAAAACTAAAAATGTCAATGATAGAAACATTTTACATTGTGAAAAGAGCCATGTGATCATGGACTTTGTGATCTATATTTGTTGTTGAGCTCAAATTTACTTCTTTTTTTTTGTCACAAAAGAATTTAGAGAACTAAATTTATAATATGTCTCCTAATTTTGTAATATTCCTAAGTTTAATATATCTATAAGTTAAAGATGAGAAGGTAGAGACTTCATGCCCAAGTTTAAAAGCATACGCTCATTGAATTTGAACAGTCTGGTCAAAAGGTTCTCCGTTTTGTCAATGGCAGGCAGGTTCCTTATTTTCAGCTGCTCCTCTGTTAGTTCTCTGTTTTATTTAATGTATTTAAACATTTAATAATTATCATTAAAGTAAATCAACTGTGCAGGATCTTACGATAAATTGATCATGGCAAAAGATTTCCCACCTTTTTCGAGGTTTTTTTCTAACTAATATACTTGTAGAATATAATAAGAAAACATCACACGTTTTCTAACTTCTAAAATCATAGGCAAATAAATAAAAAACAAACTCTAATTTAAAAAGCAAGATTGAACATTTTTAGTGAGTAGGGACCCGATGATATTAAAGTCCCACCAAAATTATTAATTTTGGAATTACTATGCTCTGAATTAACGGAAGTAAGTGTAAGTGTAAACGATCATCAAAGTGTTGGAATATACCAAAAAAGAAAAGAAAGAAAGACAAGAGATAAAGATCATGTGATTCAAGCTTTTGTTGTCAGATGTTTCACTTTCGAACTCGAGCGAACCTCTTAATGTTGGGTCTGTACAGAAAAATATGGTTATAAAGTAAGAGCATCTAATCTGGTTTCTTCTTTTTTGGATTTTTCTGATTCAGAATAACTGAAATTTTTTTCGACTGATTTTTAGCATCATTGTTGAGCAGTCCAAGCAGTATTTGCATATCGGACCATTAAAGACAGTTTGGGTTATAATTTTTCCGAGCTAAGTCCCACCGATTCAAACCAACCTGAAAACTATAAAGTAAACATAATTGTTTGTCAAAACTTTAAATTATATGACATCTAACTGCATTTACATTGATTTACCACATGCTTCAGTTTTAATATAATTACTTTCTCTGTTTTTGAATAAGTATCATTCTACTCTAATTTTTTTTTTTGTTTTTAAAAGAGTGTTATTCTAGAATTTCAATGCAAAATTTGAATAAAAATCTAGTTTTAATTTTGGTTTTTTAATGTATTAATTAGAAAGACAAAACTATCACAAAAAAAAAAGGAATTTTGGCACTATTTTTTTAAATAATTTGCATTACTTAAAAATGATGTTAAGATGTTAGCATTACTTTTCTAAGTAAGGCCTTACCCAATGATGCTAAAGTTATTAACATCACTTGAGAAAGTAATGCTTAGTTTAGCATTAATTGTTTAGCATTAATTGATTAGCATTACTTATCTTATCTTTTAGCATTACTTGATTAGCATTATTTATCCTATCTTTTAACATCATTTTTTACTATCTTTTTAACATCATTTATATTATGATATAACTCAACAATAAAAAATATGCAAAAATAACTAAATATAATTAAACAAAATAAAACCCAAAATACAAATTTTATAAGCAATCAAACATTGTTTTATATATATATATAGTAAGGGTTAATACATTATTTTCATAAACAAATACAATACCATATAATTGTCATTGTTCAAAGAAGATAGAAAACAACAGGATCTAACCAAAGAAGAAATGTGACGATGCATTGTCATGATCTCACCCAAGAAGCATTCCTATGCTCTGAAATAACTAGAAAACAAAACAAACCAACATGACAAGATCAGATCACAGTCGAATCCATAACAAGCCACAAACACTATCATTCCAAGCCACATAAACACTACTGAATCTAACAATCCATAAACACTATCATTCCAAATTATCATTTCAAGCCAGAAACTACTGTCATTCTCATTTGATCAATTGCCTAACCATTCTCAAACCAAAATCTGAACAAAAAGAACATACCTGTTTTGGTTCAGTTCAATCTAAATCAAATTCCACTCTTTGAAATGCCACTTCCCTGAAATTGTAGATAAATTACAAATCCATTTTCATTAGATTCAGCTGAAAACATAACTTAAACTGAGCTTGTTCTGAATCAAACACAATGAAGATGAAGTTTTTTCTTACCCGGTCACTATTGATACTCATCTTCCCTGTTATCATTTAGCTTCAGTTTTTCTTTCAGTAATAAAGGCCTCAACAAATTAATCATTGCAATCAGGAGTGCTTACCACCCGCTCTACTTCAAAAAAAAGCTTCAGTTCTGCAGTGTTTACCTTGTTAGATGCCTCTCTAATTGTCTAACATGCAAACTCATTTTCCGAGATAAGCACATATCAACAAGGGACTCTCACATAAATCCTATGCTATAAAAGTAAGCTAACCGCATATAACAAGGAAAATTTATTCAAAGCAAACAGAGAAACCCGTGCTACGAATTTACTTTTATAAAGAAAGTTTCTTGGTAGAGAGAAAAAAACAATATGAGCAAAAAGGAAAGTGCATTAGCCATTCACCTCTAACAGGTTTGGATGATTTGGATAACAAAGTGCGAAGTAAAATATGCAGAGCAGTGACAATATTGAGACATTTACGCTTGTACATCTAAAAATGAGAAGATCAAACTCAATGGCATATTTAGGAATCTGAAATTAAATATCATATAAGCACAACTAACCTTAGCCACATATTTTCTATCATCTTCTCTTCTCTTCAATTTAACCTGATCAAATAAATAATGTCATCAGAGGTAAAAAAATTGTGAACAGAATCAAAGATTATAAGCAAGAGCTTGCCATCTCCAATCATAAAAGCACTGCAATCGTAGAAATACACAATTTACCTCATGGAACAATCTTATTAGAGACATAAGTAAGAAAAACCTCAATCATCTTCATTAAGAAAAAAACACTCGTATTTTAGTGCTGGTAAATTGCCTTTGCTTCTGCCATGGGAGAGAGTAACCAGGAGCTGTTTGAGTGCAATAAACCTGTGAAAACACGAATTCAAAGAATGATTCACTCAAATGAAGCAAGCAGATAGATCGAATAATGGATGTGAAAGTAATGTATAACATTATGATTCACTCAAACAAATCTGAAGCATCTCAAGAAACAGATTCAAAGAGTCCCAAATACAACAATGCAGATTCTCCCTAAAGTGTCTAAAATAGAGCAATCAAATATGATTTTTTGCGATTCTGCTTCAGATTCACAAAACTTCAATAATTTGACCAACAACCAAATTTAGTGTTAGATTTAATTATTCAAGTAATCTAGAGAAGAGATTTGTACACATATTCAAAGAATCTCCCTAATGTCAATGATACTAAGAGAGTTTACGAGTATGCTTCAGAAAAGCTTTCAACCACACTCACAAACCAGTTGATACAATCAAAAACAATACTGACCTCTTCACTTAAAAAAAATGTGTTAAGTATTGTAATATACAAATCTTCTCGTCTCTGCAAACAAACATAGGAATTACTAACAGAGTACATAACATAATATCCACGATAGATAGTATATCCAGAAAATGTACTTTTCAGAGCAAAAATCCCAACTCCAAAAGCTAAGGTGCCTGATAATAGCGGATGAGATGCAGCAACGTTCACACCATCTACATACGAAACTGAAAACTACTTGAGCCTAATTAAACAAAGCACAAGCGGCATAGTGAACACGAAATAGCTAGAAATGTATAACGGAGACGTTTAACCTTTCCAACCACCATATATTCATAAGCGCTATACTCATGAGTCATTTCTCGAAGAGAATCCTACATCTCAAACCGAATTCCCGATTTGATGAGAGGATATAAACAATCAATCCATATGCAGGCCAACAATTAGATTGAAAAAGCTTAGATCTCTCACCCGAGCTAAGATTTCGTTGAATAGAGGATGACGACGGAGGATGACGGTGTCGATCGTGAATTCTTAGATTGATTTTGATTCAAATTTATGGGGATTTATGTCGAGAATTCGTCGGTAAGGGAGAAGATGAATGACGACGGTGACGGAGAGTCCAGACTTACGAGTCTTTTTTTTTCCCTTCTATTTGGTTTTTAATTTCCGAAAAGAAAAAAGTTATTTGGTTTTTAATTTCTGAACAAAAGAAACATAAGAAAAATATTAACATTACTTTAGAAAATAATGCTAGTTTGCATCACTTACATAATTTTAGCATTATTTATGAAAATAATGTTAATTTACTGGTGCTAATTGCCTTGTTTTTTATAATGTATTTAGTGTATTAATAAGGGGTAAAATAGATTTGTTAATACTTTTTTTAATTTGTGTGAAAATTTGTAGAATGACACTTATTCAAAAACAGAGGGAGTATTACCTAAGTTTTTTATACTCTTTTTTTTATTGTCTAAAAGTTTTTTATACTCTAACTGTTTATATTATACAATTTTAAAACGTTTAATAAACACATAGTTTCTAAAAGATAGAAATATAAATTAGATTTTATTTTTTTTAAATGAAAATATGTATTGTAATGATAAAATCATAATAAAACTATTAAAAAGAAAATTATTGTAAACTATTTCCAACATTCTGTTATATTTTAAAATATCATAATAACTTTATGTATTATTCCATTTTCTACTTCAAAATGGAATCACTCCAAATTGGTATTGAGTTATACTCTAACCTTACTCTATTTTGAAGTAAAAAATGGAATGTTGAGTAAGAAAATAGAATTCTCCTCAA
Organism: Euclidium syriacum; assembly: GCA_900116095.1. Taxonomy (NCBI): domain Eukaryota; kingdom Viridiplantae; phylum Streptophyta; class Magnoliopsida; order Brassicales; family Brassicaceae; genus Euclidium; species Euclidium syriacum. The sequence continues at coordinate 2,328,075 of FPAK01000009.1, forward strand.
GATTTTTAAAACATAATTTAACTATTTTGATATATAGTTCTCCTCAATATGTCGATCATGTCCATCTTGAAAGTATGCTCTTGAAAAGGAAAAGGATAAAGCGTCTTAGTCAACACATCTACAAGTTGATTTTCAGTCATCATATGAATTTTCTTCAAGAAACCTTAATCAACTCTCTCTCGGACTATATGGCAATCTAATTATATACACTTAACCCTTTCATTGAAAACAATATTGTTAGAAATGTATGTTGCAGTTGCATAATTACAATATAAAGGAATTAGAGGAAGAGTTGGAACCAATAAGCCATTGAGAATTCGAGAAATCCAAATAAGCTCACAAGTGTCAAGAGCCATAGCTTTATATTGTGCTTCTGCAAAGCTTATAGAAAGAATAGGTTGATCTTTGACTTTCGTGAGACCAAAGAATCACCCACAAACATGAAATATCGAGTGAAAAACTACGAGTATCAACACAACTTGCCCCAAGTCTTCTTATTCTTATGTATCTCTCGATTCTCTCCTAAGGCAGTAAATGTAATTTTTTGACTTTTTGCATTGTTAGACCCAATTTCAATTTCATACGCATGTAGATGACCAATTGCATCTTCAAAATTGACTGCATCAATATCAAAGACAGTCTCCATTGTGATCATTTTACTCTTGAATTTGATAGGAAGACTCCTAATCAATTTTTTCATCAGTTTTTGCTTTTGTATGTTTTTCCTATAATATAAGTCTCATTTACAATAGAACTCAATTTTTGGTTCATATCCTCAATGATTTCACTTTTCACATCCTCAAATTCTTAAACTAGAATGTTGGCATATCTAACCTTGATCGTTTCATACTCATTGTTCCCTCGTACGCTTTTTCCAATTTATCTCATGTGTCTTTTGTAAATACATTGGTTTGAACTGATTCTCATTAACCGCAACGAGGATCACTGATGAACTTTGGAATTAAACTTGGATAACTTCTCAGCTTCATCAGTCCACCTTGCTCTCTCTTTAAGGATACTACCCATCTTTGTCCTTAGCAGTTGGAGGAGACCACCATATTCGAATGCGGTCCACGTGTCTTCGTCTATTCCTCTAATTATTGCTCACATCTTTACTTTCCAGTGATCATAATTTCCTTTCTCCACAGTAAAAGGTCAATGCACAACCACCAGATCTTATCCAGAGTCCATATTTTTTTGCAGGATGATCATTTGTTTAAGGATACTCTAATGGATGGACTTGCACTCCTCTTTTATACTCGAGCTTAAGTTCATACTTAGGTAAGCGTTCTCAAGATCTTGAAATCTTCTCGAAGTAATTCTTCAGAATATTTGCTTCCCAACTTCAAAGAATTCAGACGCTAATTCCAGGTCATCCTTGCATTTGCCATTCGTCATCCTTGTTGCAACAACTTTAAACTTGTTTTAGCAAAAGCTACAACAACGTCAAAAATTGAAAATCCAAAATGTCAGAGTATTATATTGAAAAAAAGCAATGTACAAATCCTTGGAGATACAAAAATAATAACGAACGGTCACAAACAATAATGCAGAAAAAAATAAAAAAATCCAACCAAAAAGGAAGAGAGATTGAAACTCCGAAGAAAAGGAAGAAGAATCTGTAGCTGTAGCATGGACTCGTCGGAGTATCAACAGAATCAGAAGCAGCCACTCAAGATCTCTGGTCGTCGTCCTTCACCTCTCAATGTCCGTAAAGATACCCACAATTTGAAGAAACAGCGTACGCGGGCCATATCACCGCCACCGCGTCTGGAGTTCAAGTTGCGTTTCGTAAAATCACCGGCGTCTTTGATATTCACCTACTCTAGGATCGTGGCAGCTGATGGTTCTCCGGTAACAATCGAAATCGTCGACGCTGCCATGGAAAGGCGAGTCACTTCGGGTCCGTACTCGTCGTCGCGGATTAAAATCGTGCCGCTCGACGCCAATTTCACTGAGGAAAATTGGACCACCGAGGAATTCAATCAGAAGATCGTCTGGCCACGGGAAAGTCAACGGTCATTACTCGCCGGAGATCTGACCGTGACGCTTAAGGATGGGGTTGGAGTAATCGAAGATATAGCTTTCACGGATAATTCAAACCGAAAATTCCGATTAGGAGCGAAAGCAATCGGAGGAGGAGTAGTGGAGGCGAAATCCGAAGCGTTCGTCTGTGAAGACCATCAAGGAGAAAGTTCATGTGAGTTAATCGTTGATAAGCAGTGAATGGTTTCTAAATTCTCTGTCAGTTTCTACTTTTTGATTCCGCAGCTTCTATGATCGGAAAGCATCATCCTCCATATCCAGAGAGTGAGATTTGGAGGCTTGAAGGAATCTCAGAAAACGGCATTGAACAATTGTGTTTAGCGGTTGAAGGGATCCATACCGTTAAGGATCTTCGTCGTTGTTTTGCAATGAATCCGGACTCGTTACAGATTTTAGGAAAATGTGTGGAAGAGAAAATGTTGGAGACGATTGTATCCCATGCGATGAGTTGTGTATTGGATGAGACAGAGTGTTACATCTTCCATGCGAAAGCTCAGGGAGCTTTTCTTCTCTTCAACTCTGTTTATGAGTTGATGAAAGTTTCGTTAGATGGAGTCACGTCACCAAACTCAGATCAACTTACTTCAAACCAAAAGGTCTGTCAAAATCCATCCCCTAATAAACCTATGTTCAGGAGGAGAAGTAACATTGTTATTTTGCTTGTGTGTGTTTCAGGCACTTGTTGAAGACCTGAAACGTAAAGCTTATGAAAACGTAAATGATTTCGTTGCAGTTGATAGATGGGCTTTCACGGATCCTTCACCAGAGACCTTATCATCTTCAAGTGAATCCTTCTTTGATGTGGTTTTCAGTTACAGAAGAGGAGACATATGTAGCGAGTTCATCTCTCATCTTCGTGCTGCACTTTGCCGGAGAAGGGTTTCTGTCTATGACTATGATGAAGATTCCACACAACATCTAAAATGCAAAGCTTTGGTCATATTTTTAACTGAAAATTACGTCCCTTGTAACCTCGCGGACATTTTAGAACAGAAGAATCATGTGATTGTTCCCATTTTTTACGGTCTAACACCGTCTGATTTGCTTAGTAAGATTGAGAGTTATAAGAGATTCTTCCTTTGCGACAAAACAAAACGATGGTGGGATGCTTTGCACGAAACAGCTCAGATGTCTGGTTACATATTAGCAAATAAGTACGTGATTTGATTTAGACTAGAATTGATTCTTGTTTCTATGGATAATGGTTTCTTTTTGCAGGACTGAGTCTGAACTTATAGATGAGATTGTCATACATATCTCGAAGGTGCTATGTTCTAATGGTAAGAAGAGAAACATGATTGGGATGGATTTGCAAGTAGAGGAGATTCTGTCACTGTTATGCATCGATTCCACAGATGTTCGCAGATTAGGTATATGGGGTACGGTTGGTATAGGAAAGACAACTATTGCCGAAGAAATCTTTCGTAGAATCTCTGTTCAGTATGAGACTTGTGTCTTCTTGAGAGACCTTCATGAAGAAATAGAAGAAAAAGGACATGATGCTGTGAAAGAAGAATTTTTGTCTAAAATTTTAGAAGTGGAACCACACGTTTTGCGGATTTCCGACATGAAAACGAGTTTCTTGAGGAGCACGCTTCAACGTAAAAAGGTTCTCGTTATTCTTGATGATGTGAAAGATTTCAGAGATGTTGAAACCTTTATAGGAAATATAAACTATTTTGGTCCAGGAAGCAGAGTCATCATAACTTCAACAAACCGACGAGTTTTCGTACGGTTTAACTTTGATCATGTCTACAGGGTGAAGCCATTAGATTACTCCGAATCTCTAATGCTTCTGAATTACAGTACACTACAGAGTGGTATGTTGATTTCAACGGATGATTTCTCGAAACGGTCACTAGAACTAGTTGAATTCGCAAATGGGAATCCATTGGTTCTTCATTATATGTTGAGCAGATGGGACGTAGAGTTGGAACAAACCTCTCCCATTTACATTCCAGGTATATTTGAAAGAAGCTGTTATGGACTTGACGACCATGAGAGGAGTATCTTTTTAGATATTGCATGTTTCTTTAGAAAGATTGATAAAGACAATGTTGCAATGTTGCTTGATGGTTGTGGTTTCTCTGCTCATATTGGATTCAAAAGCCTTGTTGAAAAGTCGCTATTAACCATAACACATAACTTGGTTGATATGCATAATTTCATCCAAGCAACGGGTCGTGAAATCGTTCTTCGAGAATCAGTCGAAAGACCAGGAGAACGGAGCAGGCTGTGGAATGCAGAAGACATTAGAGATGTATTCGTATTTGATAGTGTAAGTAAGTCGACCATGACAACAAGCTTGGAAGCTGACTTTTCCGGAAGCTGACTTTATCTCTCTCTTTGTTTTCAGGGCACAACAGTTGTTGAGGCTATTTTCTTGGACATGTCGAAGGTGAAATTTGATGCAACTCCAAATGTTTTTGAGAAGATGCGTAACCTTAGATTGTTAAAATTTTATTCGTATGGAAAGAATCATGGAGTGTTGTTTCCTGATGGTCTTGAATATTTGCCAACAAAGCTAAGACTTCTCCATTGGGAATATTATCCTTTTAGCTCCTTGCCTTTAAGTTTTGATCCAAGGAACCTTGTAGAGCTTAACTTGCCAAGTAGCTCCATTCAAAAACTTTGGAAAGGAACTAAGGTAAGGTCTCTACTTAACACTTTTGGTGATTTATGATAAACCCTAAAATGTTGTTCATGTTTTTTTTTTTGTAGAGCTTGGAGAAACTTAAAAGGTTGAGACTTAGCCATTCTTTCCTGTTAAATAAACTCCCAAGATTTTCAAGTGCGCCAAATCTTGAGCATATTGATCTTGAAGGGTGTAAGAGTTTAGTGCGTATTAGTCAGTCGATCTCTGATCTTAAGAAGCTTGTTTCTCTGAATCTGAAAGACTGTTCAAAGCTGGAGAAGTTCCCAGAGGTGTCACCAAGTGTGAAAGAACTCTACATTGGTGGGACTATGATACAACAAGTCCCGTATTCGATAAAGAATTTAGCACTGCTTGAAAAACTGGACCTGGAAAACAATACACACCTCGTCGATCTTCCAACGAGTATCTGCAAGTTGAAGCATCTTGAAACACTGAATTTGTCAGGATGCTCAAGGTTGGAGCGGTTTCCAGACTTGCCAAGAAAGATGAAATGCTTAAGGTTTCTTGATTTAAGCAAGACTGCCATTAGAGAGTTACCTTCCTCCTCCATTTCGAATCTGATTGCGCTTAAAGAACTGAGATTTGTAGATTGCAAGAACCTCGTGAGATTGCCTGATGATAATACTTTGATCCTACAAATTGATATTGAATTCCGTCAGATTGACACTGAAAAGTTTTCAAGACTTTGGAATAGATTTGGATAGCGAAGATATTGTATATTTATGTTTTTAACTGTCTCCAATGTAAACATTAGGTAGATACATGTTAATGGTGTTCTTCTCAAATCTTTTATATTTTTTGGATTACGCGTTTTCGCTTCAAGAACTTGATTAATTTCAGGGATTACAAAGCAAGAACTTAGGGTTCTTTCTGTACTAATTGATTTCTGACAGTTCAGGAGTTTATTAAAGATGCGAAACGAAAGATAAACCATTCATCAAAACTCAAAGATGGTTAAAACAAAGAACAGTGTTTTCTCGTGATCTTAACTCGGAAAAAGATGGAAGCTATAAGTTTTTCCGACTAAGATGAGATGCAAGCTGATCAGCCGCAGCCATAGCTTGAGACGCTGAACCAATTGATCCATCATATCTGCAAAGCAAAAAGAAAAAGAACAGATTCAAATCAAAGAGTGTTTTGATTTTTCAAACCAATCTTAGGTTCTAGATTGAAGATGTGTACTCACAGAGCAATCAATACGTAAACTGCAGTTTGCATAACAATAACTCCTTCACCAGCAGGTTGACTTGTGTTTAAGCAACGAGCAGCGAACCAGTTATCGTGAATCGATGTTACCAAGTCTATAACAGATTTTCAAATCCTATTATTATAAAAACCACAACAAACACTCAAGAAGCAAAAGAAGAAAAAGCAAAGAAACTTTACATTGGTTGGATCCAAGAATAAAGGTCTCGGTTTGGAGATTGCCGCGTCTCATGAAATCGAGGAATTGCTTTAACTCAACTGGATACAGATCAATCCCTTCTTGTTCAGCTCTGCAACAAAAAAATCAAGCCTCAAGATTAGATGAATATGAGAATAAGCAAAACATAAATACAAAAAGCATACATCAAATTTTGGTGTAAGAGACAAAAATCAAATTTCACAATCTTTTTTACTGCAGATTCCAACTTGAAGAACAGAGCACAGAGAATTGATCTGATGAATTATGCTTACATAGTTGATAAGAGACGAGAAGGACCTGTAGGGTCATAGTTAAGCAAAATAGCTGCCTTCAATGGATCTCCTGAACAAATTTCAAACAATCATAAACATCAAAACAAGATTTTTCCTTTTTTTCTGGGTTTTCTTCTTCTGTTAAAGAATCTCATCGGAGAAGAAGAAACAGTAATCGGAGACTTACCGCAAGCGCCGACGTTACCCGTAACCCATTTATCCCAAGCTTTATCAACAAAAGTCGAATCCATCGAGACACTCCGAAACTGTTGAAACGATTTATAAAGCAACGATTTTTAGGGTTCTTACTTACTTTCTCCAAAACAGTAGAAATTGAACGAATAAGAGTATCAAAGCTCTCTCTCACTCACTCACTCACTCAATTCGTAAAAATTTGAAAACTTTTCACTTACCCATTTAATTAATACAGAAAATAATCATAAAACCAATGGAAAAAAATATACTCTTTATTCAATTAGCTGCAATTGTCTTGTCTGTCTTAAACTCTTATTCCTCAGCAATATTGATTATACATCCGAATTGGAGAATCAAAACCACAATAATCCATAGATCTTGACTGAAATTTTAAAAATTGAACAATTACTTAAATATAATATGATCTTAATCTTCAGTGGAGACTAAAGGACAAGTAGGGTTGCAAAACGGCGACGGACAATCTATCTTCTGGAATGCACTCCGGCCATAAAACCAGTTTCCGACTGCTTTATTAATTTTCTGTAAACAGAAAAAAAAATCCCAAAATTAAAATAGCAATCGAAATTAAAATAGAAAGAATAATACAAAGATATGTAATGTTTAATTACCGAGTTGGCGACTTGGGGACCTTTGGCACCGGACCAAGAGGCGGCGCTTCCGCCTTGACAATGAGCGTGACACGAATCTAAGAACAATCCTCTCGACGGAGTACTGTGAACCGGTGACAATGCACGCATCATCTGATCTCTAAACCCTGTGACATTTTTAAACCAACCCGGTTTAATCGATAGTTACCGGCAAACTTAATCACTCAACCCGGTTTAATTTAATTACTATACTTCCAAAACAAATCACTCGTTTTTGGATGAGGAGAGTTAAATAACTTGATCAAATACAAACCAGCCAAAATGAAGAATTAACAAACTAAGGTGAATAATTTTAATTCATTTGAAACATGTCTCCACTTGAACCGAATTGGACTAGACTAGATCCGGTTTATATCACTAACTAATTAACTAAGCTTCTAAATAAAAATTTTAAAGCGAAAAATGACGGTCCAAAAATTTCGGATTAACCACATTAATTTATTTTCGAGCATTTATAAACCATAACAAAACCGGAATGTAACAAGATTCGTAAAATCTGGTTTAGTTATGTGAATTTACCTTGAACGATTTTGAGCTGAGCGGCGGAACATTTCTTGAGATCAAGTTTACAATTCTTCCACTCTTTACGTTTATCAACAGCAGTCGGAGCCAAAATGTTCTTGATCTGAACAAAAATATTCACCAAATTCAATACGCATGTATCAAATATGTATGTATTATATATATATATATATAATGTCATATGTATGTTTCGCACCTGCCAGGAATCGAAGGCGGCGTTAATGACAAAGAGAGGTGTTCGCATGGAAGGAACGACGTATTGCGGGAAGAAACACTGTGGGAAAAAAACTATTGATTAATAAATGCGAAAGAAGTGTCGAGCTTAACGAGTGTTAAGGGGATTTGGTAAGTAACGTACGAGTTCTGGTTTCATTTTTGAGGTGCAAGAAAGAGGAAGACTCTTTGCTGATCCCTGCAAAGACAAATTTAACCAATAATGACTTTAGGGTTTTAAGCAAGTGTGGTTATAAGAGAATTAACAATAGAGAAAGACAGTGACTGTACGTGGAGTGCGACGACTTTACTGTAATAAGATTGGATGTGTGATCCTCCTGAAATATCTTTACTGTTTCATGGAAATTTAATTAAGTGATGATAATCAAATAATCAAAATATAGTTGTATATATTAGTTTATGTCAAATATTATGAGTTGTGTGTGTGTAGAAGTGGGTGATTAGGTTATGTTGTTTGGTTTAGGTTTAGTCTTTCATTAAAAGAAAAAAAAGTTTGTTTGATTTTGTATTTTTCGGTTTTAGTTTTGTACGTAGTTCGCTCCTAACGTACCCGTGGATAAAATAACCGGCGTCGGAAACACATTTAACTCTAGCTGTACGGGGAAGTATGGCCCGGAAGGTGTCACAGTGTAGAATTGCGGCTAATGCTCCGGCTGAACAACCAGATAGTATTGCCTGAAAAGTCACATATAAAACTTATCTCAATTAGTAAGAAATTAAATTTGATACAAAATTGAGGTATTGCTAAAAACTAAATATGAATGTGTTAAAATACGTTTTGAGCGTTTTTCATTCCTTTAGCCATAAGATCATCAATCACCGCACGCCAAACCCGAGCACCGCGGAAGAACAACTTGTTCGTCTGAAAATATACAAAATTTTCCGTTCATAAAAATTATAGAGTTAAGACATATCAATTAGTGCCAAATCATAACTGAGTCACAACATTACCGGATTAACGGCTGCTACATTGCCGGTGAAGGATGATCCATCGCAATACCGGACTTTGATTCTATTCCAATTGTAAAAATCTGAAAATGATAAAACCTTTTTAGTAAGAAAAAGATATAGATGTCAACACCATTAATGCATTAACTCTTAGAAAAATCCTCGAGTAATTTGAATATTTTAGTTTTATACCTGGATTGGTGCTTTGCTTGCCACCCAAGATACCCGAGAAACCAAAGTCTTTGTTCATAAATTTGGAGGAACCCTTCATTGTACCCTTACGCTCCATACATGAAGCCACGTCCGTACACCATCCTCCTCCCTATATCACATAACAACAAACATTCACAATTTATTCAAATTTCATTCAACTAATTCGAACTTACCTTGCTTATATTAAACTAGATTCATGTTTTCAATGTCATTAAGATAAGATAAAAGACATCGAAAACACTCAATGATTCCGCGATAAGTTTCTTACAAATCAAATGACCATAGTGAACTATAACTTCTTTTTTTCATTCAAGTTAGTTCAACAAATAAATTTCTTACAAGTTGTTTTTTTGATAAAAGGGTTCGCATTATACATTTTTCGGTATTACTAATCAAAACTCATACCTCCATATGAACAATCCAATTGTTAACACCAGAACCAAACCCTTTGTCGAAATGGTAAGCCGGTGCACTCCCATCCAAACACACTACATAGATTTCAAAAAAGAAGCTACATTTATTCTCAAATAGCTTAATAAATTATCCAATTTAACCACTAAATTTTCAATGGAAATGTATATAAATTGTTATTGAATAAGCATATTACCGGCTCCTTTAGCGACGGCGCTTTGGAGGTAAGTGATGGGAACGGCTCCGGTTCCGATTATCACCACTGCCAACACTAGCACACTTGACCACCATTGCTGAAGCCTCCCCATTCTACAACAATTTAACAAATAAAAAACAACAAGTTTAATTAGGATTTAGTTTAAGTTACATTAAATAGAGTCATAAACTCAAACTGGATGTTTATTAAGTAACGTAAGTCAACTAGTAACATCTTCTACAAATAACTTCATTTTGTAGTAGATAAATATGAGTTACTAGTTTTTATTTTCCTATATACAGATTATTAAGATCATCTTCTCATATAATTATAAATACAAATAAATTTAAAGCAATAGAATTATTCTCTTGGAATTGACCAAAAGTTGTAACATAAGAATAAGACTTATAGTAGTGTTGTCATTGTAACACCATATCCATTTAAATCTGTATAATTCATGTTGGTGACAAAAAAAAACGAGTTCTTTTTCACACCCTATATATAATAGTTCTATATTCAATCTTCGTATCGCTGTTAAATTTGATTACACAATATAGTTTATAGCAAATAATATCTTCTTTTTTATAAAATTACTCAAAATACTAGTAGATCTCCAGTTTTTAGTACTAATAGCTAAGGAAAAACCTACGAACTGTAAGTAAGTTGTTAATGATATTGATGGGGTTATGTCATAATCTCTGGGGAGGATGTGAGAAATATAGTCCACATTAGAAATGGGAAAGGTCATTGCCCAATACATAAGTAACATGTACCAATTTACTCATTTCCAATTGATTTTGAATTAAAATCCATACAAATTAATAATTAATCTATATTGGACTATAAAGCCCTCTTATTGTTGCTAAGTTAGGCCTAATCTTTGAATCCATTGTATATCCTCTTTTATTAAGTTTACATATGTATATAAGGCCATGTCTTAAAAGGTGAATACGACCAAGAAACTCTTTTACAACTTCTAAGTTTCTTAACATAGATACTTTGAAACAATAAATCTGTTTAAGGTTCCCTATATGGAGATTTAAACTAAACAAGTACTCAAATCTCTTCTAAAGATTTCTTTACTAACCGAGGGATTTATCAAACTCTTGGTAAATTACGTTGTAGCTCTCCAATACTAGTTTTTATTTTTGTCCTAAATCTACTATTCTATTTCATGTTCCTAAGATTCCATTAATCCCCATTATTATTATTAATGAATATCTAGACTAAATCACCACATGTTACGGGAACAAGAGAAAAAAAAAGACATCAATCATCCATGTGCGTCTTTGAAAATCTTTTAGCTTTTTCCAGACAAACCTTTTCGTCTGTAATTATTATCTTGATCAGAGTGTAATCCACTAAACAATTGTGATTAATTACAAAAGTTGGGAATCATATCAAGATAACAATAGTTGATTCCCATTGTTTTGTATTAATCCGCCGTTTAACCACATTGCTAATTGACAGTTTGTTGATTTTTAGTGCCCAAAATACCCTTTCACATCATATTAATTATGTCTTTTACTATATGTAATCATTTTAGATTACAGAAAATCATATTCAAATAATATTAACGTGTTGGACTGCAAAGAAATGTGTTGAATCACATCACTCCCACGAAATAACCTCCGATGCCATTCTCTTAAATGATAACTTTTTTCTTAATTTACAAGCATCTGGAGTCCTAATTGATTAATTTAGTTTTATAAAGAAGATTAAAATCAAGTATCCGAATAATATTTGAAACGTCAAACCGTAAATAATTCCATAAATGATAAACATCTGAGTATAGATCAAAATGACAGGACTATAAAAGGATAATCATTGTGAAATTCACAGAAAGTTCGAAGCTTACCTTGTGAAATTTTCTTATGAGAGTCCTTTATATTCTTCCTTGCTTAGAAAGAAAAAAAGAAGAAGTTATTTTTTTATGAAATGGATACAGATGGATAGAGAGGAATCTGAAAGTGAAAGATTTAGAAGTTCATGGAAGCCAGCCATTGTTGTCTTCTTCATTATATAGATACATCCACAAGTTGCATATAAAAAAACAAAACTTTTTTCACTTTTTTATTTGCTTTTTTTAAGTCTTTTGCTTTAATTTGCATAAAGGTTTTTCTTTTTTGAATGGCATAGCGTGCGTGGCAGTAGATTCGCCAGGTTATCTCATGTCAAGAAACTACGTTGTATAAAGTTTAGTCCTTTTTATTAGGGAAATGTTTTTAAATCTAATCCGAACTGATAGATTGATGTACTTTTAAATCAAATTTAATATTTATAGTTTGGACTAAATCATTTCATTGGTTCATTATTTGTTATATTTTCAATAAAATACAAAGTTATAATTTAGATGTTAGCTAGTAATTACTCATAACAGGTTTAAAATCAACCAAAACGTTTAAACTTTTTCGTTGTGTGTTGATCTAAAGTTTGAAAATTCAATAAGTGAATTTGTCAAAAAAAATTTTTTAACACTTTCGAGACTATTACATCATCATGATATTTGATATTATCCTATTACAATGATGATCTACCTGCAAGATTTCACGGACGACTCCAATGTGGCGCCTCTGCCCGCAATACACGAATCCACGACAGACGGCTAGACTTGACACCATATACCACGATGGACAGCTTAACCCTTGACTCCCGAGACTGGACGGCTTTACCTGCTGCGCGCTGAAACCTCCGAAAAGACTTGCGTCAATAATCTGCAAAAAAATGCACTTTCTGGGATTTGAACCCCATACCTGGTGTAGAAGCTATTAAATCCTTGACCAGTAAGCCACAGGTGCTTCCACAACTCGTCAACTTCTGTTTTAAAAAACTTTTAACTCAACAATTATAGAAAAGAGTCAGTATGTTGAGTTGGAAATTAATTTAATGCGATAAGAACTTAAAAGATATGTTGCCATAAAGTATGCAACAATAATATCAGATCTATCGCCTAAATTGATGATGTCTTCTTAATGAAGGATACCTCTATATTTATACTCGAGGTTAAACAGTGTTAAGATGGTCTCATTTTTATACTTGGCGAATGTTTCCTTTTTTACTTGGAGGTCGGGGCCAACTTTTGTTAGTAGGACTTTATGAACTTGGTCAAGCTAGTCTTTATGGGTTGTATGTTAGCCGAGATGGATGGCCTTCATATGTAGCCGAATGAGCCGATTTCGATTATTGGAAGCCTATCCAATTCATAGTAAGAAATATGGTAGAAATGTGGTAAGTAAGTGAATCAAATCCAAGAGAGGCACAAATGTGATTTAAGAATCAATCTAGTAGTTGCAAACTAGGCTATTATGCTTAAATTAAAGTAGATTAGCTTAATCAATGCTAAAAAAATCTTAATTGATGTAAAAGTAAACTAAACAAGATGATTAAAACTTAACAATATATTAAAGATATAGTTTTGGGTTAAGATATTTTTGTAATAGTCCATTGGATTGTGAGTGATTAGAAGCTCAACAATTAAATTTAATCTAGGGAAATGGGTGTTCATAGAAGTTTAGGCCATTCTCATGGTTACTAATCTCTTCATTAATCATACTTAATAGCAAATGATTTCTCATGCATTAAAAATCATATGAGCAATTTATATGTTCACCAAACATAATCTCTTGTAAAGCCCAAAAACTACCTATTGAAAACCACCTTAGCAATTCATCAAACGTCTTACATGCAACAAAAGCCTTAAACATGAATCTAGATTGATCACTTCAAAATCCACACATTTAACCAATTTTCATGATAGATTTCTCATCAATAGCCTCAAATCATCATAACTCAATTTCCTATTACACTAATCAAGTCCTAACTAAAGTCTGAATAACTGAAGGTCTCTGATGCGATGCATATATATTTCTGAATTTATGATTAGAGTTGTCATGGAGATCATAACCTTCTATTTGTATATAAGCAATTTCTAATTCGACCCTTCATCAAATTAGATATAAATCAATATATCCATACATTAATATTTCATAACACTTATGTCCATAGTCAATTACTTTATACCAAAATGACCACATAAATTTTGACTTCTTAGAAAATGACTCTAACACATTAATTAATAGATGTGTGACCTCCAAATAATTCTTACACATTCTTCTTCTTCTTCTTCTTATCTCTCGTTTTGTTTCTGAGAGTATAATATTGTTCACTATCGACTTCGATGTGTCTGAGGGTGCAATACATCTCTCTGATTTTTTTTGAGCGGTTACCTCCTTATAAAATTATCTAATTTGTTCCCCGAAACCGAGAAGAGATCAAAGCAATCACATCCTCAATACGATTTAGCGGCTCCAAAAGATGTCGCCTAGCTTTTTCAATCTCCAAAGCCAAAACAACAGTTGTATTTGAAGAAATTCTCATAATATGCTAAGTCTCGTGATGTCAACCAGTCGACCTTATGCGGAATAGTTTTTGTAACAAAATGAAATAGATGTGTTAATATAAACATCAGCATTAATAAAAGATAAGGCCATATATATATATATCTCGTAGTTTCAGGATTTTATTCCACATCCATGATCCCTAGCTTCACTATCCCCAATCAAACTCAAAGATGTATAATGAGATACATACAAATCCAGTTGACCAATACAGAAAATCGAGACGATACAGTTTTCCAAAATAACATAGTAAGAAAACCAAGTTAAATCTTTCAACAACCAAAACCCCAAGTCGCCTTTTTGCTTTGATCTTCAAACATTCGCCCTGTCCATTTCGGGAAGGGAATCCCGTCCCGTCCCATTCCCGCTCCAAATTTCCCGTCCCGTTCCCGTTCCCGTTTAAGTGGTTTCCCGTTTGGGATCATTTATTTTATTCAACCGGGTAAGGGAAGGGAAAAGGAAGAGAAAGGGAATTCTCGAATTTTCCATTTAATATCTAATTTTTTTAAAAAAATTATGAATATTATCTAAATATTACTTAAAAAAAATCCCAAAAACTTCAAAGATTTTCCAATATTTTACAACATATCGCAAAAAATTTCAAATATTTCCCGAAATTTTCAGTTTCGTTCCTCTTAATTCCTTACTCTAATTTTTCTTCCCCTTTCTTTGTCATTTCCTGTTTGGGAATTGTTTTTCAAACCCGAATTACCCGTTCTCGTCATTTCCCGTCCCGTTACTTTGTCATTTCCCGTTTGAGAATTTTTTTTCATACCCAAATTATCTGTTCCCTTCCCGTTCCCGTCATTTCCCTTCCCGCTTCCCGAAATGAACAGGCCTCCCAATGGATTTTTTTATCTCCTCATGTTCAAATATGGCCCTGACCAAAGAAATTGTGAACAAGCTTATCAATGTTGGCGATGCATCAATTTAGAAGGCGAAATGCTAAAGTTCAAAAGATAGCTACACTCGGTATTACATAACAAATTATTTATCAACTCGTCTTAAAGGAAAGATAATGAGCTATCTAGGAATTGATGCGCTTTCTAGTAATCTCTAATAAGGAGAAACATATACAATGGATAGCCTCATCAATGTGAGCGGAAGCCCAATATAGCAGGTTGGCAAAGATATGCTGGAAAATAGGTTTTTGAGATATTATATATATACCTTGTTGAGACATAAACAACTCTGCATACTTCTCCAAGTTTATTTTTAGAGCTGCATATCTAGTAAAATCATCAAACATCTAATTTATGTCTTTAATAGAACTAACCGAGCTATATTCACATAGATAAGAATATCATCTGTAAAGCAGATATGAATAAGATGAAATTTTTTACATTAAATTATGGAGTGAAACGCCGTATCAAGTTTTGATTACAAATAGATACAAAGATAAAACATATACTTTCTAGATACTCCTTTCACTCTTAAAGAATCTTGCCAACATTTTTTGATCACCTGAGCTGAAATGATGCGGTTGTAATACAAAATCCGTTTCATGGAATCTTCCGGAAAATCAAGAGCTTTAAGTGCATTGTTAAAAAATGGTCATGATACCGGATCAAATGCTTTTGATTTATTGATTTTGAGAGCTCATCTAGAAGAGATCAAGTCCTTATGATAGTCATATGAATAAATTAGATATTTACTAATGTGTAACCATTTAAATTTACATTCGAATCATTTGTAGGTATTTATTTATAAAAAAAACTTGCTTGTTTGGGTATCCACTTTCTTCGAACCGGATACATACTACAAATCAACTCACAAATATCCTGAAAATACTAGACCTCGAAAATATTGATATGCATAACAGGGATCTTGAAATTCAAGGGCATCCATCTATGATCATTATACTTGTTAGATCTGGAGGATAATGATATGCATGATTATTTAAATATTCAGTTTTTTAAATGTATCAACTTGGGCGTCTTTTTCACCTAATTAAACTTTTCACATTTCATATTATAAATAATTTATGTTAAATCTCTGTGAAATTATAAATCGTTGAACACAATTAAAATAAGAAAGAAAAGTTTATTTGGCACGAGTACTAAAAGTGTCGGTGCACCGAACGAGTAGCTGCGCAACAGCCAAAATAAGTTAAGAGCTTTTCGTTAAGTATCAAAGTCAAACCTTTCTCTATTCGATCTTTGTAACACGAGTATTATGAAGTGTAAGTATCTGTATATATGAAGACAACGAGATGATTAATACATTGAAAAATAAATTGCGTCGAGGATAATGTTTATTTTTACGGATTAGTTTTGTTTTGGGAGTTAAAATGATTAGACAGTTAATTAATTAAGTATCTCAATTGAAATTCTTCTTCATTCATTTTTTTTTCTTATGTTTTCTCGGGAAAATGATCGATCCGAACCACGTGCAATAATACAGACAGCACAGTAGCATATGGGTTTCGCATAAAGTATAAACAAATTCAAACAAAAAAAAAATTAAGATTCGTAGCAATAAAAATATTTCCAAATTATTTTATCTGTAATACTATAAAGCTAATGGTCCCTGAAAATTTAATGAATTATAAAGAATATTAACATCTATTGACAATAATTTGGGATAGAATTAGGTAATTGGTATGGTAAACCCCAAAAAATTATTTCAAATTTTCAACACTCTTTATTTAACTGTTATGGAATTGATGATTTATTTCCAAGTGTCCTCTTCACAACTTGACAACTTGATAGTGTCCCTAATCATCCAATGCAATTAAAAGAAAGAAAATAACTTGAAAATTTAACGAGTTCCAAGCATAATCAGTTACTTCTCAGTGAGGTTTTTTTGCTCATAATACACTAGGGGTTAGGTTTTCTTATAAGAGATTAGAGCATTAGGGTATTATTACATAAACAAAGTTGAACATCCAAACTATTACAACCTCCACATAAATCCCTAATGAGCTTGTTTCCTCCAGGAGGGAACTGGGCATGCACAGCGGCCCAATCAACAAGTCTCAAGAGAAGACGTTGAGCTAGTTGGACCAAAACCTGGTCCATACCCTTCAGATTCATCTTTTTTTTTTTTTTTTTTTTTTTTTTTTTTGGGTCATAACCCTTCAGATTCATCTTGGGTCAACATTCAACAAGATCGAATTATTGTTAAACTTAATAAAATCATATCCTCTTAAGTTTATCATATTGAGTTTGATACAAAATTGTTGTACAAGAAAGATACAAATGTGTATATGATTCAGAGATGTAAAATATGATTCGGACCACAAAAAAGGTAAACAAGAAAATTAACAACAAATATATCTCTCATCTTCTGTACTATACTGCCTCCTTTTGGAAATTTACTCTTTCCCGCTGTACTGACATCCACTTCCCCTTCGCTCTGCATCATTCAGAAAAAATAAACATAGAGCTGATAAAAAGAATTTAATTCTTTATTTATATTGATAGAAAAGTAACAATTTTGCATTTTACATAAGAATGGAAGAGAAACAGAGCAAATTAACCAGCACACAAAGATAACTGCTGGAGAATCAATAACACTCTTTTTTCATCTTCTTCTATAACTAAATTCTAAGAATCTTTTCACTATATGTGACAAATGAATCATGAAGTATATATAAGCAATCTTTTTTCTTTGAAAAATAATGATAAATCTATATGTATATATATAAGTAATCTCTTAAATTGGAGGAGCATCTTGAGGAGTAAAAACCCTGTGGCGGCAAGTAGGGTTACAAGGGTAAGGACAATCAATCTTCTGAAACAATTTTCTGTCATAAACCCAATCTCCAACAGCTTTTGCTATTGTCTGCTCTCAAAAAACAAAAAACATAAACCAAAATTAACAAGAAAGATCATCATCAATGTAACATTTTGATTCTAATGAAGAGTTTTTGTTGTTGAATTGTTACCGTTCGGTTTAGTATCGGAGAATCTTGCCAGAACCAAGAAGTTTGTGTCTCGGTTTGGCAATGAGTGTAGCAAGAATCTATAAACATCCCTCTTGATGTAGATCTTCCTAAACCTGTCACCGCACTCAAGAACTCTAATCTGAAATCTAAACCAACATAAAACACAGAAATGTTAAAACCTTTTCTATGTATTCTTGAATGGTGTTTTCGGTTTCTTAGGCTAACCTTGCATAACTTTGAGCTGGTTTGGTTGGCAATTCTTGATGTCAAGTTGACAACTCTGCCATTTTCCATAAGGATCAGCAGCACGAGGAGCCAAAATGTTCTTTATCTGATAAAGAAACGCAAAATTCTTGAGTTTTTGAAGTTAGAAGCTTAAAGATTTGTTCGTTAGAGAAATATCTACCTGCCAAGAATCATACGCGGCATTAAGTATGAAAAGAGGAGTCTTGATCTGTCGAGCCACGTATTGCGGAAAGAAACACTGCAAATTTTTCGATTATATGAGTTAAATTGAAACAAACACACAAAAAATGTATGAATGTTATGTTTACCATTGCAGGGGTTAATCTTGATGTGCATGACCTTGGCAAGTTCTTTGCTGATCCCTGCAAAAATATTCCATTTGTAAAAGTTCAAAAACAAGAATCAGTAATTGTAGTAACTCTGTCATAACAGAGGAAAAAGCAAAGAGAAAAGCTTACGTGTAGAGTAACAACATCATTGAAGTATGATTTAATGTATTGAGCTCCTGAGACATCTCTTCTGTAAAAACCATACCAATGATTGTAATAAAGTTTAGTATATGTATAAATTATAAGTTAAATTCAATTGATGAAATTTTTTCTTACGTATTAAGGAAAAAACCAGCATCTGAAAGACATTTAACTCTAGTTCCCATTGGTAAAAGAGCACGGAAACTATCACAATGCATCAATGAAGCTAAACCACCAGCTGAACATCCAGATAAAACCGCCTGCCATTTTCAAAACGTTTTAGATCGCTTTTTCGGCGTTTTAGAGAACTGTGAAAGAAGGAAAGAAAGTAAAAGCTTCACATTTTCGGCGTTTCTCATGCCTTTAGCTAGTAACTCTTGCATAACAGCTAACCAAACTCGAGCACCTCTGAAGTGAAGATTAGTAGCCTGATCAAAATCATCATTTATATTTACGATTAAGAGAAAACACTAAAAATAAATATATCTTCTTTATTAATATTACTCACAGGATTCACTGCTTGTACATCTCCTGTAAATGATGATCCATCGCAATATCGAACTTTTACTCTATTCCAATTGTAAAAATCTGAAACATTTCCACAAACCAAAAAAAAAAACCCCATCAAGAAAAGTTATTTAACTTATGTTAAGATTCGAAAGCTAATTTGCAAATTTCATACCAGGATTGTATTGCTTCTTGTTACTAAGTATAGCTGAGAAAGCAAGCTTTTCGATCATCTTCTTCGATGAACCTAATTTAGTATGCATCCGATTTACGCAATTTGTTACATTATTACACCATCCTCCTCCCTTAAATCAAATCATTTCCAAAATATCAAACTAAAAATCGAAAAAAGGCGATTAAACATTTTGATTTTAAGCGAAAAAAACAGAACACAAACCTCAAGTTGTATTAACCAACTGTTGATTCCAGTTCCAGAACCTCTGTGTAAATGATAAGCTGGTGGACTACCATCTAAACATACTGCAACAAGAACATGAATTTTGACCAAATTAAGGATTAAAAACATAAAAAGAAACAAATTTTAATTATATATTAATAATATGAATAAATAACTCACCGGCGCCTTTTGCGACTGCGTTTCGTACAAATGTAATATCGACAAACAATCCATTTGTGTTCAAGAATGATAACGAACATACCAAAAGAATTAAGCAATGCTTGAAATTGAACATTCTGGAGAAAGAAAACAAGAAAAATAAAAATATATATTAATTTCTACGGAGCTTTATAAATCAAAGTACATCATGATACAAAAAGCAAATATGGCATTATAGTACTATAAAAGACAAGATCCCCCAATTGGGAGGAAACAACACACAACTAGACAAAATTTTCTTCAATTAGATCCGAACTACAAATTTGCATCATTTGATATCTAAAAAGAAAAAAAGATTTTTTCATTTTTTAGTAAAATTTTTGCGATACCTCAGATTTCCGATTTTCTAGATTAAAAAAAGAACAAAATTTTCCTAGAAAGTTTTAATCTGGGCATTCGATTTTTTGTCAGAAAGATGATTTACTCGTGAAGAAAGTTCGAAATCTTTTTTTTCCTCGACGTTGAAGTAAACAACGAGAAAGAAAGAATCAGCTTTTGTTTACTTTCTTGGAAAGAATAAAAAAAATCATTCGTGAAAAGAAACTTTCGGCCGCAAACGCACTTACTTGGAAACGCGGTTTTCTTCACGAAACCCAAACCTTCGAGTAATCTAAAACCTCTCGAAGTTTCACTTCAGTGACTCGGACGATGACTCAGTTTCAGCACATTGCCCGAAGACGCGATTTCCGAGCAATGGCGATAGGAAGGAGATGCGTTTGTATAAACGCGCGTTTTGGATCCAACGTACGAATGTTTTTTTTTCCTTCTTGTTTGATTCAGGTCTAAGCGTTTTTTTCCCAGAACCCAAGAGCCGACACTGATTCGTTCGTTTTCGCGAAACCAAAAAATAAAAAATAAAGAGAATAATATAACAAAGGATTGGTGGTGTGTACGAGAAGATGAAGTGTTTATATATACAGAATATGTTTCAGATTTTACCCAGAATTATTATTTCCTTACAAACTGAACCCCTTCTTTCCCTTTTGTCTAGAAACCCCTTTATTTTGACATGAAATAATGTTTTTAAGAGTAAATTGTTAAAAATAAAAAGTATTATTAATTGCACAAGTTAGAAACTTTCGATAGAAAAAGTTATGATACTAATGATTCTTGTAAAGTTAGTCATGAACATGTGTTAGTTCTGATCTTTCTTTACTTTAAGGATATTTTTATTTATTTGAAAATCTATAATTTTCTTAAATATAACTTTTGAATTCATAGTTTTTATTAAAATATAATATGCTTTAAATAAAAATTAAGATAATTAACTATAAGTTTTTTTTGGTAAAAAAGTATAAGGTTTTTAAGTTTAAGTTATAGTAACATTATAAGTTTAATCCTCGACCCAACAAAAAACATTTAATTTATTACTCTAATGTGCAATTTTCAAGTTATGTTCTTCGTTTATCCCTTTATTAAATGGCATTATTATTTAGTCAAAGTAACAATGATGAGCTGGGGTTGACTGACAAAAAAATGAAAGGGGGCTAAATATTAAAGAATGACATAAAACAGGGGGTTTTAAGAAAGACCTCAGAAATAATTCTATAATTAGTGGGTTGACAGAGAAAGGTTTTCGGGTCAAATAGGTTGGATAGGATCCGACCCGAATGTCGGGGGTGGGTGACGTGATCTGGTCGGACCGGTAAATGGTGTTGTTGAAATGTAACGAATCTTATCCAGCTTCCAAATTACGCGTTCCATAGCCCAACGAACGGTTGACGATTTGGTTCGGGAATGTGGACTGTTTTGTCTTTTTCATTTAAAATAGGGAATTTCTATTTTCTGTGTGCAACCTCACCGTAGCTCTGGTGATCGCCACCTTCAACTCCTAAAAATAAAATAAAAGGAAATCTAGTCCAAAAATAGAAGCAAGACTACATGCTAATCGGATAATGGAACTGGTCTAGTACGAAAAATTAGGGATTAATCAAAAATTAGGGATTAATTTTGTTGGTTGATCAAAATTTTTATATTCTAGAAGTTCAGTTTTTCGATAAAATTTTTCTTTTTAGATGCAACGTTATTGTTAGTATAGTGTATTTGGAATTGAGGTTTATTCCTCCCTTTAGGAGCCACCATCATCCGATAAAAATACTGCCCTATCATTCTTTTATTATCATTATCATGAAAAAGGTCCATTGATCTCATTCATCTAGTTTATTTTTCAATTTCATCGTTTCAATTTTCGAAATAAGTAATTGTTAAAGTCTATTTGGCGGAATAGTTAGGTGAGTATTTTTACCAAAAAATACAACTAATCAAACAAAAAATTTCCCCTAAAATGAATAAAAACCAAATCAAAAAAAGAAACGAAAAAAGAAAGAAGCATCTCGTCTTTTTCGAAAATATTTATTCGCAATTATTCTTTAACTAAAAAACGGTTAAAGGTTTAGTCTTTTTAAGAAACACAGCTGTTAACAATTTTTTTTAAAACGAGAATCTAATCGAATTACTGTTAGATGATACGATTAATAGAAAGATGGTTGAAGAAGAGAAGTAAGCAAAAAAAAGGGACCTAAGTGATGTAACACCTAAACAGCAAAAGACAAGTTGGTCCATCCGAACGTCAAAAGGCAACTATGATTATGCATTTCGAAGCTTATCTTGTTTAAGACCTAAAAGTATAACTTATTTGTTAAAATCCATTACTTGTGTCATAATTCAAACATATTTAGAATTTTCTTAATCAATGTCAAATCTCTTAGTATGGTTTATGGAACTTGTAGCTACCTACAGACCTAAATCAAATAAAATATATGACTCTTACCTATATTATAAAAAAAATTCAATCAATTATCCTAGTTTTCAACGACAATTCAATCATTATCAATATACATAAATTAGTATGTTAACATTTATGACTGGAATATTAACACACACAAAAAAACATTTATGACTGGAACTTAGTATAAATATTATAGCTGGTAGAGAATTATTATGTCTGAAATGAAACTAATTTTATTGATATATTAATATTTGAAGTGAGCAAACAGAAATGGAACCTCTTTTAGGCTACAATGTCAATACTTCATAAAGTAAATGGCTAGAACGGTTGCGAGCAAATGGTGAATAAACATTTCTACTCCTAAGAATGAAGGTGGGTTGGCAATTTGTAAAATACATGACAATTTGTGTGGTTTTTTTCACTCCATCTTACATGGCGTTTGTTATCACCGTTTAGATCGTTATGGGTTGATTAGGTTTACAATCACTTCATTCAAAATGTTCATTTAGAGATATTTTTCTATTCTATTCCACAGGGTCATGGATTTGACATAAATTGTTAAAGATTCATTCTATTGCATGTGATTTTATGCAGTAGGATATATGATAGTTCCATTTTATTATAGTATGATCCATGGCTTGATTTGGGAAGACTAATTGATGTTATTGGTGATTTGGGTATGAGGAAAATAGGGATTATTCGATGGTGCTTTTTGGATCAGGTTACGCGCGACGATATTTGACACTTTAGGCGAAACCGTTATACATTACGTTAATCATTGACTCGATTCTTAAGTTGAGACCTCTATCCGTTGAAAATGGTCTTGATTTCCTTTTATGGCGTCATGATTAAGGAGTTTTTAATCCAAAATTATCTTCCTCAAATACTTGGAACCAGATTTGTTGCCCTTGCCAAAAGCTTCCTTGGACATCGCTGGTAGGGTACGCACAAGCCACACTGTCCGTTTATCTCATTGCTTTGTTTTCATGACCGTCTTTTATCTAGATAAAAGAAAAAAGGCTTTTAACAGCGGCTGATGGATCGTGAGCATAGCTGGAGCAGTGTTGGTAGCGTCGATGGAGCGTGAAGTCATAGGTAAGGTAGTTACACAAGAATTGGGTGTCACATTCTAGTAGGAGGGTCGAGAGCCGCCGAAGTTCTTGTTAGAGTCGCTAAAGCTTCATGAAATAGCGATAAGGGGTGCGAGACTAGTGGAGTGGGTTGTCGTCAGCGTGGCAGCGAGGATAGCAACAGATCTGAGATAAAGAGCTTTGAAAATCATTGGAAACGTAGATTCATTGGAAAGATTTCGGGACCGCGGTGATCGAAAGTCGTCAGAGAAGAAGCATCGCCGAGAAATCCTAGTCGGAGTGGGCGGCCTTTCTTTGTTGTGTCTCTAGCAATCTCGTATAAACCGGTAGAATTATGTTATAAGATCTAATAGGGTACGAACCCACTAAAGTCCCAACTATTTTTGGATCGAATCATGATGGGATATGTCTAACATAAGAAAACTTAGCCCAAACCCCCTTTACCCTAAAGGTTCATGTGAGAATGTGATTCTTAATTCTTACATTCTATTTAATTTTTCCATGTGATAAGTTAGGAGATAATTTTGCATGTAAAATATTCTTAAATGCGAGATGGCATGCCAACTAGGATAGAGATGATGTGGTGATGGCATGATGATGTGGCGGTTGTGGTGGGAATATGGCTGTGTTCGCATACATGGTGATGGTTTGATAGCACGGCACATACATGGTGATAACCTATTGTCATGGCACTTACATGGTGACAATTTGATGACATGACGCCAACGTAGCGATGGTATGATGATGTGATGGAAGTCTTAAGGCGTGGCATATTTTCATGGCATCCAAATAATGAGACCTAAGTAATTATGATTCATACATAGAATCCACAGATGTTTAATAGGCAGTGTCGGTGATGCATGTAATTCTTTTCGGCTCGATCAACCATTTGCGTGTCTTTTTAGCAGCTTCGAGAATTGTCATCCATTATGATGTGACAATGATGTGATGATGTGAAGCCGCACAGCTATAAAGGGCTGACGTGAACCCATGTGTGACAGTGATGTTCAATTGTAGGCAGTATATGAGAGCGATTTGCGGTACCGCATCTGATGATCTTGAACGATTGGGTTAGAGCCATTCATGTTAATTTCATGTGTGATATGTTGTGAATGATGACGTCGTGTAGACCTTTCCTAAATTACCCTTACGTAGAATGTTAGATAGGTGTGAAAATGACATGGCGAACGTGATCATCCTCACTAAGTAACTCTATTACTCACATTATTTGGATAGCGTGAAATGTAAATAAAATTTTGATGTGAATTTTCGGGTTGGATTCTCTCAAAAATACTTTTTAAAAATCTGTTATATGTCATCAATTTTTTACAGATTTAAATTACATATTCATTTAAAAAAAATTACATTCAAATTTTAAAATAAAACCAAAATATAATATAAAATTCTTTTTCTGTTTTATTAAAAGGTTTTCATTTTTATAGATTTCTTACTTTTGAAAATTTACATAGCAATAAGCTAAGGCACGTAATGAAATAAACAAAATTTGACAACCACTTAATCCCCTAATGGGTCCGGTTAAATGTAGCGTGTAAACTATAATCGCCACAAAACTAGTTAAATTAGAACAACCTAAACCCTAAACGAGAACGGCTTTGCGATAGCTGCTGCCACCATCGCCGATGAGTTTTTGAAAGTCGGAGAGATCAGAACCTGAGGACCGAAGAAGCCACCACCTCGTGATGAATTTTGGAGAGAAAAGACAGACACGTAGAGACATATGAATAGAGTTGAGCCTAAAGTGAACCCGAATATCACCAGTGGGAGGAAGATCCGTACCACGCCTAGCGACCTCCGAGACCTTTTGTAATCGTAGTCAACCGCCTCTGGAGAACCTCCTTTCAAGAGCCATATGCGTCCTCAAGACAAACAGCCTTACTTATGAGATCCCGATGGATCAAGCTCTCAAATCCCCCCTCACCCCCCCCTTGTCGCTTCTAAATCTCAACCCTCGCTAGAAGCACCACCACACCAGCGTCGAGAGCACCCTGAAGGACCAAAAAAGGAGAGCTCGACCGAAAAATCTATGGAGGAGACACTTGAAAAAGCTTCACCTGATCTTGTCCTCATCAGATCTAGGCTCCGAGAAGCATCACCTCCACAGATCTCATCTCGTACTTGGTCGTCGTGGATTCGTCGAGCCCTAATACGTCACCAACTCTAGTAGAAGAAGACACTAAACCATAGATGAAGCACAAGACAAAGAAAGAAAACGAAAAGTGAACCCTCTCTAAATAGGCAAGACGCCGAAACGTAAATTCTTTTTAACGCATTTTAAGTGTTAGAGAAAAAAGAGATGCCACTCAAAAAAATTTTATTTTATATTATAATATTCTTCTAAAATGGCATCTATATTAAAAAAGGTTATAATATGAAGAAAAGAAAATGTCGGTGCAGATTAATCTGGTAGTATGAAAACATTCTCAAAATTAGTGTCATATGTTCTTTTTTTTAGTTAGATCTACTGGAACATCGTAGTTCAATTAATAATATCCTTAGTTCGGCGACATTAGACAAAGTATCCCATGTCATATGATTATGGTTTATGTATCGTAATCAATGATTAAACGGAAGCAACATGCTAGAAATCCAGTCACACAAATCTATGATGTTTTTTACCATTTGCATTTTTTAGGATAGCATCTAAAATTTTTTTTGATAAATTTCAAATTTATTGAAGAATATTAAATAAACTATATATTTCTAATATCATTAAACTATATGTCTACTTACTTAAATTTAAATTTTTTGACAAATGATATATAATATATATTTTAGCAAAAAATTTAGAATTTGTAAAAAATGATTATATATATATATATATATATATATACTAAAAAAAAAAAAATTCACCCCACAACAGATTTCTGTGACTTTTAGTTGCTGCTCAAACTAATGATCCATAGTAGTATTACACTATTACTGAAAAAAATACCCTCTTTAGTTTTGTGTGTTTCAATGCAGTATTGTAAACTAAATTAAAGTTTTGTCCACATTCATTCAATTCATTATTTAGAGAGACAACTGAGTTTGATTTGGAAAACGATTTGTATTAATTAAAAAAATGTAAAAAAAAAATTCAATGTCTTTTGCGTTTTGATATATATATTTCTGTCACGTCTTTTGTGTTGTAATGTAACTTTTATTTTAGAAGTATGTTTCTGTTCTGTTTTCTTTATAAAAAAAGATTATAATTCTATTTAAAATAAACGACATTCTTCATTTGTAATATAATTTTGGTCATAAATACATTTTTAACTCTAATTAAAATTAATCAAATAAGTACTTATAATATATTTTTCGAAAATTACCTATTTTTATGTAAAAATGATTTTTATGTTAAAACAAAGAATATTATTTTAGTCTAACCAATAGATTGGTTACGCTTTTATTGTACTAAATAAGTATATGATTGGGAGAGTGAGCGTGTCGAAGATACGTGGCGGTAAATAGAAAGATGAAACACATGATTGACGGTGGGATTCTTCTTACATTGGTCCCACCAAACAGCTGTTGGGGACAAGTCCTTTAGTTAAAAAGTTATAAACTGATTCATTTTTACTACTTTGTTTCCGTAATTTCCCTCTCACGCTCATAACCGGTGCGTGTGTTCTACTCCATTCCGATAACTGGAGGCGTTGGAAGAACAAACGATCGACTAGAGCTAGGCGGGAGCGGATTTTTGATTTTTAGATATATGATATTTTGAGATATTAGTGATCTGTTTCTTTTTTTTACTATTCGTATTTGTTCCAAGGTTAGTTGGATATTCATTATCCGGATAACTATTCAAATTTTTGATGTCGGACTAGATATTTGACATGTTGTGTAAAATGGCAAGATTTCATTTTTTTATGAGAGTTGATTATATTGTCTCGAAAAAGGATTACAGAATAGAAGAAGTGATAAGTAAATTGCAAAGGTGAACCTAAAACTTTATGAGGATGAGATTTATCGATGACACATAGATAATACTATTCACATATTTATTTCAAAAGACTACCATCCTATATACGCATGCATATTTAAGGTAGACTAACAATTTTAGCGATAATTGCTTTATTCAAAAAGACGTATCTTAGAATTCTTGTTCAAAATTTTTCTTTAGAACACTTTTAAACACAACACTCTCACCCTAAATTATCCTTAGTTGAGATTCCAATATACTTTGAAACACTTATCAACATGTTGACAAAATTATTCAACAAGGGATACTCACACACGAAGATGACATCTCCTAGATCTATAAACTCTTCTTTTCTTTTTTCTAGAACAGCTGACCTAAAACTTCATTTTCGGCTCCTTCATATAGTTGAACCTTTAGTTTCTTTTACGTCAACTACTTATTATCTGAGGATCTTCCAAATCTTCTTCAGTTCATTTTCTAAAATATATTCTTTTTAGTTTCACTAGATACATCCTTACGTGCCAAAATTCTATTTCAATAAGCCACATTCCAAGCATACCCTTTCAGTCTCCCCAATTTTGTCTTGGTTTGCCATTCCAAGCATACCTAAGCAAAGCTAGCACAAAGATAAAAAAATTTAGCAACAAAACCATATATTTTAAAATTCAAATAACCGGCAAAAAACTATAAAGTTTTTAATAGACCAAAGACTACAAATTAAGAGAAAAAAAATCAACTTAATTCTACCATCTTATATACGCATGCTCTCCCTTAAAATTTAACCAACATCTCTCACTCATCGAATCATCCTCCAAATCCTTATACGCGTTTTCTTGAGCCGGGATGCCATCGTATTCTCCACCTATTTAGTTCAGTAAATTAAAGTAAAAAAAATTCCACTCAGGTTAGAAATCAACAAAGACAAAGACACTTTACCTTCCAATCAACAAGCTACATTGAGGAACCTGCTAGCCATATGCTTGAGATCAGCCACCAAACTTCCACCAAAGATGGACTGGTAGGATCTTGGATCGTTCTTCTCGCAATACCACTTCATGCATCAGACTCTCGAAGCCTCAAGACTATTATGTTTGATAGCTATCCAAAACGACGAAGAAAATAGGTGAAACACACTTGAATGCTTCATACTAATCTGAGCCGCTGCTCGACTAGATCATCGATCCGACCCGTTCTAAAATTTCAAGTTATGTACTCTCTATAAACACACCCGTCTCTCGTTACGAGAGAGGATCATATCTTTTCTCTCAACACATTTTACTAAGTTTTATCGATTTTCTCTCTGCCTTTTTCATTGATTTTCTCTCTATTTTTCTCACCAGATGTCTCCCAAAATTCACACCATTTTCACAAAGTTTTAACCTTTCTTAGCTAAAAACCTTAAGGTCCAATGTTTACATGTTTTAAATGGTTTCCAATCCAAGACCAATGGTCTTTTATCTTTTCGGAGTTCTGACCAAGTTCCACCCGAAACTATTATTTATTTTTCTCTTTCACAAAACAACTAATTGAAATAGTAGAGTACTCCATGGACATTCCTTCTTTCCAACCCGGAGTCAACTTATTTCCCCTTCCTTCCATTTTCCCGACCTTTATCTTGAGGTCCCTCTTCTCTTTCTTTTTTAATTTTTTTTTTATAATCTTTTTATGACTTGAGTGTCGGAGAATATTCGAGAAACACAATCCCTTCTTGTTTTTAGGAGATTTCACGCTTCTACTTTCTTGGCATGAGATTTTTTTTCCCTGGTGGATTGAACCTCGCTCTTTAAACTATTCCAGCATGACCTAGATCAACTATCAGAGGTTCCAGCCGTCAAGGTCTTCAGCCCACGACTTCCTAGAGTTTTTCCCGATGTGAACTCAGAAGTGACATGGACCAATAAAGAAGTGGCTTTTTATGTTCTAAAATTTAGGGGTACTTATTTTTGGAAATTTTTATTTCTTTTCAAACAAAAATCGAAACCATATTCTAGGGTATTTTCAAAAATATACATTAGAAACTCTATAAATTAATAATGTCGAGACCGCGATATTTTATTAATTTATAGAGTTATTAGTTTAAAGAGATAAATCCATATTTTACCGTCATAATAATTTAGAAGGCTACGAGTTGGGGCAATATGATTCAAGTGCGGTTTCAGCTTGGACAACTAACGTTCAACAAAAGACAATAGAAAATTGCTTCCAACACTACAAAATTCGTTCAAAGTATGTTGTATTAAAGAATTTAGATGAATTCACCGGTAAGAATGACATGCTACATGAACTTGAGGTTATGATTAATAATATCATCTATCACAACATAATGGATGTCAGTAACCTATTGGAATATCCATGTGAAAATGATACTTGTTCAGTAGTTTAGAGTTTAGAAGAAATTGTGGTTACAATCGTTAATGTTGATGATGAGACTGAAGATAATATTACAAAATTTTCATATTTCTAAATAGTAATAAAATAAAATCTCATCTCCATTTGTGTAAACATCTGTAAGAAATAATTTAGAAAATAGTTTTGCTTGTTTTTAAAAAAAAATATTTTATAAAACAACAGTTAAATATCGTTCATTTTTATCGATATTTTCATTGTATAAGTTAATAGTTTCACAGGCTATATATATTTTTAAAACAAATTTTCTATATTTATTTTAACAAATTTAAACACTTAATACAAAAATACAAAAAGCATATTTAATAAATCAATATTTTTAATTAAAATCATATACAAAAAGTCAAAGACCAGAAACTAAAAATATCACATTTAAGTATTCCGTAAAAGAAAAACTAAAATCTACAACAAAATCGAAAACCAAAAACTCAAAAAAAGAAAAAAAACCAAAATCAAAAATTAAAACTTGAAAACAATCAAACATTCATGGCCATAATATATATTGCCCATATAATTATGTTTGTTTGATTCTTGGTGAAACGGATAGTCACAGAGAACCTGTTTATAACTTTTGCTAGTTTAAGTCGTGATTGTCAATTTTTGTTTAGATAGCATTTATGTCCGCTTATAACTTTCTATAACCAATAGATGAAGAGAAGAATTTAAATACGTCACATTTGAAGTTAACATTGACAATGACACGGAAAAGCTGTCCAACCATTTTATATTGGTCTTCATCTTACCACTTATCTACGAAATAAGACCACTATCTACGAAATAAGTGGGTTCCAAAATTGAAAAATCATCCTCATAGCTCGTATGATCACATCAATGTATATATCAAGTAGTAATGTAAACATAATTGTGGGGAAATATGTGGATCTCCGAATATTGGAGCAGTTAATTTTTTGCTCATGCAGAGTAATTCAAATTATCTTTTCTTTTTGTTTGTTTGTTATGCTAATCAAATGATAGATAAGGGGTCGTTGCACTATTAGTTAGTTGAATATTTTGAAACCATGTTTAATTTCTGTTTAAGGAAAATTTTGGTCATGGGTCTAAGTCTAACTATCACGAAAAAATTCATACACAACGTCAACAAACACGTGAACGTCTGGAAAAATTTGGAGTGTTATTTTTCAATTGCTTTGTGATACTCATGTGACTAATGAGAAAAAAAAAACAATGGGATTGAGGAGTCGAAAATGATAAAAACTCTAGAAAACACAAGGAAAAGAGGTTAAGTAGAACCTATATTAGAACAAGCAAACAGTTTAAAGTGCTTTCTAATGTTTAGTAGTGTGAGAATAAAAAGATGTGTTCTTTTAACGGTCATGAATAAAAAAGTACCAAAATCAGGATGAGAGCAAGTTTAGATGTGAAGGAAAAATCAATAAATTTAAAGAGAATATATAGCAAATGTTCGAGATAACTGTAGGGGAAATACTTAATAAGACTTAAAACGAGGAAATCATGATCTCTTCCTTGTGAGGGTAATGGCTTTATTTATATGATATACCTAAGTCGGGTTAGTATATAAATAAGGAGCCGATTTGTTAAGATGGGTGGAGCGTATGTCAGGTTAGATCAGTATAAAATACTTGATTGTTTTTATTTCTTTGTCTCATTCACCACCTATATGACAAGCTATTATCGAGGTACGCGATGGCGGAGAATGACATTCGTAATACCTGAAATTGGCTCAGTGTCCTTGTGTTTGAATCATGCATATAGTTCTCTTTGTGCTCTGTCCTTTTTTGTGTGTGTGGGTTGTCAACGTGCCCGTGTGCAGTAGAGCTCTCTCATGCTTGTTATCTTCCCAAGAGGTGTAAAACACCTATCGTGGTCCCACCTTACCCTGACACCTATGAGAAAAATGTTAGCTCCAAGTTTTGGGTTGTATGTAAGGGGTCACATATGGGTGGGGGAGGGGGGGTTGTGAGTTTTTCTAACATATATCTCCACTTCGAATCAAAGGGATATGGCTTCATGTTGGTGTAAAATTCCTATCCACTAAAAGAAGAAGAAGATGGGCTTAAACCAACTAGCTAAGTGTACCAAAT
The DNA here is from genome assembly GCA_900116095.1 of Euclidium syriacum. Taxonomy (NCBI): domain Eukaryota; kingdom Viridiplantae; phylum Streptophyta; class Magnoliopsida; order Brassicales; family Brassicaceae; genus Euclidium; species Euclidium syriacum. Next base: position 2,360,179 of record FPAK01000009.1, read on the forward strand.
CCCAAATATGCGTAAAATCAAATCTGTAAGAGTGAATCATAACGAGAGTCAAAGAAAGAATTAAAACGGTTAATCAAAGGAACTAAATGATGTATCGATCGAATAAATGAGGGAATAAAACTAGGTGCAAGATAATAAAAGAGAAAGGGGGCAAAGCCGGCTTTTAAAGGTTAAACAGATTTGAATCATTTGCAAACACACACAATACTTGTATTTTTTTCATAGACAGACTTAGCATTATTTGGGAAACTAGGGACAAAAAGTATGAGAATTCCCTTGTATTTTGGTTTCCAACAAGATTTTTTTTTGGTTATAAGGTTTTGAAATCTACAAGAATTAACTAAGTTGTAAATGTTATTTTTGTTATGTTTCACTTGTTTAGAGATTTCAAACTAGTTGGAAAATTTGATGTAAACATTTTTTTTAATATATATATTTATACTTATATTCAAAAAAAAGGGTTTGGCTTAATTAAATGAAAATATTAATATTTATAAGTTGGTAGTGTGTTGCGAAATTCCAACAACTTGCAGTTGGTTTAAACTATAAAAAGTGAAATATTTAACCACAAATTATATTGATTCAATAATTGAATATATTAGAATAGAATAGCCAGATTAACTTGAAAGAAATACGAATACCATAAGATACATATGCTCAAAAAGCATCATTAATATTAATATTATATGAACATGTTCGCATTTAAGAAAACATTAGATGGTTAACTATCTAGCAATTTAGCAGTACTTAATTGTTTTTTAAAGAACAGTATTTAATTGTTACATTATTAGTTTGATAATTTTCAACAAAAAAAATTAAACAAGTTATGTTGAATTTTTTTTTCAAAATTTGGTTTGTCCAAAGTCAGCAGCGGGTTGGTCATTATTTATCTACTTCTTATGAACTGATGATGATAACACAATTGCAGATTTAAACCAATCAGAAACAGTACAGTCCATCAAGACCATTACCTCTTGTCTTTATGATACATAGTATGTTTATAGGTGTTTAATCTAAGTTTTCGTTAAATTTCACATGATTTTTTTTTAATTTTGGATTTAGAATATAATTATGAAACTGAAAATTTCTAAATACTAAACATCGACTATACTACCACAATATAACTAAATATGCAAACATAATGATTTTTTTCGTGAACGACATTTAATATCCAGATATGCACCCAAATAATAACACATCAATTACATCAATATAAATTATTATATCCGAAAACAATATATTTTTTGGATTTGTATCCGAACAATTTGTATAAATAAAAACATTGAGTTACCATATCGATTTTCGTATTTTTGATAAAGATCGACTTCGAAACCATATATTCCATTTGCTATTTTAGCGTCAATTCTATCATAGTTTGTTTGGGAAGGAGAAAGAAAACCAATTGATTGCTAAAAAGAGCAAGGAAAACAGAAAAGGTGTAGACTGATCTTATAAGAAGTTGTGAAAGTTTTAGTTATAAATCAGAACTTAAGGGTTCACTTACATAAAAAAATCAATCACATCATCAGGACAAAACAATAATTTTTCAAGATGTTTGCAACTTGTACGTAACATTGCATTGCATCAGTGTATATATAGGAACATTCCATGTGGGCTGCTCTAAGAAACACCATCAACTAACATTATTATGTAAGGCCAGTTAAGCTAATCACATGATTATTACATGATTAACAAAAATAATATAATATGAACATATACTTTATGATCCAACGATTACACGAGTATTTTTCCCCTATTTAGCTATTTATTCAACTAGATCTGTTTAATTCATAATGGAATATACTGGTGTTACCAAATTAAGATTCTAGACAGCTAAAAAAGTTGTTGCTTCTTCATGGTGGGATAGATTTTAATTCGAGTGTCTACAAAAAATCAAATTTTGAAGTCTTTTTTGTCGGCCAAATTTTAAACGACCACATTGTATAAATTTGTTCAGTACCAATATATAATTGTTTTTTACCATAAAAAAACCAATATATAATTGTTACAAAAATTAATCTAAATGAGAGATGGTGGAATGATGTGTATTTGTCATCATTAGATTCGTAGATTATAGAATGGCTGAAGTAAGTAATTTTTTGAATTATATATTTGATAAAGGATCCAGGATTACGCAATGATTTTAAATGTTCTAGTGATTAGTAATCAGATTTATAGTATTATTATTTTTTTGTCTAGAAGACCCAATTATACCAAAGATAGAGTACAATTCTAATCATAGATAAAGTTTGACTTGAGACAGGTTACAAATATTTAGTATTTTCTGCTGCAACCTATCGGTATTAAACTATTCAGTCTACAATAAAAATATTGGTCATTCGTGTTGGAAGATTATTGGGCTTATGAGATCAAACATTATTAGATGATTATAATGCGTAAAGCATTATCCAACATGAATAAATATGACAACGAAACAGCTCTGATGATATAATAATTATCGACACGTATGATTAATGTGATTCAGAAAATAATACTTTCAATTGTCCACTCGATCACAACGATCAAATGTACGGGCTTCATGATATATAATTAGTCGAAAAATAACTTCTTAAGTTTCTCTTGTTTGGAAATTTGAATATGGGCTGATGGAGCCCGGTTCCAAAGTTTGGGTCTACATAGGGCTATAGGATTCTACTTCTTATGTTTTCGAAAGGAATTTTCATAATATTCTTTCATTTTCCACATCCAATAAATCTTTTTCTTTTTCTTTGTCACTGGCAAATTCTCATTTAACACTTAAATTGCGATTACATAGTTTCTCAACAAGTTTTTAGCAAACCAGTCAGCTTTTTTGTTTAACTCTCTCGATACATAATAAAAAGAGATAGTTTCAAATGTTTAAGCTAGAGTTAAGATGTCGTCTTGTGTGATTCTATAGACTTCGTTTTGTAGTTTTTTTTTATTTTATTTTTTTATTGTTATGGCTTTTATCACTACTTACGCATCCCTTTTGAAGTGAATTTTGTTCCATTGCCTCTCCTTTTCCACCTTGATAGTCTAAGATGGCAGTGATTTTTGACATTAAAGTTGAATCCCACATTCTCAGTCATCTTGCTTCCTTCCTTACTATTGACTCGCTTACCAAGCATCAGCCTTCTCCCGATTTTGTCTCTTCTTTGTTACAGGCTCAATCCGTAAAACAAAGTATATCTGCATCTTCAAGTTCATGATTTCACACTATGGTTCTTGCTGCTTCCCTCTGTGTCAAATTTTTCGTTGAAGTCTTGAGCCTCTTGCCAGATCCTCGCATCTTGGAACGCCTTAGATATCGTTTCCTCCTTCGTAAATCTTCTATTCTAGAAGATGCAGTGGTTCCTCGCTGACCAAATAGGCCACATGATCCACAACTCTATTGGTAAGAGGCTCAACCCCATCAGTGGTAGGCTCATCAGATCTCTCACATTCTTCAATCCTTCGTTCAGCTCAGTTAAGTTCAAGCTACCTTTCATAAGAAGAGCTTCAGTTTAGGTGAGACTTTCACGCTCCACACCTCTTTCATCCAATCAACATTCAAAACTTCCACGTTGTCCTCGTTGTCTTGCTATCTGCTCTATTTCATACTCAGTGCCTGAAAATACCCAGACTTTTTGTTATATTCTTCATTTTTCTCCTCCGTCCACACCCATCTTACTGGAGCATCCGTTTACTTGGTCTAAGGCACAAGATTTCCTCGACTAAATCATGCATTATTCTCTTCTACTTTCTTTTTAACCCATTCCCCTGATTCATTCTGAATCAGTTTCGTGACTCTCATATTCGTCTCTGCTACTTTCGCCGGTTCAAAGATTCTCACTGTTGGTTTGGAGATATCCACACATTCTTCCATATTTTGATATCCTTGTCATTTCCAATTACTCTGCCCAATTTCGATAGTAGTAGGTCTCTACCACATAAAATGCTCTTCTATCCATGTGAGATTGATGGTTTTGGCTGGACCTCCAGGAAATTGGCTTTTTGGTACTAGCTACTGTCTCCCTATGTATTTACTTATTGATTGAAAATGTGTTCAAACCACCAACTATCGTTAGTACAACTAGAAAAATACACAAGATAAAATTTAAAGATCAAAAATTCAAGTAACGTTTTAGAAAAGACCATAAAACAACTCTGGTCCCAAGTTTAAAGGAATATACAGATCTCAAGACTCCATAACCTCCTAATAATTGTAATACAAAAAAAATATTCTAACCTCATATATGGAGATGTTCAATCAAATGAAATTTTCTGTACTATTTGAAAAGACATGACCGATCGAGACGCGTTTTCAAATCAAATAGAATGTGACATGACATGGTTAGAAGTATGATTAGTTCCGCAATTAATCTTAATCACTACATATTTTTGTGGTCAATACATTTTTTTCCAGATTTTATTGGAAAATATTATAAATTTGATCATATATATGATAAGTTAATATCACATTATAATTTTTTTTTTCTCAATTCTTAATTTAAATCTAATAACTTTAAAATCTGGAAAAGCCTACTTTCTTTTAAGAAAAAAATTATATGTACTACGTTTGTCTTAAGTTTCTACCATTCTTAAAATTAAAACTTAAAATTTCTAATAAAAAACATGATAATTGTAATTTCCCCAAAATTATACTACTATTTAGCTCTAGTTTATTCGATATTTTGTAAGATTTTAACTACAGTTCTGATGATAGTACATATGTACTAAAAACACAACACTACACATAATAATTTAAACACAACACTAATTGCAAAAGTTACATCTTTTTTAGTTTTTTGTTTTGCACATATGTGAACGTTACAACACGTCACAACACACGCCATAACAAGAGGCTTACGCTCAGAACTTGAACTTGAACTTGAACCATTCGAGCAAATCTTGGACCAAGTGTGGAAGAAATCCCACATGGAAACACCATCGGCTACAAAGTGGTTATAACAGAAACTGATGAAAACTCCGTCTTTCATCTCGGTAACTTGTAAAGAAAGCAAAGACTCCGAGATGCCATCACAACTCTTGAAATCGTCAGCGGGAAAGAAGTTCCTTAAAGAAGGAGAGCCATCATGAGATTGAAGAAGATCACTCACGGAGATGGATTTAGCTTCGGCGTGGAGGAATCTAGCGCCAGATCCATCGCAGTCTATGAAAAATGACACCGTATTATCTTCGAGATTGTTCACTTTGACGAGACGACCCGTGAAAGGAGAGTAAATCTTCAAGGCAAGATAAAGAGAAGCCTTTAGTCTAGAGATGAAATGGAAATCAGGATTAGGTTTGGGAAAGAGTAGACCACTCTGAGGATAATCTATATGAAGAAGGCTGAGATCAAATGGAGTTAGATGGATCTTAGTCCGACCCGATTGGTTGCTGTTTCCGGGTCGTACAATGCTCGAGGACATAAAGAACCCCTTTTGGGTTCTAAAAAAATAAATTTTAATTTTACTTATTTTTCTTTTAAAGTCGAAAAAAAAAATCATTAAAAAAAAAATCGACGAATCGCGTGTCATCACGTACCGTGAACAATAATGAAGAACCGTATCTTAAATAAGAGATTTTCAAAAATGGTTCTTGACTGTACAGTAATCTCCACACTTAAAATATTAATTTTTTTAAAAAATCCCTGTAAATCTATCAATATACATACTCTGAGAACTACTTATGTCATTTCTTTTCGTCTGGGAAGGTAAAGCAGAAGTCCGCCAATCTAAATAGCACCCACATAACAAAAAGTAGAGGACAAATCCTATCCGTATATATATACGAAGTGATTTGATTTATTATTTGTGTTGTGTCTACGACTTTGAAACAAATTGTCGTAATTAACATCATAAATAAGTTATTCAGTCTAGTAAAAGCAAATTTTGTTTTATAGTTAGATAGTTTTGACGCCATATTTGCTTTGTGTGTTCCTTTTATTCTATTTTTCTTAATTACTATAGAATTTAAACAATTTGAAACATTGTATACTAACTTATTCTAAGTAATTGACATTGATTTTTTATATACAGTTGATTTAATCATTTAATTCTTATCCCACGCATTGTAGACAAAAATTAATTATATAAAAGGTCTGATATCTTTTTAAATCGTATTTTTCTTTTTTGTTATAAGGTTTATCTTTTAAACTTTTATTACGATAATCTTAATGAAAATGTCGTTTCAAAAGAGCTTCATGAAAAAAAAGGAGTTCTCTTGACTTGTAAACCTTTTTGCTTTTTTTTTTTTTTTGAACTGCAGTAAACATTTTTGCTAGTTTATCCTTTTGGTTGATAAAAAACACATGTGCTTTTAAACCAAACTAGACACCTATTGTATGTGTGCTATATATATATATATAAACTCTTTTAAAAACAAACACATTTACTAATATTCTTTTTTCAAACATTTAGCAACAATTTTTTAGATCAAACTTTCTGGATTTCGTCAACTTCAACCTACTTTCCAATCCACACTCAGAACGATATACTCCTAGCTTCACTTCCGAAACTGTGACATCTGACGAACCAGATACACGGTCTCGTGTCTCTGTCATCTAGTTGCACCATAAACACTGGAGAACGAGATTTAGGACGCTATACCCAAAACGACTAGACGGTGTGCACTCACAACAACCATAATAAATTTTATTCTACAATATTTTGGGTTTGATTGGTGAACAAAAACGGTACAAGTATTTTATCTGTTAAAGGAAGTAATTTGTTCAAGAATAGTGAGAAAATGTAAGAGAAAACTATTAGTGAAAATGGTAACAAAAAATGAGAGTAACCGGTTTTACTGTATTTTTTGGAATCGTTTTTGTGATTGGTAACAACAAATCGATATACCTCTAACCGTTTTTACTATAGCTTTTGGAACCGTTTTCGTGATTGATAACAACAAAATATATATATCTCTAACCACAATGATTAGAAATTACCAATCAAAGCCTTTGTTCTTTTGGTTGGTCCTCCACTTTTACTCGACTAACTTTAACTTAGCAATCACAACAGCCATAATAAATTTTACTAACCGTTTTGCAATACATTTTTGAATATACTACAATGAAGTCTACTTAGAAAAAAATATTATATAGTTTCACCAAAATTTGTGAAATAAGAACATATTACTTTGGTCAAAAGGATTTATCCTCATCGTCCTCCTCAGCAACAACATGACTAAGACTAAAGATCATTTATATCACGGCATCATCAACATTAGCTTTTTCTTTTCTATCTTTTATTTTAGTGGCATCAACATTAGTTACTAGCTAACCTTATGGAGCAATGATAATGAATCCGGCAATTACATACAAGAGTGTGTTAACAATTGTAGATGAAGGGAAAAAAAGATGGTAGAAATAATGATGACGTTGCTGTCATCATCATCAATTTTGCCTCAAACATATATATATATAGTGTATATTATATATATATATATATTATTCAACATAAATATACTCCTTCTATTTCTAATTATAAAATATTTTAGAAAAAACATAAAGATTAAGAAATATATTGGTTTCTTCAAAAAGAGTATTTAATAGTTACTTTACAATAAATTCAACCAATCACAAAAGATACTGCATAATATAAATAATTATAAAATATTAAATATATTTAAAACTTGCATTAAAAAGTGAGAACATCTTATATTTTAAAACAAAAATAAATTCTAAAACATTTTATATTAAGAAACAGAAGGAATATTATTATTACGTCTACATGTAACGTATTCTACTTAATGGAAATGGTTTCTTTTTGCTGTTCAAAAAGAAAATTATATTATTTTAGTTCTAGAGCTGTCGAAAAATAATACTATTGTAGATCTAGACGTAACGAAGAATGCAATTGGTATTGATTGGGACCGGTAGTCAACATAAGTTACCATATATAACGGTGCAAAGACATTTATGATTTGTGTAGAGGACCATATATATATATATATATATATATATATATATGTTGTGGTCTATGCCATGAAATTTAATAATTTACAACGTTATGCATGTGATTCTGCATGAATGGACAGTTCGGCTATTGTTCATACGTACAACATAAATTAATACACACTCAACATACAATTGTACGTAGGCTACTAGCCACTGTTTATGTAGTTACTTTTTTTTTATAGAATCAGAGATGTATGAGTGATTTGAATACGAGTATATGTGTTTGTGTTTGTGTTTGTATACTAATATACGCATGTAAAAAAGCTAGTTTTTAGAGTTAAGAAAGGTTAAATGGATATATAAATCCCAAACTTTCAAGATTAAGCTATCTTAATCCTTGATTTTGTCTTGGACTAAATAACGTTTCTAACTTTTGTTGATTTTACAAAAAATCTTAAACTCTTTGTTGACTATGTCCATTTGAACGTCGTCGTTAAATACAATTTAGTTAAATGTACATCCGTTTTTGAATTACGTAGATTTGGAAACATTAATTAATTATTGAAGGATAAAACCGGAATAGAATCTCAAAAGTAGCACAACAAAATTCATTGTAAAACGCTCTTGCCTTCCTTTATCATTTATTTCGTAACCAAACGAATTACAATCATACAATAGTCACATACTCTAAAAATGCCACATCGGGTAGTACATTTACTAGTACATCAGACCATAGAGTCCCTTGAACATCGATACTTCCTTCATCGATTCCTTGAAAAAGTACAAGTTTTCCACTAATACTATTTCCCGGTCCAGCTCGAACCGCAATCGGTTTACCCCAACCAAAGTCGTTATTGTACACTTCGAACTGTGGAGAGCTTGAGACAATTATAGTATCACCAGCCATTCTACTTCCAACGCCTGATGATGGTATCTTTACATCTTTAACCCAATCTTCTGCAAAAGTTGTAAGACTTTCATTAGTTTGAGACTTCACTAGTTTATTTATTTGCAAAGCAGTCCAGCCCAAACCACGATCCAGAATCTCTTCCACTGTGGCTATAGCTGGTACAAGATATGCCATGTTTCCGAAACACTCTTTCTTAGCCGGAGGGTTTAACCTCTGCCTCAAGTCTACAGCTACTTTGCAATACGTCTTTCCTTCACGGTTCACACCACTATGTCTGATGATTGATCTCCACATATGCGCGGAAACTGCTTGAAGAGATGAGATTTTCACATCACCGACCTCGCTGTTGACTTTAGCTTTGAGATCTGAAATATTCTTCTTTGTGAGGTGAAAAACCTTGTCTTTCGTGATGTGTACGGAAGAAACTTCAAGGCTTGGTGGTAGCCTCTCCGTCTCCGAAACCGGAATATGGATCGGGTAATTTATACCGTCTAGGAACCACCCTTTGAGAACAAGAGGCTTACGCTCAGAACTTGAACTTGAACTTGAACCATTCGAGCAAATCTTGGACCAAGTGTGGAAGAAGTCCTACATGGAAACACCATCGGCTACAAAGTGGTTATAACAGAAACTGATGAAAACTCCGTCTTTCATCTCGGTAACTTGTAAAGAAAGCAAAGACTCCGAGATGCCATCACAACTCTAGAAATCGTCAGCGGGAAAGAAGTTCCGTAAAGAAGGAACTGAACCATCATGAGATTGAAGAAGATCACTCACGGAGACGGATTTAGCTTCGGCGTGGAGGAATCTAGCGCCAGATCCATCGCAGTCTATGAAAAACGACACCGTACTATCTTCGAAATTGTTCACTTTGACGAGACGACCCGTGAAAGGAGAGTAAATCTCCAAGGCAAGAGAAAGAGAAGCCTTTAGTCTAGAGATAAGATGGAAATCAGGATCGGGTTTTGGAAAGAGTAGACCTCTTTGAGGATAATCTATATGAAAATGGCTGAGATCAAACGGAGTTAGATGGATCTTAGTCCGACCCGATTGGTTGCTGTTTCCGGGTCGTACAATGCTCGAGGAGATGAGAACTACTTCTGCCATTTCTTTTCGTCTGGGAAGGTAAAGCAGAAGTCGGCCAATCTAAATAGCATCCACACACAAAAAGTAGAGGACAAATCCTATCGAAATCACATGTATATACGAAGGATTTGATTTATTATTTGTCTCTACGGTTTTGAAACAAATTATTAACATTATAGTAAAAACAAAATTTGTTTTTTACTTTCGGTAATAAACTATAATTATATAATAGGTCTGATATCGTTTTAAATTGTTATTACGATAATCTTTATGGGAGGGGTGTCTCTTCGATCTCTTTGGACACCGAGGCTTTATTGACATGGGGATATCGGATCAAACTACTATTAGCGAAGTGATGGAGAGAAATCGGAGGCGCAGGCATCGCAATGCTCTGCTGAATCAGGTGGAAGTTGAGATTTTGAACCTAAAGGATCAGCGAGTTGCTGATCATGATGATGATTTTTTTGTGGAGGCACAAGGATGACTCTTTCTCCATCCGGTTTCGATCGAAAGCAACTTGGCAGCTTATGCGTGTCACTTATCCTACATGGGATTGTCATCGAGGTATATGGTTCTCCTTTGCCACTCCAAAGTCTTCTTTCATGTCTTGGCTTGCAGCTCATGATAGGCTAGCAATCGGGGCGAGAATGGAATGCTGAAACACTAATGCTTATGTTAGTTGTTCTTTTTGTGTGGCGCCGAGGGAGATGCGGGACCATTTGTTCTTCGAATGTCCTTACGCTAAAGAAATTTGGGAAGCTCTAGCCAGTGGCTTGATGGGTCCCGATTTTTCATCATGCTGGTCCAATATCTTGTCCCATATCTCTCAAGATACAAAGAACAACACCAAAATCTTTATTGTGCGGTATGCTTTCCAAGCCACTTTACATACTTTGTGGAGTGAACGGAATAGGAGAGGGCATAGAGATAATCCGACTACAAATACTCTATTGGCAAAAAGGATCGATGTTATGTTGCGTAATCGACTAAGCACTATGACAAGGAGAGGTGTTACAAAACATGAAGATAGCCTTTGCATTTGGTTTGGCTAAAGGAGGTTGTTATGATTTTTTTTTATTGTTTAATTTTGTTTGGTTCATCTAAAGTTTAAAAATCCATATTCAAATCGTTTGTAAAAAAATTATTTTTTTTTGAATATAATTTAATATTAAATTCAAAAAAAAAATCTTTATAAAAAGATGGTTAGGAAAAAAAAAAAGTTCTCTTACTTGTAAGTTGTAAAGCTTTGCTTTTTTATCCTATTGGTTGATAGAAAAAACATATGTGCTTTTACACCAAACTAGACACCAATTGTGCTGGGCTATATATATACAAACTCTTTTTATATATAAAAAAAAACGCATTTACTAACACTCTTTTTGCAAACATTTACCAACACTTTTCTTAGGTCCGACTTTCCGGATTTCGTCAACCTCAACCTACTTCCCGAATCCATATACTCGAACGATTTACACCTAGATTCACTTCCGAGACCGTAACATCGGACGGATTGGCTACCCGGTCTCGCGTCTCTGTCACCTAGTTGCATCAGAAACATTGGAGAACGAGACGGTGTACTATGCTAAAACGTATTTTTATGTTCCATTTCCATTTTATATATATTTTTTGTTTTTTTGTTTACTAGCTAGTATATTTTTTTTGGTAGGTTTATATATGACACGAAAATCACAAACATCATTCTTAGCATTCAGTCCAACCTCCGCAACCATATGAAACGTTCTAAAAATTTCCACTGAAAACTAGAGACTCAGGGTGGCAATTTTTTGCAGTAATATTTACTTTAAGTCTCATATTTGTTGTTTTCTAATGATAATATTGTTTAATGATTTTTGTTTTGAAGCAAACGTTCAACTGAAAACGATCAGTGTTCTAAAATAAGCTATACCCTAGATGTATAGTGTATAAAAATTTAATCCTCCATTCTCATCAAGCTTTTTCCCTTCGAAGCAGAGAGTGTGGTAACAATTGTAGATGAAGAAAAAAAAAAGATGGTAAAAATACTGATGACGTTGTTGTCATCATCATTAATTCATCGATACATTGCCTCAAACACACATATATATGCTAGTGTATAATATATATTTATATATATTCAACATAAACTATATTAATTATTATAGTTCTAGACCTGTCGAAAAATAATGTTATTGTAGTTCTAGAAGTAACGAAGAATGCAATTGGTATTGAATGGGACCGGTAGTCAACATAAGTTACCATATATAACGGTGCAAAGACATTTATGATTTGTGTAGAGGACCATATATATGTGTTGTGTGGTCCTTCCCATGAAATTTAATAATTTACAACGTTATGCATGTGATTCTGCATGAATGGACAATTCGGCTATTGTTCATACGTACAAAATAAATTAATGCACACTCAACATACAATTGTACGTAGGCTACTAGCCACTGTTTATGTAGTTACTTTTTTGATAGAATCAGAGATGTATGAGTGATTTAAATACGAGTATATGTGTTTGTGTTTTGTATACTAATACGCATGTAAAAAGCTAGTTTTTGGAGTTAAGAAAGGTCTAAGACCAAAAAAAAAAGAGGGTTAAGAACGGTTAAATGGATATATATAAATCCCAAACTTTCAGGATTAAGCCATTTTAATTCTCGATTTTGTCTTGGACTAAATAATGTTTCTAACTTTTGTTGATTTTACAAAAAATCTTAAACTCTTTATTGACCACGTCCATTTGAACACATCGTTAAATCGATCGTTTTGGTTTTTATTTGTAATTGCAAAAGGTTTGCGAAACTAGTATCGAACCCGCGTCCTCGAAATCAAAACATGCATTTACCACTGACCCACACAATCTTATTAGTTAGTAAATAAGCGTGTCGATTAATTATTTATACTTTCTAGTGGAAATGGTCTTCCTTCTCCGTTCCACCACTACCACTATCGCCGGTTTTGACCGGAATCACAGAAGAGCTCATAACTGCTTTAACTCTTTCCAAACTCCGAATCCGATCTCGACTTCATCTTTAGCTTCGTTGAATTTGTCTATCCAAATTTCCAAATCAAGCAGATCAAACAAGTGAGAGAGAGAGAGAGAGAGAGTTGGTGGGCCCGAAAGTAGCATTTGAATATTCCATTTGGGAATAAACCTTCTCCCGAAAGGGGTTGAACCTAAGGATACAATGAACCAATTTCTTATGCTAATCACTAGAGAAAAGTAGAGATTTTAGTACAGATGTAACTATTTAGTTTTAATTTATCATATGTTTGTAAGATTTTATCTGCATATATATGTAGAAATACAACACTACACATAATTAATTAAAATACAACATTGTTACACAACCGACGTCTTTTTTTTAGTTTTTATACATATGTGGACGTACAACACATAACAACACAACCATTACTAATTACAATTTACTTATAGCTAAACCCATTTCTGAATTACGATATTAATTAGTTATTGAAGGGTAAAACCGGAATAGAAAAATATGGATCGACCAGAGCCATAGTGTTACTCTCAGTCTCAACATAAGTATCACAAGAAAACTCATTGTAAAACGCTCTCGCCTTCCTTAATAAATAGCTTATGGAACATCTAAAGTGCCACAACAAGCTTAATCGAGCAACTTCACGTCTCAATTCTCCAAATTCCGTCGCATTTATCGACTTACCCTCTTTGCGAATATTGCAATTCGACACCTTCTCGTGCTCTTGTTGGCTCGTGATCTCCTCGTTATTCACTGACTGATCTTCGATAAACAGTATTGAATTAGCAAAAGGATGTGTGTTTAATTTGTTGTTATAGACTTCCCTCAGTGTATTGTCAAAAGAAGTATTATTGAATATGTTTTCATTTATGGATTTGGATGGTTTGGGTTTGTTTCGATTGCATCGACGAGATTTTGGGGTTGAAATTAGGGTTTTAGGGCGGTGGATTTGAGTGAGGATGATGAATTTGGTTGCCATGAGAATATGATGAGAGAGCACTTGCTATTTTTTGGTGTATGAAGTGATTGGTTTGTGGATTGCTCTTCACTCCTTTCTTATCATATTTATATGCATAAATCTATACATACACACTATATATGTTCGGTATGTATATAGGTTGAAAGGTCGTATAAAAAAATTCTAACAGTAAAGTGGTTAATTACTAACCGTCCAATATGTAAATAAAGTGACAATTTTAGGATTTCGCAATCTTTCGTTGTATATTGCCTAACAATTAAAAGGCAATTCCTAAAAAGAACACTTTAAAATCAAAGATTGTTGTCGTCTGATCGTGATACATTTGAATAAAAGGTTTTTTGATTAAATTTTAATAATACAAATTACAAATTCGTTTTTTTTCGTATATGCTTATAAGATATAGCCATATAGGTTAATCAAAGATAATACTTAATTGATAACAAGATGCTTGAGAGCACCTACTTTCATTAGGAATGTGAACATGGCTTGATTGATTGAAGAGTTGATGCAATATTGGTTATATCGAGAGTGTTAGGATGGACATATAGACTTGTTTGTGTTTGAGAACGGATGAGAACAACCTCTGTGTGGCTATGGTCCTTTGAAATATAAACAGTAATTTTTTTATGTAAAATTAGATTAGGTGCAAAATTCTCATTTCCACCCCGGATTTTAATTGGATCCGAGTTTATTTTTTTCCATATCAAAATAATTGAAACCAAAATAATACTGAATCAACTATATATGTAACTTGTTTAATTACGGTTCTGGTTTTCGGTTAATCTAGAAGTTTCTTCATGTTTCGAACGCCCGAGAAGTGAAGTAACTTGTTTCAAAACGAAAATCTAATTATAGTAGGTCCGTACTGTACGGAACGTATTTCATACATAAATGATTCTATAGCAACATACATGTATTTTCAGTACCTATATACTAAGAATCATGTGGTCTATGTTGCTGGATCTGAATTGGTAAAAAAAATAGAGGGGCCATGAAAGCTGGATGAAAATGAAATGTACTTTTTTATTAACAAGTGACTTTACCTCTTCCAATTCACAAAATTTCTTAAAATGATTTAAATATGGAATTCAAATAATTCTATGATCCACATATTATTTTTTTCTGACAAAAATCAAATAAAGGATTTTAACTTACATACGTACGGGCTTTAGTTTGTGGAAATTAATGGTGTAAAGAGTAAAGGAATGGTCCATAGCCACGTGCGAGATGTTTGGTATCTGTATATTTCCTTGTTCTTTTCACTAAAAGGCGGTGCTCTTATGTATTTTGATGCTTCGAAGGTCCCGGCTTTTCGGGTAATCTTTAGTCTCAGACCAAAATCAACCTAACCCCAAAAACTAGATAACTTTTCGATGGTCTCAAGTGTGTACAAGTCCTCATTTCTTTTGGTTCATCGTCAGGTCCGATTTACACGTTATAAATATGTATAAAAGACTCCGAACTATCACGATCTTCTTAACTGAATATAAATTCAAGTCTATTGTCTATCTAATATCTCAAATATCAGCCCATTTGAAGAAAACCAAGATTTAATTATTTATCTATCTCAAGCAAAAAAATAAGAGATGGTTTTGGCAAGAAAAATATGACAAAAGAAAACAAAAGACATGAATATAAGAAAACTTAATTCTTGCTTTATTTCTCCAATTATTATGTACATCTACAATCAATATTTTTCACCTCTCTGTCAGAGAACAATAACAGAAAAGGAATTGTATTGTTTTTTTGACAGCGAAAAGAAATATTCTGCAAATTTGACAATCGTGTTGAGTTAGTTGTTGTTACCTTTCGTATCGATCAATTGATCTCCATGGGAAAAAATATGCTGCAAATCTGACAAAAATTTCCGGTTCCGGTCGTCTCGGGATATAATTAGTTTCTAAACTACTCCAATGGCCACTGCCTTAACCTCTCTGAAACATAAAAGAGAGACACTTTCAGGCAAACAGATAGTAAAAAGAAAGAATTATAAAGTGGAGTTCGAAGGTTTACATTTCTGTGACCTCTAATAAGAGAAGTTTTTGTCCATTCTCTTTTCTTATATGCATCTCCATGATGTGTGGATCTTTCAATGAATCTGCAAAAAAGGTAAGTCTTTGAGACCTAGTGAGAAATATCAAGGGATTCGTTAAGCAAGACTGATCAAAGAAGCTTTAGAGGTCTCTATATGATTCGTATTGCATCATTATATGGCACAAACCTGCATGTAGATCGTTGTATCTTGCATTATGGCTTTGATTCTGTGGCACTCAATACCCAAATCTAAGAAGCACCAGTAATATATGAACTATGGTGCAAAAAGAAACAACTTTTCTCCCCCGATTCGGAGCTGGAGAATCAAGTAGAAGAAACTACTTGTCAGATGCAATGGACCATAAGCATTTACCAAGTAAACTTCATGCCAATGTGTTCCTCTGAAACCGGAGCAACACTGAATCTCAATTTTCGAACTGCAAGAATAAGACATCAGGATGAGCAACAATTTCCATTAGTTTAACTGAAGCAATCAGAGCAACTAATAAAAGAATTTGAGAATCGAAATAGCAAGAATAGATACCTTTTCTTTATATATTCATCAGCCTACTGTACGAGTTTGTTCCATCCTTGAATAATTGCTGCATAATTTTCTTCATCAGAGCCTTCAAAAGCTTGTAAAACGCCTCCTTGCTTAAGATATCCATATATAAATTCTTTGTACGTGACACTATCTGGAACAATTCCTTTTTCCCTCATCTCATTTAAAAGCCTAGAAGCTTCTGTTACATTCCCATCTCTTGCATACCCACCAATCATCACCGTATAGGTAATCTTGTTTGGTTGTAACTTCCTTGAATGCATCTCACGCCAAAGACATTCAGCTTTGACCATCTCACCCAATTTCCCATATCCGTTAATAAGTGCTGTATAATGAAAGACGTTCGGTTCTAAACCTTCCTCCCTCATCTCCTCGAATAGGAGTTTTGCCTCCTCAACACAGCTAACGATCGACATCCCCTTTATCAATGAAGTATATGTAGCAGAGTTAGGTGAAATCCCTTTGTTTCTCATATCTTCACGGAGTTCTGAAGCCATTGATATCCTCCCACTTCTACAGTATGCTCCAATTAGATGATTGTAAACAACAGTATTTGGCTGTACGTTCTTGCTCATCATCTCTTCAAATAGTTTCTGACCTTCGTCTGCTCTTTCAGCTTTACAACATCCATCTATCATCACTGAATACGTAGAAACATCAGGAAGCATACCATTCCGTTTACAGTCACCCCAAAATCGTAAGGCCTTCTCTACTTTATTCATATTGAACAGCCCACGGATCAATATGCTATAAGTATAATTGTCAGGCTTAAGTCCTCTCTTAATCATTTCACCCATCAACATAAACGCTTCCTTCAATTTTCTCTTTCCACAATATCCAGAAATCAATGTGTTATAAGAAATGATATCCATAACAAAACCACGCCCTACTATCTCCTTTTGAATCCTAAAAGTTTCCTCTAGCTTCCCTGCTTCACAGAGTCCATGAAGCAAAGCATTCGAAGTCTTCGTATTTACTACAATACCTTTATTTAGAAATCTAAACCAAAGTTCTACGGCTTCAGAGTGTTTCCCATGCTTACAGAGACCAGAGATCAACGTAGTAAGTAATCCACCACCAGGAGTCATGTTACACAGTAGCATCTCTCCAACAAAACGAATTGCTGAGTCAAACATATAGTGATTGCACAACAAGCAAATGACAGATGTAAAGGAGCCCTGATTCACTGTTGTACCTTCATTAAGCATTTCCTGCAGGAGACGCTCTGCTATATCTGCTTGACCACTCATGCAATATCCCTTTATGAGAGTATTATATGTCGACGACGTAAAAGACAACCCTTTCGATACCATGAGATCCTTTATCTCAATAGCTTTGTTCAAACTTCCAGCTTCGATTAAACTATCAATCAAATTATTATATACAATAACATTAGGAGGAAAACCTTTCTCTGTCATTTCCTTCAAGACAGAGTAAGCAACACCAATCCTCTTCCCCTTGGTCAAACCCTTGATAAGAATACTATAAGTGATGAGAGTTGGTTCCAGGCCTCTTTCTACCATCTTCTCTTTAAACATGAATGCCTCATCGTACCTTCCACTCATCCCCAGCCCATCAATAACATTGTTGTAAGTAACAACATTTGGTGCAACACCAGCTTCCTCCATTTTCGAGAATAACGTAATAGCTTCCTCAACTTTCCCTCCCTTGCAAAACGCACTAATCATTGTTGTGAACAGGTAAACATCAGGAGAAACCCCTTTACAAATAACTTGAAAAGCTTCATAACACTTCTGAAACTCGTTGGCTCTAACTAAAGAAGTCAGCAAAATGTTGCAAGTCGTCCTGGAAGGAAACATACCCTTGGTTGCAAGAACAGGAAAGATATCGAGAGCTAAATAACAACCTTCACGCTTGAACTGTGTGCAATAAACTTCAATCAACAAATCTGAAATCTTAGTTCTGATTTCTGGATCGAAACACAAACTCAAACTCGCCATTGAATCTGCAATCGCAACTCGACTATCTCTCGAACAATCAGCAGAAGACAAAACCAAGACGTTTCCATTGATCAATCGAATTAAAAGTAGCCTAGCAGGCGATAACAGACTCGCGTCAAGCAATAAACCAATCAATAAAGAATAAGAGCGGAGGCTGAAGGAGAAACTAAATGAATCAGATGCAAAGCGAAAAAAATCCAAAGCCGTCTTGGGGTTAACTTTGGATCGGAGGTCAGGAAACAACCTATCGAATTCGTGAGGCGATAAAACAGATATAAGTTGTTTACACTGCTGATAATCTAGAGATCTCCTAGACAAAACCGAAGATAACCGTTCGTGAAAATGCCGATCAGAGGATGCCTCTTTTGATTTATCCGGCACACGAACCTGCTGTTGTAGATATCTGATTGTGTGGAAGCTTTTCCGGCGTTCCGCAGTGGATTTCCGGCGGCACATGAAGATCGGAGCGGAAACGTAGCTGGTGCGAGAAAGTATTCTCAAATCCATGGGAGAAATCGCGAAGATCCACGGAGGTGGAGAGAAAATGTGAGGAACCCACTTAAGATATTTTAGGGAAATACAGAAGAGTCGCCATTGTTTAATGTCGAGGAAGAATTGAAGATGTTATTGAGCCACGCCATTGGAGAGAGAGGGCGAGAGACTTGTTCACGGGACGGAGAAATTCACCGAAGAGGAGGCGATTGGGCAAAAACCCAGGGTTCAGACTTGAGAGACACGATCGGAGTTGACAAAACTGGGCCTCTGATGGGCCTGTAAATTGAAATCCATGATTAGTGAACCAAACATAAATTGAATTTCCTGATAATTCGAAATTGAACTCTTAAATAGACTCGGTGAAGAAAAACATAATCCGAACAGAAACTTTAGTCATATTCCTTTTACTTAAGTCCATTTGAGTTAATTGAGGTAGAGAATAGGAGATAACATGCAGTTTTTACCTCAAAATATATTGCCTTAGCGATACATTATCAATCTTTTTACTGATAATCAATTCAAATCGAAACTCTAAATCATCGTTTTCATTGGATAGTCTAATATAACCTATTAACATATGTTTTTAGTCTAATATAATCTATTGACATATGTTTTTCTGAATAACTAAAATCATAATTTTAAAATCAAATTAATGAATGTTGTTTTACAAATGGATTCATCTAATTATCATTGTTAAATTGAACAGCTATTGCACATTGTTTCAATTTAAACCTTACTTTCATCTAAATAGTATTAAAAAGTACAACTAGAAAATGTTTATGTTTTTACAACTAAAATTACATATATTACCAATGCCATTATGATTAGATTAAAGTAATTGAGTAAGAATATTTTCGTATTAAAAAATTAATAATTATAATTCAAAAATTTGCATATATTTCGTCAAAACCAAAGTGGTCGGATCTTACCCATCCGGTGACCCAAAACAAACGCGGATCCTGACTGTTTTAAAATCACGGCCGTCAATTTAATTATTTCTAATATAATCCGTTAACTGAATATCAGATATGATCCGAGCCAAATCAGATAAGATACGAGGAAGAAAAGAAATATTTGTCTTTAAATCTACCGGGAGTATAAATGGACTAACTAAATCTTTGGAAACAATTAATTTCGTCAACTTAAAATTAGAAAACAAGAAATATTATATGAAAGGTTTGCATAGAATTACACTGACAAACTCAAAAGAAAATGCCAAAAATTAAATAGAAAAATATTCATACTCAATTGCTTTAATATGATCAAATGATATTTGGACATATATATATATAATTTTAGTTGTAAAGACAAAGATATTTTTCTAATTATACTTCAGTTTTAATAATTTGGATAATTTTATTGAGTTTCTAATTTACTAAGATTTTCTAATGTTTATGGAAAAACCCAACACATTTAATCTATTTTAAAGCCATTATTTGTATTATTTTACGCATAAGACTTCATTATTATTTTTATGTTTTAAGAGTTTTTTAGAAAAAATGATTTGAAAATATCATAAAATATTTTATTTTAGGTTTCATTCCGATTTATTAAAAGCATTAATATAATAATGTTTTATTTATTTTAGTATTAAGATATGTGAGTAGGTTATTTGTTGAATCTAAATTTTTTTTAAAATGGTTAAATAATGAACTATTATAATTCATTTTTTTCTAGGAATAATCGGTAAGGTTACTCTTAAACTTTTTGTTTATGCTAATTTCTTTCATTTCTAGAATAAAATTTTTCTCTTATAAAATGAAGAGTTGTCACCCAATTACTCTAGTTTATAATTTTGTTTTCCTCCATTTTTAATTATTCCCAAGCTCACTATTTTACTTTAATCACATTCCAATGACATTCTTTGAATACCAATCAATCTTATTCACACAAAAAGAAAGAAAATCATTTTTAAAATGGTTATCTTTTTAAATGATTATCTTTTTTAAAAGGTTGCCACGTAAATAAGGAAAGAATCATTTTCTATTTAGAATGCAAAACATATTAGAAGAGAAGCTCACTCACACAAACACCTCGATTTCTCTCTACCATACAAAAAAAACCCAAAGTCTCGGTGGTTCGATCTTCTATAGCCGACGCCGACCGGAAAGATTATGGCGGGACAATCGCGAAAATGGATGATTCTCGTGGCGACGATTTGGATTCAAGCTTTCACGGGAACAAACTTCGATTTCTCGGCTTATTCGTCGGATTTGAAATCGGTTTTAGGGATTTCACAAGTACAGCTTAACTACCTCGCCGTCGCTTCAGATCTCGGAAAGGTTCTCGGGTGGTCGTCGGGTCTTGCGCTTATGTATTTCCCGCTTTGGACGGTGCTTTTCGCGGCGGCGTTTATGGGTTTCGTCGGTTATGGAGTTCAGTGGCTTGTCATCACTAACTTCATTTCTTTACCTTATATCATGGTAACTAACTTTACTCTCGTTTCTAATTTTATATTAAATCAAATTTCTTCCATTCATTTTTTTTTATAAAAAATTCTTTCTCTCTCATTAGTCACTACTTTATGATGCGGCAAAGTTCATTATTGCTAATTAATCATTGCGATGTCCATAAAAGTATCGTGAAAATAATAAAAATCCAGAGATTCGAATAATCTACAAGTTATCTTCGATGTTGAGAAATTGAAATATGATTTCAGAACTCCTTGGCTACCAAAAAAGAAAAGTTCTAATTTTGAGTTGATGATGATTTAAGGGTTATATATTTGTGTGTTCAACTTCAAAATTCGTAATTTATATGCTTATTAATGAATAGAAACTGATTCATTTCTTTTCAGGACTAGATTCTACTTTGTTTTTCTTTTCACCATTCCATTGTCACGTATTACAATTAGTTATGTGGGAACAAGTATTAGTTGCATTACCATATAGTCAAACTTTAATTGTTTTTTTCCATTCTTATCTTTTCTTAGAAAAACAATATAATTAACATCTACATTTCTGAGGTTTCAGATATAGAAACTAATTATATAAAGATATTTTTTTCTTTCGAAATAATGTAATAAAATTATAGAATTGGATAAAGATTAATCAGTTATGAAGTAGTTTTTTGCAAAAAAAGTCATTTTTCTTTGAAATGACGTTTGATATATATAATTTTTGTCACAAATGAGACGAAAACAAGATTTTGAATTGGTAGTTCACCTTTTTTTTTATAATTTTCTTTTGGCTTTGTCCATTTGTCCTTTCTCTTTTTTAGCAAATGCATTATTTTTTTAGAATTTGCATAAAATTTGGTTGGTTGTAATTACTCCAAGTCTCCTCTTTTGGCTTGTTCGGTGTAGTTTCGTGGTTGATGGCTGTTCCGAAAAATCTGCAATTGTTTTTATATACATTATGACGTCAAAAAAGATAATTAAATATTCAACTTATTTTATGGATTCATTGACACAGTTGCAGCTGCACTGCATGTTGCATGTGGCAACCAGATTTTTGTCTGAGATATCTTTTTTCTGATGAGTAGGGTATATATGGATTTTTGTGATTGTGATAATTCAATGAAGTGACTATAAAATATTATATGATTCTTTTAGCTTAATGATATCTATTTATTTCTCTTTTAAAATCTAAAATTTAATGCTATATTCTGATCAACACACAAATATAAATTCTGCATTTTTCTTTTTAATTTTTTTTTATAAAAAAATTCTGATTAGTTTTGGGGTTTGCGCAGGTGTTTCTCTGTTGCTTACTTGCTGGTCTAAGTATCTGTTGGTTCAACACAGTCTGTTTTGTACTCTGCATCAGTAACTTCCCTGCAAACAGATCACTTGCTCTTTCACTCACAGTAAGCTTCAATGGCGTTAGTGCAGCTTTATACACTCTTGCTTACAACGCAATCAATCCATCTTCTCCAGAGCTATACCTTCTCTTAAACGCTCTTATCCCTCTTATCGTCTCTTTCACCGCAATCATTCCCATTCTTCGCCAACCGCCTTTCGAACCGCTTCCACCGGATGGCGTTCGTCGTGACTCTCTCATGTTTCTGATACTCAACATTCTCGCCGCTTTAAACGGCGTTTACCTTCTTCTCTTTGGTTCAAAATCCTCTGGTTTAGCCTCTTCTCGTCTCTTATTCGGTGGAGCTATTATCCTCTTGATATTCCCTATATGTATTCCCGGTTTAGTCATCGCTCGGAGTTGGTATGAACGTACAATCCATACCAGTTTCCGGTTAGAAGGTTCCGGTTTCATTCTTGTTCATCCTGATGAGCTTGAGTTACATAAAGGAATCTTAAACCATGAAGCAAGACGCGAAAGCTATCAATTCCTAAACGAAGATGTGGTTCAAAACCAAAACCCGGTTAAATCTCTACCTGTATTGGAAGAAGAAGATGATATTAATGAGAGTTGTTGCAAGAAGCTTATAACAAAAGATCAGCTTGAGCTATTGGGAACTGAACATTCTTTACGTTTACTTTTACGAAGAGCGGATTTTTGGTTATACTATATCGCGTATTTCTGCGGTGGAACTATTGGACTTGTGTATAGCAATAACCTTGGACAGATTGCTCAGTCTTTAGGTCAAAGCTCAAATACCACAACTCTTGTCACACTCTATTCATCATTCTCATTCTTCGGTCGTTTGCTTTCCGCTACACCGGATTATATCCGAGCGTAAGTTTCATCATTCTTTGCTTAGTTAACTTAACTCAAGTCAAGTCCTCTGTTTTTATTGTGATAATGTTTGATTTGTTGCAGGAAGGTTTATTTTGCGAGAACAGGATGGTTAGCGATTGCGTTATTACCAACGCCAATCGCGCTTTTCGTGCTCGCATCATCGGGAAACTTACCAGCATTACAAGCTGGAACCGCGTTGATCGGTTTAAGCTCTGGATTCATATTCGCGGCAGCGGTTTCTATCACATCAGAGCTTTTTGGACCAAACAGTGTTGGAGTTAACCATAATATCTTGATCACGAATATACCGATTGGATCGTTGATTTATGGATTTTTGGCGGCTTTGGTTTATGACTCGCATAGCTTAACCGGGATCAGGTCGGTGACACTGGACTCGGTTGTGTGTATGGGAAGAGGTTGTTATTACTTGACGTTTGTGTGGTGGGGTTGTTTGTCTGTGGTTGGGTTAGGTTCGAGTGTTGTGTTGTTTATTAGAACTAGAAGAGCTTATCAAAGGTTTGAACAAGCTCGGATAAGTTCAAACATGTCTGATGTTTTATAGGAATTTGTCTCTCAACCCTACAAAGGTTTGTTGATATGTAGGATCTAAGTTATAACAGTCGAATTAATGGACCTCTATGGAATTTTGATGATATTTCTTCGCGGGTATTAAATTTTAATTCTTGTTTTCTTAAAATTTTAATTAGTAGTTTTCGAATATTATTGGTGGATTAATTTAAATTGAACTAGAGGAGCTAGGAAAGATGCTAATTTGATTTAGTTTAAAAAAACTAGATAACTTTTTTGAAAAAAAATCTACTTATAGTTTTCATTTAACATCAACTTTGTTGGAATTGTTGTTGAACGTAGAATGAGAAGAGAATGACTGTGCCAAGCTCTTATCAATGTCTCCAGGGAAGACTAAGCACTTGTCTCCCACACTAACATAGCTGTTTCAACACATTTTAATCGGTTTGATTCGATGCAGTTCTACAGTAAACAAAAATTTGAAAATCTTTTTCATCATTTGAATAATGTTTCAACAACATAGAAAAAGACATTCACAAAAGATAAAGAATAAGAAGTTCGTTCTACGGTTTGGACCATTTCTCGGATTATGCATGTAATCCTAAAGTAGGGCCATGCTAATCTTCTCTGTAGAGTTCTAATTTTATTGTAAAGTTCCGTGATTGTTTTCTCGAAAATTTGCCTTACCTGTGTTGGGTCCCTTATATAGAGAGTTGGTTTAGTGTTGATTAATCCATAAATATGATGTGATGTCTGTAATATAAAAATATGTAAGATGCATGCTCTCTAATTATAAAAATAGTGTATGTAAGATGCATGCTATCTAATAGAGTGACTAATATATATATCGTTATCATTTTAACTATAAAGTTATTACTTATTAGAGAAATAAAGCTATATAATTTCATAAATAAAATAAAATAAAGCTCTATAGTAAGATTTATTTTACACATATGTGAAGGATTTTACTTTACTATTATAAACTCACTTTTCCAATACAGAAAAAGAAATTAAAATTATAATTCTGATACAAATCAAAATACTCGAATAAATTAACTAATTACTAAATTCAGGGATAGATACAAAACCTCTGATCCTTAATACAAAGAAAAAGCCTCTCATAAGCCAACGCCATCTTGCTCGCCGTAAACATCTCCGCCGCATACTCTTTACACTTCCTCCCTCTCTCCGCCAATCTCTCCGCTCCTTCTGTCACCGCAAGCTCCATAACTGCCGTCAAAGCGTCCACATTTGGAGCAAACATAAACCCAAACTCATCATTCACCACAATACTCCTCTTTATGCTCGCGTACCTCGACGCCATCACCGGTTTACCACTTAACATCGCTTCCATTAACGTCAAATCAAGCCCTTGTGGTCTAAGCGTCGGATTCACAAACAAATCGATCCCGTTGTAGAAACCCTTTAGCTCATTTGGGTTTAAAGATCCCAAAATCGAAACTTTGTCGCCTAGTTCCCTGTATCGATTCTCCCATGGCCCTGATCCAGCTACTACTAGGTAAACATTAGAATGTGTTTCGAGTAGTTTCGCGAAAGCTTCATAGAGTATTGGATGTCCTTTGTCTTTAACCAATCTCCCTGCGGCTCCTAAAACGATAGCTGATGAGTTTTCTTGAAGCCCTAATTTTGACCTAAACAGAGCACGTAGTTTCTTGTCTGATGTGAATCCGTTTTCGTCGACTCCGTTGAGAATCACATGAACTCTTTTCTCCGGGATTTGGTAAACGTCTCTTAGCATTTCTCCACAGCTATCACTGATTGCGATATGGTGAGCATAGTTGTGAAAGAATCTGATTTCGTCGAGTATCTTGGGAAGCACGGCACCGTAAAGGCTTAAATTAAAGCCTGGTGATCTTGGTTCGTCTGGTTTACGGATTAGATCTTGGTAAATGCTTGATTGTAAACTCTCTAACGCAATGCCGTGCCACGTTACAGCTAGGTTGGGGACCTCGCGAGCGATCCAATGGGGTAAAGCTACGCTTTCGGTGTGAACTGCGTCAAAAGGTTCTCTCTGATTTTCTTCTTGGTAAAGCTCCCATGCTTTGTTGTACCGCCATTTTCCGGGCTCTGCGTCGCCGTGGGAATGGATTGTAGGGTTTTGGGTTTGGTCGGAAACAGGGGTGATTTTGCTTGTTTTAGAAGGAGGGTCTAAAGGAGAAGTGAAAACGTGGACATGGTGGCCACGACGAGCTAAAGCGGTGTAGAGAGCGAAAGCGTGGCGTTCCATACCGCCGGGAGTTGGGCCGGTTGGCCATTTCCGGGAGAAAACCGCGATTCTTAGGGTTTTGGGAGGAGGGTTGGTTAAAGAGAAAGCAAGACGGTTCCAGGCGAATTGGGCGGTTTTGAGGTCGCCGGACCACGGTTTCTGATATGTGTCATCGGAAGAAGAGATTGCGGCGGTGGAGGAGGAGCAAGAGGAGGAGGAGGCACGGAGGAGGAAGAGAGCCGGGATGGTGAAGAGGACAGTGAAGAAGAGGAAAGTGCAAAGGCTAAAATGAGAATTAGGTTTCTTGAGTTTGGTTTGTGAAGCCATTCTTTGGTTTTGATTTTTTGCTTCTTCACAAATGTGTTGTTGTTCTTGTGTTTGTTCCGTTTGTTCAATTAAATGACACATAAAAAGCAAATTTTCATTTTTCATCTTTGGGGAATTTAATTATAAACTTACAATATAAGTAAGGGATGTAATTTGATAAAGTGGAGAAGGTCCAATAAAGTTGCTTTCAATTTTATAAAAAGTTATTTAGTGGTCTGGTAACGTCTACATCTGACCAAGAAAGAAACGTGAGGCCTCAATTAATTCCTGTGGGGTTACTTTGGTTGTATGTATGGGAAATATTCATGTGACTTGTTGCGTGATTTTTAACACATTATTATGTGAACACTCCTAATTCTCATGGAGTCTCAAGATAATTATAAAATAAATATTTTTGTATTGAGGAATTATACATTTATAGCTTATTAGGTCAACGGTCCAACACATTGTTAAGGTTCGAAGCAAATATATTGTTAGTGTGTTTGGCATCCACTTTTTGACTTTTTGATTGTGTTATATTCATTCTTCTAATGCGGATTTTCTGGTATTTTACAACTCAAGCATTTGACTTCTAACTTTTTAAAGTATACATTTTGTTCTATATTATTCTTATTTGGAAGACGTAAACAAAATTAATCAAAAGGCATAAATATTAAAAAAATTGCATGTTATATAAAATAAAATCAAACTTGTAGATGAAGTTAACATATTCTAGGTGGCAAATGAACTGGTAATGCTTTACTATGGAACTTTACTTCAAGTCTCAAAGAATCTTTATTAACTGCACGCAGAGAGATATATCGCAATAGGTTTGCATTGGAACTTTACTTCAAGTCTCGACTAATCTTACAAGTCAAACTTTGGCTTTTACATATAAGAATTTTCAAAGAGAAAAAAATACAATTTAAAACTGATTTTTTTGGAGATCGTTGTACTGATGAGACTGCATAGGATAATAAAACTTACACTACAAAGATCAAGTTTTCTCCGTTGAATATTGTCTACGATTCTATACGAGCCAAGATAGATTTTAAAACATGAACAAACTCTGTCTGAATATAAACCTTTGTCTGAAATCATGTTTCTGAGATGAGTTATTTTCACTTAGCTGGCTCCATGTAACTAGGAACAGGAGCATAACAGATTTCTCCTTTGATTCTTTTCCTTTTCACTAGCTCTTCTTCTTGTAAATAGACACTGCTTCTCTTGGACACAACAGCTTCATCCATGGCCAATTCATTTTGATCAGATACCGTTTTCTCGAAGTTATTCTCCTGTAAGCCTTGCAATCTATAATCATTCTCATCTGGAGCATATAACAAACTCATCCCACATTTCACCACCTCACAGCAATCTAACTTTCTTTTGGCTTCACCATTATTAACAAAAAATTTGAACGAGGCGGTGGTGTTACAACATCTGTTGTGGTCATGGCTTTGCTTGGCTTGGAAACAGTTGTTATAACTGATGAACACATGATCTGAGCTAAGTCTTCTCGGTTCTTCGTCGTGGCTAGATGATCCAGATTGCTCTTTCCATCCCCCAAGATTACAGGTAAAGCTGATGCAACCACCGTCTTCGTTTCTGAACTTGCACTTGCATGTTACCGAGAACCGGTTGGTTTTATCCACGTAGTCCTTGAACGAGACAACTACGCAGAGAGAAAGTCCGATGAATTTATCATCACACCAGTGTGCAGGCAAGTGGGTTTCCATGGAAGAACCTATTCTCTGATGACGGAACCATAATGGCAAATCGTTTCCCGGAAAACTTACACTAGCTAAAGGTTCCTGAAATGATAAAACCAAAGCATGAGATGTAAATTAAAATGTCAATGGAATAATAACAGAGTAAACAGAGATTGGACCTTATAGTTACGTTGAAGAGATCCATTCACCAGTATTTGACTCTTGAGTTGAGTATGAGCCACTATATTCTCTTGTGCATCTCGGTTTAGCTTGATGCAATCTGTGAATATGAAAGTAGACTGCGCCCTTTCGGCTATTAGAAGAAGCGTCATGGGTTTTGCTACTGATTCGAGTGAGATACAGCCATGAGCATCCAAGTACTGAAGATTTGATGGAAGCATTGGAAGCGAGGTGAGATTTTGACAATGCTTCAAGTAAAGAGACTTCAGATGATGAAGTTTCTTGATGCTTCCAGGTAGATTCTCGATTTTGTTTCTGCTCAAGCATAAAGACTGAAGCGAGGACAAACAGCTAAAGTTGTCCGGCAACTTGTACAGATTACAATCTGTGAGATACATATCTGATAACCGAGGGCAACCTGAGAAAGGCAGCAATTCCAAACCTGTGTGATCTTGGACTTTAGATCCACCAAACGAAAATCGCTTGAGATTACTCATAAACATTGTTGTAGGTGTCTGTTTGATAGCAGTATCATCCAAGAGGAGAATCTCTAAGCTTCTCATGTCTTCATGAATGTCCGGGAAACTCTCTAGCTTTGAACAGCCAGAGAGAATCAATTCCTTAAGATATTTCAGCTTGCAAAGCGTGTGAGGAAGACGTATCAACCTGCAACAACTCTTCAAATTTAACACAGCAAGTTTTTGGAGACTCTCTATCGATTCAGGAACTATTTTAACTGCTGTTCCATCCAAATAAAGAGATTCTATGTTTTCAGAAATAGTTGGGAATTTCTTGAGCTTTGAACAGCCACTGAGGATAAGAATCTTCAAAGATTTCAGATTGATGCCCTTTGGAAGACTCTTGAGGTTTATGCAATCTCTGAGATTCAGGGTAACGAGACTGTCCATCTTCTTGATCGATGAACACCTTGTTAAACTTGTACAGCATTCAAGATTTAATCTCTCGAGTTTACGAGCTTCCAAAAAGCCATAAAGATTCAACAAATATTTCGAATAACTGAGATCAACCCACCTTAACTCTCTTGTGTTCTGCAATAAAAATGGACCAATAATTTAGTAACCACATAAAAACTTAGTAAAACTATAATCTGATCAATGGGAGACTTTACCTTCTCCTCTTCCCACAGTTGCTTAATGTTGCTATAACGTAGATTAAGATCAAAGAGTTTCTTAGGGTTGAAGTTTAATGGTAGATGCTCCAGAGGGTACCCTTTCCAATGGAGATACACCAGCTCATCTGGAAAGCAATCAAGGCCACCGGGGAAACGAAATTTACTATCATTTTCACACCACTTGGAACAATGAGAATTGTAGAACTTCAGGAATTTGAGATTCCACATCTTAGTGAAAATATCAGCACTTAGCTTTATGCTTTCTACATTAGACATATCTAAGAAGATACCTCTAATCTCTGCAGTACCCTGGAAAAGAAACACTTAATAAATAAACCATAGTAGAAGAACCAGAATCAGATTCATAAAAACAAATGAAACATTCCGGCTCACCGTTTTATACTTTAACACGCGACAAATATCTTCTTGGTCGCATAGCCGAGCGCGGTTTCCTGCCTCTTTGATGGATGATTCATTACCAATTTCCCTCTCCATTGTAAGCAGCAAGTCGTGTAGCTCAAGCCGGTTATCCGAAACGTTTACCAAGCATTTGTCAATAAGGTCACTTATGACATTAGAAGCATCAATGTCGTCAGTGCTCAGAATTCTTGAAACAAAATGCAACTTCTCTGATCTAAAGAAGCAAGCAACATCCAGAAATATGCTCTGTTCTTCAGGGCGTAATTCTTCATAACTCATTTTCAGCACTTCATGAATCTTCCCATCTGGTCTTCTCTGCAATCTCTCCAATTTTTTGATCCAATATTTCTTATCTCTTAGGCATAGATCAGAACCTAACAACTTCAAAGCAAGTGGATGCCCTTTAGAGTAATCCACAAACTTGTTTGATAGATCCATGAGCTCTGGTGTAGTGCAGAGATTACTAGAAAATGCACTCAAGCAGAAAAGCTCCAGAGATTCTCTTCCGCTCAATATAGGAACCAAATAGGTTTCGTTCACAACCTTCTCTAGTAGTTTCTTGTCCCTTGTTGTTATAAGAATCCGAGTTCCTTCTCTGTACAGCTCTTGTCCCTCTCTCCCAACAAGAAGTCTTATTTGATTTTCGTTGGTCACATCGTCTAGCACAATAAACAATTTCTTGTTCCGCAGACGATTCTTTAACGCTTCATGTGCTCCTTCAAGAGCTCCAACATCAAGACTTTCTTCATCTAATAACTTACGGAGGAGTTTCTGCTGCAGATGATCTACTCCATGTAATTTTGACTCACTATGAACATTTGCAAGAAAGCAATAACCATCAAAGCCACCGTAGTTCCGCTTATACACACAATCCGCAACAGTTGTCTTACCAATCCCAGCCATCCCAAGAACCCCAACAATTCGCGCACAACTAGTATCGCCAAAATCCATCAGTTTTTCCAGTTCCATGATACGCGATTCAATCCCGGGAAGGCCTCGAATTTCAGAAGGAGACAACTTGTATAGTATCTTCATCGCTTCTTTGGCAATTTTGTTAACAAAATCACACTCCGGGCTGCAAAATCCATCATGTTAAGAAAGATAAGTTTACATTAGCCGAAAAAAGAGAAAAAAGGTAAATGACTCATCTTCAATGAAAAAATTTGACACAGCAAAACGCACAAAATTTGACATGAAAACTCTTTCTAAGGTTCGAAGTCGATGATTTATGACACCAGTAATTTCTGAGAAAATTCCATGAAATTAATGACCAAGAACAGTTCTGGTTTGATCCTTTCTTCATCAGCAAATGCAAGGAATATAATCCAAACTTTATTTATTCTGTCCTAATGTTGATCAGGGATAAGTATTAATGTTGATTAGGGATAAGTATTGACTTCCGAAGTGACTAGCGAGCGTCAAATAAACCGAGACTAAACCAATTACTAAACCGGAGCTCATCAAAACTGTAAACCGAAGCTTAATCGAAGTTGGAAACCGAATTTCAGTTGAAGTTCAACCTAACATAAAAGTAAACCGATACTTAACCACATTCTAAGCTGGAATTCAAAAAACTCAAAACCAAAATCCATTAGATACATTCTCACCTGCTGTCGAAAGAGAGAGAAAAAAAGAAAGATACCTTCTCTCCGGCAGTACATAGCCGGCGATATCGGAAGCAGCCATTAAGGCTTCTTTCCATGCCGAGATTCTGTGTTCAAATCCCCGGAAATTTTCTTTAGATCTCTCGAACGGAGTTCCGAATTTCCCCGTCAGATACCTCACGTCATCTGTCGGCACTTTGTAGAAGACCGGTAAAACCACCTGATCGAAGGTCTTCTGACACTCCATGATCTTTGCGAGCTCCTCTAAGCACCACGCAGAATTCGCGTAATTTTCTGAGAAAACGACGATCGAGATCTTTGATTGCTCGATCCTTTCGAGAAGCCCTAAGAGATCTTTGCCTCGCCGGAGTTCTTCATCGATGAAAGCATCGATCCCTTTCCGGCGAAGAAAATCGTGGAGGTAGCAGGTGAAGGAATGGCGCGTGTCTGCGCCTCTGAAACTGAGAAACACGTCGTATTGTCGGCGGGAAGGATCCGGTTTTGAGCGAGATGGAGCAGCCATGGAAAAGAAATCGATGTTAGAAAGTCAGGAAGAGCACAAATTTGGGGTTAAACCTTCTTATTTGAATTCTATATCAAAGTCGAGAATCAAAGTCTTCGACAAATATTAAATTCAAAGTACGGTTTAAAAATGTTTTAAAAACACACAAAATCAATAAACGAGGTAGCTGAAAATGATTCGAAGAGTTGACTATGAACACAGAATCTTCCCATCTGAAACCATTGCGCTAATTCAGATTTCGCAGAATTCAAATCAGGAAGAAATCGCATCGATCGAAATCAATGGAAAGAATTATCGAAATAGAAAGAAAGAAATCAATGGATCAATCAGCTGCTTCGGGTTCTGAGAGAAAAATCGACGTCGATGGCAGAAAACTCTTGAAAGGATTTGCTGCTGAAGAGCAGAAGAAGGTCTTGAAAGGAATCGTTCCTGGAACCATGGGACGATGCGACGACGGCAAGGTGAATATCTTGGAGAAATGCTTGACAGCCAGCGATGTTGGTAAGCTAAACCTCCTCTCCATTACAGTCAACGATGCAGAGAAGTACTCTCTATTCCCCTATATCCTCGGAGGCTCAAATATCCTTATATTTGAGGATGAGGACGGCAAACCATGGAACATCCGTTGCTCATACATCAGGCAAAGCTACGTCTTTACCAAAGGTTGGAGCAGGTACGTTAAGGAGAAGCAGCTTGGTGCCGGTGACTTTGTTTTCTTCAAACGACACCGTACGGACAACAGCAGGCTCTTCATTGGCTACAGAAGGCGCGAGGGCGGTGTCGCTGCTCTGGGGCAGCGTGATCATGTCCTTCCGGATCCAACATCGCTGGTCGAATCTTCCATCCAGGGTCACTCTGCTCCCAAAGACTGGGATTATGGTCTTCCTGATCCAACACCACAGGCCACATTCTTTGTCAACTTTAATGCTGCTCCCGGAAAATCTGTTATTCCGGATCCAATATCACCGTTCACACCCATCGAGACACTAGAAAGGATAGAGAAACTTAACGATGTTAAAACTCCTCTCCAGCTAAGATTGCCTGAGCACAGTGTTAAAGGGTTTGACCCTATTTTATTCATTTCTTGTGGTGACAATCAGGACTCTGAGGAGACATACTTTATCAGCTACATCTTTAATGAGTTATGCCTCCGTGGCTTCGCTCCTTTGAGATATGATCTAACCAGGAGCGTGGTGACTGGGAATCAAGAGTTGTTGTACAGATCACGGGTTGGTATTATGATCTTCTCAAAGAACTATGCTCGTTCCAGCGAGTGCTTGGATAAATTTGTGACAATCATGGATCTTTTGAAAGCAAACGACCTTCCGCTGATTCCTGTGTTTTTTAAAGTAAATCATTGGGATCTTTTTACTCAAACTGGCCCTTTTGGAAAAGCATTCTCACGACTCGGGAATTTAGTCGTGGCATCCCAATTTCTGAAATGGAAAGCAGCTCTGACGGAATTAACTTCCTTCAATAGATATCAATATATGAAGGGGTAAAATGATTTCTCTTTTTTCTTCTGGGAATTTTATCTGTCTGGTGTGGTCAATGTCTCTGATTCTGATGTTTTCTCTTCGTAGGGAAGAGGTTACGCTCGCCAAGAATATTGTTAGAGATGTATGTTCGTTGCTCAATTCCAAGACCAGAAAGAACCTAACTCTAATCAAGCTTCCATTAGAGAATATATTGTCTCTACTACATTCTTCTCAATCATCTTCTGACGCTCCACAGATTGTTGGACTTTGGGGTATAGCTGGCATGGGGAAGACCACGATTGCAAGAGAAGTTTTCAGAACACAAGCTGAGAAATATGACGTGTGCTACTTTCTGCCAGACTTTCATGTAATGTGTGAAACGAAAGGGCTCAATCATTTGCGTGATGAATTCTTCTCGAAAATCTTTGGGGAAGAAAAAGTTTTCATAGACGCTTGTGATACAAAACTAAGTTTCACAAGGGATTGGTTCCTTGATAAAAGGGTTCTCATTGTTCTTGATGATGTGAGTAATGCTAGAGATGTAGAAATTTTGGTTGGAGGGTTTGGCTGGTTTTCTGGTAGGCATACAATCATCTTAACATCTCGGAATAGACAAGTTCTTGTGCAGTGCAAAGCAAAAAAGATTTACCAAATCCCCGAACTATCTGAGTATGAATCTTTTCGGCTTTGCTGTCAGTATGGCACTGAAGAAAATTGGAAGGGAAGGATGCCGTTGATCTCAGAGCTAGTGGACTATGCTAGTGGCATTCCATTGGCTCTGCGAGTCTTAGCTTCGTATGTTCAAAAGCAATATAATAACGAGAAACAACATTTGAGAAGATTGCGTCTACATCCTCCAATCGAGATTCAGGATGCATTTAGAAGAAGTTTTAATGGACTAGATGACAACGAGAAGAACACATTTTTGGACTCTTTGCCTGATGAGCTTAGGTTACTCCATTGGGAAAGATACCCTCTCGCATCTTTACCTCGGAACTTCATTCCAAAAAATCTTGTGGAATTGAACATGCCCTATAGCAACTTGAGAAAGCTATGGAAAGGAACAAAGGTATGTCTCGACATAGAATGTACGCCGCTGCATCAATATACCTGAGGAGTGATAACTCAATTTAGTTGTTCGTTTTTGTAAACAGAATCTTGAGAAGCTAAAGAGGATTATTCTGAGTCACTCCAGAGAGTTGACTAAATTTCCAAGGTTTTCAAAGGCATTGAACCTTGAGTATATTGATCTTGAAGGATGCACGAGTCTGGTTAAAGTAAACTCGTCTATTCTTCATCATCGCAAGCTTACTTTCCTGAGTCTGAAAGATTGTTCTCGTTTGCGAGTTATGCCTACCACGGTTCATCTAGAATCTCTTGAAGTTCTAGATCTATCTGGCTGCTCAGAGCTCGAGGACATTCAAGGTTTCTCAGCAAACTTGACAGAGCTATATCTGGCTGGGACTGCCATTAGAGAAATGCCATCATCAATCGGGAATCTCACTAGACTTGTTACACTAGATTTGAAGAATTGTGATAAGCTTCAGCAAGTGCCACCGGAGATATATAATCTGAAAGCTGTGGTCACACTTAGCACAAAACGTCATGCGTCTTCTGTGGAAACAAAGGATCTTTCGAGCGTGATCTCTAGCGTCACAAACATTTCTGAGGTAAACATCTGATACGTTCATTGGCAAATACATGTCACTAAGCATCTGGTTTGTCTCTTCTAAACCAGCTACCTTCATTTTGCAGGTAAGTGATCCCTCTTACAAATCTTCCACGGGATCCAATGTTTCACCAAAGAGAACTAGCCAACTAGAATGCCAATTTTACATGAAGGGATACTGCAGGTTTGGTGACGATTGTAGGTTTGGTCATACGACAAACAGAGAGACACCTGTCCCGGAGAGTTCCTTAAGATCCATCTTAAGATCCATAGAAGTTTCTTCTTCAGTTGGAGCTTCATCAAAAAGTGAGCTAGTGCAAGCATCAACCAAGAAACCCAGAATAGACAAGCTAGGGTTTTCTCTTTCACTTGGAAACTCGTCAAGTGAGCTTGTGCAAGCATCCACTGCGTCTGAGATAACACAAGCAACCGTTGGTCGAGACACCATTGATTCATTGGAAATAGATGATTTTGTTAGGTACGAGGAAATGCACCCTCCCATCCTGTTCACTTATGGCCGCAAGAAGAGGACACTGGGCTAAGGCCCATGGGAGCAGGCCTGCGAGACCAAAACGGTATCAAGAAGTGGTGCAGGTTCTAGAAGCAGTTAAACCAGAGTCAGTAATAAAGTAGTCAGAGTAAGTATGGTGGGTTAGGTTAAGCGTGAGTCTTCAAGCAGATCACGTGTTGCAACGGATCCAAGGAGACGTCAAGCAGAGTCGGTGGTGGATTCCTTGATTCGCAAGATCGTCTCTTTTATCTTCTAGGACTATATATAAGTAAAGGAGAATATTGAGAGAGGATATCGATTAAGACGTTTGTAACGGAGAGGTGAGAGACTCTTTATTCTCTTGTAGTTCTCTGGATATGATCAATACATTATTCCTTTAAGCTTTGGATTGTTCTTTACATTTCGATCATAACTAGAAATCTTTTTTTTTTTTTGGGGGTTATCTTGAAGGCTTCTTTGGCAATTTTGTCATGTTAACAAAGATAAGTTCCACAGTAAACGAAGAAAGGTAATTGCACAGAATTTGACAACAAAACGCACAGAATTTGGCATGACGAACTCTTTTAAGGTTTCCAAATCGATGGAATATGGCAAAAAAAAAAAAAAAGGTAATTGCTGAGAAAATTCCATGAAATTAAAGACCAAGAATAATTCTGGTTTGATTCCTGTCTTCATTAGCTTACGCAATGGAATCTAATCCGAACTTTATGCAGACTTGCTTCGACCAAGTGAAAGATGGTGCTTATTGGTAAAGAAAGTTTTGATTTCCGTTAAAACAGTAAACCGAGACTTAACCAAGTTGGAAACCGGATTTCAATTAAAATTCAACCCAATGTAAACAGATACTTAACCCAAAATCTAAACCGGAATTCAATTAAAACTCAAAACCAAAATCCATCAGGTATCTTCTTTACTTCTGATATCAAAAAAAAAAGAAAAAACGAGATACCTTTTCTCCGGCAGTTCATAGCCGGCGATATCGAAAGCAGCTCTTAGGAGGGCTTCTTTTCATGCCAGAACTCTGTTCAAATCCCGAGAAATTCTCTTCAGATCTCTCAAACAGAGCACCTAATTTTCCCGTCTGATACATCACGTCAGATGTCGGAGCTTTGTAGAAGACCGGTAAATCCATCTGATCGAAGGTCTTCTTGCACTCCATGATCTTCGCGTAGTTCACTGAGAAAACGGAAATTGAGATCTTTGATTGCTGGATCGTTTCGAGAAGCCTCGAAAGATCTTTGCCTCGCCGGAGTTCCTCATCGTTGAAAGCATCGATTCCTTTCCTGCGAAGAAAATCGTGGAGATGGCAGGTGAAGGAACGGTGAGTATCTGCACCTTGAAAACTGAGAAACACGACGTGTTGCCGCGGGGAAGGATTCGAGGAAAATGCAGCAGCGATGGAAGATATTCGAGGTTAGGAAGTGAGAATAAACATAAATTTGTGGCTAAGCCTTATAATTTTGAGTCTTTTGACATTATTTATTTAAATCAAAGAAATTCAAGTCGTGTTTTTAAAATATTATAAACACACAAAAATCTAATCACTCGTTAGGTGAAAATAAATCGAATAGTCGACTATGAACAGTGATGCGTTCCAGTCTGAAACTAAATGGCTGGTTCCTATTTTCGCAGAACTGAAATCAATGGACCAATCAGCTGATTCTGGTTCAGGGACAAAGATCGACGACGTCGATGGCGGAAAACTCTTGAAGGGGTTTCCTGAAGAACAGACTAGTGAAGATGAATATGGTGAGAAGAATAAGCTCAGTTACCAAAGCTCCAAATCTGAAATCAAGGGACGAGGCGTTGACGACAAGGAGCATCTCTTCGAGAAACTCTTAACACGCAGCGATGTCGGTAACGGTAAGCTAAACCGCCTCATCATCGCCGCGAAAGACGCAAAGAAGTATTCTCCTTTCGCTGCAGTTCTCGAAGGCACCACGAGACTCCTTGAATTTGAGGACGAAGATGGAAAGTCATGGAAATTCAATTGCTCATACGTCAGTGGTCAATGGTACGAATTGACCGGAGGTTGGAGCAGCTACGTTAAGGAGAAGCAGCTTCGTGTGAGAGACTTTGTTTGCTTCCGCCAAAGCCGTACAGACAGCAGTAGACTCTTCATTAGCTACAAAAAGGATCCCGTTGGTCACAGAAAGCTAAGATTGCATGAGGTTAACATGACAGGATTTAACCCTGTTTTAGTCATTTTTTGCGGTGACAACCAGGACTCTGAGGAGACATACTTCATCAGTTACATCTTCAACGAGTTGTGTCTCCATGGCTTCTCCCCATTGAGATATGATCTGACTAGGAGCATGGTGACTGGGAATCAAGAGATGTTGTACAGTTCAAGGGTCGGTATTATGATTTTCTCGGAAAACTATACTCGTTCCAGACAGTACCTTGATGAAGTTATGGCAATCACGGACCGTGTAAACGCAAAAAACCTTGTGCTTATTCCTGTATATTTCAAAGTCAGTCTTTCAGATGTTAGCAATCAAAGTGGCCCCTTTGGCAGAGCATTCTTGCAACCTGGGAAAGCAGTCCCAGCATCCCAAGTTCAAAATTGGAGGGAGTCTATGATCAAAATAACGTCCATCAATGGATATTTATATGCCAAGGGGTAAGTCAATTGATTTCTCAGTGTGCCATCTTCTACCTGTATGATCAAAGTATTGTATGCTTTATTTTCTAGGAAACCCTTCTAGTAAAGTATCCATCATTCCAACATTACGGTGCAGCCTTTTATCAAATGTGTGGTACTTTGATGCTATATCTATTCTCTGATGTTTTCTTTGCGCAGGGATAAGGTTATGCTTGCCAAAAATCTCGTCAGAGATATCTGCTTGCTGCTCAGTTCTGAAACATACAGAATCAAGATTCCATTAGAGAGTATCTTGCCACTGCTAGATTGTCCTCAGCCTTCAGCCTTACAGATTGTTGGTCTTTGGGGTATGGCTGGTATAGGGAAGACCACGATAGCAAGAGAAATATTCAGAACACAAGCTGAGAGATATGACGTTTGCTACTTTCTGCCAGACTTTCATCTAATGTGTCAAACGAAAGGCCTGAATCATTTGCGTGATGAGCTCTTCTCGAAGATCTTTGGGGAAGAAGAAGTTTTGATAGACGCGTGTGATTCAAAACTAAGTTGCATTAAGGATAGGCTCCTTGATAAAAAGGTTCTCATTATTCTTGATGATGTGAGTACTGCCAGAGATGTAGAAGTTTTGGTTGGAGGGTTTGGCTGGTTTTCTGGTGGACATACAATCATCTTAACATCTAGGAATAGGCAAGTTCTTATACAATGTAAAGTCAAAGAGCTTTATGAAATCCCAAAACTATCCAAGGCTGAATCTTTTCGCCTCTGCTGTGAGTATGCGAGTAGAAATATGCTGTTGATTTCATACCTGGCAGAATATGCTAGTGGCATTCCATTGGCTCTGCGAGTCTTAGGCCTGTCTGTACAAAAGCAAGGTATGAACAGTGAGAAAGAACATATGAGAAGATTGCGTCAACATCCTCCCATCGAGATTCAGGATTCATTTAGAAAAAGTTTTGATGGACTAGATGAGAACGAGAAGAACATATTCTTGGACATTGCATGTTTTTTCAGAGGGGAGGATAAAGATCACGTGGTGAACATCCTTGATGGTTGTGGTTTCTTTACAGAACTAGGAATTTGTGGTCTCGTTGATGAGTCTCTCATCAGCCTTGTAGAAAACAGGATAGAAATGCACAACATTTTCCAAGACATGGGTCAATTTATTGTCTGTCAAGAAAACGAAGAGGTAGGCAAGCGTAGCAGATTGTGGGTGGGATTCTAATGACATTATTGATGTGCTGAAAAACAATTCAGTAAGTCTTAGAAAATGTATAGTTATTAGTAGTTCTGTTGAACCTTTAGATTACTGCGTTTCCTTTCTAAACTTAAAAAGCATGTTTCTCAACTTCTTTGCCCTTTTTCTTCAGGGAACAGAAGCAATTGAAGGAATATCTCTGGATGCGTCTAAGTTGCCCTTTGATTTGAACCCCACTGTATTTGAGAGGATGTATAGACTTAGATTGCTGAAGCTCCACTGTTCAACTTCTGAAAAGCATTGCAAGGTTTGTCTACCTCAAGGTCTCCACTCCTTGCCTGATGAGCTTAGGTTACTCCATTGGGAAAGATATCCTGTTGGATCCTTACCTCGGAACTTCAATCCTAAAAACCTTGTAGAGCTGAACATGCCCTATAGCAACTTGAAAAAGCTATGGAAAGGAACAAAGGTTTGTCTTGAGACTATGGTGTATTCTGCTGCATAAATGAAGTTATTAGCATTTTTTCTGATTACTCATTTTGGGCTGTTTGTGTTTGTAAACAGAATCTTGAGAAACTAAAGAGGATCATTCTGAGTCACTCCCGAGAGTTGACTAAATTCCCAAGGCTGTCAAAGGCCATGAATCTAGAGCATATTGATCTTGAAGGATGTACGAGTCTGGTTAAAGTAAACTCATCTATTCTTCATCATCGCAAGCTTACTTTCCTGAGTCTTAAAGATTGTTCTGGTTTGCGAATTATGCCTACCACGGTGCATCTAGAATCTCTTGAAGTTCTTAATCTATCTGGCTGCTCGGAGCTCGAGGACATTCAGGACTTCTCAGCGAACCTGACCGAGCTATATCTGGCTGGGACTGCCATTAGAGAAATCCCATCATCAATCGGGGAGCTCACTAGACTTATTAAACTAGATTTGGAGAATTGTGATAAGCTTCAGCACTTGCCACCGGAGATAGATAACCTGAAAGCTACGGTCACACTTAGCACAAAACGTCCTTCGTCTTCCATGGAAACAAAGGATATTTCGAGCGTGATCTCTAGCATCACAAACCTTTCTGAGGTAAAACATCTGACACGTTCATTACCAAAATACATTTCAGTGAGCGTCGGACCATCAAATTGTAAAAGGAAGACTGTTTGTCTCTTCTAAACCCGTTAGCTTCGTTTTGCAGGTAAATGATCCCACTTACAAGTGTTTCACGGGATTCAGTGTTTTACCAAAGAGACCTAGCCAACTAGAATGCCAAGTTTACATGAAGGGATACTGCATTCGTGGTGATGCTTGTAGATTTCAACATACGAGAAACAGAGAGACCTCTGTCCCGGAGAGTTCCTTAAGCTCCATGGAAGTTTCTTCTTCATTTGGAGCTTCATCAAGTGAGCTAGTGCAAGCATCAACTAAGAAGCCCAGAATAGACAAGACAATGGCTTCCGAGATACCGCATTCATCAAGTGAGCTTGTGCAAGCATCCACTGCGTCTGAGATAACACAAGCAACTGTTGGTCGAGACACCATTGATACATTGGAATCAGATGATTTATTTCCTCTCTCTAAATCCTAAATGCAACAAGCCTCCCTTAGGTAAACATCGGATACGTTCCAGGGCAAGTTCATGTTACTATGCTTCTGATGTCAAATGAAATTGATTTGGTGTTGATTTGTTTGGATATTTTGTTTAGTAGCATGTTAGTATTTGTTATTTGTAATATATATACATTGTTTTCGAGTCATAAACATCTGATACACTTTTCTTGTAGAATCAAACAGCAAGAAACTTAGAAAAAGCAAATACAAAATACGAAACCGGCTCATTGGGATGACGTACTTCGCGTTATTCGGTATTTAATATTAAGTTGACTTTTTCTGCTTAGTTTGACTCAGAAACAGATTTTAATTGAGCTCACTGAATCGATTATGATTTGATTACGATGAAATGATTTTATACTCTTTTTAAAGCCAACTGAATAGCGACATAACTAAAAAAACAACAGTTCTTCTCAGGTTATTATATTATTACAACCAAAAAAAAAAAAAGTCAAGAGTTGAGTCGGAAACTTATCATCTTCCTGCAAAAACATAAACTCTTTCGCTCTCTCTCTCTCTCTCTCTCTCTCTCTCAGCAAAATGTACAACATTCTAGGAAAGTTTCCATTATATTTTATGGAAAATCTTTCCCACCTCTAAATTATACAACAACTCAGAAACCTCCATGTCGGCTAATTCCTTCTCTTAACTTACCTCCATAATCATATCGCTTATATTTAGCAAGAACATGTTAACGAAGAATCTCCACAACACTTATCCTTGTG
This sequence comes from Euclidium syriacum, assembly GCA_900116095.1. NCBI lineage: Eukaryota > Viridiplantae > Streptophyta > Magnoliopsida > Brassicales > Brassicaceae > Euclidium > Euclidium syriacum. The sequence goes on from FPAK01000009.1 coordinate 2,402,108, forward strand.
TGTAACAACTTTGGAATTGTGAGAGAATCTTCGGCTTCTAGGAGACAAATGAACTCTATCCATCATATTGATCTTTGGAGCATCAAGAATCGCCTTTGGCAAAGTCAACGCCCATTGCATTCCCCATATAGCCAACGGTCTCATGTATATCAACGACCGGTAATTCCCATCCATTGCCCAACCTTCCGGTGTCTGGAACCAATATCTGTAATCCATTTCAAAAACCAGGTCAAGTCACAACGAAACACTAACCAAAAGCCTAAACCGGGATTTAGTAAACTTACCCGAAACCTTCTTCTGACCAACCAGCTGTGAAGATTCCTTCAGCAGTAGTGAAACCTTGTTCTTCCATACCAGAGAGGATCATAGTAGCTGCAGCTGCATAAGTAACACCTGTCCATATCTCACGTGACTGCATACAAGTCTCATCCACATTTCCATTAGGATACATTCCATTTACAGCACCCATTCTTCCTCCTTTAATCTTCATCACATTGAAATCAAAAATCTTTTGCAAACTGCTTTTGATTTTGGAATCTTCGAAAATCGGAGGCAGACCTGAAGATGCGGTATACCATTGACCTGCAAGCTGATCTGTCTGTATAGATTTACTGTTACTACTTGACCCACTATCATAATTAAAGTAAGTTCCATTCCAAAGTTTCGTCTCCAACGCTGCTTTCGCGTTCAGAAACTTATTCTTACACAATTCCGCAAAGAACTTGTCACCGATTTGGAGACCCATTGCTGCTGCAGCTTGAAGAGCAGCTAACCAGAGGATACCACAGTAAGCACTGACGCCATGAACAGTCCATGTATCATAAGTTTGATCTGGAAACCCGTCGTTCTCTATTAGATCATCGTTGTCCCGATCGAACTGTTCCATGTACTCCATAGCAGCACGAACCGCAGGCCAAACGTCTATTCCAAATTGATAATCTCCTGTAGCTGCAAAATCTCTATACACTTGAAGGACAAACTTTGGGTTAAGATCTTTCCATTTGCTTGTGTCATGTATGTTGTATGCATTCATTTCGTCCCACGGATCATGCATCCCAAGATCGTGAGGAACAGAACCTCTGACTTTGCGGATTCCAACGTTTCCTTCAGCTAAGAACTTAACTTTCCTCTTATCTTCAGATAACACAGCTTTAGCGAAATCTCGTTGGATATTCAGTTCGATCTTTGGGAATAGCATAAGGAGTGCATATGATGCGTAAAAGTGTACATCATATGTGCACCACATTAAATACTCCACACCTTCCAAGTAGAGAAACCGTCCAACATCATCGTCATCATCTACATGCCGAGTGTTGACAGTTAAACCATTCTTTTTCTGAGTAACTGATGGTTCCTCGTTGCTTTTTATTCCATTGCCGTTGCAATTATTATTCTGCTGGTCTTTAATCTCAAGTCCACTTGATTCACCATCTGAATTTCCTGAACCAGATTGATCAAACTGACAATTCCCATTGGCATCGAGTGAAGCAGAGTCTGCAAAAGAAAATATTTGAGAAAGTGATTCAATATTTCCAATGTTATATAGATAGTGAAGCAAAACTTAGTTAAAATCATAAGACACAGTTTTGCACTCAAAGATTGCTTTTGAAGCATATAGATGTATACCTATCCAGACTGTACCACCGGCAACCAAAAAGTAAAGCTCATTGAACAGAGTGAACTTGTACCTACAAATAACCAAAAAAGTAAGTGAAATGCTTGGAGTGAACAAAGAAAGGTTCCAAAGCAATTAGCCAATTACCACTCAGGGAGCCTGTCATCTTTGAGAATGGGATTTTGCCATGCCTCAATATCTTCCTCCCACCTCTTATAATCTGAATTTGAAAACCAATGCTAGTCACTAATGCATAATCAGCATTCAATGTATGTGTAACATGGAAGAGTCTCAGTTAACAGCAGTATCATGCATATATCCAAACAGAACAGTGGCAATAAGACGCTAAACAGTAGATACATACGTGTTAGTGCATCATGCACAAGGTCCAAAGCTGCTCTTGGCGAAGTTCCATAGAATTTAGTGTATCTCCTGCGAACCAAAAACAGAAACAAAACTCAGAAAATCGCCAGTATGTGACATGCCATATTGAAATTTTACTAAATTAAACCACGAGGTTTAGCTTTGTTAAGCTGACACACAAAAGGGAAAATTTCATGCATTCTCTCTATTTGTTGAAGTAGCAATCTAAGTTTGCTTGTGCAGTTTTTAGGTATACAACTAGTGCCAGACACTGCTTATCGTTAGATTGCTAGAAAACATCCTAAACTCAGTCTTTTCTGACATTAAGAAAATGAATAAGACACACCGCTGATAGATTAATTAAGATTCTGGATTTTAAAGCAAATCTAGCATGACTGAGAAGGAGTAAACCACAGGATACTCAGAAAACCGAAGCAATAGAAAAAAGAAGTAGACAACTTCATGAAAACATCTATAAAATGAAAGTAAGTGGGTGATAACGAAAACAACTTAATTTCTCAACCTGAAGACAAAAGTTGCACATAATTTACCTGTCATATGAGCTTCCCTTTGAAAATTTAACTTTTGGCGATGACCATGAAAGAGCAAAAGACACAGTGCACTTGCCATGAGCTTCTACCCATGCTGTAGCAGAGACTGCTGCACAGATAGTGTCCCCAGCTAATGAAGGCGTGCTTGGGCCGCTATTGAAGTTCTCTTGATCAAATTTCCCATCCTTTTAGATCAAATATCTCAATGTTAGTCTTATTTATATTAAAAAATTCACCACATATATGAAACAAAGAGTCTTATACGATTGAAAATTCAGATCTTTTGACAAGTATGAAATCCACATGCACACAGTATGCAAATGATGATACAAAGAAAGATCACCTTTTCTATTGTATCCCACATATCTTTCGCTGTGACAGAACTATCTTCAGATATTCCAAAGCATGGTAAAACAGTGACATTAACATTCTGAGTTTCAGAAGCAGCAATCGCAAATGTAACAGGAGGGTTTCCCTTGCCTGTCCTGCAAAACCATCACACAATCAAAACAAATATATCCGCTTAGAGGAAAGAACACAACCTTCTATAGCAATAAGGATATATTATAGCAAATCAACTTCATCAATGGAGCATGTGAATATATAAACAGTACAGAATGTCAAATACTCAAGAAGCGACACCGGCATAAGCAAAGTCTATTTGTGAATGGTGCTAATAACACTCAAGGAACTGCCATTTCTTAATCATCCTCCCCTAAACTAGTAAGAAAGAATAATATGTGGACCATACTTTTCAAAACATTGATCTACCACGAGATATATGCAAACCAACCGTAATTTATAGTTATTAAGGAAAAATAACTTGCTTGTGATGTAAGAGGACACCAGAGACCCCGTCTTCGCCTCTGAAAGTAAAAAGAAATCAAAGAATAAGTTACAGATCGACTTGAAGCCAAAATCAATTATGGAAAAGATGAGATGTATTCCTCCTTACATGAATGGCTCATTTACATGACCCCCTGACATATGTGAAGTCCCACCCATTGAATTCTGCAGAAAAGAAAGTTAGTAAACATATCGTCCCTCTGCTCTTCTAGATATAATGTAATTGAAATGATTCAGATGTCAACTCACCGCCCATGTAAAAAGGAGGCTGACTTTGGCTCTTTCCTTTCCAGTGTTCACCAACTAAAACAAAAACAGTATGTCATACTCATAAGGCTTTCCTCAGATTCTCATTAAAAGTGATTGACACTCTCACCATTTCTGATATATAAAAAAAGGATATGTAGAGAGATTCATTATCTAACTTGCTTCAGCCATCAGACAATAATAACTAGAGTAATCAAATAGTGTTCCTAAGTTGGATGGACTATCACACCAAATAAGCCGTCTCACAAACTTGTGGTCTGAGCTACAACAACAAGCCCATGGCAAGTTCATGCACATTGGCAATTTGATGACCTATTTCTCTAATATTGAGAAACTTGCTTGCTAAAATATAAATCCATTCTTATTTCAAATGCTTTCAAAACTAAGATGTTTCCTATTTACAGTAGTGGGCACCAAACCCGTATGGATATGCACTAGAGGAAAGGATTACTCACTGTATATACGAAAACAGATGCAGGAAGACTACTATCTCTGTAATTATTTGGTATAAAGGGAGATATTTGCCGGCATGAAATCTTTAACTCTGGATCGGGCTCACCTACAAAAAGAAGCATCAATATTATCAAAGATATACCGAGAGAAATATGCTAGCATTGAAAGAAGAAATCGTGAAGTTTGGTACCATCATATATAGTCCATGCCCGAGGAAACAGAGCATGATAAGTTGAATGCTGGCCATTCAGATTCCATTTCCACGAAGAAAGACCTTTATCACGCGATTTTCTGAGACCATGAAACCAATCCAAGATACATGAATTAAGAAAAAAAATTGCATCGTTAAACAGAGGATATTTATAAAACAAATACTTACCCTAAACTTCCATGCATGCCAGGAGCCAAAACTGATGCGTACTTTTTGTGTCCACCTTCTCGAGTAATAAAAATCTGCATAGAATTGGCCAAGGAAATGTGATAAGAAACACAAATGTCAAAAATTAAGACAACAATTATAGAAAAACTTGGCAAATACTTTACAAAGAAGAAAAAATCTATTTATTGTAGCAATAAACCACCAATCAGAACATGAGTAACTACGAACCAATACTAACAACCCAGTCTTTACACGGGCACTGAAAGAATATCAATTGTAGTTGAGTTATACAACCATGAAGAAAATTATACAAGAGCGAGATTTGCAATTGAAGTAGGAATTTATATGAAAGAGGATGTAAACAAGTCAACGATGTCAATGCACTGATAAGATAATAACACTTTCAGTGGTCTAAGAAAATCATTAGTCCTCATGACTGTAGAGTTAGAAGAAAACATGGATTTCAAGTCCGCTAAGGCCATAGAAGAAAACTTACAGAAAACTGATTAGACATCATAGGTGATGGGTCACAGTTTCCAGGAGTGATTTGCCACTGCTTAAATTCACCCCTGAAGCCTCTAGATATGCTTCCACTTCTGCAATTACCAACAGCATTGGTCAAACTTAAGCTACAAAGGCAAATAAAATAAGAAGTCGGAGTATATTTGCTATGTACGTACCCCATTCCTCCGAGTGGAACACCTTGGGATGCAGATGGTTTGCAATTCTCTTTGGTGAAAGGATCAATAGGTGCTTTCTGTAACAAACAACAGTTAAATCTCCAATATATAGACCAAAACTTTGCACCATAATATTACCAACCATATATGAACAACAATTCTATTAAAAATTTAACATCGTTATGTTATGTGTATCAAGAGATTCAAGTATTCCAGGGAGTTACCCTTCCATGGGAGGCCTCTTCTCTAACATAAGACCATAATCGAATCCCCAAGCGTACCTGTAATTCCAAAAAATGATGTACCATTAATAAATTCCAAAATAAATCACATTTTGGGATTGACATCAGAGAAAATACAACCAAAGACTATCAAATGAAGAAAATAATAAAAGATGTTGAATTAGTTACCATTTTAATGGCTTCCCTAAACGTTATAGTGAATTCTTTTAAGATATTTGCATGGCAGTTTAATCTCCTCCTCCATGCGTGTGGTGGCGGAGCAGCACTATCAAATTCGAGCTACAATGAGCAAATACAAAAAGAATTATAAGTCAAAGTTCCATTCTCCAAATAAACTAGAACTAAAAATTGACTTACTAATTGTAAGGTGTTTCTGCTGATGAATTCCTCAGGCGGCCATGAATGCTTTCTTCGGTGAAACAAAGTTGGGCCCACCATCTCGACTAAATCGATTACCTTGTTTTCACGTCAAAGAATCATCTCAGGCAAGCATTTGCATCGACAAACAGCCCAAATGAAAACGAAGCCGTTTCAGTCGGAACAATCTCTGCCTCAAATTGTCGCTGTCAAATTCAATTCAGCAGATGAAAACGCATCCCCTGTCAGATGAATCGGAAGATACTGCAGCGAATTTTGAACACAAAGACAGATCAAAACAATACCGGAGAATCTCGAAAATTGCGAAAAATCAGAAATCCAAACTGAAAAACAAAAAGCATAGACGATGATCAATAAACGGCGAATCTCGAATCAGTAAAACCCGATCAGAATAAAAATCGTTCGACGATTTTTTCGTTTGGAGATAGTAAACGAAATCAAACAAGGAGCAGGGCAGAGAAAGAGAGGTGTGTACCTTTTAAGCGGTGGGAGTAGGAACAGTACGATCCAGAGATTAGAGAAATCAGACTTCTTACGGTTTGGTTAATGCCCGAAATGATTCAATATTTTTATACTTTTCTAAAGTTTTTTTTTTTTCCTGTATGTCAATTTCTCATAACTATAGCGAAAAGTCCAACAAAAAAAAATTAACCATTTTTTTCCGATTATGCATACCATGTGGATTTTAATATTAGAAATCCAAAGTGGTTCCTTTCTTTAATACAAACGTATACTCTTGCAAAACATATGTTGCGAATTTATTATTGAACCGACTTCCAAAGAGAGATAATGAATCTTTAATAAAAAAAGTAACTAAAAGCATCTTTTGAAAACATTTTCAGACACAAGTCTCATTAGTCATTGAAACATGATCTACCTCAGTCTGAATCCAATCTTTGTCTCAAAACCAGTTTTTTTTACAAATTAGTTTATATCTATAGATTTCTTCCTAAGAACAGAACAACTCATAAAGCGCATGAGATTTCTTCTTTTATTTTTTTCCTATTCAGTATCTCTTCTTCGTTTAAGTAGAAACGACTTCTCTTTGGCATAACAATAGCTGGATCCATGGCTGCGCATCCATTAAGATCTGTTTCTTTCTCAGCGATCGCTTTATCGATATTATTACAATCCTCTTGTAATCCCTGCAATCTATAATCATTCTCATCTGGAGCATAAAGCAAACTCATACCACATTTCACCACCTCACAACATTTTGGCTTTCTTTTGGTTCCATCCGTAACAGAGAATGAGAAAGTGGCAGTGGTGTTGCAACATCTGTTGTGGTCATGTGTTTTCTTGGCGTGGAAAAAGTTGTTGTAACTAATAAAGACATGATCTGAACTAAGTCTTCTTGGTTCTTCTTCGTGGTTAGATGATCCAGATGACTCGTTCCATCCTCCAAGGTTACAAGTGAAGCTGATGCAATCACCGTCTTGGTTTCTGAACTTACACTTGCAAGTTACCGAGAACCGACTGGTGTGATCTTCATAGTCCTTGAAGGAGACAACCGCGCAAAGAGAAAGACCGATGAATTTATCGTCACACCAATGTGGAGGGAGATGGGTTTCCATCGAAGATCCCATTCTTTGATGGCGGAACCATAAAGGTAAGTCGTTTCCTGGAAAACTTACACCGACTAAAGGTTCTAAAACCAGTCCCTGAATGATAAAATCGAAAGGAACAGTTGTAAGAAATGAGATGTGAATGACATAACACAAATAATAACAGAGTAAACAGAAATTGAACCTTATGGTTACGTTGAAGAGACACATTTGCAAGAATTTGACTCTTGAGTTGAGCATGAGCCACAATGTTTTCTTGAGCATCTCGGTTTAGTTTGAAGCAATCTGTGAATACAAAAGTAGAATGTGTCCTTTCAGCTTTCACAAGAACCGTCATGGGACTTTCCACTGTTTCGAGTGAGATACAGCCATGAGCATCCAAGTATTGCAGATTTGATGGAAGCATTGGAAGAGCGACGAGTTTTCTGCAATGCTTCAAGTAAAGAGACTTTAGATGATGAAGTTTCTTGATGCTTCCTGGTATATTCTTGATATCGTTCCTGCTCAAGCATAAAGACTTAATCGAAGATAAGCAGCTAAAGTTTTCTGACAACTTATACAGATTGCAATCCGTGAGATATAGGTCGGATAACCGAGAGCAGCCTGACAAAGGCAGCAAATCCAGACCTGTGGAATCTTGGAATTTAGATCCACCAAATGAAAACAAGTTGAGATTACTCATAAACATTGTCCTGGGAATTTGTTTGATGCCAGTCTCATCCATGAGCAGGATCTCTAAGCTTCCCATGTCCTCAATGATCTCTGGAAAACTCTCTAGCTTTGAACAGCCAGAGAGAATCAATTCTTTAAGAGATTTCAGCTTGCAAAGAGTGTCAGGAAGGCGTATCAACCTGAAACAATTCTTCATATTTAACACGGCAAGTTTCCGGAGTCTCTCTATCGATTCAGGAACTCTCTTTACATCAGTGCCATCCAAATATAGAGATTCTATGTTTTCAGAAATAATTGGGAATTTCTTCAGTCTTGAACAGCCACTGAGGATAACAATCTTCAAAGATTTCAGATTGATGTTCTTTGGAAGACTCTTGAGGTTTATGCAATCTCTGAGATTTAGTGAAACGAGACTGTCCATCTCCTTGATCGATGAACACCTTGTTAAACTTGTACAACACTCAAGATTTAATCTCTCGAGTTTACGAGCTTCCAACAAGCCATATAGATTCAGCAATTCTTTCGAATAACTGAGATCGACCCACTTTAACTCTCCTGTCATCTACAATAAGAATGGAACAATTATTTAGTAACCACATGCAAACTATAATTTGATCAATGGGAAACTTTACCTTCTCCTCTTCCCACAATTGCTCAATTTTACTATAACGCAGATTAAGATCAACGAGTTTCTTCGGGTTGAAGTTCAATGGAAGATGATCTAGAGGGTACCCTTTCCAGTGAAGATACACCAGCTCATCCGGAAAGCAATCAAGACCATCGGGGAAACGAAATCTACAGTCATTCTCACACCACTTGGAACAATGAGAATTGTAGAATTTCAAGAACTTGAGATTAAACATCCTCGTGAAAATATCAGCACTTAGCTTCATGCTCTCTACATTAGACATATCCAAGAAGATGCCTCTAATTTCTGCAGTACCCTGGATAAGAAAAATATGAGTAAATAAACTATGGTAGAAGAATTATAATCATAAAAACACAAAAACAAATGAAATGTTTTGGCTCACCGTTTTATACTTTAACACGCGACAAATATCTTCTTGGTCCCATAACCGACTTCGGTTACCTGCCTCTTTGATGGATGACTCATTACCGATTTCTCTTCCCATGGTAAGCAGTAAGTCATGCATCTCAAGCCGGTTATCCGAAACGGTTACCAAGCACTTGTCAATAAGGTCATTTATGACAATAGAAGCATCAATATTGCTAGTGCTCAGAATTCTCGAGACAAAATCCAACTTTTCTGATCTAAAGAAGCAAGAAACATCCAGAAATATGCTCTGCTCATCAGGGATTAGTTCTTCATAACTCATTTTAAGCACTTCTTGAATCTTCCCATCTGGTCTTCTCTGCAATCTCTCCAATTTTTTGATCCAATAGAACTTATCTCTTTGACATAGATCAGAACCCAATAGCTTCAGAGCTAAAGGATGCCCTTTAGAATAATCCACAAACTTATTTGATAGATGCATGAGCTCTGGTGTGGTGCAGAGATTATTTGAAAATGCACTCAAGCAGAAAAGCTCCAGAGATTCTCTTCCACTTAATATTGGAACCAAATATGTTTCATCCACAACCTTCTCTAATAGTTTCTTGTCCCTTGTTGTTATAATAATCCTAGTTCCTTCTCTGTACAGCTCTTGTGTCTCTCCCCCAATAAGCAGTCTTATTTGGTTTTCGTTGGTTACATCATCGAGCACAATAAGAAGTTTCTTGTTTCGAAGACGATCCTTAAAGGCTTCGTGTGCTCCCTCAGGAGCTCCAACATCAAGATTTTCTTCATCTAACAACTTACGGAGGAGTTTCTGCTGCAAATGATATATTCCGTGTTGTTTTGACTCACTTTGGACATTTGCAAGAAAACAATAACCATCAAAGCCACCATAGTTACGCTTATACAAACAATCAGCAACAGTTGTCTTACCAATCCCAGCCATCCCAAGAACTCCGACAATTCTCACACAACTTGTCTCTTTGAAATCCATTAACTTTTCCAGTTCCATCATACGTGATTCAATCCCTGGAAGTCCTCGAATTTCAGATGGAGACAACTTGTTTAGCAACTTAAACGTTTCTTTAGCAATTTTGTTAACAAAGTCGCATTCCGGGCTGCCAAATGCATTAAGAAAAGATAAGTTTTATAATAAACGAAAAAAGAGAAGGAAGAAAACAAGGTAAATTATTGATCTCCATGAATTAAGTTGGCCTACTTTAAATCTACAACAGTGACACAGCACAAAGCACATAATTTGGCATGAAATACTCTTTTTTTTTTTTTTTTTTTGGTCAAAAGCATGAAATACTCTTTAAGGATGAAAATCGATGAAGAATGACAATGAAAAAAGAAAGGTTGCAAAGAATCCATTAATTTATAGGCCACGAACAATTCTGGTTTGATCTCTCGATTCATCAGCTTGTGCAATGGAGTCTAATCCAAACTTTAGTCAGTCTCTTAACTTAGACCAAGTGAAGATAGTGATCACTGATCAAGAATGCGTATAAGCTTCAAAATAGTAAACCGAGTTCTAACCAATTATTAAACCGGAATTCAGTTAAAACGCAACGCGACATCCTATAAACAGTAACTCGAGTGTTAACCAAATCTTAAACTGGAAGTCAATCTAAACTTAGACCAAAAATCCTTTAAAAATAGGGAACCGAGGCTTAGCCAAATACTTAACCGGAATTCGTTTAAAATTCAAAACCATATACCGAGGCGTAGCCAAATACTGAACCGGAACTCAATATTCTTTGGATACCTTTTCTCCGGCAGTACATAGCCTGCGATTGTGGAAGCGGCCAATAGAGCTTCTTTCCATGCCGGAATTCTGTGCTCAAATCCTTGGAAATTTTCTTCTGATCTCTCGAATGGAGCTCCGAATTTCCCCGTCTGATATCTCACGTCAGCTGTCGGAACTTTGTAGAAGACCGGTAAAACCACCTGATCGAAGCTCTCTTTACATTCCATGATTTTCGCGAGTTCCTCTAAGCACCAGGCGGAATTCGCGTAATTTTCTGAAAAAACGACGATCGAGATCTTTGATTGCTCAATCCTTTCGAGAAGTCCCGAGAGATCTTTGCCTCGCCGGAGTTCCTCATCGTTGAAAGCATCGATCCCTTTCCTGCGAAGAAAATCGTGGAGATAGCAGGTGAAGGTATGGCGTGTGTCTTCGCCTCGGAAACTGAGAAACACGTCGTATTGCCGACGGGATGGATCCGATTTGGAGGAAGATGCAGCAGCCATGGAGAATTTCAAGGTTGGGTGAATAAAATAAGCATAAATTTGGGTTAAACTCTTTAAGTAGAGAAACGATAAGGTTTTGTATCGGTAGGTGGAAGTGGAAATGAATCGAGAGTTGACTGATTGTGAACAGTAAGTCTTCTCAGTGGGTCATACGTTCGAATTCGCATTCAACATGTTCCCACTTGAAATTGAAGCACATCAGGACCTGATTTTCAGTCTGCAGACTTCAAATCAGATCGATCGAAATTAATGGAAGATTAAATTAGGAAGCTTTTCTGTGACTTCCTCAGCAACCGTCAACCTCCGCGTTCGCTCCCTGGCAGATGGAAAAAATTCGAGGTTAGGAAATGAGGATAAGTACGAAAATGATAAGGTTTTGTATCGGTAACTTGATATTTCTTTGAACAGCGAGTCTTCCCAGTGGGTCATACGTTCGGGTTCGCACTCAACATGTCCCCCTTTGAAATTGAAACCACATCAGGAATTAATTTCCGGACTGTAGACTTCAAATCAGAAAGATATCAGATCGGAAAAAAAGTTTGAAATCAATGGGAGGATCATCCGATTCAGGTTCAGAGAAAAAGATTGGCATCGCTGCCGGTAAATCCGTAGGCCCAGAGGTTACTACTGTGAACCCGTTCGAAGATGTGGAAGCTTTCTTTAAGAACTCTTATGGATCGCAATCAATGGAACGATCAGCTGATGCTGGTAAATCCATAGCCGAAGATGATCCCACTTCGGATTCATTAGAACACTGGAAAGCTTTTTTTGAGTTCCTCAGAAACTGCAAACCTCCGTATTCGCTATCTGAGTGCACAGCCGATCAAGCCGTGGAATTTCTCCGTCAGCTTCCTTCCGATAAAGTCGAAGCCGTCGTTGAAAGTTTAAACGCCAGTACCGCCAAAGAGATTTTCGGAAACTATAAGGAAAATCCCTTTGGTAGCTCGATTGTAAAAGCATTCTTGAAGGAGTGTGGTAAAGAAAAGACTGGTGGTGAAATGGATTGTGGCGAGAAGTTCAATTTCCAAAGCCTTCCTGGAGGATACAAATCTGAAATCACGGGAGGACAAGATGACGACGACAAGGAGGATCTCTTCAAGAAATGTTTAACAATCACGGGAGGTCAAGACGACGACAGTCCTGAAAATTATTACCACGAGTCTTCTGGAAGTGCAGTTTTGAATCCAACATCGGCTACATCCGCCAAAACACATGAATATAGAGAGAAACTCAAGGAAGTTCAAACTCCTCCCCAGCTTAGATTTACTGAGCACAGCAGTACAGGGTTTGACCCAATCTTAGTCATTTCTTGTGGTGACAACCAGGACCCGGAGGAGACATACTTCATCAGCTGCATTCTTAACGAGCTGTGTCTGCGTGGCTTCACCCCTTGTAGTTATGATCTGACCAGGAGCACGGTGACTGGGAATCCGGATATGATATACAGTTCACGGGCTTGTATTATGATTTTCTCTATGAACTGTGCTCGTTCCAGAGAGAGCCTGGATGAATTTGTGGCAATCATGGACCATTTAAAGGGAAACAACGTTGCCGTTCTTCCTGTGTTTTTTAAAGTAAGTCTTTTTGACGTTAGGGGTCAAAGAGGCTCTTTTGAAAGAGCATACTCACGACTTGGGAATTCAGTCCAAGTTCTGAAATGGAAAGCAGCTATAACGGAATTAACTTCCATCAATCGATATCAGTATACGAAGGGGTAAATTTATTTCTCTCTTCTCTTGCTATAGGTCATTTCATATTGGTACGATGTAGCGAATGACTCTGTTGCTCTGTGAATATATGTTCAAAATATCAACCAGAGCAGTATATGCTTTATTAAAAAAAAAAATCCTTTTGATGATTTGTGTTTTTGACATTTCTACTATTTGACAGCATTTAATCAAAAGGCAAGAATGTTGTTTGGCTACTTAAATTTTTTCTGGTATCATTTTTTGGTGCAGGCATGAGGTTTCGCAGGCCAAGAGTATCGTTAGAGATGTTTGGTTTCTGCTCGATTCTAAAACTAGCAGGAACTTAGTTGGAATCAAACTTCCATTAGAGAGGATCTTGCCACTGCTACGTTGTCCTCAACCTTTAGCCTCACAGATTGTTGGAATTTGGGGTATGGCTGGTATAGGGAAGACTGCTATCACAAGAGAAATATTTAGAAAGCAAGCTGAGAGATATGACGCAAGCTACTTTCTGCCAGACTTTCATCTAATGTGTCAAACAAAAGGGCCGAGTCATTTGCGTGATGAATTTTTCTCGAGAATTTTTGGGGAAGAAAAAGTTTTCATAGACGCTTGTGATACAAAGATAAGTTTTATAAAGGATAGGTTCCTTGATAAAAGGCTTTTTGTTGTTCTTGATAGTGTGACTAATGCTGGAGATGTAGAAGTTTTGGTTGGAGGGCTCAGGTTATTTTCTGGTGGACATACAATCATTTTAACATCTAGGAATAGGCAAGTTCTGGTACAATGTAAAGCCAAAGAGCTTTATGAAATCCCGAAACTATCCAAGGCTGAATCTTTTAGCCTTTTTCGTCGGTATGCCACTGAAAAAAATCAGAAGGGAAGAATTGCATTGATGTCGGAGTTGGTGAACTACGCTAATGGCATTCCATTGGCTCTGCGAGTCTTAGGCTCGTCTGTACAAGAGAAACGTTTTAACAATGAGAAAGAACATCTGAGAAAATTGCGTCAACATCCTCTGGTAGAGATTCAGGATGCATTTAGGAAAAGTTTTGATGGACTACATGACAACGAGAAGAACATATTTTTGGACCTTGCATGTTTTTTTAGAGGGGAGGATAAAGATCATGTGGTGAACATGCTTGATGGTTGTGATTTCTCTACAGATTTAGGTTTATATGCTCTCATTGATGAATCTCTCATTAGCCTTGTAGACAACAAGATAGAAATGCCCAACATTTTTCAAGACACCGGTCGATTTGTTGTTTATCAAGAAGACAATGAGGCAGGCAAACGTAGCAGATTGTGGGATTCTAGTGACATTGTTGATGTGCTGACAAACAATTTAGTAAGTGTATAATCTTAGTTTCATTAGTAAGTCTAGAATACTGCTTAAATTCCTTTCTTTCAGCTGCTATTTCCTAATTTCTTTGCTCTTTTTCTTCAGGGCACTGAAGCAATTGAAGGCATATTTCTGGATGCATCTGGGTTGACATTTGAGTTGAGTCCTAGTGTATTTGAGAGGATATATAGACTTAGATTTCTCAAGCTTTACTGCCCAACATCTGAAAACCATTGCAAGCTTTGTCTACCAGAAGGCCTTCACTCTTTGCCTGATGAGCTACGGCTACTCCACTGGGAAAGTTATCCTCTTGGATCCTTACCTCGGAATTTCAATCCTAAAAATCTTGTAGAGCTGAACATGCCCTATAGCAACTTGACAAAGCTATGGAAAGGAACAAAGGTTTGTCTTGAGACTATGGTGCATTCTGCTGCATAAATGAAGTTATTAGCATTTACTTTATGACTCTTTTTGGTTGTTCATGTTGTAACAGAATCTTGAGAAGCTAAAGAGGATTATTCTGAGTCACTCCCGACAGTTAACTAAATTTCCAAGGCTTTCAAAGGCAATGAACCTCGAGTATATTGATCTTGAAGGATGTACGAGTCTGGTTAAAGTAAACTCATCTATACTTCATCATCGCAAGCTTACTTTCCTGAGTCTGAAAGAGTGTTCTCAATTGCGAATTATGCCTACCACGGTTCATCTAGAATCTCTAGAAGTGCTTAATCTATCTGGCTGCTCAGAGCTCGAAGACCTTCAGGATTTCTCACCAAACCTGAAAGAGCTATATTTAGCTGGAACTGCCATTAGAGAAATGCCATCGTCAATCGGGGATCTTACTAGGCTTGTTACATTAGATCTGGAGAATTGTGAAAGACTTCAGCATCTGCCCCCAGCAATAAGTAACTTAAAATCTTTGGTCACACTTAAGCTGGTTGGCTGCTCAAATCTGAAGAGCCTTCCAATTCTTGATGCACTATTTCTACGAGATCCAAAACGTCTTAACAAAAAGATTACTATGGAAGAATCTACGCCCTTAAGACTACACTCTGGTATTCAAGAACCAAGGTTAGATGGCACTGAAACCCATCTGAGCTTAAGAAAAAGGAAGCGAGAAGAGAGCATCTCTACAGTCAAAAACCATTCTAAGGTAAAAGAACATATTATTGATGTAGTACATCTACCAAATATGAATGAGGATTACATGCCAACTTCATTTTGTAGGTTCATCTTGCTCCAGTTTCTGCTCGCTTGGAACATGATAAAAACTACAGAAATCTAGAGGAGAACGAAAGCAAGGAGTTAGGCTCTCACAAGTCTTCAACGGTTGAAACTTCTCCTAGCCAGTTCAGCTCATTTCTAACAGATTCACCGACTTCTATCTGTGAACCTACTGAGTCATCAGCCCGGATTCGTCTGGTTTCCAGGGCTCGATCTTTGGAGAATAAGCGAATAAAAGAGTTTAGAGTGTCGGTTTCCAGGGCTCGGTCGTTGGAGAATAAGCAAGTAAAAGAGTTTAGAGTGCCGTTGTATGGCGATGATGATGCTGCTATCCGGATTCAGAATAACTTCCGCGGCTACAAGAGTAGAAAACAATATTTGAGTACTAGACAGGGAATCATTTTGGTACAGGTAAAATGTTTTGACTAACTACTGAAATGTTCTTGATTCGTTTTCTCTACTCTATAATTTTTGTAACGATTTAAATCGGCAGGCTCGTTGGAGAGGCTATCAGGTTAGAAAAAACATCCAGAGTAATTCGTCGGAGAACAAGCCTGTTGATATGGTGGACCGAGCTGACAGTGCTTTGCAGATGGCTATGTCCCAGCTGGTAGATAAATTCCGGCGAATACTGATCAGTAACACTGTCCCTCTGGACGCGGAGCAACTCTATAGCTCGATACGACGTGTTTCCCTGTCCGTTGCAGATAGCGATGTCGTGAAGGACTTTAAGAATTTCAGGTTGGTTGCAGATGGAGATGGTAGTGGTAGTAGGAGGCTGTTACATGAAAGGGGAGGGAGCATAGGGTGTGATTTTTGGGTGGATTTGATTAATCCCACTGCAGTTGAAGATTTAAAAGAGATTGCGGAGCGGATGATCCGTGCTGGTTATGAGAAGGAGTGTGTACAGGTGTATAGCACAGTGAGGCGTGATGCCTTGGACGAATGCTTGATGATTCTGGGTGTGGAGAAATTGAGGATAGAAGAAGTGCAGAAGATCGAGTGGAAGTCTATGGACGAGAAGATGAAGAAATGGATTCAAGCTATGAAGATCACTGTCAGGGTTCTCCTAGCTGGTGAGAAGAAGCTATGCGATGAGATTTTCAGCGGTTCAGAGTCGAGCAAAGAAGTGTGTTTCAACGAGACAACCAAAAGCTGCGTGATGCAGTTGTTGAATTTCGGAAAGGCTGTGGCGATAGGTAGAGTATCATCAGAGAGGCTGTTTAGGATTCTGGACATGTATGACGCATTGGCTAATGTGTTGCAGGACCTCGAGGTGATGGTCACTGACTATTTTGTGTGTAATGAGGCCAAGGGGGTGTTGGAAGCACTGGGTGATGCTGTCAGGGGGACTTTGGTTGAGTTGGAGAATAATGTTCGGAATGAGACATTAAAGAAACCGACAACAAACGGTGAGATTCATCCGATGATACGTTATGTGATGAATTACATGAACTTGATTATGGATTACGCTGTTACCTTGAATTTGCTTCTGGAGAATGATGAATTAGATGGGGATGATTGTACAGAGGAGATGTCTCCTCTTGCTAAACGCATGATGAGGTTAATGACATCTCTAGAATCAAAGCTGGAAGAGAATTCAAAGTTGTATGAAGATGTTGGGCTGCAAAATGTGTTCCTGATGAACCACATTCACTACATAGTACAGATGGTGAAGGATTCTGAGCTGGGTAAGCTGTTGGGTGATGATTGGGTTAGAAAACGAATAGGGCAGATGCGTCAGTATGCTACTGGTTACCTCAGGGCTTCCTGAAGCTGGGTGCTATCTACTTTGAGGGAAGAGAGTATGGGTGGAAGCTCAAGTGGTACTCCGAGCTATGGACAAACAAGTAATTCCTCAGAGATAGTCTTAAAGGAGAGATTCAGAGGTTTTAATGCCAGTTTTGAAGAGTTATACAGGATTCAAACGGCTTGGAAGGTCCCTGACCCTCAACTTCGTGAAGAACTGAGAATATGTATATCAGAGAAATTGATTCCGGCTTACCGGGCTTTCTTCCATAGGAATAAGAGTCAACTAGAAGGTGGTGGAGATGCTGGAAAGTACACACCCGATGACGTAGAGAGTTACTTACCAGACCTATTCGAAGGAACTCCATTGGTTATTCACCCGAGAAGGAAAAATTCTTAAAGAGAGAGGAGGCATGTAAATTTTATAAGTCAGGGTTTAAGTTATATACGTGAACGTCTCTACTCTACCCTTTTTATATACTGTCTCAAAATTCTTATGTACATGTTTGAAGTGGTTTGATCTTATATGGTACGGTTATGGAAGTGGTTTGAAATGGCTTGAGATTCTCCTACATTAATTCGGTGGTCTATACGTGGACGTCTCTCCCGTAATGTAATATATTAGATACATGGAATAAATTCATCGTTACTGAGGTAAAAACAATCTTCTTGACTTCTTAAAATGTGCATCTTTATTCCATGTCTTGCATATGTTCATCGTTCTCAGGGTAAATAGATCATCTTGCGTTCTCAAAGTATTCCCATTTTTGTGTGTGGATTCGAAGTGTGAATCTTTATTGCATATGCCATATGTAAATGTTAAACGTCAACGTAATATTGTAGCTCCTATTCTTGCTAAGTATGCTCCTCCTAATAATTTGTTTAATTATGATTGCATTAAACCTCCAGATTCGTTGGAACTCTATTTGTATTCATTCGATTAATATATAAATTTATTTTTGTTGGAAAAAAAAAACCAGAAATAGAGAATATCATGAAACTGCTTTAAAAAATACCGACTGATAAACCGGAGTTCAATTTAAAAGCAAACCGATATCGTTAGTTACTTTCTTTCTCTGTGGAAGTACAGTCGAGAGAGATATCGGAAGCATCTCTTAGGGCTTTCTTCAATCATACTTCCATGCCGAGATTCTGTGTTCAAAATGCCAAGAAATTCTTTTCGAAAGATCTGAAGAGAATTTCCCGTCTGATAATACCTCACTTCCGATGTCGAAATTTTGTAGAAGAGCGGTAAAATCACCTGATTGAATGTCTCCCTGCAATCTTCGCAAGTTCATATAAGCCCCACGAAATCCGCGTAGTGCTCTGAGAAAACGACGGTTGAGATTTTTGAACGCTCGACCCTTCGCCGGAGATATGTTCGGAGAAATTGTTGCCGCGCAGAAGTTTCCTCATCGATAAAAATTGTGGATCTAGCAGGTGAAGGAATGGCGCGTGTCTTCGCCTCGGAAACTGAGAATCACCGTCGTATTGTCAATGGGAAAGATCGGATGTGGAAAAAGAGGAAGTAGAAGCAGTGGAAAACAATGTGTGGTTAGGAAACGAGGAAAATTACAGAAAGGACAAGTTTTTTCTTGTAGGGCCTGCGAGAACGAGCTACAGAGAGTTGACTGACAATGAAAGGTCTTCTTCTATCGGCAATGATTATGGTGCTTTTTGAAACCAAATCATTAATTTAGAGATTTGGAAGAAACTACAGAGTGAAAATCAATGGAAGGATTAACTGGTTCTGGTTCAGGGACAAAGATTGAGATCACTGCAGATGTTACCGCTAGGAATCCTCTCGAAGACTGGGAAGCTTTCTGTGAGTTCCTAAGGAATCGCAAACCTCCGCGTTCGATCTCTGAGTGCACCGCCGAAGATGCCGTTGAGTTTCTCCGTGGTCTTCCCTCTGACAGAATCAAAGCCGTAGTTGGCAGCCTCACTGCCGTTAGCACCATTGATAAGGATAATCCTTTTGGTAGCGCCATTGTAAGAAAATTCTTGAAGAAGTTTGCGACTAGTGAAATCAATGTCAGTAACCAAGACTGCCCTGTAGTCGCCAACAAGAATGACGAGATGCTAGAACTGAGAAAAAAGCTCAAGGATATTGTAACTCCTTTCCAGGTAAGATTCCCTGAGCATAGTATTCCAGTGGTTATCATTTATTGTGGTGATAACCAGGATTCCGAGGAGGCATACTTCATCAGCTACATCTTCAACGAGTTGTGTCTCCGTGGCTTCACTCCTTGTAGATATGATCTAGCCAGGAGCACAGTGACTGGGAATATAGAGATGCTACTCAGAACACGGGTTGTTATTATGGTTTTCTCAAAAAACTATGCTCGTTCGAAAGAGTGCCTGGATGGATCTATGGTAATCATGGACCAATTGAATGCAAAGGACCTTGTGCTTATTCCTGTGTTTTTTAAAGTGAGTCTTTTGGACGTTACGGGTCAAAGTGGCTCTTTTGATAGAGCATTCTCACGATTTTGGAGCTCACTCCAGGCATCCCAATTTCTGAAATGGAGGTCGACTATGATGGGATTAACTTCCATCAATAGATATCAGTATATGAAGGGGTAAATTTATTTCTCTCTTCTCTCAATATCCTATTTTTATAACTGTATGGTGTGGTGAATGCCTCTGTTGACCATGTGTACTTAGTGTAATATGCCTATTCATCATTTTAACAAATATGGCTGAGCCTTTTATACCTAAGAAAGGTTTTTTGGAACTTAAATGTTCTTTTGATGTTTCTTTGCGCAGGGACGAGGTTGTGCTTTCCAATAATATTGTTCGAGATGTCTGTTTGCTGCTTAATTCTGAAACTAACAGGAATCTTAAAGGAATGAGGCTTCAGTTGAAAAGTATTTTGTCACTGCTACATTTTTCTCAATCTTCAGCCTCCCCACAGATTGTTGGGCTTTGGGGTATGGCTGGCATAGGGAAGACAACGATAGCCCGAGAAATATTCAGAACACAAGCTGAGAGATATGATGTAAGCTACTTTCTGCCAGATTTTCATATATTGTGTCAAACAAAAGGTCTGAATCATTTGCGTGATGAATTCTTGTCGAAAATCTTTGGGGAAGAAAAAGTTTTCATAGACCCATGTGATACAAAACTCAATTTCAAAAGGGATAGGTTCCTTGATAAAAAGGTTCTTGTTGTTCTTGATGGTGTGAGTAATCCTAGAGATGTAGAAATTTTGGTGGGAGGGTTTGGTTGGTTTTCTGGTGGACATACAATTATCTTTACATCAAGAAATAGGCAAGTTCTTGTACAGTGTAAAGCTAAAGAGCTTTATGAAATCCAGAAACTATCCGAGTCTGCATCTTTTCAACTTTGCTGTCAGTATGCCACTGCAAAAAAATGGAAGGGAAGGATGCCGTTGATCTTGGAGCTGGTGAAGTACGCTTGTGGAATTCCATTGGCTCTGCAAGTCTTAGGTTCGTCTATACAAAAGCAAAAGCAACATATTAATGACGAAAAACAACATCTAAAAAGATTGCGTCAATATCCTCCAATCGAGATTCAGGGTTCATTTAGAAGAAGTTTTAATACACAAGACGACAATGGGAAGAACATATTTTTGGACCTTGCATGTTTTTTCAGAGGCGAGAATAAAGATTGTGTGGTGAACATCCTTGATGGTTGCGGTTTCTTTACAGATTTGGGAATCTATGGTCTCATTGATGAGTCTCTCATCAGCCTTGTAGATAACAAGATAGAAATGCCCAACATTTTCCAAGACATGGGTCAATTTGTTGTTCGTCAAGAAAACGAAGAGGCAGGTATGCGTAGCAGATTGTGGGACTCTGATGAGATTGCTGGTATACTGACAAGGAACTCAGTAAGTCTTTGGAAATGCATAATCTTTAGTTTCATTTTTACTAACTGAACGCTGCTTAAGTTTCTTCTTTAAGTATTAAAAGCTTATGTGTCCCATTTTTCTTCAGGGAACAGAAGCAATTGAAGGCATATTTTTGGATACGTCTGGGTTGCCATTTGATTTGAATCCTACTGTGTTTGAGAGGATGTATAGACTTAGATTGCTCAAGCTTCACTGTCCAACTTCTGAAAGCCATTGTAAGGTTTGTCTACCTCAAGGCCTCCACTCTTTGCCTGATGAGCTTAGGTTACTCCATTGGGAAAGATATCCCCTTAGGTCCTTACCTCGGAACTTCAATCCTAAAAACCTTGTAGAATTGAACATGCCCTATAGCAACATGAAGAAACTATGGAAAGGAACAAAGGTATTTCTTGACATTATAGTGTACTCTGCTGCATACATGAAGTAATTAGCATTTACTTGACGACTCTTTTTGGTTGTTCGTTTTTATAAACAGAATCTCGAGAAGCTAAAGAGGATTATTCTGAGTCACTCCCGGGAGTTGACAAAATTCCCAAGGCTTTCAAAGGCAGTGAACCTTGAGTATATTGATCTTGAAGGATGTACGAGTCTAGTTACAGTAAACTCATCTATTCTTCATCATCGCAAGCTTACTTTCCTAAGTCTGAAAGATTGTTCTCGTTTGCGAATTATGCCTACCACGGTTCATCTAGAATCTCTTGAAGTTCTTAATCTATCTGGCTGCTCGGAGCTCCAGGAAATTCAGGGTTTCTCAGCAAACTTGACAGAGCTTTATCTGGCTGGGACCGCTATTAGTAAAATCCCCTCGTCAATTGGAGATCTCACTAGACTTGTTACACTAGATTTGGAGAATTGTAATAAGCTTCAGCACTTACCACCGGAGATAAGTAAGTTAAAAGCTATGGTCACACTTAAGCTATCTGGCTGTTCAAATCTGAAGAGTCTTCCAAATCTTGATGCATTGTTTATACCAAATTCACGACGTCTTGACACAAACGTAACCATGCAAGAATCTGTGCCCTTAAAACTTTACTCTGCTATTCCAGAAGCAAGGTTAGATATATGGCTCTGAAATCCTTCTGAACTTTTCTAATTTGTAGTTTAAATCGGATATTAACTATTAATGTTTGTGCAGAGAAGCTGTGGAAGAAATTTTACGGGCTCACGGAATAACACAAGCAAACTGGCCATGGGTCACAGTTATTGTCTTACCGTTATCAATTTTACACTCATTGGCGTCAAGATTATATTGCCTAGTATCTTTGTCCCTTCGTGACGCATGCCTCGTGGATATACCTGAAGAGTTATGCTTGCTTCGTTCAGTCAAGGCCTTGGATCTTAGTGCAAACTCTTTCAGCCAAATTCCTGAAAGCATAATGGAGCTTCATAAGCTACACAGCCTCAGGTTACGCCACTGCAAAAACCTAAGATCATTACCAGAGCTTCCACGAAGTCTAGAAATCTTGAACGCGCATGGTTGCGTGTCTCTCAAATCATTGCCTTCGAGCTTCGAGCAGTTTCCAAGGCACTACACATTCAGTAATTGCTTTGCGCTGTCCCCTGAAGTTATCAGAAACTATATAGGAGAAACTCTAGATAGTGTCGTAGTCATGACCAAGAAGCATCGGCAAGAACACAGCAACGCACCTGCAGTTAACATCTGTATGCCTGCATCTGCAGGTCACGGTTCCTCTATTAATTTTCAAGCTGGGTCATCTGTAATGATAGAGCTAACTCCTGGCATGTTAAAGACTCTCTCAGGCTTTGCTTTATCAGTAGTGGTTGAATTTTGGGATAATTATCGCAACGCTGCTGGATTTGGCATCAAGTGCATATGTAGATGGAAGAGCAAAACAAGCTTCTCACCTAGATTAGAGAGAGTTTTCCATTGTTGGCCACCAAAGGAAGCTCCCACTATTCAAAAGGATCATATATTTCTCTTTGGCTATGCCAAAAGGCATACTGGTGAAGGAAACAACGTTGGTTTCTTGGCTGATTTAATTACCTTTGAATTCCATCCTGTCAATGCGAAGAACCAGCTTCTAGATGATAGCTGTACAGTGAAGAGATGCGGAGTCTATTTGATTACGGATACAATTTGTGAAACCGCACTTAGTGCAAAACGTCCTGCTTCTTCCATGGATCCAGTGGAGCATATGGCACCACCACATAAGAGATTCCGATGGAAGAGTGTTATCGAAACTGTTATTCTGAGCTTAAGAAAAAGAAAGCGAGAACAGAGCATCTCTACAGTCAAAAACCATTCTAAGGTAAACAAAAAAATCTGACCCTTTTGGTAAATACATCTTAGTGCTGATGTGTATTACATATAGCTTCTGATATCCAGTACATCAACCAAATATGAAAGAGGAATTGAAGCCAGCTTCATTTTGCAGGTTCATCTTGGTCCATTTTCTGGTCACTCACATGATCAAAACTACAGAAATCTGAAACAGAACGAAAGCAAAGAGTTAGGCTCTCACAAGTCTTCAACGGCTCCTAGCCAGTTCAGCTCAGTTCTAACAGATTCGCCGACTTGTATCCGTAAACCTACTGAATCAGCAGCTCGGATTCATCAGGTTTCCAAGTCTCGATCTTTGGAGAATAAAAAAATAAAACTGCTTGGAGTGTCTGTTTCCAGGGCTCGGTCATTGGAGGATATGCGAGTAAAAGAGTTTGGAGTGTCGTTTTATGGCGATGATGATGCTGCTATCCGGATTCAGAATAACTTCCGCAGCTACAAGAGTAGAAAACAATATTTGAGTACTAGACAAGGAATCATTTTAGTACAGGTACATGTTTGGTAACTAACGATTCGTTTTCTTTACTTTATAATAATTCTAACGGTTTTAAACTGGCAGGCTCGTTGGAGAGGCTATCAGGTTAGAAAAAAGCTTAAAGTTAACCTCTGGTAGAGACAGATACCATTGACACAGAACAGGAGGAAAAAGCTCAAACTTTCGTCACAAGAAAAGATGTAAGAATTATATGTTGAGGTTAGAGAAGAGAAAATATTAACAAATGTCGTCAAAATTAGTTTCTTCAGCACACAACAAAGAGTCATCATTGATTTATTGTTTTCTTTAGCCAGTTTTTGATGAGAAGTAAATATACATAATTCGAAATTACTAGAGCGTTGGCGCAAGAATTGATCAGGTCATTAAGAAAAATATGAAAGAATACTTGGAGGATAGTTGAAAAAAAATGTAGGAACACATTTCTTTGAATTAGTTCTTATTTCCAAGTGTTCAATGTAATATAAAACTATTTAAATGCTCCAAACTACAAAATATGTTGTATGTTTAGAATTCACTATAACAATATCCATAGACATATATAAACCTCATAGAATTTTAAACTATAATAACTTTTCTAAAATGTTTTTAAAGAAACTATAGAAGTTGGGCTTAACTTGGTTTTGGTCCAATAAAACATAATTGGACCGTTAATCCATACTTATGCTTCACCTAAAATTAAATTTAAGTTTGGTCAAGTAGACATATATAAAGGAATCTTTAAGTCGTGGAGACCAAATTAGGGTTTTTGTTTTTCTTTGACTAAAGATGGAGGAACAAAAAGTGAAGAAGATTAAAACAAACTGCGAACCTTCATCGATGTCAAAATCGACAAGGTCTTTTCCTCTCGATTTAACCTCTGAGATTCTATTACGTTTGCCTGCAAAATCTGTGGTAAGGTTTCGTTATGTTTCTAACCTCTGGGCATCAATCACCACAGATCCATATTTCACAAACTCGTTCAAAACTCTGTCCTCAACAAAGCCACGTCTGCTATTCTGCTACAAAGACGGTGACGAGTTGTTTGTTTTAACGATTCAGCAAAATCATCAAAATTCAAACAAGTCTTATACTTGTTCTCCGCCTATTGTTCTTTATCATATGAAATTCCCAAAATATACCGAATACCCCGAAACCGAATTAGTCCAAGGTTTGATATGCTTTGAAGAAGAAAAATCAGGAAAGCTAATAGTTTGGAACCCTAGCATGAGGCAGTTCTTAACCTTACCCAAACCCATAATGAACTGCAAAGAGATGAAATTATTTCTAGGATACGATCCAATAGAGGGTAAACACAAAGTTGTGTGCATGCCTTCTTATAAAAGAGTAATCGACGAGTGTCGGGTTTTAACATTGGGATCAGCTCAAGAGTCATGGAGAAACGTCGAAATCGACTATATGGAAACGGACGATCCTAATCTCAGTAACGGACGTTGCATAAACGGTGTTATATATTTTATAGCCGCTCTTGGTTTTGGAGATGGTAGTGTTCTAATGAGATTTGATGTCAGATCCGAAAAAATGGATACGATACAATTACCATTTAGTGGTATTGATAATACTCTGATAACTTATGAAGGTAGGTTGGCTTGTCATGATGATACCGTGGAGGGTAGTATTAGGCTGTGGATTTTGGACGATTCAAAGAAGAAACGCGAGTGGTGGAGTAAAGACTTTTCTGCACCCTTTTATCACTATGATGACAGTACCACAATTTATCACATACTAAAGGGTATCACTGATGCTGGTGAGTTTATTTATGCTCCATTGGGATTTTTTAAACCGCTTCGTGTTTTATTTCATGATCCCAAGAGAAATAGCTTCAGAAAAGTCGATTTAAAAGGTGTTGTTGGAGACAGACGTTATTTCCATATGATCCTAACTTTCCCCAACCACATTGAGAGTCTCATGTCTTTGTAAACCTTTGTTGTTGTTTTTTTTTATTTTCTTTTATCCTTTGACAATTTTATTGCACTTTTCTTAATTATTTTCATCTTCTTGTGATATGTGGAATATTTTGCTTTCATGAGTTTATCATTCCTTTCTAAACTATCGTTTTCGTTGTACACGATCAGTCTGACACACAAGCAAACGATGGTTTAGTAAGATGTTGGACTTTTACCCTTTGGTGAACTACTTGTCAAAATGAAAGCAGAAGCATGTAGTTATATAATTGTGTTATTTTAATTTGAACGATAGTATTTTAGATTTTTGTTGTTTTGGATGCACCAATTTTATCTAAACTCTAGTTTTGAATTCATCCATATGAAGTTGAATTTTTAAATGGATTAATTCATTTTATTCCAAGTGCTACATTTAGATTGAGATGCATAATTGACAAAATAAACAACCATCGTCCAACTTTTTCATACGGATGCTTAAACAAAGGGACAAAGGCGTAAATGATATTCTAAAAAGATTGGCAAATTGTTCTTCTTTTACTGCTTTCTTTATCTTAGCAACATATTCTAAACCAATAACAAAAGTTTAGTAAGAAGACTAGAGCAGGTAACCATGAGACAAAAAATCTTCTTTCAAAAAAGTTCGATTTGAAACTTTTATATGTCCAACGTTCAATATTAAAATAATTTAAGAGGTTTTCCCTGATTTTGTTTGTGTCAACAAATAATTTGAAATGCTTCAACATTTTTAAAACAGGTCCGGATCAAATAACAATGAATTGAAACACTTATTTTTACACTATTTTGAAAATCCAAGGACGTTATCTAAGAATGTTTAGACCAATTCCATTGAGGAGTTTTAAGCACGGATTTTTTTTAAAAAATATTAAAATAATAGTGGGGTCCACGAATTTTTAAGAAACCGTAAGAAAAAATCCTTAGCTAAGAAACGCGTCTTCACTGTTCACACGCGCATGGCAGTGTGCTATTGGCCGGTTTTTTAATATTTTTTTTCCTCGTCTAAGAAAAAAAAATTAAATTATAGCTAAGAACCCCTGTTTTTAAAAACAACCGATGGACATATTGATAAACCTGTCATTTAGTTCCAATTTTGTTTAGATCCAAACCATTTAAAATCATTTATTTATAATTTATGAGGTTTAACTGAGCATCTTATTTAGATAACCAAAGTTCTGTTAACGAATTTAGATCCATTTAAAAGTAAATGTGTAATAATTTTGTTTTTTCATTTAAAAGTAAATGTGTAATAATTTTGTTTTTTCATTATATGTTTTGAATTAATTTTGATGTAAATGATACATATGTTTTTATCTTGTTTATAACATGAAAAGATTATTTCAATGTTAATTACTTTATATATACTTATTGTTTCGGTAAAAAAAAAGGTCAGAATTACCACGTTCTTTGAAAGATGTGTCTTCAGCTTGCAAATGAGCCTTCAGTTGGGCTTTTCTTCTAAAGGCCAAGTCGCTTTAAAGTGGGTCAACTTGGTTCTAGATCCACTACGTATCATAATCTTGAAATTTTTTTTATTTCCCATAGCAATGTAAAAAAAGTCGCTTCTGGAACGTTTAGAACCCTGAGATTTGGAACACCAACTATGAACTCAAGGATTTTATGTGAGAGTCCCTGAGAAGCCAATGTTACACTTAACCCACATTTTCGGTGGTCTCCTCCATTTTTCGACCATTTTGCTAGCATCCTCCCTTTGAACTTCATCAATCTCTCATTGTTTACCTCCCGAACCACAAACCAAGCCTATGTGTCTTCTCTGATTTTTCAAGACACTTGTAGAGGTAAAATTAAAACCTCTTCAAACATACAATTGTTCCCTTATTTCCAAATTGGTCAAAGCATCCAAGGGATACTTCTTCTTAAGTCTTGTGATAAGACTTTCCAAACAATCATGTAAGGAAAATGTTGGAAATTTGAGAAGAAGGAACCTTCCTTGAAGTCTTGCAAAGGTATGAGAATATTTTATAAGGGTCATACTTGTCTTGGGAATGTACAAGTAAATAGAGTATGTTGAATGAAATCCCCTTCTAATCTACATATTTGACATCTTTGGTCCACTTTGAAACGCCTCTTTAAAAGCGTTTCAACAACTGAAATTGCTACACTTGACATCTTCCACGTAAAAACTTTTATTTTGGAAATTGTCTTGAAGTCTCAAACTTTACATTTTACATCATTTAGGGATGACAAAATCTGAACTTTCTCTAATCATTTTGTAGTTTTCAATTAGCTAACTAACCATGCTCTAAATTTGACAGGTAAGTCTCCACTCCTAATATGCTCCTATACCTTAAAGTCTTTATAATCCACTACTAGCTTTAGTTTCATAATGCTCCCTACATCCATAGAATATAACAACTGTTTCAGCTTTTCCAAATTTCAGCTTCTTGTGTTGAGATCAATGAGGTCCTTGATTTCGAGTCATATGTTGATGATTGGTTTTTAATGAGAGGAATTACCCATCTAACCGTTGGAGTCCATTTTTGAAGAGAGCTCTCCCATGAAAAATGCTTCTCCAATCATATGAAGGACGTCTGGAAGGATCGATAGATTCTCCAAGTTTGCTTTGCTAATAGGCGCTCTGGTTGAAACATTGCTAAATGAAATTTTGATATTGGAAAGCCAAAATCAAATATATATTAATTGAAAACGTCGTACATTTATCTTTTTTTTAGACGTGGATACCTAATCCGCCGTCGATTGAATCTTCGCAGTGAAACCCCGCACTGCTCACCACCTATCGAACCATCTGCCCGAGTCTCGACCCAGAGGGCTTCTCAGTCCTCCACAAGTCCCTGCGTTCTTTGCTTCTCTTCAGATCCAACTGTGACCAATTTTTGTCACATGAAACAAATTCGATTCGATCCATTCTCTTAATTCCTAAAGATCTCTTTGATTTCGAAATTCGATTTTCCTGTGAAACTTTCCTGCAGATCAACTTCTTGTGAATTTCTGGAGAAAAATCACTTTTGGTTCATGATTTTGATATCGTGAGTGCTATGGATTCGCACCCTTCCCTGATGGGAAGGTCCATTGGCAACACTAACCGATCGAGCTTAGATCTTAGTCGTTCTTCGTCTTCGTCTTCGTCTCCTCCTTCATCGTTAACCAAATCGATCTCGGATGCAAGTAGTCAGAGCCTTTCTTCGATCCTTAACAATCCACATGGAGGGAAGTCTGGTGTCTATGGTTCCGATGCATCGTGGGTTGGTTGGTGGTCGTCGTCGACGTTTGTAGCTCCGTCTGAGTTCGCGCCTGTTGCTTCAACGAAGCTACCGGGTTCGGAGCTGACCAGATCCGACTTCCATGGTTACGTTTCATCGATCTCTGAGTCTCATGGTAGATTCGAGGATATCAGGAAGCACACAAGGGAAGAGAGCTCCGGGTTTGATCAGGAGAGCCACGTATCGGGTTTAGCCGCGTGCCTGCGTGAGGTTCCTTCACTCTACTTCAAGGAGGACTTTGCCCTCGAGGACGGAGCTACATTTCGTTCTGCTTGCCCTTTCTCGAGCCTGACGGAGAATCTAGCGCTTCAAGAGAAGCTGTCACAGTATCTTGATGTGGTGGAGCTGCATCTTGTGAAGGAGATCTCCGTGAGGTCCGATTCGTTCTTCGAGGCCCAGGGACAGTTGCAGGATTTGAATGTGAAAATTGTTGAAGGTTGTAGTAGGATCCGCGAGTTGAAAGAGACTATTCGGCTTCTAGATAGGAATTTGGTAGATTCAGCTCGACAGATTCAAGAGCTGAGCTCAACTAGGATTAATATGTTGGAGCTGCAACGTAAATTGAGACTTATTTTGTATGTTAACCAAGCTCTCTCTACACTCAAATTGGTAATTTTTCTGACTGATTTGCTTGGAGTAGTGTCAAGTTAGCTACTTTTTTTTTTTTTGTATTCCTCTTTTTATCTTGATGGAAGTTTGATTCTTTATTGTTCAGCTTGTTGCGTCCGCAGATTGTGCTGGAGCTCTGGATATAACTGACGATCTCCAGAACTTGTTGGTAAGTTCATAATGTGATTGATGTTGGATACTTTTAGATTCTTAGCTTGCTTTTTCTTAAGAAGGTAATATGGTTTTCCATCTGTTTTAGGCTGGGGATGAGCTAACTGGTCTACACTGCTTCCGTCATCTTCGAGATCATGTCACTAGTTCCCTAGATTCCATAAACAGGTGTGTCTCTTTCCAGGTTATGATAATTGTCTAAAATAGGCTGTAGTCAGTGTGCCTCTAATTCTCTTTTAGGAGGAGTGTAACATTTTCGTGCTTTTGTTTTTTTACGCGAATAAATGGTTTCTTACCTTCGTGGATCGAATGGGAACACAATGAGACTCAGTCAGAATTTCATGTTAATAGTGCCAAGTATCTTGCCAAAGAAACAAAAAATTCAATGTTGTATCGAAGAGCAGAAAACGTGATCTAGTGACTATGTTTATGTTTTGAGTTTGCTGCTGAACCTATAGGAATTTCTTGGATAGAGAAGGCAGTCGATGTTTTGAAAAATGTTTGCAGCGTCTTGCAGCTTTTGGTTTATTCGTAGCAGATAGAGCAGTTTCTTTATAATCTGCCATGGTCACTGTATCTTAGTGTAAAATCAATCCTTTGAGATATCTTAGTGCCAAGGCCACCCGTTGAGATGTTAAGCGTTATAACATTAGTGAATATTTTTACCGTCTGATGATTAGGAATATGTCCAGGCTTGTAGCATGACTTTTGAATTAATTACCTTCCCCTCAACTTGTGTCCTTCATGTTGTATGCCTTGCCAGCTAAATTCCCCTTATTCTGATGAAACCTGGTATACACGTGACATGTACTTTGGTCTTCATTACTTGGAGATTTCATTCAAATTTAGTTACTTTAAAGGTGCATAACATCGTACAACCTGTACGCATTTGTGTCAAAATGTTTAGTATATTGATAATCTTTGGTAATGCTGTTCGTGAAAATTTAGTTGTTTATGATACAAGTTCACCTCTATGGACCTGTTTTATTTTCTCTATTATTTTCTTTTATTAATTTATTTGGTTTTGATCCTTTCTAATCTTTTCTTTGTAGTATTCTCACAGCAGAATTTATGCGTATCTCAATACATGATACTGGGGAAATAGATGTGCTGATATTATCTTCAGCAAAAATACGTGGATCTATTTCATCTAACGGCAAGACTGGTGATGAAGTAAGTCTCATCCGATATTTATGTATATTTTTAATGAATATGGGCCTTCTTTTCTTTCTTATGGAGCTCTATTGTTGGTGTAAAGATCCTAAACTGTGAGAAGTGGTAGATTAATCAAAAAGAGAACTGGAACCACTTCCAGCGTGACTGTTTGCTCTTTGCTTCAATCTTTTACTACATCTATACTATACTATCATCGCTTTTCCGTCAAACTCTGAATATTGGGATTATATCTTTGCAGGTTAAGCTAGAAGAAGAGGATACCTCTACCTTATGTGATCGGCTTCTTCCTCTAGTTATTGGATTGCTAAGAACGGTGAGTGGTTCTGATTAATTTTCAACATATGCTATCACTTAAGTTCAAAATGCTTTTATTGTTTTAATTTGTTCGTTTATGGTGTGTTGGGTTATTATTTTCGGTTCATAGTGCATTAAGTGTATATCCCGATTTCAGTTTCTCATGTGTTGTTCTTTGGACTGTTCTCCATAGGCAAAGTTCCCCTCAGTTTTGAGGATGTATCGTGATGCACTCACATCCGAAATGAAAAATGCAATCAAGAACGCAGTTGCTGAGCTGCTTCCAATTCTTGTTTCCAGATCGCTCGAATCTGATTTTTCACATGGGGAGCGCTCTGTAGATGTTGATGGTGAGATTTTAATTGTTTTTACTATGTATTAAGATTGTCATGTGACTTTTTTGTGCGAAAACATAGTTGAACATAAGCTTAGCATTTAAAAAGCGTAAGATTTCTCTGTCACACGTTAACATTAAGTGCAAACACTGTATTTGTTATCCTTCTCTTAGGAGAATGTATTCTACTTCGGTAGTAGTTTTTCTCTCCAGAATCCATGCTTACCCTGTTGCGCATTCAGGTGGTGGTTTATCTCTCGCGAGCAAGTTGAGGACTCTGTCATCTGAGGCATTTGTTAATCTCTTAACTGCTATATTTAGGATTGTTCAGGTAATATATGCATCAATTCTGGAACCTTTAATTATTTGAACGAGCGTTATAGAAAGAAGTTAAATAAATATGTAGTTATGTTAACCCTTTGGCAGCATTTTCTTATTTTGATTTTGATACATCTACCTTATAGAGGCATTGGAACCTTTCACCCTCTGAAACAGTTAGATGATTGATTAAGATGTAATATGATTTCATTTCATTTAGTGAATGCAGGCACATCTAATCCGGGCTTCAGAAGTGAAAAAGGCAATTGAATGGATTCTCTGCAACATTGATGGACATTATGCAGCTGATTCAGTTGCAGCTGCAATTGCCGTTGGTGCTGTAGCGGCCGAAACAGCTCAGGTAACAGGTTTCCAAGGTGGGTCATTAGTGCCTTCCCCACTGGGTAAGGCTACCTCAAAGGCCCCTCTATTGCAAGGAAAATCGAGCGACACATCAAGCTTGACAAACATGTCAAGAAACTTCAGGTTTTCTTGCTGTTCTTTTTTATGCATTCTTCCAAACTCTTGCAGTTGTCTGTACCAAAAGCATTTTTTTTTGTAGGCTTGGAACTAACTTATCCTTCTTCTTTTTAAATTCATATAGGGCCGATGTCTTGAGAGAAAATGCAGAAGCTCTCTTTGCGGCTTGTGAGATTACTCATGGTAGGTGGGCAAAGCTACTTGCAGTTCGTGCTCTTCTTCATCCAAAATTGAAATTGCAGGAGTTCATGAGCATTTATGACCTCACCCAAGAATTTATAACAGCTACTGAGAAGGTATTTGTTTTAAACTGTTCATTAAAGAGATGAGATATTTCATTGCCTATTCTTGCGTGACAATTGGACGGAAATCAACAGATTGGCGGACGTTTGGGATCTAGTATCCGTGGGACGTTGCAATCACAAGCCAAAGCCTTTGTGGATTCCCAGCATGAAGCTCGGGTTAGTCTCTGTATATATACGTTTGTTGGTTTTACAGCAAAGCACATATACACTTTTGTTTAGTTTCATCGCTTACAAAAAATAGAAAAATGGTCGTAAGTGGCAGTAAAAAAGTCATACCAAGAGTAATATGATCAAGCTTTCTGATTTATACTCTCGCAGAAAGGTTAAATATACATTTAATAACCAACAAGTGTTGAATTATATCGACTTCTTTATTCAGAGCTCTTTCTCTTTTCTTGCCGTAGTTGCATATTCTGTAATTCTCTTACCATCTATCTTCTTTCATTATCAAGAGTTCATGCGTTAGTCTAATTTGTATTTTGCTTTACTGTAGATGACAAAACTGAAAGCTGTGCTTGATCAAGAAACATGGGACGAGATGGATGTTCCCGAAGAATTCCAAGCCATAATCCGTTCTCTTTTTGCATCCCAGGAGTTGATTTCTGGGAACGTTGATGAGGCTGATATTAAAACGCACCACAGAAATCCGCTCCCTCTCAATGGGTCTGTCACTTCAGGAACTGGGGATCAAAATAATGAAAAATCTGAATCTAGTGAAGGTCCTGCAGTTAGCGATACACAAGTGAAATCCACAGCCTCGCCTGAGTCTCTTGAAAGAAGCAAGCCTGGTGTATCTTCAGTTCAGAATAATCAAAGTAATCAGAAGGAGCGTGGAAAAACAAACCTTTACTATCAAGGAGTTGGTTACCACATGGTAAACTGGTTAGTTTTCTTGTTATGCATTTTAATGTTATTCTTTATGCCCTTTTCTCCAGTAATTTGAATGGCTATTGATTGATGAATATTTCTTTCCACTTTACATTCATTAGATAAGATCTTTGTTGTCTTGCATGTCTGAGATGGGCGGTCTACTCTCGAACCATATGTACTGTTTGTTAGGTTTAGATTGCTTAATATTTAACTGTTGTTCAGGATGGAAATCATATTTAAGCTGATGCAATTCCATTTATGTATGCAGTGGGTTAATATTGCTCAAGATGTTGTCAGAATACATTGATATGAACAATTCTTTGCCAGCTTTGTCCTCGGAGATTGTTCTTCGTGTTGTTGAAGTCTTGAGATTTTTCAACACTAGGACATGCCAACTTGTTCTAGGTGCTGGTGCTATGCAGGTATATATATGAATAGTAGTTTTCATTGCTGATTAGCTGTATTGAGTTTTTTTTAACCAATAATTTGTGGTCTATACCTTAACCGAATGTATCACCTCCCCTAGCTGTCATTTGCAATTAAATTTTTTGACATAAAAGAATTTGATTTCTGTTTATGCAAAAGAGATATAATCATCTGCATTATTATTGACTTTTTGAGTGGCCATCTTCATGCTCTAGGTATCTGGTTTAAAGTCCATAAAGGCAAAACACTTGGCGCTTGCAAGTCAAGTAATTGACTTTACTTACACTATTATTCCTGGTAGGTGATTTTACTGTTGCAGTCATAATGTGTTATAGCTGGATCTTGTGCCATCGTATTTAACCAGATGATATTATTTACTTCTTTTGTTTTGTGGTTCAAGAAACCAGAAGGACTCTGTTTTCAAAAGTACCTGAGACGAGAAAACCACTGTTGTCAATAGAGATTGATAAAGTTGCTCAGGTGTGTTTCTCTCTTTACCTTCTGGCATTTTTCAGGTTTTAATGTACATTTCCATTAACATGGGCTTCTTCCCGATTCTCAGGATTATAGAGTTCATCGAGATGAAATATACACAAAGCTGGTTCAAATAATGAGAGAAAGACTATTGGCGCATCTTCATGGGTTGCCTAAAGTCGTTGAGGGATGGAACAGACCACCAGACACCACTAAACAAACTAAAGAGTTTGCGTGGCCACTCACAAGGGTAATTAATTTATTCTCTCATTCACTAATCTTGTAAAGATAATGGTAAATGTTTTTAATCTACATTTAATTTTGCAGGAAGTTGGATACCTTCATCGTGTCTTGTCCGAGACATTGCATGAAGCTGATGTTCAAGCAATCTTCAGGTGAGCTTTCATAGGAAATGATTTTCCCACTAGTTTGAATTTACTCCTCAATACCCTTTTTTTTTTTCTTGATTCTTGTAGGCAGGTGATTTTAATAATCCACACACAAACCTCTCAAACGCTTACCAACTTGGAGATAAGCTCTCCAGAGGCAAAGAAGAGGTAAGACCTCTACATCCTTTTTTCAAAAGATAAACCAACTTAGCTTTTGTAATGAACAACACTCTTCTCGTTTGAATCAGGCTGAAACTTCACGTGGAGCTTATCCTTAAATGCATCCGGTCGTTACCATCCGACAATACCAATCAATCTGGGGTCCCAAACTGGGGACAGTTAGATGAATTCTTTGCACAACACTTTAGAGAAGATGAAGAAGAAGGAGATGGTGAAGCTGAGTGATGAAGAAGTCGTCGTCATTGTACAGCAATTTGTTTCTTCTCACTTCCTTTATAAAGTAAAAAATATCAAAGAGGATCATGGACTAGTCGTCCTGTAAATTTAACTTACAGGTAACGAATTATCTCACCGGGTTACTGGCTACATCATGATTTGCGGAAATCCAACCGATTTAGTATCCTGAAAAGCTACGTTTCGTTCAGCTACTCCATTAAAATTTGAAGAGAGTTCTGATGGTTTTGTGGACCTTCAAATGCAGGCGTATTACAGTTCTTGGCTGGGATGAAATATATATCAGTCCTATGGTTGTACCAAAAGTATCTCTATAAAGTATCATTCTCTTCTTGTTTGGATTTTCTCATTTACCTCAATGTTTGCTTTCTTTTTTTTCTCGAGTTGTAAGAGGTACGAGTGATTAGACTCAAGTTTTTGAAAGAGGTAAGCAGTAGATTTAGACGTATATAATCTTTTCTGAGGGAGACATTTTTTATGTGCTTAAGAGTTATTTTGTTCGAGTATTTTTAACAAATAGAGTTTGTTTTGAGGGTTTTATCATTTATGCAATCAAATTGAACTAATCAAACTCAATGAAAATAACATTTTCATCAAATGTATAGCTAAATATGTTTAAATTTACTAAAAATTTATGATAGTAACTACTTATTGTTATTTTGTTCTATAATTCTTGCACGAAAAGTCGAATCAAATCAAACTGAAAATTTTCAAATCCAACCGAATTGAAATAAGATCAGCCAAAGGGAGAGTAAAATCAAACTGGAGATTAGTAAATGGTTCCAATGAGTCAGTCAAAGGGAGAGTAAAATTTATCTGAAACGAGAGAGTGGAAAAGGCTTTGAATAGTCAAAGAAAGTGTGCTGAATACTCTGATAATGCAAAAGTTAAAGAACCTTCGTGGAAAGTTTTGTTACTCATCGCCTCAAAGTCCTCGTCTCTACTCCTTTGATTTCACTTCCAAAAGGGAGAGCTCTTTCCAGAAAGCTGCCATCGCCCTAGAATGGCTTTTCCCTCTTCGTCGTCGGCGGAAACCTCGAAGCGCCAGTTCGACGTGTTTGTGAGTTTCAGAGGCACGGACACGCGTAATACCTTCACCTCTTACCTACTTCAGTTCCTACACCGAAAAGGTATCGATGCTTTCTTCGACGGGAAACTCCGGCGAGGCAAGGACATCTCGGTTGTCTTTGACAGAATCGAGCAATCGAAGATGTCTATCATTGTCTTCTCGGAGAACTACGCCAACTCTACCTGGTGCTTGGAGGAACTCTGGAAGATAATGCAATGCAGGGAGAAATTCGGTCATGGTGTTTTACCAATTTTCTACAAAGTCAAAAAGTTTGATGTCGAGAATCAGAAAGGGAGTTTCGAAACTCCCTTCCAAAACCCTAAAGAGAGTTTCAAGGGAGGTGACCACAAAGTTGGGGCATGGAAAGAAGCTCTGAAGACTGCATCCAATATCCTTGGATATGTACTTCCTGAAGAAAGGTAACTAGCAAATCTAACTTCTCCTTTCTTTGGATTTGGATTCAATCCTGAAATATTGAAATTGTTCATAAGATGCATTTATGTTTTCTACATTCTACAACTGAAATTGAACAAGATTATTTCCACTGCTTTGTTTTGTTTTCAGCTACCTGTTCAATTTCCCAAAATTTGTATTTGTTAATGGACTTTTGTGCAATTTGCAGGCCGGAGAGTGAATTTGTTGAAAGAATAGCAAAGGAAACTTTCAGGATGCTGAATGATTTGTCTCCATGTGAAATCCGTGGTTTCCCAGGGATTGAATCACGCTCAAAAGAACTGGAGGAGTTATTGATGTTTGATAATGCAAGTTGTATTCGTACCATTGGGGTTCTTGGGATGACTGGAATTGGCAAGACAACGGTGACTGATATCGTATACAAACGAAACCACCGCCACTTTGATGGGTACTGTTTCCTCGAAGACATTGAGAATGAATCGAAACGGCATGGATTACATCACTTGCATCAGAAACTCCTCTGTAAATTACTGGATGAAGACAAGTTGGATGTCAGAGCGCATGGAAGATTGGAGGAATTTCTTCGAAACAAGAAGTTGTTTATTGTGCTGGATAATGTGACCGATGAGAATCAAATAAAAGTTCTCATCGGACAGCAGGAGATGTATCGGAATGGAAGTAGGATTGTTATCACAACGAGAAACAAGAAACTGCTGCAGAACAATGCTGATGCAACTTATGTAGTTCCCAGATTAAATGACAGGGATGCTATGGAGCTTTTCTGTAAACATGCATTTTCTGATAACCTCTACCCAACAGAAGAATTTCTGGATCTATCAAGTCATTTTGTATATTACGCTAAAGGCCATCCGTATGCATTGGAGTTGTTAGGTTCGGGACTACGTCAGAAGGATAAATCATACTGGATGGAGAAATGGGAGAGATTAAGAGTAATGCCAGACAAGGAAATTCAAAAGGTGCTAAAACGAAGCTATGAAGAACTGGATGAGGAACAGAAGAGCATATTTCTGGACATAGCATGTTTCTTTAAGTCGGAAAAAGCAAATTTCGTTTCAAGCATCCTGAAATCAGACCGTGTCAATGCTGCAGCTGTGATGAGAGATCTTGAAGACAAGTGTTTGGTAACTGTTTCTTATAATCGGCTTGAGATGCATGATCTAATGCATATAATGGGGAAGGAAATTGGATATGAATCATCCATCAAAAGGGCAGGCAAACGTAGTAGGTTGTGGAACCACAAAGATATTCGCCAAGTTCTGGAGCAGAGAACGGTGAGTTACTCACATTCATTGATTCTCCATTGATTCTCCATTGATTTTCTGTTTTCTTCAACTGTTTCTAAATCTTTTGCTCTTGCTACCAGGGGACTGAATGTGTTAGAGGCATCTTCTTGAACATGTCTAACGTTGAAAGGATCCAACTAAGTCCTGATGTTTTCACGAGGATGTCCAATCTCAAATTTCTGAAGTTCCACAGTTCTCATTGTTCTCAGTGGTGTGGTAGTGACTATAAGTTTCAGTTCGATGAAGGGCTTGATCACTTTCCGGATGAGCTTGTCTACCTTCACTGGCAGGGGTACCCTTACGAATACCTGCCATCAGGTTTCAATCCAGAGGAGCTTGTTGATCTTAATCTGCGTCATAGTTACATCTTACAACTATGGGAAGTTGAAAAGGTGCATTCTTGGCTATATACTTTCTCATCTTTAAAATATTATTCTTTAGGTTTCCCGTTGATTAGTTGTTTAATCATTGTCTACGTGCCACAGAATACAGAAAAATTAAGATGGGTCGACCTCAGTCAGTCAAAAGACTTGAGGAACTTATCAGGTTTGTCCAGGGCAAAAAGTCTTGAAAGATTGGATTTCGAAGGCTGTACGAGTTTGGCTGAGTTGGGCTCATCAATCGAACAGATGAACAAACTTATTTACCTGAACCTCAGAAACTGCACAGCCCTTGAGAGTCTTCCAGAGGGAATCAATTTAAAATCTCTAAAGACTCTGATTCTTAGTGGCTGCACAAGCCTTCAAAGCTTTCATATTATATCAGAAAGTATCGAATCCCTTTATTTGGAAGGCTCGGCAATTGAAAAAGTTGTTGAACACATCGAGAGACTTCGCAACCTCATTTTGCTGAATCTAAAGAATTGTCTCAAGTTGAGATGTCTTCCCAACGATCTTTACAAGCTGAAATCTCTTCAAGAACTGATTCTGTCTGGCTGTTCAGCGCTAGAGAGTCTTCCACCCATCAAAGAGAAGATGGAATGCTTAGAAATTTTGCTCATGGATGGAACGTCCATCCAACAGACACCTGAAACGATTTGTTTGAGTAACCTCAAGATCTTTTCATTCTGTGGATCTAGCATTGAAGATTCCACAGGGTTTTTATTGTTGCCTTTCTCAGGCAGCTCTTGCTTATCAGACCTGTATCTCACAAATTGCAATATCTACAGATTGCCAGACAGCTTTAGCTCCTTTCACTCATTGCGGCGTCTATGCTTAAGCAGAAACAATATTAAGACCCTCCCTGAAAGCATCGAGAAACTTTATTCTCTATTGTTGCTTGACTTGAAGCATTGCCACATGCTCAGTTCTCTTCCTGTGCTTCCATCTAATCTACAGTGCGTAGATGCTCACGGGTGTATTTCTCTGGAAAAGGTAGCAAAAGCAGTGACGCTTCCCTTAGTAACGGAGAGGATGCATACTAATTTCATTTTCACGGATTGCTTCAAGCTGAATCGAGCTGAGCAGGAAGCTATTGTAGCTCAGGCGCAACTCAAGAGCCAGCTACTGGCTAGGACATCTCTTCAACATAATCATAAGGTCCATATACATTTTACTCACTTGTTTTGGCGATACTATGATTAAACGCTCATGCTTAATTGGTTATCTTCATAACCTATTTCAGGGACTAGTTCTGGATCCTCTGGTTTCTGTTTGTTTTCCAGGAAGTGACGTACCCTCATGGTTCTGCCATCAGAGAATGGGATCTTCCATTGAAACCGACCTCCTTCCTCACTGGTGTAACAGTAAATTTATCGGAGCTTCCTTTTGTGTTGCTGTCACCTTCAAGGATTATCAAGGTCATCAAGCCAACCGTTTATCTGTAAGATGCAAGTCCAGATTCATAAATCAAAACGGTCAGTCTATCAGCTTTACTTTCGGTCTTGGGGGATGGAACGAATCATGTGGATCATCGTGCCATGAACCACGGAAACTTGGATCTGACCATGTGTTTATTAGTTTTAACAACTGCAATGTGCCAGTTTCCCAATGGAGTAAAGAGAGTATTGACGGTAATACATGTCATCCTACTAGTGCCTCATTCGAGTTCTACCTT
The DNA here is from genome assembly GCA_900116095.1 of Euclidium syriacum. Lineage (NCBI taxonomy): Eukaryota > Viridiplantae > Streptophyta > Magnoliopsida > Brassicales > Brassicaceae > Euclidium > Euclidium syriacum. The sequence continues at coordinate 2,442,325 of FPAK01000009.1, forward strand.
ACTGATGACACTGAAAGAAAACTAGAAGGTTGCAAGGTGATAAGTTGTGGAATGAGTTTGCTATATGCTCCGGATGAGAACGACCGTGGATTTCAAGGGATACGGGTTACAGACATCGTTGAGTGTACATCGGGTAAGGCTGTTGTGCCCAGGCGAGGAGTGTCCCATTCACAGGTTGACGAAATCAGGAATGGGAGAATAAGATGAAGTCCCCTCATGAGTGTTTCTTCCAAAGACAGAAGGAATGGGAGAAACATGGGATGACCGAAGAATTTCAAGCCATAATCAGTTCTCTTTTTTGCATCCCAGGAGTTGATTTCTAGGTAAGTTGAGGATGCTGATATAGAACGTACCACAGAAATCCGCTCCCTCTCAATGGGTCTCTCACTTCAGGAACTGAGGATCAAAACAATGAATTGCGAAATAAGAAATCTGAATCTAGTGAAGGTTCTGTAGTTAGGGATACACAAGTGACATTCACAGCCTCGCCTGAGTCTCTTGAAAGAAGCAAGGCTGGTGTATCTCCAGCTTGGAATAAGCAAAGTAATCCGAAGGAGCGCGGCCTTTTCTATCAAGGAGTTGGTTACCACATGGTAAACTGGTTAGTTTTTTTGTTATGCATTTTAAAATTGTTCTGTATGCCCATTTCTCCAGTAATTTGAATCGATGAATATATCTTTGCGCTTCCCATTCACCACATAAGACTTGTCTTACATGTCTGAGATTGGCGGTTTACGCTCTAACTATTTGTACCGTTTGCTAGGTTTAGAGTGCTCAATGTTTACTGGAACTTTTAATTATGCTGGTGGAATTCTCTTTATGTATGCAGTGGGTTAATATTGCTCAAGATGTTGTCAGAATACATTGATATGAATAATTCTTTACCAGCTTTTGTCCTCGGAAATTGTTTTTCGTATTGAGATTTTTCAACACTAGGACATGCCAACTTGTTTCTGCTGGTGCTATGTATAAATATGCTTTGGATGGAGAAAATAGTAGTTTTCATTACTGATTAGCTGTATTAAGTTTCCTAACCAATGCAATAACCTGTGATCGATATCTTAGCCAGATGTATCATTTGATTATCTCTAGGTTTCTAGAATATAAGTGTTATAATGGCGGTTTTCATGTCCGTTTCCTTTAACTTCAGCTTCTCGCCAATTGTCAGGATTATAGGATTCATCGAGATGGAATATACAGATAACGAGAGGACAATTGTTGCATCTTTATATATGTTGCCTAAAGTTGTTGTTGAGGGCTGGAACAAACCTCTCAGACACCATTGAAGAAAGTAAAGAGTCTGTGTGGCCACTCACGAGGGTGATTTATTCTCATTCACTAATCTTATAAAGATAATAGTAGAATTTAATTGTGCATTTGGTAGTTTCATTGGCCATTGTCTGAGCAAACTTCAGCTGAGGGCTTTACTAATTTGTACTTTGGAGTAGAATTGATTTATTGTTGGATACTAGCCAAACAGTCGTTTAGAATGAGTCAAGTTAATCAGAGCTGACCATGAAACTTATAGGAATCAAACAAGTGGTTAGTTTGTCCGTAATTTGTTGAGAGGTCTTATCAATCCACTTGACAAGACTGTGTTGTCGAAGGGGTTTCTCCATGACACCTATTATTTCTTTCTCTCCAAATCGTGTGGGACGAAATTTGAAAGTCGTACTATAGTAGATACTTTTTGGTACAACTATAATGTAGACAATCCGATTATTTAATAACAATTTCACCAAACTTTTCCACACCTGTATCGTAAATGAAGAAGTAAAAAAATATGGTCCCTCGACTCCATCAGATCACTACAGAATACACAACTAGTATTTGCAAATGCATTCCAATTCTTTATTTATCTCTGGTTGCTAAACGGTTGTGTATAGCTAACTAAACAATGAAATAATATTTTAGAGTGGCTTGCAAGAACCAAAACCCATAATAATACTTCACCTTTTTTTCTCCCTATACGGATCTGATATTGATAACACCATTTTACTACTAGTTTTAATCGCTTTCCGAGTCTCGTTTTGAGTCTTTTCAAGCACTTAAATGCCATTTCTATATCTATTTCGCTTCTTTTTGTCTTTTAAGTCCTTTGCAAGATAGAATCAAATATGAAGGTTTTTAAGCACGTATGAAGCCATGACAGAGTATTATTAGACACAACGGAGCATGCATACATCCAAAGCATCAATCTGGACTTGAGGATTGATGATTGCCTTTGGCAACATACTTCACTTGAGAGGTGGACTTGAAGGTTCTAAGTTTGGCAGTCAATGGAAAACTTTTTTAGAGGTAGACCTGAAGGTCTAAAGTTTGGCAGTAAATGAAATTTTTTTTGGATGAATCAGGTTATAATTAGTATACCAAAAGATAGATATAGGAGTAAAATTTACTCTCCAACTAAAATGAAATCATTTTATGGTGTGGTTCTCTAGTTATGCAAGTTTTGGTGAGACATGTCCAATCTTTCCAAGGCCAATGACCAATATTGATCGGTATCATCAATATCATCGATATCCTCATGATCAATAGAAATAAGAAGACCAATACCGATCAATATTGTCATATGATGAAGATTTAAGACTCTAATATCAAACGATATTGTCATTATGTAAACTTTACATTTTTTGTTTTTAGCTTAATTACCCTTAGGTTAACTTAGTTCGTCTAGAACTTTAAATATACTCTTGTTGGGTTATTCAGAGAGGAAAGCGCATCTTAAACACTTCTCTAAGCAGCAACAAAGAGTATTCATTCTTTTCATATATTTCTAGGGTTTTTCATGCATGTTTGTATTTAAAGATAAACCAAGCCTTCATCTTATATATATTGGAGGAGTTTTCTATCACTCTATTCTATTATTTCCTCATGTTTGCTTTGATACATCTATGTGTTGAGGTGTGAGTAGTTTATTTTTATTGGAGAATGGGTTTCCAATAGGTAATCATGCATGTTTAGGGTTTAGTATACTAGATCTATGAGAGACACGTTTTGATCTTCATATATGACTATTTATAATCCATAAATAGATAAAGAGATTCTATGAAAACGTGAGGTGATTATAATCTCGGATATTTCATATAATATATATATATATATATATATATATATATCATGTACTTTTGTGCTTGAACGAGAATTGTTGACGCAGTGAATGAATCGAACTTGTTCATTAATGCATGATAAACTATCTGACTTGAGTATGAGAGGAGATAACTTCGGTTGTTTAGAGTAGATAATCGATGGACCAAGAGGAGGTCGATTAAATTTTTTGTTTCGTAGTTGATACTCTTAACCATTTTTTCTCGTGATATGATTAGTTGTTTAAACTATAGCGTTGCATGCATGTGATCCTTAGGATATTTTCGACTCTTCAAATATTCGTTTTATTACTGTTTTACCTTTGATTTATTAGTTATTTCGTTCTAGCTTTGTAAACTAACCCCCCCCCCCCAAAAATCATATTTTCAAGCGCTTACTATATTAGGTTTAAGTTTTGAAATTCGCATAGGCATCAATTTCGGTCTTTGTGGATCTGATACCCTTTATGCTACCATTGAAAAAGCTATGCACTAGCATTTAGTCGAATTAGGTTAAAAGCAACTTAAAATTTGAACGCATACCCATTATGCTGGCTCAAAATAGGTGCTGAAACTTTCCTTTTAAAATGTTTAACCTGATAGCTTGCACTCTCATTTGCTTGTGACTCAATGAGTTTCACTATCTCTAGTAGAGCATGATCGAGTTATCCCCTTTTGGTGTGGGATTCAGAAAAAAGTGTTTCTCAATTCTGAGTAGCTGATAATATGGATTCTACTCTTCATATAAAGGAAGTTCCATTTGCTTAACATGTGAAGTCAATTACGATATGAGGTGACTCTATCCTCTTATATGTCGTTTGTATTGTTTGTAAGCCCTCATTTGATCGGAGTGGAATTCCCATCATGACAGTTCCCCCAGAAACAATAAACAAAGTCCCTAGTGTATGGACTTGTGAGTCGGCGACTGGGCTTGAGAAAGCCGCCGGTGTGGATTCTCTGTTTACACCAAATTAAGCTCGCATAAGATGAGTATGATCTTCCTTGAACCATTCCATATCCTTAACAATTTTATCTACCGTCTGCTCCAAATCTTGTGAAGATGGTAGTTTTTTTGCCCCTAGACTCAAGTTCTGATAACCCTACTGATATATCTAGAACGACGACTATGATCGGTGATGGAGACTCAATTGGTTAGAACACATGTTTGGTCAGTAGGAGGTCTTCAGTTCAACTCTCTATAAGATCACCAAAGTGTTAGATCGTGACCCAAAAATGAGAAATCATAAGCTAGATGAGAAAAGAAGAAAGGACTAAGATAGAATTCGGCGGAGAGAGTTTAGGAAATGTATTTGATATTATCGATAATGTAACCCTAAATGGGAAACCTCTTACAACCTAGCTTAGTTTCCCATATTAAAATGAGAACATATTAGTGAGTCTTATTTGGTAATTAAAGTCTTTGTCTCCTCAAAAGACTCTCTCATTTTTTTTCCCTTAAGTGTACTTAGCCAATCTTCCTCTACTTGGGTTTCAATTTGGTGTTCCTCTTACCCCATTTATGAGCTTTACGATAAGAAGTCCTCATTCTTCTCCTCACAAAAATCATTGAGACCCATAACCTATGATACAACATTGTCACTATATAGCAGCCGACCACCGGTCTAAACCATTTATTTGAACTGTTTGTTGTTGTTGGGGACTTTTGGAAGAGAGAACTAACTTTTGGATCCGATTGATGACATCGTTTTAAATAAGGCGGTTATAAAATTTTAAGCGGTTGTAAACAAGGTAGTTAAAGACAATGGTTGGAGAAGGTGTTTCGGCAACATGAGATTGTTGAATATTCAGTCTGATTGGTTCCATTGTAGCGCTTGAATAGTGTAATTAGATAAAATATATTAAAAATAAAACTTTGGTTCCGCATGGTCGAAAAATTTAACAATAATTAGATAATATCCAATTTTGGTATATACCTCATTGATTACATTGTAGTGATTTGAATAGTGCAATTTCAGAAGCTAACCGTAATAATATTAAATATCAAGATACATAAATTATATATTTCTTAGAATTTTCAACTGCTAAATATCAACTTTTCAAATAGTGATAATAATTCCTTAATCATCTACTATCAATTAATAACTTATTCACGTAGGCATCAGTTTTTGTTTCAAAATCTTTTATGTCATTGATAATATATTTATTAACAACGTGTTGTCTCTACATTTATTTTTCTTCAATTTTAAATCATCATAAATACCTATATATTTTTTGAATAACACAAACTAAAAAATGAATTAGAAAACCAAAAAAAAAAAAGCTAAAAAATGAATTAAATAACCCGTTCCATTGGTGAATATTTTCATAGAAATTTTTTGTTAAGAATAATCACATTTTTTACGAAACTAAACATATGTTGTCGTCCAAAAAAAAAAACTAAACATTTGTTCTAAAGTCTACAAGTCAAAGCAAGTCTACAGGTCCCATCTGTAATTTGTTACTTCTATTCATCATTAAGGGAAAAATGGGTGTTTTATTTCTTCGTCTTCCATCATTTCGAAACCTCCACTGAATTTTGGTTTCGAAATCGTTCCTCTTTAAAAGAAATGGAGCAAGAGAAAAGCTTGGATCCACAACTATGGCATGCTTGCGCAGGATCAATAGTTCAAATCCCTTCAGTAAATTCAACGGTCTTCTATTTCGTTCAAGGCCATGCCGAGCACGCCCACGCGCCTTCCGATTTCCACGCGCCGCAAGTCCCACCATTTATCCTCTGCCGCGTCGTCGCGGTGAAGTTCCTCGCCCACGCAGAAACAGATGAGGTCTACACCAAAATTACGCTTCTGCCACTGCCGGGAAATGGCTTAGATCTGGAAACCGACGACGTTCTGGGTCTAACTCCTCCAGACGGTAACGTCAACTGCAATGAGAACCTGGCATCTTTCGCCAAAACGCTGACGGTGTCTGACGCCAGCAGCAGTGGCGAATTCTCCCTGCTGCGTAATGTTGCCGAGACGATCTTCCCGCGGCTTAACTACGCGCTGCAACTGCCGGTCCAGACCGTCATCGCCAAAGACATCCACGGCAATCTCTGGAAATTCCGACACATATATAGAGGAATGCCTCGCCGTCACGTTCTGACCACCGGCTGGAGCATTTTCGTCAAGTCAAAGAGACTCCTCGCCGGCGATTCAGTATTCTTCTTCCGCTCTGAATCCGGCGACCTCTGCGTCGGAATCCGCCGCGCCAAACGCGAGAATTTGGCTGGGAGGGTAAGGGTGGAAGCAGTGGTGGAAGCGGTGACGCGTGCCGCGAGTGGGCAAGCGTTCGAAGTGGTATATTACCCTCTCGCGAACACGCCGGAGTTCTGCGTGAGAGCAGCTGATGTGAAATCAGCAATGAGGATAAGATGGTGCAGTGGCATGATGCTTAAAATGTTGTTTGAAACAGATGATTCTTGTAGTAGAAGCTGGTTCATGGGCACTCTCTCCGCTGTTCAAGTCGCCGATCCAATCCGCTGGCCCAATTCTCCATGGCGTCTCCTCGAGGTCTCACTTTTTTTCCGTTTACAAAATCTCTACTCCGAGTTTGCCAGCGCTAGAAAAACGCAGTGAAAAGATGAAATTGTTGCTGTTTTGGTTATAGGTAGCATGGGACATACCACGATATTTTCTGCCAAAGGTGACGCGGGTAAGCCCGTGGCTAGTCGAATTGCTGCCGACCAGTCCTGCAAGGGTAATCCAGTGGAATCCACTGATGTTTAAGAATCCTTACGAAGGTACCATATTCCCACTTTTTCTTTGGCCAATCCATGTTGAAGCGATTACATTAGCAGTAGGAAGATAGGCTTTCCCGGAAAAATAATACAGTGATGAACAATCACGGCCCATTCCTGACATAGGTGTCTCTTGTTTGAGTAGACGAATATTACAATTGTGATTTGAATTTTGAAACTAATTTTTCCAGTTTACTTTATTAGAAGAGAGCTTCTCTTTGAAGATTGGAAGTTGCTAATATTCCATCTTCTGTTGTTTTCGACTTTCGAGTTTAGGAGTCTCTTCTGTAGCCAGCAAGGGGGGCGATGAGATTACCGTGCCAAGAACTATGACTGTACCAGATTTACTGAGAAAGTACCAGCCTACTGAAACAGTGACGGTGGAGTCAGAGAAAAGTCCCAGCAAGCAGCAGTTGGAGAGTCATGTGACTAAATTTTTGAGTGATGAGATGTGTTCAAGATCAATGGAAGGATCATGTGATTCAGGTGCAGGGTCCATCATTACAACCGATACATGCAAATCCACAGTTACAGCTCTCAACATGACGAACCCGAACGACCACTGGTCCTCCTTCTGCGAGTTCCTTGGCAACCGCCTGCCTCCGTTGATTGTCTCTGAGTGCAGAGCCAAAGATGTCATTGACTTTCTCCGCATGCAGCAGGGCTCAGGCGACGCAGAAGTCGTTGTTGGCAACCTCAGTGCTGCCTGTGAGGTGTTTGGCATAAAACCACAGGACAATCCTTTTTACAGCGTAGCTGTAACAGCATACCTGAAGGCGGCAAAAAAGATGAATCGAGAAGCTGAATGCATATTATTGTTTTCGTGCATTGACAACCTTGACGTAGATGAGACACATTTCATCGAAGCCATCTCAAAAGAGTTACACAAGCGAGAGGTCACACCTTTGATATATAATCTATCTGGGGAAGAGAACCTGGATGAGGATATGCTTTACAGATCTAGTGTTGGTATTATGATAGTTTCCAATAGTTTTGCTGGTAGTAGTCAGTCCTTGGATCATCTCGTGGCAATTATGGAACATTGGAAAGCAAAAGACCTTGTAATTGTTCCTGTATATTTTAAGGTAACTCTTTCAGACATTTGTGGGTTGGAAGGCCGGTTTGAAGCAGCATTCCTGCATTATCTGAATTCTGCCCAGTCAGGTAGAGTTCAGAAATGGAAGGCGGCTATGGCTGATATAGCATCCATCATAGATGGACATGAATGGAGAAAAGAGTAAGTTCATTTCTCTTAGTTTTCTCTTTACCATTTGTACAATGTGGTGTCTTTTCCTCTGGAAACTTAGTTAGGAAACTTCCGATGTGCTTAATATATTTGGAGTTTTCTTACCAGTATGGTGTTAATTCGGTAATTTTCTGTCTTCTTTTTGTAGGACTCAGGTTATGCTTGTGGAGGAAGTTGTAAGAAACACATGCTTAAGGCTGTATTTGAAAAATAGCAAGAATCTGGTTGGAATCTTATCATTGCTAAATCACTCCCAGCCTTTAGACGCTGATATTGTTGGAATTTGGGGTATGACAGGAATAGGTAAAACATCCATTGCTAGAGAAATTTTTGAAATTCTAGCGCCACAATATGATCTGTGCTACTTTCTGCAAGACTTTGATCTAATGTGTCAAAAGGAAGGGCTGAGCCAAATGCGTGAGGATTTCTATTCTAAGGTATTTGGGGAAGAAAAACTAAGTATAGGCGCTTCTGATGTAAAACCGAGTTTTATGAGGGACTATTTCCATAAAAAAACGATTCTTGTTGTTCTTGATGACGTGAGTAATGCTAGAGATGCAGAAGCTGTAGTTGGAGGGTTTAGCTGGTTTTCTAGGGGACATAGAATGATCTTAACCTCTCGGAGAAAACAAGTTCTTGTTCAGTGTAAGGTTAAAGAGCCATACGAGATCCGACACTTATGCGAGTTTGAATCTTTGCGTCTCTGCAAACAATATCTAAATGGAGAAAGTGGGGTCATGTTGGAGCTTATGAGCTGCTGTAGTGGTATTCCATTGGCCCTCAAAGTTTTGGGTTTCTCTGTATCGAAGCAGCCTATAAACAATATGAAGCAACATCTCCAAAGCTTGCGGAGAAATCCTCCAACTCAGATTCAGGAAGCATTTCAGAGAAGCTTTGATGGACTAGATGACAACGAGAAGAACATATTTTTGGACCTTGCATGTTTTTTTAGAGGGGAGAACAAAGATCATGTGGTACAATTACTTGATGCTTGCGGGTTTCTTACGTATTTGGGAATCTGTGATCTTGTTGACGAGTCTCTCATTAGCGTTGTGGGCAATAGGATAGAGATCCCTATTCCTTTTCAAGACATGGGTCGATTTATCATTTCGAAAGAAGAAGAAGATCCATGCGGACGTAGCAGATTGTGGGACTCTAATGACATCGCGGAAGTATTGACAACCAATTCAGTAAGTCGAAATTTGTGTAGTTCTTCTAATACTATACTTCTTTAGTTGTAAAAGTTGATGTTTCCCTACTGATGTGATTGTCTTTGTCAGGGAACAGAAGCGATTGAGGGCATCTTCCTGGATGCGTTTGACTTGACCTGTGAGCTTAGCCCGACTGTGTTTAGTATGATGTATAGCCTTAGATTGCTGAAGTTTTATTGTTCCACATCCGGGAATGAGTGCAAGTTAAGTCTACCTCAAGGCCTCGACACTTTGCCTGATGAGCTAAGGCTACTTCACTGGGAAAGTTACCCTCTGAAGTACTTGCCTCTGAAATTTAATCCTGAGAACCTTGTGGAGATAAACATGCCTTATAGCAAGATGGAAAAGTTATGGGAAGGGAAGAAAGTAAGTGTCGGCATTACAATAATTGTGAGCTCCTTTCATAAATTTATAAGCTTGCATCTGATGAATCATCTTGGTTGTTCATGTCGTAAACAGAACCTTGAGAAGCTAAAGAAAATGAAACTGAGTCACTCCAGAAATTTAACTGATATCCTGATGTTATCAGAAGCCATGAACCTTGAACATATTGATCTCGAAGGATGTACGAGTCTGGTTGACGTTAGCAAATCTATCCCTCTTTGTGGGAAGCTTGTTTCCTTGAATATGAAAGACTGCTCTCATTTACGAAGTTTGCCTTCCATTGTTGATTTAACATCTCTCAAGCTTCTTAATTTGTCTGGCTGCTCAGAGCTCGAGGAGATTCAGGATTTTGCACCAAACCTGGAAGAGTTATATTTAGCTGGGACTGCCATTAGAGAACTTACATTGTCAGTCGAGAATCTCACTGAACTCATTACGCTTGATCTGGAAAATTGCAGAAGGCTTCAGCAACTGCCATCCGGAATACACAAATCAAGATCTATTGTTGAGCTTAACCTAACTGGCTGCACGGAGCTTAAACCAACTGGCGACGATTCTGACGAAGAACCTCATATCATCAAGAGGTACCTCCATATCTATAAACTACGAATAACTTATATTGCTTCTTTAAACTCATAATCGTTTGTAAATGTGAAACCTTAAATGAAATCAAGTTCGAAGAAGTCAATGCAAAGGTACGGCGAAAGTATCCATCGAACGCATGACGATGGGTACAGTTGGAGAAAGTACGGCCAAAAAGAAATCCTTGGAGCCAAATTTCCAAGGTTAGTCTAGTAACTAAAACTAATAAATACTCTTTACGTATGTTTGTATAGGATGTTTAGGTTAAACAAAAAAAAAACACAAAAAATGAAAAATTATTATATAATTTGTGTTTTTGGTTAATATAATTCAAGAAATAGTCTGGTTTTTTTTTTGGGTACAGAGAATACTATAGATGCACGTATAAGTATAAAGCATCTCAAGGATGTAGAGCCACCAAACAAGTCCAGAGATCTGACGAAAATCCTTCGCTCTTTGAGATTATTTACCGAGGAAAACATTCTTGCTCCAAGGCCGCAAATGTCGGTTCAATCATCCCAGGACAAAATCTTGAACCGAACCAGAACCAAGAACATGAAATTCACCAGATCGTGAAGGAAGGTCTAGACATTGTTCATCAAGCACAACTGCATCAACCTCTTCAATATCCTTTCTCCTCGACCCCAAATCTGGAGAGTAACAATGCGTATATGCTTCAAATGAGTGGTCACAACATTGACTACTCCTCTTCTGACTCCACAGAGCTTAACCTATTTGGCGACAGAGAGCCAAAGCTAAGAAGAAGCACGGAAGCTTCAAGCTCAAGATTCGCACCTGGGAAGCGAAAAAGGTGAGCTTGGATGCGATGGAGTCGTATGATTCCGAATTGGAAGCATGTTGTAAATACTGGAAGCGCAAAGGGCCAGAGTTGTCTTGAAATGAAATAGAAGTCTATGGCTTTACTTTCGGTCTTGGGGATGGAACTGAAAAAATATATTGTGGCTAGATCTATGTGTTTTTACAAGATTATATCATTTACCATGTATGAAAGTGCATAAAGTAAAGAACACATAAGATTTGTTAACGTGGTTCATTTTTTCCTACATCTCTGGGATCTAGTCCAGATTAGTTCCACTAAAACAATGATAAGTTTTCGTTACATTGTTTCTAGATGGGTAACTCTATGGAGATAGAACATCAACACTTAGGTCTCTTACTTAAACCTAGATGTTCTAACACATTGCACACATACTAAAAAAACCCTTAGCTTCTTGTTTCTTACTAAACCTTAAGCTACTCGATTTGAGTTTTTCACCGTCCTCAAATTCCCTTAGCTTCTTGTTTCTTACTAAACTTTAATCTACTCGATTTGAGTTATGACGGCCGCAGGCTCCATAAACCAAACCACCATATCAGATCGTACTATCTCTATGGTGGGGCGACACCACACACATTTGTGCCTTTTCACTTAGTCGTCTCTTGGTTTATATAGGTAAGGGTCAAAACCCTAAGCATCCTTAAGCCCACACAATTTCTTCATCCTGTTGGGCTTCTGGATACACGTGATAGTTTCCTAAAACAAAGGAAACTCCACCAACAAAGAAACTCCCGTTTTCCCTTTCTGAGACAATTCATGTCTCAGCGCCTGTGCTACATTATGAGGTAGTACAAATTGGCTCAACACCTCCATCAAGAACTGTCCCACACTCTGTCTCAGTTCTTGTAATAAGAGTCATCTCTATAACCACCATAGCAATATGTTGTTTATGACTTATCCTCTACTGCATGTATTGCTATTGTTTATGTGCATGAATCACCCTCTGCTGTAATACATCCTGTGTCAGTTTCTCATTCAACATCTTCTATCCAAACTGTCACACCAATACACTGTGTCTGTCTCAGCTTCTGTAGTACATCATCTAACCCAGAATAATCATATCTCAATGTATGGATCAGCTCGGTCTTTGTGCTTTTGTCTAATCTGCATATGAGATATATCACTCATTGAGTCACATTATGTTCCAGCAACTGACTCACACTTTGATACACCGAAATTATAAGCTCAGTTATCATACCACTCTCAATCGCCCTCTTGATGACTGAGTTGTAGAGTGGGTTCACTACTGCTCTTGTATCATAAAAACTGCAACGTTCTAGACTAGTTTCTGAACCTCTGTCAACTGGTACAAACTGCATTCGACCTAACTGTGTCTTTTGTACCAGGAACTGTCTCTGTGTCACTTTTTGTGCTGATACAGCTTCTCATACCAGTCAGAATTCCCCTCTCAGGAACGAGTTATGAAATACGTGCCATGAACCACATAAACTTGGATCTGACCATGTGTTTATTAGTTATAACAACTGTAATGTGCCAGTCTTCCAATGGAGCAAAGAGAGAAATGATGGTAATATATGTCATCCCACTACTGCCTCATTCGAATTCTACTTTATTGGTGACATTGAAACGAAACTAGAAGGCTGCAAGGTGATAAGGTGTGGGATGAGTTTGCTACATGATCCATATGAGAACGAACGATGATCCCAGGGGATTCAGGTTACAGATGTTTTTGAGCGTTCATCGAGTGAGGCTTTTGTGTCCATTCGAGGTCTGTCCCACTCACAAGGTGACGAAAGAAGGAATGGGAGGATAAGAGATGAAATTTCGAGCCATAGTCAGTCCTTTTTATGTACCTCAGGATTTGAAATTAAGGAAAGTTGTTGAGGTTGATACTAAGACATACCACAATCTCGCCTGAGTCTCTTGAAAGAAGCAAGGCTGGTGTATCTTCTGTTCAGAATAATCCAAGTAATCATAAGGATCGCTGAAAAACTAACTTTTTCTATCAAGGATTTGGTTACCACATGGTAAAGTGGTTAGTTTTCTTGTTATGCATATTAATGTTGTTGTCTATGCCCTTTTCTCCAGTAATTTGAATGGCTGTTGATTGATGAATATTTCTTTCCACTTTCCATTCATAAGATAATATCTGTGCGTTACGATATTCCCTTTGGTTCACCAAATAGTGTTAGAGTTTTAGACTATACAATCAAAACGTCTACGTAAAATGAAGGCTTTTTATCTCATGTGCTTTACGATGTTTTTCTTGGGTTTACTAGACTGTTTTAAATCAAATAATCAAAACACCTAAGTATAAGGAAAGCCTTTTGGCTCTTGATGTTCTCATTGGATTCACCATATAGTGGTAACGTTTTATATTAAACCATCAGAAAGTACATATAAGGAAGGCTTTGTAACTCCATTATGTTACGATGTTCCCCCTAGGTTCATCATATGCATTACAACTTTTCCCTTGGGTTACAAGTATAAGGAAGGATATTTACCTCTTATGCATTACAATTTTTTTCTTGGGTTCACCATATAGTAGTAGGATTTTTAATTAAACAATCATAATATGTACATATAAGGAAGGCTTTGTAGCTCTTGTACGATACGAAGTTCCCCTTAGTTCACTAGATAATGGTAGAGTTTTATATTAGATGATCAAAACGCCTAAGTAAACAAAAGACTTTCTAACTCATGTGCATTTTGATTTTCCCTTTGGGTTCACCTGGTAAGGTTTTATATCAAACCATCAAAACATCTACGTACATATTTATGTTTTTTAGGTCATGTGTATTACAATGTTCCCTTTGGTTTCATCGGATAGTAGTATGGTTTTTGATTAGATCATCAAAATGCCTAAATATAAGAAATGCTTTTCAGTTTTTATGCGTTATGATTTTCCCTTGGGTCCATCTATCCACCAACAAAACCCACTCCTTGAAAACATGCACACCCTTATCCAGAACTTCATCCAGGTCGTGTTGATGTTAGAAGGCGAACTGAAACCTCTCCCTACTGAGAGCTATACCGTGAACCCTTCCAGATTTCCCCCATTTGAAAGGCATCTCTTTGATCAAGAACTTCATGATTTGCCTTTTTTGGGTATGTGATCTTTCCAATAAGACTTTTGCTATTCCTTTCTCCACAATAGAAATCAGGTCGATATGACATGACATAAGGCTCATCCTCCTCCTCCACAATGTAATTATCCATTCTCTTTCTTTCCATGGTACTTCAACTTCTAATGCTTCACACCAAATCTTTAAATTACCAGCCCTAAACCTCCACAGCCACAAACTTTATAAGATATACCAGATCTTGAGGCCATGATCGACCCCTAAACCGTCGTTCCCCTTTCGGGAAAGTTCCTGAGCTTTTCGCTCTTAATCTCACCCACAACGATGGGAAAGAAAAGGTACCTAAGGAAGAATTCCGACGAGGTCAGGACCTTTGTATAACCGAGACGATGGCGAGGCGAGCTTCGATGAACCATCATTGATTGGGGTTTTGAGAGACAGATCTAAAACTAGACAACCGATCCAGACATGCTTATCGATCTAAACTGTATGTCTACTCTTCTCTTGGTCGCGGAGTCCGGGATATGAGCCGTTATCTCTAGAAAACCGATAAAGGTTTAGATACTCCAAATCCATTCACTGGAAACCTAACTTTTAGTCCTTAAAAGAACAAGTATTGACCTAAAAGTAAACTCGGCGATCGATAGCGAGGTACGACGTAAAACAAGATCCAAGATCATCGTCGATGAGACAGAGAGTTTACAGATCTAGAGTTTTCCGTTTGAATTTTGAAATCGTCATTTTCGAAAAGAGGGAAGAGAGAAAATATTGTTGACTAGTCTCTTCAGAATCGGTTTTGAGGAGAGGTCCAACAAGAATATGCTTAAGACAACAACTTTTATAATAAATTTTAGGGGTAATAAATTAATGAAAAATGTTCTTTGGTATAGGGGTTTTAGGTTCTAGTGAACTCTTTAGGAATGAGAGTTGGATTCTTACTTATTGCATTTTCCTTAATCTTCCTTAGAAAATAAATAAAAGTAATTTTATTTGTTTTTAGATACTGTCGTTTATTTGTTTCTTTTTTCTTTGGAAAAACTTCCCTCCATTATATGAGTTCACATATAAACTATATTAAAAATAATAAAATTTCTTTAAAATATTTCTTTTGCTTCGTTAGTAGAAACGACGTTGAGGGGGCAACAAAAAAATTTCTAGTTTTATGCATCAATTTACTTTGGGCCGGCCCTGAGTCTCTTATACTCTTTCCGTTCTTTTTTTGTTTGTTACAGCCTTTTGTCTGAATATTGGCTACTTATGCCCTTCTCTTTTGGCTAGATTTCGTTATGAACTAACAAACATCAAACTTAGTTTTAGTCATACACATAAGCTTCCCATCAACATAAAAAGCCATCTTCTAAGTTTTAATGCTTTCAAAACACCAAAATGACACCGATTACGATTGTCAAACTGATTAACACATTGCGGTACACTGTACTCCTCTCATTTAGAATCATCACCTCACGCTTAAGATTCTCACATTCCTCACAGCTTTGTTTCATTTCGTCAAACAAATTGCTCGGTTGGCTGATCTTCACTCTTGCACCCTCAGATTCAAGTGAATCAATTATGGCCTTTAAATTTTTTATCTCCTCCTTTTGTTGATTCATAACATCTCTTGCCTCCATTAAGGCTAGATGTTGCCAACCGTGGGGTTTCTCTATATCGAACCACTCGAAAAAATTGCAATTTTCGTATCCCTTACCTGATTTACGACCTCGACATGTGTAGAACCTTCGGCCAGGATTTTTCTCACTCTAAGACCGGATTATCTTCGCTGGGGAGTTACAATTACACGTAATCCTAAGGCTTCAAAGTTTAGAGATCGTTCTCTTGTCGATCTTCGACAATTTTCTGAGTTTGGTACGAAAGGTGTTGTGTGGTTGGATCATTTGAATGGCGAGCAGTCCTGTGAGAGGCACGGGTTCGTACTTCTCGAGCCTGAATAACTGGATTACTGGTTCGGCTAGGGGACCAATTTCTGGTGTTAAAACAAAGAGCTTAGGCGACGGCTTGGATGAGCGGGTTTGTTAAAGCTCGATTATATATTTCTTGCTTCGTTATTCTTTGATATATTGTAACCAGGGAGAATTATGTTTTATGTCTGGATATTTTGCTACAAGACAAGTTTTCCTTCTACGTTTTCTCAACCTTAAAGTTCAAACTGATTATTTGCAGATAATTCATCTGAAAATTTGTCTACGTAATGACACGGAAAGAGCTAACGCCTTTCGTAGGGTTGCCAGCTTCCCAGGTAACTTCTTTGCAACCACCAGCCGATTCTTGACAGATGAACTTTTCTTGGTCTAGTCGAGTTCAGTGTTGATCGGATGTCGGGAATATTGAATAATAAATGGAACAACAGTTTCTCCGAAAAAAGTATATAGTGAGGAACTATCACGGGTCATTCTGAACATAGGCGTCTCTTGTATTAGAAGGACATTGACAGTAGTATACGGTAAAATTTGTGCCATTCAGTTGCTATTTTCCTTGTTCGCAAACTGTAATTCTGATTTGAATTTTGGTACTAATATATGAGTTCAATACAGAGGAGCTTCTAGTCATTGAAAATCGGAACGGCTTAGTCGTTATAGGAGTACATACTTTATATTCATAGCGTGTATTTGTTAATTGATTAATACTTAGCTTCCCGGACTTATCTCCAGATGCTTTACTTTTCCTTCTTTTATGGTTTTCGTGTTTAGGAATCTCTTCTATAACCTTGGATGGGGATGGGCTGATGAAACTGATTGTGAATCGGGGATTTGATATAGTTGGGGTAATTAGCAAACTGAGAAAGCACTGCACAGTCGATATTACTTTGATTGGGCCCAGGAATAAGGCTAAGCAGGAGAAGGAAAGTGATAACGAGCAGCGGAAGAAAGAAGATCAAACAATTGTTTTGGAAGGGGAGCTCTCTCGAGAAAAAGCTTTCATTATTGAGAAGCGTTCACAATCAACCAAAGGATCAGGTGACTCAGGCTTAGAGACAAACACTACAACAGTTGCAGGCATATCTACCCCTGCAGCTGTCAGCATGAGGAACCCAGCTGACGAGTGGTACTCGTTCCGTGAGTTCCTCAACAAACGCCTGCGACCATTGACTCTCTCTGGGTGCACTACCGAAGACGCCATTGATTTTCTCCGCGTGGGTCAGACTTCGGGTGACCCCAAATCCCTGGTTGCCCGCCTCAGTGCTGCGTGTGAGGCGTACGGCATACAACCAAAGGACAACCCGTTTTGCAGCCTAGCTGTAATAACATATCTGAAGGAGGTAAGGGATATGCCTCGGGAAACAGAATACATATTAGTATTTTCGTGCGATGAAAACTTTGACGTAGATGAGACACATTTCATAAAAGCCATCCTAAAAGACTTGCACGAGCGAGAGGTCACACCCTTGACATATAATCTATTGGGGGAAGAGAAACTGGATACAGAGATGCTTTCCAGATCTAGTGTCGGTATAATGGTAGTTTCAAATGGTTTTTCTCATCGGAGTCAGGCCTTGGATAATCTGGTTGTAGTCATGGAACATTGGAAAGCAAAAGACCTTGTAATTATTCCTGTATATTTTAAGGTTACTCTTTCAGACATTTGTGGGTTGGAAGGCCGGTTTGAAGCAGCATTTCCGCAGTGTCTGAATTCTGCGCAGTCAGGCAGAGTTCAGAAATGGAAAGCAGCTATGGCTGAAATAGCATCTATCGATGGACATGAATGGAGAAAAGAGTAAATTGATTTCTCTTATTAGTCTCTGTACTATTTTTAAAATTTGGCATCTGTTCCCTTGGAAGCTTTGCTAGGAAACATCCAATGTGCTTTATAATATTTTAAGTTTTTCTTACCAGTACGGTGTTAGGTCAGTAATTTTCTGTTTTCTTTTTACAGGACTCAGGTTATTCTCGTGGAGGAAGTTGTAAGAAACGCAAGCTTAAGGCTATTTTTGAAAAACAGCAAAAATCTGGTTGGAATATTAGCATTGCTAAATCAGTCCCAGCCTTCAGTATCAGATGCTGATATTGTGGGAATTTGGGGTATGGCAGGAATAGGTAAGACATCCATCGCTAGAGAAATTTTTGAAATTCTAGCTCCACAATATGATTTGTGCTACTTTCTGCAAGACTTTGATTTAATGTGTCAAAAGAAAGGGATGAGTCAAATGCGCGAGGATTTCTATTCTAAGGTATTTAGGGAAGAAAAACTAAGTATAGGTGCTTCTGATGTTATACCGAGTTTCATGAGGGACTATTTCCACCAAAAAACGATTCTTGTTGTTCTTGATGACGTGAGTAATGCCAGAGATGCAGAAGCTGTAGTTGGAGGGTTTAGCTGGTTTTCTCATAGACACAGGATCATCTTAACCTCTAGGAGAAAAAAAGTTCATGTACAGTGTAAGGTTAAAGAGCCATACGAGATCCAAAAACTAGGCGAGTTTGAATCTGTTCGTCTCTGCAAACAATATCTAAAAGAAGAAAGTTCGGTTATCTCGGAGCTTGTGAGCTGCAGCAGCGGTATTCCATTAGCTCTCAAAGTTTTGGTTTCCTCTGTTTCTAAGCAACATATAAACAATATGAAGGAACATCTCCAAAGCTTGCGGAGAAATCCTCCAACGCAGATTCAGGAAGCATTTCGGAGAAGCTTCGATGGACTAGATGAAAATGAAATGGACATATTTTTGGACATCGCATGTTTTTTCAGTGGGGAGAACAAAGATCGTGTGGTGCAATTACTTGATGCTTGCGGGTTTCTTACATATTTGGGAATCTGTGATCTTGTTGATGAGTCTCTCATTACCATTGTGGGCAATAGGATAGAAATCCCTATTCCTTTTCAAGACATTGGTCGATTTATCGTTCACGAAGAAGACGAGGATCCATGCGAACGTAGCAGATTGTGGGACTCTAACGACATCGCTGGTGTATTGCAAAATAATTCAGTAAGTCAAAATGTCTCTACTTATTTGAACATTTCAGATACTTCAAAGTTATCCTTCTTTAGCTGTAAAAGCTGAGGTTTCCTTACTTTTTGTGATTGTCTTTGTCAGGGAACAGAAGCGATTGAGGGCATTTTCTTGGATGCGTCTGACTTGACCTGTGAGCTTAGCCCTACTGTGTTTGGTAACATGTATAGTCTTAGATTGCTCAAGCTATATTGTTCCACCACTGGGAATGAATGCAAGCTAAGTCTACCGCAAGGCCTCGACACGTTGCCTGATGAGCTAAGGCTACTTCACTGGGAGAATTACCCTCTGAAATACTTGCCTCAGAAATTTAATCCTGAGAACCTTGTGGAGGTATTCATGCCTTATAGCAAGATGGAGAAATTATGGGAAGGGAAGAAAGTAAGTGTCGACATTATGATAATACAAAGCAACTTCCATGAATTTATAAGATTGCATCTGATGAATCATCTTGGTTATTCATGTTGTAAACAGAATCTTGAGAAGCTAAAGAAGTTGAAACTTAGTCACTCCAAACACTTAAGGGATATCCAGATGTTATCAAAAGCCGTGAACCTCGAACATATTGATCTCAAAGGATGTTCGAGTCTGGTTGACGTTAGCACATCCATATCTCATTGTGGGAAGCTTGTTTCCTTAAACATGAAAGACTGTTATCATTTGCGAAGTTTGCCTGCCATGGTTGGTTTAACATCTCTCGAGCTTCTGAATTTGTCTGGCTGCTCAGAACTCGAGGAGATTCAAGACCTTGCACCAAACTTGAAAGAGTTATATCTAGCTGGGACTGCCATAAGAGAACTGCCGTTGTCAATCGGGAATCTCACTGAACTCGTTACTTTAGATCTGGAGAATTGCACAAGGCTTCAGCAGCTACCAGCCGGAATAAGCAACTCTAGATCTATTGTCAAACTTAAGCTGTCTGGTTGCACAAGTCTTGCGAGCCTTCCAAAACACAAGGCAGTAGATTGTGGAACATCTTAGTTTGAAGAGGAAAATTCAGGCCGGACTTTATCTGAAATTCCACTGAATTGAATTCTCTAGTTTCGCAAGTGTAAATCAGAGTCACCAGGCGCTTAATCAACAATTGTGCTGAAGAACGTTTAACTGAAGGAGCCTGCAACCACTGATCACGTATGCTTAGATTTGTCACTGAAGCTGATGTGTTTTCAGCTTGAGATAATACGCATAACCTGAAAAAACCTTGGAAAATCTGCTCTTCAGTTCCTCCTCTGTCAAGGAGTTCATTACCATGCCATATGATGTACGGGTTAGTTCTCGAGTTATTTTTGTATTTATTTATTCTGTTGGTTGGCTAATATTGCTCAAAGTGTCAGGAATCCATAGATTTGTTTCAAGCGCTGTGGTTAAACCTTGTCCATCGTGTTGTGTAGATTTCTGATAATGAAGGACATGCCAGCTAGTTTTGGGGACTTGAAGATATGTGTGTGCCTCTACATTTAGATCCGAAAACCCATTTATGCATCATCTCATTAGTCACCGCATGGGTTAACCAGGTATTCAACTACGTCTAGTTTCACAATAAGTTGATATTGCGTTGGATCCATAGATATTATTAATTATAAGGAAGTTAGAGGCATTCTGCTAAAGTTATCAACTTGGTTTTTCTATGAGGGTATTTTTTTGTGTTAGTATTGACCATTTGGGTGGCTAAATTTATGATTCAGGTATTGAATTGGAAGTCCAACACATCAGAACACTTGTCACAGATTCTGATTACTTCACTTGCAAGTGCTCTGTGCACTAAGACCTGGTATCAACAGTATGGTCTTAGAGTATGCTTTAAAACCTTTTTGGGAATAGGAAACCAAATTAATGAGGAATTTTCCTTTTCCTTATGCCTTAGGAAATTTGGTGTTTGTGTTATTTTAAGATTATGGTTTCCATATTGTCTTTTTGGAACCAAGATTTTGTATGTCTATGAATAAAGCTATTGGGTACCCAAGCTTTGCACGCATCCAGTTCTGTGGTTTTTAATACGCGTACTGTTTAACTGCAAATAAAAAATTTCAAATGTTTTGACCACGAAAAGAAAAACTCAGTGCCCATGATCCTTGTTGGCAGGTGAATTTAAATTCTTGTTTGCAATTCTCTTAAGCGTTTTTACGCATGGAGATCGGCTCTTCAGAGGGAAAGATATGGTTGTCACATTCTCATGTTGCCAACTTGACAGTGTCTCTCTCTCTAACTTTCGCGGCTTGGTTCTGGCCGAGGCGTGATGTTGAGCATTATCAAAATTTTCATCAGAGGATTTACTGGCACAACATCTTTTGAATAAAAGATGTTTTGATTGTAAAGTTATTGGTTTGTCAAGTTTTAAGATGCAACCTGTGGGGATGGGCTAGTTAACCTGCAAGGTAAGAAACTGAATACCACTTGTTACTCAAGTAAATGGAATGGATAGGTTGATGAATGTACATGCCTGTGCAGCCACTTTCGACATACGAGTTCTCTACACAGGAACCTTGTTTTTCAAGTGGGAAATAAATAAGTAAAAAACAAATAATTTAAATAATTCAGAATTTATGTGATTGTGAAAAAATAGCATGTTTGTGAAATATCTAGACTGTGAGAGCATTGTGTAAAAATAACTTATTAGGTATTTTAGAATAAATGGACTGTTAAAAAAGTAAGATGGTTTTATATTTGGTAAAGTTGCTCGGAAACGAAAGAGTGGAAAAGTCAACAAAGGTGTGCTGAATGCTGATAATGCAGAAGATTCGTTGGTCATCGTCGTCTCTTCCATTTCACTCCCAAAAGAGAGAGCTCTTTCCAAAAAGCTGTATCATCTTTTAATGGCTTTTCCTTCCTCTTCCTCGTCAGCGGATCCCTCCCAGCGCCAGTTCGACGTGTTCGTGAGCTTCAGAGGCGAAGACACGCGTAAGAACTTCCTCTCTCACATCCTGACGGCCCTACGCCGAAAAAGTATCGATGCTTTCTCTGATACCAAACTCTTGCAAGGCGACGACATCTCGGTTGTCTTTGACAGGATCGAGCAATCGAAGATGTCTATCATTGTCTTCTCGGAGAACTACGCCAACTCTACCTGGTGCTTGGAGGAAATCTGGAAGATAATGCAATGCAGGGAGCAATTCGGTCATAAGGTTATACCAGTCTTCTACCATGTCAGGAAGTCTGATGTGGAGAATCAGAAAGGGAGTTTTGGAACTCCTTTCCAGAAACCTGAGGAGAGTTTCAAGGGATATGATGAGCACAAAGTTGAGGCATGGAAGGAAGCTCTGAAGACTGCTTCTAATATCGTGGGCTATGTGCTTCCCGGGGACAGGTACCAACAAACCTATCGTTTGTTTTTCTTTGGATTCCGAGTCAACCCTGATATTGTTCATCTACCTTTTACAATAAAAATTGAGCCAAAAAAATGTTATCTTGTTCAATTTACATAAACTTCTAAATTCTTAATGGGCTTCTGTGTATTTGGCAGGACGGAGAGTGAATATGTTGAACAAATAGCCAAGAAAACTTTGAGGATGCTGAATCACTTGTCTCCATGTGATCTCCGTGGTTTCCCAGGGATTGAATCACGATCAAAGGATTTGGAGGAGTTATTGATGTTCGATAATGCAAACTGTATCCGTGCCATTGGGGTTATTGGCATGACTGGAATCGGAAAGACAATGGTTGCTGATATCGTATTTAAACGAAACTGCCTTCAATTTGATGGGTACTGTTTCCTTGAAGACATTGAAAATGAGTCGAAACGGCATGGATTACATGTTTTACATCAGAAACTCCTCTGTAAATTACTGGATGAAGAAAACGTGGAGGTCAGAGGGGATGGAAGATTGCAACAACTTCTTAGGAACAAGAAGTTGTTTATTGTGCTGGATAATGTGACTCATGTAAATCAAATAGAAGGTCTCATCGGAAACAAGGAACACTACCGGAAAGGAACCAGGATTGTTATAACAACCAGAGACAAGAAACTGCTGAAGAGCGCTGATGCAACTTATGTAGTTCCTAGATTAAATGATAGGGATTCTATGGAGCTTTTCCGCCGACATGCATTTCCTGACAACCTCTACCCAACAGAAGAATTCATGGATCTATCAAATAAGTTTGTATATTATGCAAAAGGGCATCCATTAGCGTTGAAGTTGTTAGGTGCATGTCTACTTAAGCAGGATAAAACATACTGGGTGGAGAAATGGAAGGGTTTACAGGTAAAGCCACACAGGTTTATCCAGGAAGAGCTAAAAAAGAGTTATGACGCACTGGATGATGAAGAGAAGAGCATATTTCTGGATATAGCATGTTTTTTCAGGTCGGAAAAAAAAGATTTCGTTTCGAGCATCCTTGAACAAGATGTGGTGAGAGATCTTGAAGACAAGTGTTTGGTAACCGTTTCTTATGGTCGGCTTGAGATGCATGATCTATTGCATACTATGGGCAAGGGAATTGAATCATCCATCAAAAGGTCGAGGGCAGGCAAACGTAGTAGGTTATGGAACCACAAAGATATTCGTCAAGTGCTAAAGCTAAGAACGGTGAGTTACTCACTTCACTAATTCTCCTATTCATTTTCTGTAGTACATCATATCTACACTTGATGTGGTTCTTCTAGTGTTGTGTTCTGTTAACTGTTCCTTAATCCTTTGATCTTTCTAACAGGGAACTGAATATGTTAGAGGCATCTTCTTGGACATGTCTAATGTCAAAAACATCGAGCTAAGTCCTGATGTTTTCGAGAGGATGCCGAATCTCAAATTCCTGAAATTCCACACTTCTCACTGTTCCCAGTGGTGCGATAACGACAATAAGTTTCAGCTCTGCAAAGGGCTTGATCACTTTCCAGAAGAGCTTGTGTACCTTCACTGGCAAGGGTACCCTTACAAATACCTACCATCAGAATTCAATCCAGAGGAACTTGTCGATCTTCATCTGCGTTATAGCCTTATCAAACACCTATGGGAAGTTGAAAAGGTGCATCCTTGGCTATTTACTTTCTCATCTCAAAAATATTATTCCTTAGGTTCCCCGCTGATTAGTTATTATGTCTATGTGCCACAGAATACAGAAAAATTAAGATGGGCCGACCTCAGTCAGTCAAAAAACTTGCGGAATTTATCAGGTTTGTCCAGGGCACAAAATCTTGAAAGATTGGATCTCGAAGGCTGTACGAGTTTGGCTGAGTTGGGCTCATCAATCGAACAGATGAACAAACTTATTTACCTGAACCTCAGAGACTGCACAGCCCTTGAGAGTCTCCCAGAGGGAATCAATTTAAAATCTCTAAAGACTCTGATCCTCAGTGGCTGCACAAGCCTTCAGGACTTTCATATTATAACAGAAAGTATTGAATCCCTTTATTTGGAAGACTCAGCAATCGAACAAGTTGTTGAACATATCCAAAGTCTTCGCAGCCTTATTTTGCTAAATCTCAAGAATTGTCGAAGATTGAGGTATCTCCCCAACGATCTTTACAAGCTGAAATCTCTTCAAGAATTGATTCTCTCTGGCTGTTCATCTCTGGAGAGTCTTCCACCAATCAAAGAGGAGATGGAATGCTTAGAGATTTTGCTTATGGATGGAACGTCGATCAAACAGACACCTGATACGATTTGCTTGAGTAACCTCAAGGTTTTTTCGTTCTGTGGATCTAGCATCGAAGATTCCACATGGCTGGTATCGTTACCTTTCTCAGGCAGCTCTCGTTTATCGAACCTTTATCTCACAAATTGCAAAATTCACAAGTTGCCGGATAACTTTAGCTTCTTACACTCGTTGCGGTGTCTATGCTTAAGCAGAAACGATATTGAGACCCTACCTGAAAGCATCGAAAAACTTTATTCTCTGTTGCTGCTTGACTTGAAGCATTGCCGGAGGCTCAACTCTCTTCCCGTGCTTCCATCTTATCTGCAGTGCGTAGATGCTCACGGGTGTATTTCTCTGGAAAAAGTAGCAAAAACAGTGACGCTTCCCTTAGTAACTGAGAGGATGCATACTAATTTCATCTTCACGGATTGCTTCAAGTTGAACCGAGCTGAGCAGGAAGCTATTGTAGCTCAGGGCCAACTTAAGAGTCAGCTACTGGCAAGGACATCTCTTCAACATGATCATAAGGTCCATTTCAATTTTTACGCTCTTGTTTTGGTGATACCTTGATCATACGCTCATGGTTAAATGGTTTTCTTTGTAACCCGTTTCAGGGACTAGTTCTGGACCCTCTGGTTGCTGTTTGTTTTCCAGGAAGTGACATACCCTCATGTTTCTGCCATCAGAGGATGGGATCTTTCATTGAAACCGACCTCCTTCCACACTGGTGTAACAGTAAATTTATTGGAGCTTCCTTTTGTGTTGTTGTAACCTTCAAGGATTATCAAGCCAACCGTATATCTGTAAGATGCAAGTGCAGATTCATAAATCAAAACGGTCAGTCTATCAGCTTTACTTTCGGTCTTGGGGGATGGAACGAGTCATGTGGATCATCGTGCAATGAACCACGGAAACTTGGATGTGACCATGTGTTTATTAGTTTTAACAACTGTAACGTGCCACTCTTCGAATGGAGCAAAGAGAGAAATGATGATGGTAGTAGATGTCATCCCACTAGTGCCTCATTTGAATTCTACCTTACTGATGACATAGAAACGAAACTAGAAGGCTGCAAGGTGATAAGGTGTGGGATGAGTTTGCTATATGCTCCAGATGAGAACGACCGTGGATCCCAGGGGATTCGGGTTACAGATATCGTTGAGTGTACATCGAGTAAAGGTTTTGTGCCCATTCCAGGTCGATCGCATTCACAGGTTGAGGTAAGAAGGAATGGGAGAATAAGAGATGAAATCCCCTTGTGAGTGTTTCCTCCACGACAGTAGGAATGGGAGAGTTCCGAGCTACAGTCAGTCCTTTTTCTGCACCTCAGGAGTTGAGTTCAAGGAAAGTTGATGATGTTAATACTAAGACATACCACAGTCTCACCCGAGTCTCTTGAAAGAAGCAAGACTGGTGTATTTTCAGAAGGAGCATGGAAAATCTAACCTTTTCTATCACGGAGTTGGTTACCACATTGTAAACTGGTTAGTTTTAGTCTTATTATTTATGCCTTTTTTCCTCTAGTAATTTGAATGACCGTTGATTGATGAATATTTTGACAGCACTTTCCATTCACTAGATAAGACTTTTCTGGTCTTGCATGCCTGAGATGGGCGGTCTACTCTCTAACTGTTTGTAGCATTTGCTAGGTTTAGTGTCTAGCTTCTGATCAGGCTGGAAATTTTAATTACGCTGATGGAATTCCTTTTATATATCTGCAGTGGGTTCATATTGCTCAAGATATTGTCAGAGTACATTGATATGAATAGTTATTTGCCAGGTTTGTTCTTGGAAATTGTCATCTTGTTTTGTGCTGTTGCTATGCAGGTAGAAATATACTTTATTAAGATATATCATTTAAATTTTCCTAGTAGGTGACTTTTTTTTTTTTCTCTAACTGTTGCAGTCGTAATGTGTTCAGCTAGATTAATGTACCAACTTAGTTTCTGTAATAAACATTCGTATTCCGGAATCTCATGATGAGATAATTTTATTTCTATAGTGAAGTGAAGTGTGAGCACAAATTGTTATTCTCAAATTGAAGCTGGTGTATTCGGAATCTCATGATGTCAGATGTACTACGATGTGATAAACACGCTTTCTATCCAATCAATAATTTGATGTTAGATAAATTAGATTATTATTTTGATATTCGCCTCAAGATAAATACTCTTTCTTGACATTTTTTATGTTTTCATTCAGAAGTCTAAAACAATCTTGCATTGTACAACGGTTTTTTCTTTGAAATAAAATTTTACATTTATTAAAAAAAGGAATGGTTCTTTCTGTCCAAGGAAAAAAAAGGGGCCAAAAATAGAATAATGATGTTAAACTTGAATTTGAATGTTGAACATTACAATTGCAATGGCCCTTTTACACACACACTTCCCCGAAGCATTAAAAAAACACACCACAAGTTCAATTTTCAAACAGAGACATAACATAAGTACTCCATATTTATTTCATTATCTTGTTGGCCATCATCTACTTTATCAGCATTGTGAGTACAAGGTTCATTACCCTTAAAAGTTCTCTTTGTGGAATGAGAATTTAGTGCTTGTTTTGTGTGTAAATTCCAAAGCTAGATGCCTTAACTCCTTTGTCAACACCGGTGCTCCACAATAGAACACTCCTGCACGTTTATATTTACAGTTTTTATTCTATATCATTCTCCTTTTCATAATACCAGTACTTAGATCACAAGGTGAAATTTAAGTTATACTGAATTAAAATTCTAGACTTTTGTTATTATAACCTACAACAATACTTTTGAACGTGTAAATTTCCATGAACCTAAGAATGCAAGTTGATGCAAGAATGCCTATATATATGGTTTAATCTGGTAGGTATATTAGTAATCTTACTATAAAAGAACCACAAGAAGATAATCTTAATTAATGCTTAATTTAGAGAAAGAGAAAGAGAACTGACCAACATTAGAGTCAGGGTGATCGGTAGCTATCTGTTTGTAGACGTCTTTCCAATTAGGCCTGGCGAAGTGGGACATAACCCTTGTCCCAGAGACAATGTCTAAACCATGCTTGGAATGGTTTAGAGACTGAAGCATATGAATGAGCGCGGAACGAGCGTCTTCTTCATCGTAGACGCTAGTGCAATAGTTGTGTAGTTCTATGACTTTATCTTTGTCCTCTTCAGCGATCTCGTTCATGATGTTCTTGAACCAATCATATGAGCCTTGCTCTCTCGTTACCCAGTAGAAGTAAGCCCTTCGTGTCTTGAATCTTTCTTTCTTACTTTGTCCTTTCTCCATTTGGTTAAGTTGAGCATGTTCTTTGGCCTTGAGATTATTGATAATGTCTTTGACAATGCTGATCATCGGGGTGGCCCCAATCCCAAGTCCAACCAGTAGAACTATCTCGTACTTCTTGTAGTCTTGTGCTGGTGCGCCATACGGACCATCAATCATGACTTTGGGATACCTAGAATCCACCACCAAATGCTTCTTTAAATATCGAATATTATTAAACGTGATTTTAAGAATAAATTTTAGATAATTTGATATTATAATTTAGTAATTATTAATCTTTCTTTTTAAAAGTTTAGTAGTTGGATTGATAAAGTATATAATCAAATCCATAGACATCTTTTACAGCTTTTTGAAAATATATTTTTCAGTCAACATAACATGTATTTAAAGCTTTTATATTATAGTGGTTGTAAAACATAGAGAAACAATGGGAACCGGTGGGAACATCGAACATCTTCAATCATATGATGTTTCCTAGTCGTCGGCTAAACAATAAAAAAGGTAGGTACGATTATTCTACGCATTTATATAATGAAATCGTGAGGTGTATTGTGTTTTTTTAATCGGAAGTCGTCTTTATAATGGAAATCACGTATCAATACCATAGTAATAAATCACTATATGTTATACACATGAAACTTATACGATTGTATATTTTACAAGTATGAATGTCTTTTTGGTTTTTAGTGGAATGTTTATATAAATTTCCAAAAGATTATACGACATATTTTTTTTAACCACAAAATAATGCAGATAGAAAACAAACAAAAGAAATACATTTTGCATTTGACTTTTACACGGTGGGTGTGGTCATAATTTGTGTATATGGGTTTTTAATAAGGAGATCTAAAATGTGATATTTTCTTACCACCAATGAATCTACGTTTCAAACAATTCAATATTATACATTTAAGTGTATTTATATGTAAGCTGTGAATTATTTTTATAGAATGGTTGAAACTTAGAAGATACTTACTTGGGGTTATTTGCACCATCCAACATGTCTCCGATCGGAGGTGGTTTTGACACCTGAGACATAAACCCATCATGCTTCTCAGACCATCATTCCTCGATTTCAAAACTTGATAAAAAGATACAATTACTAAACATTTGGAATAAACAAACCTCGGAGAAAACTCCTTTGATAGCTTTTGTCCAATCTCCTGCTGATTTGATATGTACGCTAAGATAGTCGTCTTGTGGTGCAGAAGTTATTGAAAATGGATGCCTACAACGATAAATATAGTTACGAATAGATACCGAAACGGGTTTATGATTTGTTGACTTTTAAGATTGTTTCTTGCGTACCACTCAAATGGTGAGACCTTAGGGCAGTTTACAAACATGTATTGACCACTCTTGTATTTGAAGGTTTTTGGTCTTGACATTTGCAAATTTAATACGTTTCCAGGATAAACCGGGGCCTTAATAACGGTTACCGTCCTGATGCTTGACCTAAACACTCGTATCAATCTCTCGCATGCATATAGCGCTACTGGTACTGCCAAGTACATCCACGTCTGCAAACAAAACACTTATGAGGTTAGTTACTTTTTCAACGTTGAGATCGCGATTTAAAAGTTTTGAAAACTTCAAAATACTTACCGTTTTTTTGTACCATTCCTTACTGAGATACAAGTAGTATCCGTGAATGACAAGGAGAACATAGACTATAACGAACAAATGGTGAGTGTACCAGAAGGCATTGAAGCTAGCGATTTGCTTGAGTGGCCCTGGAAGCTTTTTTACTAGCTTCCCTCGTCTAAACCAAGGCAAAGCTAATGTAAAAGCAATTGCCATTAAGAGAACCATTACGAGTCCTGTGATCCCTTCTACTGACTTTACGAAATGCGAGTATCGTCTTGGTTGCTCCTCTCCGAAATATTTTCTCATAGGCATGTATTCCTCTGGAGTTGCCGCAATGAGTCTTGGAAAATCGCATGCTAAGTGGGAGACCGAGTGTATGCCTACTCCTATCGTAATTCCCACTGCTATAACCTGTAGTTTTAGGTGTCTAGTTACTATATATGCCATAATAAAGAGAAAGTTCATGTGGTCGATGAGATTAGGTATATTCAGTTCATGAGCATCTAACTCACAACCAAATAACATATTAGTTCATCTCAAACTAAAAACCAGCAATAAATTATATATTTAGACCACCCTATTTAGATCAACGACAAGGGATGCGATACTATGTTAATTTTCTTGAACTTAACTTAAACTCAATTGGCAATAAATGCATTTGTCCATGTCGCAATTATTTTATCTCAAGTCTCTTATAACTTCAAAATCCTAACATATTATTCATATCTTCAGTTACGTGCCATGCATGATCGGTTAGAAAAAAGAAAGAATGTTTTACCTTGTGAAAATTGAGATTGTCATCGAAAGGGACAACAACACCCAACCTAGTCTTATTTCTAAGCCATGTGATGGTGTTTCTGCATACCGGAAACAAAATCAACGCCATATTGAACTTAAGTGTTTCCGCTGCACCTTTAGCAAAGCACACACAATGCCCCAACACTTCATACACTGCTCTATTCTTGTATTGAATATATTTGTATGTGAAGAGGGTGGCCATAACCGCGAGCCATAGAACTATCACCCAAATTCTTTGCCAGCTATCAAGCACGAAGAATTTCAACCTACGGTACCATCTCTTCAACGGGTTAGGGTGAAGCGTAGGCTTAAGCTTCTCGGTTATCGATTCACTCATCTTCATTCTCTCTTCACTATTATTTGTTGTTAAAGATTGTGTTTCCGCTTGCAGAAACAAGTTCTTAACGCTTTCCATCTGTTTTAAATCCACCACAAAGTTACACTTAGCATCAATATATATTATTAAAACAAAAATACCATTACTAAGATCATCATAAAAAAGGTTTACCATGACGTATCCCATCTTATCTGGATCGAGAACTTCCATTATCATTGCTGCATATTCATCTGCCTTCTTTTGGATGTTTGATAGATTGTTGGTAGAAGAACTAAGACGGATAACCTAAGAAACATAACAAGACAAAAAAAAGTCAAGTTCAATTTTTTGTTGTTTTTTTTTTTCACTATATTTATGATGTATATATCTGTTTATGTAGTAACTTATCTCCTAAAGTTCTGTATAATGACTTTGTAATCTCATTTTGAAATCATTAAAATCATTAGCCTTAAAAGAAAAACGATTGAACTCATAAGTCTAAATACTTTTTACCTCTATAAGTTCATCTTCGGTTAGTCTACCATTGGCATCTTTGTCCATCCTGAGATTCAAAACCAGAGATTAAAAACCAACATGTAGAGATCTAGAAAAATATAACGAACGGCTGAAATGGGTTATGGTTAAGAACTTTACATGTCAAAGAATGTCGTAAGCCTAGCATCAAAGCTTTGGTCGCTTATTTGATCCCAGAAATCCTTTAACTGCTCCTTATCAATCACATCTCCTTTCATTTTTCTTCTTCTAGATAATGCGTCAAACAACTCCAAAGCAAATTCCTTTGTTTTCATCCCTGAAAAATATATATGTTCCTACTTAGATCCAAACCTTTTCAAACTTGAAATTTGGATTGATGATTCCTTGGTTTTACAAGTTTTACCAATGCATTCACCGAACTTTGACCGAAGTAGCAATCCATCAGTAGTAGCCGTGATCTTAGCAAACCGTTTCTCCACGTCAGTCCAGCCATCTCCCTGGTCAGTCTTACTGATGAATTTGAGCCCTTTCAAGGCCTGATTGGCCAAGGACTTGGACCCGTCCAATCTTGGAGACTTACTCACTCCAGATACTGATGATGTCAAGCGCTTTAAACCAGAGGCAAGCCGGTTAACCAGAACTTTTTGTTTCTGCACTGTCGGTTCCGGATTTTCCATCGCTAGATTTTGGTCTTCTTCACTTCAAAACTCAGTCTCTGCATAGACAAAAGATGAGCAAATAAAAATTACGATTAGACGGAACACTTTAGTTCTTGCATCTCAAATCAAATTAAATATTCGCTTGGTGCGTTATGACTAATTGGCTATTGATTAATGTATAGAAATGGAGACGCATATTACTCTTCATCCACGACTTATAATAAATTACCTAACGCATAAATATATTCCAACAGGTGGAAACATAAGCTAAACAAATTCATACAAATAATAGAGACGTTAGTCAAGTCTGGCCCACAATTTGTTATTTGCTTTTTTTTTGGTAAACTCTTTGATTGATTTAATTAAAGACCAATTCATTGCTTAATTGATTAATTAAATACCAGATTATTAACTACACGGAACAGACCAACACAGAGATATCAAAAGTGATGAGCAATATCGTCTTAAAAGTTCTTATCCAATAAACACAACGTCCAAAACGTGGGTTTCCACTTTCTTGTCCTTGAAATATTTATGTTTCCATTATGTTTAACCCTCTTTCCGTTAACATCATTCTAGAACATGAACATATGAGACACATTGAAGGCGATATGAAGAGCAGTATTGTTGTCCCAAAAGAGACATTAGTGAAAAGTGTGTAACACACCAAGAAATTCGGGAATTGTCTGTCCATATAAGCTCACAAAACGCAAGAGCTATAAATTTGTACTTGGCTTCCGCCGACGAGTTCGAAACCGTTTTCTGCTTCTTGGTGATCCACAAAATTATCGAATTACCCAAAAAAAAAAATTTAACCCGAGAGAGATCTTCTTGTGAGTGGACAGGTTGTCCAGTCTGAATCGCAATGCACAGAAAGGTGGAGATTATACTTCAAACTCATCAATATGCATTGTCCTGGTGAGCCTTTCAAGTATCGTACCAGCCGTATGGCAGGATACAAATGGTTCTTTCATAGATGTTCAAGGAACTAGGCAAGTATATGAACGACATAACTGATTTTGATCTTCCAATAGATCTAGTCACCGTTAAGTAAACCAGACATCCCACTATATTTGGTGGGATCAGCGAATAGGCCCCATCAGCTTTGGCCACATTATGATTTTGTTCCATTGCAGTGTCAGATGGTAATAGGAATCTAGTTTTACCCAAAAATCTGTAAATGCAGAGAGATACAATTATAGTAAGGGGTCAAACCACACAGAGACTAGTATAGCACAACAAAGTTTGAAATAAGTTAATCAAGTCAATATTTAAAGTAAAACTAAAAGCAAGCAAGAGTATTAAAATCGGTAACTATCAGGAGGAACGCTAGACGTAGAGAAACTCGCCGGAAATTCGAATTGATAAAAGAATTCTAGCAGGGAAAACTAGTAAAGCCATTCTTGAACACAATCACAATACTATAGATAACCAGCTTCTACTGTGAGATATACGGTACCTATATCTATATTGTTAGATAACCAAAATCCTTTGAGAGATCTCAATAGCTTTTAATTAAGTTGCTAAGTTTACAAATTCCCTAAACCAAATTCCTTTGAAAATAGGCCAATTCTTCATCTAAATTTTTTTCCAGTTAACTAACAATGCTTCCACATCTATTGATCAACCTACAGATCTGAATTCTAAGTGATCAAATTATAACAAACATAGAGAGCAACATAGATGAAGAACCATAAGATAAAACCCTAACTAGTTATGATTATAATTAACAATTCATCAAATCTTTGAAGTAACCCTAAACCTAACAAGAGATCTACTTAGACATGGAGAAAGAAACAATCATCATGCTTGAATAGAATTGCATTAAAGAACAATAGATTAGAAAATAAAGAAGGTTTACAAAATCTCTTCTCCTTACATAAATCTCTTTAAAAATCCTAGAAAACAACTTGTGACTTAAACAATAGCCAAAAACATGTATTTATAAGCATATGGAACGTCCTAAATGTTTCATATTCTAATTGGGATTAGATCTAGGTAAAATATGGCAATTTTGACTCTTAAAATTGACTTTTACAGGCATGTTGATTTTGTGTCGATCGACAAAAAGGGCTATGTGCCGATCGACACTATACTCGCATATTGGCTCATTTTTATGCTCGTGACAGATCATACATGTCAAACATGCATATCTAGAGCTATAGACCTTTGACTTGACTCAAACTGGAGGTGAAAGCTAACTTCCACATGTTTCTTTTGACACCGGTTTCATCTCATTTGAAAATCATGAAAACTTCCACCGAATGCCAAAAAGTCATATCTGAGATAAAATCTCCTTTATATCAGTTTTGCTCTCTTTCTCTAAGTCATCCCAAATGTTCCATTATATTATTTAGTATCTATAATTCTTATAAAAGCACAAAAACAGTAGTGAAAAAATAGAAAAGCCCCATAAAAACACTTATATATCAGCTCATCAAGAAGTCCACATTCAATGACTATAACTGACGCATATTTGTATTGAGATAAGTAGATCGAGATAAGTAGATCTCATGCTTCTTAGAGACTTAAATTCCCAAGAAATATTTCAACATCCCCAAATCGCTCATATGATTGATGTATGATTTGGAGAAAAAGAAGAT
Source organism: Euclidium syriacum (assembly GCA_900116095.1). Classification (NCBI taxonomy): domain Eukaryota; kingdom Viridiplantae; phylum Streptophyta; class Magnoliopsida; order Brassicales; family Brassicaceae; genus Euclidium; species Euclidium syriacum. The sequence continues at coordinate 2,476,709 of FPAK01000009.1, forward strand.
ATTCTCATCTCGAGATGTCATTTTTCACAAAAATATCTATCATTTCCCTGCAGAAACAGAGAACATAACAACAACAACAACAAACCTTTCTTCCCCATTGGATATTCAACGAACAAACACCAAACACTCTAATCAATGAACCTTTTTTTTTTCACGTGCAAGATCACGCACATATCACAAAGTGCCGAATGTGCGGAGATGATCATAAGAGAAACATGCAAGAGAAGTGACAAAATCTTATGATCGAAACTAAGACCCCCGTTTGTAGCTAGATTATAACTTTAATACGATGTTAACAACGACCCGTTTAATTTAGTGGCCTAAAAAATATTTAGATTAATCTTAAAATATATAGCTTCATCTTGGTTATACAATTATTTATCTATAAAAATGAAAAGTAATATATAGTATAGTCTAGCTCAATATAATGTTTAGATCAGTTGATATTTTTCTTTTGTCAACAATCAATCTTTCAGTTTTTAGCTTCAAAGCTTGAAACTATTATTTTTTAGTAAAATATTATTTTGATTTTTAAATAAATGAAACACGTATTAAAAATTATAAAATTGATAAAAGTAAAAAAAAAACTTTGGTTGTGATAGAAAAATAAAACAAACACCTAATAGCGGGATTAAAAAATATAGTAACTACCAGTAACAAAAAGAAATGGGCATAGATGAGCTAAAGTCCAAACCTATTACTCGAACTAGAGATAAGAGGCCAAAATAATATGACTATAGCCACTGAGCTAATATAAGTGGTTGGTGAACTATCCCCAAAATATTTAAATGAATATTGTAGCCTGAGGCTAGAGCTTCACCTGCCTTATAGCAGGGCCGGCTAACAACCTTAGAAGTGGGTTAATGGTTTTTTTTTGTGCATTGATCAATAGAAAGCATAGCCTTATATATACAACAATTACATACAGCCCTAATTATATTGGACCATATCAACACCGAACAAGGCCTATATATTACTGCCCAATATCAATCAACTCGAAATATTTTTTACTTAAAAAATAAACAAGAAGTTTCAAAAAAAACATCCTTCAGAATAGTGCGATGAAATTCCACTTGAATCCATCGTAATATTATCGACATATTTTTGGACAAAATTTGTCGTAAACATTCTTAATGGATGCTGTTTGACCCCCTCTTTTCATCATAAGATTCGTTAAGAAAATTCAATGATTCTTCCGACAATTTTCATGAAGATATATCCATCTCTATAATATGACGGAAATTGTCGAAAGTTATTCAAAAATTCTAACTTTCTACTTTGCTCAATCCAATCGATTATTAACTGTCAGAAATCTATTGGAATAAGTCTATGCGTATGAATATTTGACGGTTTGGCCGTTGAATTAACACCATTTCCTTGTGTAAAATCATCCGATATAGAAACTTTACGCGTTGAGTAAATCTATGTACCAAACAAAATATTAAAAAATGCAACTACATCCAAAGCACTCAATGATCTGTGACTTGCTTTCCCCAATGGCAAGGTCATTCCTTGAGGCTGATCCGGGGTTTTTTACCGGGTGTGAAGTATTTTTATTCTATCGCTAGTAAATTCAACATCAAGATCCAAGATATTGGGTCTAGTTAATAAAGGTTGACAAATATTAAAAAATACCAAATATTACAAAACACCAATTGATCAAATAAAATCGCGAGTCTTACGTTATTCTGTGATTGGTAAAATAACTGGGAGTCCTAGAATGATTTACTCATTCTACAAAATACCAATCATAACATAGGACAATACTTTTAAGTAAATTTTATTTGAAAATGTGGTTTCAGGAAACGAAAAAGAATTATTGGAATGTAAATTAAACCATAACACAACATAACACGAGAAAAAAGAAAATGATAAATTTTTAAGAATTTTTAATGGCACATGTTACGCAATCTGTCAATAACTAGACAGCATACGATGTAGGAGGGTAACGTTGAGCTCCAGCATTGTAACCTTGATTAGGTTGTGTTCCAGCATTGTAACCTTGATTAGCTTGTGGTGTGCTCGGGTAAGCAGTTGGCATTGTCGCGGCTCCGGCTCCACCGCCGGCGTTATTTATCCCTTGTGATTTACCCATGAAGAAGCATCCTACACAACCGGCGATGCATAGGAACACTAGGAATATGAATAATGGTAGCGAGAAATACACAACAATCATCGTTTAAAATCTCCGGATTTTAATTAAAAAGACGTAAGACCGAGATAAACAAGGCAAGCAAAATAAAAGAGTTGAAGAGGTAATGAAGAAATAGAGAAGATGGTTTCATGGATTTATAAGGAAATGTTGTTAACGTTGTAACAAACTACAAGGTGTTGACTTTGTCAGGAAATGCTAAGAAAAATAAAATAGTAATGATGGCCAAGTCTGCAAGTGTTCTATATAAATATCAAAGTACCGAGTAAGGGAATTTATGTATCAAAAAGTCAGATAATCACATGAAGGTTTGGATTGTTTATTATTTTAAATATAATTTAAATGTAAATACCGTTTTAATATTCATACTTGATCACGAATATTTCTTTTATATAAATTTGTAGAGTCTTGAAAGTTTTTTTTAGAGGAATACCTTAAAATACCACCTTTTTAGTTCTTGTTCCATATAATATCATGCCAAACATATCACATTATTATATAAAAACATTTCTTTATCCAAAATAAATGATATACAAAATTATAATATTATGCTTGAATTCACTATTTCTAATTTGAGATTTTAAATTCTTCCATTAGAACAAAAATTTTAAATGTAGTATTTTTGAGAATTGTTAAAGTTACGGGTATTTCAGTTGGTTGCAACTGATTATTATCTGAGTTTGAGTCTGTTGTTAGAAATCGATCTGAATCTTTGAACCATTTTTTATATATGTATGAATACGAATTAATTCTGTAAAAAAAAAAAAAAGAAACGAATCGATTATGCTGATGTACTCTAAAATGTCAGAAAATAAATTTTCTCATAATAATAAGTCAAGTCAGGCTTTAGAATTGAATGGGTAATCTTTTCTTATATAATAACAAGCCAAGTCAAGCTTTATAATACTGTTGTATTATTTGTTTGGTTAATATTGCATGATTAATGATTCATTTGTTTTGGCTGGCAAACAGTGTCTAAAATTACTTTTGGGATTATTTATTTTCAACTATGTCTAATTGACTTCTCCATGTAAGCTTCGTGGATTCCACTTCCATCATTATAAACTAGGGGTCTAAATGGTAATACTAAAATGTTAGTAGAATCTAGTTGAATTATTATTTTTTTTATTGAATATAGTAGAATTAATAAAATTAAATGGTAACATTTAAATGTAATTGAATTATTATTTTTCTAGTTGAATCTGACAGAATAAATAAAAGTTAAAAAGTAATGGTTATATCTGAATTTTTAAAATTAATTATAATATTAAAATTAATTTATAAATAATTGATTATAATTTTTGTCAATATAATAATTATATAAACTATATTTATCAAACATAATTATCATATAAAACATAAACTATCAAAATTAACTATTTATTTATGAAAATTAAATTATATTTTAAAAATTAAATGCTAAGAGAAGAATATAAAGGAATCTAGTGAATTATCAAAATTAACTATTTTGAGATAAATATAAAAAATCTATCTAATAGATAAATTTGGTGGAACCATAGGTGAAACTATTATAAAGACAAAATGATTATGTTCGGGTTCGGATCGGGTCTATACGGGTTTGGATCGGATCCGGATACCCGAATTATTGGAAAAGAATAAAAAAAATTTACTTAAATTTTGACAATCATAACTAAGAAATTTTTTTAACTTGATTTTTTTTTTTGGTAATTGAAATTCACAGCTTTATCTTCTTAATATATATATATATATATATGATAAATTATATTATAAAAAAAAACTTTTACAACTAAATTCAGCCTTTACGAATTTAAAAGAAACTGAAAAAAAAAAAAAAAAAATTGTCCTCTAATGAAGATTAGGTAGGTAGTTGTCGTAAGCCAAACTAACATGTTGCTGTCGCAGCTAAGGGCTAAGGGTATTCGACCATAGATGTTAATTGTTCGGCTCATATGAAAGTTTTATTTCTTGCGAGTCTATTGAAAATTTGAGAATGTGGTACCAAATGATATCAAAACAAAAGTTTACTTATCTTTTTCAAATTTAATTAGGGTTTCGGGTTTTGTTGGTAAAAGTAGTAGACGATTGATGAATGGTGTCTTTTACTTTTAAGTAGAAATGAAATAGCTAACGTTTTGACCGAGATTTTTTTAAAAATGTAAAAATCAGAAGCATTTTAAGAGACTTGTATCCATTTCTAGAGGAACCTTGAAAATTTTTGTTGCAGAGGTTATGGCTATCGAAACTTTAACGAAACATCTTTTCCATTGTAAGAATTAGCCTTCTTCCTTTATGGTTTATATGTTACATCAAAACTTGTCTTCTCAATTTGAATGTGTTTCTAGCGGAGTCACAACCGATGGAGTGAGCGACTCTAGTAGCTAACATTTTGACCGGGTTTTTTTTCCGAAAATGTACAAATCGGAAGTATTTTAAGAGAGAGGAGACTCGTATCCACTTTTAGAGGAACCTTGAAAGTTTTTGTTGCAGAGGTTACGCCTAACGAAACTTTAGCGAAACATCTTTTCCATTGTAAGAATTAGCCTTCTTCCTTTATGGTTTATATGTTACATCAAAGCTTGTCTTCTCAATTTGAATGTGTTTCTTGCGGAGTCACAACCGATGAAGTGGGCGACTCTAATAGCTAACGTTTTGACCGGGTTTTTTTCCCCGAAAAGGTACAAATTGGAAGTATTTTAAGAGAGAGGAGACTCGTATCAACTTTTAGAGAAACCTTGAAAGTTTTTGTTGCAGAGGTTATGCCTAACGAAACTTTAGCGAAACACCTTTTCCATTGTAAGAATTAGCCTTCTTCCTTTATGGTTTATAGGTTATATCAAAGCTTGTCTTCTCAATTTTAATGTTTTTCTAGCGGAGTTACAACCGATGAAAAGGGCGACTCTACTAAGAGTAGCTTTACATATGTTACGAGCATGTGTCTTGGATTGAGGTGGATCTTGGGGAAGATCATCTACTTTTGGCTGAGTTTGCATACAACAATAGCTTTTAGACGAGTACTGAAATGTCGCATTATGAGGCACTATATGGGCGGTCCTGTCAATCACCTTTGTGTTGGACACGAGTCGGAAAGCAATCTTTAAACTGAATATAGTGGATGAAAAATCAAAAAAGATCAAGTTCCTAAGGATCAAAATGAAGGAAGCCGATGACAGACAAAAGAGCTATGTGGATAAGCGAAGGAAAAACATAGAATTTGAAGTGAATGATTGGGTTTATCTGATGACGGTTACCTACGAAAGGAAAGCTCGCACTACCAAGAATGGAAGATAGGATCCAAGGAATTTGAGACCATTTAAGATTTTGGAACAGGTCGAGTTAGATGCATATATATTTGACTTTTTACCTAAGATGGCCCCATTCCATAATATATTTCACGTATCCTAACTTAGGAAATTCTCAGATCAAGATGTCATCATTTTAGAACTATCTGCAGAGTGAAGGAAAAAATTAAATCGACATAGCTGAGTTACCGCTTACTAATTCATGGTTTGGCTGAGTTATGTCAACGACATGCCGAGTTACCACGCTGACTAATTCATGGTTTGGCTAAGTTATGCCTACGACATGGCTGAGTTATCGCTGACTAATTCCTGGTTTGGGTGAGTTAAAGGTGAGTGTCCTAGACAATATCATTTAGTTTAGTTCGTTCCTTGCTTCGTTTCTCTTGATTATTGATTGCTTGATTCTATTTCAAAGTTCTGCCATTCTATCTCGATGATCAGATTAGATGAACATGGGCGATCATGTTTGACGAGTCTCTGTCTTGTAAACTGATTGATTGAATCGATTGCTCTGTTGCAAATTTTGACTTCGCTCGGTGAGCGGCTTAAACGCACTCACTAAGCAATTTATTTTGCTTACGCTCTCTTTAATTTAACAAATGAAAGGAACATGATAAGAGTGACTACGATTGCGTGACTAAGGCAAACAGAAAGGAAAGATGGTGGTTCTTTTTGTTGAATTTAATGTTATATTATACTCAAACAAAAAAATGTACTTTTTACATATTTTTTTCAAAATTTGATTTTAAAACGAAAAATACAAAGATTTTCCCAAACTCATGGAAGTTGCCGAGTTTCGAACCAAACATGAAAACCATCTTCATACCTCTTCACTCCCGGTCTTCTCATTGTACTTAGGCGGTTCCTTATAGCTATGTCAACATTTTTAAGCAACTGGATACAAGGTAGAGGTTGCTCACCTTGTTTCCTCCTATTTCTATCACCCCAAATCCTGTGTATCGCGGCTTGAAATGCATCTCTCATAATGAATGTAGACGTCGAAGTTTCCACTGGTTTAGTGAAATAGCTCACAATGTCTGTCCATTCCTCTGAATATGACGTCACCAACACTCCCCTCATAAGCTTGCTCCACACCTGCTTCGTATATGAGCATTTAAAAGCAGGTGCTCCCTTGTCTATTTAAGCTCCTTGCAAAATACACAGCTCACATTCAAGTTTTGGTTCCACCCTTCCATTCTTTCACCTGTAGATAATCTATTTTTCATAGCCAGCTAACAAATAAAAGAAAATTTGGGAGAGGCATGAGAAAACCAAACACATGGGTGTGGCTCCCATATTGGGTTTGGATTCCGCAATAGCCTCCAAGTCTCTTTTGTGGAGAACTCTTTACCATAAACATTGTTCTTCCCTTTCCACAGATGAACATCATGCTCATTCTCATTTGCGTTACCTCGCAGACTTCGAAGCTCATCCTCAACCTGATTCAGAATGCTTTGTCGATGTCTCCGATTGCGGGGTGCTCTCACAACGTCACCTAGTGAAGCTGTGAGTGGGATACCCATATCAATGCATCCTCCATGCCAAAAAAAGTCATAGAATCGGCCCAAACTGCTCCATGTATCATGTAGAATGGTGGTTTTTACTTTGGATTCTTGGTCTATATTACAATGTAATAGTTTATTTAGCGAACATTTTATTTTACTAGAACTGATTTTTGATTAATTTGATTTATATGTTTAAGCATAATTCAGTCTTAAATTGTTGAGCTTTAATGCTAAATTAAAAACTTGTACTATCTAATTTTATTAAGTAAATTCTAAATATTGAAATTGGGTTTAAAAACTTGTACTATTTTTTATTAAGTAAATTCTAAATATCGAAATCGAATTGGGATGTTTCATTCACTCCCAAAGAGTTTCAAGTTTTACAAAAATAAATAAAAATAAAGTATTAGTCATAAGAAAAAAGATTTTTTTTTGTCCTAATAAAAATGGAAAATCATCCATGTTTAACAATTTCCAGTCATTAATTTCAATTAATTAATTTTATTATAAGTGTCTATATAAATAAATGTACCTATTTCTTATTGTGCAGCGGCGTGTGCTGAAAAGTTTGGAAGAATGGCGAAGACGATAAGCGATCTTCCACCGGAACTGGTAGGGGAGAAGATACTGACCAAGGTTTCAATAACATCTCTGAGAGAAGTGCGATCCACTTGCAAATTATGGGACCGTTTATCGCAAAATTCAATTGTGGGTAAAGAAGCGGCAAGGCAACACCAGTTTTTAGGGTTCATTACGGTGGATGATAAGGTTTGTTCACTGAGATTCCATCTCCGCCGCAAGGAAGAAGAAGAAGAAGACTCGTTTGGTCTTGATCTATCTATAAAGCAGGTAAATCTACTTAATGAAATCGAGATTAAGAGAGTTTTTCACTGCGACGGGTTATTGTTGTGCGTCCCCCAGCGGGACATGTCGAAGCTCGTGGCTTGGAACCCTTATCTGGGGCAAACAAGGTTGATCACTGCAAGAACAGATTTCCAAGCTCTAGACAGTTATCTCTTTGGTTACGACATGAATCGTAACCACAAGATCTTGAGGTTTTTGGATTACAAACACGTTTTAGAGTTTGAAATCTACGACTTTAGGTCTGATTCATGGAAGGTTCTCGATGTCAGACCCGACTGGAAGGTAGAATACGGTCACCGCGGCGTGTCTTTGAAGGGAAATACTTACTTTTGGGCTCAGGAGAAGATAGATGATGAAAAAGATTTCTTGCTCTGCTTTGATTTTACAAGAGAGAGGTTTGGACAGCGTCTACTACTTCCGTTTCAGTCTTTGAATGACAGAACTGTGACCATCTCATCGGTTAGAGACGAAAAGCTCGCTCTGCTACATCAGAAAGGTACGGACATAATTGAGGCATTGGAGATTTGGATTACGACAAAGATTGAGTCTAATGCTGTGGTCTGGAGCAAGTTTATGAAGGTGGATATGAGACCTCTAATTGGTGATGGTTTGGTTCGGTTTGACGATTTGTATGGGAGCTTCTTCATTGACGAGGAAGAGAAAGTTGTTGTAGTTTTCGATATGGACGGATATGAGTTCTGTGGTGAACTCATCAAGACGGCTCATTACCACACAGCTTTTATTATTGGAGATGACGGATACTATAGAACTGTGCGTCTTGGAGAAGCTCCCAATATCTGGAAACCTCCCAATCCTGGCTATTTCGGATACACTCCGCAAGTTTTTACTCCCCCACTTGTGTGCTCATCTTCGTATCTCCCAAGTTTGGTGCAACTCAGCTAACTGCGCAAAAGGAAAGAAAGAGATGAAAAATACAAAGAGAGTTTTTGACAATGCTTCTTTGCTTTGTTTTTTTTTATTCTAGTTTTGAATTTTACTTGTTTTTGCTCTTATATCTTGATTGTGCAATGACAGATACAAAATGAAAAAAAAAAAACAAAGAGTTTCATGTTCCGCCCATTACATATGAGTCTCTCTACTAAGAAACCAATTTTGGAACGGAAAAACAAAAAGTGAAAGGAGCCAAAATCGAACTTTAATTTACATGGCTTATATTTCACTTTTCCTTAGACTATCATTTCTTCATCACAACTACTTCACTTATCCGAATTCCAATCTCACAATAGAAAAGCCATACAATGTTGCTTCCCTTATAAACACTAATTACCACCTCTATGAGCCACGCAGAAGTTAGAACCTCTAGCACTCCTCGTGCATTCGGCAACCGCGCATATCTTACCACCGCTATGAGCCACGCAGAAGTTCGAACCTCCATGAACGCTAGCAGATGAATGGATATGACAACTCACTGTTGAGTTGTTACCACGTCCTCCATGTCCACCAACTAGTATCAGAGCTACTCCAAATCAAAACATAAAACTCTAAAGTTCAAAAGCTTTGTTGAATGCATCAAGACTTATCACAAGTAGTTAATTTTAAAGTCCTATGGATCAATACTAGCTTGTCTCTATGCTTACAACTAGTAAACTTTTTAGAAAGAATCAGAGAGTAAAATCAGTATCCAAATTGAAAGAAGCATTATAAGGTCAAGAAGATATCTACCTTGTGAAGAATGTTGTTGCTGATTAGCAACCACCCTTCTAGGGGTTGCAATACCTAAACCATTGACAAGCGAAGAAAGCGTGACTATACTAGGATCATAGCCGAGTTTCATCATCTTGCCAAGAAGAGCTAACGCAAGAGAGAATTGAGAGCGACGACAGAAGCAATTAATCAAAATACTGTATGGATAGTGATCATGCGAAATTCCAGAAATTTGCATCTGCTAACACCCAGAGAGATAACAACATCATACTTCTTCATTTTCGCAATAGCACTCAACAATCTATTGAAATCAACAATGGAAGGAAGTGGATGAGACTATACCATCTCACTGAACAGAGCATGCATCGTCTAGCTTGATATCACGAATCCCATTTCTCAATACCTCTCTGTAATCATAACTGGTAACAGAAAAGCTCGTATCGGGAACCGAAAAGGGAAAATGAGGGAGAAGCAGTTCGGGGATTACCTTTCCCCAGAAGACTCCGATGAACAAATCTCTTCCCTGTCAATGCAATCGCAAACCTCATTTTCTTAAGCTCTAACTGGAAAGCTATCGGCTCTGTAAACTTCGATAAACCCTAAATGAGATTCAATTCTCACGAGTAAACAATGACTGCCTGACCCGGTTTAATTTGAAGATTGATTTTTTTTGTTTGAAGACAAAATAAGGATTTCACTTTTCAGCGCAGTCGGATCATTTTAGTACTTGATACTTTGATACCTTGACTTTACATGAATTTTTTTTTTTTTTTTTTTACAACAAATACACTATACATTAATTATACTGTCGGGAAAAGGTTTGCATCGGAACTAAACCAAACCGGTCTTACATAACTAACATGAGAAATTTTTTGCATCAGAGCTAAACCAAACCGGTCTTACATAACTAACATGAAAAAATAAAAAACCTCGTGCTCTTACCCCTTTTGCAAAGACAGCGGCACAAACATTAGAAGATTTAGGTATGAAAACTAAAGTGAAATCTGAAAACTTAGAATGAAGTATGGTGAACTAATCCAAATCCGTGTAGAAAGCAGGTCAATCTGAATGACGGATCAAGGTCAAGCAGTCTGTCTTTAACCTGACCGAGAGGAAGTGTCTCTCAAGAAGACAAGACATAGCCCAAAGAAGGCCGTCTAGTTCTGTGTGTAGGGTTGAAAGACTCCGACGACATCCTTGCATTCCCAAGAGGTAGTGACCACCGGTATCTCGTAGACACCAACCCAATCCACTAATTGGTCTAATATCGTGGCAAGAGGCATCGATCTGACATGTAAGGGACTGAGATGATACAAAAGGCACATCTAAAGCACCTTCTTCCGTATTTTCCTCTTCTTCGTCTTCTTCGCCTTTCTGATTAGCTAATCTCCAACTCTCTGCCTCTAAAACCGCTATCTGAAGAGTATCCTTTGGCGAAACATTCTTACCATTGAAGACTTTCTCATTTCTCGCTTCCCAAATGTACCACATGATCCAAGGGAAAAGATCCCGTTCTGTCTCTGATAACCCCGAATTTTTGGTCCTCCAAAAGAGGTGATCCATATTTTGGTATAAGGAGGTACTCGGGAAGAAACCCGGAAGTGTGGGTAAAGAAAACAATGCCCAGACTTGTGAAGTAGGGGGACACTCAAAGATGAGGTGATTAATCGATTCCTCGGCCCCACCACATCTTGATCAACTATGGCCCGTGCCTAAATGACGGTATGCTAGGTTCTGACATGTAGCAACACAACCCGATAGTGCTTGCCATATAAAATGTTTCAACTTCTTGGATGTCTTCACTTTCCATACTTGGCTTTTTAGTGTGGTAATGCTAGGTTCCAAGATCGGTTTAGGGGCTGCAGTATCTTCCATCTTGCTCGCTATCTCATATCCTGACTTAACCGTGTAAATTCCGGATTTTGTATAAGACCAAGCATATCCATCCATCGTGAATTGTCGACTCGATCTCATCCAGATGTCCTCTGGATGGAAAAGATCTTGTAGTTTCGTCTCATCCCATCCACTCGCATCATGTTGGATTAGACTATGTACCAACATAGAAGGGTATCGATCCTGGGATTGGATAGCAGGTCTCGCCAGACAGACCGGGACGTCTGGGATCCAAGGTTCATACCATACACTCGTGTTACATCCTGATCCGATAGTTTTCCTAAGTCCCTGAAAAAGAAGGGTTCTTGCAGCTAGAATACTCCTCCATCCAAAAGAAGGGGACAGAGACTTGAAAATCTCCAAAGGGCTAGAGTGTTTGAAGTAACGGGCTCTAAGGACCCGTGCCAAGAGAGAGGATGGGAAATGTAAGAGACGCCATAGTTGTTTTGCTAGTAGAGCTAGGTTGAAAGCATGTAGGTCCCTAAAACCTAGGCCCCCCAACTCTTGGGGAATACAAATCTTATCCCATGTAATCTAATGGAGGCCATTGCTATTGCTCATAGCACTCCACCAAAAGTTAGAGATAGCACTATTAAGTTGTTGAATCACACATTGTGGAAAGAGGAAACACGATATTGGGTATGTCGGAAGAGCTTGTGCCACCGATTTAATAAGAACCTCATTACCACCTTTGGAGAGTAGTTTTGAAGTCCAAGTGTTGGCCCGGTTGCTTAGTCTTTCTTGGATGTAGGCAAATACTTTCTTCTTTTCGCCACAAATTTTCTCAGACATTCCCAAATACATTCCCATGTCTTCTTTGTTAATACTAATCGTCAGTTTGATTTGTCACTTTGTTTCTGGGTCCACCGTTTTCCCAAAAAAATAGAGGATTTCGATCGGTTTAGTTCTTGTCATGACGCCTCCCTATATTTCTCGATTATCTTAAAGATCTTTGCACTTTGCAGGAGGTCTGCCTTGCAGAAGAAGAGGCTATCGTCAGCGAATAAAACTGATGTTTTAATAATGAATTTTTTTTAAAAAAAAGAGAGTCCTAACATTATTAAATTTCACAGCAAAGTGTTACAGTCAATTTCTCAAGTAGCTACAAAGAACTAATGTTTCAAAAACAGAAACGATGGTGAACAATCTTATAAACGAACAAGCGAAAACCCAACAAACTATCAGAGATTATTTGTGAACTTTAAATTTTGATTTATAGTCTTCACATCTCAAAGGAAAAATATTGAACCAACGTGGTGTAGATTCCCAAGTCTCTTGCGCCATTTGTTGTAATTCAATTTTACTCAAGCATTTGGTTTTGTATAGTGAGTATATATGTATTTGAATGAGAAATGAAATTTAATAAGTAAATGGGTCTTATAAATTCATTTGAGGATTGAGTTTGAGTCTTTGAATGAAATGTTTCCATTGGCTTCATTTGTGTGGAGATGTAAAAGTCTACAAAGGTTAGCAAGAAAGAAAATTTCGTGTTTGTATATAGGGTTCTCTACAACAAAGTTCAAAAGTTTTGTGGGGATAAAATAACATTATGCAAAATCATACAAGCCGAACCATGTTCGGGCTCTTGGATTTTATATATGAGTGTAGGTCTTAGGTCGTTGTCATTATCTTTTTGAGACAATTTACTTTTTGCATAATGGAAAGGATAAATACTAAAATATTAATGATTGCATCCTGATAATTATGGAAGATTTTCATATCCTTTTACTTGCCAATTTTCTAGAGAATTTCTACGGAATATTCTTTCCTCTCGCCCAAGCTTATCTCTTGGAGATCAAACCGACCTTCCCATATAAATAGAGGTCTCATCTCCTCTTATTCATCATCCTGAAATCAGAGAGAAAAATAGCAAAGGCTAAAACGAGTTCATTTAGAAAACCCCTCTCGTCATTTATTCAAGTAAGTGTCTCGAGAGTATATTATAGTAGTTAGTTCGCATATTCTATTATGGGTGTAGCATAATAGTCTATCACGGTTTTAACCGTCTCACATTACGGGCAATTTATTGAGTTAAGGAAACATATCATATCTCCACTCCTTGTTCGTCTTATTTTAATCGGTTTTCAAGTCGCGTTTTAGTCTTAATTTCCTTAACATTATCGTTTATATAATATCGTGATTTCAATCCGGATTTTTGTGGTCCTACACCATTTTTACGGTACACCCCCTGTGAAGGACGATTACAAAATTCCCATCGACGACCACCTCAGCGAATCCAACAGTCTGCTGGGTATCATAGGTTCCAAAATTGTTGACAACCTGTCTTGTCACCTGCTAGGAAGTAATTGACCCTTCGTTCCAGTCGTACAATTGGGAATGGTCAATCTGGTAAAAACCTGACGCATGAATAGGGATGATTATGGAATTGATCGGTTCAAAGAAAGTTTCATTCGCGTATATGATGTTCAACTAAGGTCCGATGAGCCAATATGCTGCCGTCAGTACCATAACAGCATCGGCATCTACCAAAAAGAAAAAAAAAAGAAAAACAAACCATGATTCTCCTCGCATGGAAGGCCTTTCACTTAAATTATATGTTGTAACACGGAGACTCGAGACTATCCAATTGGGAAACAATGTCTACTTGCTATACCAGAAACATCGTTTATACTTTACAACATTGACGTTTACACTTCACAACATTGACGTTGGAAGTAAAATTGTCCAAATTTTTTCTTTATCAAAAAAAAAAAAAAAAAAAAAAAATATATATATATATATATATATATTACTTCCAACGCATCCAAGTGTTGTTCCATGAAGAAGGTAAAATTATGATGCTAGAGATGAGTTAGGATCAAGAATAGAAGAGTGAGCAACACATGAACCTTCTTAAAACGGAGATTGCATATGGGTAGATGGGAAACGACCCAATAACCTGATTTAACAGTGTATTGTACATTCATAGTGTAATGTCATCCCATGAGTAGAAGATGCAGACATCTTTTTTTTTTTTTGATGACCAGGTGATCCGGTTCAGCGGACACCATGAACTCCAAGCCAGGTCGCGGGAAACTTTACTCCCTAGCTGGTTTCTCGGGTCAATGGGCCATGAGATCCGACTAATCCCGAGATAGGTAGCCTGTTGGTAAACTGACCCATCAGGTAAATACCCAGGCCAAGGTCCAAGCCTAACTGGTGTCCAGAAAAATGTGACTTTATTTCGCGCAGCAGGTGATCGAATCTGAAAGGGCGTAACCACTCAGTCCCGTCTCCTTACCACCCGACCACAAGACCCTGGACAAGATGCATACATCTTAATGTTCTTAATCAACGAAATATCATCTTCATGAATAAATTGCCTTCCAGGAAAACAATATTCTATCTTCGATTAACAGTGATTAAATAAGCACATGTGCCTTCAACATCTGATATTTTTATCGGTGGTCATATAGGATCACAAGTAATCCACATGTCTACTGTTACGAGTCAAGTCTCTTCCATGGAGAAGTAAAGGAAGGAGAAGAGAAGTATCTATCTTTGAGCACTCAAGCCATAAGAAAGTTGGGAAATTCCAAAATTGCTCCGCCAAGAGAGCATCATTCAATTAGGCCGAGACATATACATTTCCAATGAATCTCTTTTTGTTCATTAACCAGAAATCTCTTTTCAGTCTCTCAACATATTGCTTTAGGATGTTTGATCGTGTAGACTAGCATTGCCAAGGCAATGGATTTCAATACCTGCTGGTGATAAGAATTTCTTGCTCCATCCCTTAGTTTTCCTCGGACTTTTACAACGATATATAGAGACCAAGGAAGTGAGCCAATAATTTTATGTGAAACAAAGATGTGCATAATTTTACCCAACTGAGATGGAATATCCATAGTGTTGGAGGTGGATTTTGCACTAAATCCTACCCGCCAAAGAACAAAGTAAACAACGATTCAATGAGGTTCTTTATCGGTGAATACTCTCGATTAAGTTGTGTCGAAAATAGTTTGGTGAAGGCCAAGGATTGGGATTAATTGGAGAAGACTTAAGCGAAGGCCTACCAAGCCCAAACGTGAAGAAGAAATAAGCAAGAAGTCCAAGTCAAAGATAATATCCACGTTTAATATCTGCTTATCCTAGAAAAGAAAGTCAAAGCCACTTTTGTAGGAAGCGTAACAACACACGACTTGGGCGGCAAGGTAAAACTCTTATATAAGAAAGAGTTATCTGACCAAAAGAGGCAGAGGGAGAACATACAGAGAGAGACAAACACAAGCAAAGAAGAAGACAAAATAATACTTTGTCCTTAGTTCTTATTATGATGACAAACTCATCATTTCCTTTCCCACATAAAAGCTACACGAGCAGAGAGAGCAAATGCTAAACACTATATTATTAACATCTTTTTAATAACAAAATACCTTTACCTTTTAGTATTTTATGTTGAAAGCAAAGGAGACAAAGTCACGCGATATTTTATTCCCAGCTTCATAATTATTCCAAGAGAAAAGAAGATAGAATAGTGTCTGGTTATTGAACCAGATATATTCATGATCCGAATTAGGTGCCACAACCGAGACGAGAAGAGACGAGGTACCTCGTCGATTTGGAGTCCTTTAAATTCATCATTCGATCTTAAATGATCCGGAATACTACTCGAGATAAAGGTTCGAGATAACAACTTTTTCGACTGCTTTAAGCATGTAAGAACTCGTTATTCACACACCAACGGCATCTCATTCGAGATAACTATAAATCAAACTACGTTTAGGCTTGATCCTCTAACGGGGTACGTAGGCAGTTCGTTGACTCGAGTCCAGTTATAATCCACCTTTCCACAAAGGTCCTCAGAGTTCATCTCGAGTTGTTTTCATCTGAAGTCTTGACGGGATTCGCCCACGTTTTTTCCCTGCAAACTTATAAATTTAAATGTGCAATTCGTGTCCCACACATAGCCACCAATGTATTAAGGAGAAAATCTCATGAAACTTGATCCAATGCATTTGAAATATTAATCTTTATAATAGACAGAGGAGAAATAGACTCTTAACGATAGCCCTTGACTAGCTCCGTTGCAAGCATTAGATATTTCGATTAAGCAATCTATCTTTGACAAACAGACCAATTTGGTGCAGTAAAATTTGGGAGAACTTGTTAATTATCTGAGAGATGGCCTTATATCTTAATACTATTAAAAATAAAGTATAATTAAGAAATTACACTTACCCTTATAATTAAAATTATACTAAATACTAATGCCTATGATTTTTTTAAAAAGGTTAACAAGGGTAAAATCGTATTCAAAAAATTATAATCACAAATAAAATTTTCGTCACAAACCAAAGAATCCGACCCGCTCCAGCCAGAAAAAGGATGCAGAAAAAGGATGCAGATCCAACTAAATTTTTAATCTCGTCGTTGCCTTTATTTCGTTCTAATCTGATCCGTTGAATATTAACACGCCGATGAATTAAAAAGAAAAAAGAAAAAAAGAGACGGCAATAGAGAGCAATAGCGATGGCTTTGAAGTTTAGGGTTTTGCAAATTACAGCTTCTCCCGTCCTATGATTCAACAGCTTTTGGCGTTGGTAAATCCACAACTTAAGGTAAGTGTATCAATCTCCTTTTTTCGGTTTTCTTTTCAGAATTATAGTTTGTCAGCTTTAGAGTATTTGGGTTTACGAGAGTTGTTCTATTCAGATTAGAACTTTTGTTTGATTTTGAAATAGATTCGCTCTAATGACGTAATACAAAATTAACTTTAATGAGAATCGAGTTGGACTAAACTCGGAATTCGAAGTTTATGAGAACCGTTCCAACTATTGCAGATTATCTGATAACTGAAAATGGAAGAAGACGCAGGAGGTGGACGATTTCGGAAACGCTTTTAGTTCCATTTGTATGTTTCTTACAGTGTTTTTTGAATTTCTCACATAATGATTTGTGGTGGATCTGATTTTTTCGTTTTGCCTTAAAAAGAATTTGATAGGACGAAGAGAAAAAAGGATATTCGAGAGATGAAATAACTTGGATACAATTGAGAATGAAGAACTGAGCCGAAACTTTTAGCTTCAAGGGAGATGAAACATAGCATTGTTCAAATTGTCGACAAGATTGAGAGCTTCATACAAACCGTAAGCTGTTAATGAAATCATTTCTCTGCGATAAAGTGATAAACTTTTTGAGTAGTTTTTGTAATGATTTTAATCTATTTCTGAAATAGGGTCAGTGGAAGAAAGGTAAAAGACCTGAATTGCTAGAGGTCATCCATCTCACTGTTTTAACATGTTCATTAAAACATTTTGATTCAACTTAAATCTGATCATCAATGATGCTTATCACATTCTCATCAAGTCTAATATGTTCATCAAGTCTAAGTCTATTACGAATTTTATATTGAAAAGATTGAGAGAAATGCACGTGATTGGTATGTTTAGGAAGAATTTGATATGTTCATCGAGTTTAAACTGAACTAATACATATATAGCAGTTTTATATTAGCTATAAGTTCATCTTTTTTCTCTTTTACATGTGGCAGGATATGTTGTTGGGCCACACATAGTGAAGATCAAAACTCAATGGGTAAGATGATATTATTCTTGGTAAGGGTATTTCCTATTTGTCTTTTCGAGGTTATTTCAAAGAATCTCCTTTGTTTGTTTTTGATGTTTGGCAGGGAACTCAACTCATGAGAGCCGAAAAGAGGCTCGAGAAGCTTTTGGTTGATCATTGAAAGCAAGTTTGCTCTGTTTCAAAATTGGTGTCAAGGTATGCTCTCATTTCTCTTAAACTCATCTGTCTGTTTAAATATTATTTGGTATTTTCGTATTTGTGCTATGTTTCAAACTTGGTGTACTCATTTTCCATTTGAATCAACGCAGGTAAAAAGGTCAAGCTTGCCACTTCAGATAAAATTACACAATGCTCTTATCCAAGAAATCCAGATTCCAATCTCGGCTCCACTAAAGCTACTTTCTAATGATGGCTCAAAATAATCGTAAGCGTTTCTAGCAGTTTTCCAAAAAAATCCATGCTCCTTCCAATTCTAACTGAAATATTGTTGAACAAGAGCTATTCGGGTATTCTAGGCAAAGCTAATTATCTTGCACCTGCTGGTTTCTAGGTTTGTACTTTGTTAGTACCCTAAAGGTTTTGGAATTTGTGAGAGCATTGGATGTGGAAATGGCTCAGTTGGATGTTGCCCTGAAAATATATGTTTATGACATGATTCTCAAAACTACGTTCTTAGACTTGCTTGTGTTCCTGCATGCTTCTCTGTTGGCATTCAAATAATTTCTTTTGTTTGACTCTCTTGTGGGTTTCCTCAAAGTTTCGATTTTGTCGGTTTCGTATGCTTTGTCCTACACGACGAGTTGGGTTTTTTATTTTGTTTCTGCTATTTTACCCGTTTATATGTTTGGGGTTTCAGATTCTGGAAAGACGAATAGAAGCGATGAAAGAGGCGATCTGAAAAGTTTGAGGAATAGGTTGGCTTCTGAGTACTTTTGAGTTATTAATTTCAACACATTTGGTTCATAAAATTGCTTCCGCCTCTTCTTTCTTTGTTTTGTTTCTTAGCAGATTTTGTTTATCACTTAGAGTTCTTAAATATGGTTGAAGTGTTCTATTCAGGTCGGGACTTTTGTTTGATTTTGAAATAAATTTTCTAATAGAAAAACCAAAGTTGAAAATTTGAAGTATGAGGTATTTGGAATTATTATAGATCCTTACGATGCATCTGTGTAATATATGTAGGCCTGGGTCTTCGTCTATTTGGGTGGGTTTTGGTGGTTGCTTTGGGGCTGTTACCACCGTTTGTTGTGCTTGAGACCATTCCTGAGCATAGGTTATAGCTGCTTTCACGACAGCCTCCTCTGAGATGTCTCTTTTCTCAAAGAGTTTTTTGTTGCGGGCCTTCCATATCTCAGCACATATCGAAGTCGTGTTGATAAAACATAAAATACTCAGAACTTAATTTAAAGTGTCGGTTTTGTTAAAAATATTAAATAGAGATGGAGCTAGATCGAACCCGGGTGAAGAGTGAAACTAAATCAAAGCACACTTTGAAAAATTCATTTTTATGGCATTAGTAGTTACGAAGAACATGGCCTTAGAGTCTATTGTACACTTACATTCTTTTAATGTAAAAACTTTCTACACAACAATCATTTATATAATGTCTCTGACATCAAATTTATGCAGAGGTAAATTATTGATGCCTATGCTTTTCCTTGTCAAAAAGGTACTCCTTTTCGCTCGAATGATACTGGGAAATTAAACCTCTGATCCAATTCAATTAGTTTCTAAAATGCAGATTTTTTTTATTGAAAGCACAAAGCAGGCAAATGAATCTATAACATGATCGGTTTTTTAGAGAGGGAACATGCGTATTGTAAGTGTATATTACTTAGATGGTTACATGAATATAGTTTAATTAGATCGTCCAATATAAAGTTCTCGGCTCGAGTTTTCTTTGGCGACAAAAAAAAAAAAAAAAGTTCTCGGCTCTGCTTTGGCCTTTGATTGTGTCTGACTATTTTGCTTTCGCAATTGTTGTGGGATTTGTAAGCACATTGGTGTGACAATTATTCATACTGACTTATTATACTTTTGGTTCATCAACATTAGAAAGCTCAACCTATGCGACAAATTTTTTTTGTGTTTTTTTTAGTATTTTGAATTGAAAAAATACCTTTTTGGGCATGAAAGCTCGATCATGATCATCAACAATGGGAGAGAGAGTACTATCATAATAAATAAACATAACAACTTGCTCTCCTAATAATTAGAAGACAAGCAACGTAGAGGTATTAAGATCAAACAAAAAAAACAGAGGAAAGAAGAAACATTGCTTTCCTTGAAGATTGGTTGTTCAAAGATTTGAGCTGTGTAAGAGAACTGCTCTAATGGAATCAACCCACGATCTTATCAATGGTAGAATAGATCATAAACTTAGGTTCGATTTTGGCAAAATGAACTTTGTCTTCTAGAGGAGTGTGTTTTTACTATTTTATTAGGAGAAAATAACTAACACTAAAATAGGTTATACCTCGCCATGTTTGTGAAAGGTCGTTTTGGTTAGTTTAGTTTGATAATAACAATGAAGAATCTGTCCTAAAAAATGTTAATTGAAAATGTCAAAAAACATCAACTAGAAAATATAAACTAAAACACATATATAAATAAATATTTTTGAGTTGTCTTCTTTTATTATTTCCATCTTTGGAAGACCATTGGTTTCAAAATGTAAATACATAAGCTAAATATAATTAATATGATTTTCACTAATTTATAAATTAAAAAAATGTTTTGAAATTTTTGTGGCTGGCTTGCGTGGTTTGTAAAATCAAATGAGGCAAATGTAAGCACACAATATTAGGCTCGCAAGTTTCGTTAGACGGTTAGGTGCGGATTCTAAAAATTCATTGCTATCCAAGATATCACAGTTAAAACTTTTGAACTTGGCAGCTGAGGTTTGACAGTTTATACAAACTTAATAGATATTATTATTATTATATATATATATATATATATATATACTTTTCTTCTTTTCTTTCATAACCGTATAAATTTCAAACTTACTCATTTTACTAATTTTACGTGCATGAACATATGAAACAAGTTTAGGTTTTTGAAAAAAAATAATAATGCAAAAAAAAAACGAAATAAATTTTAAAAATATTTACCCCCAGGTCAAAACTTAGAGATGTATTGGGTTAAATAGTTAGCGTTGGTATTTAAAAAATTATGCAACGCGGTTTTATCATACAAATATTCATATATATTATTGGTTACGATTTTTTAGTTCTTCTTATTTTTCATCGAGTTTGGAAATGAAAAAACTAAACCAATTTATGCAAAGCAAATTAATTTCATTGAAACCTACCTAAAATGTTTTAAAACCGTTTCGTTTTATTATGTACAATCAAACCAAATAAACTGATAGTGAAAGCAAACTATTTACATTGAAACTGAATTAAAATGTTCTTAAACCGTTTGGTGGTATTATGTGTAATTGATCCGGATAAATCCCGCAATCAAAGCAAATTATTTACATTGTAACCGAGCTGAAATGTTGTTAAACCGTTTGGTTTTATTATGTCTAATCGAACCAGATAAACCGCCAGTCGCAACCAAAAATAATAAGAAAATAGTTATATTGTAACCGAACCAAAAATTCTATAAACCGTTTGATTTTATTATTTTATCAAATAACCTAAAATAGAAACTCAAACCTAAACAAATATGTGTAATCGACCCAGATAATCCGAAAATCAGTTGACATTAGTACTTAATAGATGATTCATTATAAAATAAAATGTCAAGAAAAAAATAAACATCTTATTTTTCATCTTTTTATTTTTATTTTTTTTTCTCTATCTTTCAAGTTCACAAAATTTTTGAATGAAATTTTTTATTTTTCATATCTACCACTATATGTCACGGTTAAACAAGTTAATTCACTTAATGTCATCGCATTATACAGTGGACCAAACACCAAATATTAAAAAAATACCGATTTAGAAGAAGACATTTATGTTACTTTCCAAACATTTTTCACCATTATCTACACATAATTTATTATATTAAAACTAATACATCTAAATTTATTGCAACCAATATAAAATTAAATATAAAAAACTATTCGCGCAGATCAAAATCTAGTATTACATTACATTACAAGCGAGGCCTCGTTTCAAGCGGAAAAATCTCATAAAACTTTATCAAATGCATTCGAAATATGGTGTCATCACCAGCCCCGGGCTTAGGCTTGGGTCTTCGGAAAAGGCATAGGCCCAGTAAATAATTTGGGCCCAAATATCTAAAGAACACTTATTTGGATCGGCTTCGGGTCGCGTTTGTTGGGTTCTTACCCGTCAAGACTGATTCTGTTATATGGTGCCATCTAACAAAATTCTCCTTTGGACTACAAGTTTAGGTTTTCATATGTGAATTTAACAGAATAAGTCTCTTCAAGTCTCCCCAGGATAGTTGTTGGAGTGCTGCGGGTTAACATATCCTCCATAGTCCACTGCTGCCCACCATAGTCTCCTCTCCACTGCCAAAATTACAACACATAAGAATAAAAAAACAAGTGGAGACAAATCTTTTGGATATGCTTACATGAAACAAGAACTTGATGACCTCTAAAGTAAAATAAAGGAATTGGACAAAGTCGTAAGCATACTCATTTTTTCTTCTTTAAAGTCGTAAGGACTACAAACTCTTCACCATGCCTAAGGAGAAAACAACTATCAAAAACGTTTGACCTAAAAGTAAAAACTTTTACCTGGTTCTACGGGATCCGTCCCCACGAGAGTCTAACCGTGTTCTTGCCATTGACTGTCCCATTCAAACTCTGGATGCACTCTTCCTGTCAAAAAAATCAATGGCAAGTTGTTACACAGGTTGGCTCAATCGTGTTATTGAAAAGCCCACCAGTTCTAGGCTAAGACTGCACCTGTTAGCAAATTGCACAAATCCACATCCTTGGCCTACTGGGATCTTTACTGAAACAACTTCGCCAAACTCGGAAAAAGGTTGTCTGAGGTCTTCATCAGTAGTATCAAGGTCCTCCGTATATACTTGCTAATTCAATTTTGGTGAAGTCCGCCAACCAATATCTGCAGGCAGTATAATAAACTAAAATTATCAGCGAGACTACCATAACGCCAGCAGCTGAATGGATGACAACTCATTGTTGAGTTGTTCGGTTCACCATCAGTCTGCGAGCCATTTCCTCTATGTCCACCACCCAGTATCAGAGCTACTCCAAATCAAAACATAAAACTCTAAAGTTCAAAAGCTTTGTTGAATGCATCAAGACTTATCAGAAGTAGTTAATTTTAAAGTCCTATGGATCAAAACTGGCTTGTCTCTATGCTTACAACTAGTAAAATTTTTAGAAAGAATCAGAGAGTAAAAGCAGTATCCAAATTGAAAGAAGCATTATAAGGTCGAGAAGATATCTACCTTGTGAAGAATGTTGTTGCTGATTAGCAACCGCCTTTCTGGAGGCCGAAATACCTACGCGCATTTTTCTGTTCGAACAGAAAGCTCCATTCATTTCTGTCACAGCCCTTGATCTCTCATGTTCATCACCAAACAAAACAAGTCCGATACCTTTAGACCGGCCGGTGTTGGAATCGATCAGAACTTCAGCGTTTTTGACAGACGGATATTTATCAGCAAAGGTGTCATGCAATAAAGTGTCGGTCACATCAGGAGACAAATCTGCAACAAATATGATTAGGTCTGGACCATCTTCTACTACTCTCTTTTTACCAGTACTAAACGATGCCGACTTAAGACGGAAGGACTGCTCCAAGTTTGGCATAAGTGAATTACTCTTGGAACAAGTACCACCTCCTTGAGAGAGACTCCTTTTATCTCCTCCATGTCCTTTACAGAACAGCGAGCTTCCTTCTGCATCTTGTTTGCAACCTGTGTGTGTACATCGTTTACGACCACCGTGGTCAGTCTCAGGATGACCCCACACAATGGGTTTCCCGTCTCCATGTGCTTTGCAAAAGTTGGTATTACCTTGTGCATTTTTGCCACATCCTTCAAACTGACATTGCTTATGTCTATGTCTGTAACAAAAATCATACTTTCCCTTAGCCCCCTCTGTGCATCCAGGATCCATACATCTCTTACCACCCCCATGAGCAACACAGAAGTTAGTACCTCCATGAACATTCTGGGAACAAGGTTCACCTTCTTGAAAGGCACATCTTCTACCTCCGTGATCTATGCAAAAGTCGGCACTACCTTGAGCACTTTTGCCACATCCTTCAAACTTACATATCTTTCCTCTACCATGTCTGACGCAATAATCAGTCCTTCCTTTAGCACTCTGTGCGCATTCGGGAACCACACATCTCTTACCACCGCCATGAGCCACACAGAAATTAGTACCTCCATGAACAATCTTGGAACAAGTACCACCTCCTTGAAAGAGACACCTTCTACCTCCTCCATGCATTTTACAGAACAGCGTGCTTCCTTCTGCACCTTTGGTGCAACCTATGTGTGTACACCGTTTACGACCACCATGTGCTTTACAGAACATTGTGCTTCCTTGTGCTCCTTTTGTGCAGCCAATACATCGACGACCACCACCATGAGAGATGCAGAGTCCGGAATGCCCTTCAGCGCTTCTAGTGCAGCTTTCTCTTTGGCATCTCTTTCCTCCACCATGCTTGATACAAAGTCCTGATCTTCCTCTAGCAGCTCGTGTACAATCCTCATGGCTACATCTTCGACCACCTCCATGAGATATACAAAAGTCAGTAGTTCCTTCTGCGCTCTTGGTGCACCCGAGAAATTCACATCGGCGACCACCTCCATGGCCTTTACAGTACGCAGTTTTACCTTCAGCGCCTTTGTGGCAACCATGTTTCTGGCATCTACGTCCACCACCATGGGAAATGCAACGGCCAGACGCTCCTCTTGCTCCCTTTTGACATCCTTCTACTTGACATAACTTGGAACTAGAAGAACTCCGCTGAGTGAAACCGGAAGTAGATGCAGCCGAGCTTGTTGGCAATTTTTTTTTTTCCCAGCTAGATATCTCAATATCCATTGAGGGCTCCTCAATTTCTTTGGTAAAACACCCAACTGCTGTAGGAATCACAAAGAGTCCAGATTCTGTTACCAGTCCACATTTCGTTACCTTGCAACCGTCGCCTACAAGCTTCTCCTCTTTGTTGAATGGAAATAATTCGTATACAACTAGATCATCCATGATTCCGGAGACACGTGGAAGCATTTTGAGATCACAGAGGACAAACGTGTGATCTTTTTTAATTTTAGGAACAGCTTCACCGGGAGCCCAACAATGAAAACTATTCTCAAGTCTGTGAGCATGGCCTTCCTTATCTTTCCATCTGCAAACGCACCTAAAGCCTAACCCAGCGAAATCATGAAAATCCTTCGAGAATGAGACTTCCATTAACATAGCAAAGCCCGCGAGCATGCTTCTCGTATAGGGATTTAGTCTTATCGTTACAGAAGATCCTGGGTGCAGATTAAGTATAGAATTTTGACTCTGAGATGAGGGTAGACAGATGCTGAAAGCCAGAGCATTTTCGAGTTCCTACACCAAAAAGGCAAAACTACTCAGTAATGATGTTTCTCTGCAGTATGGTGTGTGTAAGTATACGAGGCGGTAGATAGTTAATTACCTGCCGACGTTGTGGTTCCATGTGTTCTACATGATCCAGTGCCTTTGCTAAAAATCCGTTGACTGTGTTTGGCGAAATATCAAAGCAATTACTGAATGTGTAGTACCTAGGAAGCTGCTCGAAGTCCAAAGGAATTGATCTCAGAGATAAGCAACTATGCGCATTCAAGAATTGTAGACTTCGGGGAAGCTCTGGGAGTGATCCGAGGTTATTACAATAGTGTAACTTTAGACTGAGTAGTTTAGAAAACTCCCTGATACTTACTGGGATTTTTTGGAAACCGTTCCTACTGAGATCCAGTTTCTTTAGTGAAGAAATCCAACATATCTCTTCAGGAATATACTCCAAGCGTGCCTTATAAAGAGACAAAGTGACTATTTGTGCATAGAATCTCGAGAACGAAGATGGAAGCCTTGCTTGAAGTGGCATGACTGTATGAGCTAGACGTAATTGTCTGGCTTTTGGTAGAGAGCTAGTAATTACCTCAAGCTCTGAGCAGTTCGATAGATCAAGAACTTTGAGGGGATTCAAGTTGTGCATTCGTGTTGGCAAGCGTCGGAGTCTTTTGCAATTCTTCAAATCTAATGTATCAAGTTCAGCAAGATCTCCGATAGACGACGGCAGTTCTCTTATGGCAGTGCCATCAAGATATAACTCCTTTAAATTTAGTGGAAAATCACCAATATTCTCCAGATGCGAGCAGCCAGACAGTTTCAGCATGACAAGAGATTTCAAGTTACTCATTCCCATTGGCAGATGCTGAAGCTTCTTGCAATTCTCCAAATCTAATTCAATAAGTTTAGAGAGATCCTGAAGCAACAATGATGGGAATTCCTTTACCGCGGTGCCAGCGAGATATAACTCTTTGAGGTTTCTTGGGAGATCCCGAATATTCTCAAGCTTTGAGCAGCCAGATAGTTTCAGCGTAGCAAGAGATTTCATGTTACTTATTCCCATTGGCAGGTCTTGAAGCCTTTCGCAGTCCTCCATATCAAGTATAACAAGTTTACAGCTATGGTTGTCGTATAAAGAAGATGGAATTTCTCTAATGGCAGTCCTCGCCAGATATAACTCTTTGAGGTTTCGTGGTAAACCTTGAATCTCCTCAAGTTCTGAGCAACCAGAAAAATCCAAAACCTCGAGAGACTCAAAAGTGACCATGTCAGGCAGAGTTTTCAAATAAGAACAATCTTTCAGCTTCAAGAAATCAAGCTTGCCAGTTCCCTGGAGATATAGTTCCCTAATTGACAATGAAACCTTTGGAAAACTTTTGATCTCCACGCAACCTGAGAGATTCGCGACTTCGAGATGTTGTAATTGACTTGTGTCTGGAAAACTCTGCAAACTTGAACATCCTTGGAGATCAATTAACTCGATATTTTGAGAATACTGGATTTCATCTATGTTTACAAGCTGCTGGGAATTGCAGAGCCTGATCCTCTTCAACATCTCAAGATTCTGAACAAACAGACAAAAGCTCACGAAAGGAATTAAAGAAAATTCAGTGATCTAGACAACTATGTGTAAAACAAGTATGGATGTTTGGCAACCTTGGTTCCTTCCCATAGTTTCTGAAGTTGGCTGTTTGGCATATTGAGTTCCACAAGATGTTGAATATCAAAATCATTTGGAAAGGATTGTAGAGGGTAATTCTCCCAATGGAGAAGTCTTAGCTCAGACGATAGAGATTGAAGGCCATTGGGAAGGCAGAGTCCAGGTTGCTCCGTGTGATGGGAACTGTAAATCTTCAGATATCTAAGATTGTACATATTCTCGATCCCAATGTGATCTTCAAAAGCTAAGTTAGATGTGTCCACTATTATGGCTTCGATATCTTCTTCATTTCCCTGGAAGGACAAAAAGTTAAAAAGATAGATTAAAAGGCTGGCTGGCTTCAACTCGCAAGATAACAGTCTTACAAAATAATTAGAATGTGACAAACCAGATCCAGTCCGTGTGTTGCTATGGATTCTCCAGTTTCGTCTAGGAGAGATTGGCTGTTTGAAGCATCCAAGAGTTTATAACCCATCTCGATCTCTTCTTCTTGATTACTAATGATTGTGAGGCCAGCTTTGTGGATCAGACTATGCATTTGCACTATGTTCTCTGAAACAATCACCAAACTTTTGTCCACAAGAACATCAATTCCAACACGTGCAAAGAAACCACAACCTGTAAGCAATTGCATCACATTATCGACATTTTCTCCCCTGACGAAACACGCAATGTCCAGAAAAATCTTCTTCTCGCTGTCACTCAGTGCATCATAGCTGCTCTTAAATACATCAAAAATCTTATCAGGAAGACGTCGCTTGAGTTTTTCGACTACACACTCCATTTCTGATAGTGTTTTGCCTCCCAATTCGTTACCAAAAATGCTGAGAGCTAAGGGGTTTCCATTAGCATAGTCAACCAACTTCATAGACAGCTCCAGTAGATTCTGATCTGGCACAACTTTCCCAAATGCACATCGAGAAAATAGCTGGATAGCCTCGTGCCCGTTTAAGCCTTGAACCTCATAAATTTCATTGACACGACACCGGACAAGTACTTGCTTATCTCGGGAAGTTATGACTACCAAGCTTCCGGAACCAAGCGAGTCAAACCAACCAAGAAAAGTAGCTGCTCCTAGTGGCTTGTGAACATTATCAAGAACAAGAAGAACTCTTTTATCGCGTAATTTGTCTCTAAGGAGGCTCAGTATTGTAACACGACTGCTCTTGTCAAGCTCTTTAATCAAAATTTTCCCAAAGTGTTCCTTCAGTAATCCGTAGACTCCCTTCTCCTTAAATGCCTCGTCAAAGTTTTCGATGAAGCAAGAAGCTTCAAAGTCACCTGACATTTGATTGAAGGCTGCATCAGCAAGTGTAGTCTTCCCTATGCCTCCCATACCCCAAATCCCTAAGCTTTGGACTCCCCATGGTTGCTTACAAAGCAACTTTTCCATCTCCATCAACCTGGAGTATATTCCAATTTTACTCTCAAGATCAAGCTTCTGACGCACATCTGCAACTATCTCTTCCACAAGTTCCGAGTCACTGCGAATGTTTACAACAGTTAAAGTTATATATAGTAATATTAGATATATTAGAGACCATATATATACATAAGAGATTTATTAGATATTACTCGTTATCAAATAAATCCCTAACTTTTAAGAAAACGTTAAAAAAATTTTGTCAAAAAAGATCATAGTATAAAAAAAACTTGAACTTTTGTTGACTTTCTCATATTATATTATTAATAATTAATCACTAGTAATTTCTTTTCTGTTTATGAAATTTTGTTGATGTTTTATTTATAAATAAAAATTTTTTTTTCGAAAAATCTCTTTGTTTTAAAAATTATGAAATATCAAAAAATTCAGTAAGACTTTACCATACCCATAGTACTTAGTATTAGCTAGATTTAATTTGGGTTAAATTTAATTAAATTTATATTTTTAAACAGGGCCGTGCCAGGAAAAAAATAACCAAGATTGAGTGGGAATACAAAAATATAAAGTATTATGAACTTTTTGTAAACTCGAAACTTTGCGTTGAGTAAGCCGTTTTAGACCCGCCGCTAAATCGACATTAACGGTGTTAACATTCCGTTAGAAAGTCAACAAAAGTACACATTTTTTTTAGCGTTTTCTGAGAAGTTGGAGATTTATTTGATATTTTTCTATAAAAAAAACAAAAAAAGATTGTTAATTTGAGGTTTGAACTCATGACTTCCAAGATGAAAACAAGCATTTTACCATTGTACCACATGAACTATTAGTGTTTTAACAAACAAACAAATATATATACTATAACATCAAGCCTCAAAATATATTTATAAATCTGGAAATTGTTTTTATGTTTTACAAATATTTTAAAATGTTATTATATTAAATCTGAATTATAAAAAAATGTTTTTTCGATTGATAATTTTTTTCAATTTTAAAATTATTTTATTCAAAACTGTATGAAATTTGAAACGTCTTATTAATAAACATAATAATTTAAAATTATTTATAAATGTTTATATGAACGGTATTTGTATAAACTGTATGTTTTTACCAATTCGGAGCAAGAAATATTGTATGTTTAGAAAAACAATTTAACTTAAAAACATGAAAATTCAACTTGTATCTTAAATGAATAGTATCTTAAATGAATAATGGATAAAATAAATAGTTAAATGATCGAATAACAAAAATATCTTAGATGAACAAAATTCTCATAATGTTTATATAAAAGATAAAAAAAATGGTATAAGTACTTATGATTATTAATAAAATATTTCAAAATATATAATCCTGTTTAATATAAATGCGTATTCAAAAATTATTTATGATATAAACTTAAATTTTCATAATAAAAAAGTTTAAAAGTAGTTTTATTTGTTTGTTTGTCATAACAACAATAGAGACGATATATATATATATATATATATTTATATATATTTATTTGTTAGTCATAACAACAATAGTTCATATGGCATAATGATAGATGTCTTGTTTTTGTCTTGGAGGTCATGGGTTCAAACCTCAAATTAACAATCTTTTTCTTTTTTTGGAAATTTTTTTTGGAAAAAATATCAAATAAATCCCCAACTTCTCAGAAAACGTTAAAAAAAACTTGTACTTTTGTTGACGCTAAAAAATACTTATACTTTTGTTGACTTTCTAACGGAATGTTAACACCGTTAATGTCGATTTAACAGCGTGTCCAAAAGTTCAACAAAAGTTTACAAGAAAATCAACAAAAGTTCGAGCTTACAAGAAAATCAACAAAAGTTCGAACTTTTTTTATACCACGACTTTTGACAAGTTTTTTTTAGCGTTTTAAATTTGGGGATTTATTTGATATTTTTCCCATTTTTTTATTTTTTTATGTTATGTATTATATATTTAAAGTTACTTGTTTGCTTTTTTTTTTTTGGTCACGATCTTCATGTTTCTGAATACTAAGGGGGTGTATTGAACTTGACATTTAGAGTGATTTGAGTTTTAATAAGATTTTAGATGATTTTGATGGTTTGGAGTGATTTTTAAAAAGTTGTTATGATTTGGTATTAAAATCCCCTACAATACCACCTAAAAAACCATGAGATTTGGATCTTTATATTTTTAACTAAGAAAGTCTCCTAAAATCCTCTAAAATCTCCTGCAAACATTAAAATCCAAATACTTAAAACATTTTCAATAGCAGTGGATTTGATATGATTTTTAAAAACTCTTGTTTGAAAAACAGGGGATTGTAAATGATTTTAAATGACTTTACATAAATCTCATTTTCAATAACACAGGATTTGGGAAGATATTTTAAAATCCATAGTTCAATACACCCCTAATTGCTTTTTAGTTTCAAGTTAGTTATATATGGGAGTTTGAATTTTTTTTTTTTTGGTATGAATGGTTGTATTGTAGAAATATTATGGGGAAATTAAATAATAGATTTTGATTAGTTATTTAAAAGACATGTAATAGTAGTAGTAACTATAGAAAAGACATGTTAAATACCGTTAAATACATGTTAAACATGTTAAGCTGATAACGGCGATTGACAATCCAAATGAAGAAGAACCGTGAACTTGGTGGCATGTAAAATTTTATGGAAACATGTGAAATTTTCCACAAACTTTGGATTTTCATAATTCATCTTACTTATTTGAATTGTTAGTTATATAACCTCTATATCTTATCAAAATCCTAATTCAAAGTCCAAACATCCTGAACTCTAACCTTAGTTTTAAATCTCGTCAAATCTTTGTTTTCCTCCTCCTCAAATCTCATTAACAATCACAAATTCTAAACATTAATCCCAACATCTCTGTTTTAGTTCATTTCTTGTAACTCCCCTAAAAAGGAATTATATGGAGGATATAAATTACCGTTTTCATGGTAATCCATATCCTTCTCATATTTTTTTATTTACTCTTGTTGTGTTTAGAAGAAAAATTAATATTCAGAAGAAAATTTTTGGAGCCTCCTTGACCAGATTTCTATGGAACACGCTGGACTCGATTCACCTTAAGCATTACCGTTAAATCCTTAAGTCTTTCAATTGAAGATAAATGGGTCAATAGAGTTACCTTCGGTTATCAGATGATATGTGGCCTGGTAAGTCTACGATTTCCAGTAGAGCGTGACGCCACTCATCTGCCAAATCATTCGGAAACATGGTTTTCAATTTCAAGCATTGTTTCTTCAGTACCGATTTCGTGATTCCATAGATAACCGGAACCACTATCAGCCCTTTACTGCGCCTACACTCGAAAACCTTCGAGATATCCTTGAGACATAGCTTGGAGGTAGCGAATTTCTCAGAGAAAATCACCAGAGAAACCCTAACATTTGCTATCTCTGCATCACTTTCCTCGGAGAATCGATCATCTCTTCCCGGATCGTCGCAGCCGAAGAAAGAAATGCCAATGCGGTAAAACGCCGCAACAAGATGGCTGAGAAAGGAGTGCCGTATCGCATCCTCCCTTCCGTCGAAGCTGATGTACACAGTGTTTCCGTTGACCATTATTATTAAAGACCGTCTGTTAAATTGCGAATAGAGTTTATATTGATCCTTGGTGGGTCGAGTGAAAAGGGAATGTGTTGATTTGGGGTAAAATGCTCAATTTACAATTTAATCCCAAACTTTCTGAAATTAACAGAATTATTCCTAAACTATCGACTGCGCATAGTATAATCAGAATTCGTCATTGACTGTGCAAAATTAATCATAGAGTAAGTCAACGTTAACTCACGTTAATAATACAATTAAAATATATATATACGAATTTAATCCACCTTCATCGTTAACAGTACATGTACGAACCGGATCGCATACAAATTGTTTATAACTAAATTTCGGTTCGTTGTGAGGTGAAAGATGAATAATGCGAGGTGAAGGGTATTTAGCAAGACGTGACTTTGTTTATGGATCGAGATTAAGGGTCGGAATTCTCAATAAATTAATCAAATCAGATTGCGAATTGCAAAACGAGGTGAAAAGGACTTATATTTGAATGAGCGAGATTATTGATTACAAGAGATTCGAGAAGTCGGTTACAAGAAAAGTAGTAAGCGAAGAGCGGAGTCTAATACCTTTCGAAAAGTCGTTAAAGATGTTAAACTCGATCTAAATTACCGATCTATTCTCTCTGTTCTCTCTCTAGAATTCAATGTCTTTACCTACTAAAAATCTACAGTATTTATAGCGGACTGTAGATCCCTCGATATCAACCCGTGGTGTGGTCTAGTCCGAGGATAGACTGCCTCCTAAGCCTGACAAGTCAGTCCACGCCTCGGCGCAAGTTCCGAGACATGCTTTCGGCCCATCTGACAAGGTGAAAAGGTGTGATTTGACAGAACGTCGTCACTTCGAGTTTGGTCTCCTTGGTCAACTCTTG